>CM069528.1:16735000-17985000 GCA_035773235.1 Eospalax fontanierii | reverse complement strand
ACCTCCTCTCTTTTCAGACTGCTATGATCTCTTTTCAGACTGCTATGTTCTCTTTTCAGACTGCTATGTTCTCTCTTCACACTGCTATGTTCTCTTTTCAGACTGCTATGTTCTGGTAACTCTAACCCTTCATCCTCCCTGTTCCTACAATCAAATTTCATTTTCTTATCTCATTAATTACTTTATCCTCCCTGAACAGCGGAGGAGACTAGAGGAAGGACAATTTGACTCAGTGATGTCTGGGTCATGTCTTGGCAGAGAGTACCAATGAGTACCTTCTTTCCGAGGGAAAGTCAGGTCCTAGTCCCATCTTTCTTGTGCTGCCTCTACACTGGCTCATAGTTGGTTCTGGTAGAGATGATTTATGGAAGAAAAATCAATCTGTATTAATTATCTTTCCTTCCATACTGTTTCTTGTGTTCACTGGCTTGTTTTTGTCTTAAGTTCCAGTATGACAGTGTAGGCCACACTACACTGTACTCACTATGTGGCTGTGTGTTCATCTCAGTCCTCTTGACTCAACCCTTGCATGCTATTAGATAAGCATGAATGAATACCAGGCCTGGTGATTGGTATTCTCTTTTCTATCATAAATTACTTATGTTTATAGTTTCTGGAGTTTATCCCCCTCTCACACACACCCCATGCATGCAAAAACGTTTATCTCAAAGTTTCCTCCACACCCTTTGCCTGAGGATGGGTTGGACTACTGACTCTGTAACAGGGGGTAGGGTGGGCATGACCACAGCAATTAACTAAGGGTATTAAAAAGATTGTGTCCTTGAGAACAATGGGAGTGTAAACTATTTACAGCACAGGTTACTATCATTTGCCCTAGGTTACAAAAATGACTGAAGAATGAGAAAACATAAGCTCATCCATAGAGAGTCGACTCCTTTGGGATCTGCAGCTGACTGCCTCAGCTTCTCCAGTCTATTTCTGCTGAACTTCATGATAACTTTCCTCTTTGACTCAGTCATCTCTGCTGGGTTTCATACACTCCTGATTGGATGATGTTTTGCTATCCGTCTGTCTGCTACCTGTTACTCATTCTTTTACTTGCTCTATATTTAATAAACTCATTCCAGACCAAGAGTATAGCTATTGTAGATCATTCTCAAGATCATAAAGCACACCCTCAAGCTTCCTTGTCTTAGTGTTGTACAGGTAAGTAGGCAGGATGGAGCCTCGAGAACAGCTTTATCTTGTAGAAGTTTTGGGAATGTGGGTAATTTTCTAATCTGTGCCAACCCATAGAGCACCCACTATGCCCTTGAAACCACTGAGTACTTGAAATATAGCTCATGTGATTAAGAAACAATTTTTTATTTCACTTTTTGTAATTTTGATTTAATAGCCCCATAAGTCGAATGGGTACGGGTCAGACTCTACAGCGCCAGGCAACGAGCTACAGGATGCTGTGATCCAATGGGTACTCATCAGTTCCTGAGTGCTGCTTCTGTAGCACAGAGGCCACCCGGTTGGCGGTAAAGGAGCAGTGTTTTTTGTTGTTATTGTTAGGAAGCAGCTTCAGGGAATATTGATTTAACTCGGCTCACAGTCCATCATGGCATGGCAGTCAAGGCTACAACAGCTTGGAGTGCAGCAGAGGGAGCTTGTGCTTGCTCCCCTCACGGCTTATTGGGAAGCAGAGACAGGAATGGAGACAGAGCCAGACTATACTCCTCAAGTCCACAAAGGCCTTTACTTGCCAGCTAAGTCTTATGTCCTAAAGTTTCATACACTCCCAAGAACCTGTGAAAGCATTTATTAATCCCTGTTAGCCAAGCCCCATGGCAAGTTTTTAAATCGTGAATATCTTTTCCAAGATGCTCTGCACTTAGCTTAAACACGCATTCTTAAATGCCTAGAATGTCATGGTAGGAAATGAAAAGTATCACTGCAGTGTGATGTGTGTATTTAGGGTTCTCAAGGCAGCAAAAAGTTTTCCTTTAAGAAATTAGATATACAGGAAGATAATAGAAGATAAATAGATGATAGATAGATAGCTAGATTGACTGATAGCTAGATGACATAGATAGATGATAGATAGATAGCGAAATAGATAGATGATAGATAGACAGATGACACTGCTAACTAGCAATACGTGCATTTCCACCACTTGTAGTAAGATCAATTTCTGATCCTGTAAAAGTGTAATGAAGAAAGAATGTTCACATAGGTTTTGGAGTTTCGTTCAGTTCTTCTAATAGACTGCTTCTGACACATTTACCACATACTGTTTGCGAATATGATTCTGCAGTGATAGTCAGCATAATGACCGTTCATCATGAAAATCTGTGTAATGTTGAGAAAATTCTCTTTCCTTTATTACATTATCCCAAAATTGAGTGCAAGACTATTTGACACCCCATTCAGAGAAAAAAATGACATTTTAATAGACTAGATAACCCTTGGACAGTCAAAATGAAATGAATTAAGCAAAAGAAAAACATTATATTTGCAACAAAGAAGTATTTATGAGGAGATCCTCTGTTGTATGAAATGAGACAGGACCAGAACTAAAAAAGGAAACTGTAAAAACAATGAGTTTCAACCCTGTTACTTATTACATAGAAAAGGTTTAACAATATCTTGACCTTTGTATGCCTCAGCATCTGTGAACTAGAGATAGGATCCTCCATATAATGTTAAAAATAATGAAATTAATAAATATGTTGAATATAAAATTGCACCAAGCAGGAGGTGTTTAATAAGAATGGATGTTTTAACAATCGTTAGTATTATAACTATGATCAGAATACAGTTCCTACACAGATGTGTCTCTGCCGACTTTCTGGTATTTCTCCAGAAACCATCTGTTCTCTTTGTTCCTGGAGTATATTCAAACAGAGCTGTATTCCTCAAAGTCCACAGCATGGGCACAGAGATGGAAATGGTTTGCTTCCCAAGTTCTACAGCTCCCCTCTGCTGATCCCTAAGATTGTTGTTGTGCATTAGTCAGTTTTCTGATAATAAGACAGAAACCTAGGATAGTTTGTCAAAAGAAAGATTTTATTTTGGCTCATATGTTTGGAGTGTTCAGTGGCCATGCTGCTTTGGGCCCTGTTGCTAGGCAAAGCATCATGGTGCAAGCAGATGGTGGGAGAAGATCATGTACCAGGTGTACAAGGTGTGAAAGACAGACAAAGTCCCAAAATATACTTCACTTATGTACTCCTAGGTACCCAAGGCCTCCCTTTTGGCACTACCTCTAAGCCTTTCCTCCACCTCTCAGAGCACTAAGGGTTAGGAACCAAGCATTTAACACATGGGCCTTTGGGGGACACGCTAGACACACAATATAGCACAATAGTAATAAGCACAGCCTTTTACAAGTGATTACTTCCTCTTTCCTAAGGTATGGCTTAACATTTATGAGTTCTGTTAGACAATTATCCCAGCATACTAAAATTACCTCCCAGCATATTTTTACTTAGAGTGTACATTTTACAAAGCAGCTATGCAGTCACTGCCCCTTTGGCCTGAGCCTCGCAGCTCGGAAAAAGAATCAGTATGTACTTCATAAATAAATCTGAAAAACAAAAGGTCAAGGTAAAGTTAGAGTTGCCTTTGCCAATACAAAACAAGAGGCTCCATTCTTGGCCCCGATCTTGTACGTACAGATCCAGAGGTTTATCATTTTTGTGTTTTTTAAATAATATGTATAACTTTTTAAATTTTCTGATAATGATATTACAGTTGTCAGAACAATTTTATGGGTAAAAGAAAAATAAAAAGGCAATGCCATAATTAATATATTTTCACTAGGCTATAAGACCACTCATCAAATATGAAATAGTGTATTTTTTGCTCTATATATTGCTTTCCTAAACCTCAAAGCTAAATGAATTCCAGCAGCCTTTGAGCGGTACAAATATTAAGGAACTCACTGTACTGTTGTGAGAACATGCAGTCTTAGTCTCAGACAACTTTAAGTAAAAACGGCTTCTAAGGATCATTAATTACATCCTAATTTTACTTATTGTGTCATTCCTTGTATATGCCTACTGCCCGCAAATACGTTATTACTATTGAAATTGACATTTACCTGCTCCTGTCAATCTCATACTGTTTTCTCCTTGAGAATAATTAATTTCTTTGCTGTACTTTCATGCATATTATAGTCTCAAAGATCCTCCAATATCAAATTCTTTAGAGATATTATTTAAAAGTATATTATAAAAAGCACAAAGATCTGATGTCAAAGCAAATATCTAAAAAATATTCAAATGAATTCTTTACTCATTATCTCAAAACTTCAAAGGAAAAAACAAGATTTTCAGTCTTCTTTTCTAAAAAGGTACAACAATAACAATGCAAATGGTAAAGAACCCCCAAAACGGGCCTTTATAATAGCACACTGCTGCTTACTGAACTCTTTGTAGTTGGGTTGTTTATTTATTGCAGAGCTTTATTTGGGTGCAAGAAGAATATCACTCTTTAATAGAATGACATTCTGAATAATTTCACAGCACTTAAATATGCTACATAAAAAAATGCTTACACAATCAAAGGCTATTGTTTCTGACCCATACAATAGAATCTGGCTTTTAAGGCATAAAGATGTCTGGTTACCATAAGCATAATTACCATAATTTTGCACCTATTAATTTTTCTGTAGAATTAATTTCCATAATTTATGACTTGAAACAAAAACATGGAAACCCTATTGCACAGTTTCCAAGAGCAGAATTAGGATAAACCTTACAAATGCTAAGTGTTATATTTTTTTCTATTTTTCTTCTCTCTGAGTCCTCGAAACTGGGTCCTTCTTATTAAAATTCAAACAGCTGTAAAATGCCCAGACGATTGAAGATGAAAGTAAATGTGAAGTGACCTCCATCCATGCTGAACAAATAGAATATTATAAACATTCTTTCCAGTTGAGGTTACACAAAGCAAATTAAGAAATACCTAAGGCTATAATTTACTACAAAAATGTTTCTTAAATTTCTGACAGTTTCATTTAACTGACTAATTAAATTTGCTTGTAGGCATCTTAGAGATGGAGTCTAATAACCACACTGTCATCTGGGAAGAAAATGAAAATTACTTTCTGTGTGTGAGAAATATGTTTGTAATGGTCCAGGTCTCCTGCTAAACATTTGACAAATGTATATAAGTGGTTATGCCTGGTTGTATTTGATGATAATGCCAATTCTATTAAAAGGTGATTAAAAGAAAATCTCCAAAGTAATAGCTTGGAACTTTAAAAGAGCAATTTCTAAAGAATCTGCCAAGAGGAGAATTTAAGGTATGTTTCCTCAACAAGAACAATATGCATCTATTACGTATTTTATTCATTTCGCTGAACTGTGAGGATGACCCAGTTTGCAAATCTGCATCCTTAAGCAAACCCATCCCCAGCAGTCTGCAATTCCTAGATGACAGTCCTGATTGTTGGGGGGGGGGGGTCTCCTACAAGCCAACTTGTGAGGACTAATGGATTTTTTTCTATTTTCCTTTTGATGCAATAAAAATTGCCAACTCTTTTTAGAGGCATGTTATAGGGCTGCAAGAAAAACATTTAAACATAGTTTTGCAAACAGTGTCTTCAGATGAATTTTGTAATAAAATATCCTATAATCTTCTACAATTATATCACAGAATGGTGGATAATGGTCAAAACACTGATTTTTTTTCTTTTTATTCTCTATAGAAACAATCCAGGATCTTGGCGTACCTGACAATTTTTAGTAATTGCCTCCTTTCATTATGTGTAATTGTGTTATCCATTTCATAAAATGACATTTAAGAGAAAATGTGAAAGCTGCAATTATATAATTATTTTGCTAAGTACTAATGCTTGCATGTTTTGTAAAATTCAGACTTGCTCTGGTTTAAAATTTTGCTGAATCAATTTGAAATTATCCATCTTTAGTTTCTCTCTAACCTCACTTTAACCTATGATCACTTTAAAACATGGATGTCCTCTCAGTTTCTAATAGAGTACCTAACAAATAACAGGCTTTGGTGTGCATATCTGTGTTGTCTAGAGAGATTGAATAAAACTAAATAAATAGGGCATGACATTTAGGGGAGCAGTGACAGCAAAGGTAAACCCGATGTGATCTTTAGTACCCTAATGTTAATGACGATGATACAATCTTGTCATTTCCTGGATTTTAAAAGAGCAATGCTTTGTTAACAAAAGTGAGAAAATAGTTCCCTTATGGCAAACTCTACACTAATATTACTGTTAAAAACTGGAGAAACCTAGAAGAATCTAGACTTCTGATTTCTGCTTCTCCATATCGGAGGCTCCCCATCCTATAGGGAAATCCAAGTCCCTTTAAAATTTGAATTATTTTTATTTTATGTGTATGAACGCTTTCTCTGCTTGTAAGTTCATCTACACTGTACAGTGTCTGCAGAGATCAGAAGAGCATACCAGTTCCCCTGAAACTGTAGTTATACATGGCTATTAGCAGCCTTGTGAATGCTGAGAAACAAACCTCAGTCCTCTGCAAGAGGATAGCTGAGCCATGTCTTTAGCAGCAGTCTTTGTAAATTTTAGTGTTTGAGATAGAGTGTTACTATGTTTTCCAAGCTGGTCTGAAATTCACTGCTTAGACCTGCCTGGTCTTGATCACTGGTTCTTCCTGCCCCATTGCCAGATTTCTGGGATTACAGGTGTGTACCACTATGTCTCATTTCCAATTCGCTTTTAGCAAGACACTGAGAATTGAACCATAAAGCTCCATGACCCACCCCATCCACACATTACACGAACATTTTTGGTGGTTCATTTTATCTTGCTTCCAGTGTTGACATCACCAACCAAAGACCACCAGGGACACAACTGCAGTAGCACGGGTTGGAGTTACTCATCTTATTTCAGGAACAGCAGAGTCAGGACAGCAGGAGAGATTGGAGGACACTCCTATAAAGGGATTAAGACATGATTAAGGAACTGGGTGCTAGTTTCAATTCTGGTACTATCAGACAGTGAAGGAAGTTTGATCATTGAGGACCACCATAAGTTATTGATATGACCTGAAGTAGGGCTAGAGGAAGATGAGGAATGGAATGGAAAAAGGTCAGCAGAAGCAGTGACAGCTAGCTGTTCCTGTCTTGATTGCTTACTATACATGTCTTTCTCTGGCTGTACTGTGATTGCAGAGTGCCCTTCTGTCAGTACTGTTTATGCTCTGCAAATGTGTTTTATGCACATTTGAAATACCACAGCCTAACATAAAGCTTCTGGCAGTCAATTTCTGAGGTGATACTATTTTTTTTAATTACTGCTCTTATTCTTAATTACAGATTATTACTACCCAGGAAATAAAGATGCTGCCCCAATTTGACTGCTACCTGTAGCATTAACCCACATGTTGAGAAGGGAAGCTGTTCTTCCTCTCCAGATTCCTTTTAGTCTGCTTGTTCTGAAATGCCTATAGCTATAGAAATGATCTGGGCTCTCTCTTCCTAAGTCATCAGAGAAAGTAGAAGGCTTGCAGCAGAAATCAAAGCAAGGTGGAACATCTTGTAAGCATGTCTTTCAAGTGGAATTCATTAAAGGCTTATCACACAGGAATTCATTCCAGTCTCACTGTCTACCTATTGATAGTGAGCTAAAAAGTATTTATGAGGCATAAACCTTATATGTGAGAAGAAAAAAGTGAGAGAACATGCTGAATGATGAAGTTTATGACTACAGATTAACCTGAAGCGTAGGTGGGCTTAGGGCCCCAAGTGCTACTCAACCACATTACCTTCTTGACTTATTAGTGATTCTGAATTTCTCTGCACTGGGTTTTACTTCAAGAAGGTTCACCATCAAAATCCATACAGTCACCAGAGGTCTGAGCTCCTTCTAATGTAGTACTGTAGTAGACTGGCTTGGTGATCTGTCCTGGCACTCATCGTTTCCCCACATGTCAGTGGCTAAGGTCTCTACTGGAGACTTCCCTGGCTGCAAGAGGAAGGCAAACTGCAAGTGTGGAGGTGAATTGCTGCCTGGGCCAGTCTTCAGCTTGGAGGCTTGCACTATAACACTGTCCAGAATTCCCAAGGGATTGGGCCCCAGCTTCCCAGGGTGATTACCTCATTTATGACATCCTCATTTGACAGTTTTTTCCTTCCTGAATCATGGCTCCACCCCATCCATGCTCTTCTGGATCTCATCTTAGGCCACTTATCCTAGAGTCCTCTCAGGGGAATACAAATTAACCCAGTTTCCCTGGAAGGGAGACAGTTTCCCCCTCTAGAAACCAGAGAATTTCTAAGGTACTGTAGTGGCTTGTTCCATGGCATGTGGATCCATGTCCCTGTTGCTAAGAAAAGAATCTGTTAATATATTTTTCTCATATATAGAAATGGCTATAATCATATAATGTATGCATGTGAACCAGGAAAAATCTCATATTTCTATAACAGCTTAGATATATCATAAATTTTGAAAATTTATGGTTTCCAACAAGCATGAATGAAATTATTTAGCACCCCCATGCTCTTCATAATAGTTTAGAGCATAACAGCTTGAGCTTAAATGACCATTTATAGTGAATTTTAACCTACTAACTTGATATATATATATGTATATGTATATATATATATATTAGAGAGAGAGAGATACATTTAATTAAGTCCTTTTTAAAAACTGACTAAAAAATACATTTCAGGTTTAATGACCAGTGGAAATTAACATTTCTGTTAGTTTTACAAATAAAACTGTTTGACTATTATGAAAATCAGAAATAATGGAATAATATTAATGAATTCAATGTTTAAATTCAAGTACATTTCAGGACAAACTACAGTGCACATTTTTTATGTTAGATGTGATGGAAGGCACTGTAGAGATATCACTAAGAAGAGATGCTTATGAAGTTCAAGTCCACCTCTGAAAATGTCAATGTTATTTTATTAAAAGTTTTGTACTAATATGTGTAAGACTATTCATATTTCGTATTAGAATGAAGAGTACTTCTCCTTACACTAAATGTAATAACTGGAAAACATCCTCCCAGCTAACATCATTGATATTGAGGAAGTTCTCACAATGGATGAATGACAACACTTTTAATAAATGAGGCTGGCAAAACTGGATCTCCACCTGTAGAAGAATGAACTTTATTCCTTATCTTTCACCCTGCATAAAAGTCAACTCCAAGTGTATCAAAGACCTCAATATAAAACCTGAAACTCTGAAATTGCTAGGAGAAAACAGGTAGTACCCTCCAAAATATAGGTGTAGGAAAGGACTTTCTAAATCAAACTTCAGTTGCTCAAGCATTAAGGTCAACAATCAACAAGTGGGACCTCAAAAGAATCCAGAAAGCAAAAAACAATAAAATAAAATAAAAATAAACAACTAAATAGGGGCTATAGACCTGAACAGAGAGTTCTCAAACAAAGAAATAAAAAATGACTAAGAAAAACCTTAAAAAGGGCTTGGCAGTCTTGGTAATTAGAGAAATGTAGATTAAAAAACACTTTAAGATTCTATCTTACACCAGTGAGGCTGATTAAGATCAAGAAAACAAAATCACCAAATGCTGGCAAGGATGTTGAGAAGGGGGATGCTCATTCACTGCTGGTGGGAATGCAAACTCATGCAACCACTGTGGAAAGCAGTGTGGAGAACTCTTTAAAATCTAAAAATGAATCTACCATGTGATCCAGTTATACCGCTTCTTGGCATATACCCAAAGGACTCACCCTACTATAGAGACTCCTCACATCCATGTTTGTGGCTGCTCTCTTCACAACAGCTAAACAATGGAAACTTTATGTCCTTTAGAATCATCTTAGAATGAAAGACATGAGGCGTGAGCAAAACACGGGGTTCTGAATTCCTTGGACCTACTTATCTGCCTCCTGATTCCTAGCAAGCATTCTCACAGTTCCTTAATGAATTAGAACAAAAAAAATTAAGCTGATAAACATATTATTTCCAATAGGCCTACAGGAAGAGTTCTGGATTCCAGGACAGAGGTAATAAAAAGGAGTTTTGAAGATTTTCAAATTTGCTGATGACTTTCCAAATCTTCACAAGGTCATTGCTTGAATATATAGAAAGGATGAAAGAAGGAAACTAAAACACTGAAGGAAAGAGAGAGAGAGAGAGAGCGAGAGAGAGAGAGAGAGAGAGAGAGAGAGAGAGAGAGACTATATAGAGAAATTAATCTTTACTCTCCTGAAAAGTCCAAGACAAGTTCAGTCATCAGGCGTCAGCCTCTGTGGGGATAAAGGAAATATCTGCTCTCTGGCTCACTGTCATCTGTAGCACAATTTGGAAAAGGATGTCTTTAACAATTTTTAAGCCCTATATTCTTTTACTATGTAGCCTTCCCAAAACAGAATTCCTAGTATTTTATAGAGTATGAGGAACTTAAAGTGAAACTACTTCATGAAGCTGTTCAGTCAAATCAAACATGCCAGAGGCTGCTCTTGGAATACATGCTTGATGGTCTTTGCTTTCTGAAGAAATGAACAACAGCTGAGTTTTGCTTTAGAGGGGCTTAAAAAAGGGAAGAATGTGGACGCAATGAACTCCAGCATCACTGATTCATATGATGCATCTTCATTCCCACTCCAACTATGCTGAGGGATTTAGAAAGCCCCTTCCTGCACCTATATGTTGTAGGGCGCTACCTGTAAAACTGTAGCAGTTTCAGAGTTTCAGCTTTTATATTAAGGTCTTTGAGCCATTTGGAGTTGGTTTATGTCATCCTTCTGCAGCGGGGAGAGCCAATTTTGCCAGCAAAAAGAGCTGGGAAAGGAGCAGGAACGGTTTCCTGAAGTCAGAGATGGTAAGAAAGCCAAGACTCAAAATGCAAGAGTGCTGCTGAAGTTTTGGTACAGATTTGTTTGAACACATTTAGTCATCTCTGTATGTCAACAATTTTTTTCACAAGAGAAATCTGAGGTTTCTTGCATATCTTCTTCTTTCTTTCACAGTGCTCCAGAGACTGGAAGGACAATCTGTGAAAGCACGAGTGCAGCTCTGGGGAGGAACGCACAGGCACCCGGCAACCTCCGATCATCCTCACGTGGCCAGTTCTCTGCGCTGGGCCACCGATCCTCATAACCTCGAATTTCCAGCAGCAAAAACAAATACACATTTTCCTTGGAAAAGCACTTAGTGTTTTGTGGGGGAGGCAAGATTGCCTGTTAGATGTGTCAAGATAAACGTTTTCAGGTGCTTTTTTGTGCTGTTTAGCAGAAACAGCTGTTTAAAGTTCTGTTTTCCTGGTTTTATTTCCGTCATTCAAGCCTCATTTCAATTAAATCTTGTTAAACAACATCAGGTATAATTTTTATATTCAAGTTTCAGTCAAGACCAAAAAAAGGGGCAAGATAAAATAAAGTTAATAAAAGATTGTTTATGTTCAAATATCAACTCTAAGCAGATGGTCAATTAATAAACATAAATTCAAAGGTTATTTCTTTGCAAGTAAACTATGAAACACAAAGTTTTATCTCCTAGAAATATTTGAGCGAAATCATAGCATGCATTTTCTTTTGCCTTCAGAAATTTGAAGATTACAGTTCTGGCTATGTGCATGAGGCCGCTCAGCAGTAACAAAGCAGCCATCTATGTTCAGGAACTTTTTAGCAGAGAATTCTTATTCACTACTCACCTAGCACATACGCCAAATACTCTCGTTATTTCATCTTAAATTTCAGAACATTAAGTCACAGAAAAGTTAAAAAATCACATCTGGTCTTGCAGCTGAAGAAATCACAAGTGAGATTGGAATGGGGACAGTCTGGAGCCGTAGTCCACACAATTCCCGCAGTTGTTCAAGTGCTCACTCTCTCAAGGGACTGTGCTGATGCTGTGTGGGTCCGGCACTTTACACAACAGTGATTTTAGCACCATTTTTATCTACTATGAGATGGTCGTATAAATCTGGACCCACTGGGGACTGGAACATCGGACTGAGACAAACACTGAGAGGCGCCGCTCTGGCTGCTGCTCCCTCGTCTTCTTTGCTATCCATTCGATGAGTAACGACGTAAAATCATGTATGCTGATAGGGTACAATGTGATATGTTCACCCATGTATACATTAAATAGTGCTTGGACCTAGGTTCATTGTATCTAACTTCACAAGCATTATCATCTGTAGTAAAATCTTTCTTTGGACTTTTGAAATACTTAGTACATCATTGTTATCTAGTCACTCCGATGCATACTGAAAGTCAGAGCTTTTTGCTCTCCAGCTGTAACTTAGCATCCCATAAACCTTCCCCTTCTCTGCTCCTGATTCCTATCCCCGCCCACATCTGGCAAATTCCATTCTCCTGCACTCAGCTTCTGTAAGATAAACTTAGTTATATAACACAGATGAATAAGGTTGTTTGGCACTGTCCTTTGTGTAGTTATTTCCTCCGAATGTAAGCCCTGCCCCTCCCCAAAGAAGGAAGGAGGCTCATAAAGCTCAAGAAGCTGAGAAAGTTAGAATTCACAAGTCCCCACCCCAAGATTACGTAAGCAGTAAGCCATAGCTTAGGGGAGAAGAGACCCCACAGTGGAACCCCCTGCACATTGTGAACTGAAGTTCAAAGTGCAGCTACAATGAGTTGCTCCCGGGGCTGGGTGGGAGTGGGTTTGGTGAGCTGCTTCCTCCAGAAAGTAACCTAAACAAACGCATTGGCTCACCAAGCAAGATTAGATGGAATCTGTCATAAGGGCAGATAGGGATCTTGTGTGAACAAGCATCTGTTCATTTCTTACAGGAAAAGTCATGCAACACTGTTGATGCCCCAATTAGAACCAAGAAAACAGGAGAAATTGGAGAAAAGCAGCGACCTAACACCTGCAACCGATGTTAAAGCATCAGCATCAACTGAGGCTGACCGCTCTGAGTATGCAATGTCTGCTGGGCTATGCTGATACATGTTTCCTTCATGGTATGCAATGGTAAGCCTCCTTGCTGCAGTGCATGTTTCAGCTTCCTGTCATAGGTGAGAAAGGCCAACGCAGCAAGGCTAATCTGTCTGCAAGTGGAGCATCATTAGGAAACTCCCAACATGACTGTCCTCTCTGTGATATGGGATGACGTGCCTCCTTGATGAAAGGGATCTGCCTCTCAAGTTTGGGAACACCTCCAAAACAGCTAATGGCCTATAGAATATGCTGCAGCTCTGAAAGCAGTGAGTGTGGGTGGGACTGCTAGCATCCTGGGGCGGCTTTTGCCTGGGCTTTAGTGTTGGTAATGAAACATGAGACTGAAGCCCAGCTGTCTGCCCAGAAAGAGCGCGTCCATGAATAGGAGAAATTACAGTGAGAAAATGGTATTCACATATCCTTCACATTAGCCTCTGATTGGGTAAGAACATTTGGAAAGGGAGGATGAAATGGAAGTGTTGGTTTTCCAGTCATACAGCTGTGAGGATAGAAGAGAAAGACCACAAATTACATCTCAGCTAACAAGTTCATGCTGATTCAAACCTGTGGAAACCTTGAAAAGAGTCAGACACAAAGGCAAAGAATTGAGCTAAAATAAGAGAGGATGCTCCTCAGATTCCTTTACTACAGAGAAAGACAAAAACCCACGATTCAGCATACAGACAGGGCCCCTAATATTGACTCAGCACTGAAAACTATGATAACCGTGGACTACTTAAATGAAAATACTTAAAGGATAAAACATCTGCTCCACTCACATCCCAGCTCCTGAGGCCATGAGACACGGGGACAGAAGAGGTTAGTCTCAGGGTAGTACAGCATGAGGGACTGAGCAATATCCTTACACTTTCTTCCTTGAGACAGTCTGCATTATCTGAGGCACTACAAGGGGACTAGTCCTGATGAACTGACTAGCTCACATACGCTCTCAGGGATATACAGTTAGCATTGCCTAGGGTTCTTATGACTATCAGGAGCTAAAAGACAATGAAGAGAAAGCTACATTTCTTCAAGAAATATGCATATGAGAGTTGGTGTTGGATGCCCAGTTCATTGTGGCAGATAATTTCTTTTAGTGTCTGTTACCTGTCCCAAACCAATTAGCATTTGCTTGGAGTGGATGGTATTGGCCCTCAGAGATCCTGCCCAACCTCTGTAGAAAAAAAGCAAGTTTTAATTATATCAGTGATAACCCTTGAGTGTCTTACAGATTTGAAATCATTTAGAAGTGTAATAAAAGGAACAGATAAGTCCTTTTTGAGTGGAGACAAGCTTTGTGAGTGAGAAGGGCACTCTCAGGACCATAAAGCAGTGGAATAATACCTCAATGCCTGGAATGCTCAGTCTCCCTAAAGGTTGTTGACCTGACAGGCCCTGAGAACACCAAAACCATAAATGTTATTGATGCTGCTCTTAATTGTAGGCCAGTTCTAAATAGTAAGGCTTTACTGCTGATGCTTTGGCTGCAGGACATGAAGAAACAAAGTGGAACAAATTAGAAGCCTCATTCTTACAGGCTGATTTTCATATGCCAAGGGTGAACTGTCACTGACAGATCTACTCTGTGCTACACTACTTTAATTCCAGGCAAAATGTGTTCGCTGGTACATACAGTGGTACTACTGTTATAGGTGCAACCAACTGCTCTCCAGTTGAATTCTGAAAGAGAACTCACGTCTAAATCTTTATGCCAGTGCAAAAGCCAGGAGAGGGAGAGTAATAGACCCTGTGGGAAAGCTACTGCGAAGTAAGTCCATATGTGACTGCCGAGTTTCCTTCCAAAGAGTTGTATTTATGCCCATAGATTACTGGTGCTGCCATTCTCTGTGAATCATAGAGGGAAATTTCTTTATGCAGCAGTCAGTGGTTATTGCATAGATCCATCATTACATAGATTCAAGCTACTGAGGAATATGTGAACATTCCTGTGGCAGACTGGACAAATGCTCAGTCATAAATGGAGGAAAATAATCAGACATCTATTACACACTTCCAAATTTGAGAGAACATGCAAGAAATGGCGAATGTAATGACTGGGGTAGAATTTTGCATAACTTTCCTCAGGACTGAAGTATTCCTTCCTGTAGAGAGGGAGGACAGCTCATACTGAAACTCACAGAACTTTCAAGGCCTGGAAGTTCAAAAAATCCACAAGACTCGTTGTAACTAACTAGATGCACTATTAAAGTACTATATTTTATACACTATTTTCTGAAAATTAAGAGAATGTAAGAAGTTGTAGTCTAAATATATGGCTAAAACATATGTTTTCAGATGTGGTGGAATTCTGGTAGAGTTAGAACCAGATTCTTTAAGAATGATGATGACACTCTTTGATAGCAATCATCAGAGCTATGAGAGCTTCTTCCTGAGGGTCAAGGTAGTCTTAAAATTCTCTGATTAGCCAGGTAATATCATTTTATGTGATAGGAAACAGAAAGAGTTAATAGAATTCTCAAGCATGTATGACACTTCATATTTTAGTTCAGACAAACTGTACTAATAGAGTTTATCAAACCATACAAGATTTTGCAGTGACATCATCTATGTATAAGAAACATTCCTGGGATATACAATATTCAAAAAAAGTCAGAATGTCATTATGTGTGGTGAAGCATCATCGGCAAGTAGCATAACCACAACTCAGTTTTTCTATAAATGTCACATTTCTTAAGTGTTTTCAAAGGCTTTGGAAATGACCAAGGAAAATATGTAATAGTATCCTTGATTTTTACTGGAAGAAATAAAGGAACAACTAATCTAAAACGTATTCAAGGCCACTTAACTCTACAATACAGGTTAAGATTTTTTTTACCAAAATTTAAATGTTTTTCTATTTTATCCTATAAGAGTTGGTAGGAATCAATGAATCTCATATAATTCCCTGAATGATTGGAAAGCTCTTTGAATAGTAAACCCAATGAGTTAACTTTTAACCTCTGACTCATTAAGAAATAATTTGCTGTGGATATGATAGTAAAGCAATTCTGGTCAATGTGCAGATAATACGAGGCTGCAGAGCACTTATCCTTGACTAGGACACCAATATCAAATTTCTACCCCTCACAGCAAAGGAATCATTGCAATGGAGAGGACAGAAACATTCTAGAGGCTAATGGTGGTGGATGATCACAAAGAAACAGTTTCCCAGACAGTTGGTCAGTTATTCATATGAACGCCCAGCAATGACAGCATGCACAAGTCCCATGCAAGCTCAAAGCAGAAAAAAAAAAAAAAAAAAAAACAAGTATAGACATGAGGAAATGGTTAAGAAGCTCCAATCATACCTAAGGAAATTGTGACAACAGAAGGCTGCTTGGAGGGGCAGAGACAGTTTCTTTCAAGCATGAGACTCTTGGTAAGTTAACCAGGTTCCAGTCAATGAGCGGATAGACCAACATTGAAGGACATCTGGAAACACAAATTACATATATATATATATATATATATATATATATATATATACACACACATATATGTGTGTGTGTCTGTGTGTGTCTGTGTGTGTGTGTTTGTGTGTGCATGTATATAATAAAGTACATGAAATTGGGTGAGATGAAATAAAGAAAAATGTGAATAGGGGAAGGAATCATACTGTAAAAAAATCACAAATTTCAATAAAAAAGAAAAATACACATAATTACTTCTTTAAAATATAAAAAAATACCTGGATCACAAATTTATTCTTAGGTAGATTATCTTAAGAGCAAAATACCTACTATTATTAGTGCTTCACGTTTGAGCCAGAAATGTTATGATAGTTCTGTACCGTTAGTTTTACAATGGCACATAAGCACTATATTGTTGCTATGTGGAAGTAAGTACTGTCGCTAGGGAAAACTTCCAGAGTTGTTAAGGACTGATGCATTTTAATTAATGATAACATTATTCTTTCTTTGGTGTAGGCCATATGTTATAACAGAAAAATAAATTTATTAGAGACAAAAAGACCTGGAATTGAATTTCTATTCATCTATCTGCCATCTGCATCAAATTAATCAAGCCTCTATGGTTGACCTCTTTAATGGTCAATCAGCAAATGCATAGACTTCATCATTCCTATGCCAGATACCTCTGAGTTTGGCCAGCCTGCCAAGATTCCCTCTCATTTCTTTACTTGATCCATTACCAATTTCTGTCTGAACCTGAGTTTGCATAATCCTGAGTTGTGGCTATTTCCGAATAAACAAATGGCAATTAAGCTTCAAATGACAAACCCTGCACCTTGGTCATCCATACGGGTACCTTGGTCATCTTTCTGCAAATACGCTCTGCCAAACATGAGTATAATACTCTTTTATGTCACCAACTTGTCTCCTCTCAGTTTCCACAGAGAGTAAATATTCTCCATTGGGTTCTTGGCTGTCAGTTTTGGCAATTCTTGCACAACAGTATTTTATCATAATCAGGTAATGGATAAAAATGTATGCTTCAGGAATTTTATATTTGACAGTCCATCTTTCACAAACTCTTTAAAAGTTTCAAATTGAATTCAAAACAAACAAATATTCATTGCTCTACAAAATGTAGATTTTAGGACTATGTATTATTATCTACATTATTATAATTATCTGTACTACTGATGTCTTTCCTACAGATGCTTTTGTATATGTACTGAATATTCTGTTAGCCTTTTAAAAAAATGTCAGCCTTATCGAGATATAATTTATAACTGTAAAATATATCCTTTAAATTTAATATTCAATGATTTTTAGTTTATTAACAAAGTTATCATCAAAATGAATTCTAGAACATTTCATCACCCCAATGAAACCCCATACCCATGTACAGTTACTGCACATCAATGTCACCACAAATAAAACCTCACACCCATGTGTACTTCCTGCTGGTCTCTATTAGTTATTTCATTAATTGCTCTGACAGAATACCTGACAGATCCACTTAAGAAAGAACAGTTTTTAAATATTTTTCACTATTTCCCATCTTAGCCTTTCTCCAGAGGGTCTAGACTATTTGACTGCCTAGTTTGACCACCTTCCCAGCACAATCTCAAGAGCAAAGAGCAGCTTTACCGAGCCTCCAGTGTGGAGGCTGAGGCCCTGTGCTGCGAAACCCTTTCCTAGCTCCACCTCCCACTCAATCAAGAACAGCTCCTTCTTTTTCTCTTCCTAGTTGCTAGTTCCTTGCTGGTTTGTTAGTTCTAGCAACACACTTAAAAATAATTCTTCCTCTGTTACTCCTTTTGCAGGAGCTAGGATTTCTCATGAGCCCTTATTCATATGGTCGCCCCACATCAAGTTTAAGCAAACAGTGTTAAGATATGCTCAGGCTTCTTTGGGGAAACATTTGGCCTTCAAACAGAAAGAACTAGGAAAGATAGCTTATGATCCTTCTCTTGGGGTATTAAAATGAAATTTCTAGCCTAGGACAGCCATATCCGATAGATATCACCCTATATAAGAGCAGTAAAATTTAACCGAGCATTTTGTGCACTTTAATAATGTTTAAGACTTAATTCTATAAAACTAGAGGGTTTGGGGGTAAAATAATGAGTGCATGATTGCCCACATTCTATTCCTTGCATACAGACTTTAAAATGTCTTTTTCAATAAGTTTTAGAAATTCTATGCTAAAAAATAAGGCTTACTATGACCTTAAGAGTCTAATGATTTTACAGATTCCTCTTCCTTCCAGTGTCTTTGAAGCAGCATCATTAATTCATCATTTGCACATCTTTTTCTCTTTTCCAATGTACCTGATGAATGGCACATAAGACTTGTAGAAAATCAGATGGGCAGTCACATTAGGCTTTCAAAGAAGACATTCAGGCCTCTGCTTATTAATCTTCAAGAGTGATTCCTCTTCACAGAGTCCTGAGTTGACACTGAGATGCCTTTCCTACAATCCACCCCAAAGTTCATCTCTATAGGTGTTGCTTTACTAGACTACCTATGGGATTAATCTACCACATTTGGTTTTGTAATCATGCCATATAAAAGTGTTCAGGTGTTATTGAAAAGTAGGCTGATAGACTTTGAAGCCCAAATGCTCTAAGACATTATCAGGTGACTGCTGGACTCCAAAACTGGTTTTCCTTCCCACTGAACCACCAGTAGTCTGTGTGTTACCTAGCTTCTTCTGAACAGCTCCTCTAATGAGGTAAGATTCTATCTCATTGGTGTGTAATGGTATTCCTGGGGAAAAGTAACAAATGTTAACTTACTCCATATATGGAACCAATAACAGATCAAAGCAATGACACCACCAAAGTCTAGCTTCTTGAATCAGTGAGTTTATCAAGGTTATTTACTGGCATATGAGTGAGGATGGATGACTCCAAGGCAGCTGGATCACAGACAGCCCACCCCAGAAGGGGTGAGGACTCACAAAAGCCAGAACACTGGAGATTCCTGCATGATTTGCAGGCAGCTTGACAGGCCAGTTTCCTATTGTTGTTACTGCTACTGTAATTTTGGAGAGGAGCCTTGTGCATATGGAAGGTTTCAGGGACTTCTGGAAACCTGAGTTGTCTACTTCCTGAGTCTTTAGAGCTTCACTTTAGAACTTGCTGATCTTCATGAGCTTTTCTCCAGGAAAGAATTTTCAAATTGCTGCACAGCATTCATTCTGCGAACAACTGGTAGGTGTCATTCTCTTTTAATGTTTTTTTGTATTTCTCAGTGTGTGTGTGTGTGTATGTGTGTGTGTGCACTGTGCACACACACATAAGTGCAGGTACTGATGAAAGTCAGAAGTGTTAGATTTCCCCAGAAGCTTCTGTTAAAGGTGATTGTAAAGTTCCAACATGACATGATTACTGGGACTTGAATTAGAGTCCTCAGGAAGAACACTATGTGCTCTTAACCCCTGAGACATTTCTCCAACCCAGTAAGTAACCAGGCTCCAGGATAACCTTAAGGCACACAATCCTCATCATATGACAGCCACCCCCCAAGAGCAACCATAACAATCATGTATGGATGATCCAGGTAATTAATTTGATGAATAAATGCATGAAACAGATGACTACTGATTTTCAGAATTGCCTTTTTGTGTAACTTGACAGGAAATAGATACTTGTTTTGTTTTATCTAATATTCATTTTTCTTCTATTTGTGACAAAAGTCAGCCTAACCTCAATAACAAAATAATACAATCAAATCAATATTTCCCCATTGATTTTCTGAAAATTTTTCGTCATTGATATAGCATAGTTACTTGACCCTAAATTCTATAAATACCACATTTGAATTCTGTTACTCGCAGAAGCCTTCAAAAGCAAGAGTGTTCTACAAACACATTTAATAATTGAAGAGGATACAAAAAGTTTTGTGCATTCTGCTGGATTCTTGGAATAAGGAAGAACAGAAATATTCCAATCTCATAGGTCTTGCTGACTGGTAGAGGAAGAGACTTTAATAGAATAATGGTATAAAGAAATGCAAATTTACGGATGGGAATAAAACTTTCAGAAAAAGAAAAGGAATGTGAAGAACTATAAATGAAGAACCAGGCTTAGTCTGGGAAAGGGAGGATTCTTACTTAAAGTGATAGTGGGGCTGAACTCAGTAAGAGGAATAGGAATAAATTAATGAAAAGAGGTGAAAACTTCCTCTCAAGAAATGGAAACACCGTGCAAGATATCAACACCTCGGATGGAGGATGCAAACCAAGGTACAGCAGGTTTTGGTAGGCCATGGTGCCTGAAGTAGAGCCAGTCATGGGATATGAGAAAAAGCCAGAAAACCTGGGGTGCAGAGCTGGCCAGGCTTCACAGGCATATTCTCCTCTTCCCTCGCTTCATTTTTCAAACTAACCTGGTTTCCAGCGTGCTTTGAGTACTGACTTCTGCAGGAGTTACCATTGTCTTCCATCGTCACTATTGAGCACTGTCACAGAGCTCTTCCTTTTCTTAATGTCACCATATTTTCATTTATCTGTGACATTATATCAAGCTCTTTTTCCTGAATATTGGCACAGCAATAACTCTAGTCTAATTTGTTCTTCTAGATCCCTTCATTGCAGGAAGTGAAGTCTGTTTTCCCTTTTTTGAAAAGAAGTGAACTCTATGACTTGTACAAAAAAGGCAACACAGGGTCTAGATTGTGCTCTCCGGAGGATCATTCCAGAACACAGCTATTGTGTTATGTTAGGTTATGTTATGTTATGTTACATACCAAAAAGAATAATAGAGTTTCTATAGAAGTCATCATAAGCCATCATACATCCTAGAGAAGAAATCTGCAGATGACCATGACCTCTCTCTTTTTTTAAATGTTGCCCAACCTGCAGATTTATGGACAAAAAATATCATTTTCTTTGTCTAAATTTTTAAATAAAGACAGATAACCAGAAAAAAATGCTACTGACATGTTCTCTTTCTTTCTCTTTCTTCTCTCTGTCTCTCATAGGTTTATAGGAAATATAATAGTGATGTGAATAGTTTTTTCAAATTAGATTTCCTTGATTCGAATTGTTACTGTACTTTTGTCTATGTATTAGCTGCTGTACCTCCCTTTCTTGAGTACTGAGGAAATTGATACATATCTCATGATGTCATTATAGGAATAAATGATGTAATTTATAGAAAATTTATTTTATCATCTGCAAGATGGTATTACCTGCTCAACATGTGTGTGTGCATGTGTGTGTGTGTGTGTGTGTGTGTGTGTGTGTAAAGGGGGGTAACTGTGAATCTTTTTGAAATAAAATTTTATTATGTTTGAGTAATGTAAGTATCAAAGGGATAGATGAAACCAATTGTTTGCTATAGTTTTGAAGTTTGTCATCAATATTTACTTTTTCCTTCTTCAGAGTTGCTTACTAGTTTTACTAAAAAGCAAAAACAGAAGACATGTTGTAAATGAGAACAACAGAAAATCTGAAAGTAATAATAATATGGCAGGGATTGGGCAAAATTAATTTTAGGTCCAAATTTCTTTAGGAAAAGAGAAAATCCTTTTACAAGAGGCAAAACTTTGAGGGGCATGAAAGACAAAAAAATTAATCACCTTATTTTAAAATAGTTAAAATAACCATGTTAAATGTGTTGATTTTTAAACTTTCAATGATTGTTGCATTTACTCTTGACTTTATCCTCTACACTTCTTTAAGTGTTGAAATGATATATATGCACTCTTAATATCAAAGTGTGATCTCAGAGGGAGTAATCTATGCTAGTGACTCTTCGGTAGAGATAACATTTGGAAGTGATTGTTAATACCAAAATAAAGAATAATGCAATATGAATTATGTTATGACATTTCCCTCACTCAGTACTGTCAAATGTGGACTTGTACATCAACATCACTTTCTTGTCCAAGGTTAATAATTGTTCACATAACAAAGGTCTTGCCTTATACTAGATAGTGTTTTAAACTATTTGTCTTGTTTAACTCCATTTTAAAACAATGACACTATTAAAATATCAAATTTTTTAATGGAGAAAAATCACAGAACATCATTTTATTAAGTCTGCTTAATTAGTATTAAGAACTGGGATTTGAACACTGACTGTCTGTCTCTGCACCCTGCCTGTCATCCTTGTGCTATTTAAAGGACCACAGTTTCTATAGTACAAGATGAAGTCTGTTAAGAATGCAGTCAAGGGGCTGGAGAGACGGCTTAGCAATTAAGAGCACTGGCTGCTTTTGCAGAGGACCCAAGTTCGATTCCCAGCACCCACATGGTAGCTAACAACTGTTAGTAACTCCACTTCCGGGCAAATTGATGCTTTCTTCTGACCCTGCTGGCATTACATGACACGAGTGCACTTACCCATGCAGGCAATATTCTTACATACATTAAAAAGAAGAAAAAGAAGACCGGCAGTTAAGGTCATAGAGAGATAGTTCAGCAGTTAAGAGCACTGGTCCTCTTCAGAGGACCCTGGCTCAGTACCCAAGCCCCACATGGTGGTTAAAAACCATCATTAACTGTAGTTCCAGGGGATCTGACACCCTCTTCTGGTCTCCAAGAACATCACATGCATGGGCTGTACTCAAATACATATAGGTAAAACACTCATACATATAAAATAACCAAGTAAATTTCAAACACTTAAAAAAGAAAGTAGAGTGACATTCAGCGTCACCCACCATGTGGCTGCAGTTTCATGGCCACTTAGTCCTCTGACCTTCTTCCCCACGCAAACTTGGCTCAGTGACCTACAAAAGTTTTAGTTTGCCAAAACTATTTTGCATTTTTTTCTATCCTGCTATCCTTTTTCAAACTCTTAAATTTAGCTTAACTTTTTTCAGTTTATCAGAATCCTGAAAGTCACAGCTAATTATCTAGCATCTCCTCCTGGGTGCTTATCTGATCTCGCTCTTTTTATGATTCTTTATCCTCAGGAAGCATTCCTGATACCTCTCTTGGTTCTAGACTAAGCTTCCCGAGAGCAGTTATTGTGCCTTTCTTGGTTCCACAAAATAGCTGATATGAAGTCTTAAAATCATTATTCAAAAATCATGTTTATTTGAACTGAAATAGATTCATTATTCTCTGTCCACAATGCAGCAACATTTTAAGCAATTATATAGAAACACTGCTTATAGAAATGTGAGGAAAATACATTACCATGGTATGATGTTCTAGGAAGACAGTATATGAAAACTGACCTAAAATTGTTCTATGCGGTAAAGGATGAATGACAATGAGGTTTCCAATCATCAAAATATATCACCAAAGATAATATTACCAAAGGTCAGGTCACAGCTGAAGGTTGCAATGTTATCTGATTAATTTGAAGTGGTCTTGACATTTAGGCAGAATAATTCAATCAGAAAGAAACAAGATCATGTTTCTTGTGTTTTGAGATTATGTTCTTTTTGTATGTTCCTCATAATTAAGTGTGTATGATAAATGCATTTTTAAAGATGGAGATATTATAAAATAACCCTTAAAATAGCATAATAAATTATCATCTCCCTGACAATATATCTGTGGGTTGTCTACTCTGTACCGCAAACTAATATATCTCTATGGTAAAAGCATTATAACAAGGAAATTTTCCTCACTTGGCATTTGAATATCTGATCAGTATCTAATTCTATTGGATCACAGGATTTTCCTTATTGGTCTTCTACATTCCACACTGTTTTCTACATTCTCTTCTCTCTTTTTTTGGTGTTTGAGGAAAAATAATCAGTCATTTCTGTTCAATGTTATCAGTTCTATTCAATCTCCCTCTCTTTCTCTCTCTCTTCCCTTTCACTGTTATCTGTCTCAAAACAAATAAACTTTTGTAATCACGAAGTTCGGTCCTAACTGGATTCCATTAAGAAATTTCATTCATCTAATGCAATTCACAATGAGCAAAAACGTAAGTAATTCACAAGCACCAGAACTATTTCCTGCTATATTGACACTTATGCTAACATTTACAGAAACCAATTACTTTAGCATGAAGAGAAACACTCCCAAAGGCAAGAAAATACTTTGTGGCTCAGCCCTCTCAGAGTGGGAGTGTTTGATTCTGTACACTCTCCAGGAATTGTATAAGCCAGGTAGAACAACCAGGGTGTGCTTAAGCTTAAGCACTGCTACAAGAGGGATGCAGACTCCATGAATTTTCTCTAGAGAAGAATTACCCTGCTGTGTATAACCACACATTTCAATCACTTTGAGGTATTAGCCAAATCAGTTGAGGCAAGAACAGTTTTCTTAATGGTGCATAATAGACTTTTGTTGAAATCATTTTTAAGCAAAACACTTCACCAAAGAATAGCTTTCTGATTTCTTTTTCTGTTTGCTGTTATGTCTTGGAGATCTGACCTCTTCCGACAGGCTTTGTTCTGTACAGGATAGGCACATCCATGGCTTGATGGTACACCTGGAGCCCTGGGTGTACCTTGCAGCTTCTGAAGGACAGCCCTACAGACGCTCTACATGGGGCAGGACCTCACCTGCACAAGGCTGCAAGTTGTTCATAAACCTACCTTCTTCCTTCATCTTCTCCTCTGTTTGCTTATGCTCTGAGCCATCATAGGGTGGCCCTTAACCTGGCACTTGCTACAACTTCCTGATAGTCACAACTGATCAGAATTACTATTCCAAAATATCCCTGGCCATGCCAAAGCTCATAATCCCATGGAGTTCTTTTGAAATTTGACTGTTGACCCAATTGATGGCATTTATGCATCAAAATGATTCTGTTTCAATCTTTAAATAATTTTTTTTTTGGTGACTGAGCTCGTTCGTTCTAGCACTGAGCTAAAAATGTCCTTGGCAAAAGGACAACTCCCTTAGCGCTGGTAGCTCTGAATTTCAAGACAAAAGGGCTGAGCTTCCAAATCCAGAAGCTTTTGGCTCTGAGCTCAGAATAGCAGTTTACAGCTGAAGCTTCCACTAAGTCATAGGCTTAGTGTTCTAGATGGTCAAGACAGAGGCATGCTGTCCAGGACGGACAGTGCCAACATCCAGCAGGCAGAGTCTCGGCTCTTGAGCTTTATGTGTCAGCCTGAGGAGTCTGGTTTCTTTACCCTCTGGTGGCTTTCTCAAACCCTTTAGGATACTGTGGCTGACAATGGTTTTAGTCTCAATGCCCATCTCCAGCTCTTTGTGGCTTCTTATTTCACAGAGACTCAGGTTCTCTCTTACTCACCTTCTCACTACCCCAGCCATCCTGGAAGGGGTTGACATATGTCACTTTCTGGTATGCATCAAATACCTCCTAGTGCTAGAACTGTGAGCACTGGATATCAGGGCCTTTAAATCTCAGTAGTTTATTGATGCTTCTTTCTCACATACCTCTTAATGTTACCTCTCTGAGCTGCAGAGATTGGGATTCTCAGTTGGGACTGCTGAGCTCCCAACTTTTTGCCTATCCTTCATTGTGATTGTCAAAGCTAGAAGCCCTGAGGATATCACTGTTATTTGAGAATTTCATACATAAATACTTCATTTACACCCCCTTTGTCTCCCCTCTCCAATCTCTTCCCATGTCTCCATTTTTTGAATTATTATTATACACATACACACACACACACACACTATTGAGTCCATTCGACAATGTCCATATGGGTTTAGGTAGAATCCCTACAGAATGAATATTTAGGTAGAATAGTTTAGGTAGAATTAATACAGTAAAAGTGACTATAATATCAAAAATAATATACAGATTCATTGCAATCACTTTCAGAATACCAATGAGAGTCTTCACAATAATAGACAATTCAATCAGAAGCACAAAAGATCCTATATAGCCAAAAAAATCCTGCCTAAAACAAACACTACTGTAAGTCTCATAACATATGATTTCAAACTATACTGCAGAGTCAAAGTGGCAAGAATTGGGTGGTACTGGCACAAAGACAAGCATGTAGACCACTGAAATAGCATACAGGATCCAGAAACACATAGCTATGGCCACCTAGTTTATAAGAGAGGCACAACTTATATTGGACAAAGAAGAGACAGGCACTTCTACAAATGGTGCCGGAAAAGTAGATGTCTAAAAGTAGAATTTAATTGCATCCATATCTCTTAACCTTTCCCTAAATCAATTAAAAATTGAGTCAAGAACTTAATTTTTAACATTAAACTCCTAGAGGAAAAGACAGAAAAATACTTACAAGATACAGACATAGGCAAGAACTTTCTGAACAAGACCTCAATAGCAAAGAAATCACCATCTAACTCAGTAAACTGGATTGTATGAAACTAAAAATCTTTCGCATGTCAAAGGAAAGTATGAGAATGAAGAGACAGCCCACAGAATAGAAGACTACCTTTACTAGCTACTCAAGAGATTAACATCTAGAATAAATAACTAGGTGTAGAACTGAAGGGAGGTTTCAGTGGCTAAGAGCACATACTGTACATCCATGAGGACCGAAGGCTGCATCCTGTAATGAAGTGAGAAATCAGTGTTTCAGAAATGTGGGTAAATCCAGCTGTAAGGTGGGGGATCATGGAAGATTTCCAGATCCCAGACAAGCTGAGAAAATATGAATGTCACATTCAGAGAAGAGACCGACCTACAAAGGAATACACAGAAAGTGATAAGAAGGACAGTATCATATTCTGGTCTCTGTGCAGGCACACAGTAATGTACACACCTGCACAGAATATGCATGCATATGCTCATATACACACTCACACACACACATACTAAAGTAATGATAATTAAATAAATATCAAGAAAAATAACACAATCAACCCAATAACACAGTCAGTAAATGCACTAATGAAATCAGCAGGTCCCCAAAGATGAAGCCCAAATGTTCAATGAAATTCTAAACAGACTTTCAGCACCTTCAATCATCAAGGAAATTAGAACTATATTGATATTCCATCTCATCCTAGTCAGAATGGCAATCATCATAAAACAACACAACCATGAATTCTGGCAAAGATTCAGGGAAACATCCCTGCCTTATACACTACAGGTAAGAATGTAAACTGGTCCAGCCACTATGGCAATGACAGTTTGTCAAAAAAAGAAAAAAAGAAAATTTAAAAACAGAACCATTATATGACACAGCTAAACCAGAGGGCCCTAAGAAAACATACCTTTGAGAAACTTTTACATTCATGGTCATTTGCAGCATTAACCATGGTAGCCAAATTGTGAAATTAGCTTGATGTCCTTCATTAATGAATGGATTAGGAAAAGATTTTTTTATTCAGTCACAAAGGAACAAAATTAAGTCCTTTGCTAGAAAATTTATGCTACTGGAGATCATCGTGCTAAGAAAAATAAGTTAGACACAGAACAACAAATATCATGTGTTAATCTCACTTGTGGATTCCAGAGTATATACAGATACAGAAAGCTATGTAGAAGACCTGAAAGCACAGGGATACTGGATGAAAGAAGGAAACTGGTAGACAAGGAAGAAGAAAGGGTATGCCGGCTGAAAACAGGCAAGAACACGATGCACTTGAAAGAAATTGTCTTCACCACACCTATGTAAAAGAAATATATGCCAACTAAGATTGCACGGCTAAGCTGAAGGAACTGGCTCAAGGCAACCTGGCATGGGGGAAAGTCTATCAGCTGTCATCAGCTGCCCAAATAGGCTACCACTGACAGTTTTGCTCATTCAAAAGAAGATAAAAACCAGAAACAAGCCAAAAGCATTAAGTGAAGCTTGAGACAAAGAACCAGGAAATTAACATTCTTAACAGTATTCAACAATGCCCAATCCTCAGCCCCTTACCTATATGGAGGGTCGTGTCCCTATCATCAGTCTCACAAAGATGTTTAAAGCAGTTGTAACAATTGCCTGTGTGTTGTGTCAGTTACCATGCAAAGCAAAAGTTTGATCTGTTTTGGCTTTATATGTAATTCCTGTGTTGAAAAGGTGTCTCTACTCACATGTTAAAGACAGATTGTTAAATCCATAAATTAACTAGATATTTTCATTAAATCTTGCCAAAATTTATTCTAAAACATTCCTTAGGCTGTGTTGGGGGATCAATTTAGAACGAACATTAAAATAAATAGTAGTTTGTAACATACTCCAAATGAGGTTTCGAAGTATTCATGAGAGTCCTTGATTAACTCCAGCACTGTTCTGACTCAATATAAACATGGCCTGTGGCTGTTTGCATTTTATAGATCATTTGCACTATTCAATAACATCTAAAGAATATTAATCAGACCAAAATAAGAGATAGGAAGCTAAAGAAATTCAATACAAACATGTAGCAGAGTGACTCACTGACCTGTCTTTGTTGACCAGAATTAAATCTATTACTTAGAACAGAGCAACAGGTGCACAGGAAGAATCCACCCCAAAGTGATCAGATTTCAAGTCACTACAATGATCAAACCCTGTTGTGTAGCTGATAGCTGAGTTTAAATTAAGACAGAATGGGCTAGATTAGGCTTAAATAAAGCTACCCAATATTTTATTAATTTTAATTAGATTCTGTGCTGTTTTATATTCTTTGATCTGAGCTAAGTAATTAAGTCTGCTTCAATTTTCTAATTGGATTATAGTGCATGTGCTGGAAAACCCAAAGATAAGAAAACTGCAGGGCCTAAAAACTACTTTGATCTGTATGTCCTGTCTGTAGTATGTTTCTCTGGGGATGTAAGAAACATATTAAAATGTATTTGTTTGACTACAATGCAAAGTTGATCCTACCAAGTATATCATAAATCATGACTTCTAAACTTCAAGTGATATGTCCTGATGAACCCTTGCTTTTCAAACCAGACACTTTTATGAACTAAAAGAAATTTCGTAGAGGATAAGAAAAAGATGAGGCACAATGATTCAGAAGGAGAAACATTCACTTAGAGAGAATCCCTATGTCAAGATAAGGTCAGATGTTGATGCTTATAGATACTGAGTTAGATGTTTCATTTGACAGAGCAACTTCATCTTGAACTGATCATCATGCTGTTGAGAACTTAGAATTTTATGTTGAAGATTATTTGGGGAGTTGAAATAAGGATGGTAGTCAAATTTCAGTCCTTAGCACATTTCAGCCACTGTGGTAAAGAATTCAAGTAAATGGTATAATTTAACCTTAACATCCACACACTGGAGTAGATATTTAACTTAAGAATACTTCACAGATAAAGAAGCTAAAACTTTGAGACTCAAGAGGACTTGACCCAACTGGAATGCATCACACTCACATTTTAGGTCAGCTTCTATGTGACTCTAATACTTTTTCACTCTTACGGCTCTCTGTGAAAATCAACCGTGGTCATGAATGTCATTCATTCGCTGACTGCACCTTTCTGTTAGTGGTACTCTAAGTGCCTACAACCCTTAATGTTCACACCCCTATCTAAATCAAAATGATTCTTCTAAAAAGGATGAATGTGACCTCAAGAAACACAGTAGGCTAGTGAATATATTTCTTATTTTTCCCTTAAACTACAACTAAATGGAAGAATAAACTGCTTGAACTCATTAACATTTACTCAATTAACAGAGAGTTCCCAAATGGGTCTGCTTGCTTGCTAGTCCCTGTGCTATGGCTTATTTCCCACCTGTCAATCATTTACCCAAGTTAAGTGTTATCAAACCAGTCTAGTCCTTCTCATAGCAACTATCACATCATCCATTTCATTCAAAATGAAATTTCAAGTTTATTCCATAGTTTGTGGTGTCCTGATGGTGTATCACAGCACTCCGCTGGTCCCCTGTACTGATTCAGTCAAACAGACCCTCTGGCTATTCCCCCAAGGCTGTCCAGTGTTACTGCTCTCAAAGGCCTTGTATTTGCAGCCTCTTGCTTTCCCATGTGTATGTTCTCCTATTTCTTCATTGTATTCCATCCTGGATTCAAATACTGTCTGAATGGACCCCTGGTCATGCTACTCCAAATAGCATCAAACAGCACAATAGCTCCACCAACCCAAGTCTGCTTGGTATCTGGCACTATCTACTCATCGCCTGCTTGATTATATGAACTTAAGTTCATGTACATGTATGTCCACATGTGTATGTGCATGTTGAAGTGAGAAGTCAGCCCCTGATATTGATCCTCACATGTCATCAACCTTGATTCTGTTTATTTATTTATTTATTTTATTTGCTTTTTGTTTTAGACAAAGAATCCCTGTAGCCATAGCTGGCCTTAAACTTGCTGTGTAAAGGAGGACTTTGTCTCACCTGCCGCTGCCTCCTGAGTGCTAGAATTAAAGAGCTGTGCCAGGCTTTAATATCACATTATTCTATTTTCATCTTGATTTTTGAGACAAGGTCTGTCATTGGCTTGGTACTCAGTGATTAGTCTAAGCTTCCTCAGCACATACCACTGTACTAGCTTTTTACATGGGTTCTGGGTCTTGCACTTAGTTCCTCAGGCTTGTGTGCAGTGCTTTGCCAGCAGAACCATCTCTGCAGCAGTAATTAGAATTCTATTATTTTTATGGCTACCTTCTTCCTACAAAAATGTAGCTTCCATTAGAGGGGTTGGGGAGGACTTAATTGTGGGAATTACCTTTACAACATGGATATACTCTGAACAAATGACTTTTACCTAACCTTGCAACCAAGAAGTTAACCCTCTTAGCTTTTTTATAATGTAGACTAGCTCACTGAACCTTGAGCTCTTCTTGTAACCTAAACATAGCTGTAATTCCTCAGGGCCTTTCCTTCTCTGGATCTAGAATGATGAATGTATGTGTGTGTACATATGGGGAAGATCAGAAGAGCCACAAGAAGTGATTATTCCCGGGAGACAGGAAGATGTGGATGTTATCCCATTTGTGTTATAAACAGTAAATGGGATTCAATCAATAACATCTGTATATGATTGTGTGTTTGTGTTGTTCTAGGTCTAGGGATCGGAATGGAAAAATATCTCTGATAAGACTGCTCCAATTGTGTTTCCCCCATTTAATACTCGCAGACTGTTTCAATTAAACAAGAGCACGCCCTTATTCAGAAGCACAGCTCAGAGAGAAATCTGGAGAAGCAGGCTCTCAGCGCGTTGGGTCTGCTCTTTGTTTTAAAGTGGATGCTAGGGGTCATGCTGATTTTTATTAAGGTGTAGCCATAATACGCTGCCAAGTAGTAAGCTACATCTTTAACCTGCCCTATTCAGTGCAACATTTTCAGAGTTGAAAAGAATGCCCGACACATAATATCAATTTAATAAAAAATAATGGCCAATAAGTGAAAGAATGAATGAGTGAATTAATTTGTCAGCAAGTATGTGCATATTTTTCAAGGATCTTTTCCCTACCTTCTTCCCATGTGACACAAAATTTTTCATAAACACTGAGCCATTGCACTAGTAATAAAGGAACAAATACACACCTGAGAGGTCAGACAGTGTGGCGGTGCGTTTCTTTATTCCCAGCACTCAGGAGACAAAGGCAGGCAGATCTCTGTGGGTCAATTCTCTCCTTACAGCACATGGACAGCAGGAACGGAGTTCAAGTCCAGCTCAGTGCTAAGCACATGTATCCGCTGAGCTTTCTTGCTTGTCTCGGTATCAGTTTTGATTCTGGCTTTGGTGTTTATTGGTATTAGAGAACCTGTGCAACCTGCAGAGGTGTACACTGACCCTGACCCTATGCCTCCTTGATGTAGGGGCACACGTTCATCCCTCTACCCAATGCCCCTAATGCTGGTCTAACATTTTGACCTCTGGCTTTCCTCTAACTCATTCTATTAGAACTTGTCTACACCTGTGATTTCTTATGGTAACCAGCCTTCACCAGATCAGTCATTCTACTTCTCTACTGGCAACAGTCCTTTACCTTTCAAAATCTGGAGAGATATTTTTTAACAACTGCAAATAATTAAGAACAAATTTATTGATTAAAGGAAGAAATCGACATACTTATTTAATGTCAGGAGTCACATATATTGAATCCTCTCATACTCACTGATGATTAGGTTTGTATATCCCATCCAAAACTACGTGGAATGTGTCTGCGTTGTTACAGTGCTATAGCATGTTCTAACAAGTTCTCTAGATATGAAAAAGAAGATTTCGATGATCTGAAATAGTAGAAAAATAGCTTTACTTGGTTATCAGAAATCCCCTGTAGAGCACTGCAAGAGTGCTGTTTTTTATTTTTATTGATTGATAAATTATACTGTATTTATCATATAACACATTTTTATAAAGTTCATATGCATTGTAGAAGAGCTGGGTCTAGGTAATTCACAGTGTTTCCTCATGGGGTTTTGATCTTCCTGGTAGGAGCCTTGTTTTCTGCTTTCTGCCTGTTTCTAGAATAGAACATACACTTTGTTGTAATCATCCTGCCACATGATAGTCCTCTCACTGTAGCTCTTCTTCCACCTGAGATGTATAATTCCTCTACCAGCATCTGTCCCATCATTTTCCCTTGACCGCCTATCTAGTCTCCATAATGCTCCACATGGTTCTCTACTCCACTGAGATCAAGTACAGAGATTCCATGAATGAGTGAGGTCACTGGGATTTGTCTTCATCGCCTGGCTTATTTCATGTAACATAATGACACTGTGGTTCATCCACAGTATTGTCAATGACAGAATTTCCAGTCATTCACTAGTAATCTCTAATCACAAAACAGTGTAAAACACTTATTAAACCATCAAATAGTTTTATATATAAAATACAAATTGATTATAATACATAATACAAAGTATGTATGAATTTTAAAGTGATGGCATTGAATTATTATTCAATTTTATGAAAACCATTTTTACTTTGCCTAACAACTTTATAAGCTGTGTTATGAATGAATATCTGAATATCTTATCTTAAGACATTCAATAAACATAAGAACAAAAATAAAAGATATAGTATAATTTGAACACTAGATGGAATTGAACTATATTTTAAAATATTTAAACTTAAGTGGTTGGAGTATAAATCGTTGTTAAAATACTTGACTCATATACAGAAGTGCTTGAGTTTGATAAACACCAGCAAATGTAATTTCTATAATAAATTGGAAAATTAGGAGTTTGTTATATCATAAATGAAGTAAAATCACTTGTGCTTTATAGGACACCTGTCTGTGATTTTACTTTTTAATTGTGTTTTTCATGTACAATAATAACAATAGTTCTTTTAGACTAGACAGGGAAATATAAAATTAATTTAAATTATTTCCACAGAAGAAAACAAAACATTTAACAGCTTAACATTTAAAACTTTCTGTGTTCTTACAATAAGGCAGTCTGGCATGTATACCTGCACAAATACCCAGAGTATCAGGCCAGGCATCTGTGCCTCGAGTCTGATAGTAAGCACAGATCCTGAGTGCGGCTGGATGGCAAGCTCCTCTTGTGTAGTCAGTACTCTCCCCTTTCTACCGAGAATTCATTCTCCTTTTCTGAGTTGGCTGAAATGCATGCTTTACATGTTCTGTGAAAATAAAATCCTCTTCATGAAAAATAACCTTAGAATTATTTTCTCACCAGAAAAAAATAAATAAATATTGAGACCTAGTAGAGACTTAAATAAATCTGGACAACTTATTTTCATCTAAGATTTAATATAAGCCATTAAGTCATTGTATCCTGACTTTAACAAATCATGAAAATATGTAGCAGGAAGTTTCAGCTGCTCATAGATACATTAGGATTTCAATTCACTAGTTGGCTGTGAGGCTTAGCTTTAAAAAGATGGAAGGGACGGGAGAGATGGTTATGAGGCTAGAAGTCCCTGCTTCTCTTACAGAGAACCCAGATTCAGTTCCCAGCACCCATATCAGGCATCTCATTACCAGTTGTAACTCCAGCTCCAGGGATCTGAAAGTCTCTTTTAGGCTCCCTGGGTTCCAGCACACACGTAGCACCTGGGACTGGTCGTCTTTCAGACGTACATTGTCTGTGTCTGACAGGTTGTGCAGTTTTGCTGTAGCCTCCATCTGTTGCAAAAAGAAGCTTCTGTGATGAGTGGTGTACAGTATACTTGTCTGCAAATACAAGGATCCGTATTTCACAAATGATAAGAAATTTCATTCGTACAGAGATATGACAGGGTTTTCTCTAGGATCTATGACCTCTCCAGCCATGTGTATTTGGATGTGTTTACCGTGCCGCCCAAGAGTTCCCTTCCATTGAGAGTGCTTTAAGTCCAATTAGCTAGCTGTTGATTATCCCCTGCCCCCAGATAACAGAGCCACTGCTTCATCAATAGAGGTAGTCTGCTGTGCTCATCAGTATGGTTTTTAGCTTTAGGACTGGGTAGAACCATTGATTGATTTTTCTCCTGTAGCAGTTTGCATATTGTCATCTAGCACTATGAGAACTAAACTTCAGGCAGAAGGCTTCCAGGTCAGTTCCTGCTCCTCTGCCCCAGGTCCTGTATCAGAAATCTATGTCCCAACTTTCTGTTGTCTTCAAGAAACTCATCTCACCTTCAAGGGTAGACACTACCTTTGGGTGAAAGGATGGAAAAAAAAATATTCCAAGCAAATAGCTCTAAAAAACAAACAGGTGCTGATATTCTAATATCTGATAAAATAGAATTCACATTAAAACTAATCAGAAGAGATAAAGAGGGTCACTTTATTTTAATCAAAGGAACTATTTATGAAGAAGGTATTATAGTCATGAACATATATGCACCAGAAAGTTGCATGACATGAGTGGATTTACATACATGCAGGCAATACATGCATATGCATAAAATAAAAATAATAAATAAAATATTTTTAAGCATCAGAAAGGGCACATGTAAATGACTGAAAAGTATAACTCAAGATTCTGGAAAAAAGGCAAGAACAAACCAACACCAAACCTAGTAAATAAGAAAAAAATAACAAAAATCAGGACAGATTAATGAAATAGAAACAAAGAAAACAATACAAAAAAAAATTTACCTAAAGCTGCTTCTTTGAAACATTAAACGGTGTAGACACAGCCTTAGCCCAGTTAACCAAAAGAAAGAAAGAGTAGATACAAATTAAAAAACTTAGAGACAAAAGGGGAACTATCACAACAGACACCAATATATATATATATATATAACATTGTAAGGGAATATTTTAAAAATCTATACTCCACTAAATTAAAAAATCTAAAAGAAATGGATGAATTTCTAAAGTCATAGACACTACAAAGTTAAACCAAGAAGAGATCAACAGCTTAAACAGACCCATAACAAATAAAGAAATTAAAAATGTAATTCAAAGCCCCACGAATAAAATATTAAATAAATAAAAGATTGTGTCAGGAAGATGTCTCAGTAAGTAAGGGAACTTTTCTGCCAACCTGACTGCCTTAGTTGGACCCCAAAACCCATATGGTAGAAGGGAGAATCGACTCCTGTAAACTGTTGCATTGTATAAACACACACACATAAATGCACAAACACACACACCCACACATACACACATATATACACACATACACACACAGATTAACACACACTACAGACACATACACACTTACACACATACACACAAATACACACAAACTCACACACATACACACAGATACACACACAGATACACACTCACACACAAACATACACACACATGCACACAAATACACACACACTCACACACACATACACAGATGCACACACACATACACACAGATACACACACTCACATACACACACACACTCACACACACATGATCAAAATAATTTTATATTATCATTACACATCGTTCCCCATCAGCACCCTCCCATAACAGCCCCCATCAGTATAAATTCTGTCATTTATATTAAGGCCTGTTGAGTCAAGTTAGTGTCCCCAGATGTCCTTCGGTGCAAGTTAATCCACTGGCTTTTTTCAAAGAGAGAAAAAAAGGAAGGTCCTAGCCCAACCACTCTCTATTTAAGACTGTAGTGCAGCATTGGCCAGACAGTGCCAGCTTGTTTGCAAATCCATGCATAATGAAGCTGGGACCTATCACACAGTGTTTCCATTTTTTCTTTTCTTCCTCTTCCTCCTCTTCTTCCTCCTCCTCCTCCTCCTCAACCTCCTCTTTGTCATTTCCATTAGGAATCAAAACTACAAACAACTATTTTGAGTGAAAGTGAAATTTCATGTGAATTAAATATTTTCATTAAGATAAATGTTTGACATATTTTATAGAAAATGTGTAAATCTTTTAAGACAATGGTTTGTGATTTGCGCAATTAATGATAACAATAATGAACATCTTCTGTAATGCAGGCAGATGATGCGTGTGAAATAGAAGACTCTAGACACACATATTTCCCACTCTAAAGCCATAAAACAAATTATCCTGAACTTGGATAGACTATTGACACTAAAATTTTATTTAGCAATGTATAGCTTTAAGCTAAATAGAAGATTATGAAGAAGTATGAATGTCTAGCCGAGCAGTGTGGGGGATCCCATGGCTGTTCCTGTTTGGAGAACCACAGTGGTGGCCATCGCTCTGGGAAGGGCACTTTGAACCCTGCCTGAAAATGAAATCGTATGTCCACTGCTCAAAATAATTTAGTTCTGAAACTTAGAGAAAATGAGAATGCCACATCACCAGACTCCAGCACTTGAATGAAGTTTGAAGTTGGTTGTGAGAGCTCCTTAGGATTCGGATGTCTGTTTTGTTCCTTGCAAGCTACTCTACTGTGCAAAGAGGAGGCTAGATTTCCACAATCATCTTACATTCCAGTTTCCGGTATCAGACTTGTGATGAGCGTGATAAAGAAAAGTTGGTAAAGCATCTGATGACTATTCAAGGCTCAGTTCGTAATTTTCTCTTATTTCCTTATGATGATTAAAACCCAAATTTGATAGGTCCTTTAAACTAGTGCAGGTGGTATCTGTCTTGAAGAATTTAAGTGTTTCTTCATGTATTCTTTCTTCTAAAGAAATTTAATCTCTTAAATAGGCCTGACTCTACAAGTGCTCTTATTGTTCATGCAGTTTCTTCTGCTAATACCCTTCCTCCTAAGCCTAAACTTAATCATCACAGTTTTGACCATTCTTATAGTTCAAACACAGTGTACGACTCAAGGAATCCCTGCTTCCAGATCCATGTGAATCATTTACCCTGGGTTTCATGAAACTGTTTTCTATCTCTGGACATTCTCACATGATCAGTCACATTGATTCAATCCCTCCGTTCCTCCCTCCCTCCCTCCCTCCCTCCTTCCTTCCCTCCCTCCCTCCCTCCCTCCTTCACTTCTTTCCTCCTTCTCCTTTTATTTGAGGAATAAAGTACTAGTCTATTTTAAAGGTTTCTATAGTAAATATCTCAGCTGATATTCAAAAAAGGTGTTTTGGGTGAATATGTGTAAAACAGGAACTACTGAATAGTTGGGCAATCCTTTAAGAGTTGCAATATAAACAGTTTCTTAAGGAACTCCGTGGTGTGCAGAATTTAAAAGCCAATGTTATTTTCTACTTAGATCAGTATATAAAATTGCTTGTGCTACTGTGTCCTTTGTTAGAGAAGGTCCAATATAAAACTGTTCTTTAAAATTGGTGTCTAAACTCATTTTTTAAATTCATTTAACCATTGGGTCTATTCTGTAATATTTCTTTAGTTTTATGTTTAAATAATTTATCTCATTTTCCCTGTCTTACTTTTGTAAAACTGACATAAAGTGTACAGCCTATCTTTAAGGCTCTACATAACTTGACTGATAAGACTTGCAGTTGCCATTTTGACAAATGAATTTAATTATTTAATTCAAATGATCCCATGTTGGATTATTATCATCTTCTTTAATTGCTGTTTGCATTGTTGATGCCATATGAAAAATAATTAAATAATTGCTATTTTTTAATTAAAAAAATTTTTTTTCCATGCAACCTTTTCACAATTCAGGACTCATAAGAGTGTGTCAGTTGATTCTCATTCCTTTGGCAGCTAAGGCCATTTCCTATCTGATTCTATGTTCTCACAGTCACACACTTCTTACCTCCTTTCTGTTGTTAACATATATGCACTCTGATTTTGTCAGCAGGGCTGATCACTGAGAATTTCTGCTGAACTAGACAGACAAATAGCCCTGTATTATCTTCACAGATCCACAGCCTTCCTAAGCCATTTATCAGCTCTCATTAGCATAAGTGTCGGAGTAATTGAAATGGTGTTATCACCCATACAAGGACATGAATTCCTCACTATGATTCTCTCCTCTCTCTTCTCATTATACAATAACTTCTGGTAAATCACATAAACTTAAATATTTCTGTTCAGTTTTCCTTGATATGAGGCACACCACAGATATTCTGCAAGGCTGCTGCAAAGTATTTTATGCTAAAGAAAGGGCATTTCATATATCATACCCATATTATTATAAAATGCAATGTATAAAATGTGGAATTGTGGGAGAATGGATGGAAAAGTTCGTGTTTATCTCTTTGTGTACATAATCATGAGATTAGCCTCTAGCTAAGCTTACCAGAACAGATATTTCATGGTATTTTATTTTTCTGAAGTGTTAAACTTAATATCGGTCCTTTGCTTATTGAGAGCTAAAACATAAAAGTTTTCATGTGTAGATGAGCAGAAGTGCTCTTCTGTGCTAAGCGCTTTCACCTCATAGTGCTAACTTGTCCTCCCTTTCCAGTTATACATGTAAAAGTTGACAAGCTTGATATGCTGTTTAGTAGTTTTTGTCTACTTAACACAAACTAGAGATACCCAGGAAGAAGGAACCTTGATTGAGGAATTTCTCACATGAGATTGGCTTCTGGGTCTGTCTGTGGGATGGTTTCTTGATTGCTTATTGATGCAGAATGGTCCAGCCTACTTTGGGCAGTGTGTGCCATTCCTGGGCAGGTGGGACTAGGCTGTATAAGAAAAGAAGCTGAGCAAATGAGGTGGAGGTAGACCAGGGAGCAGCATTCCTCCACGGTCCCCACTTCAGCTCCTGACTCCAGGTTCCTGCCTTGAGTTCCTGCCAGAACTTCTCTCAAAGATGAACTGCTGCTTGAAAGTGTAAGATGAAATAAATCTTTTCCTCCCAAAGTTGGATCTAGTCAGTGTTTTATCACACAAATTGAAGATGACCAGGAAAATTGAGATTCTGGAGTCTTCGAAAGATTGAAATCTCAAATACATTTGAATTGAAACTACTCCAATTTAGATCACCTCTACAAAGAATGGGAAACATATGTCCTGTGTTGATAAGTCTGTGCTCATGTGCATAACTGTGGTGCTTGTTTGCTGGCTTTTAGCATCAAACAGAGTAAAAGCAAACCAGACTTACACCAGTCATCATGCACACCAATTTGCACATAAACTGCATCTGTTGTCTACACTAGCCCACTCAAAATATAAAATGTTTTCAAAGACACATCTTAAATTACCTTCAAGAAATTCACTTTTAAACAATATTTCAATTGATTCTTTGAGAATGTCATACAGTGTATTTTGGCCATATTTAATCCCCTCTCAGATCCACCCTTGTTTCTCTAGGTCCTCCCAGCTTCATTCCACTGTTATTTTTTAAGGCCCATGGAGTCTAATTTGTATTCCTCAAATGCTCTTGTGAGTAGGTTCATCACCTGGAATGTCATCAGCATACCTAGCATCACATCCTTGAAGAAGACTGGGGGGAGGGCATTCACTACTTGCCTGTGCCCTGCCCCTCTATGCTGGACTTTTTTTTTTTATCTTGGGATTATACAGCCCTTGTGCATGCGGTCCTAAGTGCTGAGTTCATATGTGCAAATGCTCTGTGGTGCCTGAAGAATACTGTTTCCTTATAGTAGTTAGTCCACCACACCTGGCTCTTACAATCCTTCTGCCCCCTCATCTGTAATGATTCCCGAGCCTTGAGAGGAAAGGGTGTGTGCTATGGGTGTTCCTTTTGGGATTGAGCACTCCAAAGTTGACCAGTTGTGGGTCTCCACTCAATTCTATAACTAATTGCTTTTGGACTCTTCTTGATTCTGAATAGTATAATTCCTCAGTCTGAACGTATTAAAGTCTTAGTAGATAATTATGGAAGATGGTATCTCCTGTTTCTCATAACACAGTGCTTCCAGAAAGAATTTCAAAAATGAAAGTTGTAATGATTCATATCTAATGTCTTCTGATGATTCCTCATTTACCACAAAATGACCATATTCTATAACATATGTAACTCCTTTTGATCAGAATAATCTTGTGGAACTTTCATGAAGTAGAGCTTCACAGGAGGAAGTGGATCCTAGAGGCAGATTTGGAGGTAATATAGCCCAGTACAACTTCTGGTCCACTTTCTGCTTCTTATTGTGCCCAAATATGAGGAGGCGGAAAGCCCCAAATGAACAGACCTGCACATGGAACCACCTGCTACTGGGCCTTCCATCCTAGATAGACTGTGATCTATAAAACTGTGAGCCAAAGAAACCCTTTCTACTTGTATTGCTTTATGGCAGGTATTTTGACATAGAACCAAGGAAAGAATTGTATATAGCTCTTTCCTCTAAATTGAAATATTTCCTATTGGAAGGAGGGGCAGGGTCATAAGACTCAAGTACTTAAGGAAACTCACAAGGATCAGGAATCTGAAAAAGTAACACAATTCACAAAAATTCAACACTAAAGTTAAAAAAAGCAGTAAACTATTGCTGGAGAAGACTCTTTAGTGAGAGCTGTGTTTGAATTGGACAGGGAACTCCAGGCATGCAGCTTTGGTGAGTTGGCACCTATCCTGGAGTGAATGGACTCTTCAGTGATGCAATAGGCTCGAGTCACTCATTCCTATAGTAACCCTCACTAATGCTTCTGTAAGTAATCCCAAAAACTCCTTGATTTCTACGGAATTTTTTCTTAGTCTATTGATGCTTTCTATGTGTGATGAATGGACAGTTCTTCACATCTCCCCAGGGAAAGTCAAACATGGCACAGTAATTAATACATACCATAGGGTCAACTTCCTGCTTAAAATCTATGACTTGCTAGTATCTTAGATGAAATTAATTAACTCTCACTTTGCTAAAATTATTCATTGTTAATATGTCTTGTCATTCTGCAATATACTTTAATGTGAATGTGCTTTAAATGAGCTTCCTGAAAACATAGATGATTTTAACCATCTTTGAATTTAAATGTTGCAGTAATTCCAGCATTTAACACATGTTCAATGAAATTTAAATGGAATCAATAAAATTTAGCCAATTATTATATATACCCATGTGTTGTAAAAATTTATTTTATGAATATACTATATATGTCAAATACTTTTCATATGCAGCATATATACTATGGATATAAATTATGGCATGTAATTTATGTAAGTTATCTTCCTCCTTGAAAAGTGCAAGACCCCCAAGAACTATTTCTTTTCAGAAAATTGTATCTATGCCACAGTATCTTCATCAATTTTCTCCTTCATGATTGAATCTATTCTCTACTTTTCCCATCTAGCTGAAATCTACAGACAATCTTTCAATTTCTTAATATCACAACAATGATTTTATTCTTATTTTTCCAATGTAGATGCAAATTAACAATTTTACTGATAAATTTAATTAATAAGTGATTCTCTAAAATTACAGAATTAATTTCTAACAAGAAGTAAATATTCAGTAATGGAATCAAAGTTTTCTCACTGTGAATTTTACAAATGTTTATTGCTTAACTAGATAAAAACAACCTGCAACTATCAATGTGTCAATGGAATATATCATTTTGAGTCAAATTAATAGAAGTAGGCATTTACTCATAAAACATGGGAACAGACCATATATTTTCAACTACTGAAAATGAAAAGGATTGACAGACAGCTTAAAACTGTTGCCTCAAGACATATGTCATGTTTGGCTTTGGTTGTCAACTTGACACATGGGAAGAGGGACCCTCAGTTGAGGAATTTCCTGCATTGAATTGGCTGATACCATGTCTGTGACATATTTTCTAGATGTGGTGATGGTGAATGAAGTGGAAGGGTCCAGTCCTAGGGGCAGTGCCATCCCTGAGCAGGTGGTTCTATGCTGTGTAAGAAAGCCTGCTGAGCACAGGTCAGTGGAGCAAGTCAGTGGTTTGTGCTTCAGGTTCCTGCCTCCTGGTCCTATTCTGATGTCCTACTGAACTCTCTCAAAAAAAGGCATTCACTTGAATGTGCATTATGCAATAAACCCTTTCTAGGACTGCAGAGGTGGTTCAGTGCTTAAGAACACTGACTGCTCTTGCAGAAGATCTGGTTCAGTCCCCAGCACCCACATGGTAGCCAACAACAATCCAAAACTCCAGTCCCAGGTGATTTGATGCCCTCTTCTGACCTTGCACTACATGGGTGCATTTACATACATGCAGACAGTGTACTCAAATAATACATAAAATGTTTTTAAATAAGAAATAAGAAATAAATAAATAAACCTTTTCCCTTCCAAGTTGGTGTTGGTCAGAGTATTTTACCACCACAATAGGACTGCACAAGAACTCACACATAGAGTCACTGAAGTGTTCAGAAGAGCATCTACTCTGATAGACACAAAATCAGGTATCCATCAACATCATACAGGCTTCTGAAAAAGAAAATCAGCAGGCCTGGTGAGGAATTGAAGGAGACTATGTTCTGGATATGCAAACGCATTTTTATTCTCAGTTAAAATTTGAGAAATTTCCTTTGCCCTTATATTTTTAATCTTGAGTCCACCTTACAGTTGAAATCATTTTGCTTTTGATTATTTTGAGAAAAGAATCCATTTGTACTCATGTTTCTATACCCTTTGAATACAGAAGAAAGTAGATACTGCCTTTCTGAAGTTAAGTGTAGCTTGAGTGAGGCAGTAAATGCTATTGACTTACTTTGATGAAAACTTGCTCCATGTGAATTATGCAATTGCTCCTGGCAACTACCAGAAGTTGAATTTAAATGCTCTGTTAAGCATCCAGTCATCAGGACAGACACTGCTACCCTGCCGTCAGAAACTATGTCTCCCTCTCCTTATATTTAGTGTGTACTTTAAAACTCACATTTATTCAAACTTGCTCAGGCCAAGTTTTATATTTCCTCTTAGTGCTGAACTGATTATTCATCCATGTAACTACAGAGAGAATTAGCATCAAAATGAAAATATGAGGACTGACCATAATAAAGATGTTATGAATACTCAAATCTTCAGATCTGAGACTTTCTACTTTAAGAGTCTAGCACATAAATGTCAGAGAAAAGCACTAACCTTAGGATTTATGAAGAGAACTCTAATGCCATCCGGTGGGAAGTTAAAGAAAATCTGGTTTTCCTTTTACTAGAGTCGCTATATACATGTATATGAATACATATGCACATATTGGTATCGTAATACATACACATGTGAGAAAAGAGAATATCAGAAAGGACAAATCCTAGGTGCTGATGTCGGTTCGATATTAATGATTGCACATTTTAAAAGTGAATATCAGCCATGATGTCGTTGAGTGAAATTTCCAACTGGCATGCAAGCTGACAAAAACAAATCTAGCAATAATTTTTTTTTTGTATTTTAAAAAGAGGGAGATAAATTGAGTGTATATTTTTTCTACCTTTTCCAGTACAGTTACACATATCCAAGAAGAAATGGGATTTCATACAGAGCATAAACATGAGGTTAGAGAGATATTCACATGCTAAAAATTCTCAAAGGATGTCATCTTTTATAGTTTAAGCTACAAAAACTTATTAGACACTGACATACAATGTGCTGGGTAATGGAAACACAGAAATAAAATATATAACCTATCTTCAAGAGGCCCACCATGTGAGGTACACATATTCAGAAGAAGTAAGTGTCATGAGAGAAGGTTTCGCTAGATGCAGGATGGTACAGGCAAAGAACCAGACCAGATGGAAACACAAGGAAGAAATTCAAGTGTCTGTTAAGGGTACAAATTCTGAATTAATTTGTACACCTAGTGGAAGTTACAGAATTAGTTCTCAAAAGGACAGATAAGGTAAGTCCAAAGCATCTTTGCACAGAAGAAATGGACATTTGCTGTATGAAAAGAAATCTCTGAATAATGCAGTATTATTCTCTGTGGGCCATGCATTCTATCATGACCCTTCCCTATATTGGCTCTTTCAATTTCTGGGATAAATTAAAAATGTTAAAACCATTTGAATTACAGATTTTAAAGCTTTTGTATTAGCTACATGTTTCTAGGACTCATGGGAGGAAGTGGGCACATGTGTTCCCTAATCAAAGTCCAAAAATAAGTACAATATAAAGATGTAAGTTTCTTTTCCTTTATATTCTAGTCTTTTTCTAATTTAAATGACCTCCACCACTAACCTTCTCTCAGAATGGGATGAGGTTTACATAAAACATCATTTAATGAAATTCTACTTTTAATTCAAATATCTTTACTTGGAAAACGTCACTTCTTATAAATCAGAAGCACATACAATTTAAATTGACAACTAAATGTTCAAATTTTTCCATGAAGAAGAGCATTAATGAATGAAATTTGCTAGAAATGGGGGGGAAAAAACCTGACTGTTATTGAACTAACACATAAGACATCTAGGACTAACAGGATGCCGCAGGCAATAAAGAGCTTGTTGAGAAACAGGATGACCAGAGTTTGAACCCCAGAACAAAGGCAAATGCCAAGTAGGCAAGGTAGCTCACCTGCAATTTCAGATTCTAACTGCAGAGGCAGAGGCAGAGCCTCCTCAGAGGAAGCTGGGACTTCGGTATCAGGAAGGTTTGGGATTGATTGCTCTCCTGTTTGAAAGAGTAAAGTAGAGGAGCACATGAGGATGATTTACTGACATCAGGCTGTGGTCTCCATAGTCATGTATGTAACGTACGTATGCACACACAGACACACACACACACAGACACACACACACACACACACACACAGTGGAACATATTTTGCTTTTTCAACAAAGACCAGAGGACTAGAAAGGTGGCTCAGCAATTACAAGTGCTACCTGCTCTTCCAGTTGACCCAGGTTTGATTCCCAGAAACCACATTCAGCACTCATAAATGCCTATAACTCCAGGGCCAGGAGATCCAAACCCCTCTTCTATCTTAACCAGCATCTACATACATGCTGCTGACACACATCTACACAGAAACACACATATATACATCAGTCTTTTCAAAAAATTGAGAATGGTAGTAAAATTCTTATACTTTCCAAATAGCTACATTAATTAGTCAAGACGTTTAACTGCAAAAGACAGAAACTTGTATCAAAGAAAGGTTGAATTTATTGACTCTTAAAATCAAAGAGATTAACAGCCCATGCTTTAAGTTGCACACACCTTAGAAACCAAGGGAACTTCAGTGCTGTGAGACTACATTTGTGGCTGAGCTTTGTACAATCTTTGATTCATTCATCATGATAATTGGCTTTACTCTAGAGATGCAGGATTGTTCAATGTACTTAAGTCAAAAAATGTAATAATACATATAAATGGACTTAAAGATGAAAATCATATAGATGTCTCAATAGACGTAGAAAAGTCTTTTGACAAAATCCAACATGCATTCATGTTAAAAGTCCTAGAAGGAACTGGTCTGGAGAGAACATGCCCAACATAATTAAAGCTGTATATGATAAACTAATAAACAACATCATTATAAATGGAGAAAAACTGGAAGCATTTCCATTAAAATCAGGAACCAGACAGGGCTGTTCACTATCTCCACTCCTTTTCAATATAGCGCTTTAAATTCTTCCAAGAGCAAAGAGACAAGAGAAGGAAGTTAAAGGAGTACTGATTGGAAGGAATAGGTCAACGCATCTCTGTCTGCAGATGACACGGTATTATGTATAAAAGATCATGAAAATTCCACCAGAAAACTGTTAGCAAGTGGCTGGTTGTAAAATCAACTTACAAAACTCAGTAGTCTTTCTATATATCAATAACAAGCAATCAGAGAAATCATTCAAGGAAATCTCCCGTTCAAAATAAACTCAAAACAGAATAAAATACTTAGGAATAAACTTAACTAAAGACATTAAAGTTCTCTACAATGAAATTTTCAAATCATTAAAGAGAGATAGAAGAAGGCACTCAAGGATTGGTATAATAAGTATTGTGAAAATGCCCATCTTACAAAAAGCAATCTATAGATTCAATGCAATGCCAATCAAAATACCTACGGCATTCTTCACAGAGCTAGAAAAATATTATCCTAAAATTCATATGTAATCAGAAAAGACCATGATTAGCCAAAAATGTCTTCAGCAAAAAGAACAATACAGGGGTTCACCATACCAGATCTCAGATTATATTCCAGACCTATAGTCATATAAAAGTGTGGTACTGGCACAAAAATATACGTGTAGATCAACGGGACTGTAGAAGACCTAACCACAAACACATGCAATTTCAGTCACCTAATATTTGACAAAGGTGACAAGAACCCACAGCGGAGGAAAGAAAGCATCTTCAACTAACAGTGCTGGCAAAACTGAATCTCCATCTGTAGAAGAATGAAATTGGACCCTTATCTTTCACCCTGCACAAAAGGCAACTCCAAATAGATCAAAGACCTCTATATAAAACCTGAAACTCTGAAACTGACACAAGAAATCATAGATAGTACTCTCCAAGAGAGAGGCATACGAGAGGACTTTCTAAATCAGACATCAGCTGCTTAGGAATTGAGCTCAACAGTCAATAAATAAGATGTCATTAAGCTACAAAGCTTCTGTACAGCAAAATAAATAACCAAGGAAAGGAAGATGAATCCCATACAGTAGGAGAAAATGTTTACCAGCTACATGTCTGAAAGTGGATTGCTATCCAGAAATATACAAAGAATTCAAAAAAAAAAAAAAAAGAAGAAGAAGAAACCAGGAAAAAAATGACCCAACAAAAAGATGTACTATAGACCTGAATAGAGAGTTCTCAAAAGAAGAAATAAAAATGGCTAGAAAACACCTTAAAGCACGATCAACATCCTTAGCAATTAGAGAAATGCAGATAAAACTACTTTAAGATTTTGGTTACCCCACATAACCAAAAGAAAGAAAGGGTAGCCAACAAAATCAGAAGAGACAACAAAAAGATCCAGAACATTACAAGGGAATACTTTAAAACCCTATATGCTATCACATTTGAAAACTTAAAAGAAATGGATGTATAGCTAAAATCATGGGAATCATTAAAGCTACATCAAGAAGAGATCAACAGCTTAAACAGAACCATAATATATAAGGAAACTCAAAGAATAATACACAGCCTCCTGATCAGAAAAAAAAAAAATGCCTAGACCCAGATGGATTCACAATAGAATTCTACCAGACATTCAAAAGAGATCTATATCCAGTACTACTTAGATTATTGAAAAAGACAGAGACAGAGGAATTCCCAAATTCCTTCTATGAAGCCAGCATCACACTACTACCCAAACCAGGTAGATAAAAACAACAACATAAAAATTATAGACCCATATCCTTAATGAATATAGATACAAAAATTCTTAACAAAATCTTTGCAAATGAAAGAGACACACATCAAAAAGATCATCCACCATGATCAAGATGGCTTTATTCCAGGTATGCAGGGATGGTCTAATAAACATAAGTCAACAAATGTCATAAAATATATAAAGAGACTAAAGACAAAAATCACATGGTCATCTCAATATATGCAGAAAAGACCTTTGACAAAATTCAACATGAATTTATGTTTAAAGTCCTAGAGAGAATTGGCCTGGAGGGAATATTCCTTAACATAATTAAAGCTATACAGAAAAACAAAAGCCAACATCATTCTAAAAGGTGTAAAACTGGAATCATGCCCATTAAAATAAAAAAAAATACAGATAAGATGGTCCACTAATTACACTTCTTTTTTAATATAGTATTTGAAACTCTTGCTAGAGAAATAAGACAAGAGAAGGAATTTAAAGGAACTCTCATTGGAAAAGAAGTCAAATTACCCCTTTTTACAGGTGACATGACCTAAGAGAGGCCAAAAGTCCCACCAGAAAAGTCCTAGAAATGATTAACACTCTCAGTAAAGTGGAAGATTACAAAATTAATCTACAAAATCAGTGGTCTGTCTATATAACAAAAACAAGCAGCTCAAGAAAGAATACAAGGAAACCCTCCCATTCACAAGAGCTTCAAAAAAATAGCTCAGAATAAACCTGACCAAGGAAAGTAAAGATTTATACAATGAAAATTTTAAATAGATAAAGAGATTTAGGAAGACACCAGAAGATGGAAGGACCTCTCATGCTCATGGATTGAGAGAATTAATATTGTGAAAATGACCATCCTACTACAAGCAACATGTAGATTCAATGCAATCCCAATCAAAATCTCAAAGAATTAGAAAAAAAATATCCTAAATGTCATATGGAAGCACAAGACCCCAGATAGTCAAAGGATACCTGAGCATAAAGAGCAATGCAGGCAGGAATTACTATCCCAGATTTCAAACTATGCTACAAAGATACAGTCATAAAAATAGAATGACAGTTGCACAAAAATAAACCTGTAGACCGATGGAACGTAACTGAAGACCCAGACATGAGATATGCAGTGTCGGCCACTCAGTATTTGACAAAGGGGCCAAGAACAGTCACCGGAGGAAAGATGACATCTTTAGCAAATGGTGCTGGCAAAACCGGATCTCCACCTGTAGAAGAATGAAATCAGACCCTTATCTTTCACCTTGCACAAAAGTCAACTCCAAAAGGATCACAGACCACAATATGAAACCTGAAACTCTGGAATTCTTAGAAGAAATAATTGTGGTAGCCTACCAGATACAGGTGTAGGAAAGGATTTTCTAAATCAGTTTCTCAGGAATTAAAGTCAACAATCAACAACAAGTGAAAGTTCATTAAACTAATGAACTGCAAAGTGGCAGAAGTGAGCTTTATTGGTTTGGAGCAGATGCAATTCGAACAGTAAGAGTTAAAGATGGGAGAAAGACGTAATATAAAAGTGAATTGTTTGATCCACATACGATGATGGGTTTTTCTAATCAGTAAACAGCATAGAGTTTTGAATGTGTAAATGTAGTTGTTAGGTCACTTGTTGGAAGGATTGTAACAGACATTGTGACCAACAGAGAGCATCAAAGAGTCTGGGCACCTTATGGGAAAGTGGCACAGACCAGAGACAGAAAGATTGAAGCACAAAGTCTCTTTCATTTGCAATTTTCTTTGGAGCCTTACCTGGGGAAACACCACTTCTTTGACTCACTCTCTCCAGCTGGCAGTGCGTACCAACAGTTATGCTTTAAGAATGAACAGACCAGAATGTACAAAGCATGTTGATCCACTACAAAACTTTTACCATGAGTCAGTAACTATGTACTGTGGGTATCTAAAACTTTAATTTGCATAAATCCAGATTCTTCAACACTGGAATCTATAAACTTTAGTTTCCTATAGGTTTTCCTAATATCAAGATTGTCTCTTTCCAAAGGGCTTTCCATAAATAAACATGACGTCTTAACTACATATCAGATGCAAACATGCTGGACTGGTGCAGTAGGTGAACTAAATATTGTTACTGCTCTAATACTTTTCTGTTCTTCTTTAGTATACTTATTAATGCAATTTGGCTAAACTATTTTAGTTCACAGGACCCAAAATAACAGTACCACCTAACTAGAGTAACAATTTTGTGACTATAGAAGCTATTTGCTTTCTTACATAGTTTTACTATGTATAGGTATACTATTAAATATTAACTTTGTTTTTCTCTTTTATAAGTTCATAAAAACTGATGTAATATTTGCATTTCATCTCTTTTGATCTTGTCTCTTAGCAATATTTGTTCTTTGATGCATCTATACCATGTGCATGGGACTGGAAGACTAATCACTTAATTCATGATGGCATTTCATTAAGCTGCTTTGTAAAAGAAATTCAGAATATACGAAGACTAGCTCCATGGCACGTGGATGAGATATTGGTCTTCTTTCATTCTATAGTAACCTTCCAAATCAGAGTAAGTCCACTTCTACGTAGTAGTTGGCTTGCACAGCCCAAATTTACTTTTTCCATTTTTACTTTCCTGTGAGAATGAAGGTCATTTATTCCAGGACTTGTACTGCCAGCTGGCTTTTAGTACTGGCAAGAAAGAACACTGCAGAACATAAGCCTGGGAGCAAACTTTGAAGTAGGTCTCCTTACTCTGGAGGGCAAATATCAAAGCTGATTTAGTTGGCTACCCAATGATAAAAAATTTTACAAAGGTTCCTACATATGAGAAAGTTCCAGTCTATGAGATGCCTCTTATCTCATTTGATCTGAAAGAAAAGAGCAAATGTAGGTAATAAATATCATCAGTATAAATGTGTGTTAATATTTATAAAATGTCAACGTTAAAAATATCTCCTGTTTCCTCTCTTTAAACCTCTTGTCTTTAGAGTTTTGCTACAATAAGCAAATTGCCTATGAAGTTAAGCCAAATAAAAATTGTTTTCCATAATGAGAAAAGTCATTTGGTTACTGGGTCTGTATCAGTATTGTAGACATAAGACATTCCATAATGAATTCACTGTATTTTTTGTGAGTGTGTATATTAGGCATACATGATGGAATTGGAACTGAGAGCTGAGAAAGGAGCCAAATCTAAGTTTCCTCTAATTATTTTCTGATTCTTCTAGACTCTTCATATTTCATTTCCAAAGGAGCAACCCATTAAGTACAATCTTGGTCCATGTAAGTATTCATTACTTTTTTTTGTTTCTGTTTTTCCTTGAGTAAAGTGTGCCACGATTACATAAAAGGAGAAGAAAAACAATAAAACTAACCAATATATGAGCAGAAACATCACACAGAGTAATATCACTGGGCAATGTTTATTTGGAAATGTATTCTTTCACAGAAAAATATTGTTAAGTTTGACATCATAGTATGGACCTAAATCTGAAAGACATTCAGTCATCTTTAAACTGGCTTTTTGCATATATTTGATATAGCATGCTTAAGGTAACAACTTTAGTTCATTTTATTTTAAACTCATCCATATTTCCATGTAGAATGTAAACTGGTTAATAACGTAGTATCAATTAGCTCCTTGCATGATTGGGTTACCGTTTTCTGGGGAAGGATTAACAAATATCTGTTCACCCTAAATAGATAGAAGCAAGGATTTTATGAAAGTTTTGAAAAGCCAGTGAGTTTATTTGGCTTGCTTTATAAGACATGTTAAAGTTTACTTATAGCAGCATGGCTTGCCCCCAAACAGACAAATCCCTGCAAAGTCCTACCCCATCAAAGAGATGACAACATAGAAGTCCCACTTTCAGCTGCTCTTATATATTCTACCATCTCTCAAGGGCACATGCAGCTGGAGAAGAGCAGTGGAAGAATAGTGGTTGAAACACACAGAAGGTCAGAGCCCTCTGTTCTCTCCTTCCATCTAGTGTCAATAGCTTTATCATTGTTTCCATAGATCTAGATAGTTCTATAGTCTTCTGCTTAATTAGTTACCATGGCTACCAAGCCAAGATAACCTCTGCTCAAAAGGGCAATGGATGATCATATTATGCCCAAGGAAAAAAGCTGTACTTAACAGTATCTCTCTTTTGATCTCCCAAACAATTCCAACAGTCAAATCCAGATTACTCAATGGATATCCTACAATTTTATATTTTATAGTAATGGAAAAAAGAAAGTATGATATGTAAACAAATGAGATCTTTTCTTGAAGTGTGCCCTTCGATGAAGAAGCCAAAGTCATGAGAACAAGAGGTAGAAAATGGTCACATAGCTCTAGGGACAGAGACCTCTCCTTCCCCAGCAGCGAAAAATTTATTTGGCTTTTTTCTGGTCCTAGACCAGAAATTTCAAAAGTGTTTCGGGGCTCTAGACTTCTGGTCTGGTTTGTTGTTGTTATCATTCTTCTTTTACACAATGGCTTGGAATCTGTAAATGGGAGTACAACCAAAACTCCAGTCCAGATGTTTGGGCTGGAGAGGCAAGTGGGTAACTTGTGGGTGGGCCAACGTGACTGATAAGCTCATCACCCATGTTTCAACCAAGATTCTTCCCTAAGTCCTGTAAAAAACAACAACAACTATGGATTAGCATAGCAGCTCATCTCTGGGGCCCACTCTTTTTATACAGGAATTCTGCTTGCCTCCCATCTCATGAATTTTCACCTATGAACCTGTAATAAACTCCTTACTGAAGACTCACCCTCTTATCTTTAAAATTCATCCTTCGAGTTTGTGAGACAAACACAAATGACTCGAAGCCATTGGCCCAGGGTGACTTGCCATCCATTCATTTTGGGGGAGTCTAGACACTAAGCTATCACCTCCCGGCAGTGAGAAAACCTCCTTTGTCATCAAGGACCCTGCTTTCCCTCGCTATTGAAAGGACAAATTTTATCAACTAAATATGAGTGACTGGAAATGACTTGCAGGAAAATGAAAGACAGCACACATGGCGAAGAAAAGAACAACTTTAAATTTCAAAAATGCCATGACTCTTTGCTGCTTCCTGCCTTTATATTTTATTGTTATTTTTAGTTACACACTATACACTTTTATTTTATGTTAGAAGATTTTTTATTCTGTTTATTTAGACAACATTACATTTTTTTAGGAATAAGTAAAATATTTTCCCTTGATCAACAATGTTGAGCTATATTTTAAATTTTTCTAAAAAACTGAAAAATGGAGTGTAGTTTTCTGGATGGTTTGTGATCACTGTGTGATAACTTCATGTTGTTCTTGGTCATTGATATACTATTGTTGGTATTGTGTTACTCTACTCTGCCAATTAGAAAAGAAATATTGTATTCATAATGATTCTAAACCTCTGAGCCTGGAGATGTTTTAGTCTTTATTTATTCCCTTTTTATCCAGTATGACATTTTCCCCTACAGGTTTAGTTATCATTTTTAAAGTGCAATAAAATTGTAAACAGAGGCTTTTTAAGCTTCTATTTTCTTCTAGAAAAAAAGCAAATTTCATTATAAACCCTGGTAATTGTTAGCCAAATCTTTACTCTGGCTTGAGGGTAAAGGCACTAATCTCTAATCTCTAATCTAAAGGGACTAAACTCTATACAAAAATTGAAATTTTAAGCGCCTTCTGACAGGGTTGATTCAGAGTTGCTCTGTTACAGCTCATCATAATTTTCACATAGCACACTATGTTTGCAATCATAATGATTTCACACAAAACAAGTGTTTTATTAATGTCATCACATGTTAAAGAAACACTGAGGTTCTGCTTCTGAGGGTTACCTGAGTTAGTAAGCAGTGAAAATGGTGCTCTGACAAGTCATAGGAGCAGAGTGCGGGGGACTTGAATAGTTTCATTCTAAGGCTGTCTTTCTAGCAGTGGAAGAACCGTGTATCAGATCAATGCTGCAATGCACAAAAGCCACACATGTCTTGATTCAATTTAAAGAACTCTCTTTACATATTTTGCAGCAGAGCATGTGAAAATATCTGTAAGTATTGAAATGCAATGCATACCTCACTTTCTTCAGGTAACAATGACTATAGCTACAACTGATTGACAGGCTGTGCTGTGTGACCAGATACCCAGTCATGTTCAGAGTTGTGCTTCTTAAGAGAAAAATGTGCAGAAGACAGAATGCCTCATTGGCAAACAGCATACTGTCCTCTATTCCGTACTTACTAATGCCAGAAACAGGAAGCCTCCTTAGAACTAAATCTATAGCTGTGACTTTGATAGATAAAGAAAGATATAAAAGCTCAGAACCATACACTCACAAAAATTCCTTTATATTAAAGATTGAGGAAGTGCATTTTCATCCAGACTAGCTAATAATGTCTTGAGAACTCTGTATGCAAAAGGAGAAGGAAAAAATGAATCTGGCAGCAGCTGTCTAGAATATGTGTACCTCACTTGTTGTACCGTCATATAAGAGAAATGAACCCTCCAGAAAATGCAGTGTGACTGGCCAACATAACCGTTAATGTTTCTTAATTCAGTAGGAAGTCTACACTCTGTTTCTGGAGTAAAATGAGCAATATAAATACATCATTTTTCCTCCTATATTTTATCCTTAACTTTTTTCTATATTCTCCCATACAGAAAAATTATTTCTCTTCTCAAATACTACAGGTAGTACAATGATATAATTTAAAATACCAAGTGTTCAGCTTTAATTTTTTAATTATTTTTTATGCTGATGAGATTTTTGCCTACATGTATGTAAGTGCAGCCATGTCATGCAATGCCCATGGAAGCCAGAAGAGGGCATCGGATCCCCTGGACCTGGAGTAACCCACTGCTGTTAGTCACCATGTGGGTGCTGGGAACTGAACCCAGGAGCTCCTCCAGAGCAGCAGGTGCTCCTAACTGCTGAGTCATCACTCCTGCCCTAATGCACAGCTTTAAAATTATTGGCAATTATTCAAAATGTGTGTTTGTTTTCTCCTTAGTGAAAAGGTTTCTTTTTTAAAAAAGAACACTTTTATATGTTGTTGAATATGACGTCAATTAAATGAATTATGTTGGTTTTTCCTACATGGCATTGATACAATGTGTAAGAATTCAGGGAAGATTTTAAGAACTGTTGAGATCAGGCTGTGCCCTGCTCTAATTTATTCCATAAAACATGAGTTGTTTTTTTTTTTTCAGACTGTGCCATGCCGTAAGAGACCCCATTTTACAAGCAGTATTTGATTTCACTTAGAGGATGCTGACAAGATGACTCTGAACCTTGGGGGAAATGTAAACACTGCCATCTGTCCTGCACCATCCATCAGGCAGTCTGATAAATAACTGATAAATGTAAAAATTTATCAAAGTAAATTGAGACTATAAGACCCACGTGTACGTTAATATTCTATCATAAAAATCAGGGCCAAGAACTTTTCAGACACCCACAGCTGAGGAAAGAGTGCAGCTCCCTCACCTGAACTCCAGAAAAGGAGGTTGCCTAACAGGGCAGAGGTTACTGTCACAGTGACCTGTCAGAGGACCACTCAGTTAAGGACTGCCAAGCAGAAAAATGATCAGGAACTTCAGGTCACCTCAGCCCTTACTGATGAGACTGCATGCTTGAATTGCTGTCTAACTGCCCATTTTCTCATCTGAGTCTGCAAGTCCACATGTCTGCTGTTTGTTCACCTGGATCTGGTCCTGCCCAGTACCTCTTTTTCCTTCAACACATCCCATCCTAGAGCTTGACTCAGTCCCAGTAGCAGCTGTAGCAGTAGACATCCAGCCTGGATTTGTTACCTTATTACTGAACAATCTCTTTGCATTCAAATTAGCTTCTGTTTCTCAGGACACTTTGAAATTCCTTGAACACTAACACAGACTCTCTAATTCTTTTAGAACCATTCTACCATTCAATACCTGACATGTATACTTATATGCATATACATAAATATATTTATTAGCATTTACTATATGTTTACATATTATAAATAAGATATATTTATTATGTATTTATTATAATGTATGCTCTGAGAGTCAAAGTCAGTTGTGAAATTTAGAATATGTGAGTCTGTGTTTGCCTCAACCAGAAGGATAAAAGAAAAGAAAAAAAAAAGTGGGGCTACTTGGCAAATTGCTGCCAATCAGATCTGGAACCTTCTGAATTTGTTGCTACTCTTCAGTAAATTCTGAAATTCTGGAAAGACACAAACATTTCCTGTATGTTCCTGAAGTTGCTACTTTCTGATGCACCCATAACAACAACTCTGAGATGGAATTAGCTTCTTTTAGAGAATATTGATAATGGAAGAAATAATTATTACCTAAAGATCAGAAAGTAGTTTAAAATACTTAAGCAAAGTGAGTGAATATTTGGTATTATAGATTCATTGTGGAATAAAATAATGAATCCAGGGTAAAAATTAGGGAAAAATTAACATTGATTTGTATAAAATGCATTGCATCTGCATTAGGGGTGGGCACGGTGGAACTGGACTATAATCTTAGCTGCTGGAGACCCAGGAGAGAGGATCTCAACTTCAAGGCCTGCTCAGCCTGTGGAGAGAGTTCAACATAGACTGGAGAACTTAGTGAGAACTTACAAACAAATAAACAAGATAAAATAAAAAGACACTGAGCATGTGACTTAGCTGTGCAGTGCTTGTCTAGCAGGTTCAATTCTGAGGACTCTTCATCCAAACAACTACAACAAAATGATAGATTACATCAGACATGACATTTGTTCCCAGTTAAAGTAAGTTTCTTTATTTGAATTGGCATGGCAAATGCAAAGCTCAGCATGGATCTTCAAAAAACACTTCGTAAACAGGAGGGCAATAGAGGGATGAGGCTGAGAGAGAAAATAAAATAAAACCAAAATGAGAATCCAGTGCTGATCATCATCCCTGAACGTCTGCCCCATCCTGACTCTCCTGAGTCTTCTCCACACCTTAGCCCGCCCTCCGTAATAACAGAGCCCGTTTTCCATTCTGTGTCTGTTGTCCTCCATGTGTTTTTGTCTTTTCCTCTTTTTGCCAAGCACTGCTAGTTGATAAAGAATAAATTCTTGTCCGTTTCTCACCAGGCAGGTCGAAAGCAGCAGCTGCTTATGGGTTAACAGTACACCTGCTCAGCAACGGAGGTGAAATAAGCAGAGTGACCAGATCACAGAGGGGGAGCAGAGTGACCAGATCACAGAGGGGGAGCAGAGTGACCAGATCACAGAGAGAGAAACTGAGTGACCAGATCACAGAGAGAGAAACTGAGTGACCAGATCACAGAGGGGGAGCAGAGTGACCAGATCACAGAGGGGGAGCAGAGTGACCAGATCACAGAGGGGGAGCAGAGTGACCAGATCACAGAGAGAGAAACTGAGTGACCAGATCACAGAGAGAGAAACTGAGTGACCAGGTCACAGAGGGGGAGCAGAGTGACCAGATCACAGAGGGGGAGCAGAGTGACCAGATCACAGAGGGGGAAACTGAGAGACCAGATCACAGAGAGAGAAACTGAGTGACCAGATCACAGAGAGAGAAACTGAGTGACCAGATCACAGAGGGGGAGCAGAGTGACCAGATCACAGAGGGGGAGCAGAGTGACCAGATCACAGAGAGAGAAACTGAGTGACCAGATCACAGAGGGGGAGCAGAGTGACCAGATCACAGAGAGAGAAACTGAGTGACCAGATCACAGAGGGGGAAACTGAGAGACCAGATAACAGAGAGAAAAACTGAGTGACCAGATCACAGAGGGGGAGCAGAGTGACCAGATCACAGAGAGAGAAACTGAGTGACCAGATCACAGAGGGGGAGCAGAGTGACCAGATCACAGAGAGAGAAACTGAGTGACCAGATCACAGAGGGGGAGCAGAGTGACCAGATCACAGAGGGGGAGCAGAGTGACCAGATCACAGAGGGGGAGCAGAGTGACCAGATCACAGAGGGGGAGCAGAGTGACCAGATCACAGAGAGAGAAACTGAGTGACCAGATCACAGAGGGGGAGCAGAGTGACCAGATCACAGAGAGAGAAACTGAGTGACCAGATCACAGAGGGGGAAACTGAGAGACCAGATCACAGAGAGAGAAACTGAGTGACCAGATCACAGAGGGGGAAACTGAGTGACCAGATCACAGAGGGGGAGCAGAGTGACCAGATCACAGAGAGAGAAACTGAGTGACCAGATCACAGAGGGGGAGCAGAGTGACCAGATCACAGAGGGGGAGCAGAGTGACCAGATCACAGAGGAGGAGCAGAGTGACCAGATCACAGAGGGGGAGCAAAGTGACCAGATCACAGAGGGGGAGCAGAGTGACCAGATCACAGAGAGAGAAACTGAGTGACCAGATCACAGAGGGGGAGCAGAGTGACCAGATCACAGAGAGAGAAACTGAGTGACCAGATCACAGAGGGGGAGCAGAGTGACCAGATCACAGAGGAGGAGCAGAGTGACCAGATCACAGAGGAGGAGCAGAGTGACCAGATCACAGAGGGGGAGCAGAGTGACCAGATCACAGAGGAGGAGCAGAGTGACCAGATCACAGAGGGGGAGCAGAGTGACCAGATCACAGAGGGGGAGCAGAGTGACCAGATCACAGAGGGGGAGCAGAGTGACCAGATCACAGAGGGGGAGCAGAGTGACCAGATCACAGAGAGAGAAACTGAGTGACCAGATCACAGAGGGGGAGCAGAGTGACCAGATCACAGAGAGAGAAACTGAGTGACCAGATCACAGAGGGGGAAACTGAGAGACCAGATCACAGAGAGAAAAACTGAGTGACCAGATCACAGAGGGGGAGCAGAGTGACCAGATCACAGAGAGAGAAACTGAGTGACCAGATCACAGAGGGGGAGCAGAGTGACCAGATCACGAGGGGGAGCAGAGTGACCAGATCACAGAGAGAGAAACTGAGTGACCAGATCACAGAGGGGGAGCAGAGTGACCAGATCACAGAGAGAGAAACTGAGTGACCAGATCACAGAGAGAGAAACTGAGTGACCAGATCACAGAGGGGGAGCAGAGTGACCAGATCACAGAGGGGGAGCAGAGTGACCAGATCACAGAGAGAGAAACTGAGTGACCAGATCACAGAGGGGGAGCAGAGTGACCAGATCACAGAGAGAGAAACTGAGTGACCAGATCACAGAGGGGGAGCAGAGTGACCAGATCACAGAGAGAGAAACTGAGTGACCAGATCACAGAGGGGGAGCAGAGTGACCAGATCACAGAGAGAGAAACTGAGTGACCAGATCACAGAGGGGAAAGTTGAGTCATTTTTCACATGGTAGTTCTGAACTAAGAAAGAATACATGATCTGATTATTACAGTGTGTGTGTGTGTGTGTGTGTGTGTGTGTGTGTGTGTGTGTTATAACACCTAACAAATTATAACACCTAAACAAAAGAGGGCAAGTGTCCTTTATATGAGTCCAACTCCACAGTCAGCGTCCTTTGTATGGTGTGTTCTAGTAGATAACCAGTCACCATGATGATGTCCTTCACATAAAGTAGAACTTTTCTGTTTCAGAAAAAGAAGATTTTCATGTTATAAGCTTCTTCCTGTGGATTCCTGAGGATGAACTAATTCTCGGAGTGTGGAGAGAAACCAAAGTAACCTGCTCAGAGAAGGCAGAAGGTTCGCAGGAATTAAGCGTATGACTGGATGTGGAGTTTGTATTAGTCTAACACTTCTGTTTATAGACTATAAGTGATTTTTCCCCAACACTCTCTGTTACCAGATCATCTGTTGCAGCTTCATTTCCCACACAGCTGTTTATCCATAGCTGAGGAACACACCCAATGTTCCCTAGGCTATGAACTTAGGATGGAAAAGGAAACCTGGATGGATTACTTGGCTGGAATGCATTCCATTACAAAGAAAATATTTTGTGGTCACAGAGTCATGGTTCCAGTTTTACATGATCAAACTGTTTAGATTTTATGGCAAGAACAGACATTAACATTACTGCGTGCTGTGTTCACATTACAATGGAATTTTATATATCTCGCTACATGAAAATTTAATCTTAACATAACCACAATATTTTCACAAAAATTTCCAAATGTTTATATTTTGCCTGTGACCAAAAGAGTAGAAATTTCTGGATCCAGATTTCAATCTGGCTATGTTTGACTAAAAACTTCCGCACTCTCCACTTCTTTCCGCCATCTTTATTCTGCATAAAATCATAGCCTGAAGACGTCCAAAAATATTTCAGTAGGTGGGGAGGTAGCTCTGAGTTTAAAAGCACTTTCTGGGCAATCAGGAGTATCAAAGTTCAAATCCCTAGAATTCACATAAAAAGCTGAGTATGGCCAAATGTGCACCTGTAAGCCCAGCACTGTGGGGACAGAGACAGGAGGATTGCTGGGTCCTGCCGGCTTCTAGCCGAGCTCCAGGTTCAGTAAGCAACTCTGTCTTAAGGAATAAGGCAAAGAGTGACTGAGCAGGACACCTGATGTCCTTCTTGGATTTTTCAAAAGCTGAATTTTATCATCTTTAAGATGTTGTGTTTTAATATTTTTAAGTTTCTATTTTTTTGATTTTTAAATATTATATTTATTTAATTATTAATTCCTTGTGTGTGTGTGCATGCACGAGGAGGTCAGAGAACAATTTGTGAGGGTTCTCAAGTTCTACCATGTGGGTTCTGAAGTTTGAACTTTGGCCTTCAGGCTTGGCGGCAAGTTCCTTTATACACCAAGTCATGTTGTCAGCCTGGGTTTTAAAATTTCATGATTCCTTCCCACTCCTCAATCTCCTGTACCTTTGTACTTACATAATTAAAATCATTTTATACAACCTTCTGTTTTTATTTTTTTAAGATAATAAGACATATTTATCCCTCTAAATCCTTATGTTGTCTCTAAGAATATTTATTTTTTGCTGATATTTAATGTGCAACCTGGGATAAAGGAAATAAAAATTGGCATTTTAAAGTGTCTCTGTAAAGATACTGTGGAAAATAAAGATATGTATGTCAATTCTGTAGATTTAAAGAAAGTAAATTCCTCTTTACACACTTTTTCTTTAAAAAATACTGGTATTTTTCTCAATAATAATAACTGGCAATTTGTTTAAAATAAAATTGCCACTGGAGCAGATGGATCTCTGAGTGCTGGGAATAGAAGAATATGTAAATAAAATATGACATACAAAGCTAAGAAAAACATCAAATAACTTCCAAGCAGCATGAAACTTAGATTGCAGATATGATTATGAGTCTTCAAAAATAATCATAGAAGGTTTGAGTGATTTTCTCATTGATCATTTTCCCTTTTTGATTTTACTTATATGCAAATTCTGCGGCCTGTTTAAAACATAGTTTTGTTGCGATCAGTTCTTATATGGCCCCCTACCCTATAGTAACTGTAGGATATATCAACAAAATTTCAGCAAAAACTCTTTGATATGTTGAGTATCATTAGATTGGAACAAAAGAATGAAGTGCCTGGCTTGTCCTTAAGTATTTACTTCTAAGAATCTCTGAACACGTCTGTGTTTACGACTGTAAACCCGCTCAGCAACAACTCAAGAATACAAAGCAATAATCTCTTCTTCTGCTACAGGTAGATGTTGAAGGCCCCCAAGGGCCACATGTAAAAAGCTTGCTCTCCAGCATGGTGCCATCATTGGGAAGTGCTGTTGAAGTTAATGTGAGAAGGTGGCATATAGAAAGGAGATCATCAGCTCACCACGTGCACTGTGAGGTGGATTCCGGAGGTTTGGCGCCATCTGGTCTGTCTTCACTTCCTGACTCCTAAGGTGACTGGGCAGTGCACTCTGTTACCAGTTCCTACTGAGGCACGATGCCCTTACTGGAGGGCCAGAGAAAATGAGTCCCTTTGACCTTGGACTTCAATTCCCACAACCATGAGCCACAAACCCCTTTGTCTCCTTGTAAGTTAATTTCTTCAGATATTTCAACAGTGGAGGGACAATTAGCAAATTCTCTCATAAATATTAAAACTTCAATGTTCTTAGATCAAATGTTTTGCATATTTATAAGTCCTTATTATATGCTATATTATTTTATGCTCAATTTCTCAAAATTGCAAAAAATATATGATCTAATTTGAAGATATGACAAAGCATTACAGCTACCAAAATGCTATTTGTTCTCATAAACATTTATACATTCCAAACGAACTGTATGCTGCTGGCTGAACTGTATTGTTATTTATACTTTGGAAACTGATACATGCCATTTCCTTTGCCATTGCTAAACATTTCTAATAAGAAGTCAAGTTGGCATTTTTGATGTGAACATTAACTATAATATGTAAACCTCATGCAATTTACTATCAAGAAAATGTGATTACTGATACATGCTAAAATTTCAATTTAGTTGAATAATGATATTTGCATTCAAAATTCAAAAATTGAAATTACATTTTAAAGTGTATTTCGGTTTTAAACATGTTATGATGATTCTTCTTAGATGCCTCAGTGACTTTATTCTGCACTGTGACAACATACCTGGCAGAAACAAGTTAAAGGAGAAAGATTTATTTTGGCTTGAACTTTCAGAGGGTCAGTGCATCACAGCAAGGAAAGCACACTGGTAGGTGATCTAGCCATGATGACACAAGTGTGTGGCAGAACTCCTCACATGGCAGCAGAGAGAAACTAAGACCCCAGCCAGAACCAGTGACAAGCAAATCTTTCAAAGGGCTCTCCCTAGTGACCTACTGCCTTTGAAAGACTCCAAAGTCTTCAAAGTAATGCCACAGGTAGGAAACAGAGAATTCAGAACATGATTCTATAGGGGACACTTTGGATTATAGAACCACAGCATTCCAAACTCAACCAACATCAGTTCATGCTTATCTCATAAAACAAAATTCATCTAATTCAAACTCAAGAATTTCTATTGTCTTAATGGTTTAAACATTGTTCAAAACTCCAAAGTCTCCTCTGGAGATCAAAACACCCTCTTAGCTGTGAGCCCCTTTAAAAACAAAACACAGATACAATATGTCCATTATGCAATGCTAGAGAGTCAGTATCCTACTCCAAAAGAGAAAATAAGGAAGAGAGCAACGACTGAACAGAAGCAAGACCAAGATTATGGGAGAACATTAACTGCTGCAGCTCCACTTGTACCTAGTGTACATAGTCATATTATGGGCTGTGTTGTATAATAGTTTCCTCAAAGATAATACAGTCCATCTTGAAGGAAAGCTCCTTACGCCTCAGTATGTTCCTCGGGAGGTGAGGCATTCCATCCTCCAGGAAGCTCTGTAAAACTAAGGATGTTCTAAAGGGAAACTCTTTAAAACTCAGAAAGTGAAAAATTCTAAAGCTTCAGGAAGTCCCTGACACTAGCCAGATGCACTGGACCCTTCCCCCCCCAGGTTATATAAACCCTAGGAACCACTGGCAGATGCTCTCAGACATGCAGAGTTGCCTGGAAGACATGGTTTCTGACCTGTTGAGTTGCCCACAAGTTGTGCAGTGAGGCTAGCATTTCTGCATTCATGAGACATCACCCTTGCTGGGGTGAGCTTGGTGATACAAATTGTCTTTGGGCCATTTCTGTGCCTATAAGTAATCCCTCACTCATGCTTCTGTAAGTAACCTCAGTAACACTCAATAGTTCACCAAGTTGGACTTTGTTGTTATCATCAATTTCATCTGTCATTGGGACCCTATCTGGTGAAGAGAAATTTGTTCATGTCTCCCCAAGAACAGGGTCGTACAACACCCTTCCTTGCTGCATTCAGGAAAATATGTTCTTCCTTGGACTGGCTTCATTTGATGCCTTTAGGGTTCCTCTGTAGTTGTTCAATGTTTATAGCATCTCCATGATCCTGGAGTCTCAGGATGCAGCTTGGAGTCATATCTCTAGCTTTGTGCATAGTCCACTGGAGGGCTCTGTGCTGGGATCTGACCTTGCCGCAAGTTGTCTGACCTCCCAGGTTTCTTTCTGGGACATTGGTACAAGTTTGCATGACCCTGTATCTCTTGTATTCTACATGTCTGCAAAACCAGAACCACATGGATGACACAAAGATCTGCTGCCAGCACAAGTAACATCATCTTTTACCACGTATGCTATAGTGGCCTTTGAATGTGTGTGGCTTCTCCAGAACACCCTAGAAGTTTTCTTTCCAGGAACTCTCAAATTAACATTTTTTTTTTAAATTTGCAGTTTTTAAGTGTAGAACCGCATTTCCCTTGTTGGCAGCTTTAAGAACGTTTGTGCTTCTAAACTGCATGTTTTCAGATCGTTCTGCTTTGCTTGCTGTTCTTGGCACTGCAAACCTGACTAAAACCATCCAGCAATAACTGTATCACAACCAGAAAGTTATGCTGCCTTAAAATTTCCTCTGTCAAGTTCATTAGTACATTGTTTTTGAGTAAATCCTCACACAAATGTTCAAGACAAAATACAGCCCAATTCTTTACCAGAATGTATAATGTATTTCCAATAGAGTCTTTCCCAGTAGAAACCTCACGAACATGACCTGAATTCCTGCATTTTCGTCAACATTCTTGTATTCTGAACTACCCATAGAACTACCCATTATGCTGTTTATAGGACACTAGAGCATCTCTAGCTCACACCTTCAAAATCTTGCACATTATCTCTATGAGCAATAGACACACCTCCATATTCAGCACCAATTTTCTGGGTCAATCACTTTCCTTATTGCTAGAACAGCACATTTTACAGAAACAAATCATGGGAAGAAAGGTTTTTTTGACTCATGATTTCAGAGAGATTTCGGCCCGTGACACTAGAGAAGATATGGTAGCAGGAGAGGGTCTGCCTGCAGAAGCAGCACTGTGAGTGGAAACTTACCACGTGTCAGCTGAAAGGAAGCAGAGACCACAGCCAGAACCAAGTGTGCATATAACTTTCAAAGGACTAAGGTAATGACCAACTTCCCCTGCAAACTAGCACCACAGGTGGGAACTGAGCATTCAGAACATGAGCCTGTGAGGAATGTGTCAGACCATGTGAACCATTCGTAACCCAAATACCAGGGGAATCCAATGGCCTCTTCCCACAACAAAGGTTCACTTACATATATGCAGCCAATACATCTGAACACATAAAATCCAAATAATAAATAAAAATATTTTAAGTTACAAATGTTCTACATTGATTGTAGGTTCACAATAGAAATAGTCAGAGATTCTGCTTCATTCAAAACACCCTGGGAGAATACAATCAATGATGGAGGAGAAGTCAATGTGGAAGGAACTGGAAGAAGAAAATCACCTACAATAGGCCAGTCTAGACAGTCCTCCAGAGACATGTCCGTAGGCCATCCTAATCTAAACAGTGCCTCATTGAGCACGCCTTCCCACCTGGTTCTAGATTGTATCAAGTTGAAAATTAAAACTAACTATCCCAACTCCACCTTGTCAACTTGAAACACAAACACACTACTTAAATTTTTTATTTTTTTATTTATTATTATTTCTATCTTATGTGTGTGACTGTATGGCTTTCATGTAGGTAGGTACACCTGTGTCGTGCAATGCCTGAGGAGATCAGAAGAAGGTGTCAAATCCCCTAGAACTGGATTCTGGAGTTAAGTATATTGTTAGCCACCATGTGGATACTAAGAATCAAACCAGGGTCTTCTCCAAGATCAGTCGGTGCTCTTGACCCCTGAGGTGTCTCTCCAGTCCCTCGAACATACTACTTTAAGCCCTAACCCTAGTCCCCACATGCTTAGGGCCACCTTATAAGGCAAAAATACACTTATCCCAACTTCAAATGTTCCCATATTCTCTTAAAAGTTCCACTCAAGTGGTATGAAAAATCAGAAGCAAATGTATTAGTTCAAAAGCCTACTGAAAAATACACATACTATGTGTGTGTGGAAAAGGGGGGGAGAGGAAGACAATGTAACAAAACACAGTGCCAAGTAAGGGAAACTTCCCTTCAAGCTGTTGGTCAGGGCCAAGAGACTCTACATATGACACAGGCTATTGCCAAAGTCCTTGATTGCCTCCTAGAACTTGAAAGTAAGATTCTATTGCTGAAGACAGGATATAATTCAGATACAGAACTTGGAGCAATCAAGCTGGAATTGATCTGGAAGACTCTTCCTTGAAGACTAGCTTACATAGTAATCAGAAAGTACTATGCAAACTGCCAAGAGAGAAAAACAATTCAACTGTAATGTCTAGGAAGAAAAACAATGACCAGTCCATCAAACAATCTCTCCTGATAAAATAGTGGCATTTTTGTCTTGGGATAATCAACAGCTGTCTGATTGGCTATAAAGCCCATTCACTGGAATTCATGTGTATTTACTCTAAGCATATCTAAATATGGCTAAAAATAGCTTAGACCTAGAAAAAGCCCTACATTCGCCACATCCCTAGACCATGTAGTATTTTACTTTATTCTAATTATATATTTTTAAATTTACTAATAGTTGTACCTCTCACCAACCACTCATTAAAGAAGCTTCTTTTGCAGCAGATGGAGATCATTACAGTTTTTCAACTGGTCAAACACAGAGAATCAGTGTGAGGTACCCATTCCTAAGTGACACATTTGCAATGCAACCTGCACTAAAGGCTAAGGGGAAAGAGTGGAAGAGAGAACAGAAAGAAGATTAGTGTATGTTTCAACTCTCACAAGCAAAGCTTCCCCTGGCCAAAATACAGAGAATAAGAGACTTCAGAATAGTTATCCCTGAATAGAACCACTGGGGAAGAAAGGGTCAAAACACTGAGAGGCGGTGGCTGACCACAGGGAAACAACTTTCCGAAAGTCAGGAAGTTACCCATATGAACCCATGTCAGGTCAAGCCAGACAAAATCCCAGCACAGAAGCAGGGAAGTGGGGAAGAGCCCCAACCTTCGCGGAGTTGCTATTTGCAACCAGTAACTGCTGGGAGAGAGTGAGCGTGTTTTCGCTGAGGGTGTTATGCTAGGTAAATTAACCAGGCTCCTGTGGGTTGACCCACATTGAAGGACATATGGAGACACAAATTTGACTTGATAGCTCTTAATATATCTGACAGAGTACATGAAATCCAGCAGGCGGCCGTATAACAGGGTTCAGATAAGAGAGGGAGTCATGTGTATGATCAAAATATATTATATGAAAATCAAAAAATTCAGCAAAAATAACTTTACAAAAACATTCATATACATAAAATAAAAATAACTTTAAAGTAAAGGTTCTTTATTTTCACATGAAAAAATTCCAATGCATTGAAAGTACAAACTCTCTTTACGATGAAATGAAAAAAGCAAGTCTATGCTTCCAACATATAATGGCACTAAGTAAGCTTTCCTATTCCAAAATGAAAGAACTGGGACACAACAAGGAACAGTCACCAACTCCAGAATGACAAACACCAAATTCTGCAACTCCATTCTGAAATCCGGGGATCCTAATTTAGCAGGTTCAACGCTAGTGGCGTACTCCTCAAGGTCACTCATCTGTACCTAGTGCAGATTCTCGTGGCCGATGTCAGCTAAACTTCTCCCTTGAAGCTTGGTGTATACCCATGTTCCTGGAAGCTCCGATGTTATGGCATCTCCACTGCAACTTAGGCTTCACCTTCGGTGTTTCAGGCAATGGCCCCTCAGGACCTCTCTGTAGGGCTCTGATCCTGCTATGCAGTACCTAGATTCAACTACTCTCCATGACCTCTTCAGTCTTCTCTCTTTGATTCCTTCAAAACCAGTGTTGTGTAGATGCCACTGCCACTATCTGGAGACTTAACCTTGTTGCCTTGGATAACAGCTGTATCCGTTTCTATATGCGGACTCTGAGGAAACATTTTCCTATTGTCTCAGAACAGCACCTTTGTTTTACTTTAGTTGTGCTAATCTGTTTAGCAGTTCATCTGCTTTGTTACCTAAGTTCTCCTGTCTAAATCTTTCAGCATACCCACACGCCTTTCCTCCATCAGAAAAATTAGTCTGTTATCTATCAACTTCCTTCAAGTTCTAAGGACATGCATAAAATGAAACTAAATTCTTAGTCAAAATATCTCACATATGGCCCTTAGCTCAACTCTTGATACACTTCTTGTTCCCTTTTGAAACCATATAAACTTGACCTCTGCTATCCACATTTCCCTCAACACTGCTTTATAAGCTCCCATTAGAGTGGCAGATTAAGCTTTGCTTACAGCATTCAATGGCTTTTCTAACCCAAAGGTCCAAACGCTTCATGTTCCTTCCAAAACACAGTTTTAAAGGCCTAACAGTTCCTTGATCAGGTTTTTCACAGCACTACTTTTTTGGTAGGAATTTCTGCTTTGATTTGACTCCAGTTGCTAAGATAAAATTCCCTGACAACAGCTACTTTAGGAAAAGCGGGTTCATTTGGTGCATAGTTCCATGTTGTGATCCACTGCTGTAGAGAAGAGAAAACAACGGGAACTTAAACAGCAGATAGCAGTGGGTTAATGTATTCATGCTAGTGATCCTCTCACTGTCACCATTTTTATACAATCCAAGATCCCCTACCCAGGGAATGGTGCTACTCTACTCACAGTGGGGACATTTACCCCCCAAAGACATGCTAACAGGCCAAACTAACCCAGGCAATCTTTGCCTGAGAATTTCTTCCTTAGTGATTCTACATTGCATCAAGTTTACAATAAAAACCATCACAGTGTTCCACTTGAAAACAGTTGTTTACACAAATTACTTTCATCTTATTTGATTGCTATGACTTTTTCCCTTGGGGATGCCAAATACACCTGCATCGGATGGGTTGTGCAGCCCACTGTCTTGTAAAGGTTCGTGGTTTTGACTACTTCTTAACTGTCGCTGCTCTCTGTATTGCTTCAGCTGAAGAGCTCTCCTTTACTCAGTTTCATACCTCAATCACAAAGAAACCTATCTTCAATATTACTAATCACAGGTGCATATAACTTTCTAACTTTTGTGATTAATAACTTTGAATGCCCTTCTATGTTCAGAGTGTTTTGCTGGCTCTTCAAAGCATTCTTACAGTTCTGGCATAGGAAAATTTCTCCTTTTGCTTAACCTGTTCCTTTGACTTTTCTTCTAGTGTGGAGATCTAAGGAGAATTCAGTAATGACCTTCCTGCATGTTCACTTCCATAAAAGATACTACTTAATAGTGGCTAAAATAAGCCAACTTTAATACTAAATGATGACAAAGGATCATTATTTTAGTTATCTTCTTCTTTGTAATAAAGAATCACTTTATTATGCATTCTGCCTCTGAACATTGGGAATCCAGAGATAGTCTTGCAATGTGGTTCTGGTTATGGTGCATCATGACTTTGCAGTCAAACTGCTAAATGGAAGATAAAGGCTTCACTTTGCAAACTCTCTTGTTATTGTTGGCAGACTTCAGGTTATCACTGACTACTGGCTAGAGAAGTCAGTTTCTTTCTTCTCACATGGTTCATCCACAGAATTTGATGTCTCAAAGCTCAGCTCAAAAGATTTCTTTCCAGCTAATGCACATGATTATGATTATGGGCAAGATGTATTCCTATATAACCTGTTAACTACATCTCCAATTCCTTGCAGGCTATGCACTGGAATTTTTCCTTTTCTCTAGGCCATGTCAATCTTATCTTAAAATTTCTCTTGATACTGTGGTATCAGAGCATGTAAGACAGACAGCAAAAGAAATACAAGAATGAAATCATGTTGTAACTCAGTAAGGGAAATGGCATCTACCATCTTACTGTATCGTATTGGTGAAAGTGAGTTGATGATTTCACCCGATCCCTGGGTGGAGGGACAAATATATGAGTTCTAAGGGATTTTTGATAGTCACATCATAGCAGGAAATATACATATTGTAAGAGCTTCTTCATAAAATTAGCTTCAGGTACAAGGTGGCTGTGCAATGGTTGAAATTTGCCACCAGTAAATGACAACGTATATTTATAGAATGGAGGCATGTTGCCAAAACACAAAAGTTCAGGCATTAGATACTTAACCCTCAGAGAAACTGCATTGGGAGGTGGCGCATAAAAGACATTAGGTCTTGAAGGCTTTTTCCTAAACGAGTTGAAAATGAGCAGTGACATTATTGCAGAAGTGTGTTAGTGATGGAGAGTAGCTTGAAAAAGGCAAACTCAGCCCCTTCTTTGTTTCATTGTCTGGCTATCCACCTCTATGGAGAGATGGCACAGTGCAAAGTCCCTCACAAGATGCTGACACTATGCACTTGCACTTCCCAGCATCCAGAAGAGTGGGACAATACATTTCTTTACTTTATAAATTATATGGTCTAGGCTATTCTATTATGCAGCAAAATCAGACCAAGATGTACTTTACAATCAAGCATTTGAAAAATATGTGGGATATATATATAATAAGAAGAAGAATGGAAAAAAATTGTTGTTCCTGTATAAAATTTAGTATAATTGATGCTTCAAAAATGGATAGTGTAGGGCTGAAGATTGTTACCTATTAATTTGGGGTACTGGAGAAGACAGTGTGCTTGCTTGGCAGCGTCCGAGTCATATTTTCTGCACCTAGAGGGCAAAAAATAATGCTTAGGCTCAGGACCATGGCTTAGTCACAGTAGCAAAAGTTCCAAAGTTGTTCAAACCCCTTAATTCAGGCAGTTTTGTTAAGCCAAATTCAGGACCTTGATAGAAAAATAATTGAACCCTGAAAAGGGCATCGGAGTTGAATAATATTCAAGGGCGACTTTGTAAGGAAGTAATATTGAAAGTCTCAATGTAATTGGAGGATTTTCTGAACAATGTCATCTATAGAGTAGCAATTCCATTGCCTGCCATTCCAGCAGTATGTCTTTAATTATCTCAGTATCAAGTTGTCTTTTCCAGTGTCTGATCCTGGGTAGTGTCCTATCTTCAGTAAGTCCTAGTCAGAAAGCATCAAATTTAATACTAAAAGCTTAGAAGTGATTGGCACATCACCAACTGAGAAGTAGATATTTTTCTCAAGAAAGAAAATAGAACAGAAATTCAAGGAGGAAAATGGAGTTTTATCAAAGGCAAGCTATGTCAACTTTTTTCCCAATTTTCCTGGCAGTCACTAATATCTAAGGGCTGATAGTTGTCTAATGACAAGTTCATAAACCAGTGCAAATGTTACCATTGTCAAATGTCTATTTTTCTGGGTCTCGGTGACCTTGACTGTAAGTCAAGATAATAATATTTTCACAGTGTGTACTCTACTGAAGTCCATAAACTACTTGTTTAGTATAAAAGTTATAATCTCAGTACAGCATAGGGATAAGAAAAGCTGTTGTTCAAGTGTTGACTCATAGAAAACAGGGGCACATGTCAGAGTAGAAGCTCTGTCTTTGAGACAAGTTTTAGAAAATGCTAAAACAAAGGTGAGCAAAGGTTATAGAAAACTGAAAAATAGAAGCACTCTGAAGACCACCAATGTTAACCTTGCCCACCTGCTCACTTGGAAGATTCTTTCACATTGTACAAACTTGTATGTACTGCTTTAATATTTTTTTTCTTTAGTAGAAGAAAGTTATGTGTGGAAATGTAAGCTCCAATAATCACTCCTTACCATCTCCCAGGAGCAGGCCCTGAAGCAATTCTCCAGCTGTCCTCTTTGTGCTGGGCAATGAGGCCCCTTGGCGCCCCTCTGTTTATTCTTACCAGGTCAGAAAGTCTTAACCTCACCAGAGAGCCTTGCCCTCAGGCCTCTCCTCAGGATTTCTGGCCTGGGCATCTGCAAAGTTCTACCTTAGGTCACCTTCTCTTGCTCCTCTGTCTCAATGGAATGCAGTTATACTCCAAATCTTTTTCTCACTCCTGACTACATATTGTTAACCATTTCCTCTAAAGTACATTGACTTGCAAAGAAATCATTTCAAGTTTTCCTGTATAGTAATGGTAAAATAAAATTCTTTAATGGCAATTCCTATAGTACATTGATCTGATTTACCCAGAGCTTTATTAACTATTCTAATCAAATCATTCATTTTAATAAGGGTATTGCAATTATACTGACCTGCTCTTTCTCTTACAATGAATTCAAACCATTTTATAACCATGATCAATTAATATATATATGGGCTAATCATTGGTGGTTTTAAAGAAACAAATATCCTCCTCTTGATTTTTCTGAGAAAAGTTCTGTTAGAAGTAGCCTTGAGCTTTCTATGTAGTTGAGGATGATCTTGAACTGCTTATCCCAAGTGCTAAGATTACAGACATGCGTTATTATAGGCTGCAAAGGAATTGTTTTCACTTTTTTATATTAATTCTAGATTTCTGTTCTTCATATACTCCTAGAATTATATATTTTATTGCTGTTTCTGTCCTACTTTGTGCAGAGTAAAGTTTGTCTTCAAAACTTTCAGATTCTGTGACCCTTACCCTCAGGGAATCTTCCTTGCATTAATTTTTCATCTTTTCTCTGTTTTTACGAGGGCTAATTGCAAATGGAATAGTTTTGAAAGTCATTTTGCACCCCTTCCTCTTTCTGCCTCTCTAGGAGGTACAGATTTTTACCTGACTTCTTACTGTCAGCAGTCCTCCGGATCTGAGAAGGAAACTTTTGACTAACTGCCTCTTTGAAGACTTCTCTTTCTGTAATTCTGTTACTTTGTTAGGTTTGGAAAAAAAAAAAAAACTGCTAACTAGAATTCTTTACTGACAAAAATTCATTGTCTCAGAGCTGTGGAAGCTAGACACTCCTAACAAGGAGTGAGAAGGACTAGTGTCTTCAGCATAGTGGGAGGGATGGTCTGTCCCAAGGCTCTGCCGGGACGTGGGGCAGCCTACTTTTCCCTGAGTCTCTTCAGTTATCTTCTATGTGCATCTGCCTTTGTGTTCATATCTCCTCCTTTGACAAGGTCACAGTTCGTATTGATTAAGAGCCATCTCACTCTTGTATGACTTCATCCTAACTTAATGGGTTACATTTACAGTGATACTATCTCCCAAATGTCATTTTCAGAGGTTATGAAAATTAAAATTTCCGCATTTGAATTTTGCAAAAGGATACAGGACAGCAAATCTGTGAAGATTTTATATTACTTATACAGTACTCATCAGTGAGAATTATAAACTAGGTTAATGCCTGTGATCTAAAGAAATAACAAGCTAACTCTATTATTTTGAATACCTAGTTTCATAGCATTAGAAAATTCCTAAAAACAAGAGTTATATAAGTTATTATGTGTTATATACCTGCTTTGGTTTAATTGTGAATGTTCTCCTTTGTTTCCTATGTTTGAACATTTTTCCCCAATCAGTGGCACTGTTTTGGAAGATTGTGCAATCTCCCTTTTCTGGGAAACAGTCATTGGGGACGGGACTTAATGTTTAATGACCTTGCTCCATCCCAGCATTTCTCTCAGTGAAATTTCAATGTAACCAACTTCTTCATGCATCTGTCCCTGTAATAACACACTATCCCCTCAATCTGGGAGACAAAACATGCTCTTCATTCCTTAAATTGCTTCTGGTCAGGTCACAAGAATGAGAAAAGTAACTAATTATCCTACCTTTCTGTGGATTCTGGGATGTAAACACATCTGTCATGTGGCAGCTCATGAATCTACAGGAGTCACCAGAGCATGTATGAAATGTTTATGAACTCTTATGTTTATATTAAGCCAATTAATTTTCTAGTTTATTTTTGACACACAATAATTGTACCATCATTTATAGGGTACATTGTGATATTCTGATTCACATGTACATTAGATAATATTCAAACAAGGTAATTAGCATATCTATAACCCAAACTATTATAATTTCTTTATGGCACATATATTCACAATACTTTTATTCAGTTGTTTTGAGATATGAAATGCCTTATTGTGCCATGGAAAATTATTTTTCCACAGACTCAGACAAGTATTCCATATACTGCAATAAGACTGATCTATGAAGGTAAAAACTAAAGACATTAAATATTAGTATATTCAGCTTCTAAATCTAGTGTTGACAAAATCTAATGAAAACATAGATTGGTTTATATTATACATCTAAAAATACCACCCACCACATTTTCTTTTATTCCCACTAAATATTTGTTTAGAACAATTAAACATTCAGTTATTTGAATGGCATAAAGTCAAGTAAACATAATATATACATTGTAAAGATAAAGTCCCTTAGAAGTACAATTTGATAAAATTATAAAGAAGCAAGTTAGGGACTGATTGAAAGATATAAGGTAAGAGTGCTTCTTAGGAAAAGTGTGGTTTTAAATTTACAAAATAGCCTATGGATGATGATAAAATTTTTCTGTGTGTGTTGAAAGTATTTCTAAATTGAAGCTAAATGTGGTGGTACACACCTTTAATCCCAGCATTCCAGAGGCAGAGGCAAGTAGTGAGTTCAAGACCAGCTCGTCTACATAGTGAGTTCCAGGACAGCTGGGGATATAGGGAGACCCTGTCTCCCAAAAGACCAACGAGAGACAGAGACAGAGACAGAAAGAGAGACAGAGAAAATATTTGTAAATTGAATAATATTTATGATGAGAAACTAGTAGTGATCTAAGTACAGGATCCTGTCATTTGTAATTGACGATGGGACTCTGTTTTCTCCATTTATTCTACTCATTAAAATTCATCCTGATACAGCACAAATCACAGTTTGATTTCCTAACATCTAATCTACACAAAATTGTTTCTTTTAAACACTTCAGTCAACATGTTTTCTAGAGTGTAGTTCATAACTTAATAGCATATGATTTCAAACAAATCTAGCCCATTTCTACGTTGGCTCGAATAAGCATGTTGGATACAGGTACACAAACTACGTTTCATGAATAGCTGGCATATTAATGAACCTACATCCTCTGTGATATTCCTTTTCTTTGACATTATAATTATAGGGTTATAGCTCCCATTTTTAAAGCAGATGTTTGGTTTACATTCAGCTTTATGGATTGTTCTTTAAGTCTCAGAGTAATTCAGTTAGTTAGGCTCTTTGAGTAAAACAGCTACAACTTCAATGATGTCTATAAATTAGCAAACAAATGATGAGAAATATCATTGGTTTGTATATATGAAAAGTTCAGAGGTGACTTCAGACCAGCTTAACTGAAACTCTAATTTCCCTGATTTCTTTCTGAACATTTTCATGTGGGATTTTCATTTACATACTGGTTTAATTCAGATTGAGAAGCATCTCTGTAAAGCTGGGAGTTGTGGTGCAACCTTAATCCCAGTACTCAGTAGCCAAAGGCGGGTGGAAGGCAAAGGTAGGTGGATTCTTGTGAGATTGAGGCCAGCCTGGTCTGCATAATCAGTTCCAGCCACTAAAACTATAGGGAAACTGTTTCAAAACAAAGAAAAATAAAACAGAAGAAGAAATATCACTGAAGATTCTCTAAAGTTTATTCTGAGGCATTATTTTAGTATTGTCTGCATCCTAACCTGAAGGACGAGAAACAGCTCTTTGCTCCATGTATATGAGGAAACGCCAGGCATGGGGTGCACACTTTAATCCCAGCCCTCAGGAGGCAGGTGAAGGCAGATCTCTCTGAGATGGAGGCCAATCTGACCCACATAGTGACTTCCAAGTGGGCTGGTACTAGGGAGAGTCTATTCAAAACAATGTATGTGAAGAAAAGAGAAACTTCCTTACCACATTCTCCTCCTCATTTCTCCTTGGCACAAATACAATCATGTTCTTTCTACCACTGAGATGAGCTGATGGGTTTAGAGTGAGTCTATCTAATTCACATAACATCTCTGAGCAGAGAAGAGGAACTCAAACGAAATGTGAGCATCAAACAAGTAGACACAGGGTATGTAAGCAATAAATGCCTGAAAACAGTATATATTGTGATCTCCATTCCATAGCAGAATGAAACAGAGAGGTTCAGCTTGATCTGTAGCTACTAAGTGAAACGTTCTAAAGTAATAATACATTGTAAGGAAAAGAAAATAATTTCAGCTATGCTCTTACACATAGCATTAGGTTATATTCCTGAAAATGCTTTTTACTAAAATGTTGGTATATATGTGAACAGAATAAATCATAGTCAGAGAACAGGTACGACTGCACACGTATCACACAATTGCACCTGCTTCCTCATTTTGTTAGTCTATTGCCCTTATGGTACCCAAGATAACAAATTCCAAGTGATTATACTTAAATTTTCTATTTTCAAGCACCATTTCTATAATTCATGATTTCAAACAATACAAAAGTGCTACACTGTCTCTGGAATCCTCTGAAATTTCAAACACTGGGGGGAAGCTGTTAAAAGTAGAAATGAAAGCTTCATTTCATTAAGGCATTCAAACTAGTAAAGAAACATGAAACTAAAGCACACTTTTAAAGGTAACAGTTAATAACAATCATTATGCCTTTAATGTCCTAGAGTGGTTGAGAAATTGATACAGGAGACTCCTAGGAAGGTGCATCACTACTCCATTAATGGTAACAAAATTGCAGAAGGAGGTACACTGAGGACCAAGTGCAGCTTGCTATACCCTGTCACCTGTAGCAATTGAGAACTTGAACTACAGATGGTGTCAATTAGTCCAACCAACTAAACCCAGAAAAGCTTGGAGGCTCCTAACCAGACCCTCTGTTAAACACGGAGGGTCCACCCTTGGTTCCTTTCCCCTGGTCAGAAATCACACAGGACAGAGATAAGAACAAGTGAGTGGTGACTTTTACTAGATCTCAAGAATCAATAATAGAGAGAAAGAAAAGTTTTCATTTAATTTGGTTTCTATTTGGGGAGTAAAGGAAAGCAGTTCTCTCTTCAAAACTAGGACATATGCCCTTCCAAAAACAAAGTCCTCCTTATAGTTCTTCCGTTCTGAGGCAGACTTCATCCAGAATGCAGCTTCCGTAAGTTGCCGGTGTTCCCATGTGCAGCTCTTCCTCCTGCAAGGAAGCCCAGTTAAGCTCAGTAGTTCACCAAACTTACTTTGGACAGAAGCACTTCTTTAGTCTCTCTGAGACATTTGATCCCGTCTCCCCAGACAGAATCAGAGCACTGTGTGGGTGGCTGACTCCAGGCCGTACTGAGGAAAGCAACTTTCACTTTTGCAATTGCTCAGGCTTGGGGAGATCCAAAACTCAAACACCCGGAGAAGAGAAAAAGCTGGGTAAAGTAAGGTCAAAGCAGAGCAGAGGGTGAGATACTGACCTTAAGAATACCTAGGATCCATCTTCTACACTCCAGTTCCAAGTGACAGAAAAGCTGTGTGGCTCCTCAGATTGCCTGTCATATCTCCTTGTCCCACAAGCTTTGTGATTTGGAAGTTCAGTGCTGGATGTAGCTAAGCGTTGATGCCTCTCACAACTGTGGCAGTTATGCTGAAAACATTCTCCACAGAGCTTCCCACTGGAGTCCACAGAACACGAAATCTGTGCACGCCTGTGTCTCCATCTCACTGGACCCATTCTTACACCAGGTGACGTTCCATAAAGGAGGAAGTACAGAACTTACTCCATAAAGCTGTCCTCCGATCTCCACACGTACTTTGGCATGTGTGCTTCCCCAACATATACGTAACAATAAATTAAATAAAAATTTTAATTAAAATTCTTATAGAAGTAACTCTTCTGTTTTAAACATTGTTTCTGTGTCTATTGTACACTTGTGAATTTCTCTATTTACTAGTTTCTGTTTTGCCTTGTTTCTTTAGTCCCAGGATGCTTGAAACTTTTTTTATTCCGGACTGGCTTGATTAAAACTTGAGATGGGTCATGGAGAGATGGCTCAGACGTCAAGAGCACTAGCTAATCTTGCAGAGGGACCTGGCTTCAGTGCCCAGCATCCACATTGTCACTAACAACCATCCATAACTCCAGTTCCAGAGTACCTATCACCTTCTTCTGGCTTCTGCAAACATTGAATGAACATGCTGCACATACATACCTATAGTCAAAACACGTATGCAAATAAAACTCCTTTAAAAATTAAAATAAATCAGTCAGTGAGACTATCCCTTCTGAATGCTGGGATTGCAGGCATACACGAGCACACCAGTGGGACAGCTGAATTTCGACCTGTGTTTCCCTTCTCCCCGCCATCTCACCCGCCAGAATAGAAGTATATGTATAACGTTCAGAACTGGTAAATGGCAGCAGTAGTGGAGAGAAGAGAAGACATGTGAGAAGGCAGAGAGGCCCGCTTTAAGCAGGGTGGTTAGAGGAGGCTTCCTTGAGAAGGTAGAATTTGAGCGGCATCCTAAGGAATAAGAGTCCTGCAGCACTAGGAGTGAATTACCTGAACCCCCGGGTGCACTTGCTGTATCTGGAGTAGCAAAGTTCTGTTGAAACTTTACTAAGCTAAGGAACATTGGAGAGGAGAAAGGAGCTTGGAGCCTTGCTTAGACTGTCACACTGCCCTCAGAATGGTCAGAGGTCCCCTACTCCACCAGTTCAATACAGATAGGAAGGGGGTCGGGTCAGAGACTCGAGAGATGGGAGTCTGAGAAGAAAAGCTCTACAAAGCAAATGGAAACACCAACTTTTCTCCTGGAAGGGGAAAAAAAAATGCAGGATTTGAAGCAAAATAATTACTATTCAAGTAATTTTATGTCAAAGAGGAAGGAGAGCTGCCGGAGTAGTAGCATGCCACAGACCCTGAGGAAGTCCTTTCACCAACACAAAATGGCAGGGCATTTGTTGTTCAAGAAGGAACTGAAGAACCTCCAGACCTTATCACACTGAGCCATGCAGAACCCCCAGCTGCCAGGAGAACCTGTGCGGATCCGAGGTCCAGCAGCTCCAGTGGCTTGGGGGCCGACCTCTGTAAAGGCCACATGTTGCGATAGATGTAAACAATACTCTGGGTGCCTTCTCTTCTCTAATGTTCCTCTAATCTTGATAAATTTTCAACAAGCCTTTTGAAAATTTTAAGCTTAATTCTGCTGAAAATGTATCAGAGAAGCGCTGCCAAGAGAGAAGCCTTTACAAAGAAAACACTTTGGGGCGGCTTATGTAGGATTATTTGCAAAGGGTAATATAGATTCCTCTGGAAAGGACAGGATCAAAATTCTGCAGGAGCCTGGGGTGCTAAGCCCATTACAGCATTCTCTGTGCTACGATTAGCATAACAAAGTCAATCAATGCATTTCGGTCAATAATGCTCTGAACTATTAACAGGGGAAAATGTGAGCTTCTAAATGAAATATCTTGAGCTAAATAAGGTGCTCATTATACTGAGAGGAGCGATTTGCATGAGAGAAAGGGGGAAAGATAGAGTTTTTAAAACCCTCTTCACTCTCCTAGTCAACTTGATTAGGAAGGATAGAATCATCGCCTCTTTTCTGTAAATTGCATTTAATAATTTTGTATTATCCTCACTATCTTCTGCCAAAAGACAGAGATAAAGGTTAAAAAAAATTTAAGTCAGAAAAGGATTTTCTGCGTTTAAAATTCTGTCAGTTTCCTGAGATACACAGAGCAGTGGGGACAATGGGAGCTCCTACTTGGATTCAGTAAATTCTCAAAGGTCATTAATAAACTAAAATTCTTAGAAGAAAAAAAAAAGACTATATATACAGCGAGGCTCAAGGCCTTGACTGTGGCAAAGACTGTGTTAAAATAAAGTCACAGAGAACACATCCTCCGTAGCCTGCGGTCTCCTTCACAAGTAATCTGTTCATAGAGGCAGACAGAGAAGAGGGGCGGGGGAAACTGCAATGGCTGCTGCTCTTGTAATCAGAGTCTAATTTTATGCTATTATCTGTTCAATGGTTTAAGCAGAATAAAGAGACACCGAGCCGAAAATGCAAAAATGAAGCAGAACAAGGGAGCGTCTGTAAGCGAACAGCTCAGGCGCCCACGAGGCTCCACTGGGAACTCATTTGCAAATAGACAGGTCTCTCCATGGATGATGGATAAATGTAATTCTAAGTTAATGGTGATCTCCCCTCCCCCCGAGAGTCTTAAAACAGAACCGCAAAGCTTGGGCTAAAATCGCTTTAAAAATCAGAGAAATTTTGAAATGAATTGAATTTCTAGATGACTAGACAGCCGTTGTGGGCTTTCCTCAGATCACTAACACAGACCCTCCTGCAATAATCAATATTCATAAACAACATTGCCCAATGAGTATTTGCTTGTATTAAAGGGGTCAGGAGTTTTAATGAATAGATGAAAGCTTTCAATTAAATTTTACATGAGAGAAAACATATATAAACTTTAATATTTTAAGAAATATTTCCTGAGGTAAAAAAAGGGATAAAATTTAAAAGAAGAAAGATCAAAGCTGAATAAAAATATATGAGCGCCATCTGGTGTCACAAATAAAAATAATCTCTGCCTGTAGATGTCAAATGCATCTTTTGTCGGCTCAGCACACTGCAAGGGGTTATGGTATACAGAAGCAGTCGTTCTTGAAATAGGATTCACTTAATAGTGAGATGTGCAAATTTACCATTTGGATTAGGGCTCAATGAACCCACAAGGGAGTCTGGTTGGCACAGTAAGTTTACCATTCCAAACATATTCAAATACTTCACACACAAAAAAACTGTATGTTTCAACTCAAGAATTCACATACATGCTATGGTTTTCTACTCTTCTTAAGTGAAACTTCCCTTAAACAGGAAAAACATTTCTGTACTTTTAGAAGCAATGTCTGTATAAAAATATAGTAGAAGCAGATGGGGAGCATATTTTTAAAGAAGAAACTTTAAGGCTTATAATTCTACTGTGCCAAGATGAAATTAGCAATATATTAAAAAGAGCTATCTAACTGGTGCTAGTTAAGTGATAAGTTAAGTGGAAATTTATGCACAAACCTATTAATAGAAAGTGAAAGTACTGCAGATCATATTCAGTGGCTGTTACCATTCGTACAGTTAATTAATAACCCATCCTCTTCCCTTACATCACAGAGATATTTGGGCTGCACAGGTTTCTGATGATTACAAAGAGTAGTAGAATATTTCACGATGACAGTACTTTCCACTCAGAAACAGACAGAACTGTGCTATCAAGAAGCCTTTAGTCTTGCTCTCTGGCATGATTTGATGTGTCTTAAGCAGCATTATGAAGAGTTCTTGAATAAACACCTAAATGAACATTTCAGAATTTCTCCTCTATACAGTTAGCTAAGCAAGACACCCATATAATATAAGCATAAAGAAAAGAAGAAATAAGCTACTCTTCAATTTTCACATAGAATAAGAAATTTGTATAGGATAATCTATGTCTCTTTAGTTATTTAAAACTAGACATTTAGTACAAGAAAATAAACATTTAAATAATAAAAAATGGTTTTTGCAACAGCACATATTTAATCAATAAGATGACTGAGATTATTGTTTCAAAATAAAATTGTTTCACAAGATTTCAGCTGGCTGTTGGCATCTAATTTTCAAGCAATGGTGTGAAATAATACATGCTTTCCACCTGCAGCCCCAAGCAATTATCTCTACCAGAAAGAAACTGGACAAAAGGACACCAGGGGAGCCAGGCAAGCTTAGCTTTCTTGTGTCCCATGAGAGAACTGACAGTGTGGCAGAGGAAAAGAGGGTCTGCTGGGACCCAGGTGTCTTAGCACCTGGCAACCCGCTATCCCCTCAGAACCACTGCTGGCTTAGAGTGACAAGGAGCAGAGGAAGACTTTAATAGGACACAGGAATCTAAAAAGGTTCAGCAGAAATGATTCCATCCACACCATCTGATGAAGTTAAAAAGTTGCTCAAGGGGAACATAAGTTTTGACCTAAACCAAGGTCAGTAATTCAGTAACAATATTTTTCCTGGAGTTTAAGAATAATTATGTTAGATGCACTGAACTAACTGTCTGCTATATTCTAAGAATTTCTCAGGGATGGAAAACTTATATTGCTTGCATAAAATCAAAACCCACATAAAAGGGCCAGAAACATCTTTAGATATACACATTTGCAAAAAGTAAAGGATATTTTTGGCTTTGAAACATGCATTAAAAACATGATATCCAAATTTTTCTTTTTCATTTCTTTTTTTCTCAAACATGAAAAGCTCTGTACCATAATAGGAAAGTAAAATGCTTGAGGCTGATCAAACCATAAAGGCAAATTGCTAAGCATCCATTTGCAGTCATCCATCTGTGCTCAAATATAGATTGATGTGTACATACTTACAAGCATGCCTCTTTAAAAACTTTTTTGATTAGTATTACTGCTAACACTTAGGAGTAGTATCTCAAGAGAGCATTTTGATGTGGCACTAGCTTGGCCGTCTTGTTCTTTTTTCTTTAATTTCTGTTGTTAAAGGGTTACTATGCCATATTAACTAAGTAACTGGAAGAAATGATCACAAAATATAACGAGCCTTTAACATATAAGGATAATAGTTACAAAATTTCTTGAGGAATGTCTATTGAATATAATTAATATTGATATTTACAGAATACTAACACAGAATGGTAGTTTCATTTGACATTTAGTTAAGTAACATAGCAAATATAACAATATACAATGCATCAAGCATAAAAACTACAAAACTGAATTTCATGCGTGAAATCGGAATACTGATCTTTCCATGTTCTTTGAGTTGTAGCTTGAATAACCCAAATTATATTAATGGGTGTATATAGAATACATTCTATGAACATACTTAATTGGCAATAGACATACCTAGTAAAAGTCATCACATCCTTTCATGGTTGAGAATGCTAAAGCTCATATAAAGGAAAGGACATCTGCAAGTGAAAGTGGAACCACCAGATGCAGCATTTCAACTTCCTTGTCTCTGTTCATTTCACTCCGTCCAAATGAGTTCTAAACATGGATCACCCATGAGTACTAACCAGTAACTCTGTCTGGGCTAAATGCAGCCAATCAGAAAGGAAACATTAACAAAACCCATTTTCTTTAAAAGACTCTACCACTGATCACACATGTGTGTGCACATGCTTACACACACACATACATATCAGATGATATATAATTTAGTACCTATGTAGCATAGGTAATTAATCTCATAATATAAAGGAGCAGAAGATATTTGGTTGCAGGAAGCAAAGAAAGATTCATAGAACAGCAGAAATTTTTGAGGCTTCAACATTTCTTAAGAGTCACTAAGTTCCTGACACTGGTCAAACATTGTGTTTAGAAGAATAAACACAGCTCTGTATTCAGTGTAATGAGAGAAGAATACATGTTAATGCTAAATAGTAATGCAATGCATAGTAAGGAGAACTTCGATGAAAATTATTACAGAAGTTTATAAAAACACAAACTAGGAAATTACTGCAAGCTTCTCTGTTGGGAAAGAGCATGAGTTAAGAAAACTTTTACCAGAAGTGTCATTGACAATGCATGCCGAAGATCGCAGTGCTCAGAAGGTTGAGGCAGAAAGGTTGCATCCTCAAATCCAGCCTAGAATTCCTTTCTTAATTTAAAATATTGTATTTGCATTATTTCATCCCTCTCAGTCCCCTATCAACTTCTCCTATCTCCCCTCAAGCAATTCCTCTCAATTTCCTGTCTTCTTCTTTGATTATTATTGTAAAATTACATATTTAGATGGATGATTAGATAGATAGATAGATAAATAGATAGATAGATAGATAGATAGATAGATAGATGATAGATAGATAGATAATGCCCTGAGAACATTTAGTGGTGCTCCTGTGTAACTGTGTTTAGGGCTAGCTATTAGATTAGATAACCTCTAAGAGAGCTAGTCAGTAGTCACCAGAGAAGCTGGTTCTCTCTCCCCACATCCATTGACTGCTTGTAGTTCTACATCTTGGGTCAGAGGAATTTCTTTTGCAGTGGGCAGTGGTTAACTATTGAGACAAAGCTAAACAAAGTGGTGAGAGTAACTGCTGAAAGTTCAGCCCTGAAAGGAACATCTGCACCACCCTCTTCAAGGGCCAGGGAACATCACAGAAGGAAAAGCATTAGAAAGATAAGAGCCACAGGAACATGAACGTGGAGAACCGACCTTTAGGCACGCCACAGCTGTTGTACTCTTCTCTGGCAGAATCTGTAATGACCTGCCCATATTTATACAAAATTGATCCTGGCAGGATCCTCTCATAGAAGTGGGGGACATTATCCCAGCCTCACTCCCCTGAGAATTTATATGCAATTAGCAATGAATGGTATTTTATTGTTGTTGTTGTTCACTTAGTTTGTTTTTGTTTATTTGTTTGAGACAGGGTCTCCTTATAGCCATAGTTGTCCTAGAACTCACTCTGTATAACTGACTGGCTTCAGTTTCAGGGAGATCTGCCTTCCTCTGCCTCTTCGTGCTGGGATTAAAGGTGTGCTCACCATGCCCAGTGCAGGTAATGGTTGACAGAGGAGAAAGAGACCTTCTCATAATCAGTGTTGCCCCTGGTGGGATGCACATGCCTCTCTAAACAATCCTTGACCCATGCTCCTGTAAGCAACACTAATGAAATTAATTTGGTCATTAAAGAAAAAGATATTAAAATAGAAGGGGGTCTTGTTGAAAACTGGAGAGGATCAGTAAGGATGAATGGGGAACAAGAAAGGTAATGGGAGGAGAATATGATAATATACATTATGTTTATGTATGAAAATGTTATAATGAAACCCATTATATATAATTATAAAACAGTAATATTATAAATTTTCTTCAGCATGTATTAGAGATATAAACATCAAGATCGCTGGACTGACATGAGTTTGAGAGACTAGAAGTGTATTTGTTAAAACAGCTTTAAGAATATAGGAAGAGCTGCACAGAGGGATAACGTAAAAGGAAAAATCATGAGGAAAGAGTGTCCTCCCCTGCTTGTGCAATCACTGCTCGGCTTTCTGCATGGGTATGTCATTCTGTGTCTGGCGTATGTCTGTCAACATAAGCATCTGCAGTCCCACCATGTTGCTGCTAATAGCAACAGTCCTCCAATGTCAGTATTTGGTCTGCCCGTGATGGACACGAGAGGTCTTTCCACTGCTTGGTTTTATCACTAGTGCTGCAGTGCTCATGGAAGTACAGGTGTCTTGTTGACAGACTGACTTCGTCTCCCCTGGAGATATACCCAAGGGCACAATCACTTCATACCATAGCTGTATTTTCAGGTTTTGAGAAGCTTCCAAAATATTGTCCATGATGTCTGAGGCAATTTACACTCCTCCCAGCAGTGTCTGAATGTTCCTCTTTCTCTGGACCCTTTCAACACCTTTTTTCTCTTTTGTGTTCTTGCTAATAGTACTTCTAATTGGAGTAAAGTAATAACTCACCCTGGTTTTAATTTCATTTTTCTGGTGATTGGTGATATACAGCAGTTTTTTGAAACACCTGCTGCCATTTCTATGATTTAGCTGAAACACTTGATGAGGCAGGACCTGACAAGGATGTGTTTCTTATAGGGGACCAAATCCACAAGCAAAACAAAAATTAACAATGGGATTGTATGAAAATTAAAGGCTTTACAACAAATTTAAAGATCAACAGGAAGAAAAGAAAACCTTCAGAATGGGATAAAAAATGTGTAACTTGACATCTGACAAGGTATGTTTCCAAGATACTAAAGAAATTTTAAAAACGTAATAGCAAAATAAAAACATTAATCCTCTGTTTTTAAATTGCACAAAAGATCTAAGCAACTTGGTTTATATTTTTACTATTTTTCATTAATTCTGTCTTTTCTTGGCATGCAAACACACATATTCATGAAGCACAGTGTGATATTCTGATTCATGAATGCATCAGTTGGGGACTAAACCAGTGTAATTAGCACCTCTGTCACCTCAAACTTTTATTGTTTATTTTTGTTGAATACATCCAAAATCCTCATCAGTAGCTAGAGAGATGACTCAGCAGTTAAGAGCACTGACTGCTTTCGCAACAGACCCAGGTTCTGTTCCCAGCAATCACCTGTGGTTAACAATTGTTTGTAATGCCTGTTCCAGAAGATCTGATATCCTCTTCTGGTCTCTATGGGCATTGCATTATGTGAGTGAACTTCATACATGTAGGCAAAACACTCATACACGTAAAATAAAAATAAATAAATCAAAAGAAGATTTTTAAAAATCCTCTTCTCTAAACTTCCTAAGACACTTGAAGAACATTTACTGAACATCCACCCAACCATGTCACGCCATAGAACCACCAAAACATACTCCTTCCTGCTGACTGATGTGCACTCTCAGCAGCTTCTCTCCATCTCTCCCTCCCATGTCTCTTGTAATCACAGTTCTACTCCCACCTTTTATTAGATAAATCCTAAAACAACCAGAAAAACTTCAAAAGAAGTATACTGATGGCAGAGTTGTCCAACCAAAGATAAAAATATAAGAGAAAATGTCAATGATCATATAACTAGAAAAAAACAAAATAATTAATTCAAAACAATTATTAATCTGGAAAGCATCCCATGTAGGGATTTACTAGTAATGATGGTCTCATATAAAATAAAAATAGAAAGGATAGACTCTTCAATACAAAACTCAAAATAATTTGTTTCTATATAGAAATGTTTTAAGTCATGTGAGAAGTTTGTCTTATGTTTCATAAAGAAGCAACTTCTAGGGAGTTAAAATCTAGATTTCAAGAATCAAAAATTGGAGAGCAGGAAAGGAGTTAGATGTTAGGACAGTGTTTCCTTAATGACATATGTCTAAGGAGCTACAGAGAAAGTAAGAGCCTTACATTTAACGACCAGAAAATATAGTCCTTAAGAAAATCACACATCATATGAATTCTGATGTATTAAAATTAAGAATTGCATTAGACTGGGGAAAAATATTTGTTAACAGTATACTGTTTGATAGATTGTCAAAACTATATTAAAAATCTTATTATTCAATACTAACAATAGTAATACTATAACACCATGACCATATTAACACTAAAATCAAATACTAGTGTTAATAAGGAAGACATCTTTAAGAAAAATTATGGCATTCAGAAGATGAACTGATAATCCCTGTAAGTATAGAATGTTAGGCATTGCTGTGATGAAGAATCTCCTGCTTGCAGTGAGAATGTTCGTTGATAAACCATGTTTGGAGATGATAACTTTAGCTATCGAAACTCTACTCGCCCAACTTTCCCATTTCTAAGGACTTTAATAAGCAAAAAATGTTATCAAAAATGTCAAAATTTTCAATTACTTCTATCATTTCTTTTCCAGAGAAGTAATGAAGGTAAAGATTTATCTTTCAAAGAGAAGAAATGAAGGGAAAGGCTTCTCCACGATGCCAATGAGTGCTTTTGAGTACATGAAGCACAAACTTCATTTAAATACTCTAGTCATTGGGGCTAGAGAGGCAGCTCAGAGGTTAAGAGCTCTGACTGCTCTTGCAGAAGACCTGGATTCAGTTCCCAGCACTTACAAGGTGACTAACAACGGCTCATTTCTAGGAAATCTGGTGTCCTCTTCTAACCTCTGTGGGCACTGCACAACATAGGTGCAATTACATACACGCAAGCAATAAACTCATACACCTAAAATTAAAATAAAAAATAAAATATCTAAATACTCTAGTAATACCATCTTAAAGGTACGCATAGACATGTGGCAGCAACTTTAATGGTGTATTTCATTTGACTCAATGTAAGCAAAATTTTATCAATTAAATCTATAGCAATGTTAAAATTACTAATGCTATATTTTCACTTTTGCTTTCTTTCTGTATCTACAAAATGTGATTTGTATTTTACAAAAGATCAGGTTTTGTAGGAGAATCCACCTCCAAAGTGTCCAGTAGCCATAGGTGGCTAATGGCTCCACTGCTCCACAATGATGTCTACTTCATATTGATTTAGACAGCACTTATCAATGCCTTTTCAAAGATATGCCCTTGGGCTGGTGACAAGGGCTTAGGGCAGAGGATCATCTGCTACTGCCACCGAAGGAATTGTCAGACATTAACATTAAACCATCCACTGTGCTCTCACTATTGTACATTTCCAACAGCAGAACATGCATTACCAAGTTCTAATGCTTAACAAAAGATGGGGTTTGACAGTGAACACGGAATGAAGTTTGTCATCAATCGCGTCTGTTCAATAAACATTGAATGAAATGAGTGACAGGAAAGAACTTCCCCAGCTGTATCCAATTATGCAGTTAAAAGTTTTGTAGGGATGGGCAGCATCTCTCAGTGGTAAAGGTACACGCCATCAAGCCTGAGTTGGATCTCTGGACCCCAGATGGTGGAAGGAGAGAACTGACTTCCAGAAGCTGGCCTCTGACCTTCACACTCAAAACAAAAATTAAAACGAAAGTTAAAAGTTGAGTGATTTTGATCAAATAATTTTGCATTCTGGATTTTCAGGGCTTACCAATTTAAAACATCCTTTGAGGCTCAATATCACGACTCCTTAAATTTCTACATTTCTGTTGCCTCCTATCAGAATGCCCTAATAGGAAAACTAGTACAAAGTTATATAGAGAGTTCAAGCAATGTGAGTATTTTTTAATTGAAATTTGGTAGTGGAAAATTAATATAGGGAATCTTTTTTCTAAATTTTATGTGTTTGAGTGCTTTTCCTTGCAGGTATGTGGGTTCACCCATCTCATGCACTATTGTGGAGGCCAAAAGACTGTTGGATCTTTTGGAACTGGAGTTACAGATGGTTGTTAACTCCCACATGGGTGACGGAAACTTAACTGAGGTCCTCTGCAAGAGCAGCCAGTGCTCTTAACCATTGAGCCATCTTTCCAGTCTCAAGATAGGAAAATTTGACCAGGGCTCACTGTGCTGCCAGAAGATGCCTTGTAGTAATAATTTTAATAAAAATCTACCAACTCTAATGTAACACGCCTGGAATTCCATTTATCTGGCTTGTGATGTGATTCTCCTGCAATTGTCATTGTTGCTATTTGAAGTCAGTGCGGGGTAAAGAGCATGATTTTATTTACAGAGCTGGAAATGAAAAAGCGGTTGGCTATCTGGGTTCAAGGCTTTTTCTGAGAAGGAATTATGGGTGCACTCCACTCCAGGTTTGTGATGTTGAGCTTGCCTGCACCTTGAATTATTTTTATAAGTGAGGGAGAATCATAACAACATTTACCTCATAATGTTATTTGGAGGGATTGAATGTGCTAACTTATGAAAAAATCTTTGGAAGAATGCCTATCACATAGTTAATGTGAAAATAATTGAATTTTAGACAGTAGTTATTTTATATTCATGATATTAAAATTAAAATACAAAGATGATATGTGTAACATCCATCAAAGTATCTGGTATATAGCCATGATTTAATAAATATGCTATTAACAGATATATGTATGTGCTACATACATGATAGTGTACTAAGCCCTGATTCTATACATTTGTGGTATAATCTTATTTTCTTAGCTTTCCTCTGCCAAATTTTAATGTCAAAATAGTAGATACTTACATTGTTTGAACATATTGTTGTAAAGCATCTGTGTATGTTTTTAAAACCTCAAGCAAAGCTATGTTCAGCACATTATAATAAATACTAGAAAATCACTGGCAGATTAGAGACATGAAGAAAGTGTCTAACTAGCACATACAAGTCCTTCCTGAATTGCCATCTGTAAGGTCCTGCTTTTTCTGCAGCCATTATCCCTTGAAATGAAAACAGCTTTCAAAGAGTAGGATCGAATGGGAGCCTGAAGTAGAATACAGACATAATATTAACAAATTTGAACAAATTTTGTCCCTTCAGTAAGTGTCCATTATGAAACAAAGGCACGTTTTGAAGGATAATAATCATTCTTGATAACAATTTATTATGCTTTGTTTTGCTATATGAAATTCCATCCTAAACATGGTTCCATGCATCAATGTAACTAGCAATTTATTTATGCTAAGTTTAGAACATTGCCGCGCCTGCACGGCCCTGGGTCCGAGTCTCCTGCGAGGAGCAGCGAGGCTTGATGAAAGAACTCACACACACACCATGGAAGTTGAGAAGAAGAAGCCCTTACTAACAAATGTCTCTTCCTTTTTATACCGTTTCCATACGTCATTATACAATCTAACAATCCTTGAGGAACGCAGAAGACCAGGGACCACTGACCCAGTGGCCAAAAAAGATAACAACCTCTGTCCTACGTGACAGAGCACCCCGTGCCCACCCAGGGACTCAGCACTTCAAGGCATGTTTACTAGGCCATAAAGCAGAGGCAGCACAGACAAGATAGTCTCTAGTCTCTGCGAAAGGCGGAAGAATGTTCTGCGATTGCGGTCACAAGTTAATGAACAACTCTTAAGCTAAGCAGAATCAGACACCATGGCGCAGTCATGGAGGGCCCGCATACCATCACATAGCCATGGAGGGGGTTTGTGTTGGGAGGCCTAATTCCCCACAAACATCTTCATTAAAGAGCTGTCCACTGAATTGAATCTATCAAAACCTATTATTACTTACAACCTAAAGACAAACCAAAAAATCTGGAAACATTAGCCTCTTATTTCTTAACTTCTCTGTCTCTTTCAAAGAATAAATTACCTCTGAATGAAAATTTAAATATACTTATGGAAATCCAGACAGCCATGAAACAGGCCTCTGACATTTATATATAATAGTCCTACATGTCACATGTAAATATTGACAAATAGGATGTTGTGGTTTAAGAAATGAAATAAGGACTAGACAGTTCATTGGTAAAGAGCATTTGCTGTTTTTGCAGAGGACCTGGGTTCAGTTCCCAGTACTGACATAGTGAATAGCAACAGTCTGTCACTCCATTCCCAGGGAATCTGACACCTTCTTCCATCTTCCCTAAGCATCAGACACATACGTGGTGTGCATACCTAAATGCAGGTGAAACACGCATACACAGTAATAAATAACTGCCTTAAATATGTGTAAGTACCATATGGTGTCAGTTCACATTTGTATGTAGAACTTGTGTGAAAGATTGTTATAGGATTATGTACTTCTTTCATTTTCCCAGCTGTTACGAATCTTTATCTTTAATCCGAGTCCACTCAAGGCTTTGCTGTGACTTTCATAGATTTTCATGTGTAAATGTTCTATGAAGAGACCCTTTGTAGTGTCTCCTTAAACAAGGAATAGTGCTTTTCTTATGGTCAGTATGAGCTGGTTGTTTTGATTTCTCACAAGTGTTTAGAATATTCTTAATAGAAAATTAAAAAAAAAAAAAACCTCTCCAACTTTTCTCCCAAATTCCCTCATTTTGAGAGTCAATCAAGCAGAAATAGTTTTTAATCTCTTTTTAGTGTTCTTCAACTTCAGTCTTGAATATTATATTCCACTATTTACAGGGGATGTCTTCAGTTTTTAAACAAAGTATTTTACTTAGAATTTTTCAAATTCATGTAGAAATAATGGTTTTCGCTATGGCATTTTCATATGTACTTGATTTTTGTTGATCATCTACCTCAGTTCCCACCTCCTCTCTCTCCCCACCACCCCCGCCCATCCTACTGGCTCCCTTCTTTCCCATCTCCTGCGATCAGGCCACATAGCTTCTATTAATAATACTTTTTCTTTATTCTTTTAAAAATATTTTCTGTCCCCCACCTTTAAGCTCTCTTGTTCGTTTCACATAGTCTTCAGTCTAGTTTCATGAGCTACACACACACACACACACACACACACACACACACGCACACACACAGACTAGTAACTGCATATAAGAGACATGCAATATTTGTCTGAGTCTGAGTTACTTCACTTAATATAACAACTTTTAGTTTCTTCCATTTTCCTGAAAATGTCATGATTTCATTTCCTTCATGGTTGAATATAATACGTAGCCAATGTGTGATGTGCCTTGTCTCCTTATCTCTCCTCCATTGATATGCATGTAGGCTGGTTCCATTTTCTAGCTACAAAGAACACAGTAGCGATAAACATGGATACCCAAGGATTTCTGGGTAAGACTTCCGTAGTGGGGGGTACATACCTAACATACCCACTAGAGTTGGATCATGTATTAGCTCTATTTTTAGTTTCTCAAGAAACCTCCTGACTGATTTCCACAATGGCTACTCAGTGGAGGTTACACTCCAATGAGCAGTAAATAATGTTCCTTTTTCACCACATCTGTGCTAACATCTTTTTTCTTTTGTTTTCTCTTATTTTAAAATAATATTTTTATCAATTCTTTGAGAATTTCATCAGTGTATGCTGATCACATCAACCCCCCCATTGCCCTCCAGACCCACCCCCACCGCTCTATCCCCGCAGGCTCCTGTCCTCATGACTCTCTTTTTGAATTTCAGTCAGTCAAGTCTAACTTGAGAACACAAGTCTAACGTGTTCACCAAGTACTAGCCATTATGATTAGGGTGAGATGGAGTCTCAAAGTAGTTGCCATTTGTATTTCTGTTAATGCTAGAATGTCAGGCATTCTTAGTGGCATTAACTAGCCATTTGCATTTCTTCTTGTGAGAACTATCTGTTCAGTTGGCTGGCCTGTTTATTTATGGGAAGTTTTTGTTTGGTGTTTTTATTCACAGTTAATTATGTATTGTACATACTCATCCCTGTCTGAAATGTAGATGGCCAAGGTTTTCTCTCATGTGTAGTCATCTCTTCTCCCTACTGAGTTTCCTTGCTATGTGGAAGCTTTTGGCTCAGGGACCATTGCAGAAGAGGGGCTGGAAAGATTGTAAGAGCCAGGGTTGGTCCATGGACATAGGGAAGTAGATGCTTTCAGGCCACTGGAAGCTTGCTCATGTGAATTTGCTCATGTGATGGCACGGGACCCATGTAAGTTCAATCAGGTAAGGGACCAGGGTGGAGGAGAGAAAGGGAAGGCAGGCCAGCCTTAGTTTAAGAACTGTTGGAGACTGATTACTGCTGTGTGAAGGAGAATAGAAGTGCCTTAAGAATCTAGATAGGCTGACTAGACTCCAGTGGATAAACTTGTAACAACTGACAGCTGGGTGCAAATGCTTGACCAGATGGGACTTAACATGTATGGCAGAACACATGAGGTCTGGTGGGGGAAGGGTATGGAGAACGTGCATGGGGAGGGGTCTAAATCCGATTAAGAACTGTCCAAGGAAATGTCCAAAAATTCAATAAAAATATTTTTCTAGAAGAATATATAAGCATATGGAAATAATTCCCTATGATTTATAAGAATGTAAACTATAAAAATGTAAAGCTATACTTGCAAATTTTGAGGAAAAATTTAACAGTGGATGAGAGATAAATTTACTTTCCTCATTTATAATTGTTGGTATTTTCTGAATTTCCTATAATAAAGGGAACTTTCACTAAAATCATTTAGAAAATTAAACACTGTCAAGAGGTTGGGGGAATGATGCATTAAGAAATCTTCTTCCAGTGCATTAATATTCCATTATAGCAGCTGGTAAAAATATAGAAAATGAATTAGAAGAATCCAAGCCATGCCGTGTTACTCTTTAACCTTGTCCACCTCCAGTACTGAGGCATAGCATCACCTGCGGAGGATGGCGGCCCGGACTGCACGGGTGTGCTTGTTTACTTGGCATTTTTGCTCGTTCTGGTTCTGCTACTTTTACAGCTTCCAGATAATGAAGCACAGCACTCAGGCACCCCACCAGTCCTGGATTTTAACCAAGGATAAAATAGATCACACCAGCTTTCCTCTCAGCTGAAAATTAATATTCATTGCCCAAGTAATGAAGAGTAGGCATGGTGATACCATGTAAGTCATTAAGTCAGTGGCTGTCACTTTTGAACATCTAAATGATAATATTCATCATGTTCCACTCATAATGGGTATTATAATGAAGAGTAAAAGGAAAAATAAAATAGAGCTTCTCAGAATTTAGGTGGATGTTGAAAGACTCAGAGTGTTAAAAGACTCAAATGGTCTATATATTTGACACCATCAAGGCCAAGGAAGCGTTTGAGAGACGTTTTGCAGCATGATGAAGACAAACTGTTAGGTTTTTTGCCATCTGAAAGCTATGAGGGAAAGGAAACCTAATTTCTGCATGACTCTAAGAGACTGAAAGAACAACACAAAGTAAAGCAATCTACAAGGGCCTCTTCCCCAAATGCTGACTGTTTTCTGTGTGCTTTAATTGTCATTTGTGTTTAATCTCAGTCTTGATTAGGACAAAGATTATGCAGACAAAGAATATGCAAAGAAGAAAGGGAGACAGAGAGAAAGAGAGGGAGAGAGAGAGGGAAGGAGGGAGGGAGGAAAGAAGGAAGGAAGGAAGGAAGGAAGGAAGGAAGGAAGGAAGGAAGGAAGGAAGGAAGAAAAAGAAAAGGACCCTTCCAGTATTTTGCTAGTAATCAGGACTCAATATGTTGATTATGGTAGAAAAATTCATTGTAAATACTCTGAAACAATTTTCAATTTAACCTTCTGTAAAAGCAATTTCCTGGAAGAAACAAACTAATATAGTCTGTCTAGACCTAATTCCCTTTCCTTGTTAGGGTTCATACACTGTATTACTATGCATTTGCAGAGGCTTATGATAATTACAACACCAGCTCAGCTTGGGTCTGCCCACTCCTTCTGTCATCTCATCTTCTGACAGGGTTGCTAACAAGCAACATAAAGGCTGAAGTGAGCAGACAGGAAGTCAGATACGCAATTCACATTTTAAAAGCAGGCATTTGAAGAAGGGAGGTGGCGGCCACAGGCCCCTGTCATTGAATTTAGAACACAAGAGCTACTCTGGGAATATTCATGTAGTGGTAATTACTACAAAAATAGTGACAGAAACTAAGTAGTAAACATTTCTTATACTAGGAAATGGATTGGATACTTGTTATAGACAGGGATGTGGCAGCCACAGTAAATAGTGTATGCATAAATGTTTGTATAAACATTTTGATTTTTTGATGGTACTGGAATTTGAGCTCAGGAACTTATTCATGCTAGGCAATATTCTACCACTGGAACACATTCCCAGATCATATTGAAATGGGAATTTTTTACCTATATTTTTTTTACCTATATTTTTGTTGCTAAATATGAATAATTTCATGCAACGTCTTATACCACAAGCAAAAATCTATCTGGGAATTTGTACAAGGGTAAGAAAAATCAAAGTAACTGACTTTGGGTTTCGCTAGAAAATCAGTGTGAATAAGACTGAGAGTACAAATCTACAGGGCCTTGGTGCATTGTAGACTATGTTTTGTGGGTTTTACAACCAAGAGTTTCCATATCCTAAAAGTAAATAGCAGAGAAAGATCCTTTGTCCTTCCCACAAGGGTAAGGATCTAGAAAGATATGATCTTAAAAACCCTGCTCTCAGGGGAGCCTGGCCCCTACAGTGTTATCACCTTGTGGCAGATGCCACAATTCTGTGATACCTGAACAGAGAAAGCCTAACTCTTGGAGTCATTTAAATGAAGAGTGAGCCTGATCTGTTCTCAGAACTGCCCCTTTTGATTTCCCTGCAAACTATTCCTCTAACAGTTTATCTAACATGATTTGAGAATGCAATGAAGAATTTGGTCTTAACAGGGAAGACATGTGCCTTTCCAGACCCCTACTGACTCCCCAAACACAAGAAACCACAAGCAAATATCACCAACTTAAGCCAACATACTGTTTGTAATGTATCCTTTACATAATTCTCTGCTTTCAGTGATGATATTTTCTCAACATACATACATTATTCTAGCTCAGGGCAAGGAAGGATCATGAGGGAGAAATAGGGAATAAGTTAAAGATTAAAACTGTGTTTAGTTTTGTTTGTAAACGTTGATAACAAGAGGAGCTGAAGGCTTAGTAAAATTGTTCACATTGTTTTCCTAAAGACTAGCCCAATTTCTTAAGATGATTACATAGTAGTAAGCCAGATTAGATCGTGTTACATGACCTTAAAACATAAGATTAACAGACCTGCCCACCTACGAGTCTGGTTAGTCAGATCCTCTTGATGGCGTCTTTATTCTGACCAACCCCCAACCTATCCCTGCCAGCCCTGCCCCCAGATATACTCCACTTCCTCTCCCCACCTCCAGATCTCTGGACTAGCTTCCTAAACCAGACTAGCTAAACAGCCTACCATAGATCCCATAGTTAGTGCTCAGATATTTCCCCCACCCCATCTTCCAGGACAGATGTGCCCACCTTGGATTCTGGTAAGTCAAGTTCCACCCACCCAATTTTTATTGCATTCCTCTGGACCACCGCCACCCTATCCTCTGCCAGCCTTGTCCCCAGCTGAGCTCCAATTCCTCCCTCTCAGATCTCTGGACTAGCTTCCTAACCCAGATAAAGTAAACATCCTATCATAGACTCCACTGGCTTCTGATGTATCTGACACAGACCAGCCCTCTTACTAACCTGAACAGCCTACCCACTAACCTGTCCTACCAAACACCCAGACCATTCTACCAACCTGCCAGATACCAACTGAATCAATTTATTTTCCATTCCTAAACAAAAAGCAACCAAGCTGCATAAAAAACATAAACAGAACCAAAAGTAAATTAAACAAAAGCACAATAGAAGTTCCTACTAGACACATAACCAACAAAGAACATCCATTGACCCAAATGGCAGTACAGAAACACAAATAATATGAAAAACCATGAGAATAAGTCCCAAACAAAACCCAATATCCCTAGAAAGGTGCACTATAATGAGACCCACTCTGAGAAACAAAGGCACAGAATTTAAAAGAACAGTCAAAAACATGATCAAAGAACTTAAATAAAACACAAACAACTCAAAGACCTCAAAGAGGAATGACATTAGTTTCAATGGAAGCTCAGGAATATACAAATATATGACAACGAAATGTCAAAAATAATTCATGGCTTGAAAAGTGAATTCACAAAAGAGATAGAAATAGTGAAGAAAAACCAAATGGAAATAAACATGACATTGAAAACCTTAATAAGCCAATTGGAAACAGCAGCAAAAACCCTCACAAGCAGAGTGAATGAAACAAAAAATGGAATATAAAGACTGGATGACAAAGTTGAAGATTTGGACTCCTTAAACAACAACTATGTAAAAATTTTAAAAACATACAGGAATGGAATACTCAGGACAAGTGGGACAACATGGAATAAACAAATCTATGAATTATAGGCCTATGGGAAGGAGAAGAATCTCAGGTCAATCGCATTGAACGATCTTCAACAGGATTATGGAATAAAACTTCCCCAAATTAAGGAAAGACTAGCTATAGAGACTCAAGAAGCACATAGAACATCAATTAGACATGACCAGAAGAGAAACTCCCCACACCATATCATAGTAAAAATATTAAATGTACAGAACAAAGAGAGGGTACTGAAAGCTGCTAGATAAGAAAGGAAAGTTAAATATAAAGGGAAACTCATCAGAATTACAGCTGACTTTTAAATGCAAACTATGAAAGCCAAGGAGAGCCTAAACAAAAGTATTCCCAGCTCTAAACGAACATGGATGCCAACCCCGAATACTTGATCCAGCAAAACTATCCATCATTCTCGAAGGACAATATAAAATTTTTCATGACACAAATAGGCTGAAAGAATTCATGTCCACCAAACCTGCACTATGGAGAATACTTAAGGTAATACAAAAGGTTGAAAAAAGGAATGAGTATACCTTAGAGACTACAGAAAAAAATAAAGAAAGAACAATATAGCAATGGAAACACAAAACAAGGCCACAAACAAAAAGAAAATAAAATGACAGTGTCCAATACACATCTTTCTATAATAACACTAAATATCAATAGCCTCAACTGCCCGTGTCAAAAGACACAGGCTAGCTGAATGGATCAAGAAGGAAAATTCATCTTTCTGTTGTCTTCAAGAAATTCATCTCACCTTCAAGGATAGACACTATTCTAAGGTGTAAGGATGGAAAAAATTATTCCGAGCTAATGGCTCTATGAAGCAAGCAGGTGTTGCAATTCTAATATCTGATAGAATAGATTTCAAGTTAAAACTAATCAGAAGAGTTAAAGAGAATCACTTCATTCTAATCAATGGAGCAATCAGTCAAGAAGATATTACAGTCATGAGCATATATCCACCAGAAAACTGTTAGAAATGATTAACACTTTTAATAAACTGGCAGTTGACAAAATCAGCTTACAAAAATCAGTAGCCTTTTTATATTCCAATACCAAGCAATCAGAAAAAAAAAGATTCAGGAAAGCCCTGCCATTCACAATAACCTCAAAAGAACATAAAATATTTAGAAATAACACTAACTAAAGACATTAGAAATCTCTACAATGAAATTTTCAAATCTTCAAACAAAGAGATAGATGAGACTGTAGGAGATGGAAGGTCCTACAATGCTCATGGACTGGTAGAATCGATATTGTTGAAATGACCATCTTACCAAAAACAATCTATAGATTCAAAGCAGTACCAATCAAAATACCTACAACAGTCTTCACAGAACTAGGAAAAAAATTATCTTAAATTTCATATGGAAAAAAACCAATATAGTCAAAAAAGTGTTGGGCAAAAAAAACAATTCAGGGGGGATTACCATACCAGTTCTCAGATTATATTACAGAACTATAGTCATAAAACAACATGATACTGGCACAAAAATAAACATGTAGATCAATGGAACTGAATAAACTACCTAAACATAGGTACATGCAATTTCAGCCACCTGATATTTCACAAAGGTGCCAAGAACACATAACGGAGGAAAGATAGCATCTTCAATGCATGATGCTTGCGAAACTGAGTCTTCATCTGTAGAAGAATGAAATTAGACCCTTATCTTTCACCCTGCACAAAATTCAACTCCAAATTTATCAAAGCTCTCAATATCAAATATAAAACCTGAAACTCTGAAACTTCAAGAAGAAAACACAGGCAGCACCCTCTAAGATATAGTTATAGGAAAGGACTTTCTAAATTGGACAACAGTTGCTCAGGAATTAATGTCAACAATCAATAAGTGGGACCCTATTAAACTGCAAATCTTCTGCACAGCAAAAGAAACAACTACAGAAATAAAGAGGAAACCCACTTTGTGAGTGGGAGACAATCTTTACCAGCTACACAGAGGAGTAATATCCAGAATATACAAGAACTAAAAAAATAAAGAAGCCAGAAAATACACCACCCAATTATAAGATGGGCTAAAGACATGAACAGAGAGTTCTCAAACAAAGAAATGAAAAAGGTTAAAAAAAATACCTTAAAATGTGCTCAAAATGCTGATAAACCACTTTAAGATTCTATCTTTCCCCAGTCAGACTGGCTAAGATCAAGAGAATGAAAGATACCAATACTCAATAGGATGTGGAGAAAGGGGAATGCTCATTCACTGCTGGTGGGAATAAAAACTCAGGCGACCTCTATGGAAAGCAGAATGGAGAACTCTCAAGAAAACTAGAAATGAATCTACCTTATGATCCAGTTATACCACTCCTTGGCATAGACCCAAAGGACTCATCCTACTGTGAAGATACCTTACCTCCGTGTTTGTTGCAGCTCTTTTCACAGTAGCTAAGGAGTGGAAACAACTAATGTCCCTCAGTTAATGAATGGCTAATAAAAATGTGGTACATTTATACAATGGAGTTCTATGCAACATTAAGAAAAGATAAAAATAATCAAATTTGCAGGTAAATGGATGGAATTAGAGAGTGTTATATTAAGTAACACAAATGCAGAAAAGCAAACTATGTATGTTCTCCCTCATTTGCGGATTATAGCACCAATCCCCTATATGTGAGTGTATATCCTGATGTAGCACCAGTAGCCAGGAAAAGAGAAAGGTACATGGAGGTAAAGGAAAAGAAAGAACCCGAACATGGGCGTTAATAGGGAACAGATGTTACCAGGAGGAAGGAGGGGAGAATGGAAATGTTCATCAGGGAGAAGAGAGGGGAACATGCAGGGGTCCCAGTCGGGGGGAGAGCAGTCTGGAGAAGCGGGGTGAAGGACAGTGGGTGTTATGGGGAAGGATGGGGACATGTGGGTGCTGGAACTGGGAAGGGAGGAGGGATGTCAGGGGGAGGACGGGGACGTGTGGGTGCTGGAACTGGGAAGGGAGGAGGGATGTCAGATGGGCAGAAAAAGAGCAGAGATGAATGAATCTTGGAAGGTTAGGGAAGCCAACAGGAAATGTGATGTCACTGAAACCCTCTGAGACATGCACAGTGTGTAAACATTAGGGCATCTGTGTACCTGGGGGCTGTTTGGCAAGGAGACAAAAGAGACATCCCTCAGAGTGGTTCAAGAGATTCCCAAAATAATACAGGTTATTGCCAAAGTTCTCATTTATCCCCCAGAACTAGAAGATCATACCTACTTCTGAAGACAGGACATACTATGGATCCAAGACTCAGAGCAATGGAGCGGGAACTGACCTCTAAGCCTTCTACCTGAGTCCAACCCAATCCTAGATTCTAACAGCAGTGAAACAGGCACAGCACACTATCTCTGTTGGTGGCACTAATATCTGTGGGGGAATCAACAGTTATCTAATTGGACTTAAAGCCTTCTTAATGGGACTGAAATCATGGGTAACACTGTAAACTTGACCAAATACATATGGTTGGAAAGAACATAGGTCCTAGAGAAAATTCTGCCATATCTCTAGAAAAATGAAATTTCTTACCATATGCTAAATATGTATCCTCATATTTACAGACAAACATACAGTACAACACTTATCAAAGAAGCTAGTGTGGGTGCTGGGAACCGAATCTGGATCCTGTACAAGAGCAGCTGATGCTTTTAACCACTGAGACATCTCTCCAACCTCTCTAAAGAAATTTTAAGGCAATACTAGGAATCAAAAAAAAAAGAAAACAATAACAAAATGAAGACATTTTTTGCTGGACTCATTATTAAAATGGCAACAGAAATTTCCAACATATAAAGATACAGAAAAAAAAAGATTGAAAGAAAACATAAGAGAATTTCTAAACCACGTGGGACAGCTTCAGATGGTACAATGCAAAAATGATGAGAACTGCAAAGGGAGAGACATGACAACAGATGGGTCAAGGAGCAATGACTGACACATTCTCCACATTGAAGGTAAACAACAAAACACAAATCTAGGAAATTCAAAGACCATCAGTTAATATGAACATTCCACATGCACGTGCATATTTCAGGAAGACACAGATGAAGAAGAGCTACTTAAAGGAAAGTGGTGGCAGTGACAAGGAAAGGGGGTTAGCAGCATTGTTATTATAAGGCATGTGTATTCCCCACGAAAGTGATACCTTATAAATGGAAAGTAGACTTGGGTTCACACTAAAAGGTTATTGCCAGTATTGCAATAATCACTAAAAACTTTATGACTGACAGTCATAAAAGAATGAAAATGCAAACAGCATACAATGATGCAATAAAACTACAAAAGCCAATTTAAAGTTTAGAAGAAAAAGGAATGAGAAAGAGTGAAAAAAATACAAAACTGACAAGTGTATCTGATTTTAATAGGAACGTATCAGTAATTTCTTTAAATAGTAACAAACATATGTTAAAAGCATGCAAATTTTAAAACAGATTATAGGAGTCAATCAAAAAATATTCAATCTTATGTTATCTACAAGAAACTCACTTGAAATATAAGAACAATGTTCATTGAAGTGATGGAGACACGTAAACCATGTTAAAACTTCACAGAGAAAGTCAGAGTACCCATGGTAATGTCAATGGAGCAAAGAATATAATCAGGAATTAAAAGAGGCTTTTCTTGACATATATACATGTAATGGAAGATCATTAAAACAGAGAGTTTACAACTTCCCTAGAAATTCACAGATTCGCAGAAAAAAATCAGTAAGGACATGCAATTGAACTCAACACCATTTCTTAACTGGACACAGTGAAGAGGCACAGAATCCTGTGTCCAGCAACCGAAGATTGCATATTGCCCTTGAGCTCACATGGAACAGTCACTCCAATAGCACAAGTGTTAAAACATTTAGAGGAATATGTATCATATGACATATACTTTTGGACCACAATTATAATGAATGAGGAATCAATGTAAGAATATTTGGATAAAATGAATGTATGAAAATGTCATAATTAAATTTGTTATTTTTGTTTAAGCAAAAAATAAGTAAGGGACATTTCTAATGTTAAATACTTAAAATAGCACAGAAGATATTAAAAAATGCATTATTTTAACTTCCGTTATAGAAAATTATAGAAAGAAGATCAAATTAACTCCAAAGTCAGAAGATAATAAATATTAAAAATTAGAATAAAAATCAAAACATTGAAAACAGGAAATCAACAGAGAAATTGAATGAAACCAAATATTGTTTGATTTTTAAAGAAATACAATTAATCAGTTTTTATTCAGAGCAAACAACAACAAAAAAGACACAAGTTAATAATGCCAGAGAAAACAAAGAAGACATCATTATGGCATCCTGAACATTAAAATGACATTAAATGAACATTATCAACAATTATAATCTAAAAGTTCAATGTTCTAAACGAAATAGAACATGCCTTGAAAGGCATATTCTGAAAATTACACAGAAAAATAAATATATTTTCTGAGTATATATCAATGAAATTAAACTATGAATAACATAATCACAAAGAACAAAGCTCAGATGGGTTCGTCCTACCAAACATTTAAAAAAATGCCTATGTTTGTTACAAACTCATGTGAAGATTCAGAAGAGAAAGCTCCCCTAACTCATCCCTAGGCCAGCACGACTCTCAAATCTGATAGTTATTACAAAAAAGGAAGTAAAGATCATTTTCTGAATAGCATTCATGTAAAAATCCTGAATATAATGCTAGCCAATCAAATCTGACAGTGTAAAAAACACCTTATATGGCATGATTAAGCAGGATATCTCCAAAAGATAAAAGAATATTAAATATGTGAGGAACCAGTGTGATAGATCACATCAACTGAGTAAAGAAGTAATCACACAATGACAGCTATAGGTGCAAAAAAAGATTGTCACTGAATTCCACATTTAGTCCTGATTAGGAAACTCTAGGCAAATTAGAAATAAGAAATTCCTCAACTTGATAAAAAGATTAACAGCAATAAAACTCCACAAGCTATATAAAGCTAACACAAGGCTTAAAGGCCAGAAACTTTAAGCTTTTCTGATAAGATCAAGAGCAATGTGAAGAGGTCCTTTTCACCATTCTTTCAACACCACTCTGTAAAATCAAAAACAAAGCACAAGAATATAATTTTAGAAGGAAGGAATCAAACAAACTGTACTAAATCTAGGTCCGAAATCCAAAAGAATGAAAAGAAACTATTTCTGGAACTAATAACCAAATAGAACAAGATTGTAAAACATAAAATTAGTATGCATTGCATCAACTTCCTGTATATAAACAATGAACCAGTAGAAATTTACACTAAAAACACTTTGTAAATTTACAACACTGTATGCCAGAAATAAATTTTTAGGCCTGATCTCACAAAATGTCTATGAGATTCACCTAAGAATAGCTATAAAACTATGATGAAAAATGTCAAAGTTAAATAAATGGAGGTATATAAAAAAGTTCATGGATACCAAACCCTGTTTGTCAAGAATCCAACTCTTCTCATTTGTTTCGTAGATTTATTTTGTAATTATTACAAAATATTCTGTGGCTGTTGATAAATTGACTGTATGTATAAATATGAATGTATGCATCAGGAGAAAAAAGACAAAAAAATCAACACAATCTCATATTACGAAGTCAGTCGACTGACAGTACCTAACTTTAAAACATACTATAAATGACAATAATGAAAAAAGTATGCTACTGACAAAGGAACCAACCGATAATCAATAATACAAAATATGCGGTGCATGCAAGACCCTCACAAATAGTCAACTGATCTTTGCAAAATGAACTCAGATAATACAATGGCAAAAATGAGGCTTTTCAACCAATGACAATGGATATCAGCAAGTCAAAAATTAATCTAGAGAGACAAAATTGTTCAAAAACTGACAGATATTAAACCTAAGTAGTTTCACAAGCTGTACAGATTCTAGAAGATGACCCACCTTGTAGCTGGTGGCTGCATTTTAGGTAAAAACAGAAAATGACAAATGTGAAATAAGTAGTTAATATGCTGAACTTCACCACAGCACAGAAAAATTATTTCTGTTCAAAAGAACATGAAGACGCAGCAGAGGCCAGGAGGAGACATTCAGATACAAGTGTTCTGTGGGTACTCTTAATGTCTAATACATATAAACAATTCTCAGACAACAATACAATACAACGAGTCAACTTAAAACTTGAACAGACAGTCCACGGAAAACGGCATACAAATGGTGAGCAACCACACAGAAAGATGTTCAACGTCATCCATCATCAAGGAACTCCAAATTAAAACTGGGAGATGCCGCTCCTCTCCCACTAGAACTGACAACTGCTGTCAGCAAGAATGTAAAGAATGGGAATTGTATCTATTACTACAGAATTACAAAATATTATATCCATTTTTGAAGACAGTTCATTAGTTTCCTACAAAACTAAATGCCACATAACCTAGTAATCATATTCTTTTAGTGAAATGATGGGAAAGCCTTTGTCTACACAAAAACTTGCAAGTGAAGTCCCTATTCATAATTGCCAAAACATGGATGTTATTCAAAGAGCCTGGTAGGTGGACAGAGAAATCAACCATTGTATAGTCAGACGATGGAATTTTATTTAGCATTACGTAGTTCAGCTACCAAACCATGTGAAGACATAAGGAGACATGTGCTGCTAAGTGAAAAGGAATAAGTCAGATGAGCAGATGAAGGAAGGGGAAACATTCCACTGAACAGACCAAGGCATCTCAGAGAGCAGAGGCAGGAGTGAAACTTACTGTAAGGAAGAGAAGAAAAATGCCATCAGCTGAGGGGAGCCTGGAACCCAAGGTGAGACCTCAGAAGATACACGAAGAAGAAAAACTAAAGATAACTAAGAAAAAGTGGACATTATGTCAACAAAGAGAAGCATCTCATGTTTCAGGGCCAGAGAAATTTAAGAAAAAGGAAAATTTCTGAAGAGAAGTTTTGAATGACCAGGTTATAATGAGAAGTCAGCGGTCGCCACGTGCATGATGACATCTGAGCGCTCCTGAATATTCTGTCATATTTGTGCACTTAGTGCTTTCCTCAAGCAATGTTAGGTACGCATATGTGTGAGAGCACATTCATGCACATGTGTGGGCATATGTGCTTACATTTTAGGGTCTCAGGCCCCTAGATGTCCTTCCCACATACCCTTAATTTTTATTTAGGTATAATAAGTTTTTAAATCCCTCCTTTTGTTATGCTTCATAAACATTTAATAAAGTTGTTTATTTTGGAGCTTTCTATTCTAAGCCTTTTGCTATGTTAAAGGTGATAGATTGTAAATAATAGACTAAGTAGATTGATGATAGATAGATAGATAGATAGATAGATAGATAGATAGATAGTTGATAGATGATAGATAGATAGATAGTTGATAGAAAGATAGTTGATAGATAGATGATAAATAGATAGATGATAGATAGATAGATAGTTGATAGATGATAGATAGATAGATAGATAGTTGATAGAAAGATAGTTGATAGATAGATGATAAATAGATAGATGATAGATAGATAGATAGATAGATAGATAGATAGATGATAGATAGTTGATAGATAGAGGTATGGTAGATATATACACATAAAATATGTACAGAGAAACACATAACCAGAGTAATCTCTGCAGCATAATTACAGCTCTACAGTCAAGCTCACATCATCTGTGCCTTCACTCACCTTATTCTTTCTCACACTGCAGCTTCAATCATATGTTTGCTCAACTTCCTTCTCATATTAGAGTAAAAGCTGTTTTATCAGCCTGTCAACTAGAAGTCTCTATTTATGGGTACTCTTACTCATTTGCGTTCTCAATCACTCTGTAAGTTCTGAAATGTGAATCTTTGGTACATACAAATAACCATTTGCACAGTGATTTCTCCTCTTCCCACTCACTCAAGATTGCTCCATCACAGCCATAACTCATAAACTTCCCCAACATGAAAACAACACCCTGGAATTCACTGGGATGAATTGCTACATCAATTCAGGAAATGTCAGTATCCATTAAGCATCTGTTGTGTAAGCTCTGAGCCGGCTTTCTTACATGCTTCATTGCTTTCAAAACTCTAGGTGCATCCAAGAGAAAGAATTTCACCTCCATTTTTCAAGAAACAGAAATCGGGGACAAAGCAGCAGTGATGTCTAAACGAGATCACACACCTCAAGAAGTTAAGCCTGTATGTGAGCCAGGCTGTGCTTTGTGAATTTTGTATACTTGAAAGTGCTTTGATTTATTAGATCATGCTAACTGGAGAGCCCTAACAGGTATATAGAATAATCATAACCACCGCACTCCCTCCCTCCACCTCTTCACAGGAATCCCCTAACACATCTCCCTCCAAACCTCATGTCTTCTTTTGAATTTTATTTAGTTTTTATTTATTATGATTAACCCACTGAATCCAATAGTGCTGTAGATATGTATATGTGTGGGAGGATCCACTGGGGTAGGGACAACCTACCAGTGGTCACCCCACCTTAAGAAAAGTGACTCTCCGTCCCCCAGCAGTCATCAACTTCAATAGCTCCTTAGCTGGGTTGGGCCTCAGGAAATCCTGCCTCATCTATGCTGTAATTTTTAACTGGTTTGATCTTATCTTGTACAAGTCACTTTGGGATGGACTCACCTTGGACAGGAGAAAACTTTTGAATGTAGTTTTATGTGATTTTATCCCATTTTGTCTGTTCTTTCTTATGCTATAGGACTCATTCTGTAAAGGAGCACTTCCATGAAGGACCAGCATAGATCTTATTCCTGCCTCCGATACATCTGCCTTCTCTAACACTATGAGGTTGTGACACTGATCGTAGTTCTTCCCAATTGCTCCTGCACCTACAATGCATGTCCACTACAAAGGCATCCACATATGCATGCACACACAATCAAACACATGCACGCACACACACACACACACACACACACACACATTTCAAAGGTAATTAAAGAAGTCTAACACTCCTTAGGGCACAGTTTCACAATTTTGGTAGTCCTAATCAATAGGCTAAAATGTGATAGTAAGGCTAAAAGAAATGGAGATGGAGTGATAAATGAACCATGGAGGACTTTGCTAATCACCTTTGAAGTTAACATATGAGCTCACCATGGAGGTTAAATATGGATTTATAACTCACTGCAGTCAATGAACATATAAATAATGGCTGTGATGGTGATAGGGTAGATGAGTGAATATTTTATACTCTAAGACGATTATCTCCACTCCAGGGGCAGGAAGCTAATTAGGGAATTCTTATGACAGAGCTAGGTGTAGTGGTCCTGCATGCCTATAATCCCATTGTTTGGAAAGTGAGGACAAAAGGAGTTCAAAGCCAACCTCTGCTATACTGAAAAGCCCACGACAGCCTGGATTACAGGACACCCTGACTCAGAAAACAAACACGAAAAAAAAAGAAATCTTCGTGCCCACCAGGTAAGAAATGAATCGCTGGCCTCACAGAATGATGGTGAAGGCAAGAGTAAAGGGCATGTCAGCTAAATCTGTTTGCATGGCCTGCTAATGTCTGCTTGGGGCTCACTGGCATAGACGGCACACACATCTGTGTCTTCACTAAGGCGGAGTAACAGCTTTGCTTCTCAACCACACTAACACACCATTCGCTGCCCTCACCTGCCGTTAGCGCATGGAAACTTATGGAACAATGTGAAAGACAAATCTTCCCAGGTAACAATTTCTAAATTATACTTGTTTTCTCTGATCATTTATAACAGTTTTAACTTGATTCCAGTTTTAGTTCTCCCTGAGTCATCACAATTCAGAACAAAGCTCCCAGACTCATCTCAGGGCATGTTCATGAGGTTGTTTGCAGTGGGAGGAAAAAAATTCCTTCCTTCCTCTCTTCCTTCCTCTCTTCCTTCCTTCCTCTCTTCCCTCCTTCCTTCCATTCTCTCATTGACTTATTTTCTTTCTTCTTTTTATTCCTTCTTTCATCCATTCATTCTTCCCTCTTAATGGTTTTGGCCTCAGAGGTTGTAGATATTGAAGATAACTAAGTATGTGTTAAAGATGAAGCTGAGCAGCAGCCTTGCTGGAACACTGCAAGAGATTTACCTTCTATTTTTATTGTGATAACATTTTTGCAATAATTTCAGGTCCATTTATGATATTATGCAATCCTGGGAGACTCTTTACCACAATCTTAGTTTCAGGCCACTCAGGAAATGTGGTCCTTACCTTAACCAGTGCCATTCAGACATGCATCTGGTGTTGCTGATGTGCCTGTCCTGCACTGAGAACTCTTTGGTGAGGATATGCAGAAAAACAGTCAGGCCTTACCCTCAATGCCATTTTTCACCCTGACTGAGCCCATGGAACATTTGGACATGGCTCAAAAGAACCTGTGGTGTGCAGTTTGGGCCTTTTCCTGAGTCTCTGCTCTTTGCTGTTTCCCTGATTTTCTTCCTCAAGCTCCAGTGATGTTAAAGTGACTCAGTAGAACCCACACGGGACACCAAGTGAAGCATAGCCAACCTTTTAGGACATTCCCCATCACTTAGTGAATTCATCGCTGCCTGTCCCCACCCATCGGTTTCCATTTTGTAAGTGAGAATAGAGAACAGGACGCACCTCAGTGGTGCTTTAGGAATGCGACTAATTCCCAAACCCAGACCTCAGCTGTCTAGCAGGAACTGAGATGTTTCTATAAGTCTTAAATGTGGAGTGCATAGAAATATTTTTCATCTGTGAACTTTTCTGCGATAAACTTTACACAGGTCAATAAATCTGTGGAGTAGAAAAGAGATCAGCTTTTCCCCACCGTAAGGGTGAAGCACCTGCTATAGATATGTGGGCAAGCGGGCCCCATGACACCAATCAGACAGACTTCACGGCCCTCGTCACTACTGCTCCATATCTGTCTAGGCTTTCAGACCACCTTGTTTCCATAGTTATTCTGGAGATATCTAAACCTATTAGCATTATGGACAGTAATGTAAGGTTTTTTGTGTGAATTTTTGTTCATGTGTGCGAGCTGAAAGGAAATGGTTTCCTATATAAAAGCTAAGAGGAACAATTCCAAGGGACGTAAACTAATATTTTTTCCAAGAATTCACTTCCAGATATCAGCAAAATAATTATGAGTATTAAAGGAAGATCTGTATGTTTTCTCATTTCCTACCGATGATCTTTCCATCCTCTAAGCAAGCATTGAACTTTGAGTCCTTATGTGATGACAACTAGAAAAGTTAAAGTCACTGATCACCTTATATATAAGCTGCAGGACACTTTGGGGCCAGAGAAATAGACCTTGTAGCAACCGGAATAACACTGATGCGGCGCTGGCTTTGCCAGATGGTCCTGCTGCCTTCTCCAGGCTGTTGCTCCTTTATCCCCCGGGGTTAACAGCTCATACAGTACAAGAATACTTGTCCCTGAGTTTCTCCTACTCAGTTCCCTTTTCCCATTTTCTGCCAAAGCAAAACAAAACTTTCCTTGATCACAGCCTGAAGATGCTGCCAAGGAGCTAGAAAGAGAAGAAGAGGGCAGAGGAAAGGCTCTTAACCTGCCAACAGAGACTAGAAACAGAAGAAGAGACACGCGCACACGCACACGCAAATCAGGGAGCCCACTACATGGTTAACTGTGTTCTCAAAATTAGCCAAGCCCTCTATGACATTATCACAATTCATATACAAGCTCAAGCTCAGCAGACAAAAATCTAGCATGGCCCTGGGGACATGGGAAGCAGACTCAAACCTTCACTTAAGAAATATTGGCAGCTGATTACAGTTGGATGAGGATTAGCTAGTCTTCCTAAAGAGAGGTACTCTGAGTAGGTTGACTAGACCTCAGTGATGAACTTCCATTGAGAAACACTGGGGACACTAACGTGACACAGTAGATCTTAACACAGATGAAAGAATGTATGGATTCCAGTTGAGGGACTATGGGGAGGTGCTGGGGTCTAAAGGTGACTAATAATGAGATGTTCTGTATGAAACACAAAATGATGCAATAAAAATGCATTATCACTTCAGAATTTGGTACTGTGTGAATATCATCTCACTTGATCTTCCCAACAAACTGCATAGGCAACTGAGAAATCATATTTACTCTGCTTTAGTTGTTTTTGCAACTGATGAAGACTATTACAGAGTTCTACAACTCTCAGACACAGAGAATAAGTGTTTCTGAGACACTTAACCCTAAATGTCACAATCAATGCAACCTCTACACACAGAATGATTGCATCTCTCAGCTCTCACCAGAAAAGTTTCCTTGTGCAGCAGAAGGTAACTAACATAGAAACCCACAACTGGCCAATTGTAAGGAACGAGAGGCCACAGAGAGCTTTTCCCTGAATAGGACATCTGTTTCAACTTCTGCCTCCCAAGGCTCAGGGATCATTGAAGAAGAGGAATGAAAAAGAGTGTAGAAGCCAGAGAGGGTGGATGACCACAAGGAAATGGAGTCTTCGAGACAGCTTGTAATTTGCTCATATGAATGAGCGACAGCATGCAGAAGCCCTATGCAAGATCAAACCAGTCAAAATCCCAGCACAAACATGGGTGAGTGGGTAAGAAAACCTGGCCCAGAATAAAGAGCTTTTAGCAACTAATATATACACACATATGTGTGGTGTGTGTGTGTGTGTGTGTGTGTGTGTGTGTGTACGTGCGCGTGTGTGGAATCTAACGGTCTTATTTCTCTATTCCAGACTTTTTCACTATTTTGAAATTAATCCATATCATTTTACATATTGATTCTCCATTTCTTTTAGTTAATAAATACTACCTGGATAAATATTCATCTATTTACCTATTGATGAACATCTTTCCCAACCTACAGATAGTACATAACTCTTGAGTTTATGTAAAAAGTTCTTGGGTATATATTTGTATTTTTCTTTGAGTGAAATATGTATGTCATGTCTGCTCAAACGTATATGAACTTTCCAACCTGTATATAAAAGTATTTGTATTTCTCTGTATTCCAGCCAACAGTGTAGAAGAGTTCCCTTTGTTTCACATGTTCCCTAGCTTTTTAATGGTGGTTCATTTCAGTTTTACCCATGCTATTATGTAATGCAATCTGTGATTTTACTAGGCATTGCTCTGTGTTGTAGTAGGGCTTTTTCATTGGCTCAATCATAATATGAGCATCATTTGCCATCAATGTACAGAGATTATCTTGACCTGATAGTCGTGGCAATGAAACAACCCAACAATAGAGTGGTAACTAGATCCTATGGTCATGGTGTCTGAGCTCTTCACATTCCCTAGTAAAAGAAGTTGAAGAGGAACACCACTCCAGGCCTTCATCTGAGATTCTAGTCATGACTCTCTCTTAGCTCCTTCATCCCACTTCAAGTGATCTTGGGAGATATTAATGTGTATAGGAAGTATAAGCTTAATTGGGATGTAACGTCTGCACTGTGGCTACTCTGAGTTCATCCACCACGATGGGGTAAGACTGCAAAGAAACAGTTGAGGGCTGCTTATACTCCTGTTAGTAACCACTCCTGATCTGTAATAAGCACATGAACTCATTAGTTTTCATAGTTGGACTGAAGCAGGATAGAAAGACAAAAGCATGGGAGTTTTTGGAGGACATGAGAAGAGGAAGAGAAGCCCCCTCACATCAAAATTCAGCTGAAGTTTCCTGCTAGCCTAAGATCACTAATTTCAGCACACTTAACAACTGTTTGGGGATTTCTTCCCTTCCCAGTGATAACCTAGAATTTTCTAGGAATCTCACAAGAAATCCCATTTATACGGAAAGGACACGAATCAAATCCCTTGTACAACCCAAGTGGCTTCAGAAGGTATTTATAAGATTGTAGCCTCATCCCAAGCATCTCCAGAACTACCCTATAAGAGAGAGAATAAAGGTTTCTTAGCAACTTTTGAAATGAAACATGAGAACCAGCGGAATGGTATTATATATGGATAATGCTAAGATGCTAAGACAATTAATTGCTCACTCTCCTTTTAGGTCCCTGCACCTACATAGAGGTACATTTTACTTTTCTCTCCCCTGTGGAGCACACACCTCCACACAGGTGTATCTCACTTTCTTCTGAGTGTCTCTTTCCTTTAAGCCTCCATTGAAGTATCCTTAATAAATCTCCAACTTTGTTTTATTATACCTTCTAGTCCTGAAATTCATTTCAGCGTGGAAGCCAAAGATACTGGTTTTGCCTGACTTGGGGTTCTAAAAGTGTAGGGAACTCTTCAGGCTGCTGAAGACAGCTGTGTGGAGATGTGGCTGTTACTCATTGAGGACAGGATTTGTGTGGGATCCTTACTTTGGTTTGTTGTTCATGTGCTGTCTGGAGTAAACTGGTGTTTGCTAACACTTCCCCAGGAAAATTTAACCCACATGCTAAGTGTTGGTCTTAAACATCTTATATGTATACAGTTGTCATCCATGTAAATAGACCTGGAGTTTTCTTTGGGGTGGGCATAAGTAGGTAGTCCTCAGGGGGACCCTGGCCAAAATGTCAACATCAACAGGAGTTTTAGAAGCAATTGATTCCAAGCCTCATGCATGACTTAGGATGTCACAACTTCAAGAGAAGAGGTGAGCACGTGTGTGTGTGTGTGTGTGTGTGTGTGTGTGTGTGTGTGTGTGGGCGGACACAGTTCTTAAGTCTTCTCTTAAAACCAGGTTGCATCTTATGGTTTTTGTCTTCCTTCTCATCTGAGGACATAACATTCAAACACATAAAATATAAATAAATTTAAAGTATTGTATTAAAAACAAGCCTTGAAGCCAACTCAGATAGTGGCACATCTTCCTCACTGAGCTCATTTGTTTATGGTTTTTGTCTTAAAATGAGAGTTCATCTCTTCTTTTCATGGGAATACTCAGCAGACAGTGAAGAGTTATGAATTGTTTAATTTCAGTATTTCTGTGTCTCCTAAAATAAAATGACTTAGAAGAGAGATTGAGAAGAGTCTGTGAGGGTAGTTGTCACATACCCAGTACCTTCCTTACAAGCAAGGCCATGATGGTCTCAATTATGTAACTCCAAAGATCACTGATCAGATTTCATAACATCTAATAATGAGAAACTTTGACATGCAACTGGAAAATGTGACAGATATTCAAAGTGAACACAGGCTCTTAGAAAACTAATGCTGATGGTGTGGATCAATGCTAATTTATCATTAAGCCATCAATTTGTTGGAGGAGTGGAAGGAGAAGGAAGAGAAGGAGGAGCAGAGGAAGATGGGGGGGAGAGGAAGAGGAGGAAGAGGAGGAGGAGGAGGAAAGCATAAGCACTGCAGCAGTATGCAGAGTGCCTCATCCTGTGGTTAGGTCATGTGATCATGCAGTGTAAAGAAGAAAGAAAGAAAAGCATTACGTTTTGAATTTTTTTCTTTTAAAAAATATATATATGGTGTACATGTGTGTGTATTGTACATGTTTTTTGTGGTGTATGTATGTGTGTGTATGGTGTGTCTGTGTATGCATGTGTGTGTTTGTGTCTCTGTGTCTATATTTGTGAGTGTAAGTGTATGTTGTATCTGTATGTATGTATATATGTCTGTATCCTTCCAAGTGTACACACACACACACACACACAAGTTCAAGTTTAATGCTGAGAATCATCCTTAATTGTTTGTCCATGTTTCTCACTGAGGCAAGGTTTCTCAATCAATCACAGAGCTCACTGATATGGCTACTTTTGCTCTGCAGCTTCTTCTGGGAATCCTGTCTCTGCCTCCTCAGTCCAGAACTGCACTGCACTGAGCCCACACGTCCACCCACACACTACATTAACTTCTGTGGACACATACTCTGATCTGATCCTCAGGCTTGTGCTAGCAAGTGCTTTTTTTTTTTAATCACCGAGCCACTTCAGACTGTAAGCAGACTTTCTAATGATTTAGTGCATATTTTACTTTATCAAGCTTGAAAGACACTCAAAGAAACTTTAATTCCCTAAATATTTGTAAAAGGTACAGTTTAAAAAGTACATGATGAGAACAGAGCAGGATTTTACATATTTCTATATATTTTATATGTACATACATACTATTCTAAAATAGGGTTTCATTATGCATAATTAGGCCTCACTTTGCTGTATATTAAGAGTCATTCACACAATACACATTAACAAACTTCAAGGAGACTTAGGTTCCCTTTCCTACTTTATTCCTAGATTCTAAAGTGCTGGTCTTTACGTCCACAGAATTCTCTTCTACCCTCATGTTTGTCCTCCTCTTCCTCCTGAGCCATTTTAAAAGAAATCGACTCTGTTTGTCTTCCTGCTTGGGAAAGAAATACCCCGGAACAGAGGATTATTTAAGATGGACACATTTTTTAAAATATCTTTTAAATTGAATTTGTGTGAATTTCATAACGTCCTTCCTTATCTACATCCCGACCATAGCCCACCCATACGATTTCATGCATTTTGTCATACTGACAAAAGTTTGTGTACCCAGATGTCCCTCAGTATGAGTTCATCCACTGGAGCCTATTCAGCCTGTCTAGCATCACTCCCTTTAAAAAGATCAACACCCACCCCCCAGCAGTGATCAGTTGCCAACAGTTCCTCACCAAAGTTGTGGCCTCCCACCCATTTCCCCGGGTCTATGATGATTTTTGTCTGGTGGAGTTGGCATGGGTCTTCTGCGTGCTTTCAACGTTGCTGTAAGTTCATATGAGCAAAGTTCCAGAACTCTGTGAGACTGTGTTCTTATGATCCTGCACCTCCAGACCCTCTTCCAGGGAGGTGGAGGAATCTTGTCCAGGGATTCACACTCTGCAGTCTTTTATTCCCTACACTTTGACTGCTTGTGGCCTTTTGTGTTCATTGTCCTCTGTTGGGTGAGGAAGCTTCTCTGATGAGAGTTGAGAGATGCATCATGTTCTCTCTGCCCCTTGTTCCACTATGTTCTGTGAGCTTTAGGTGTAGATATGTCACTTAGGGTTGGACATCTCACAGATTCCTAATCTCTATGTGTAACCACCTGTGGAATGTTGCCGTCCAGCAGAACAGAAGGAGCTGCACACTGGTTCAGTCTTCAAGAACAGGAACCTTTATTTCTTTTTAGGACAGCCTTATATATTGTCCAGCTACCAATCATCATTTGTTGCTATCCAGAAGCACCCCTTATCCCTTGCCCATTGGACAAAACCGTCTCATGCAAGCCTCATGCGATCATCATGTGATCATCACACGCTTAGTCAGACTCATGAGTCCTGCCTCTTGGACAGCCGCCAACCGCCATCTTAGGGCTGCGGCTCCCAACACTTCCCCCTTTTTGTTTAAGCTGAAATGGGACACGTGTCTGTCTTAGGTCATCCAGGGCGAACCTTATCCTTACCCGTCTTTGGTACAATCAGTACTTACGCCTGACTGCCCTGTCTTAGGTTGGTATAAGGTTGCCCCAGAACTTACCCGTCACTGACTACTGGTCCAGCATATTCAGCCACACCTGTGAGGAGGAGCCTATCTGCAAAGCCAGCATGGCTTGCTTTATGGCGATAGTGTCTCTGCGGCGTTGCCATCTAAGACGGCAAAGGCACCAGAGACACAGTGCGGATGAAAGGCATAACAGACCACCTAAGGCCAAGAACCCAAACCAAGATCTACCCACTGTATGAAAGAACTGAGAAATGTCACAAAATCTTCTACTGAGCGAATTTACACCCTAGTATCATTAACTGCAATAATATACTGTCGCAACACAGAAGTAAGGTTATCAAATTGTGCAGTCCAAGTACCAGTAATATGGCGGTGGAATGGCCCTTGGTGTCCAAATTTTAAAAATTTAAGGTGAAAAGGGAGATGGCTAGTTTGTCTTACGGGGCATGGAAGGTGGCCGTGATTCCCCCTTTTTGTTTAAGGAGCATGTTTTTTAGGATGCGGGTGCATGCTCAATGCTTCCTTGGCCTGTAGGATTGTAAGGGATGCCTGTAACAAGGGTGATGCCAAAGGCATTGCAGAATTGTGCAAAGGCTACAGAGGTGTATCCAGGGCCATTATCCGTTTTCAAACTTTTAGGCGTGCCCAATACAGTGAAGGTATGTAGACAATGTGAAATAACATCCTTGGCTTTCTCTCCTGAATGCACTGAAGCCACGAGGAAGTTAGAGCAGGTATCTATAGTAGCATGAATGAACTGTAGTTTCCCAAACTCAGGATAATGAGTCACATCCATCTGCCAAATGTGATCGGGTTTAAGGCCCTTAGGATTGACTCTGATGGATGGAGCTGGGAGAAGGGAAAGACACTGGGGACAAGTTTTTACTATCTGCCGAGCCTCATCTTTTGTAATAGGGAATTTATGAATAGAGGACTGCGTAGCAATGTTGGTACCAATTTCTAATTTCGAGTTACCTGTACCACATAATTACTATCTGATATTATATTAATGGGTTGGGAATATGTCTTGAAAACTTTTATAACCACTAGTAACTCTACTTGTTGAGGAGAATTAGTAGGGTAAAGAAAAGTCTGGACAACCTGATTACTTATCATCGCCCCTGTGCCAGATTTGGATCCATCAGTATATATAACTAGAGCTTTTGGAATAGGTTTATCACCAATACATGGGGGTAAAATTACAGGGGCTGTAGAGAGCTGCGGATTGCCACGTTTTAAAGATGGCTCCTGCTTCCGCCTTCCACCATGCCGAGGGTGAGTGCTCTCTGGAGTAAACAACTCCATATTTGGCTGTGGCTGAGATCTGGGCCTGCTTCCGCATATGTGCGCCTATCTGCTTTTACCACATGGTAGTTTGGGGTTGGCTGGCAGGAGGGGATTTAAGTCTCTGGTGGGCTTTCCCCGGGGTCAGAAGTAAGTCAGAAGTTAAGTCAGAAGTCAGAAGATTGTTTAAGGTTCCTGAGTAAGCTCCTTAAAGAAGAGTCTGGTGTTGCGTCTTCCTTGCTGGACAAGGTGGTCGTGACAAGTGGTGGCCCGTACAGGGAAACTTCTTCAAAGGACTCAGAACTTTTGCAGTCAGGGCAGTGCACTGGAAAGTCCTCAGGTAAAATGGGGATCTGCGACAAAAGCGGGAAAGTCCTCAGGTAAAATGGGGATCCGCGACAATAGCGGGAAAGTCCTCAGGTAAAGTGGAGATCTGCTACAAAAGCGGGTACTTTGCTCCCTCTGTAGATGGAGCGGGGAGAGTTCGGAGATTATAGTGAACCGAAAGTAAAAATGGAGTTTTACATGGCCCTTGCTATAGGGGTGGTCATTAATTTTGTAATCTGGTACCTTATTTTTGCCTGTTTTTGTAGAGTGTACAACAGGTACCCAAAAAAACGTTATGGGAAATACTAGTTCTCACCCAATTTTTTGGCTCTAAATGAGCTACTTTGTTCTAAGAATTTAGAACTTAAGAAAAGCACTTTGGAGAGATTCTTGAAGGAGTGTGATACCATTGCACTGTGGTTTGCAGTGTCCAGAAGTCTCATGGTTGTCTTCACTTTTCCAAGCAACAAAAGGAGTTTCATCTGGAGAAAATGTACAGCTTTAAAAGAAAGAGAAAAAAAAGGCTCGTGCATCTTTGAGTCCAGGGCAGTATTTAGATTGGAGATCATTTTTAATTGAGTATGCCAATGAACAAGCTGCCGCCAATTGGCATTTACAGGGTGTAGTTGATTATCTTTACAAATGTATTCTCCTATAGCAGCTTGTGGTCAAGGAGGCTAGAGCCTAGAGCCTAGAACATCAAGGGACCATGATCTCAGGTTTTGTTAATTACCTCAGGTTTTTTGCTACTTAACTACCAGGTGTTTCACATAAATTTCACGAGTCCTAGGGTGTTTTGTTTTCTGAAATAGGCAGTTCTTTTTTCAGTTTACAGTTTGCTGGGTTGAGACTATAGCTTAATGGTAGGATACTTACCTAGCATACATAATGAAAGTAATGTATGCGGTAAGAAATCTGATAGTCGTTTGCTTTTGTAAATATGTTGGGAATCCCATAGGTTGAAGATAAGTTTATGTATTAAATAGTTTATATTCATAAGTATAAGAAGCACGTGCTAAGTAATTAAGTCTTATAGGTTTACTAGTTTGTAAGCTGTAATAACGTATAAGTATAGGCAATAGGCAATTAGCTTATAAGTAGTAAGTTGTGATCTTTTTTCTTACTAATGTGGTGATCTAATGGGGCTTTGATTAGGAATGGTTTGGATCTTGAACACGGGATAGAAAAGGTTTGAAGGAAAAAAAAAAAAAAAGATACTCAAAAGCAGTAAGAGTTTTGGAAGTGGCCGGACCAATTAAGAACTCTAGTCCGGTCTGTCAGTTTTTTCAACAATTGCAGACTTTAGTTTGGCAAAGACAGGCTTGTTTTTTTATCCAACATATTAGGGCTCATAGAGGCCTGCCAGGACCTTTGAGTGCAGGAAATGATAAAGTAGATTTGTGGACCAGAATGGAATGTATATTTTTAAGCTCCACTATAGAAAGGGCAAGATGTTTTCATAAAAGATTTCATGTGAATGCCCAAGCCTTACAACAAAAATTCCACCTATCTCGTGCAGATGCCCGACAAGTAGTGTTAAACTGCTCTCAATGTGTACCTTTCCATCATCCACCTAGTGTTGGGGTGAACCCGAGGGGATTACTTCCTCTAAAGGTTTGGCAGATGGATGTGACACATATTTCTAAATTTGGAAACCAAAAATATATTCATGTGTCTCTGGATATCTGTTCAGGTATTCTACACGCTACACCGTTGACAGGAGAAAAGGCACGCAATGTCATAACTCATTGCTTAGAGGCCTGGGCTGCATGGGGCAAGCCCCAACAGCTAAAAACTGACAATGGACCAGCCTATACGGCTCGCAGTTTTACCTCTTTTTGCCAACAGATGGAGGTACAGCTTCTTCATGGGTTACCATACAATTCTCAGGGACAAGGCATTGTAGAACGTGCTCATTGCACATTAAAAGAATGTCTTCAAAAACAAAAAGGGGGAGTAGGCCACGGCCACACCCCAAGGGAGAGACTTTCCCTAGCCTTGTTTATTATAAATTTTTTGAATTTGGATGCTCAAGGCCACTCAGCAGCGGATAGACACCAGGACCATCATGGCCCTACAAAAGGGATGGCTAAGTGGAAAGATGTATTAACGGGCCTCTGGCGTGGGCCTGACCCCGTGCTGACATGGGCACAAGGATCCATTTGTATTTTTCCACAGGACCAACAAGATCCAGTATGGGTACCTGAACACCTGGTTAGAAGAATTCAGCATGAAGAATCTCTCAAAAGTCAGCATGACGATACCTCTGCTTCCAGCCCTGATGAGCCAACTAAGGAAAATGGAAACAAGATGGGGAATCCTGTTGGTGTTTCCAAAGCCAATGCTGAACTGGACACTTGATTCTGTAGACACCCTAAAAGAACTGCTATGAACCATCTGAAAGAGTGGGCGGGAATGGGAGTGTTAGCAGGTCTCCTGATCATGGCCTCCCTGGTCTGCCTGTGGTGTTTATGTAAGATTAGAGCCATGCAAAAGCGGAATGCAGCTATGATCATTCAAGCCTTTACGGCCATAGAAGCTGGACAGTCCCCTCAAGCATGGCTAATCACCATGAAAGGTTAAGATCTACCGCGGACGGGATGAGAGGCTAAGCACTGCACAAGGTTTAGCCTGCTGGCGTTTGAGCGTTTCCTTGGAAGACATGTCTGATTGCATGAAGGTGGTACCCTTAGCTCCTTCCCCTGGGAAAATTGGTACGGGATGGGTCTGGGTCAACGCAGGCGATGAGTCTGTGGGTGTCTCCAGGACATAATCCCAATTGTGCACACCAGAGATCAGACCTCTATCTTTGCCCGTTTCAGCTATGTTATATAAAATAAAAGGGGGAACTGTAGAGAGCTGCAGATTGCCACGTCTTAAAGATGCCGCCTGCTTCCGCCTTCCACCATCCCAAGGGTGAGTGCTCTCTGGAGTAAACAACTCCATATTTGGCTGTGGCTGAGATCTGGGCCTGCTTCCGCATATGTGCGCCTATCTGCTTTCACCACGTGGTAGTTTGGGGTTGGCTGGCAGGAAGGGATTTAAGTCTCTGGTGGGCTTTCCCCGGGGTCAGAAGAAAGTCAGAAGTAAGTCAGAAGTCAGAAGATTGTTTAAGGTTCCCAAGTAAACTGCTTAAAGAAGAGTCTGGTGTTGCGTCTTCCTTGCTGGATGAGGTGGTCGTGACAAGGGGCCCTGTCTCCCGTTTTTTTTTTGTTCCAGTAGCAAATTTCCCTTATTGTCCTTAATTGATTTACACTCTTTTGCCCAGTGTCGTCCCTTCTTACATTGACGGCAAATTCCAGGAGTGGGCCCCTGAGGAAAATCCTTTTTAATATGTCCATGTTGATGACAGCAGTAACATTGTGGGCCAGATTTCGGGCCCCCTGGAGTCATTGGTCCCCTAAGTGCAGCCGCTAATACCTGTCCCTGAATGACAGCATCATTTGTATCCTTACACGCTTTTAAGTATGATCCCAGATCTTTAGCTTTCCAGGGCCTGATTGCCTCCTTGCACCATTTATTAGCTTGTTTGTATGCAAGCTGTTTAATTAAGGGCATGGCTTGGTCCACATCTCCAAAGACATGACCAGCCACTTGCATAAGTCTGTCCACAAAATCAGCATAAGGCTCATTTGCTCCCTGCACTACTTTAGACAATTGGCCTTGAAGGTCTCCCGTGCCAGATAATGTTTTCCAGGCCCTAATGGCGGCAGCTGATATTTGAGCATATACCCCAGGGTGATAGGTCAGCTGGTTATTTTGTCCAGCATATTGGCCATTACCTGTGAGCATATCCAGGTTCCATTGAGTATTATTAGCTGCAGCATTACGCCAAGCAGTGTCCATGCAAAACTCCTGGTTGGCTACCTTCCACATCAGGTACTGACCCCCCGAAAGGCATGCCCTAGCCAAATTTGCCCAATCATCTGGCGTAAGACTTTGCATACCAATATTCTGTAATATGGAAATAGTGAACGCAGCTTGCACCCCATAAGACATAACTGCTTCCTTTAACTGTTTTATTAGCTTCATATCCAGTGGCTGATGGTACCTCTGTTGGTTTTGATCCTCTAGAACAGTAAACATACTAAGGTCACTGAACAGATCTTTCCATGTCAGATAATGTCTGGTGCCACTGCAGCAGCCACAGGCCCGTCCACATTCCTTATTGTGAGGTGGAGGTGCTCTCGGCGCCTTTGGCTCTAAATGCATGTTTATAAACCACTGATTTAACCCTGTACTCTCGAACGGACATTGTCCTTTGCAGGGGAGTGGCACTTTTCCCTGTGAGCTATCTGGTTTTCCTTCCACCTCTGAGTCCGAGCTAGAGCTCACATCAGTTCCTCTCTCAGAGGCCTGTTGTGAGGAGCGTGAACGCTCCTCCCTTACTCCCTCCAGCACCTCATTTCCTGATTGAACAGTTTTCAACATGGTGGGTTTATGAGAGCCCAGGCAGGAGTGAACCAACGCCCAGATGGGCATGGTGTCCAAAGGCAGGGGGGAGTGCATCTCCTGAGTCCTTAACTCCTCTCCCAAGCGCTCCCAGGAAGCTGTATCTAATGAGCCTTCCTCTATAAAGCAAGGGCAGTGCTGTTCCACAGTTTGTAAGAAGGCTTTAGCCATTCGGATTGTCAACGGTGTTCCGTTTTCTCTTAAAAGAGATTTAAGTAGTCCTTCCACCTTAACCCAGGACAATTCAGATCCCATTTTCCACAATATATTCTATATTGAAACTAAAACAACACACAACACAGACAATACACAGATGGCTAGCCTTACCAGTCCTTCAGGCAGAACTCTTCCATTGCGTCTCTCTCTGGAGAGACCTGCAGTTAACTGTTAACAGTATCCCTTTTACTCACCAGTCTTTCTTTTCTTTTCTTTCTTCTTCTCTTCTTCTTCTTCTTCTTCTTCTTCTCTTCTTTTTCTTTCCTTTTCTTTTTTTTTTTTTTAAACCGTGTGTTTTCCTGTACGGGCCACCACTTGTCGCTGTCCAGCGGGACAGAAGGAGCCGCACACTGGTTCAGTCTTCAAGAACTGGAACCTTTATTTCTTTTTAGCACAGCCTTATATATTGTCCAACTACCAATCATCGTTTGTTGTTATCCAGAAGCACCCCTCATCCCTTGCCCATTGGACAAAACCATCTCACGCAAGCCTCATGCGATCATCACGTGATCATCACACACTTAGTCAGACTCATCGAGTCCTGCCTCTTGGACAGCTGCCAGCCGCCATCTTAGGGCTGCGGCTCCCAACAGTGGAACTCTGGATTAGTCTCCATCTGTGGCAAAAGAAACTCCTTGGATGAGTGTTGAGTAGCATACTTCTCTGCAAATATAAGGATCCATATTTGCATATAGTAAGAAATTACATTTGTCTAGGGATGTGATAGATTTAAGTTACACAGTCTGTGTGACTGGCAGGACATCTGCAGTCAGCAAAGCAGAATTGCTGGGCAGAACAACTGATCCAACACCCAGAATTACTCCTCTTCTGAAAGCCAGAGATGAAACCCAGACATTATCTCCAGATGTGAGAGTCCAAATATCCATGAGTATCATAAGATAAAGCCTTTCATTTATAGATTTAAAAACTTTTTGCTAGGAAATTTCATATATACATATGATGTATTTTATTCAAATCCAATCAATTAGCCTTTTGCAACTATCTCTTGCTTCTACATCACCATATCAAGTCCCTTCATTTCCCTTTACAGGAAGCTTGCATTTTTCTGCAAAGCACATCCATGAAAGGTGAAAGGTGGCAGAGCATCACAAAGAAGCTGAGGTTTATTAGAGTGGATGAATGCTTCAGGAAAATAACAAACATAACTTTCTCTAAGAGAATTCAAACTCAAGTACCATGTCTTTGAATGGAAGTTTGTGTGGAAAACAGAGAAGTGTCAAGGAAAGCAGCCCGTTTCATCTGCTCTGGAGAAAACAAAGAATTTCACAGCCTATAGTTTCAGAATTCATTATGAATTAATTTGACATTCATTATTCACTTGATAGTCCAAATTATATATGTGTATGTGTATGTGTGTGTGTGAATGTGTGTGTGTGTTTAATAAAAACAGGTGAGTTCCAAACACCCAAAGCATCTGCTGTATTTTACATGTAAATCAAATGGGGATTGTACTCAAAACAAGAGCTCTGCAAAGGAATTGTTCTCACTTTCATATTCAATGGTAATAAGAAATACACAGAGTTTCAATTTTAAAAGACATCACATTTAAAAAAAAAGTCCTTTTCTGCTGTGTTCTTTGAATATGTATGTTTGGAACTGAAGGAATAAAACAGTATTTAACAGTGTATGCATGATGATGAATCATCTCAAAATTTCATTTCCCTTTCATTTACCAATAAACCCATACCATGTTACATTTAGCACTCTGCCCTCTGTCATTGGCTATTAAATGATCATATTGTTTATGAATCTATAAGAAATAGTCATTCAAAAAAGATTTTCAGGTTTATCAGCATTTCAAGATATCAACCCTTGAGGTGAGCTAAGTGTAATCAAATATCAAGGAAATTATCCAAAATGTATGTACTTCATAAGCTCCCCTTCCAATTCCAGGGCCGTCTTTCCCAGGAGGCTGGGAACATCAGTGATGAAGGAGATAACATGATGGAGAGGCTGTTTGTACTGTTCTTTGGAAAGAAAAATGACCTACATGTGTCTTGCTTTGGTTATCTAACCAAACTAGTGATAAATTGGTTAGCATGATCTGGTTGGTATTCTAATTCTAGAAACTAAAGACAATCAACATAATCCATAATCCTATTCCTTTGTGAAGACATTATAATTAAGTCTTCACATGCTCTATCAGATAAGTTTTTCTTAAAAGAAAAATACAGTCATGTTATATGATTTCCACTCAGGAAAAGAATAAGGAAAATGTTTAATTCTAAAGTGATGAAAAACATGTTTTCCTAAAAATTTATCCCATTATTGTATTCTTGATGATAGATTTGTTTCTATTCCCATGGTAAATTAGATTTCAATTGAAATATTACTTCTTGATGATGATATTATCTTGAAATGTTTTTCTCATAGTTTTCTCATTCTCATCTTTTATAGAGTCAAAGGTTATTTACAGGGGCTGAGTATGTCATTATAAAATTAAAAGTTATAACACACTTAGATAAAATATGTAACAAACTAGATCAGTTATTTTAAAGAGCACAGATTTCAACATGAGAGTAGTCATAGAAAACATTAAGAATCATCTTCTTCAACACTTGAGCCTCCAGTAACTCAAAGGCAATTCTTTATGAGGTTAATTCTTTTAGGATAATCTTCCTTTAGAGATTTGAAAATCTTGAGAAGTGTTTTGCCAAGTAACAGTTCACACTCTGTTCCTAGTTAACTTAATTTTTAAGAACTTATCAGTCTTTTGTTCATTATTATATTATGAAAACTCAGGATTTTTAAAGATAATTATTTCAGGTTTTCAAGTACATACAACAGAAATAAGTTATATTGGTTACTTTTTTGTTGCTGTGTTAAAATTCCATGGTCAAGGTAAATGATAAACAGTTCATTGAGGCTTACAGTTCCAGGTGAATTGTTCATCATGGTAGGAATGCATGGTGGCTGGAGGAGAAAGCTGAGAGATCACTTCTTCAATCACAACCATGAAGCGGAGAGTGAGCTTGAAGCAGAGCAAGGCTATGAACTCTCAGAGCCTGCTTCCACCTCCTAAGGACGCCAAACCACATCACCAACTGGGGACAAAGTGTTCGAGTACCTGAGCCTATGGGGAATATTTTGCATTTAAACCATCATATTTCACTTCCCGGCTTCCACAGCTCATGGCCGTCTCATAATGCAAAATTCACTTTGTCCAACTTTAAAAGTTCCCATAACCTTTCATAATCTCAACACTGTTCAAAAACCCAAAATATCTTTTGAGACTCATGTCAATCTCTTTAGCAGTTAAACATCAAAAGGCAAATTACACACTTCCAACATACAGTAGAAGGCAGAATAGGAAATAATGAAGAAATATGTAACCAAAGCGAGACCCATACCCAGCAGGGCAAACAGCAAATTCTATAGCTCCATGTCTGAGATCTGGGACTTTAGCTTCAAAAGGCTTAGATGACTCTGCCTCTCCACCTTTGCTGCCTATAGAATATACCCTTCTCTCAGGTTGATTCTACTCTTTGTATGCAGCTATCCTTTGGCAGAGGTCTCACACCTTGAGGTCTCCATTGAAACACAGACTCCACTTTCAAAGATTCACACAATGGCTCCTCCTGGCCTCCTTGCCTCTCAGCACCTTCTCAACCTCACTCCATCGGGTCACACTTTGCCTGGCTTCAGCAGCTCTATGAAACCACATAGGAAAAGTAGAAAACCCATCATTTTGTATCTTTCACGCCTCCAAAGTCGGTACCACAGGAACGCTGCCAAGTTCCACTGCCACCTTGGATGGGACCCTCACCCCGTCTACCACATTAGCAGCAATTTTTGAATGTTGTTTTCTAGTTGAGAACTCCTTGGACCTTTTTCTTTCATAAATTGTAACTTAACTTGGTAGGATCGTGCCCTGAGGCCACCCTTCCCATTGTTCAACTGAGGAGTGGGAGCCTTTTCTTAAAGGACAGAATTTCCTTATGATTACAGCCTGACTTTCACCACATACTTTGGCTATAACATTGAGCTTCCCGGTGCTCTTCTTCACTCTAAATTGTCCATCTTTTATTTCTTTCTGTACCACCTGCTCTTTTAACAACTTCTATGTTAGTTACTTTTCTATTGCTGTACTAAAATACCATGACCAAAAGCGATCTATGGAAGAGTTTGTATTGACTTACATTCCCAGAGGGAGAGTCCTTAATGGTAGGGAGGCACGGCAGCAGGCAGCTGCAGCAGGAAGCTGAAGCTCCCATCTTTAACAGAAGACACAAAGCAGAGAGAGAACTGGAAGGAGTGGAAGGCTCTGAATTCTCAAAACCTGCCTCAAGTGACAAGCTTCCTCCATCAAGGTCTCACTTCCTAAAACTCCCCAAATAGCGCCATCAACTGGGAACTAAGTATGAGCCTATGGGGGACATTTCACATTCAAACCACCAGGTAAGTGAAAATAAAATTATTTTTCAACTCAGTAGAATATGAATGAATTCACAGAGCTACTTAAATTTAATATGATTTCAACATAATTCCAATTAATATAGGAACATAATTCACTTGTTACAGTATTTCCAACACAGCCATACATATATGAAGTATAACAATGAAAGGAAAGGACATCAAGACATAGTATGCGTGTACATATATATTTTTGGTGAAACATTTATTAATCATAGAAATAATTATAAAATTATTGCACTATACTTAGCAGTAATTCAATTTAGCTCAGTAATAAGCAAATGTCATCCCTGGTCACTTGGAAGATTCTTGAATACAATGCATAAGACCTTATTTTGGTCTTACATGTGATTGTCAAATATTGAGATCTTAATTGTTGAAGAATATAAAATTCTACTTCAGATTACTTAGCAAGGCACGGTTTAAGTTCTAGCTGGAATTAGAAAAGGGACAATGTCAATTTTGGATCAGTTTATAATTTTGTACATGTAAAAAGATTTAAATTTCCTGGGTATTTTATAAAAGTTAGCTAGAATACCAGAACTGAAAGATAAAAATAGACATTAATCTCTGTATTACAGGATGCCCATTCCACAGTCCTTAGCATCAACCCCCTGCAATGTGAGGTTTTGCATAAGATGGTTTTCCATTGAACTCTTTTCCTATCACTAGACTCAAATTATTAAGACAGTAATGAGGATCATAAAAAGATAAATAGAAAGAGGGAACTAAAGGGCTTCCAATTTTTGTAAAGCAGTTTGGCATTTTCTTTTATTTTCTTCTTAATTTTATCACATTGACCATAACTGGAGTCCTTTAAAAATCTGTTATGAACTCAGAGTATATTTAAGAAATATAAAAGTAATATATTGACTAAATATTTCTGGAAGATTATTTCATATTAAAAAAACTCATATTTAATAAATGGCATAGGATTCTCTTCAGTTTTCTAAGATATAATGATTATTAAGAAAATTCATTACAAATCTATTTTCTCCTTTTATGTTTCCTTGTTACACAAAAATTTTATGCATCAAGTATTTAATTTTGATGTGGAAATTTATCATAAATTAAGGACGTATTATACTTGCTTTATTTAAGAGAAAAGCGAGATTTAAAAAGTCAAACTTGAGAAAAAGAGGTAGATTATTGGGTAAAGAACTTGCTGTAGGTCCTCATCTTCCCCCTGTATGACTAGACCCAGAGCTCACTGCTCCCAATCTAGACCACCCTGGTGAGTTACTGAGAATGCTGCCCACTCCATCACCATCTCCCTGCTCTGGAACTGGGCATGGAAAAAGCTGTGCCAGATCTGGGATAGCCCAGTGAACAAGGTAGCTCTGGACAACCCCACTCCAATCTGCACATAAGCAGTCCTAGCTGAGATTGCCAGCCTTTGCACACTGGCCATCCTGGAATCATCCCATCCCTACAAATAAAAAATAAATAAATAAAAATGGTGAGAACCTAAAGCACTCAAACCTAATCAGAAATTAAAAAGCTACTGCAATGATAAATCAGATCAAAATTTATACTCAATAAAGACAGGCTAGAATTTCATGCCAGTCATACAACCAACAAAATAAATCCTTTTCTTGGGGTCACATTACAAAAATGTGAAAACTATGAAAAGTTAAGATAATATGTTACATTGAATCCCTATAGAAATATTCTACAATTAGAATAATGCAGAGAAATCCCATGATACAGAACTTAAAAAAAATCATAAACAAAGTAAAAAAATTCAAGAATTTTTAAAGAACACACAAAACCTCAAGAAACTCAAAAAAGGTAGGAGTTTCCTGACTGAAGGTCAAAAAAAAAATAAACTAACAACAACAACAATAACAACTATATATATACATATATATAGAGAGAGAGAGAAGGAGAGAGAGAGAGAGCAAAATGAAATTACAAAGTCAATTCAGAAGCTGAGACAGAAATATTGAAGAAACCTCAAGCTGAGATGAAAACGGAATTGAAAGGCCAAATAAACCAATTAGAAAAGACAGAAAAAAAAAATCTTACCAGCAGAATGACTCAACAGGAAAGTATATAGATAAGAAAAAAAAAAGTTGGAGAACTGAACCACTCAATCAAAGAATATGAAAATTCTTTTTAGAAACACAGGAACACAAGAATGAAATAAGCAGGACTTGTGGAGCACCATGAAAAGTCTTTGTCTACAAATTAAAGTCAGAAAGGAAGGAAAAGATTCTCATATCAATGACACTGACCAGTTCCTAAACAGATTTCCCTAAATTATGGAAAGATTCACCCACACAGATACAAAAAGCAAATAGACACCAAATAGAGAGGACAAAAAAAGAAATTCCTTATGGCATATCATGGTAAAAACACTAAAGGTACTGAAAGTTGCAAGAGAATAATAAGTTACAAATAAAGGAAAATGTATAATGAATAGCAGCTGCCTTTTTAAGTTTTAAAACCAAAGGATCCTGGAGAAATGGATTTTAAGTTCTAAATGACCAAACACGCTAACTCAGACTATCTGTCATGGTCAAAGGAGAAAGAAAAAGATCCCATGATATGAATAGGTTGAAAGAATTCATGTCCACCAAATAGGAAACAATCAACAATCAAAGAAGACATTGATCATAAACATGAACGCACCACACTCTGGCATAACCAACTCATGAAAAGAGTTCTATTGGCCTTCAAGATACAGATAAACTCAACATCAATAACAGTGGGTGACTTCAGTGTCTCACATTCTCTAATAGACAAGGCACCTGGACAAAGAATACACAGAGAAACATCGCATTAAATGACAACATATATCAAATGGATCTGACAGTCCTGAACAGAATTTTCTACCCAAACACAAAGAATACACATTCTATCCAGCAGCCCATGAAAGTTTCTCTCAAATAGACAACTAAATGTGGCACAAAGAAAATAGGAAGTTGATAGCTCTAATTGAGTACATTAAAAAATCAGAGAGTACAAATAAATGACTTAATGATACAACTCAAGAATCTGAATAAACATGAGCAAAACAAAGCCAAGGGGTTGAGAAGAAATAATAAAAGTAAGAACAAGAATCAGTTAAATAAGAACAAAGAAATCAACAAATGAAAAAAAAATCAGTGAATGTAAAAGTTGGTGCTTTAAAAAGATAAACAAAATAGACAGACTCTTAACCCAGCTAACCAAAAACGTAAAAGGAAGGGCCCACCCAAAACAACAAACACAGAGGTGAAAAGGAAAACATTACAATGCACATCAAAGTGATCCAGAATGCTGGGATGCTTTAAAAACTATATTCTATTGAATTTGAAAATCTTAAAAACATGGATGAATTTCTAAGTTCACGGACACCATCCAGGTTAAACCAAGAGATCAACAACTTAAACAGACCCATAACAAGTAAAGATATCAAAAAAGTAATAAAAAGCCTCCCAATTTAAAAAATCCCAGGTCCAGACTGAGTCACAGAAGAAATTTGCCAGAGTTTCAGAGAAGAATGGAAGTAGTGATAATGCTTAAAGTATTCAAAATGATAGAAGCAGAGAGAGAACTCTGAAATTCCTCCTACAAATTCAAGCCTATTATAATACAAAACCAGATAAAGACATAGCAAAAGAAGGAAGAAAGGGAGGAAGGGAGGGAGGGAGGGAAGATGGATGAAAGAAAGAAAGAACAAAAAAAGGAAGGAAGGAAGGAAGGAAGGAAGGAAGGAAGGAAGGAAGGAAGGAAGAAAATTGCAGGCCAATATCCATAATGAATGCACATACAAATATTCTCAATCAAATACTTGTATTTTCAATCAAATACTTGCAGACTACATCCAGGCACATATCAAAACGAGCATCTACAATGATCAAGTTGGTTTTATCCCAGAGATGCAGGGATGATTCATTAGACATATGAAAATAAATGTAATAAATCATGTAAATGGTCTTGAAACAAAAATCACATGATCATCTCAATAGACGCAGAAAGGGCCTTTGATGAAAATCTAACATGTCTTCATGGTAAATTAGAGGGAATTGCACTTCAGGGAACATGCCTCAACATAGTTAAATGATATATATACTAAACTCACAGTGAACAAAGTTCTAAATGGAGAAAAACTGTAATCATTCCAATTAAAATAAAAAACCAGACCAAGTGGCCCAATAGCCCTACTCCTTTTCAATATAGTGCTTGAAACTCTAGCTAGAGCAACAAGATAAGAGAAAGAAATTAAAGGGGTTCTAACTGTAAAAGAACAAGTGAAATTATCCCTATTTTCTGATTATATATTATATATAGGAGGTCGCAAAACTTCCACCAGAAATCTTCTAGAAATGATCAAAACTTTCAACACAGTGACAGGATATAATAATCAGTTTGTGAAAATCTGTATTCTTCCCAAATACCAATAACAACAATTGGAGAAAGAGATCATGGAAACACCCCTGTATGGTACGCTGCAGTGTGGGCCTAGCTAGGCCACCTGCCATGAGGAATAAGGGAATGGCTCCTCCGGTCACAGTGATCCATTGGGCTAGGGGTGACACCAGCTTCCACCCTACGCCTAGATGACCTAAGAGACGGAATAGTAATGGCCGCAGTCAGGAACCACCCCATAGGACGACTGGCTAACCAAACCCATAAAACCCTTTGTATTTCCTTGAATAAACTAGTTTGCTGCAGCTCGCCTTCTGCATGCTTTCACCCAGGTCCCGGTGTTTGTGTTTTGTCTCTGCACCACTCACCCCGTCTTGGCAGAGATGCTGCGTCCCCCTTGGGCTGGCCCTGAGCAGAGGGACCCCAACAATTCCCATTCACAACAGCCTCAAAAAAAACTAGCAATAAACCTACCAAAGACATAAAAGATCTTTACAATGAAATCTTTAAATGTTTGAAGAAAGAGATTGAGCAAGATGGTGAGGGATGGAAAGACCACCTATGCTTATGGTGTAGTTGAATTTATATTTAAAAATGATTATCCTCCCAAAAGCAATTTACAGATTCAATGAAATCCCAATCAAAATCGTTATGACATTTTTCATCGAAATTGGAAAAAAAAAATTTCTATGTAATCACAAAAGACTCAGAATATCCAAAGTAATCTTGAGCAAACAGAAGGAATTACCTGCCAAAAGATTTACCATACCAAATGAGGAACTTAATTACAAAGTTATAATGATAATAATAATAATAAAGCTAAAACAACACAGTAGTGGTATACATACAGACCTGTAGCTCAGTGGAACAAAACAGAAGACATTAACTTGTGTGCATGCAGTTACAGCCATCTGATAAATAACAAAGCTGCTAAAAATACATACTGGAGGAGAGACAACATCTTCAACAAATTGTTCTGGGAAAAACTGGATCAGTATGTGGAAGAATGAAATTAGACCCATATCTATCACCTGCCCCAAAACCAGCTCCAAATGAATCAAAGACCTCAATGTGAAATATGAAACATGAAAACTGTTAGGAGAAATCATGGCTGTGCTCTACAAGGTGTAGGTGCAGGAAAGAACCTTCTACATGGAACTTCATTCACTTAGGTATCAAGGCCAACAAATGACAAGTGGGACCTCATTAAACAAAAAGTCTTCTGTACAGCAAAGGAACGAACCAGTCAAGTGAAGAGGAAGCCTTCATGGTGATTTCAGAAGAATCCATGTCAGCTATATATCTGATTGAGGATTAATTTCCAGAATGTAAAAATCATCAAGAAAACAATCCCATTTAAAAAATAGGCTAAGGTCCAAACAGAGAATTCTCAAAAGAAGAGAGAAGAAATGAAAATGACTAATAAATATCTTTAAATGTGTTCAGCATCCTTACTAATTAGGGAAATGCAAATTAAATCATCTAAGATTTTGTCTAACACCAGTCAGAACGGCTAAGCAAGAAAACAAATGACATCTGGAGGATGTGGGGAAAAGGGAAACCCATTTTACAGGTGCGATTGCAAACGTGCAGCCACTGTGGAAATCTAGGAAATTCTTTAAAAACTAAAAATAAAACTGATTATATGATCTAGCTATACCACTCCTTGGCATATCCCCAAAGGACTTGATATATTACTACATATTTGTTTAGACATGTTTAATTGATGCTCTTTTCATAATAACTAGGAAAAGAAAATAACCTTAACTTCCCTCAACCAATCAGTAGATGACAATTTTATGCATTTAGACTATGGAGTTCTATTCAGAGATAAAAAAAAATGAGATCAGAACTTTCCAGGTAAATGGATGGAGCTAGAAACTATTATACTGAGCTGAGCTGGACTCAAGAAAACCAGTGTACCACTTCTCTCATTAGTCCATCCTATCTCCAAATCCTCAGATGAGCTATATATCTGGTAGAACTGGTGGAGCCAGGGAAATGGAAAGAAACCATGGGGATAAAGGGGATGGAGTTCAAGAAGGGGACAGGCATTATCAAGACAGAAATCGGGGGAAGAGAGACTGAGGACAGTGGAGGAAGGGACAAGAGAAACAGGAAAGAGATAAACAATGGGTCGATCATATATGAAGACAAGGAAATATGATATTTAATAAGTCTACTGGGAAATACACATACAATACTAGTGTGAATGCATGTGAACTGATAGCTATATAACAAAAAAACACAGTACCCAGCTAAGGAAACCCCCGCTTTGAATTTTTGGCCCAGGTAGTCCAGGAGACTCAAAATACCAGAACCTGAAAGTAAGACCCACTTGCTTGCTAAAGACATAACTTATCTCATTACAGGCCTTGGAGCATTTGAGTTAAAAATAAAGTGGAAGCCTTTTCTCTGAATATGAGCTGTCATCGTGTCATAAGATGCTATGCAAAGGACTGGAGAGATGCCTTAGCAGTAAAGAACTATTGCTGTTCTGCCAGAGGACCTGGGTTCAATTTGCAGCACCAACAGGGTGGCTAAAAACCACCCATACCTTCAGTTCCAGGAGATCTGGCACACTCTTCTGACCTCTGTGGGCATTGCACATATGTTTTACACTTACATACATGTAGGCACAACACTTACACACATAAAAAAATAAAAGTAATTAATTATTTTTTGAAATATACTATGCAAGCTACAAAGGGAGAAAACCAACCAGAGATCTACCCCGCAAAAATGTCTACAATCCATGACAATGGCTGACCCAATGAATTATTTCTATTGGTGCAGTAATAGCTCTTTTATCTTGGGGACAATCAACACCTAATTGGACTTGAGGCCTGCTCAGTGGGAAGAAATTTATGTGTGGTACTGTAAACATAGCCAAGTACCACATGGCTGGAGAGGTCATAGACTGTTAAAGAACCTATTTCTGTCACTTCTCCAAACCAATATAAGTTCTTACTATATTCTAAATGCATATGCTTACATTTACAGGTAAGTGTACCTCGTCACAGAAGCTTCTTTTTGTAATAGGAGACTATTACAAAGTTCCATAACTGCTCAAATACAGAGAACAAGTGATTGTAAGATGCCAAGTCCTAAGTGACACATCTATACTGTAACTTCTACACCTATGGCTCAAAGAACATCACCCAAGAGGGGGAAGAAAGAATGTAAGGGCCAAGGTATAAGACAGCTTCTGCTAATTAATGCGTTCTAGATATGATAGGGAAGCTGCAACAGTGAACTCTCCACAGCATGACAGAATAACCAGTCCTGCATAATGACAAAACCGGTCGACATGCCAAGGTGGATGGGGGAAATTCCATGGGTTTCACCTCAAGAGGAAGAGATACAGGCAATCAGTGGATGCTGAGAGAGGAGAATCAGATTTCTGCAAGGACCAACTCTCTGGGAAGTTATCTAATTCTATGTGGCAGTCCACAGCACAGGTACACAAGAACATCACTAATTGGTCTCAGGGTATTATATACACATATTTGCATATTTATAAATGTATGTATATGTAACCAAGAATGACATAAAAAATTGACAGTGTATGGGATGGCCATGGGAGGAGTTAGAGGAAGACGGAGAGGTGGAGATAATGCAAATGCAATACTCATAGATGAAAGTCTAAAATAAAATAAAATGCTGAACAAAACATTCTGTACCAAACAAGTCGGAAGGTGAGGATCAACATTTGTGGTTGTCATCTGACCTTCATATGTGTGCTGTGGTGGTGCTCAAATCTGCACACAAACACACACGATTCACACACACAAACACAGCACACACATACACATACACATGTATGTATGCGTGCTCCACAACGAGGTAAACTGGTTTATTCAAAGCATCAGAAAACTAAGGTAGTACACAGATCTTCATTCTCATTTCAAAACCTGCCCCCTTCACTGCCCACTATCTGGTGTTTTCTCTTAAGATTTCACCGGAGCTCCGTTTCATCAGTCCTCTTCTGACCATGCATTATTCTGGTCATGTTTGTCTGCTCTTTTCTCAGGGGTGCTATATGTAATCACTGGTGTGATGCACTTCCTCTTCTGAAGTGCACATCCCTTGAGAGGTGGATGCAAGCTACTGGGATAGGTGTGATGCCATACTTGGTATACGGACTTATTTTACATATGTGTCATCAGCCACCTCAAGTCCATATGCTCAAATAGAAAATCAATGTTAATTAAAGTAAAGGGAATAGCAGAATTTTAACTTTATATAGCTTAGTTTTAAAACTAGGAGCCACAGTAAAAGAAGGCGTGAATGTAATGCAAACATTTCTCCTCAAATGTAAAGCAAGCAGAGTATCGATCATAATGGCTTTTAAAATCTAGATGTATGTATGAGGAGAAATAATTCTAAAAATTGCCCCCTCAGAACCATGGCATGGACAACAATGATTTTTCAGTGTCAGAAACGGTAGTTTGTAAGGGCTGCAACATCAGCTGCCGAAGGAGTGATGTCACCGTGTGGCAAGTTGGAGATTACCTGAGGAGTTATTTCAATAACTGCTCAGCTCTGTGTCTGATTAATGCAACTGCAATGGATTTATAACTCCTGTTATGGAAATGCATCATTGAAGATTTGCTGAATAGTGTGTCATAAATCCCAGACACCTGAGAAATTATGACAGAATTTGATTAGAACGGCTACTTTAATCTCCCTTTTTTCACTAAATTCACTTCTCGTTATCTACTGCCAGCACAGCCTGTTCTAAAAGAGAAAAGTGGGCTATTTGTGACAAAATATTCTGTTTGCTAAAGCTATTCTTACTTTCATTGTCCACACTATGTAAATGTTCTTCTGGTCAATATCTAACCATGCCAAAGCAAATTCAAAGTGCAACACTGTCAAAGGGGTGAGCTTTTTTCAGGGTCAGCACTGTCAAAGGGGTGAGTTTTTTCAGGGTCAGCACTGTCAAAGGGGTGAGCTTTTTTCAGGGTCAGCACTGTCAAAGGGGTGAGCTTTTTTCAGGGTCGATGGTGTTTCTAGGGTCCATACTTACCCAAAGGGGTAGATCCACAAAAATATTAAGAAACAAGACAAGAAGACTCTGCAAAACATAAGTGAAGGGCCACATACTCCAGACATGGCTCAGAAGTGGGGGCTGCAGGCTGAATGCCACTAAAAGACAGCATGATTTATCGCCCGACAGGTCAAACTGCAAGGTATCTGGCTATGATTACAAATGGCAAATTTTTCTGATTTTCTTGTTTTTAAAATCACAGTCTTTTTGAAGATGGAAGTGAAAACAGATCTCTTAATAGGACAAAATAATCACAAGCATATATGTATTTCCTTCTAGCATGATAAAATCAACTATATTGAAACCCAACACACAAATTAAGAAAAATGTATAAAATATTTCACTTACTGCATGTGCTGGTTAGTTTTTGTCAACTTGAGACAAATTAGAGACACCTGCAAAGAGAGGGTGGTGGTTGGAATAAGACTGTCCCCTATAAACTTCAAGTATTCAAGCATTTTGTCACCAAATGGTGGTGCAGTTTTGGGAGGTCTTAGAAGGAGTGGCCATGCTGGAGGAAGCAGGTCACTGGGGGGCGGGCTTAGAGAGTTCTTAAGTCTTGCTGGATCTCCAGTCACTTTGTGCTTCCTGTGCCTGCTTGAATGTGAGTGCTCAGCTTCTGCATCTATTCTAAGCCCTTCTACCCCAGGCCTCCCACCATCATGGGTTCTTGTCCCATTGGAACCATAAGCTAAATAAACTCTTCTTTTATAATTTGTTTCTATCACAGCAATAGAAAAGTAACTAATACAGAGGGGTGTCAGTTGAGGAATTTCTTCTATAAGACTGGCCTGTAGAAAATGTCTGTGGCCATTTTCTTGATTGCTGACTGAGGTAGAAGGGCCCAGCCTACTAGGGGAGATGCCGTGTTTAAGGCAGGTGGGCCTGGGCAATAGAGAAAAAAATACTTTTGCTGAGCAAGCCAAGAAAAGCAAGAGAGTAAGCATCATTCCTTCATGATCTCCAGGCTCCTGCTTTGAGCTCCTTTGGGATTATGATTTGGGAGCTGTAGATGAATTAATCCCTTTACTTTCCTAGTTGCTTTGGGTCAGTGTTTTATCTCAGCAACAGAATCCAATCTAGAGCACTACACTTTATATAAATGTATTCTTTTAAACTAATATTTTCTCCAGAGACTATCAGTTTGAAGAAATAAGCTTTTTCTCCTAACATAAAATTCATTTGGGAAAAATAAGAGGTTCTTAATTATTAGATACTAAGAATACAGAGATAATTCACTTTACCATGTGGTCTCCTTGGCTCAAACCAAGCAAAACCAAGCCATTTGTCAATAAGAATAAAAAGAACAAACCTCAGTTCATAGTAACAGGGGTTATCCAAAGACTATAACTTGTTTCTTATTACTTACAAATAAAAAACAGAAGCAGATATCACGGATAAATTGCTTTTCCTTCTTTAGTTCATACTATATATTATTTTTCTGCTATTATGCTGTAAACGACCAATGATGTTTCAGAGAGAACTAGAGCCACTAAATATATAGGCGAGAAATACAAGGAAGAGCACATCTCATTTGCAATTATGGATTCAAGTCAGCCTTCCACCGAACCTCCTGCAGAAATTATGTTTATAAATATGTATTTATCCTACACTATATCCACTTTGTGCACACTAGTTTCTCTAGTTCACATGACATATATAATATAATATATATGATATGATATAATATAATATGACATATATAATATAATATAATAATATAATATATATAAATATGTATTTATCCTACACTATATCCACTTTGTGCACACTAGTTTCACTAGTTCACATGACATCCTTATAACTCCAGTGCTAATAGCATCCTTATTTCACAATAGAGGAAAACAGGAAACAAAGATTATTCAGGTGATATATACTGGTACAGGGATTTAAATCCTGGTTGTCTGGCCTCAAAGTCTCTGTCTTTTCCCTTCTGGAATGCAGACCTCAGGAACATCATTCTTCAGATGAGCCTTTGAAGAAGCTCCATACTGGAGCTCAAATAAACTTCCTCTAAACTGTGTTTCGTTCATCACAGCTACAGGAACTGACATCTCAGATCATCTGCACACTGTCCTCTGTTTTCTGTTCCTCAATCGCCTGTATCCTTACATTCTCCATCATTTCAATTTAAGTGAAAATATTACCTTTCCAATTTTTAAAAATGAGTTTCAGTAAAAGAAAAGTAGTAGCCAGCTATTGGCATCTGTGAAACTCATCTGGGCAAGTAGAATGACAGCACTTTTAAAAAAGTGGTTTTCTCTTTTCAAAGTGCTAAAGAAACAAGTACTCAAGATAAACTTCAGACTGGTCCCAAATACCAAGAACGCAGCAGACAGAACAAGCTAAATTTAGAGGTGCTCACTACTGTGAAGTCTGCCTGCTCCACTGCTGACAGTGTCTGCTCACTACTGTGAAGTCTGCCTGCTCCACTGCTGACAGTGTCTGCTCACTACTGTGAAGTCTTCCTGCTCCACTGCTGACAGTGTCTGCTCACTACTGTGAAGTCTGCCTGCTCCACTGCTGACAGTGTCTGCTCACTACCGTGAAGTCTGCCTGCTCCACTGCTGACAGTGTCTGCTCACTACCGTGAAGTCTGCCTGCCCCACTGCTGACAGTGTCTGCTCACTACCGTGAAGTCTGCCTGCCCCACTGCTGACAGTGTCTGCTCACTACCGTGAAGTCTGCCTGCCCCACTGCTGACAGTGTCTGCTCACTACTGTGAAGTCTGCCTGCTCCACTGCTGACAGTGTCATCTTCGCTGCACTAGTTTCAGGAAGAAGTACAGTGTTAGTCGGAGAAGCTCCGGGGGTCACCAGTAGACAGAATTTTTAGTTTTACAGTTTATATTCCAGCACTCAAATTCAGATACGGGTTTTAATGAAAGGCGTTTAGTCACTAAATACTAAGGTAATACTTCCCTTAGAGTGCCAAAATAAATCATCCCAGTTTCGAAAAGGATAAAAATGAACCCAAAATGCCTTAATAAGCACACACTTCCACTCTGTAGATAAATGTAACTTTTGTGATTAGCTTTTGAACAGAAAATGCAAGATATGAAGAATTTTTCTGTACAAGCATCATTGCTACTTGCTGTACGTTAGGGCTGGTTGTCCTGGTAAACTGAACTTCTCAGCTCTGACTTAGCAGCTGGAGTAGAGGAATGCTGAGACGTGTGGGTGAGTCATCTGAGTGTGCAGATGGAGCTGTGCGCTGCTGACTTGGCTTTAACTGATCATGCAACACTGCTTCCATTTCTTTGGAAAATGTGTTTAAGGTAGAATGATACTCCATGGCCACGTCTCTATACCGCTCATTTGTTTAAGCTAAGAATCTTGCATTTTATTTTTATGCTTTAAAAATGGAATGTTGAAAATATGGCAGGGCTGGGAAGATAACTCAGTCAGTAAAGAGCTTCCCATGCACATGAGGACGTGAGTTTGAATCCTCAGCCCCCATGTGCAAACCTGGGCACACAGGCTTAGGTGACATATCTATAGTTGAACCTCTACTCCTAAAGCTCATGGAGCATAGCAGAACAGGGCAGGAGGTGGGGTGTGTAGAGAGAAAACTAGGGCATCCCTCAGCCCTCACCAATGAATTTCCTTGTAGAACAGCGTGTGATGCCCACAGAAGACCCCAACTAGCCAAGTTTTAAAGACTGGAGAGTGTGTGTTGCTGACTCCACTCCTATATTAAACTTCACCCATCCATGGCTCAGGACCATTAAGGAAGAGGAGGGCCAGGGTTGTTTCAAGAACACATGGAAGCAGAGTATTTCAGATTGCTGGAAGTTTGCACATGTGAACTTGTGGCAATGTTGGCATTGAGCCCAGGACCCATGCCAACTCAATCAGGCCTTGGTCCAGAGAGGAGCCAAGAAAATGGGCAGCTGGTCAGCCCTAGTCTGGGAATTCTTGGAGACTGATTACTACTGGTTGAGGGTGAATAGATCTAGCTTACAGTCTCTAGATAAACTGATGAGATCCAGTGGATGAACTTGCACTGAAGGACATCTGGGTACAAATGCTTGACAGGATAGGACTTAACATGTATGAGGGAATACATAAGGTCTGGGGTGGGAAGCATGAATCAGGGAGGGGATCAAAATTTGATTAAGAACTGTTGTATGAAATGTACAGAACCTCAATAAAGTAAAATTAAAAGGCTGGGAACAATGACACATGCCTGTAATCTCAGCTGTGAGGAGATGGAGACAGAGGAGTCTTTGGGGTTTGCTGGACAGCCAATCTTGCCTAATTGCTGAGTTACAGGTTAGGCGAGAGACTCAAAAAATTAGAAGGCGAGTGACTGAGAAGAAAACCTGACATTGACCTCTGGCAGACATACATACATACATACCACCCACACACACACAAGGATTTTCATATTCGCCATTGAAATTTCAAGACAGCAACACATTCAAATTGCCTTTTTTGTGTCTATGAATAAATTTTGGGAGTGTTGCACTTAGAAATTATCATGAATCAAAATAAAAGAAATTCAAATTTTAAAAATAGATTTAGTATAAATTTCAAGTAAAAATGTACATTATTCCTTAGATGAATAGAAATGATTTCAGATTAATGATGGAGCATTTGACCTAGTGTGAATTAGGCCCTGTGCCCTCCCCCAGAACCACCACACACATAATAAAATTCTTTCTCTCTCCCTCTCTCTCTTTGTCCTTTTCAGACAGGGTACTCCTATAGTCGAAGCTGGTCTAGAACTCACTATATAGACCAGGTTGGTCTTTAACTAACAGATATCTACCTGCCTGTGCCTTCCAAATGCTGGAATTGAAGGCATGGCCACCATGCCCAGCTGTAATAAAAATCTCTTAATAAAGTAGTAAGCAGAAATGATAAATGTCTATGAAGTCATACACACCACTCTGAAACTTGCATGTAAAAATCTCTTCTCTACAAAAAGTTGGTAGGTCCATGAACAGAATTCATTTTCCTTCTTCAATGTCTGATATTCAAAGAGAAAGACTAAAAGGAAAGCAAAAAGAGATTCATGGCCCTGTTTGTCAGTGTGACAGCTCCTCTCTAAAGAAAGATGTGTATGAACAATGAAATCTGAACCTCTTTACACCAGGTGTGGAAAACACTTAAATCTTCTAAAACTCTTCAGCACTCGTATATAAAAGCATAGAGTTCAAAATCCAGTAAGGATGGAATTTTCAGCAGAAATACTGGATTTGAATCAGAGAACAGAAAGAAAGAACTAAGTGAAACTTAAAGTAAACCCTTGAAATTTGCCCAGACGTTTTCACAAACCATTTAACAAACCAAAGTTCTTAGGAAAGTCAAATTAAGGTACTAGACTAACCATTAGAATGCCAATCTCTTGCAGCCCAAAGACCTGACCTTGAACAGATCATAGTGTATGGTGAGCGAAATGTGTTTTTGCTTTGAAACCACTCCCTAAAAACAATGTTACCTGGATCTGTGTCCTCTAAGATTAATTTTTATGATGTCTGAAATTGTATCAGATCCTCTTCACATTTTAAAATATGCCTGAAACAAATGATAGCAATTATCAAAGTCTATTTATTTGTAAAAAGATTTTCCTCCCTGTAAGTTGGATAGGAGGTAATGTTTTTAGCTTGGTACATTGACCACTATCATTTTATAGCAGGGGTCTAAATGTATGTGTCTGCATACTCACATGCATGTGTGCTTGTGTTTGTGGACCTCTGTACATTCAAGGTTCTATAGGTTGTAGTGAGAGCATTCACCGTGGTTAACACACAGGAGAAAACCCGTGTTCTCTATACACCACTGTAAAGATCAAACTCTTGCTATTTGTCTTTATTTTTGTTTTTAAATTTTTTATTTATTATTTTTATTTTTGTGTATACAAGTGTACTGTCTGCATGTGTGTATGTGCAATACCCATGCAATACCCATGGAGGACAGAAGAGGGCATTGGATCCCCTAGAACTGAAGTTACAGACAGTTGTTAGTCTCCATGTAAGTGCTGGGAATCAAATTCCTCTACAAGAGCAGCCAGTGCTTTTGACCACTGAGCCATCTCACCAGCCCCCCTGTTATGTGTCTTTATATGTAATAAATGCTACTTCTTTTCTGCTAGGACTACTTTTTGCATTCTTGGAGAATTTCATACAAATACAAGGCATTTTGATTATATTCATCCCTCATTTTCCCCTCAGCTCCTCCCAGGTTTTTCCTCATCACCCCACCAGAATCCCCTCTCTCAGACCCATGCCCTCTTGTATTTATTTTTTATATATAGCCTACTAAGCCCAATTAGTGTTGGCTAGGCTATTTTTAATCAGTACGCAGATTTTAAGAAAAAAGAAGCCTATAAATTCTGTCCTCAGAAGTGTAACTAAACTGTTCCTTTGGAAAACTTTATTATTATGATGATCTTATGTAAATCCTAGCACACTAAAAAGCAAATATATTTTTCACACTGAAGTCTGTGACTGTAACATTTAATGTACTTTCCAAATGTCCTGCAACATCATTAACTCTCATCTACATGCTTTATAAAACTAGAAGATATTTATTTCAGCACTTAACCAAATCTTAGGGTAAAACAAGATGTGACCTAATAAACTACCTTCAACACGAGGGCCAGGCACTGTTTCCTGCAAGAATTTCAAATGACCATTTAGCAAATAAATACATGTAAAAGACGCTTTATAAAGCAGGTGTGAGAGTCTGAAGTGGTTTTGGCTTCGGTTTCTATTCTCTCTATTTCTGCAAGACATTGGCATATAGCTCTAACAGTTGTGCTCATTCCAGAGGACACCAATGCCAGAAGTACAAAGCCGTATGTGAACGCCTATTCTGTGGAAATTAACGTGGAATTTTCAGTCCACCTTCCATGTCAAAATAGGTCATAAAAACAACAGTAAAAAAAAACTTAATTGGAAAAATAAATTGGAAAGACCTAAAGTGGGATATTGTTCTTTCTTGTGCATAATCATTTTTGAGCCCTGCATGAATAATGCTTAATTTTATCCTCCAAACCTTAAATGATCTAATAATTCCTCAAAGAGGTCCTCTCTGGCCCCAAACTAGTATTTGCTTCCCCCATTATTTTTATTCCAACTCATTCTTTAGATTTTTATAGCATTCACATTCATCTGAATTGCAGCTGAAATGAATTTTAAAGTCTACAGAATGCAATAATGCAGGCTTAATAAAGGCAGAGTGTATGGTACAATGAAGTAATGAAAGCAAAGGCAAATACTAAAATGACTTCAGATCGCCAGGGACAGTTTCCTGGGACATCCTTAGCCACTCTGAATGTTCTTCGTCTTCACCCTGCAAACTCTTAAGTTCCTAAGGTGTCTTTATTCTTCACCCAGGCATGCAGGTAAACAGGTTGTATAACAGGATCAACCAGGTGTAAACTATTAATCTAAACAATTTTAATAAGCAATATAGGTGAGATGTTACAGTGAACCTCCAGGGGAGTCTTAGAGTTTAAATAGCACACTATAAATCAATATTTAATACACTTAATTCCTCCCTTGAACAAAGGGTGCTTAAAATGTCCAGATTTCTAGTCATCCTATCATAAACCAGATGTAAATTAACCTCTGATTCATAATATCAGGCTTCAATTATTTTCTTTTATTTTACTATCATTATTTCTATAAGCCCTATTATATATACATTATTTAGAAGACTTGGAAATAAATAGATGCCCCAGGCCAGTGTTCTGCTGCCTCATTCTTTTTCTGCCTTCAGATATTCCAGTACCACAAGGGACATTCACAACACAGCCATGGCTTGTGAACACATTCAGGGTTTGGAATGTGAACAGCAGTGACAGCTTCATGAGCCCTCCAAGGTCTGATCCTGTGAGGTGGGAAGGGTGGACGCAGAGAGGCACAGAGTGGTTTGAGGTCCTTTGAGCAGAACCCTATGTATCTAAGGTATGGTCTCAAAGATATGTGAGGGATATCCCCTTCATATAATTGACCCTTTCAGCTACTCACACTGTAGAGTGCCAGAGTCAAAGGCAATATAAATGTGGCCCTCTAAAACCTAGAGATGACCATAGGACTCCATTTATGCAAGAGCATTACCAGTTGCCTGTCCTTTCTCTGTCAGTGTTACCATCCTATATGATAAGAGCAACCTTGTTAGTTTCCTGTGCCCTTAGGAGTCCAGTGCACTCTAGTGCACGGTAGGTACCCGGTGAGTTCTGAATGTATCAAATACATAAGGAAGAAATGGTAGTGAGTAAGTGAATAGCAAGCAAAATGGTGTAGCCATGTGTCTAGACTGGCGTTATCATTTTAAAGTGAGACGTTGGAAAACAGAATGCAGGCAAAGGAGGAATACAGAGCAACTCATAAACTCAATTTTTATAAACTGTTGCTATTAATAGAAGTAGTTATATTCAAATACTAAAATGTGGACTGAAACCAGCAGTGTGACTTGAAAAGTTACTTATATAATTCCTTTGGTGGTGAAAAATCTAACAAATTTAGTGATATAACTTGAATATTAGAGATAAAATTTATTTTCTCACTGCATGCTTTATTTAAGGCATATCCACTGTGCAAATAACTCTTTAATATGTGTAATCCTAACTCAAACTGTAAATAAAGATATTAAATATGGCAGCCAGAAAATGCCACATGCTCTCTCTCATACGTAGTTCTGAGCTTTGAATCTTTAGATATGTATTTAAACTGGAGTACCTACAGAACTCACAAAACTAGAAAGCGACCATGGGGGAAGATTTCAAGGGATGGAGGACAGTAGAACAGTCATGTGATGGTGGAGAGAGAAATAATTGAGCAGGAACAGTTATGGTGAGGGACAGAGGGCAAAGCAGACTAGGAGGAATGGAGAGGGATGACTAATATTAAAGGCCTTTGAAAGAGTCATATGGAAATCCACTCTTTTAAAAGCTTCCTAAAATATATACATATATTAAAAGAATCTAAATGAAGTTACCCTATACAGAAGGTTAATTCCTTTTGCAGCACCATAGCCTATCAAACCAAAAGCCCAGTTTTGGATGTGGATTAGCTCTCTTAGAGTTGTTGGCTAGGGGGCACTGTATAGAACCATCCCCAAAGTAATAACAAGCTATTGCCATTCCCTTTTTTTACCATCCAGAAATTGATGACAAGACCCCTATTCATTGCTGAAGACACATACTTGAGTCATAAGGCATGGAGAAATCAAACTGGCATTGACCTGTAAGCTTCATTCCAACTGGCTAGATACCATAGTGCCAGAAAGTGCTACACATGCGGCAGGGGAGGAAAGTCATTAAGTGTCTTAACCACCTGTGAGCATCAAATCTATAACAACTGGCTTGCCAGGATATATCCATTGATGCACAAATGTTATAGTAACTAACCAGTTTCTGTTTTGATATCCGGCCTGTTCCACAAAACCGAACTCCTGCCTGGTACTGTTAACTGGACCAAGGACCTATGAGTGACTAGGTCATAGACACTAAAGGAGAACCTACTATTATTCTGTCAAATGGTCATAATATTAAACTGCCCCCTAAATATGTACCTTTATATCCATAGGTTATTGTACTTCTCAATTCAATGAGAAACCCAATCAGAGAGACTTTTTTTATTTTTTTAATGCAGAGACTCAGAACTGGTAAAAGTGCAGAGAATAAGAGATTATGAAACTTTGTCCTAAATGAGACACTTATATTATGCTCTCACTTTGAAAGCCCAGAGATCATCATGGAAGATGGGGCAGAAAGATTTTCAAGCCAGAGGGAGTAAAGGAGGACATCTGTGAAGCAGTGGTTTCAGGACAGGACAAGGCTTTTTCTCACATGAACTTACTGTGACTGCATGCACGAGATATGCACAAGATCAAGACAACCCAAATTCCAGCATAGACAGGGGAGGAACTCATGAATTCAACCTTTATATGAGACACTATTGGCAGTTGTTTGGAGAGGGAGAGTCTGTTCTCTTTAGCGATGTGTCTTGAGAGGGTACCCAGACTTCACTGAATGGCCATACACTCACATACATACTCACAGAACAAAGCAGACACAATCAGTCAAAAAACAAGCGAGTACATTTTGTAAGGAAGGAAAAGCTGCGGTGGTGGCTGCGGAAGGACAGGAAAGGAGGGTGGAGGAGGCGGAGGCGATCAAAACACATTTTATGTGCATATGAAATTCTCAGTCAATATTTTTTAAAGTAGCAACAATAAGTAAAATTAAATTTTAAAATTGAGGAAAAATCAGAATGACAATGGGCAGAAGAGAAGAGACAATCAAATGACCATCACATGACATCACATGACCACCATGTGACCATAGGTACTTGGCTTTCATAGAGAAGAGAGGAAGCTTAAAATGAAAAAAAAAAAAAAAAAGGCGGGCAAGACAGGAAGCAGAACAGGAGAGTCGGGAGAGTCTAATGTGACCGCACCAGCATTTACTGTAAGTGGCCCTGCAGCTGGGTTATAATTGTTCCATCAGTGCTGATGTTGCTACAACATCTGAAGTGGAAGGTGGGTCAGGTGACATGGAACATGATTGTCCAGCAAATAACAATCATTTTAATTAACCATAAATAAATGGCTGTGATCAATCAGAAAAAGAAACACTCGCAGGCTGGATGTTACTGCAAAGCAAAAGGCAAATGGAAGCCATAATTCAGGCCTTTCAAATTTTAAAAACTAGCATATACTCTCTGCTTATATTTCTCATGTCTGTCTCCTCTGTTGTTTCGTTCTCATGAGGCCATGTTCTCTATTTTTAATATAGTCCAGAAAATGAAATTTCAACACCCCAAATTAAGCATTTTTCTATGAGCATCTACGTCCCTATCTATGCGTCATCATCAAAGCAATCTTTGTCTCAATCCAATTCCCATAATGCTTCTGTAAAATATTGTATTTATTATTTTTATTTTATGTGTATGAGTGTACTGCCTGTATTTGTGTGAGTGCACCATGTCATTCAATGCTCTCAGAGGTCAAAAGATGGCCTCTGATTCCCCTGAACTGGAGTTATGAACAGCTGTTAGCTGCCATGTGGGTGCTGGAATTCGAACCCGGGGCCTCCGCCAGCCGTGAGTGATCTTAACTGCTGAGCCATCTCTCTAAACCCACTATGCTGTTCTTTACCTTATATTCACATTTTTAAAAAGAGAGAAATTCCCTAAGATATTTGATGCCTCCTCATTTCTTTTTTATGTATTTGGGGCATATAGTTCTGTTTCTACCTGGAAATCTTACAGGAATGATAAGAAAGCCTTAGTGAAATATAGTGGAAATATTTTTGTTTCTCTTATTTTATTTAGTTTTCTCTGCTTCCTTGATTTACCTTCCAAATTAAAGGACAAGAAGACTTTATCAGTATAAAATTGTCATTTGAGTGGCTGGAGACATGACTCAGTGATTAAGAGCACTGGCTGTTCTACCAGAAGACCAAGGTTTGGTTCCAAGCACCCACATGGTGACTAACAGTCATTCAAAACTGGAGTTCCAGAAGACCTGATGCCCTCTTCTGGCCTCCACAGGCATTGCACAACATGTGTGCACTTTATATACATGCAGGCAAAACATTCATACACACAAAGAAATGATACTTTTTAAAAATTCTCATTGGAAACACAAAATTTTAAGTCAGAAAAAGACAAATATCCACTTTAGAACCACAGAATTTTTTCTCAGTCTTACCATATTCAAAGTAGACACACCATGGTAAAGGTGCAAAGTCCAATTCATACTATTGCATCATTGTTAAAAGCCTTCTTTTGATTGTTTTCGTCACATGAATTTGTTCCAGGTACAACTAAGAGTCGTCTCCTTTTATTGCTTTCAATCATGCTGACTTCCCATATCACCTTTTGTTCATTAAGCATGTACTTCTAGGACTGGAGAGATGACTCAGCCATTAAGAAAACTGGCTGCTCTTGCAGAAGACAAGGGTTCAGTTCCCAGCACCAACATGACAGCTAATAACTAGCTGTAACTCCAGGTCCAGGAGACTGATGTCCTCTTCTGGACTCCAAATTCATTGCATACACATAATTCACTTACATACATGCAGGCAAAAGTCTCATACACATAAATTAAAAATATTTTTTTAATAAAAATAATTGAAGCTGGAGAGATGGCCCAGCAGTTAAGAGCATTAGCTCTTCTTTAAGAATAAGACCCAGGCTTGAATCCCAGCAGCCACCTGGCAGCTAACAACCACCTGTAACTCCAGTTCCAGGGGACCTGACACCCTCTTCTATCCTCTGCAGGTACTACACAACATGGGTGTGCTTACATATATGTAGATATAACACTTAAACACAAAAAAATAATAAATAAATAAAATTAAAAAAAATTTTAATTAACTACATATGAGTTCTCTTCAAATTTTGTTTCTGTTTTTCTGTTACTGTCTCATAAATATATGATCGCTCAAGTGATCATAAGCTACATGTAAGAACTTACCTCTTCCTCTTCTTTCTTAATGCTGTACAGCTCATCATAAAGTTCCCAATGTAGTAATAAATAAGATGTTTTACATTTCAATTACTGTCATATTTAGATATTTAGATTTTGAAAAAAACGCTTTACATAGTCTAATTTGTTTCTTGCTTCTTTACTATATGGGTGTGTGTGAGTGTGTGTGGTACTAGAAAGCAAACTCAAGGCCCTGGTCGTGGTAGTTAAGAACTCTACTATTCAAATCCCCGGCCTTCAGGGCCATTTTATCATTCCTCACAAGACACGTTTAAACCATCACTCACATATCAAGAATGATAGAAAAGAATCCCAACAGGCTTTGTTACACAAAATGCCAAAGGTCAAGAAACAAGTGCAAGTAATGACACCAAAGAGAGGGACCATTGACTCTGTCTAAGAAACCTTAAGAACACAATAGTTCTAATGCTGAGCTTGAATGTAAAAGTGCCAACATCATCACAGTAATGTGTTTTGCCAACAATTCACAGGTTTGCACTGCATGAGCAGACCAAAACAGCATATCTAGAGATGGTCAGCATCTGTGTCTTTATTGCATGGACACTCTACAAGGTAGTTTGAATCTTTGCTGCATTTAAAGTGATTTTATTAACACATTATTTGATATGTAAGTAATAATAACCTAAAGCATCTCAAGATGAAGAATAAAAGCCAATAATGTCAATAGGAAAAACCCTGGAAACATTAATGAAACGTATATGGATCTATCACAAAGTTTGTTTATTATGCATCTCTCTTAAACAGCTCTGAAGACGCTTGTTTTTATAAGAAAGGCCACAGATACAGGGGAAAACTACAGCAGCCACATGAAAAGCACTTGGTTTACACAGATGAAAACTAATTGTTCATTGATCCATGCTGCAGGATTGTGTGGTCACCGCTACTTGCCTTCTATGACAGAGGCTACTGATGCTCTCCTCATTTAGCAGAGAGATAATAAAATTGCTATGCCTCGGGTGATAAACAAAACTAATGGCACAAACAGAAAGGAGTTTGGACCATTTAACTGCCAGTTGTCTATTTTTACTATGAAATAAAATTCCATTTTTGATGGTAGCATCGTGACTCAAAGTCATTGTGATTGCACATACATGCTGATGTCTCTCTTTTATGCAAATCTGGTTGCTGTCAAGTCAGACAAACACTCAAAACATTCTACTGCTGCTCCTGGCTTGTTCATAGACAACTATTTATCTCAACCCAGAGATTTTTGTATTTTTCTGTAATCCAGCCTTATGTATTTGAATTTGATTGGCCTTAAGATTTTAGAAAGTTTACCCTTTCTTTGAAAACACTAGCTCTTGGAATAGATAGGATGATTTCTGAAATATGCTTCTGATAATTGATATCACACAGTAAAGAATGGCAGTCACATTTTCTAAACGTTTTCTCAACTTTAGATTTCTATTATACTAATGCTAACAATCTTTTTAATATTCTACTTGATTGTCTATGAAATCTACATAAATCACTTCTTCATTTCTGAGCCCCCAGAACTATTCATCATATCATTTCCATTCCTTGTTTGCATTTTATCTGATAGGTAAGTAGTTCCTCCAATTTTTAAACTTATCTATCTTAGACATAGCTCAGTATATAGTATATTCATTTGATTGTTATTCTGTAATTTTCAATTATCCAATTGATTTGACCTTAATATCTCTAGATTGTCTTCAGTATCATGTGAATGCCACTTATAAGAAAATCAAAACAGAAGTTAAATGACAGCAGAATCACAGCTCTTAAAATTTGAATGTGTTGAAAACATAAATGTAAGCTGATACTCATGAAACACAGATTAACCAAATGTAGAAAAGCAAAGAAGAAAGACCCACCTATACCTATGATAAAACCAGCAGTATTTTGGAATATGTTGTGGCTACTCTACTTACTGTCCTCCATGTGGATGTGTGCTGTTACATTTTCTGTTATACTTCACAATTCTTTGTACAAACCACACCATGTACCCTATGTCATGTTTTTCTTGTTTTCTTCAGTTGTTTACCATGAACATTTCCCCATTTCAATAATCACTCTACCATAGATTCATGTGTGCAATCTTTGAATGAAGACAGTATTGGCTTTGTGTCATTCCTGAAACACTAATCACATGTTAGTCTCAAACATTGTATCCTTGCTGTATTTCAGCCCAGGCTTGATTTTCCATAAAGATTGGCATTCCTTGGCTTCTTGCTTCATCCAGGTCTCTCTCAGGTATTATCATTCAGAGAGGCTTTCCTGAGGAAAGTTCGAAGGTTATCCATTCTCACCATGTAATTCATGGTGACACCTACACAACCACTGTATATTGTTTATATCATATATTTATTTATTACTTTATTTTCTATGTTCACTATAAACATGCAAGCTATAAACAACATCAATTTGGGATGTTTTGTTTACTAGTCATTTCCCAGTGCTTACGAATATTTATAAAACATGGGAGGAAATCAATTTTGAAAATCAGTGGATGGATGGATATTATTTAAATGCATGATTTTGAGAATAATTTGTTTCAATATCACAGAGTATTCTATAGGAATCTCCCAAATTTTCTCTTAATAAAAAATAAACATCAAATTCAATTAGTAACCAATATCTCTATTAGCTGTGACTACATATTACATGGCTACTGAAAGAACATCTATCCCAGCAAATGAATGATCAGGAGACTTTATAAACTTACTTAGGGTTTCTTGATACATTCTTGCACAATGAATAGTAAATTTGCCTTTCAGCAGCATTGATAGTTTCCTTCGTCAGACTGCTAGGCTCAGAGCCAGTTTCTATATACTTCTGTGTTTTATTATGCATTGCTTCTCACTATTTTTGCTTGCTTTGGAGGACTGCGCTGTAGCTCCTTAAAAATTTGCTGCTGCAAAAGATCAAGGATAACTAAAGCAATTCTGAGCAAAAAGAAGACGGCAGGAGAAATCTCCACACCTGATTTTAAGTTAGAGTCACATTAATCAAAAGAGCGTGGAAATGGCACAAAAGGGGACAACAGGATCAGAGTGAAGACTGCAGAACCCAGACATGAACCCACACAACGACAGCTACTGGATTTTTGACAGATGCCAAAACTGCACAGTGGAGAAAAGACAGTATCTTCAACTAATAGAGCTTGGATAGTTGAATATCCATATATAAAAGAATGAAATTTGAACTTTATCTTCCACCCTGTACAAAACTGAATTCCAAATGGATCTAAGACCTCACATTAGACTTGATACTTTGAAACTGCTAGAGGGAAAATTAGGGAATAGGTTTAGCATATAGGACTAGGACTGTATAGGATTCCAATGACAGGAAATAAAGCCAATAACTGACAAATAGAATCTTAAGGATCTGTAAGGCAGAAAACTGTCACTTGAGGGAGGAGGAAACCCACTGAATGGAAATAAATATTTGCCAGCTGTACATCCGACAGATTAGTGCTTAGAATATATACAGAATTTGAAAATCTAAAACAAACAAACAAAAAAATCCAACTAACAAAATGGTCTTTGTAACTGAACAATAAGCTCTCAAAATAAGAAATGCAAATTGCTAGTAAACACTTTTGTTTTTAGTAAACACTCCTTAGCCAGTAGAGAAATGCTGATTAAAAGTACTTTAAGATTCTACCTCACCTCAGGCATAATTCCCGTTATCAAGACTATAAATGACAGAAAATACTGGCATGACTATTGGGCTTCATTCACTGTTGGTGGGAGTATAAACCAGTGCATCCATTTTGGAAATCAATTTGTATGTTTCTCAAAAATTAGAAATAGCCAGACAAGGTGGCACCTATCTTAAATCTCAGTACTTGGGAGGCAGATACAGGCAGAACTCTGTGAGACTGAGGTCAGCCTACTCTCTAGAGTGAGTTCCAGGCCAACTGGGGTGATAGGAAGACACAGTCTAAAAAACAAATTCTAGAACCACCATACAATCCAATTCTATCACTCCTGAGTGTATACCCAAAGGACTCCATCCTATTACAGATGCTTTCACATCAATGTTCCTTGAGGCTCTACTCAAATTAAATCAGCCTAGAAATCCATAAAAAGACTAATGGGTAATGAAAGTGTAGTACATACATACAATGGGATTTTATTCAGCTGAAAGAAAAGTGAAATTATGAAACTTTCAGGTTAAGTGACTAGAACTTGAAGAAATTATATTGAGCAAGATTACCAGAAAGTTAAAAGCCACATGTTCTTGTTCATAAGTGGATTATAGCAGTAAATTTTTATATTTATATAAATTATAGTGTCTGGAGAGATCTAAAAGCAAGAAAGGGACCTTGGTAAGTGGATAAAGGGGTTGGAGATAGTAGGACAGGTGTGCAATGAAGATAGAAAGATGGAATATTGGGTATGGCAAAGTTTTACAGTGCTGGAGTAGAGCATGGGGGAGAAAACAGGGTGCAGAGGGAAGGGTTATCCATAACCAAGGATGTGAGAAGAAGCCACCTAGAAAGCCTTGTTTTATTTATTTTGCATGTATGAGTGTTTGGCCTGTATGTAAGTGCACTACATGCTGAAAGAGGGTCTCAGATCCCTAGAGCTAGTTCACCATGATGTGGGAGCTGGGAACCAAGCCAGGGCCCTCTGAAAGAACAACCAGTGCTCTTAGCCACCAAGGCATCTGTCCAGCCCATAGTTTGTTATTTTTGAGTTTTTATGAGAATTAAGTACATAAGGAATATATTTGGAGAATTTCCACTCTTCCTCGTCCCTTCCCCTCCAACTCTTCCCATTCCCTTCCCTCCTCCCTCTCAATTTCTTGTCCTTTTCTTTCTAATTGTTACATATACATGCATACATTTATAAATATACATAATGTACTGACTGCATTTAGAGGTGCTTTTGTGAACATGTGTTCAGGGCTAATCATTTGTCCTCAGCCTTGATCATCTATCAGGGAGGGAGCTAGTCCCTGGGAGAAAACCGAGTCTCCCTCCCTCAGTAGCCACTGATTTCCTGTAGATTTTCACCTAGAGGTGAGACCCCATCCAAACTGGCACACCAACTGGTACATCATTAGGCTGAACTGAATTTGCTGAATTGTGGTGCAGCTTCTCTATCACATCCAGACTGTGTTATAAAGCAGCAGGGGTCTTGCTCCTCTGTCTTTCCATTCCCTCTTGAATGATGCTCCCTGAGCCTTTGGTGTAGAGGTCAAGGTGCTCAACATCCTTAACAATTAGGCAAATACAAATGGAAAGCCAATACTCTAAAAACTAATTTTAAAATATAATTAAAAAAAAAAAAACCACTCTGCAAGGGATACCATGAATGTGAGGATAATGCAAGTCCTAGAAACCACAGGTTATTAAACAAAAATCCCAGGGCCAGGTGTAGGACATCTTCCTAGGAGTGGGAGGCCAGAAAGGCTTCAGAGGCCTCCAAAACTATATACAGGTTATGGCCATTAAAACTGGATAATAAGGCATTACTGTTGAAGACACCACAAACCTAGATTGCAGAATACAGAGAACCATGCTGGAATTGAGCTGGAAGCTTCTTCCCTCCTGGGGAGCCTTCATAGTGCTGGGTGTTGTTATGCAAGCAGCTGGGGGAGAAATGTTAGCAATGGTCTTCCTCAGCTTTGATCCTTGAATATAATCATCAGGCAAAGGGTAATTACTGATGCGTAATGGTATATCAGCTATAGGAGTGACCAACTGGTTTTTTTATTGGTTGTGAGTCCCACTCTGGGGGAGGGAGCTCATTCCTGGTGCTGTGGCCCTGTGGCGACATCATGGACAATAGGAGTAAGTCTACTACTTTCGTTTTGCTAAATGGACATGTTGTCAAACTTCCTCTTAAGTTGGTATGCATAAATCCATAGACTAATGCTGTCCTCAGCCTTGATCAAAGTAGCTTTTCCTGAATGGCAGTCAATGAAAAGACTCATTGCTGGTCCAGGTACTGAGAACAAATTATTGTTGAGTATGGAGCATTAAATGGATAACTCATATCACCCCTCCAGGTCTCCAAGAAGATCATGAAAGAGGGGTAGAAAGAATGTAAGCCCTGAACAATGAAGAGGATGACCGTGAAAAACTCTTAGAAGCATAACACGGATGTGGTACTAATGAACTCCTCAATAGCTGTAGGTACCTGCATAAGGCTTGCACAAGACTGAGCCAGTAAAAATTCAGTCATAGATGAGGGAGGAGCTTATGGGACTCTGCCCTGTGTAGGAGAACTAATGGCAGTTGGGGACTACAGAAGAATTGGAAGTCATTGTCTTCAGTGATACAGCATTGATGAATTCTCATACTCCAGTGGATGCCTACGATCACAGGATGCCCTGGTTAACGCCGGTAGGTCAGAAAGCAAAATAAAAATCACATGAAAATGAGATGAGGACCTGGGAAGAAGGCTTTAACGGAGGTTGGAACATAAGGAGGTGAACAGCTGAATGTGACCTGATGTATTATATCCATGTACAACATTTCCAAAGAACATTTTTTAAACTTACTGCCACATATTTTAATGTTCTTTTCTGAAAAATGCAAAAGCTAAAGTAGCACAGAATTCACAGTGAATATTTAGTCATTTATTTGTCATTTGTTAATTGCCTCAAATCTGCGTTCCAATGAGTGCTGAGTAGCAGTGTATTTCAGCAGGGCACTGCAGGGGAGGCTTGGTGGGGTGGAGAAATCATCTTGCTGAGGTATATTTCTTTCTACATTGTGGTAGCTGACTGAGCTGGAAATTTTCCACTTATTATTCATGGCTAATACATATTCAAAACTTTACCACTACAAAATCACATTATGAAGATGTATTCCTTAAATACAAACATGATTAGCAAGGTTTTGTAATATTAAGCTCAAGGTTTCTCTAGTTAAACTCAGCTTAAATCTCATATTGTCTGTACACCCATTACAGAGAATGAAACGCTACTTCCTTTGAATTTTAAAAATTTAAGCGCTATGTAATGTCAATTTCCGCATCTATAAATTGAAAATGTTATAATACCTTTTTTACAGTCACGAAGACAACTTAAAATACACAAAAAATATTAATTTGTGTAAAATACTGAGAAAAGCATAAGGGCTTGGTATACGGCTCAATGGTTAATGTGATTATTGTACAAGCATAAGAGCCTGAGTTCTGACCTATAGCGCACATATAAAAGCAGCCTGGTCTGGCAACGCGTGCCTGTGGTGCTTGCACTGGGGAGACAGAACAAGATGATCCTGAGGGTTCTCTGGCCAATCTAGCCAGTGTGGGAGCTTCAAACTCGGGGAGAGACACTGGCTTAAAAATAATAATTCAGAGAGTGATAAGGAAAGCACTGGACGTTGACCTCTGTCCTCCATATGTGCTCACAGGAACACATGAACCCAACACATATGCACAAGCATATGCCACACATATAAACAGCACATGCTAGATGGTCTGTGTTCATTATTAGACAGAAAAGACTTATATCCTCAAAAGAACTTCAACATTTGTGAAGTTCTTATTTGTCATAGATCTAGATTTTGAGATACGATGACTTTTAAATAGTAGTAACTTCCTCTTACTACCCTTGAATCCTCATTGTAAAGCAGAATCAACATGAAGCCTGCGAGAAACTATGTCAACGTACACCAGACTGAGGAAAAAGGGGGAGAGAAACAGAAAAATAACTAAGTGGATGAAGAGTTAAGGAATGTGAAACCCTCACGTATAAGGAGGATTAGCTGTGCTTAGCAAGAAGGTGCTCTAGAGAGCGCTGCAGAAAAATGCACAAAGGAAACAGGAAGGACAGTATATGCAAAAGTACTGGTACAGCCACAATTTTTATTCAGATTGCTTTCTCTTTATGTCCTTCATTACCAACCTCTCTCTCTCTCTTTCTCTCTCTCTCTCTCTCTAGCCCCCTTAAATAACTGCTATTTTAAATTGCAATTTAACAAATTATTCTATGGCATAAGCAATCCAGCATTTCAATAACATCCACTTAAAATATTTATATTTGTCTTACTTAAAGATTACATTATATAGCTCCATGTTTCTATTGAAAAGCACGTCATTGGATCAGCCACATTCCTGAATAAGTCTCAGTCCACTCTCCATATGCTGCTTTCTGCTTTTACCTATGTGAGAAGAATTAATAAATAGCAAGGTTTGGAATCTAGTTCATTTTTAGTACCTTTGTGTCTAAACTGGGTTACCATCCTCACTTGTTTGTTCCTTCACTTTTAAGTTTTAAGGATGACAACTAACACTTAGGTTTCTGAACTCCAAAGACATTGCTATGAAAAAGCTCTAAAAGGACCTCCTTGGTAGTCATCTCTTCCGACAACCTGTCAAGCAGCACAATACTCTAGCATCTTATATTGTTATTTTTCAGGGCAATTATGTTTCAAGATTTCAGTTCATCAAAGGCAAGAGGAAACTGGGCCAGAGGATTTGCCACAAATCTTTGGGAAAGGAAAACTAAAAGGCCCTAAACAAAGAAGAAAGAAATAGTTGACCATCACTGTTCAGTACCAGAATCTTTCCAAACAGTAGTTTTCCAAGCAAATGAAAAGATTTTAATTCTCATGTTTTAATGAAAAAAAAACATGATAAAACATTTTGGTCTGTTTCACTATGAAATACTGATAATACATCATCATAAGGCAAGAACATTGAAGACTTTACTGAGGGAACACTAGACAAAGTTGTTTTTTTGTAAGATACCCAATAATGCCATGACATAAAACGTAAATGCTAAGTAACGAATCTAAAAGAAATGACCTGCTTTTTTTAAAGATCAAGAGGCAAACTCATTAAGATTACTTGGTTGTTCAGTCATACATATGAAGACATTTCTTAAGCATTTTATTTGTTTTGGGGGTTTTGTATATTTTTAGTTTGGGGTTTTGATCTGGTTTGTTTCATTTTTTGAGATAGGGTCTTCCTAGCAGCCCCCGTTGATCTGAAACTCACTATGCAGACCAGACTATCCATGATGTCACAGAGATCCACCTGTCTCTCCCTCCGGCATGCTGAGATTAATAGAATGCCCAGTTAAGCATTCTATCTCTTAACTAATCACTTTTATGCATACAGTTGTGATAAAAAGCACAGCTTGACTTAGTAAGAATTCTTGAGCATGTGTGCTATACTAGTGGGGTAAGAAGTGGAAATGACTGTTAGCATGATTTCAGAGTGTCTTTGAAGAGGATCCAAGAACCAGAGGATGAAATTTTATGAAGGAAGAAAATGAAACCAAAGCAAAGAGGTTGAGTGTGAAAAAAATTCTCACTTAAATATGGTATCTCCTCACCTGTTTCCAGGACTAGACAGCTTTTGTCTCATATTGCAGTTTTACAGATCACAGTATCTGTAAATCAAGCAATGATTCAAATGAAATGGAATGGCCTCAAAGAACCTAGACAATTAAAGTACTTAAAACAGATATGAATGCTTCAGCACATAGGTAAATAGAGCTAGTAGATTGTGACACAGTATGAGTAATAAGTTCCCTCATTGCAGTAAATCACCTAAAGCTTTAACGGAGAAAAAAAAAGTTCATCACAAGGAATGCACTACAAAGCAAAGCAAAATTGAATTTCTGCTGACCACACACAAAACATGTTCAAGGTATACACATCTATACATGTGTGTGTGTTCATGAATGTAGTCATTACTAGAGCTTTGGTGGCCAACTCTACTGAAGCCCAAGCTTTGAATTATATTCAGTAGCTTCTCTATTAATTGATTATATTTGGATATGCATTTATAAATCCTGATATTTCATTTCTGTATCTCTTATACTATGTAGAAACTTACTAAATCCAGGCTCTGAACAAAAGAGGTCAAATATTAGATTCCACTTGAGCATATTTTGTTTGAAAAGTGAGATCTTGAAACTAATGAAATTGTTTTATTAAAATATTTTGTGATATGCTTTGTGATATGATTATGTGATAAAATAAAAAATCATTGTGGGACAAGAAGAAAACATGATCAAAAGAATTCTCACAATGCCACAACCATGTAAGGAATCAGGAGCTCACTCTTCCAACCTCAGTTATTAGCAAGTCTTGTTATAGAAGATGGCACATGGGATCATGGAGTTACATCACAGGCTAACAAGCCTTTTCTATAAAACACAATGTAATAGGCCAGATTTATAGTACCAGACATGTGTTTCCTCCTCTGGTATAATCCTTAAATCCAAGTATAATGCTGTTGGTGTCCCCTATAATATTCATGCACAATTACAACATGGGCATATCTTGCCATCCCAGTCTTTGCTGACGTTTATAGATTTCACATCTGGGTAATACTGTTAATGACTTTTCCCCCAAGTAGTCTGCTTAGCACTTTCCAAAAGCATTCCCCAAGCAAATATGATGATCCAAGCTCAATCCTCAGATCCCAAGTAAAAGTTTGGGTGTGGTATAGCATGAATTTATAATCCTGGGGCTTGAGATTTAGAGACTTGAGGAAACCTGAGCCTTGCTGGTTAGTCGGCCTAGCCTAATAGAGAGCCACAGAGATCCTACATCAAAAAGCAAGGTGAATGGCCATCCTAATCAACAACATTTAAAATCCACCTCAAAATTTTATACAAATACACCACACGTATGCACATACATATACATATATCTCTGTACTAGCACACACAAACATACACATTCACACACATACATATGCACACAAAAAAGAGATAAACTTTCTTGTTTGTTTTTATAAGAATATTGAATGTTTACAGTGAAAAATAACGTATGGAGGAATTTATAACATATGCAAAATATATAACAAGAACAAAGAACAGAAAACTGATAATGGAAATACTTATAAGTTCCTTAGACTCTATATGAAGTACTCTAAAATTATTGAAGGTAAACTATGTTAATTTATAATGCATCATTGAGCAGCCCTTAAAGAGACGTGGACAGGGGGAAATACTCAAACAACATTCATTCTTAAAGTACACAAGGAAAAACTAAAAACTATAGACATGAAAAACAAAAACAACTGGTAGATTAAACATACATATCAATCATGATATTAGATGTAAGTAGGTTGAATAGTTCATTGGAAATCAAGAATGAGTTATTCAAACTACGTAAGTAACAAGTGAAAAAGTTATTCAGACTGGAGAGATAGCTCAGTGGTTAAGAACACTGGCTGATCTTTCAGGACCAGGTTTGATTTCCACCACCCATAAGGCATACTTCTGTGACTCTATTCCAGGGGTGTCCAATGCCCTCTCCTGACCTCTGCAGGCATTACATGACACGGGCACACTTACACACATGCAGGCAACACATCCATATGCTAAAATAAAAATAATAAATAAAATATTTTTAAAGTTATTTGTATAGAAATACAAATGTCAATAATATTTAGAATTTCTTTTATATTAGTACTATTATTTGTTACTTTTCTGTTGCTGTGATAAAATACCATGACCAAGGAACTTATAAAAAGAAGAGTTTATTTAAGCTTATGGTTCCAGAAGACTCAGAGTCCATCAAGGGAGAGAGGCATGGTGGCAAGAGGTGGTTGGATCAGCAAGAGCACTCTCATCTTCAGACTGGCACAGAAAGCAGAAACAACTAGAAAGCTGGCAAGAATTCTTCAAGGCCACCTCCAGTGACGTGCTCCCTCCTATGTATCCCGACCTCCTAACGCCTCCCCAAACAGTGCCACCAAAGGGGCACAATGTCCAAATGCTTGTAGTTTATGGGGGACATTCTCATTCAAACCAGGACACTCCACTCCTTGGCCTCCATGGTCTCATGGACATATAAAATGCAAAATGCATTTAGTCCATCCTTAAAAGTCCTCAATACTATTCAAAAGTCTCCAATCCAAAGTCTCTTCTGAGAGTCAAGGCAGTCTTTTAACTGTAAACCTCTGTAAATTAAAAGAGAAATTACATACTCTTAACATACAGTGGAACTGAATACACGTTCTCATTACAAAAGGAAGGAAGGGGGCCCATAGTGAGGAAATACTGGACCAGTGTGAGGTCCAGCAATCACCCGCAATGAACACAGTCAAGATGGTATGCAAACAACAAGAGCAGTTTTATTCTCAAGAATCAACCAGCCTGCTGGGGTCTACCATTCAGAGAAATGGTGACCCCGAGGCAGTGGTTCGCAGGCCTTTTAAGCACAGTTAGGGGATTTCCAAATGGGTACTGGAAAACTCAGGCTAGGATTGGATAATGGTTAGAGCGGACGTATGGGGCAGTTAGAGATTGGTCTTTAGTCTGTCTGACTCAACAGCTTTGACCCTAAGAGGGGATGTAGTTTCCTACACCAGAACAATATCAAAATCCAGCAGGGAAAACGCCAAATCCAGTAGCTCAGGGTCTAACTTCTGGGACTTAACTTCCAAAGGGCTTGCATGGCTCAGCACATCCGGATTTGCAGCATCCAGCATGTATATCTCTCTTGGGCTGGCACCATTCCTTGTATGCAGTTCTTCTTGGCAGATGTCTAAAAGCTCTGACATCTCAGACTTCTTCCTAGAGTCATCACTTCAATCCCTTCATGCTTGGATCTTTCATCCCTCCAAAGCCAGCACCAGGTGAAAGACACTGCCTCGTCTGGCTGCCAGTTTGGGAGGAACCCCAGTTTGCTCTGTCCACTTTCATAGCTTTTCTTGCTAGTGTAAAAACCCTGCACCATTTTCCTTTCACAAGTTGGAGGCTTCACTGAGTGAGTTCTTGCCCTGAAGGCACTCTTTCCACTGTTTAAATGCAAATATCGAGGTCTCTCCTTAATCACTTTAATCTCCTTATCAAAGGGATCCTCTGCCTCAGCCTAAGGCTTGGCTCCAACATTAATCTTTCTACTGCTGTTTTTCCATTCAAACTGCACAGTCTGCATTTCTGCCCAATTTGCTCTTTTTTCACCGCAGAGCTACATAATATTCACCATTAATAGCTACACCACCATCTCTACTTTAGGATACCTTGAAATATCCTCTGCCAAAGAAGTTAGTCCATCACTTTTCAGAGAGGCTCTTAGGCTGTGGCAGACAGCAACTAGCCTCTTTGTGAAAATACCCCAGATGCTGTTTAAATCCTTATTTTTTCTCTGGCACTACTTTGCTCTCAGCACTACATTCTTCCAGGATCCTACTAGAACAGACCAGGAAGCTTTGTTTACAGCATTCAACTACTTTTCCAGTCCAAACTTCCAAAGTCTTCCACATTCCTCCAAAAACACACATGGTCAAGTTTGTCACAGCAACACCCCACAATCCTTATACCAACTTCTATATTATTTTAATGTTGCTGTGATAAAACATTGTGACTAAGAGAACTTATAAAAAGAAGAGTTTTGTAAGGTCTGGGTTTGAGAGACACAGCAGACAAATGGACCAGAACACTGGGAGTTAACAGGACTGGTTTATTAAGGCACAGGACTGGCTTCCCCACTGGGGAAGGAGAGAAGACCAGCCGGGACTATCTTTCTCCTAGGAGTGGAGAAAATACTAGCCTCCTCATCTTGGGGACTCAAGCTGGGAACTGGGCTGGCATGCCTGGCTTCAGATAGGGATGGAGAAGCTCCCTCAGGGAGAGTGCAAGAGGCTAACTCTCTGGGAGAGAGAGATAAGCCATTAGCCACACCTAGGCCACACCTAGTAGGCCCTTTTATGGGGAGAGGGGTCCCCATGACATCTGATTGATGTTCAAGGTAAACTTTGGGCCAGAAAGAAATCCCTTTTCACAGCTGTTTGTGAATTCTGGGTCAGGAATCTTATCTATTCAAGAAGTTGTAAAAGTCAATTCCTTTCTCAGATCTCTGTGGGTTCTAGGAGCCCTGGAACTGCGGGGGGGGGGGGGGGGGGGGGGGGGCCTTCAGTCACACCTTACAAGTTTATTTGACCTTATAATTCCTGTAGAATCAGAGTCTGTCATGGTGGGGAGGTGTGGAGGCAAGAGAGTACCAGGGCAGAAAAAGCATTCACATCTTCAAACAGGCACAGGAAGCAGATGTGTGGAAACTTCTGAGAGTCAAGAGACCAGTAGCCAAGTCAGGTGAGTGAGATGAAGTTCATTCATGTCAGCAGGCTGACATCTGGATTACTCCATAATGGCACCAGCCCAGAGTTCAAGTTTGTAGGGAAATTTATCGTCAACTCATACGGAGATGTTAAGCAAGCAGGGGGTTTCAGAAGCATGTATGTGACAGTTAAGCAAATGGTTACACATAAGCAAATGTTTACAAAAGATCACAAGAATGCAACAGTTTGACAAACAAAGATTTCAATGATATGTATATGATAGGAAAACTGGTCATAAACCAGAAGGGTCCAGGGCAGATTCCTGTTTCCTTTCTAATTCTTTTTGTATCTCATCTTGGGGATTTTCCTAGGTTCTTCACAACCACTTCAGTGCCAGTAAATTTCCATTGCCACCACACAGACACTGACTAAAATTCTGGCAAGACTTAAGAGATCTCAAAGTCTTTCCCTAGTATCTTGTTTCTTCCCACATAGCCTCACCTCCTGAAGCCTCCCCAAACTGTGCCACCAAACAGGGGGGAATATGTCAAAACACATGGAGTCACCACATTCTACTCCCAAAAGTTAGCTAGCTTTGAGTGGGGCCTGGACCAGGAAGAGGTTCCTTAAGGGGTTCAGACTGCTGTTCAGACTACTCTGACATTTGGGCCAGCAGACCCTATAGTACTTGAGAGTCCTGGCAAGACTCCATTGGGGAATCACAGCAGAGACTAATGGCATTTGGAAGTAAGACTCTACCTTCATCTGACGGTAACTATTCTGCCTTGGAGAGAAAGCTCTTTGCCTTCTCTTGGGCCTCAGTGGAAATTGAACTTTTAACAATAGGCCACCAAGTTACCATGCAACCTGAGCTACCCATTATGAACTGGGTGTTAACTGACACACCAAGCTATAAAATAGGATGCAACAATCCATTATTAAATGGAAGTGGTAGATACAAGATCAGGCCTTAGCAGGCCCTGAGGTCACAGGCAAGTTACATGAAGAAGTTGCCCAAAGACCTATGATTCCTGTTACACTGCATTCTGTTCTCAAGCATGCACCCATAGCTTCATGGAGCATGCCCTATGATCATTTGACTGAGGAAGAGAAGAATAGGGCTTGGTTTATGAATGGTTCTGCACATCATGGAGTCACCACCCAAAATTGGACAATTGCAGCATTACAACCAATTTCTGGGGCAACAGTGGTGAAAAAATGTCTTCACAATAGGCAGAACTCTGAGCAGTGCACAAGGTTGTGCATGGTGTTTGGAAGGAGAAATGACCATAAGTGCAATTATATACAGATTCATGGGATGTGGTTAGTGTTTTGGCTGGATGGTCAGGGACTTGGAAAGAGCATGGAAAATTGTTTAGAAAGACATTTAGGGAAGAAGCATATGGATAGATCACTCAAAATAAGCAAAGGATGTGAAGATAGTGTCTCTTATAAATGCTCATCAAAAGGTGATTCCAGCAGAGGATGAGCTCAATAATCAAGTAGATCAGATGACTCATTCTGTGGACAGTCAGTCTCTTTCTTCAGCTATCCCAGTCATTTGCTCAAATGGCCCATGGACAAAGTGAGATGGTGGCAGAGATGGAGGTTATGCATGGGCTCAACAGCATAGACTCCCACTCACCAAGACTGATCTGGATACAGCTGCTGTTGAGTGCCAGACCTTCCAACAGCAGAGACCAACATTGAGGCCCCATGATGGCACTATTTCCCGGGTGACAAGCTGACAGTCTGGTGGATGGTGACTACATTGGACCACTTTCATAGTGGAGAGGAGAGTGCTTTGTCCTTACAGGATTAGACACTTATTCTGGTCATTGATTTGCCTTCCTGGACATAATGCTTCTGCCAAAACTGTCATCCAGGGTCTTACAGAATGCTTTATCCACCATCAAAGTGTTCCACACAGCATCACTTCTGACTAGGGAACTCACTTCACAGACAAAGAAGTGCAACTATCGACCCATGGTCATGGAATCCACTGCTTGCCATGTTCCCCTCCATCCTGAAGCAGCTGGCTGTGTATAATAGTGGCATGTCCTTTTAAAGACTATATCAGTTAGGTAACAATAGCTCAGAAGGCTGGGGCAGGGCTCCCAGACAGCAGTGTGTACTTTGAATCAATGTTCAATACATGGCACAGTTCCTTCAGAATTCATGGATTGAGAAACAAGGGACAGAAATGCAAATGGCTCCATTTACCACCATCCCTAGCAACCTACTGGGAAAACTTTTGCTTATTGTTCCTTAGACTTTGTGCTCTAATGGCCTAGAAGTTTTTGTTCCAGAGGGGGGTGTGCTTCTGCTTAGAAACTCAACAAACATTCCATTAAATGGGAAGTTTGGACTTCTGATGCCTTTAAGTCAATAGGATAAGAAAGGAATAATAGTATTAGGAGTGGTTATTGATCCAGACTACCAGGGGGAAGTTGGACTGCTTCTCCACGGTGGAGGTAAGGAAGGTTACGTCTGTATGGCAGGAAATTTCTTAGGCTGTCGTTTGGTGTTACCAAGTCCTGTGATTAGGATCAACAGAAATTTGCAACAGGCAAATCCAGATAGTGGGCCAGACCCTTCCAAGATGAAGATGTGGGTCAAATTCTTTCTAGGGAAGGAGTATAGACCTGCCCAGTGCTTGCTGAGGGGTTGAGGAAGTACAAGTGGATAGAAGAGGAAGGAAGTTATAAATATCATCTGAGAGCATGTGGCCAGTGGCAGAAATGAGGATTGTAACTGAAATGAGTGTTTTGTTCTGTTTTGTTAAGAATGTGCTCATGCATATATACACATATGTTAAGTAGATATTTGTGTTTTATTTTCCTTTAAAAATGTGTAATTAAGATAAGTGTAAAGTGTAAGTATTGTTAATCTATACTGTCCTATTTAAATTGTGAGATACTAAAGGACTAAGTGTTCCTCAAGGACCTTACCACCTACTCTAAGATATATAATGCATTTACAATTGTGTGAGGGACAGTTATAGTAGTCTTGGTAATGATCTTCTCATTGTTTTCATTTGAAAATTAAGCATGACATAAAGAGATGCAATTGGGTATCAAGTTGACAAGGGGTGGACTTGTGATGACTAATCTTGGTGGTCAACTTCATTAGATTTGTAATTAGCTGAAATGAGAGAGACTTTCTTGACTGAATTATTTGAATAAGGAAGATCACCCTAAATGAGGGCTTTTCCTCCTCATGGCAGCCCATATAGAAGTCGTGGCAGACTGGAGCTATTGGTTCTTGTCTGTTCACTTCCCTCTCATGGGCAGCTTCATCTTGTTGCTGTGTAATTCCTTCACTGATAATAGAACCAGTTTCTTCAGATTCCAACACAGACTGAAGATTAGCAAACCCCCAGGAATCTCCCAGGCCTTCTGCTCCAGCCTCGGGACTGAGCAACCAACAGATTCTAAGTCTCTCCAGTGTAGTGTGGCTCTTGTTGGTGTCTTAGGAATTTTATTTTCCTTGCCTTGGCAGTTGGGGTTTGGTTCTGCCCTCTGGCACCCACCAGGGCTAAACAAATGGAGATTGTGTAGTTACAAAGGTCTCATTTGAATATTTGCTACTATCATCAATATCTCTAGCCTCAGTGGCTCTCATTGGGCCCCGCCCTAGGCTCCCAGGCTCACTGAAGGAGCCCTCCTGCTGGTCACAGCATCCACGTGCACAGCTCCCATCCTGTTCCTAGGCAGAGTTCTATTTCCGAGGTTGTCCACTCATCCTGTTCTGGGGTTGTGGGAACTTACAACAATGCTGTCAATTCGCACCACACTGGCTTGCCCCTCTCTTCCTCTTCCTGTCTCCTTGCCCACCTTCTCTGGCCCATCATTGGTCGGAGGGCGGGTCTTGCCGATGAATGAGTCAATAGCAAAAGTACAGAGAGAAATTTCAGCTGAATTTAGTCTACAGTTGGACTACTCAGCCCCCATCTGGCAAGCTAATCTAATAAATCCATATATATATATATATATATATATATATATATATATATATATATATATGTATAAATTAATTTTATCAGTATGGCTTATTTAGAGAATCCTATCATCACCATCATCATTTATTACCGTGTGTGATTTGTGGGAGATTAATACACGCCATGGCATATGTGTGGAGGCCAGTGGACATGCTTATGCAGTCAATTCTCTCCTTCCACCTCTCTGTGTGTTCTAGGGAAGAAACTAAGACAACAAGATTTATGATGTAAGCACCTAAATCCACTGAACCCACAATAATTATTTTTTTAAAGTTCACCATTCTTAGCCATAATTAATTATAAGTATTTTGATGTCAATCAAGAAAACAAATGACAACAAATGCTGGTGCGGAGGTGTGGATAAAACTTGTATTCAGTGCTGATGTGAGAATGTTCAGCACAGTCTCATTGCATAAATCATTACAGGAGGATACACTCCAGCAGATGAAGGAAGGAGGGAAATGTGGTGCAAATACACAAAGTAATTTTATTCAGCTGGAACAAAAAAATTACATTACAGCATTTTCAAGAAATTATTATGTTAAACATAATGAGTGAGATTCAGAATGAAAAATGTTTGGTGCTTTGCTTTATTTGAAGAGGTTAGATTGCAATTTGTATATTGTCAAGGGATATGGATCATGAGCAAGAAAGAGGACTGTGGGTGGTAGAAAAATATCTTAAGAGAGGTGAGCAAAGAAAGGGGGATAATAGAGTCCTGGGGTGTGAAGCCAAAGGAAGCCTACTGGGGAAAGAAAATGACCAGTTAGAGCTGGGCAAAAGTGGAGGCTTGGGGATCGGCCAGAAAAGCGGCGTCCGGAAACACCACAGGGAAAACCAGCACCTTGTGTGCTGACTTTAAAAGGTAAGAAAAGAACATACATTAAAATAAACACAAAAAGATAGTTGGATAATAATCACACAAACACTAAGCAAAAGAAATCTGAAATCACTACATTATATATGACAAAGGCAAACAGACTTCATAGGAAGGATCATTAGAACCGATAAAGAGAAATTATCTCAGAATTTAAGAGTCAAAGGGAAAATAATCCTGATATATGTATGTGTCCAACAGCAGGTCTTCAAACTACTTGAAAAAGATACTAACAACCTGAAGGAAAAACCAGAAAATATTATAATCATGAATATTTGAATATTTTTATACTTTGAATATTTTTAAACTTTCATTCTTTATAACTGATAGAGTAATTGGTAATATTCAGAAGACAAGAGCCATACAGTTCGTATGTGGACTTTGGGGAGAAGCAGACCAAATGGAGATAAATACAGGTATGAATGTGAAAGAAATGTATGAAATTAGATTTAAGGAACTGGCTAATTGCATATATGGCTGGGAAATCTCAAGGTCTGCTTTAGTAGCCAGGCAACCAATGAGAGCCAGGGGAATGCTTCCAGTCTGAGCAAGCAGGCCTGACCACCAGAGGATCAGTAGTTTAGATTCTCACTCACAACTGGAAAGATCCATGTTTCAGTTCATGTGGTATCAGGTAATGTTCCCTTTCTACTGGGAAGCACATTCACAAGAAAGGATGTTGGGACCTGGGAAATATCTCAGCTGGTAAAGGCACTTGCTGCAAAGCCTCACAACCTGAATTCAATAGCCACAAAATATGTCATGGAAAAACAGAACTGACTCCACATGTGTGCCATGGCACCCCACACACACACAAAACATGTGTGCCATGGCACCCCCCCACACACAAAACATTAAAACATTTTCAAAAGAAAGAGGGAGGAAAAATCTCAATTTTTCTATTCAAATGTTGAGCCCATAGAAACACACTTAAACACAGACACACACACACACACACAGAATGATATTTGATCAAACCTATGGACACCCAGTGGCCACATTATACTGACATATATTAACCATAACAGCTACTTGATTTAAAATAAATTTAAATTATTACATTTAATAACTTCACAATAGATATCCTTTCTGAGTGCACATTAAAATTTCATTATTTTACTCATAAATTTATTGATTCTAACTGAACCTTTCTTGGTCCTGTTTTTTGACTTTGGAATTACATCATTAAACACCTTCCCTTTCCAGATGGCTTGGTTTTGTCATGGGGGGATGGAGATATACAGCTCTTCCAAAGAAGGAAAATAGGATATTTTTCTTTATCCTTCCTGTGTGCCCTGAGCTATTCTGTAATCACCACTGAGAAATGGGATGTGTTAAGTATTCATTACACCACAATGTCCAAAGTCCAGCTGTGATTCCTCCTCACCTGTATGCTTTCCCAGCAGTGTTCCTGACGCAGCAATAATCATTTCAACTAAATTATTATTACACACATGTTATACTAGTCTTCTTGCTTACCTTATTATGAAGTATAAAATATTCACAAAATCATACAACAGAAAAATGTACACTTCGATGAGTTATTATTTTAAAAAACTCTGGGTAGCAAGAAGCTAAGTCAGCTCACCTAGCACACTTCTTTGGCTCCTCCCAAAACTGTCCTCATTGCATCTGGCTATATGAATGTATTCTTCAGAAATTAGGCGTTGTAGTCTCTGGTATATTAAACTGTATTTCGAGTATCTCAAGTGTCCTGTTTTTTTTGACAGTATAGTCATAACTGCCTGTTTTGAGAGCTTGTTCATATTTAGAAGATCATTTCAGACTATTTGAATAATCATTGCTATTTCATTTAATGAATATAAATACCAAATTAACGAAATAATGAAAACTGTCAGCCAGTTCTGAGATTTGTTAAGATAAGGGAGCTCGCTTCTTCAGAGGCCAGCCTGCTTGACCTTAACTACTAAAGTGTAAACAGACCCAAATCTCTTCCAGTGAGAAGAGAGAAATGGAAGAGAAACATGCACAGGACCTTACAGTTAATCACAGAGCTAGCAAACCTCCAGAGACTGTGAACTTCCTAGTGCGTCTAGGTTTTCTCTATTAAGACTGAAGTCATGATCATGAAATAATGAAAAGGTGGTTGTAAGATGCAGTTAGAAGGATGATGTACCTTACATTGCTGAAGATCCAGCATCTTCTCTAACTATCGGCAAATTCTGAGCCTTACTTAATGATAATAAAAGTTTTTTGCCTTGTAAAGCAAAGCATCTTTTCTTTTATGACCTGTGCTCTACCTGCCCTTCACAATTAACTTAAAACAAAGCTGAGATATCAAAATGTCTGCTTTTTAAAGGAAAGGACATAGTAGAATTATACCATATAAAAGCTGCAAGATCTACATGAAACTTATTGTCATTTGCCAAAACTATCTAAATATAAAGAATGAATATAAAGCCAATTTTATCCCAGTGAAACCTAGAGGAGATAGTGATGACCCTTGGGAAACTTGGTGAAAGAGACAGCATGTTCACATGAATACCAGCCTTGTCTTTGAAGATGGGAAAGAAAGGAACTCAGAAAATTGTGCTTGCAAGATGAGAACATAAGAAAATCTTCAGCAGTGATAGATAACAGAAACTGTACAAACCGTGAAGACAGCAGCTCTCCTGCAGGTGAGGGAGGGCAGCAGACCACTGGAGGATCAGACTCACTGGAGCAATCCCGGTGACAGAATAGCAACAGAAGGCAAACAGCGGGTTTTCAATTTTAGAACAAGGTGGGTAAAGTTATCACAATGAGTGGCAACAGCGAACGGGGGATAAAAAGGTATATCCTCATGTAGCTGGAGAGAAAAAATAGTGAGGCAAGATGAGTCAGGATTCATAACAGCTAAAAAGAAACCAAGGCTAGATGATCAGATGGCCAGGGAAAGCTGCCACAGTGAAAACTAAAGTTGAACTGAACTTGAATGGATTTCATGTGGTCTGTGAATCAGGGGTGAGCTCTTGCTCCCTGTGCCTAATGTCTCCTCTTGCTCAACTTCCCATCGCATCCTTTTCTAGCATTGTTGAATACACTCTCTTTGCCCTATTGAGTAATAATGCAAAAATTCTCAAAAATCAAATTGACAACGTATATATAGATCTATTTGTAAATATTCCATTCTGCTCTCTTGATTCATCCGTCTTTATCACATTATGAGTTCCTGCATATTATCTTTTTAAAATATGATATTCTAGATTTATTTTCAAATAAATTTTAGAATCAAGGCAGCAATTTTAACAAAGAAATATTTTATCAAGATTTGATCATATGTGCTGGATAAAATAGACAACAGTTATAATATTGAGCCTTCCAACTGACAAAAATAGGACATGGTTTTAAATGTTTCTTCGGTGCTTAAGGCTTACATTTCTTCATAAAACTTGTTCGTAAAGATTTATTTTTGTAGTGTTTTTCTAAAATGTATATTAAATTTAACTGAATAATTAGTACACAGAACTTCAATGGATTTAGTGCGCTGCCCTTGAACTTAGTGTGTTTAAGTTTTCCTTACTGATTTAGTATTTGTTTTGAATAGTGATTAGGTTTTTCTATAAATCTCATCAGATCCCTTATGAACAGAAACAATTCTACTTCATCATTTCTGGCTTCTGTAATATACTTAGTTTCCCTGATTATGTTAAATAACAAATGAGACTGAACTGTTCTGCCTTGTTTTCTTGTTTTCTCATTAGTGTGACCAAACACCTATCTAGCAGCAATTTAAGAATTGTTTATTTGGGCTGTGGGTTGGAGGGCCACAGTCCATTGTGCTGGGAAAGCCACAACGTCCATGTTATGGGAACCTGTAGCAACTGTTTGATTGTATCTGAGAGGCTCAAGAAACAGAGAGATGTGATAAGAAGCCGGATCAGGCAACGGAAACTCAGAGCCTAGCACCCGGGATTCACTTCCTCCAGCTAGGCCTGTCGCGTAGTTTCTACAATTTCCGAGAACAGTGCTCCCAACTTCAAACACATGAGCCTGTGAGGCACATTTTATATCCAGACCATAACAACATCAATGCATGAAGCAGAATCAATGCCAGTAATTGACTATCTTGTTTTAAAGAGTTCCTGGGGCTGGAGAGCAGGCTCAGTGGTTAAGAGCACTGACTGCTCTTGCAGAGGACCCAGGTTCAATCCCAGCACCCACATGGTGGCTAACAACCATCCGTAACTCCAGTTCCAGGGAACCTGATGCCCACTTCTGGCCTCTGTGGGCACTGAATCACAGGGATGCACTCACATGTGCAGATACTACACTTAGAAACTTAAAAAAATATTAAAAATAAAATATTATTTTTAAAAAGAGTTCTTTGCCTTGTTTTTATTTTTCCAGTGTTATTGTGATGACTTTGGGTAAGATTTACTTTATATATATTGTGTTTAAGGTCAGCTAAGTTTCTTAGATATTTAAATCAATGTGCTTTTTAAAATAATATTTGGAAATTTTTCACTCATTTTTCTGAAAATTTTTTCTGCACTTCATACTTAAACTCCTCCTCGTGAAGTTCCAGTTAGATCATTCTGTGTGCTTTCCTAGACCCCTAAGCTTTCATTCACATTTCCTTAATCTTCTGATTTTCTATTTTACTTTTGAAAATAACTATTGATGTCTTCAAGTTCACCAACTTATTTCTAGCATCAGAATTACTGATGATGAAATTTTTTTAGTTCTACTGTTTACTTCGTTGGCAGTTTATTTTTCTTTTTAGTCTGGAAAGGAAAACAATCTTTCTACATACTTTGTTTTCCTGCCTTCTAAATCTCTGTATTTATGTACACAGATTAGTGCTGCCTTCAACGTTGGTCAGAAAACTTCTCTCTATAGTGCTCATCAGTTAATACAGAGACTTAGAACTGTATCAAGGTGCCGAGAAAAAGTGTCTATTGGGTTCTCAGGCAGAAACTGAATATCTATATCAACCCCTTCCTTTCCTCGGGCTCAGGGAACATAGTGGAAAAGAGACAGAAAGGATGTCGGAGCTAGAGGATGGGAGCAGAGCTGTGAAGTGCTGTCTTCTGGACATGGCCTCTGCACCCACGTACTCTGGCATCTGTTACTGCCTGGACAAGACACCGTCAACAGGATCATTCAGCATTCCCTTGGGCAGTACTAGCTGGACTCAGTAGGATGTAAACCCCAAAAGAGAGGACAAGGAAGGGATAGGGGAACATTTGGGTGTGCCTGGGCTAGTGGGAAAGTAAGCCGGGAGTACATATGATCAAGATGCATTATTTACTTCTATGAACTTGTCAAAGAGCAGATAAAAGATATTCTATTACAAAACAAGCAAATAAATATTTTGTTCTCCTACAGAATAGCTGGTTGTTTTAAGCAACTTATTGAAACAGACAAATATTTTCCAGTGAAACTTCATAAAAATCTAGATAATCTTCCTTGCTTCTAAAGTCCACACATTGCTTCCATATACTGTTTCAAATATACATTTCAAATATACATACTCTTGTTACAAAACGAACTTAAAAGCAAAACTGACTTATCCAGTTTGAGTAGTAAATACCTTTCATCTAGAAGAATAAATGATCATTGTATCCTCAAGGTAGTCTTATATGGTATTGAGAAAAAGCATGTCAGTTTTTCTCTATGATAAGCAGAGAGTCTTTATTTGTTTAAGAGGATTGAGTTTCTTTGAATAATTCACCTTGTTTTGCATGCTCCTCAATTGGGGGAAAATATAATGTATCTTGAAGCATCCAATAATGTTGACACCTTAATTTCATACCTTTTATTTAATTAGAATAGTTTATTTTCTTGATGTATGATTTCTGAAATCTATAACTTATATAAATCAGTTATATACTGAGTATCATCCTTTATTTCCAAAATAGAGTTAAAGATAGAATTTTGATTTTTCTTGTTCAGAGTGTAAATCATGGAACTCCACTTTAAAAAGGAAATATCTTAAATTAAAATCATTGACCTAATAATGTTGTGTGTAAGAGAGAGAGAGGAAGAGAAGGTAAAGAGGAAGAGAAAGAGAGAGAGAGAGAGGAGAGAGAGAGAGAGAGATAAGATTGTTAATTAGAGAAAAGCTGTGGTTAATCTGATAACCCACAGTACTGAGTAAACAGTACACCATCCTATTTTGAGCTAAATATTGGCAATCCCATCTGTAGAACTCTCTAGAAACTGTGGTTTAGATTTAGACTAAGTGGGCATTTACCTTCTCCCTCCAATTGTATCTAGGAGTTACCACAGCACAAGTGTTGAAACCAAGGCCTGACTGAGCCACTGGGATTCACAGAGAAAAGTAAGGGCTGTGTGGGAGTGTGACAGCATTTCAGGCAGGACTTTTACAAAGACATACTGAAGACAGAAAGCAAGGGAGAAAACAAAAACCTCTCTGGCTTGATCAGAAAAGAACTTAATCCACTTGTGGAAAAACAAATCTTTTATACTATGCAAAATTTTTTGCACACTGCTTAAAATCCTTTGTGCCCTATTTTTTACACAAATGCAAATCATCAATAATTTGACCGTGTAACTGACCTGTCATTGTCCAGGTCTCCTCTCACTGTCCCCCATGGCCTTTTCTCACACAGGCATAGCAGAGCATCTGTCTAATTTGCCCTAGGTTGTGGGGAAATTGCTAGGTTGCTGTCTTAACCAATAGAAGATGGGAACTCACTAGGAAAATGGTTTCCTTTTTTCCTTCCAGAGAAACAAGTCTGGAATAAATAAATATGAAAGTTCCTCAGAAGTTACAGTAGATCTATGATGACTGGCCTGCTGATGCTTCTCCACATTGGCTTATTGTACTTTTTCTTTTTATTTCTGTTGGAACTGCACTCCTTGCCTCTAGAAACATATTCTCACATACAATTTTTTGCATATGATCATGTGCATCAAACTTTGTTTGCTAAAGGGCAGGGATTCAACCCGGCCAAGTAAACAAAGAAGCAAATGTCACAGGGGAGCACTCCAGTTCCACACTTTCTCTGTGATACACAGCACAAGGTACCGTGTGGAAAATGACCCCATTTGACTAGTGTTTCTTCTCTTAAATAAAAAGCAAGACCAGGATAAGGAGGAAGGAAAGTCTTCTTTTCCTCCTAAATTTGAATCTCAGGAAACCAAAAGTTTAATGGAAATAAAACTCCAGTTTGAGAAAAATGAAAGAAATCAAAATCTCACAACACATCCCCTCCTATGTTCAAGGTAGGGAGCTGAGAAAGACGTAAACTGAGGCCTCCTTCCCACCTCATCGGCCCTTTCTTGTTTCTTGCCTTTACTCCCACAGAGATGAGGATGGAGAAGGAGCCGTTACAACCACAAACTTCCTCTTAGGAATGTCATGGTTGTGTCCCCGAGGTTCTGATGGGTTGGCTTCTTGTTTTCATTTCATTTTCGAAACTTCTTAAGGTTTTCTCTAATTTCTTCAATGACCTTTCATTGAATGTGCGGTCTCTAAATGCTTGTAGACTTCCTGGGGATGGTCTCGCTACTGGTCTCCAGTTTTATTGCTCTATGTTGTGGTAGGATAAGGGGGATTACTTTGACGTTTTAAATTTATTAAAACTTGCTTTGTGGCCTATACTTTGCTTGGTTTTGAGGCTGTTCCATTCACTGATGAATTGAATGTGCATTCCTCATCTTGGGTCGGGACTGTTCTGAACTATGCTTTAATTTAGCTCTAAGGTTTCTTTGAGGACTTTTTATTTTAAATTCCTATTTATATATGAAAGTAGGGGATTGCATCTAGAACTATGTGTGCTTTGTGGCTTTCATTGTTTTATAAAATTGGGAACCCTAAGATCAGTGCAGAAATATTTATAGCAGTAATGTCTTTTTTGCTTCATTTATTTATTTACTTGCTAACATCTTGACCATAACACGGCATGGGGAGGCCCTTCTCTAGTCACGCTTATTTTGGGAGTTCTGAATGCTTTCTGCGTTTGGATGTCTATGTCTTTCTCTAAGTTTTCAAACTTCTCAGTTATAATTTCACTGACTATCTTGTGTAGGCAAAACAGATTTTATTTCCTTTCCTTTCCTATTTTCTGAATTCTTAGGTTTGGTTTCTTGAGTACATCCTGTATCTCTCCAAAGCTTGGGTCTTATTCGTTGATGTTTTTCTTTTCTGTATGCATTACTGTCTCCACCTTGTTCTTCATCTCTGATATCCTTCTTCAGCCTAGTCCTGTCTGTCCATGATGATTTCTGCTGTGTTATTTATTTGATTGTTTTTTTTTTCATTTCCAGAATTTCTGTTTAGTTTTCCTCAGTGTCTTTTTCCTTGATGAGTTTCCCTCTCTTTAAAATTTTCCTCTGAGGTAACAATTTTCTTGCCTACTTTGGCAACTCTCTTTTTGGATTCTTTTTGGGACAGGATCTCCCTTTAGCCCTAGCTGGTCTGGAACTCACTAGACCTAGCTGGATTCCATCTCACAGAAATCTGCCTGCATCTGCCTGCTGAGAATGAGATTAAAGGCCTGGGCCACCATGCTGTTCTCTGGCAACTTTCTTGTCTTTGATTTGAATTGATTTCATAGGTTTCTCTCATGTCTTAAGTTATATTCAAGTCTCCTACTTGGTCTTTGAACCTTTTTAACCCTGAATTCACTCTGGCAGCTGTTGCATTATTTCTTTTCTGGTATTGATGAGCTGTCAGCTTGTGGAGTTGTGATAGTGGAGTGCTATCACATGATTTTTTTGATTTCTTTGCTGTATTTTGTGCATCGGTTGGAGTGTGTGTTCTCTGGTTTGTGGTTCTACCATCTTTCCCCATGGATTTCATGTGTTTATTTTTTGTGAGTCCTCCTGGTGAGTTGCCTTTGCTTATGTTTATGTTCCAGGGAAAGTTGACTGCAGTGGCCACTATGATCTCACAAAGCAGTGGGGAGATACTGCACTCTTCACTTGTGTCCCCTATGAAGTTCGGGACAGGAGTACTGGGTCCTTAGCTCAGTGTCAGGACACTGGACCAAGTTCCGTGTCAGCCTTGCTGTGAGCACTGTAGCCCCTCCCTGCCAGGCAGGTGAGTGCAGAAGGTCTCTCTGCTTCAGACCCCTCACACTTCTGCTCTTCATAGTCTGTGCGTCTTGTGGTCTATGACTCAGTCCAGAATCGGAAGCACATTCCCCCATCTTTCCTGGTCTCTGAAGGCTCTTTTGCTCTATTGGGAACTAGGACAGGTGGGAGTGTGTGCCCTGTGAGTTTTCTACCTTTAAGGACCTTTTCCCTTTCTTTGGAACTGTGACTGCAGGTCGTAATGCAGAGTCATTCTTCTTCCCTGGTGACTTCCCTGGAGTTGAGACGTTTTCCTGCAGAGTTCTCATCTCTTCTGGCAGTCTTGGGTGTTCCCTTCATGCCTTGGTCAGGATGCTTTCTCCACTAGTCTTGGCCAGGGGAAAGGGAATCTCTTTATTCAAATTCACAGACTCCTCACTGGGAACTTGTTGAAACTCTACAGTAGACAGTGTAAGTGGAGCTCCCTGCTGCGTGCTCCAAGCCTTAGGAGGACCTGCACCTGGCCAGGTGCCTTGTGGGGCTCAGCTGTCTGTGAGGCCTCCTCTCCTGCCACTTCTGCATTGTTCTCCTTTCCCCTCCCCTTCTCCCTTCCTCCCCCGTTCTGTCTTTCTCTCTTCCTCTCTCTCGTGTTTGTGTGTCTCTGTGTGTCTCTGTGTGTGTGTCTGTGTATGTGTGTGTGTGTGCGTGTGTGTGTGTGTGTGCAATGATAAAGAGGATGGGGGAAGACCACAGACCAAGACAACTCCATAGGGGACAGCAGCTTATTGGAGGGATCAAACTTCTGGGCTGCCTTCTGGGATCAGAGGGACAGAGGTCAACAGCACAAGTCAGGCCACTTGTATAGGCAATTAGGGGGCTGGGTAACGTTCCATGACATAGGCTGGGATGGTTTAGCTTGGGATTGGTTGGTCTCCCATTAAGCAGAGGGACTTGCTCAAGCTAAGACTGGAACCGTCATTTTAGAATATTGGAAGCTGCAAGGCCTTCCAGCCTTTTGTTGATGATAAGGGGTGATAGTGATCTTTCTTTAGTTACTTCTGCTGGACAGGGACGTGGGCAAAAAGGCGTGGTCTCAAAAGGTTGGAACATCAACATGAAGTGCAGGGGTCAGGTGGGCAGGTGACCTGAGGAAATTCAGTTAAGAGTATCTGGTTCACTGACTGTCCAGTCATCTCATTGATTTTTGTCCTGAAAAAATTTAAAAGGCATAGAATAATCATTATTGTTAGGAGGATGAATATCAGTGAGCTGAGGGGAAGAAGAAGGAAAAGAAAGAGAGTTAGGTACAAATTCTAGGAAGGAAACCAGGAAAAGTCAGAACAAGGTAAATTTTAAATGTTAAAGTCAGAGTTTCTTGATGAGGGCTTCCAAAAGCATCTACTTATTGGGTTTTTCCTCTTTTTTTTTTTGGCTGCCATGGCTGAACTCAGGATTTGCTTTTCAGGCAATTTGATAATTGTTGGAGTGGCTAGAGTCCAAATGGTCTCTAGACAGGGAGAGTGAAGACATTTTGCCATCATTTAATTTTTAGGTAAGAATAATAATAGGTTTTTTGTTTGTTTGTTTGTTTTTTCCTTCTGGCTGCAGGCGGCATTTTCTTAGTAACAAAATGATTAGTGAGAAATAACATCTTATATGAACTAAAGCCTAACGTTTGGAAAGTGTGTGTGTGTGTGAGGGCGGGTGTTCCCTGATGTCTTTAGGTACCTCTTCTGTAGGTCTTTTTCAGAATAAAGCTATTGCTTTTGTGTTTAACAAAGAATCGGAATCAGCTTGGCTGAAAACCTGGATCATTCGGTGTTTTCTCAGATGTTAGCTTTAATCTGCAAACTGTGATGATCTTGCACCTATTCATAGAGCTGTGATGCTTTTGTAGATGGTGTCTTATAAGAAAATACTGAATCCAGTGTCTGGACTTCAATAAATATTCCATAGTTTCTAACTTTTGACACCTAGATTTCAAAAACAATCCCAAGTCTACAAAATGCAATCCAGTCAAACTAGTAAAAATCACCCCTCCATTTGTAATCTGTTGGATTTAGTTAACACTTTTATCTCTAACATATAAGGTCCTGTATTTTTGGAACTTTGAAAGTCAATTTTGAGTATTAATTATTTATATGAAATGTAGCAATTATCGTGTTGGCAATGAAAACATAGACGTAGAATGAACGTCTTGTTTTCAGTCTCAGGGGACACAGCTCAAAGGGACCCCAAGATGAGTCAAGCTGTGCAGAGCTGTACAACTAAACAAGGAGGCCGGGCAGACAGAGTTACAAAGTCATGAAGAAATACCATCTTATTACACATGACAGCATTTACTCAAACCGTGTCATCATGAGCATAGGCGCTCGTGCCTTCCTTAGCTGAACTACATGAACAATAGCCTAAGTCATGCCTGTTTTCTTTGAAAACTGTCAGTTCAGTGGAATTAGAAGCATCATCACTTTAAGGTAAAAATTCAACTCAAGCATGCCTCTCCTATGTCAAAAGTTTGAAAAATTCATTTTATTTTGTTCTTCAGGATACTTTCCTAAAGTAACTTTCAGAGTATAAATTTTGAGATAAAAAATAACGAAATTGAAAATAATAACACATCAGTGGAACTGAGAAATGCCGACTGCTAATAATCACAGAAAAGCTACAACGAAATGGGGATTTCTTGTGTACCGAGTTGTTTTTTAGCTTTTTTAAACATTCCTCGTAAACAATATGTAAATGTGCTGAAGCTCTTTTAAAAATATTCTGTGAGGAGAAGATTCCCACACTAGAATTTTATCTCTTGAAAATAAGAGTTTTATACAGCTCAGAGACCATCCTGTCACAGTTCTCACCAACTTTGCTCCTTTAACAGGCTTATTTCTATCTAAATTTCTAGAAGATGCATTAGCACAAGAGGAAAATAAAACTCATAAAAAAAGCAATTATTTATATTGCCCACTGATTTCAGGTGAAAGTATCCTAGTCACTGAAGATGCCATTGTTTCAAGGCAGTGCAATGGGAAGAGTGGTACAGGATGGAGAAACCAGACAAAAGCAGTACTTAGATATGTCATATCCATTACAAGTTTGCAGAAAAACTAAAGAGAGCTAGAATATGAACATAGACCAAGCATAAATATAGAGATTCACGACTCTGGGCAGGAACAAACCACTAGTAGAGGTGTTTTAAATCACTTTGCTGTGTGGTATTAGCTACAAACTATCTTTTACATATTCCCAGAACTCCTGTAAAATATACAACAATCACTTATATTTTCTGGATTCCATTTGCAGCAAAGCACTTGTCCTTCTGAAGATTAGTGTAAAGAAAAAGTCAGAAGAACAGCACAGAGGATGTCAGAAGAGCTCACCTGTGATGCCTAACCTTCATTGTCACCTTGACTACATCACCTAAAGACAGACGCCTCTGCACACATCTGTGAGGTGAGGGTGTTTCCAGAGAGGTTTACTGAGGAGGAAAGAGCCACTCAGAACGTGGACAGCACCACCCCAGGGCACGATGAGATCTCTGAGTGAATGAAAAGGCAAAAAAGAAGAAAGGTCACTGAGCAGGTTGTTCTTTCTCTGCTTCCTGACTGCAGGTGCAACAGGACCAGCTACCTCAGCTCCTGCCCTTGCCCTCCCCACACTGCGTATCCTCTAGCCCTTAACAAAAATAAAGCCTTCCTCCCTTAAGTTGCTCCTTGTCAAGCACTCAGAACAGCAATGTGAAAAGTGAAAGTAACTAATTACATCACTGCAGAGAGGTTACAGAGAGGTAACAGAAGACAGACAAAGAGAATTTGATAAGAAAGAAAAACAGAGCTTCTGGTGGCACAATCAGGACCTTTAAACATTTTCTAAACTGATCCTCCCCTATACTTTTAAGAAAATTAGGTATTTTCAACTGTTTAAGCAAAGATACAATGCAATTGTCATTGGAACGCTTTTACTTCTAATTTAATCTATGTTGAGAATGACCACCTGAACACACAGGAAACAAATTGTCCTATGAAGAGTTCCCAAGGACACAGCTGTGTGCCCGAATCATTGGCCGATTTCCTTCAATCTGTTGGCAGACAAAAGACAGAGGTGTTAGGGGCTCTAGGAAGAAAGTAACCAAGGTAATTCCTCTTTCCATCACTAATCAAAACCTTTGGATTAATTTTTCCAGGTACGGATTCACATCAACTTGTTAAAACAGATGATAAAATGATTTAAAGGTTTAGAAGTTCCCATTTGCTGGGTTCAGGAGGGCTAGCCTAACAGCTGCGTTAAATACTATTTTGGAAGGTCAAGAGGACAGGCTGCAGACAGATGCGAGTTGGAGGGGTAGCCTGTGCCCAGCAGGCCATAGGGCTACAAATCCCAGGATGGTGTCAGTACTAGGGTCAGCTGCAATCTGCTGCCAGCATGGCCCTGTGCAGCCCACAAGGCCGGGTACTCGGGAGAAGGATGAGCCCAGAGCGACTGCCTAACAGATGGCACGCTCTGGTGAGAGGAAATTCTGCCAAAACCAGGTGTTTCACAGATTGTTTTTTCCCTTGGAATTTCTCTGTAAGGGTCTGTTCCAAATATTCAGATAGGAGCACAGCTGCCAATGAGTTATCTAAGGAAATCAGATTTTTTTAGAGTACCAGAGATTTTACACACAGTTTTGGGGACCACCCACACATGCAGTAGCACATTGAGTGTCCTTTAATCAGGTTGTTTCCAGGCACAACATGAGCATGAAAGAAAGTCTGGACTTTTATTCACCTGCTCTGGTAGGAAAAGTGACTAAACTAAATAAATTTAGCAGTTTGAGAACATCCCAATTATTTCTATTAATAATCCTGCACGTGTATTTCAGAAACCATGTTTATGGTCTTTTAAGAGAAAAGGAGGGGCTATCTGACAGAAAATCTCAGAAATGCACACTCCTGCTGGTAATGCAGCAGTGTGAGGTCACAGGGAGGGATGGGGAGTTTGTCACTAGACAGCTGGGCACATAGTGATGATGTGGCCACCGTGGCCCAAAGGGGAAAATATAGAACGCACCCCATCATCTCACAGAAGCTACAAATCCAACCTCGCATTCACTGACACTTATGACTCGGTGAGTTGATTTTAACTGTCCTTTCCCTTAAGAAGGAGGTAAAAACAAGTAAAATTGTGGAAGCTACTAGAAGACTGGAAAGAATATGGGCTTCAACTAAGAGAAACCTAAATTCCAGCTCTAATTTTGCTCCTGGTGTATTTTCTAAAATTGGGATATCATTTAACACCTTGAAAGCAGTAATCATCACACCTTCCTGCCCTAGTTTCACTCCTGGGGCTGTGATGAAATACCCTGACAAAAGCAACTTAGAGGAGAAAGGCTTTGTTTTAGCTCATAACTGCCGCCTCATGTCAGGGACAGGGGTGGGACTTTCAGACAGATGATGACATCACATCCACAGTCAAGAACATACAGAAAATGAATGTATGTGTGCTGGATCCTGAGCTGCCGTTCTTCACTCTTACACAGTTAGGGCTCAGCCGGTGAAATGGTGCTGCCCTCACTCCCACACCATTTGAAGCTGGCTAGACAGCTCCGCACAGACACACTCTCAGCCAATCCAATGTGGACAAACCCTCTCTGAGGCTCTTCCCAGGTGGTTTTGGTTTGTGTGAAGGTGACTGACTAACCATCACACACAGTCTTTGGTTGTAAGGAAGCACTGAACAGAAAATAATATGTAAAAACTTGGAAAACTGGAGCTGGAGAGGTGGTTCAGAAGTTAAGAGCACCAGCTTCTCTTGCAGAGGACCTGGGTTCAGTTCCCAGAGCCCACATGGCAGTTAACAATCATCTGTAACTCCAGTTCCAGGAAATCTGACTCCTTGTTCTGCCCTGCATGAGCACTGAAAAACACAAATGCACTAACACACATTCAGGTAACACATTCATACACATAAAAAATAAAAACAGTTTTTAAAAAGAACTTGAAAAACCATCTGGCAGCCAAGTATTCTTTTGCTCATAGTTCTATAAATATCTTTAAATATTCTTTCCAGTTTCTGTGTTGGACATCGGAAAACTGAACAAAATAGGATTTTCTAATAGATCTAGAAGTAGGTGAAAGGAGGGGGAGATAAATAAAGAGAATAACAGATCAGCATAGAGAGGTGGTTAGGACTTTAAATGGGAATACTAAAATAGGAAAGCAGGTAGACAGAGAAGGCATGAATCTTAAGAGACAACAGGTATTGCACGAATATAATTTTGTCTCCCTGAAGGGTCTGAAGCTTCCTGCTCTAAGTTACAAATGATAACTTAGTGATAACTTTGGTAATTTATACACAAGTGCACTCTTCCAAAGTGTATTTGTAGAAGACACTTTCAATGCTGGGTTTAGAGGAGCATCTGGAAGAGCACAGGGAGTTAGACACAGCATCAACTGAAGGAGCCCTTCAGAACCTCGTAACGTGTGGACCGTGTTATAGAGCTGTCCTTTCATCCTGCTTAGGAGAACTGTAGGGAGTTAATACAAAGGTTCGACTACAGTGATAACACAGACAGCTCTAACATGAAGGGGAAAATAAAAATAGTTATTATTTGAGAATACATAACATTTAGGTATAGGCCAGGATAATGTAAGGAACGTCCCCGAATTCTGCGACACTGGCGGAACTCAGGGTTCCTCTCTCTCCTCTCTCTTGAAGGTGTTCATCGCCCTCCACTCTCCTTGTCTGCCTCTTTCTCAGAAACCGGTCCAGCCAGCTGGGTCTTCACTGCATTCCACTTCAAAGAAAGAGGAACAAACATAGTTGAAAATAAAAAAATTTTCTTTTAAGCAAATGGTATCTCCACACATAGCTTTTCACATTTTAAAGATGAACATTTTAATTAAAAGACCACAGCTACCTCCAAAGGAGACTTAAAAATGTACCTACTAGAGACCAGGACTTTCTAGAAGGGATGGAATAGATACTGGGAGGCAACCAACAGTGTAATGTACATTGAGGGAGTAGATCCCTACTGTCCTTAAAATGAGTCTAGATAGCTAAAGTTGCATTTTTCATCATAAAAATAAGTAAATAAATGATTTTATTCTTCCATTTAAATTTTCATATTGAAATCAAAACATTTTGCAAACTGATTGAAAAGGAGTATACCAACTTTGGGTTAATAAATAAAACTGTCATGCAATTTTTTGCTTATTTTTTATTCATATTTCAAAGACAAGTATAATTCATATGACTTGTCATTTCAAATAATTTCTTCAGTTAAACAATATTCTGATGATGTCTGTCCTTAAAGACATGAAAAATTTACATCTATTTATAATAATATATTTTTAAATAATCAGTTCTAGTAATGAGAAACCACAAATCTCTAATTGTTACAGTGCAGCTGATAACCGCTGTAAGATGGGTATATCTGAACCTGTGTTTAACGTAACTGAGCTGTGGATTAGCCTTTCTTAATGAACATGTGGTAATTGCTGTTTCCCTGAAATGGTGTTCATGACACTGAAAGCCTCATGCTTACATAAGTACTCCAGACCTTCCACCTGACACTTGTGTTCCTACCATGCTTTTGCTGCACACTTGCAAACACACACACACACACACACACACACACACACACACTTACTTCAGTGGCTTATTCTCCTCTGAAGTTTGCTTCATTATATTTAATTACAAAGCCAGTAATTACAAAGCCAGATCTTATCCCTTACTGCATTAGCTACATGTAAAAAAACACATTTTGTGTTCATGCACTATGTGCAAAAATCCTTTGGTCTATGCTCTACTTAAAATTTGAACTTCAATTTTTCCTTCTCTATTAGTCAGTAATAAGTTCAAATATATCTCAGCAGACAGTGCCATAATTCATATATTAATCAGTGCAATAGGAGACATTTTAAAATGTATCCTACATAATATTATCAATAAATATACTTCTCATCAATATAAATCATTATAATTAATACCCTGATATTATACATGTTTCTTTACTTTCAGAGGATTCTTAAATATTTTTCAAAGAACTAGAAAATTGAATTTAAAATTATAAAAATCACATTTAGGAGAATATTGCTCTCTTTTAACTTGTTTAGGCAAGAGTTATCACACAGAAAGCTAATTTTAGGCTTCTATTTCAGCCCTCAGGAAAACCAGAGTCAAACCAGAGTCATGCTGTTAACTCTTGTTCTTGTAAATGTGTTCCCACAGGCCAAAACTGTGATTGAATCCACTAATCCCATTCTGTCAGTCATAATTTACAAGGCGTTCTTAATTACCTGTGCTCCAAAATAAATGCTATCATTTAAATATTATAGTAGGGAGTGCAAATTTAACCTTGACTTGCCTCAGGTTTTACAAAAATAATGAAAAATAAAGAAAAACATCTTACTGACAAAAAATAACTAACATTTTGCCTTCAAAATAACTCTTAAAAAATTTTTTTTTCCATTGGGCTAGAGAGATGGCTCAGCAGATAAGAACACTGACTGTTCTTGCAGAGGACCTGGGTTCAGTTCCCAGCACCCACATGGCAGCTGACAACCACCTGTAACTATAGTTCCAGGGGATCCGATGCCTTCTTCTGACTCCGCAGGCGTTACATGATACAGGTGCACTTACATACATGCAAGTGATACACTCATACACATAGAATAAAAACAATAAAATATTTTTAAAAACCTTTGTATTGACTTTTTGAGAATTTCATACAATATTCATATTCTTTCCACTAGCTGCCCCTCCCCGTCCTACTCCTCACCTTTCATGAACTGTATTACACACACACACACACACACACACACACACACACACACAGATATATATATATGCCTATCAAGTCTACTTTGTGTCCAAAATGCCCTTCGTGGTGGGCCCATCCACTGGAGCTTGGTCAGCCCACTCAGACTCACAGACTTAAAGAAGCCTGACTCCCCTCTCCCACAGCCACCAGGTGTGAATAGTTCCTCCGCCTGTGTTAAGGTTTCTAACCACGTCCCCACTTCTATGCTGAGGTTTGAGCTGAGCTACTGTGGAACTCATGCATGTTGTCACCATTGCTGTGAGTTATATGCATAACTACCAAGCTGTGTGGTAAACTCTGTTTTCTTCTAGTAATTCTCCATCTCTGGCTCTTACAAATTCACTGTGCCTGCTTCTTCAATGATCCCTGAGGCTTTGGAGACAGAGGTTTGATGTAGGGTCCATTTCAGGGATGAACACCATAGTCTCTTATTCTCTGATCTAGACCAGTTTTGAGTCTCTGTGTTAATCATCACCTGTGGCATGATGAAGCCTCTCTGGTGAGAGCTGAGAGATGTATTCATTAATTGAAAGAATAAGTTATAGGAATCAGTGAGTCCTTGTAATCTCTTTTTATATTATATATGCAGTTTCATGTATATCTACTTCAAGAATTCTAGGATTTTTTGTCATTGCCCATCCCTCTGTGCCTATCATGGGCACTGCTGATAATTCCCAGAGTTGAGATGTGATGATAATGAGAATGGATACAACTTTAGCAGTATGATTGTCTGACACAGCAAGAAAGAGAGTAATAAGGTCTAGAAGCTGCTGTCCAGCAGAATGACTGTTGCTGAAAAGAAGACTTTGTTCCCTATATAGTTCTAGTCAAGAATTAAAATATGCTAAATATTTGTGAGGTCATTAATGTGAGCAGAACAGCTGTGTTGGGGTTAAGAGTGATCAGAAGTAAATCTGGCAGTGTGGTATTTCAAATTTTATATGGAAACACAAAAACCCAAGATAGTCAAAACAGCCCTGAACAATAAAAGAAATGACAGAAGCATTACCATCCCAGATTTCAAGTTCTACCACAGAGCTATAGAAATAAAAACAGCACCACGTTGGCATAAAAACAGACACATTGTCAGTAGAATAGAACTTTGTACCCAGATTTATGTCCACACACTTAATAGCCGCCTGAATTTCAACAAAGGGGTAAAAATCATACATTGGAGAGAAGGCAGCATGTGCAACAAATTGTGCAGGTCAAACTGCATAGATGCGAGTAGAAGAATGAAATGAGATCCTCAGCTTCCACAGTGCACAAAACTCAACTCCATGTGGATCAAGGACCCAACATAAAACCTAAAAAGCAGGGAGTACGCTGCAACTTGTACACACAGGAAAGGATCTTCTAAATGAGAATATAGTGCAGACATTAAGTCCAGCCACTGACGAATAGAACCTCATGAACAAAAAACTTCTGTACAGAAAAGGACACCATCATCTGAGTAAAGAACTAACCTACAGAATGGGGAAAAAATTCTTTTCCAGCTGTACGTGTGACTGAGGGTTAATATCTCGAATATGTGAAAGACTCAAACTACACCTAAAAGAAACCAAACAACCCAATTAAAAATTGGGCAAAGAACTAAACAGGGAGGTCTCACAAATTGCAGAGAAATGGTTTTTGAGATGTTCAGCATCTTTAGCTATCAAGAACATGCAAATTAAAATTACGTCATCTTACCCCACTCAGAATGGTGAAGTCAAAAAACGATGACAAATGCTGGCCAGAATGTGAAGAAAGAGAAACTCTTAATTCACCACTGGTGTGATTGCAAAGTGGGGCAGCCACTATGAAATTCCCAAAAAGGATAGAAGTAGATCTTCCATATGATCCGGTTGTACCTACCATTCCTGGGCTCTATATTTATCACTTACCCAAAAGACTGTATATCCTACCACACAGATATCTGGTCATCCATGTTCATTGCCGCTCTTTTCATAATAGCCAGAAAATGGAAACAGCCTCGATGTCTATCAGCTGATGAATGGATAATGACTGGATAGTCCATTTACACAATGGAGTTGTTAAGAACAGTGAAACGTTCAGGTACATGAATGGTACCAGAAACAATCATTCCCATTCCGAGTGAGGTCACTGAGACCCAAACAGAAAAGGCTGTATGTTCTCTCTCATAAGCGGGTGCTGCCTTTGAATCCTCACCTGTGGCCATTTCAATTGGAAAATCCATAAAGGTCAGGAAACTAGCAGGTGGCCATAGAGGGACTTCATGAGAGAGAGACAGAACCCAGGGATATAATCGGGAAAGGGAAATAATGGAGAAAGAAGGGTTAAATAAAGTGGGGAGTCGGGGATCAGGGCAGAGGAGGGAGCATGGAGAGGGATGACTAGCACTAAAGAGGATCAGAAAAAGTCATATGGAAACCTAACTAGACCCTTGAGAATATGACTAAACCAGGCAAAGCAGAATAATAAATGGAACAAAAGGAAGGGTTAAAATGATCTAATTTGAGAGCCTTAAAAATAAAGGATTAGAAAGATCGTCACAGCAAACCCTGTAAAACCTAACGGTATGTTTTTTGTCAGAATGATTTGCAATGTCATACGTCCATAACTCAGGCCTACAGTGCTTGGAAAAAAAGCTGGTTCAGACTTACTCCATAATGACATTCTTAGCATTATTTTTAAATGCATGTTTCCTAAGTTAGGAAAATGAAATCATGAGTTGCTATGAAGCTGTTTCTTTCTGGGTCAGTGAATAGTTTGTTGAAGCAGGAAATATCCTCTAGAGTGAAAACAGGCTTCACCTGTGTACAGATGGTCAGAATCATAAGCGCCCTATACTCATTACCGCTGTTTTTAAATGAGGTGCTACCCAGGCTCCCTGTTAATGTGATATAGTCATTTAAATAACCTCATATTTCAGAAGTAGGAGAAAAAGCTCTGAAAGTGATGTCATCAGCACAGGCATGCTTGTGTGCTTATAAACAGTCTTATGAACCAGACTTCATGTCTGGAGTAAAAATATGTATTTAAATAGTTCAGGCATTCTTTTATTAATATTTTATTATTTTTACGTATATGACTGTATTGTCTGCATGAATGTAAGTGCACCCATGTCATGCAATGCCCACAGAGGTCAGAAGAGGCATCAGATCTCCCTGGAACTGGAGTTATGGACAGTTGTTTGCTGCCATGTGAGTGCTGGGAACTGAACCAGGGTCTTCTGCAAAAGCAGCCAGTGCTCTTAACCGCTGAGTCATCTCTCCAGTCCTCCCTCCCCCTCCCCCGACTCCAACCTCCCCGCAACCTCCTGTGGAGAAACTGTTTTCTAAGAACCTACATGTTTTCTCAGGTAGCATGTGGTATACTTTCATCAACTATTTAAGTCCTTGAAAATAAGTTAAATTGTAAAATCTCACTTTTTGAAATGCATAAGTAGCTTGACAGTTAAACAAACAATTTTCAGGGTGAAAGGTTAATAGTAATCATGGTCACTTCACCACCAGATTTAACACTGAATTTGGGCAAATAGCCAATCCGTAACTACTGAAAATGCAGGATAGTCTCTTCCTATTTTTCCTTCACAACCTCAGATTAAAGCTATACTGGTGAGAGAAACAGAAGTAGTCGCCCAGTTCTGGCAGCTGATTGTTGTTATACATCATGGTTTTATTTATTTATTAATTTTTGCTTTGATCTGTTTTGTTGGTCTTTTTTTTTTTTTTTTTTTTTTTTGAGAAAGGGTCTCCCTGTAGCCCCAGCTGGCCTGAAACTCACTGTGTAAACCAGGCTGGCCTTGAACTCACAGAGATCCACGTGCCTCTGCCTCCCAAGTGCTGGGATTAAAGGCCTGTGCCTCCACGCCTGGCTGGATTTCATCTTTATAGCTCAGAGTTACATGAACTCCCAAGGGGGTCAAGCCTCCCTGCAAGAATTCCATGAGGTTCATGAAATTTTGATAGCTTGTGAGAGAAGTCAGAATGGTTTATTCTTAAATTCTATGGGTTCATTTGGGAACATTTTGTGTGGCAAGATGCATTAATTGTAAAATCAGATCTTTGAGTTTCAGAGAAGCTCAACTAAGGGCTTACACTGAGCGCATTTATGTATTAAAATTTGTAATTCCACATATTCCTGATACCATCCTAATATCTACAGTCTTTTTATAAGGCTTGTCATCAGGACAATGTTGTGGTAATGACACTGAATTAAGTAATCATTAGATGATTTGCACAGCAACCACTTGTGTTTTCTAACTTGCATGCGAGTTGGTTGAACTGGAAGCTCAGCTATAGGTTCTCTCGCAGTGATGCTCCATGTGCCTCTCCATGTCCTGGAAGCTTAGGAATGACAATGACAGCAGACTCTGAACCCAGCTGCCACACTCTTCCTCCACCCTCATCCTACGGAAGTAGGCCATTTGTTCAAACCCAAACTGAAAAGTAGAAGGAATGTATTCTAACATTGAAGTTGCAAAGAGAGCACGAAGCATTTTAAAGTCTTCCAGTCTCAATATCTGATATTTTATATAAGCATACTCATAACTACTTAAATGTAGTTTATAAATCACAGAACAGTATCTACCTATGGCTTCACTCTTTTCTAGAAATAACTTTCTGCCTAATGAATGATGATTAAACAAATGAAAAAAAAATGTTTATTTGATCAATTTTAGATGGTGAGTAATGAATGGGTGTGATAGCAACTTTAAGTGGCGTACTTTAGGAAGCCTGAACTAGGTACTCACACTGCAACTACTCAGTCCATACAAACAGCAGCGTAAAAGAAAGTTATCTTGCTATGAAAATTTTAAGATTTAGGATAGAATCATTATTATCCGTTTGTAGGAGAAACAAACATCTAACCACTATTTATTGGTACAGACATCTAGGTTTTCTTTTTATTTAATCTATATTCATTGGTAAAAAGCCATTGCTCTAAGCTCTAAACACTGAGTACATTAAATCCAAGTCAGCAAACTCCTTCTCTTCCCATGCTTGTCTACAACCTCCTAAGGGAAGAGTGTTATACCAGCACTGCAGGGGTGACCAGGACATGACGACTTCAGGTCTCATGCAGTTTCATCAGACAGTACCCATGGTCACTGTTGATGCTTTACTAAACTGAATATCTGAAACATCACACCATCAAATCAACAGCAATAAGACAATAAGACAGGTCATGCCTATATCCTAGCACCCAACATACAGAGGTGGGAGGATTGCAAATTTAAGGCCAAGATAAGCTGCACATGGAATTCAAGGCCAGCCTGCGCTACATTGTGCAACCCTGTCAGAGAAATTCGAGGGCTGAGAGTGCACATTCGAGGGCTGAGGGGGAAGTTCAGTGATAAGATTGCTTATCTAGTACGCACTAGGCCATACTAAAGCACAAGGCTCCCTTCCCAGATCCACACACAAAAAGCCAGCAGTAGTTGATTATTGCAACTGATTCTGAATACAGGCTGGATTCCATTGATCTTGATAAACACTGAAAAGTAGACTTACTGCCACCCACCACACAGTCTGTGACAATTACCCTCATGAGAGCCAGAAAAATTTAAAAACAAGAAGACAGGAACAAAACTAAAATGCATATTTAGTACCTGAAGTGATATCCAAAGTAATTATACCAACAGTATTTGCCACACAGACCTCCAATAACTAATTTTCCATTTTTGTCTAAATTATGTAGATAATAGTTTTATTATAGAAAATAAAAGTATTGATAATTTTAAAATATGGTATTTTGCACATCAGTAAGCACCAGAAGCTTTGTTTATGTTGTATAAATAGAATTAGAACGATACCTATCCATAAAATTCTACATGCAGAATAAAAATTATTGAAAAATTAACATAAAAACACAAGCCAAAAGACATTTCTAACATATACCACCTAAAATCCTAGAATATGAAATTCTATTATCTGTGTAATTTTTGCTTAGCCACACATTCCACTTTTCTACAGCCCACATTTGATGATTAAAAATATATATCATATTATATTGAACAGTAGTAACTGCCGCACAGACCATAGAACTTAGCCTATAAGCAGACCTTTCTGGGAACCTCTGTGAAAGAAGAAAACAAAATGTCTGGAATGTGGGTCTGCTTTGGAATGTGCAAACTCCCACTGCTGCTCTGACGTGTCTATCCCAGACTCCCACACACCTGTCCAGGTGTTCTCCTGTAAACCAGAGAAGCTGCAATTTGCTTCATTCTCCATCCAATGTAACTCATCCACTGCTGACCACACAGTCATAGAGACAAGTTCATTATGTGTTCCTGAGTGAATCAAAGGGCACCTCACCTTCTCGACTCTAAGTCTTGCCTTCAGTAGTGCCCTCTGGTTCATCCTCTTTCTGAGTACACCCCCTGGTGTGACCCTGCAAGGCCTGCCTGTGGTGTCCTCCTCCCCTAGTCTGAGGGCATGAGGCTAGCTTTTGCCCATCTCATCAGTGTAAGGGTACATAATACCGGTTCACACTTTCAGCACGATATAATGAAGAGGATATTTTCTTCACCAAAAGGGCAAGATCATCAAAGGGAGAAGTAACTGAAGTCACAGCAGGGTCAGAAAGGGGGCTGTAGTTTAGAAGAAGTGGTGGCAGCAACTGTGGAACCCTGTCCATCCTAACAACGACACATACAGCTGAGGCTCTGTGAACTTTGCCAGTGCCTACAAAACTTATTGGTATTTTTAATGTAAAAATAAAATTGTGAAATTAAACTTAACAAAACATGGATTTGAAATTTATTATATGTAATTACTAAACTCTTTAGTGAATGTAAATTACATTTAATGTAGATTGTGGGTATATTTCAGTATGTTTATGATGTAGGATGAATGATAATGATACAATTTCCCTAGAAAATAAAATTATTCAGAACTGGGACGGTTCTGACTTAATAAGTAAATATTACTTTATGGAAATTAAACAATAAAAGAGTAAGTAGAAATGATTTGAGCATAATGAGATAGGAACCACGTAAGAAGAAAGGACCCGGTCAGAATGAAGAACCTGGAGCAAATGAAGATTCATGATGGCTGATGGGTGAATTATTTTCTGAGGGCTGAAGAGGGCCACTTCGTTGCAGCGTCTGCACACATCTAACAATAAAACCGTAAAGGAAAAGAAACCTAAGCTGTCTGTTATCTCATGAAGCCCTGGTGAGAACCCAGTGATTCCCACATTGTGGTCGGAGTGTGGGTAAATGTAACACACATGCAAGTCTTCCCTCTAGAAGCCTACTTCACAGAACTTAAACTATTATAGCCGCCTAACCGCGAAGGACTGCGCTTCTAGGACTCTTAATCTGGGTCCTTTCTAAACAACTCAACTGAGAGGAAAGGTGCAGTGCCAGCGTGAACAGCACAAACTGAATCTCGCAGCATTCTTTTCTAAGTACAATAACTCAGAGGGAATAATGACACGCATTCGGGTTGTGCGGGAAGAAATGCAGTATCAGCTGGCACTAGGAACCCCGAGGCCGCACATCATGAGGAAAGCCTCCGTCTGTCCGTCACAGGGTCTCCTTTGCTCACGGTTTGACCTGTGAAGCTGGTATTTGCGGCCATTACTGTTTCTCCATCACTGTTTTTTATTTGGTCTGAATTGATCCCTCTCAGTATGAAAACTAAACCAAAAGATTATGATATTAAAATATCAATTTGTTACATAGAAGCTGCCATCGGGGCAGTTATTATAGGCATTAAATTGGAGCCTAGCATGAAGAAATTATCCGAAATATTTACTTCTTTTTCCCTATTCTTTCTTTTTTTAGTGATAGAAACTGAAGCCAGAGTTCTACACATGGAGCTAAGCCTCATCCCAGCCCAGAGTATATATGTGAAATTCACCAAAGATTGTTTATGTGATATTGATAATATTTCTTTTAAATCTTCAGCTTGGAAAGAATTTTCAGCATTTATTTACCAGTATCATTATTTTTATGGTTAAAATAGTTAAGAGAGCCGGGTGTAGGGGCACATGCCTTCTATCCCAGCACTTGGAAGGCAGAGGCAGGCAGATCTCTGTGAGTTCGAGGCTGCAGGGAGACCCTGGGTCAAAAAAAAAAAAAAAAAGTAGATGCATAAATAAATAAAATCCTAAGAGAAAGCTCTAATAAATAATGCTTATGATTTAAATACCATGAATATTAGAAGTACTTACTATTGTGAGAGATTTCCTTAAAGTTTTAAAGTACTTTTTCCTATGTATTTAACAAAGAAGTTACCTTTTAGTAAAAGACACTCTGTAGGAGAAAAAATATATTTTTTAGAAAGTTAAAACGATAAAAACTTTGAGTTACTAAAAAAAGATTGAAGGCAAACTTTAGTTTAGTCTCATCTGTCTAAGGAGCTGAACTGAGACTGGCAAGGCTTTGTGACAAGTACCGGGATAACGATTCATTTGTTTTCTCTGCTCTAGTAAGTGCTTCATAAATTATCATTAATGTCCACCCAAGGCTCAGGAAGAGATCATCCTTGGCATATTAATCTAGGCTCTGTTAATAGACAAATTTCAATGTCCAGCATATTTTTTCTACTTTAATTTTCATAATACTTTCACATGTTAAGAATACCCAAAGACCCTGGACCCTTTCTAATATACACAATATTTAAAAGATAGTGTTTCAAAATATAACAAGTTTCATTTAATTTTTTATTCATGTTCAAGCAAAGAGCATTAACATTTCAATTATGGTATAATTTGAACTAATTTAAATTTTATCTTTTCATTCTTGTTTTTTCTTAGTTTTAAATGCATGACTATAATATAGTGAAATAATACTGGCTGACTCTGAAAGTCTGAATGCATGACATTCAAACTTATAAAATATAGCTCAAGTGCAAGAAAAGATAGGAAGATGGTCAGAGAGGCAGAATGTACTGCATAAGAGAGCCTAGAAACATCCTTTCAAGGTATCTATTAAACAGAAAGGCAACGTTTAAAGTCATGGAGAGTCCTTGAAAACTCAAAAGCATAATTAATGTGCAGATCCTAGAAATTAACCCATACTCAGCCAAGCAATAGATTTTTTAAATTTAATAGCCCATAGACTCCAGTATATGCTGTCCTTATAGTTTTGGGCATGAGGCCACTCATTGGAGCATGGTTGACCTACTAAAAGCCACATCATTAAAGATAACTGACTCTCCCTCCCCCAGAAGCCATCAACTGTTAAAGCTGGGGGCTCACGAACACCAGCCACTCCATGCTGAAATGTTGGCTTGCTTAATCTTGTGTAGGACTTGTGTAGACACCTAGAGATACAATGAGTTCGTGATCTAAAGTCCTGAAATGTCTCGAAGACGCTGTTTTGCTCTGGTTCTCCCCAACCTCTGTCTCTTAGTATCTTCCTACCTCCTTTGGTAATTAGCCCAGAATCTTGGGGAGCGTGTGACATAGATGTCCTATTTATACCTGGACACTCCATAGTAACTTATTCTCTACACTTTAACCAGTTGTGAGTGTTCACAATTCCACTCACAAAGAAACTTGTCTGATGAGATCTGAAATTAATACAGCCGCCAAGTGATTTTTTACAAAGGCACCAAAAATATTCAGTGGAGAAAAAAATTAGTCTCTTCAATAAAAGATTCTGGTAAAATGGGATGTTCATATACCAAAGAATGAAACTAGATCATTTTCTCTCATCTTATACAAAAATTCAAGTCAACATGGAGCAAAGACATTAAATAAGCCTGAAAATATAAAATGACCCAAAGAAACCATAGGGGAAACACTTGAGAAGATTAGGGTTGTAGTGATTCTTGTACAAAAGATGCTGAAAGCGCCAGCAAGGAAGAGGAGACAATGAATGAGAGTGAGATCGCACAGTGGTGCTTCTGCATGACAAGGGACACATACAACAGGATCCAAAGGCAAACCACACAAAGTAAGAGGATGTTTACAAATGGGGCCTCTGACAAGGTCTGGACATCCAGAAAACTCCGAAAATAAACAAACAAAATACGAACACTCTAGTTATAAAATGGGCTAAAGAGATAAACAGATACTTCTCTGAAAAAGATGCTCAAAGATCAACAAATATATGAAAAAAATTCAGTTTCACTAGTCATCAGAGCGATGCAAAGGAAAATCGTAAGACATCCTTTCCTTCCTGTTCATAAGGACTGTTTCCAAAAAATCAAGAATGAGCACATGCTGATGAGGATGCTGGCTCATAGCAGTCTCATACAGTGCTCGTGGGACTGTAAATGAATAGAGCCATGATGGAGAACAGTATGGATAGTCCCCCAAACCAGAAAAGAGAGCTCTCTGTCACTTAATCCAGAAGTTCCACGATTGGGTGTCTATCTAAAGGAAATGAGAATATTGTCCCTCTTCTTTAAAACAAATTCTCTTAGTTACCAATATTTTCTTTGAAAATACTCTATCCTGAATTTTTATAGCTCAAAATTTTGAAAATTCAGAATGTAATATTTTCCATATTTGCAAGTACAGATAACACTGGTGATACATGTATCTGGAGACATATTGCTAAAACTATTAGTGTTACTGGCTTAAGGGGTATCTGTATATACCATGCACTTATCTAAGCAGTATATGCATACTTACATGTGCTTACACATGTGATATTATTTATTCATTTTTATTTCCTATAATAAATATGTGTTCGTTGCTTTTCCATAAATCACATTAGATTCCCAAATCTTATAGAATTACACTCAAAGTTCAGGAACTTATAAAGAGAAAAAATGAAATAGTAAGGCTAACATCAAGAATACTATAAAGTACCTATTATTAGAGCTGCATTTGAATAAAACAAGAAACACTACATACTGGCCTATTTTCACTTTCCTCATAGTTTCTCCCACCCTAAAGTCAGCATCTTCAACACAAACAGTTCACAGTTTGACAATGTCTCATTGTCGCAGGCCCCTAGGCACTTCCTTTGCCACCCCAATGCCATGACCTCTTTCCATTAATTTTTTGCTCAGCAGCACAAAACTATATGATTTGTTCCCATAACCTTGAAAGGTACTAAATTGAAGTTCAGAGAGAAATGACTGAAATATCAGGTCCATGATTCATAACAGACATAACTGAGAGCCACATCTGAAATTTGAATAGAGAATGACTAGTCAGTACCCTAATGAGTGAGCCTTTCACTGAAGAATGTCAAAGGATTAAGATCCAACCAGAGTTCACAAAAAGATTCATCAGATCTTTTTTTTAACCAGGCTCTGTCTCATTTGAATTTATATAGCTCTCAAAATTTTCAATTAATAAATAAAGTATCACACGTTTGTGAGAAATTAATGAAGTTAACGTTCCCTGTGAAAATACTCTGTGTCACTGAGGAATACATGAAGGTAGAGAAAAAAAATAAAACAAACATGATTGCTAAGAGGTACAAAGGCCAGTGATCACTGTGCTTTCTATGCAAGTCTGATGGACTGAGTTTTATCCCTGGAACCCACACAAAGGTGGAAGAGAAAACTAAACAATGTTGTCCTCTGACCACAACCATATGCCATGTCAATTGCTACCCACCTCCAATAACAGCAACAGTAATAATAAAAGGAAATAGATGATCGTTTCTCTTTCGTTTAATGGTGGCATGCAGGGAAGCTAGAAGGGAATTGGCTTTGCCACGGAGACAGGAAGGCAAGGTCGTTCTCTCTGTGGACACATTATGTACTTTTCCTTCTCTAGAACAACTTGTATGCTCAGGAATTCCTGGATTCCTGCCATTTTCTCTGTATTCTAGAGAGCAGGCAGGAAGAAAGGTTATAAAGGGTCAGAGAGATAGCTCACTGGTTAAAAGTGCTTGTGGCTCTTACAAAGCACCCAGGGTCCAGTTTCCAGAACCAACATAGTGCTCACAACCACTTATATTTCCAGTTCCAGGGATCTAACTCCCTTTTCTGGCCTCAAGGGGTGTTGAAAGCACATGGCACGTACAAACACATAATAAATAAATAAATAAATAAATAAATAAATAAATCTTTTAAAAAACAATTTCTTACTCTAGAAAGTCCAGAGTTTTAAACTCATCACTTCCTGTTACATTTCATTGAACAAAACTTTTTATGAAACCACATTCACTACAAGGGGGGCTGGGAAATTGGAAGAAAACTGGGAAGGTGAGCACTGACTACCAGTAGGCTCCACTAGGCACACTTCAGGTATATCCATCAATGTGTCCAACCATAATCAGGTGTGAAGTTCTCACCAGACATATAGTCCAACAATCCCTGCCATCCAGAACCATGATCAAGCACTCCCACTCTCAAAAGGAAAAGTCCTACAGTCTAGGAGGCTGGGTTTGGGTCGTGATAAACCTGTCTGGATATTCCCAGTAAGAGAGAGCCCTAAAGGGAAGTCGCATGAGTTACATGGGGCATCTGTGGGCAGCGTGTTTCTACTTGACTTGTATTTTCTTCTCTATAGCAAGAATTTCAGTCCCAGTAAGACATTCTTCTCATAGACCAGCAAAGAGAACTCAGCAGCAAATGGCACGTTCAGTAAAGTTTGGCAACACGAGTTCAACCTCCAGGACCCACGTGGTTGAGAGAAAGAGAACCAACTTCTGGAAATTGTCCTCTAATACCTCACCACAGGTATGCTTTGGCAGGAACGTATATATACACTAAATAAAGGAATAAAGAAAGAAATAAGTTAATAATGAAACATTTTTAAGAAATCCACTTCACTAATTTTTTAGTATAACATAGGATGTGTTTTACATGGACCTACCATCAATTGTTAAATAACTGCATTTTTAGATTCATGTTTCCTGTTTTGGTTGTGATTTCACCTCTCAGAAAAAATGATTTCAAGACTCCAGAATAAAAATTTGCTCAAATTATTTTTTGGAGAGTACTTTTGTTCTAGGTTTCTTTTTCTATCTCTGTGACAAAAGCTTCCATTGAGGTTCCATGGATGGAAAGGTGATGACATGGGGAGCGACAGGACCATGAAATGGTAAGAGCATCCACAAATGTCTTATAGAAGAGGGTACTGGAGGGAGGGGATCAGAGAGAGTGCTCACCTCAGCATAATGTCATTCCGCAGGAAGGGTGAAGGTCTGAGGGGCAGCAGCAGCTTGGCGCCTCACAACATAGGGAAGTAAGATATCATAGGATATGCCAAGAAAGCAGGCTCCTATGTGGTTAACAGTTTGGAGATTTGGGTTATATTTCTGATAATTAGATATGTAGAAGTTTGAAATTGACATTGTCAGATCTTTGAACCAATGGGGCCTCAGCACCTAGTGAAACAGCTTGCAGGCCATTGCACATAGGCCAACTTTGGTTCACTTATAAAATGCTGCTCAGTCTCACCTTGGATGCTGCTGTGTTTTGCTGAGAACTAAAAGTCCCCATGAGTTCAAATGGGAGAGACTTCAGCCTACTCACGTTAATTGGTATTCTGTGTGGAAATGAGGCGAGGCACTGATGAATAAGGGGCTTAGGCAACTGCCCAACAGACCAATCCATTCGGGCTAATGTAATCCGAAGGCAAGTTGAACACAGCTCGACTTTTAAGCAATTTCATTGGAAGCTGTAGTGATGGGAACATGAGTATGTATGTGATCATTTTGTACTCCAGGAAAGGAACCTTGACCCCAATACTTTCTCTTTTTATTGTGATTCTGATGGAACATATATGAAAAGTCTTCGATACAGACTACAGTCTGTATTCTCTATTCTCTAGGGAATGTCTCAGAGACAGCAGGATGAATGTACATGCTCATGACACAAATAATGGCATCTGAAAAATCCAAAATGGAAGGATGAATTTCAAGAGGAGCTGATTAAAGGGCAAGTGGTTTGCACATGAGGTGTTGCACCTGCATTTCTGAATCATTTCTCAAACCCGTGAAATAAATGCTGAAACTGACTATCAGGACCTGGGAGGGAACAAGACAGTTTGATATCGTAAGATCCGCACGCTGCAGTATGAGACCTCCATTACAGGGAATTAAATGGTAAAGGGCACTGGTGTATATCTCTAGACTAATAATAATAATAACCTGTCCTTCCTTTTGAGAAACACTTTACGACTTTGGTTGAGGTTTACTAATTATTTTTTACAGAACTTTATAGAGGATTTTGATCATTTAATCAGCTAGCATGAGTACACAGTTACATGAATATTTTAAACTATTTCAGTCCTTTAAAGGCAACGCATGCTTATTCTGCCTCAATCTATTTGCTGATTCTGAATTTAGACATGTTATTTGGGAAGAGACAGACATCTATATAGAATTTAAATTATACCCTTCTTTCTTTTACCTTGAGATATGGAGGAAGCCTTCGACAACCTTGGAGAATAACAAGGGCCAGGAAATTTTAAGAGTAATGCATGCAGTAAGGAGAAGTTATGCTGAGAGAGCCTAACATATATTTCAGATGACCTGAGAAGAAAAGATCATACTCTCACTTGACTGCACATTTAAGGATCGTTCTATTGGGGTCTTGACCAGCTACCTTTTATCAAGCCAAAATAGAAGTCTCATGGTAATAAGTAGAAAGAAGTGCAATGAATTGTGGACCAGAAAAGTAAAGTATGTCTCATGGGAGATGGCACTGAGTGGCATTAAATAGTATATATTTAACTTTGCAGAAATGTTCTTTTCAAATGTCATTATTGTGCTGCCAATAACTTTTCAAGTGCTAAAATATTTCCCTAAATTTATTCTGATATTTTCTGTTTCCTACATGTGTAGATACACTACTTCAGAGGAGACTTTTTATAAGTAGATAGAAATATCATTCATGACAAACAATCTTTGGCCAAGAATTACTGCCCTCAAAATGTCGTGTCTTCAATAACTTAGATAAAAAACTCAAACTCATTATCTTTATGAATGTTACAGTGGTATGGCACACATTAACCTGTGGTTTTGTGGGGCATTTTCAATATTTTATCTATTGTTATATTTTATGTGTGTGTGTACTGCCTGGATATGCATAAGTGCACCCATGTCTGCAATGTCTGCAGAGTCAGAACAAGGTGTCAGATCCCTTGGAACTAGAGTTATGGATGGTTGTTAGTTGCCATGTGAAACTGGGTGTTGAAACTGGGTCCTCTGCAAGAGCGTCCATTGCTCTTAATCACTGAGCCACCTCTCCAGCCCCAACCTGTGAATATTTTTTTAATACTGGGGGGTATATCTTCCTCTTGAAGATCCCCTGACAAAAATAACATAGTGCCTGCTTTGTAGTAGTATTCAGACATGATGTCATGTGTAAGACAGAACAAATAAATGATAGTGTTACAACAAAACAAGATTCTTCTGTGCTATTTACATGGGTTGAAACAGATAAAAGTATTTGATAAATGGATGGATTAAATCACTCTAATTATGTGTACATTTGAAAATTAAGCTCTAAATGTTAGACTTTTTCCTTTGAATATTTACTATTACTATAGTAAGATAGATTTTCAAAAAAAATACATTTTCCTAGAGAAAACTTAGTTACCTTTTCACATCAATCAAAAGACCCCAAATTACTTCATTTACATCTTCTGCCACTGGGTAAGAAAAAAGTACATGAGACCTGGGTTCACTGTGAGAAAATAGTAAGAATACAGAATACAAAAGTGTTGAATAAATGATTCTCTAACTCCCAGTGCAAGACAGAAATAGTATGCAATTAGTCTAAGAAGGTCAGCCTCCAGCCCAGTGTTTGTAATTAAGGTTGCAGTGATCTACTGTTTTGAAACATAACCTTGTCTTCAGCCAGTTTTCCCTGGACTATGAATTGCTCTAGTGATGAGTGCTAAATGATACTTCAAATCTCTCATCTTGGTGTGTGAACTCTGTACAATAATAAAAGCATCATCCAGGCCCTTTGCAGAACATCCATCTTCTTTATGGGAAGAAGAGAATTATCAAAGACACTAACACAACTGAAAATGTTGCCATTCAGCTAGTCAAAGAAAGGCTATAGTGGAGAAAACATCGACGATAATGACTAACTTAGTGCCACTTAAGGGGTTTGCTCTATTTTCTTTCTCCTTAATTACAGAGCAACCAAGTTCATCTGTGCTTGCCACCCACTCTATATTTAGCTACAAGCATTTTAATCTCATCTTTGTAATTTTGTGAGGGAAACTTGCCTCTGAAAGATCTATATCTCTATATGTTTGGCCTTGCTCCTCATCTCATTAATGGTGTTGAAGCTAGGGTCTGAGCATAACTTCTGGTAATTGATCTAAGGAATAAGTTTCTGGAAGAGCATGTATACAGTGATTCATCCATTTGTCTGGAAATTAATAGCTTATGGCATTCCAGACACTATGTCAGGCTGTGGTATTATAAGAAAAAACTGCATTAGGACAGAACCCTTGCATGAAAACTGTAAAAAACATATTACAGAATACAGAGTATTTTCTGTGAAGGGCACAAGCATCAAGGGCCGATCTAACAGAGAAGATGCACGCTAGGGGGTATGAAAGAGCATGGACCCGCAGGTAATGAGAGTCGGGCTGCAGTTGTGGCTCCGTAGTAGGGAATTCATCTAACAAGGTCCTAGGAGCAATTCTAAGCACCACAAATACATACGCATAGAAGCAGATGACTCTGAGTAGAGGAAGGAGAGGGGTGAATTCCAATCTTGGGTGGACTGTCTTTGTCAAGAAGCTGCTGAGGGAGCACAAAGAGTGAGGTACAGAGCCGCGTGCACACGGCCATAAGCACATGGCAGCTCTTCAGTCAGTCTTGATATTAATTTTGGTGATCTTGCTGAAACTAGCTGAAGGATGGGGCACATATGTCCAGATGGTATCTATGAGATTTTCTTTCTCCATCTCCCGACATGATGAAGAGGAGGGCCTCGGAACTGGTATACTCACCAGAGAAGCAAAGCTCGGGTTTCTAGATAAACAAAGAGAGGAGAAATGCTAGGCAATCAGAATGCTCACTCGGAATTTCTACAAGATGAGACTCTGATTCCTATGATTCATGACATATCACACATTTTAGACTTTATTTTTTACAGAGATTTATTCTAGTGTAACTACTGTGAAAATGTGAAACACTGTGAGAGCAAAACACAAATTCGTGGTGCTAAGTGTTAATACCTGTTGTATTATTTTTCCATAAGTTAGAGATTCGTGTAACGCAGCAGTAGAACCAAGGACTATGTACCTACGATCCTATCATTTGAGGAGAAGCTATTGGAAAGAATCGAATTTTACTACTTGCTCTTGGCTTTTTGCTACTTATTAACAAGGCATTTAAAGAAAGAGATGAGTTCCTGCAAGAAGGATGTTCCGGCTCTTGAAGAGAAACAAAGGGGCTAATCACTAGGGCTGGAAATGAGGCTCTGACGCTTCTGAGAATCCCAAGGATTAAGAAATTAAACTGGGAGTTTAAGCTGCAGACTCATTAAAATTTCTCAGTTTTACAAGATAACTTGGCTCTGAAGCTCTAGAGGAGAGAGATTCCAGCTTTGAAGTCAAGATTATGGTTTAAATAGTCCCCGGAAAACCATGGGAAGACGATAGGAGGTTAGAGAGCAATCAGGCATGAAGCAGGGAAATCAGGCAGGGGTAATAATTAAACCAGGAATGAAACTGGAGAGTTTAGAGATAGCTGGAATTAAAGAGATCAGGCACCTAAAACAGCCCTGAGAGAAAGTGGAAGAGAGACAGCGAGGAGAGCAGACTTACAGCATCCACTGACACCCTTTGACTGAACTGGACAGCCTTCGTCTCCAAACACTAGCTAAATACGACATCGGAGGCAAAGTTGTGTTTCCCTGAAGTGTGCATACTCTGCAATTGCCAACTAGCGTATTCCTCATGGATGAGGAGCAGGATAGTCTCTTAGCTGATACATCCCAAAGAGCACACCCTGTGTCTTGCTAAAGAAACCCTCTCTGCTAGAGCTGACACTTTCATGATGTTCCCCAACAGGTTTGTATTGGAACAGAACAGGTTGCATTGTGTTTCATGCTGTTATATGTTATTTATGTATTAACAATAACCCTGATCTTGCTCAATCATTGTAAATTAGTAGTTTATATTATGCAGGGTAGACAGAAGTAGCCCAGATTAAATTGTTTACAATTACTCAGACTATGAATAAACAATCTTTTTAATAGCATTTTAAAATATTTTATTAATCTTATGTGTATGAATGTATTGCCTACATGTGTGAAGTGCGATGCCCATGGAGGTCATAAGTGGTTGTTGGATTCTTTTGGAACTGGAGTTACAGACAGTTGCTAGCTGCCATGTGGGTGCTGGAACTCAAATCCAGGTGTTTGGCAAGAGGAGCCAGTGTTCTTTGCCACCGAGCCATCTCTCTAGCCCTAAGAAACAGTCTTAAGGGATGAATAAAATGATGTTCTCCTCAGACATACTGAGCTCAGAGGCAGATTTAATATTCTGCACACATCATCTGTGACTTAGACTTCCTGCTTTTCCAGTGGTGATAAATATATTTGTATTTGAGGAGATTAAATTTATATTGATGACAGTGGATACCAAAAGTTGACAGAAATCCAGTGTATAGACTCATCCAGATCCCCATCTTCCTTTCCTGAGTGTGCACATGGCTGCATCCTGACCCTCCTCTGCAGTCTCAGGTACCCATATGACTGAGTACTTGATGGACATGAACAGTGCATGATTTTTATATAAAATAGGGCTTTCATAAAATAATTGTGCCATGCCATGTAGTACAACCCTTCTAAAGTTGAATGAAAGAATCAACAATGACTTCAAGAGAGGCAAAGTCACAAGCAGAAAGCTACCATGAGGCTGAATCACCAAGCACACAATAATCACCCCATGTCTAGCAATGTCTAGGCTGATGAATTAAATGAATGAAAACTAGGAGTTAACATAATCAAATCACATTTAAAGGCATTGAGCTTAACGTGACAAATAAAGAGCATAATACAGAAAATACAGTATCCTAGTTTGGCTTCTGTTGCTGTGATAAAGCACTGACCAAATCATTGGGGACGAAAGGGTTTGGTTTGGCTTACAAGCTACAGTTCATCATCAAGGAAAACCAAGGCATGAAGCCATGACAGGAACCTGTCACTGAAGTCAAGGAGGGACACTGGTCACTGGCTGGCTTGCAAGCTCACAACCAGCTATCTTCCCTATGCAACCTAGGCCCACGTGCCTCGGGACGGAACCACCCACACTGGGCTGGACCATCCTGCACAAATCAACGATCAGGAAAATGCCAACAGACATGCACAGGGACAGTCTGAAGAAGGAAATTCCATGACATTTCCTCTTCCCAGGTGTGTCAAGTTGGCAGCTGAAGGTAGCTAGGACATTGATTCTCTTGTCAACTTTGACACACAAACATGTTAAGCCATAACCTTTCCTTTCTTGTTTTTCTCCAAGATCACTAGTTAATATCATGATTTAAAATACAGCATAACTTGAAAAGTTATACTATATTTTAAAAATTCCAATGACTGAAAAGTTCAAGATCCTTTTAAAAATCCAATGTCTCACAACTTGGATTCCTGTAAAAATCAAAAACAAGCTTAATAATTTCTTATTCCAAGAGGAAAGAACCAAGGCAAATCAATCAGTACAAAGCAAAATCAAAATTCAGCAATGTAGAAAAGATCAGTGTCTGACATCTGGGACTGACATGTACACTTCTGGGCTCCTAAGGACTTGGGAAATCCCGTTTCTCTAGCTCTGCCATCCGTAACACATACAACTTGTCAGGTAATCTCTTTCTGGTTTCACTCTACACCTGCCACTATTTTTAGTAGATACCACACAATCGCAGCATTTCATAGACCCTGGGGTCTGTACTGCAACTGAGGTTGCACCCTCAACAATGTCCTATTTTGGCCTTTCACAATGCCAAGCCGTCATCTTGGCCAAGCCTCCATGACCTCTTCAGTCCTCAGATCCCCACTGAATCTGACACTGCACCTCACCAGAGACCTCTCCAACCTTATCTTCCAACACTTCCACATGGTACTAAGCCTCCACTGTTCTCTATAACTTCTTTTTGTCCTTCAATTTTCATGCTGCCCAAACCAGTATCACATGGGAGACTCTTACACATTTATAAGTACAAATCCCAACTTGAGAAACAGCCTTGGTCCCTCTGTACCACAGATTCTGAATACTGAACCTGAGGAATGTTTCCCAGAGAATTTCACCTCAGTTATACTGGTCTCTTATTACTCACAAAAAATTATTCAACTCTAGACAACAGTATCCATTGACCCAATAAAGCACAGATTTGACTTCCGTAGGTTCTCAATCAAAAATATCACATAGTAGCCCCGACAGAGTCTATGAGAGTCTCAGACTTTTCTCTGAAACTTCACAAGCCAGGGTTCTGTTATAAGCATTGATCTCAGTATTCTCTTCTAAGTTTTCACAACAGCTCTGAAAACATAATGTCTTTTCCAGTCCAAATCTCCAAACTCCTCCCCCAAACAAGGTCAGGTTCCTCACAGCAAGACCTCACTCTCTGGTACCAATTTATGTGTTAGTTTGCTGTCTGTTGCTGTGATAAAATGACCAAAAGCATGGAGACAAAAAAGTTTATTTGACTTACAACTTCCAGGTCACATTTTCTCTTTGAGGGAATCCAGGGCCAGATCTCAAGGCAAAAAGCTGGAGGCAGGAACTAAGGTAGAGACCACAGAGGAACACTGCTTACTGGTTTGCTTTCACTGTCTCATGTTCAGCCATCTTTCTTATGCAGTTCAGACCCAACTGCCTAAGGATGCTACTGACCACAGTGGTTCAATCTCTTCTACATCAATTAGTAATCAAGAAAATATCCCACAGATATGCTATGATATACATTCATAAACAAAGATAGGACTAGAAAGGAGAAACCTTGAAGTTCTATAAAATAAAGTAACCATATAGCTCAGAATTCCTGGGCAAAGAAGCTCAGTGACCCAGAGCCCCATTCAGATTAGCTTTACCTCAGGGTTTTCACTTTAATACAGAAATAGTACCTGCAGCAAAATAATATTTAGTGTTTACAGCCTACTTTGGGCTTCCAGGTAAGAATTATAGATAGTTAGGAGAATCTTTTTATTAAATTTTTGTGATTTTCATACAATATAGTTTGATGGTATTTGAATCCCCTCCCCCAGTACACTTGCCCAATTTAATCTACTCACTGATAAATATAATATAGTCTACAGAGTCTGATTTGTGTCCCAAATGTCCTTTAGTGTAGGCCACAGAGTCCTAATCCATGAATAGAACACCTGTTTCAAACTTCTGCATCCCAAGGTTCAGAAATCTGCAGAAGAGGGGATGGAAAAGCGAGCCAGAGAAGATGAGTGGCCACAGGAAAACTGAGTCTTTCAGACAGATGGTTGGTTATGAATTCTCAACAATGGTGACAGCATGCACAAGTCCTACACAAAGCCCAAACTAAATGAAATCCAAGTCTAGACATGGGAATGTGGGTAAGAAATTCTAGCTCAACATAAGGATCTTTTTGGCAACTGTTGAGAATCTTTTATAACAGCTACTTAACCCTGAGTGGTAATTGCCAATAAGCAAAAAGTCTTTTTGTTAGCCTCTTTCCACATGCAATACAACCAATCTGCTTTCAAGAACGCTGCAGAGGGGCTCACTAACAATAGTGACATGTGCTTTCTCATTAGCATGTAGGGAAACTTCCTCAATCCACTAATGAGGCTATTAGTCATAAAATGCATGAAACTGTCAACTGATAAAATTATTGGGAACTGTAGGAAATGTATAAATTAGGAAAAATGGTTTGGAAGTAAAGGGTAAGCAGATACTCAAACTCAAGCAGAAACTCATCAGACTATTTTACTACAGCGATTTTGTCAATTCTTTTACAACATAGACATATAACTTTTTTTTTTACTTTGACTTGATATTATTTCCCCCAGTAAGTCTTTTGCTACAATAGAATTTAAATTATATGATTAATACAAAGAAACCTAAGAAATAAATTTGAACTATTATTGGCATGGTTGGGGTCATGATGGTATCACTCATCCCACAGAAACTGGAAAATTTAAGTCTGCTTAGTGAACATCCAGCTTTTCCAAGTGAACTATTAAGAGAAAAGTACACCTGAGGACTTGGACTCAGCACATGCTAGAGTGGAAGGTATATTCACATAGCACTAAGCTCACGTCACCATTTCCATCAAGCGACAATTTCAATTTCAAGCTTCGGTGTGTATTTTAGAAAGATGAAGAGAAAGTTATTGATGTCTCATCTCCATTAGTAAAACAGAGACTATTTCAAGGAGAAGTTGAATTAGGTCAGTTTATACATTATTATATGCTCCAAATAGGAAAATCAGTTTTGATCATTAAATTCTTGATATTTTTCGTCCGGCACTAGCTGCTCTTAGAGAGGACTCAGTTTTTATTCCCAGCACCTACATGGCAGCTAACAACTGTCTGTAACTCAGTTCTGGAGAAATATGACATCCTTTTCTGGCCTCCACAGGCATTACACACATATGGCATACTTTTATACATGCAGTAAAAACATTCATAAATATAAATGATATTTGATATGTTCAGATGTAAGTGGTAGACTGTTCTGATCACTTTGGCTCACATTCTGCATGAAGCACAGGTTTTCTCTAGTGTATTGTTTGTACCAATATCATGGAACTTGAATCAGACTATGTGTATTAACCATCCTCAGCCCTATACACGAGGTTCTCAAATTAGATTAAACATAATTAACCAGTCCCTTCTATTTAAAATTCGAATCATTTTTTACTTCCTGTTTGGGTTGACAATTTAACCTTAAATCCTGACAGATTATCAAATATATTGATGAGTCAAGTATTTCTCACAGTTCCGGAGCTCCCATCCTTGTACTATGTTCTTCACCATCCAGGCAGCTCCCTTCAGCTTTGCTCTTTTGTACTTGAATTTTTGTACTTGTACTTTTGAACTGAACTTGCTCAGTTCTCCACTTACCTGATAGAGTGGCTTCCAGATCAATTCTGTTTAGCTGTCTTTCCACTTAAAGCTCCCCAAAAGATTTGATCTTACTCAAAAAGGGAATCCACCTCAGTCACTGTGTAGCACACATTCTAAAGTCCTTAAATTAGGGAAGATTCTTAGAAACAATTGATGTGAGAGAGAGACAGAGTGACAGAAGAGAATTATAAAATATAGGTTTAGGGTCTGGAGCAATGGCTCAACAGTTAAAAGCACTGGCTGCTCTTACAGGACACTTGGGTTCAAATTCCAGCACCCATGTAGTGGCTAAGAACCATCCATAACTCCAGTCCTAGGGATCTGATGCAGGATCTGATGCAGTCTTCTGTCCTCTGGAGGTACTGCATGACTTGAGTACACTTACATACAGGCAAGCATAACACCCAAATGCACAAAATAAAAAGAACTTAATTAAAAAACATTTATATAGAGAGAGCTATAGATACAGATCTCTCTCTCTCTCTCTCTCTCTCTCTCTCTCTATATATATATATATATATATATATATGAGGTTACATTTTAATGAGGACTGTCAAATGACAAAAATCAAATCTATGAGCAGAAGGCCCAGGAGATCTAGGTTACTGCTCTAGTTTCTCCCTGTGTCACATATTATATATCACCTTATAAGGACCTACTCAGACCTGAATCTAATAAGTCAAGAACTGAAAAAGGATGGTGCATGAACATCCAAGGAGAGTCAGCTCTGTTTTAGTGACTACTGCCTTAGAGGAGGCCATTGTGGCTCCTCAGGCAATGCACATTAACTTTTCAGATGGAGTGACAGGGAAGGACCACTGGGACCTAGAAGCTCAGGGCTCCCAGCTTCAACAGGACCTTTTAATATAACCCCATTTAAGCTTTCTAGTTCCCATTCTTTCCTAATCAATGTCTTTCTTTAGGAACAGACCTCTGCCAGTAAGGCTGGTAACTCAGTTGTATGGTGTATTTGATCCAGTCAGAGGTTGTGAATCAGCATTTGATTTTCAGTAGTTTCAGGTCTACAGCTACAAAGCTGGGTGGGGGCGGCTCTTAGATTTTGCATATAAGCTCTCAGCTCATTTGCACAGCACTTGAACTGGGAGTTTAAACCCTCAGTTTGTTCTTTTCTTTCAGCAGTTTGTTTGGCCACATTAGGAGCAACCAGCCTATCTTGTGATATTCATTATTGTTCAGAAAATGTTTGAAATCCATAGTCACCTGATTCCTGTTTTATATATGTACGTTATGATGGACATTCAATTGAGCAATTTTGTGTATGTTTTCTGCCTGATCACACATGGACTACCTGTGTTCTTTTCTCTATCTGAAAGACAGTCATTGGCATCCTCAAATTTAGCAAGTTAAGGTAAATTCGTAAAACTCCAGGTACAATCCAAAAAATTCCTTTGTTAGGGGAAACGGAAACATGGGACCCACCATGCTCAGAGCAGACTTCCAAGAGACTAACGTGGAGAAATCTGGAAAGTTTATTCATGCTGGCAGACTCAAGAGGAGTTTCCTCCTGAAAATATGAGCCTCAAGTCTAGTTCCTTCACAGTTTTTATAGGTCTCCCACATCATTCCTTAACTGTTACAGCATTGGTGGGTTTACAGCTTATGTGATTACTAGCATAGATGCTTATGTGCCCTAAGCTTCCAAGGGGAAACTTTGTCTGCAGGCATATTTCCAGAGACAGATATTTAGGGAATGGGTTAAGATACTCTTTAACAACAGAGTATTACAGGCACCTTAGTAAGCAAGGTAATTTCAAACAGATGTTCCACTAGGTAACTGTGGCACTCACTTCTCAGGAAAATTTTACACACTTTGGTGTTCTCTAATTTAGTGAGCATTCATAAAATAATTATAAAGTGAGCACTATGACCTAAAGTAAAAAACCAGTCATTAAGTGATAAAAATTATATCCAACATACACAAAAAGCATTAAATACATAGGTATGCTTCTCTTCCTCTTCACCTTAACATTCCGCTACTATAAACTACTCTCAATACCAAGTTCTATACTAGTCAGAATTCCTCAGGGAAATATATTGGATATCATATCTATTCATGTGGTGAATTTCATAGGCAGGTCAAATATAATCTGAGCACATCATGGTTCAGAGAAATTGGCATAGGAAGCTAACCATCACAGTTGTGTGTAGCCCAATTTCTTGTCATCTTTCATTCTTTTAGCTGACAATCCAGGCAATGCTCTCTGAGATGAACTACCACCTCAGATATTCTGAATGATTTTATCCTATTCTAAAGCATTCTACCACCCACATGTCTTGCTCTATAACTTCATGTAAGGCTCAGCTCTAATATCTCCCATCAGAAAGAATTTTTCTTGTCATCTTAAAGTATAATAACTATTGGTACTATCATTTCTCAAGTTGCTGTTAATTCTGGCATATAGCACATATCTTCTGACTTCATGTGTCAGTCTATTGTTTGCCTCTCCCCATTAGAAGACAGTTTCATGACAGGATAAAAGGAATCTAGTTTTTGTGTACCAGAATATTTCTTGCTCTTATAATTCTTGGCACAGAATAGGATCTAAATTATAGTTTGGTGATCAGATAAGGCATAGCCTTATTTGTCCTTGTAACTAATGTACAATACTTTTAAGTTTATTCTACATTCTTTCATAAGAAAAAAAATAGTAAAATCTGAAGTGTATAAAATCAATCAGTCCAGAATCTTTGCAGCTCAGTTTAGTACTAGCATCTTAGACACTGGTTTATAATCCTAGTGTAACAGGATATGGAATGTATTCATTCTCCTCCTTTATTGCCATTTATCATTAGGGAGCTCTGCTCACACAACCTACTGGACACAGAAAGGGAAGGTGAGACTGTGTAAGAGGAGAAAGACATGTAAGAAGGTTCACACTTGTGTTATACCCACCACAGGTAACGCTTCTGCACACTGACCTCTTCATTCAGACCTCGAACAGTGGCAGTGTCCAACTACTCAGGTTTGTCCAACACATCAAATCATTGGTATCGTATACTTCTGACACACCACTTAGTAATACTCCCCCTCAAAGTCATCTATATTAAGAACAGAGAACAGCAGAAGAAAAAATGTAATTACTAATTGTGTTTTTAAATGAGAATTAGGGGCTGGAGAGATGGCTTAGCAGTTAGGAGCACATACTGCTCTTCCAGAGGACCTGAGCTTGGTTTCCAGCACCCACATGGCAGCTAGCAACTGTCTGTAACTCCAGTTCCAGGGATCCAATGCCCTCTTCTGGCCTCTACAAGCATATATGACATGGATGCACTTAAACACATGCAGGCAAACATACCACTAGATAAATTAAAAAAATAAGTAAATAAAAAAATATTCAAATAAAAATGTTTAATTCTACTTTCCAAAATAAACAAGTCAGACCATTTTATTTAATTATCTGAGAGAATATAGACACAATATAACAAAGAGACAAGCATTGGAAATAGGGTTCAGCCTGCACAGCAGCAAGTGACATAACCTTTCTCACACCTGTCTATGTCTGACTGTGAGCATTGTGTTGTCCATCATTTCACATCACTTCCAAACAACTACGTTTGTGAACTAGTGAGACCAGAATTGTTGAAACATGCTTATTCTATCGACATAGCCCTTGAGTTAAAATACTGCTCACTAGTAATAGATCCTGTTTTAATATTTACTTTTCTTCAAAAACCTACCCAGGAAAAAAATTAATTTTTACCTGCTATATGTATGTCATTTTCACTATATACTTTTACTAAACATTAATCATTCTAATTTCTAAAATTTTACATCATGGTCTTAGAAGAACTGTTTATATTCATCCTATTGGTAATTAATCTTTTAGCACCATCAAGTAGCACCATCAAATTTCTACTAAGAAATTAGACCTCTATTTATGTGGTCTAATGGGTCATCTTGCTCTACCATGATATTTGCCTGTGTTAGTGTGTATCCCTTTCAGAAACATCCTAGGGAAACATGCTACCAATAACTAGCACAGTATAAAATTTCAAAAGCCTCTCAGACACCAAACATCAGTCTAGAAAATATTTCGGTGAACTGGACGTGATGGCATATGCCTGTTACTTTGGCACTTGGAAGACTGAGACAAGAGAATGGCAAATTTGAAGTCAGTCTGAATTATGTCAGATAAACTTGTCAAGAAATAAAGAAAGATAGAAGGAAGGAGAAGAGGGAGAGACATAGAGAAAGAGAGAGGAGGGAAGGGGAAAAGGAAGAAGAAAACAGTTATTTCAACAAATAACCATTTATAATATGGGAACTCACCACGGAGGGCGTCCGAACCACGGAGGGCGTCCATACTACGGAGGGCGTCCGTACCACGGAGGGTGTCCCAACCACGGAGGGCATCCGAACCACGGAGGGCATCCGAACCACGGAGGGCGTCCCAACCACGGAGGGCGTCCATACCACGGAGAGCGTCCCAACCACGGGGGGCGTCCGAACCACGGAGGGCGCCCGAACCACGGAGGGCGTCCGTACCCTTCACGTCCCTTATTCACCCATGATACTGCAGCATATTTGGGCTTCTCTGTGCTTAGTAAATCTGAGCCTCCTTTTAGTTCATAGAATTTGAATTCCTCAACACTGTACTATTTTTGCTGAACACTTCCACTCCCTCTGTCACCACCCTGAATTCAATACTTGCACAGTTGGCTCTTCAAATTTCTTATTGTTGCTCCTTTTATTTTCTAGTCTGTCATGTCACTTTCTTTAACTTTGGCTTTAAATATCTAGAAATAATTTTCCTTTGCAGATGTGGTATCTTCTCTGTAAATTTGTGCTAATCCTATACAATGGACAGAATCCTAAGGTAACTGTGGGATGCAAAAAAAAAGCAGAATTTTCAACACTTTGTAGGCTTTTCACCAAGTCATAAACAATTGACTTTGAAATAACAATGTAATAGGCCATATGACATATACCTGTTTCCAGCATGTGGTAAATTGACACAGGTGAGTCATAAGTTCAAGGCTAGACAAGACACACAAAAATATATTATTTCAAAACAAAAATCTACACCAATCAAGTTTGTTGAAATTTTTAAAATATTATCCATTTATGAAGTCAGTACACCTTAGATACTTTGAAACTTTTAAACCACCAATCACTGGTCCATCATTGTATAACAAACATTAACATCTGCTAAAAAGCATATTAGAGATGGTTTACATATATTTATATCTATATATCTATATTCTTTTGTATATGTATATATTTTGTATATATTTATACTAATAATGTATACTTTAAAAAATGCTTCTAATGTATATTATGCTCTACTACATATAGTATAGAACATGAAGCTTCTTTACCAACATTCTAAAATAATCAACAGAGTTGTCTATGTTTTATTATTTTTTTATTTATTTTATGTGTATGGATGTTATGCTTACATGTATGTAAGTACATCTATGCCATGCAGTACTTGTGGAGGACATCAGATCCCCTGAAACTAGGGTTATGGATGGTTGTTAACTGCCATGTGGGTGATAGGATTTGAATTCAGGTCTTCTGCAAGAGCAGTCAGTGCTCTTAACCACTGAGCCATCTCTCCAGCCTCTGAGTTATCCATGTTTTACAAGTTATATATTTATAATTTCATCCCTGATTATTTTTTCCTTAGTTTAAGCAAATTATGAATTAGGTTTCATGATAAAAATATTTAAATCATAATGTTCAAATTTGGACTTCTACAGACTTTTTTATGAAAGAAAATAGAAACAATAGAAAATGAGCAGATTAGACTTACCGCTTGTGTTCATTGCTTTTCTGCTGCTGTGCTGTAACACCATAACCGAGGCAACATATATGAGGAAGAACTTATTTGGTTTATGGTTCCAGAGGGAGAAGAGCCCAGCATGGAGTGGGAACATGGCAGGAGCTTTCTGCTGGAGCAGAAAGCTGAGCATTCTCCAGCAAAGCCACACCTCCTAAAACTCCACAAACAGCTCTACCAATTGGGGATAAGTGTTCATTGGAGGCTATGAGGGACATTCTCATTCAAATACCACATTCCACTCCTTGGTCCTCACAGATTCATGACCATATCACAATGAAAAATTCATTTAGTTCAGTTTCAAAAGTCCCAATTGTCTTTAACATTCTCAACTATATTCAAAAGTTACGAGTCCAAAGGCTCTTCTGAGACTCAAGGCTATCTCTTAACTGTAAGCTCCTGTAAAATCAAAAAGCAAATTACATACTTCCAACATATGATGGCAGAACACATATTCCCAACAAAAGTGAGAAAATGGCAAACCAAAAGATGATAAAAAATCAGCATGGCAAATACCAAATGCCTTAGCTTTAGGTCTGATGGATGGGCCTTTGTTCCAAAGGGCTTAAAGACACAACCCTTCCAGCTTTGCTGCCTGTAGCACACATCTATGTCTAAAATGGTTCCACTTCCTATAAACAGTTCTCTTGGGCAGATGTCTCATGCCTTTGACATCTCCAACACCTTGGGATCTCCCTTACAAGCCAGGCATGTTCTTAGGCCACCTGCCAAGGACACACATATGGCTAGCCAAAAATCTTAGTGATGTTAAGTCCTTGTTTCTCTCTGAAACAACATAGTGTTCAGTCTTACTTTCCTCCAGGTGCCTACTAGAATGGTCCATAAACCTCTGCTTACAGCATTCAACAGCTTTTCTACTGCAAAATTTCAAAGTCTTCCATATGCCTCCTCCAGGAAACAACATGGTCAGATTCTTCACAGCAACATCCCACTTTTGGGACCAACTTCCATATTCATTACTTTTCTGTCATTGCAATAAAACACCATGACCAAGGTAATTTATATAAGGAGGAGTTGGTTTGATTTACAGTTGCAGTGGGATAAGAGTCTATTGTGGCAGGGAGGCATGAAAAATGAGGCAATTTGGGCAAAAAGCTGAGCACTCATATCTTCAAGCATTTTCAAGAAACAGAGAGAGACAAACTGGAAAGCTCACATCCAAGGATGTGCTTCTTCTAGCAAGGTCACACTTCCTAAACCTCATAAAACAGTTTCACCAACTGGGGACAAGTATTCAAATATTTGGACCCTATGTGGGACATTCTAAAACAAACCATCACACCTTAGACAACAAATATGACATTGACCACATATTGACAATGTCCTCAATTTTTCATATTCAAAAATGAAAGCTGTAATGTTTGTTTTGTTTCTGTGGGGTTTTCTGAAATTATTTTAATAGCTTGTAGGGCTTTGAATCTCAGGCTCACAAATGAAGGCAAATTATGTTTATTGTTAAATTTTATTTTTCTCTATATACATTTTAGATTGTGTGCCATTAACCTCAGAGATAAATAATTTAATTTTCTAAAAAAAATCAAAATATTATAAAACTTCAAATTAGGATGTGCGTTATTGAGCATAAATTTTATGGTTAAGAGGAAACCGTGATATATCAACTGTATCTCCAACTTTTTTACCCTGATTTGTTTCCTTATACATGAGAGTATACTAAATTTGTGTTGCTCTTGATTTAAGTTTTAAATGAACACTGTATTAGTAATTTTCCTGTTGATAAAATACCATAACTAAGGCAACTTACAGAAGACATAGTCTTAGTTTATCCTTCCCGAAGCATAAACATCCACAGGCAGGAGACATGGCAGCAAGCAACAGAAACAGGAATCTGAAAGCTCACATCTTCAGCCCCAAGTATTAAATAGAGAGCATGAGCTGGAAGAGGGACAAGGGCACGTCCACAGTGGCATGCTTCCTCCAGCAAGGTCCCACCTCCTGAAAATTCCATGACTAAACAGAGCTACCAACTGGGGGACAAACATTCAAATACATGGAACTTATGGCGTATTTTTCATTCAGTGGCCTATTTCTCATTCAGTCTACCACAATAACACAGAACTGACTTTAATTATTACTTTATTTTGGTACTTTTAGCTTATTCCTATTCTTGATATTAACAATAATTCCAATAATTATAGGAGGATATGCACATAACATCTCTTCTTTTTCTACTGAAAAATAGAAAAGTATGTCGCTATGATCGTTTTTATTTTTCCTTTGGGTTCACAGTTCTTAAAGTAGCAGTCTGTAAAATGTTAAGCACACAAGTGGCTGAGAATTCTAAAAACATGACATCATTTTACTGTTAATAATTTCAGAATTAGTCATTTGGAGCAGTTTGAAAAAGGTTAATTTTTGTTCATCTGATATTTTAAAACTATATCAGATGTTGTTAGTAGAGAAAAAAAATAACTGATTACAAACTCCAGAAAGAAAATATAACCAAGAAAACCTTTTTCTTTCTTTTGAATAATATATTAATTTCTGGAATCCAGAGATTTTCTTTTACATGAGATTCATGGAATTGATAGCTGGCTATGATTATAACTAAACAAGATGTGTGCTATCTTACAACTTCCAAACAGAGATTAAAGAAATTATTAAAGGAGAATAGATATAACATTGCAATTCACAGTCAAATTGTAAAAAAAAAAAGTGTTCCTATAACAGAAGAAATGTTATGTTTGTACATTCCAGAGAGCAGATCAGCTGAGGAGGCAGACAACTAAAATGTCAATATCTTTATTTGTTCACTGAGCAAGTTATCACTAAGTGCCTACAATGCACAGAGAACTTTACTAAGTGCTTTGCTTAGTGAGTGCATGGAGAAATACACCTCTGTCTGTAAGTATTAATATCAAGGAGGACCAATATAATTTATTTGGGTTCTTCCCAAGAAAAAAGGTATTTAAAATGAAACACAAAGTTTACATTAAATTAATAATATACCCTCCTGGGACAGAGAAAATTCTTGCAGTGACTAAAAAGTACATGAATAATGGTTCTGAGATGGAGAGCTTCTTAAGTTTTGGCAACACCAGAGAATTCCAGCATAGACTGAGGAGTGGGTGGTCGATAGGCTACCATGGTGACAGTTTATATAGATTTCACAAAAAGAAGTCAATGCCTCATGAAGAAAAACTTTGCAAACTTTTGGCAAGCAATTATCATTCCAATTTTACTTCTAAAGGTCTATAAGGCTCAGTTTGATATTTGAAAAAGATATGCAATATAATGCATAGCTTTAAGTTGAAAATACTAAGCGTTTTTCAAAATGAAAAATATCTCTCAAGGGGCTGGAAAGATAGCTCATCAGTTAAGAGCTCTTGCTTCTCTTGCAGAGGACCTGTGTTTGGTTTCTAACACTCATTTTAAGTGCCTCACAACCTCCTGCAACTCCAGCTCCAGGGAATCTGATGCCCTCTTCTGGCCTCGGTAGGCCCTGTATTCATTTGCACAAATTCATACACACACGTACATACACACAATTAAAAATAAAAAATATTACCTTAAAAAAAGAAAATATCTCTCAAAATTATTTCTAGCTACTTTTCCTTTCATTCTGTCTCATGCAGTATGCATGTAACACACATTCACAAACATGAGGACACACATGCACTCACGTTCATACACTTTCACACAACTGAGTTTTATAGCTTCATATTTCCAGGAATTCCAAGTCATTTTTGTGTTCCTCCTTTCCCATCACACTAGATTTAAAAGAAACATTGTTGAGAGAAAAGGCATGCCAAATTCCTTCAATAACTATAAAACACCTTGACCGCTCTGAAGGTCAATGATGTACACGAGATGGAGTTCATTTCATTTCTCCTGATCTGGATTTTGAACTTATCCTGAGCTTTATTGCTGCCTCCATGTTCATCCTGGAATCCCCAGGCCTAGACAGAGGAATATCAAACCTGCATGAGGAGGAATACAAGTGGAAATGTGTGCATACCCGACAACACAGGTCACATTTTATATATTACCCAGGATTATTTAAATGGTATTTACACAATATATCCAAATACAGATTGCCAAGGAAATATGAATGTTAAGAGGACTTAATAAATATGTCAGAAAAAAATGTTGACAACATTTCAAATGGCATTTGGGGGCTGTTTACTTCATTAAAATTCTTATTATTGAAAGTCACTGTGGGTCATTGTACTATATACTTCTCATGTGTTGTCTCATGGCATTCTAAATGGATCTCTAGGGAGTGCATAATATTATTCTCTTTTCATTGATGCAGAATAATAATGCACAAAATTTTCAGCAGGTAGCTCCAGTTTATAGGTGACACAACCAAGATTTAGTTCGAAGACTTTCAACCTCCCAATGCCATGATTTAGATACTTTATCAAGTTTCCTAAAAAAACCTACATTATTTTTTCATTTGTTTTTTTTGTTTTGTTGAGATAGGATCTCACTATGTAACCCCAACTGACTTGGAACTTGCTATGTAGACCATCCCAGACTGGTCTTCATCTGACAGAGATCTACCTGCCTCTTCCTCCTGAGTGCCAGAATTAAAGGCATGCCACACCTTACCTGACCAAAACCTACTTTTCTTTTTATTTGACTTTTATTTATGTCTTCATTTTTATTTTATGTGTATGAGTACTAGATCTGCATGTATGTGAGTATACCTGTGTCATGCAATGCTCCCAGAGGTCAAAAGAGGTTGTTGGATTCCCTGAAACTGAAGTTACAGATGGTTGTTAGTCACCATGTGGGTGCTGGGATTCAAACCCAGGTCTTCTCCAAGAGAAGCCAGTGTTCTTAGCTGTTGAGCCATCTCTCCAGCCCCCAACTTTTCTTGATCATATAACCCTGAATACTTTGATATTATGTGTTTAACCTGAATATGTAAGTACATGCCAGCCTTGCAGACAGAAGAGGATATCAGATTCTGTAGTCCTGGAGTTACAAACTTTTGTTAGCTGTCATGTGGGTTCTGGCAACTGAGCCCAGGATCTCTGCAAGAACAGTTTGTGCCCTTAACTGTTGAGACATCTCTCCTGGAATGGTTCTCTTTTAAAGTAAAATCTATTTCACCCTCGGAGTAAAGAAAGTGTGGGTTTTTAAGCATGTTTTTGTTTCCTCTTTTTCTTTCTTTCTGCTTCTTATTAACACTGTATTTGCCTCTCTCTCTCTCTCTCTCTCTCTCTCTCTCTCTCTCTCTCTCTCTTTCTCTCTCTCTCTCTCTTTCTCAAATCAATACCCAAGTCTGCAATTAAATGTCACTATGATAGAAGTCAATCGCAAACTCTGTCTCTTGTCTGCTTCCATGAGGTGCAACCAGGGAACTGATGGATAACCTTCCAGTCATGTTTATTCTTCTGTCCTGTTCTCTGTGAATCATAATGGTGACCCTGTTGTAATACTGTCACAATGTTTAGTACATTATCAGTTAGATATTAAGCAATGCACAATGACTTTTCATAAAACAAAATGTACATGTATTAAAATTATAAACGCCATACCTTGACAAATTATCTTTTGGATATTTGTTTATAATTAGTTTCTAAACCTAATATTTGGTAAGTTATAGAAGAGAAAAATGGAGAAAATGTGTGCCCAAACACTATAATAGAAAAATGTCATTCCATCTCCTGTGTTTCCTAAAGGAATTTCCAGTGTAAGGCTGATGGCCTTACTGTCTTCCTTGGATGGAGTTGACTCTTTTACTAGAGTTGGTCTCTTCTGAGGGCTGAGAAGAAGGATCTGCTTCATATTCCTTCCCTAAATTCACTTACAGTTTTTGGAAGTACTTGGCTTTTAGCAGCTGTGATGGTTAATTTCATTTGCTGGCTTGGCTGGATTCAGAATCACCTAAGAGAACTTCTCTGTGATGTCTGTGCCTGTGAGTGTCTGGGTTTTCCAGAGTTTCACTGAGGAGGGACCCCACCCAGCCTGAGGGGGCGCCAGCTCATACACTTCGATCTCTGACTGAACAAGAGAGACTGACACTGTCCTCTGCTCAGGTCATGTCATGATGGACAGCACTCCTCCAAACGGTAGCACAAATAATCTTCTGCCCTTGCAATTGTTGTCAATATTTGTTCACACTGACAGGAAAAACAATACAGAAGCATTATTTCAATCTTGGTCTTTTTGTTCATGTGATGACGATGATGAAGTCCGTGGTGGTAGTGTGGGGTGGGGTGTGTGTGTCTGTGTGTGTGCGCATGCACACTCACGCATATATGTATGTATATATTCTCATTTTTTTGGTTTGTCCGGAGACATCAGTCATTCTGGATTAAGCCTCACCCTAATGACCTTACCTAATCACATCTGACATGACCCTATCATTTCCAAGCAAATTCACATTCTGAGGCACCAGGGGTTAAATTTCGATGATTATTCATCACTTAACGATAAGTCATCTGGGCTGGGAGATGGAGAATCAGTTTTCTTTAAAGGTGGGACACTGGGTATGGTGACCAGGCTCCCAGGAATGGACTCCACCCAAGAACATTTGGGGAACAGAAATTAGACTCAGTAAGCATTTAGGAAATAATAATAGGAGACCTGAAGTCATGGTGGGCAGTGCGGTGGGGGTGGCGACAGGGAGGGGTCTGAATGTGATCAAAATGCATTGTATGAAATTCTCAAAGAACCAATAAAATTTTTTTATTCCAATGTGTGAATTTTGAAAGGCACACACTGCAGCTTGTAACAGATATTGAGCACTATATGTAGTAGGGCCCATCATATATAGTACAATAAACATTTGTGTTGTGAAAGTTGAACATACTTAAATATTGATATGTCAAATAAATTAGGTGGCCTGAAGAAAATATGCAATAAGAAATCTACAAAAGGAAATTATCTTTAAATGTCATTTCTTTCTTATTTTATTTATTATTTTTATTTTATGTGTGTGACTGTATTGCTTGCACGTATGTTAGTACACCTGTGTCATGCATTGCCTGAGGAAGTCAGAAGAGGGCGTCAGGTCCCCTGAAACTGGAGTTACAGACAGTTGTTAGCTGCTCTGTGAGTTCTGGGAACCAAATCTGGGTCCTCTGCAAGTACTCTTAACCGCTGAGCCAGCTCTCCAGTCCCTTAAATACCATTTCTTTCATAGTACAGTTACAGAAACTGCTTCTACATGATGAATGATTGATAAGAAATCTGAAGAAGTAAATACATTTAAGCAATTAGAGGTCAACTGTTAACATCCCTTTTCTAATGCTGATTTATTGATAATGCAATAGTAATGATTATGGAAAACCATCAGACATATTTTTCCTTGGAGAGAACCTGATTTAGAAGGGGGAACCTCAGTGTGCTACTTCTGAGAGTGAAATCAAAAGCATTCGCTGAGGAGCAAGGGGAATATATTACTAACAGCAGGAACACAAATTGAGTGCATTCAGTATTTGAAAAGAATGTGTTATTCTCTTGAAAACTACCCCCACACATAAAAACTTGATATAAGTGGCAGTTTCATGCACAGGGAGCAGCTGACTTGCCATGGTGCAGTGGAGTGAACATTTCATTTTGGAAGTGATGTGGAAAGTCAAGGTTGTTTTTGCCAGTTCAGGGAAGGATAACAAGCAAGGCTTCAAAGGAGGCTGCAGAGGTGGCCTGAACCCAAGGGAGTGTGAAGTCACGGTGACAGCAGGCATCATAACGCTTAGGAGCAGAGATTACTTGAATAAACATTGCTCAGTGCTTCCACCCATAAATGGATGCATGTGTTAACACATACTGTACGTATCCTGAAATACACACGTTGTCTTGTGACAGGAATGGTCAAAGTTGCCACCCCAACTGCAATCGTTCTAGTGAGTGGATATCTGTGGGGAACTTGAACTTTTGAACTTGAACACCAGGAGAATTTATTGTTTTATTTAGTGGAAGCATGAAACACATCTTTGCATATGCATAATCTACATTTTTACACAGCTTTAAATTACATAAATGTCAGTAAAATCCTTTCATATGCCCTTTACATGTTTTATTTAATGGTAAAATCTGTTTTTTAAAAAAGATAGGGTCTTTCTATGCAGCCCTGATGGACCTAGAATTCTCCATGTAGACCAGACTGGCCTCTGCCTCCTGAGTGCTTGGTTTAATGGTAAAGTCTTATATACTCAGCACATAATTTTCATAGTAAGAAATTGACATCAGTATATTATCACTCAAATTCAGATTACACTTGAATTTCACGCGTTTTATTACTAAAGGTGGATTTCTTGTTCCGGAATCTAATCCTAACTGCATCGTGGAAATGCTGACATGTCATTAATGCGCCAATCTTTAAGTACCTGCCGCTGCTGCTGTTGCTCCCGAGGTCACTGTCTACAAGCTTTGCAAAGAATAAATAAGGTTTCTCACAGTTTATATAAATTCTGGATGTAAGGAAATGTCTCATAAATTTCAAAACTTCAGAGGAAAATTTATGATATCCAAATATATTTCCTACCTTAAAGGGAGTGTTAAATGTATCACCTGTAACGTATTTGGCTATAAGTCCCAGAATATCTATCTTCAGTGGCTTATATGAATAGGAGTCATTTTTTCCTCCCTTCTCATCCCTAAATGAATAAATCTCTAGTTACAGAACATTTGGCATTAGGTCAACAGCCTAACAATACCAGTGTTTCTACCATGAATCCCTCCACCATTCCCTGCACTAAGTTAACCTCTGGAGAACTACAGTGCAGATTGGACTTAAGAAAGGCTGTAAGAAGGAGAGGTGTGTAGCATGACGCTTACATCAAAAAGTACAAATTGCCTCAACAGACCTCCACATATCCTTCATTAGCCAGGACAGGCAAGGGAAAAATGGAAATGTTTTGGTTTTATAGTTCCCATAATATAAGTAAGCCAAGACATCTTTACAGGAAATGACTATTGAATAACCTTGTCTTAATGATGCAATTGGTTACTTAATAATCTTTGAATCTCAAAAAAGTATTTTAAAATACGGCAAGATGGCTGAGAGGGTGAAGGTGCTTGCTGTCAGGACTGAGCACTCAAGTTTGATCCTCACTACCCCCACACGATGGAAGGAGAAAATCAACTTCTTCACGGTGCACTCTAACCTCCACAGGTGTGAGCACGTTCACAACCACAAGCACAAAATAAATTTTTAAATCTGCCATGTGTGGTGGCATACATATCTCTGTGTTTGAGGTCAGCCTGGTCTTCATAGTGAGCTCCAGTCCAATCAGGGCTATATAGTGAGACTTGTCACAAAAAAACAAAAAAAAAAGAACACATATAATCTTCTAAAGAAAGGAAAAGTTTTAAGATCATTCATATTTAGACAACTACAGTTGACATCATACATGAGAAATATCTGAAATAAAAAAGCCTCAAAATATCAGCAAATTAATGGCAAAATATTATGTTGAATTTGATAATCATGTATTTAAACATACAAAGAATACGAACATAGGTAATGAAAAAGTAAACTTACTAGAATGTAAAACTCTAAAAGAAAGTGACACATGGGACTGGAAAGATGACTCAGTGGTTATGAGCAGTGGAAGCTCTTAGAAAAGACTAGGCTGGCTTCCCAACACCCACATGGTGGCTAACGCCTAACTCTAGTTCCAGGGCATCTGATGCCCTCTTCTGATCTCCATGGGCATTGTATGGCACAGGTGCACCTACACACATTTACGCAATAAACTCCTACACACAAAAAGAAATAATTTTTTTAAAAATAAAATGATCTAAGTGGGAAAGTGTAGGCTGTGAAATCAACACACCACAGTTATTCATCTGATTTGTTTTTACCAATTCTCATCTTAATATCTATTTATTGAGATACAGCTGACCTATGAATAGGTTTACGTATTTAATGCATACAGTTAGTGGTGTGAAGTGCGCGCACACACACAACTCCACCGCCACACTGAAGGCCTTGGACATAACTAGCAGCTCCCAGAAATTCCATGAGTTCCTTTGAAATTTTGTTTGGTTTGGTTTTGATTTGATTTTCTGTGAAGAGAGCATATTACATTGATTATACCTTCTTATAAATTTGAAGTAAATAATACCATATTGTTGACTAAAGGTTCTATCATATACAGAAGATCTCCAATAGATTCATTTAGTATAAGTGAAACATTTTAACAATTGCAATCCCAAAACCCAACCCTATAGCAATCATTATTATGTTCTGGTTTCTTAATTTGACTGTTTATACACCACATATAGGTAAAATCCTGAGATATTTGCCCTTCTGTGAATAGTTTAGCCCAAGGTTCTCAGTTTTGCCCATGCTATTTCAAGTGGCATGCTTACCTTTTAAGTCTGAAAAACATAAAACACTGATACCCATATTCTCTTCCACTCACTGCTGACTGACACAGCTTGCTCCGTCTCGTGGTTTTTTGTGAGCAGTGCTATATAAACAGTGAACGTAAAGATACTTTTTCTCAGGATACTGACTCCAATTCTTCTAACCATATACTCAGCGATGACATTGCTGAATAATAAGATGGCTCTATTTTTCATTTCTGTGAGGGATATCTACATTCTTCACTCTAGCTACCATGCCATTTTGAATTCCATACAATAATATACAAAGGTTTCACCTTCCCAACAAGATCACAAGCCTTTTTTTCTGTAGCTTTCTTTTAACAATAGCCATCTTATCATACATATGGTGATAATCTCTTTTTAGTTTCAATTTGCATTTACCTGGTAATTATGAATATTTTTTCATGTATCAGCCATTTTTCCTGTCTTTGGAGAAACATCTCACCTATTCCTTCCTGATTTTTCAATGGTTGATTGTAGGCTTTGCTGGTTATCTGCAGGAGTTCCTGGTATATGCTTTAGATTAAACCCTTATCAGATACATGGTTTGCAAATGTTTTCTCCCATTATGTGATTTACCTTTTCATTTTGTTGACTGTTTTAATTTGAAGTAAAAGTACCTGTCCATTTGCTTTTCTTATCTGTGATTTTGGTATTTATAGCCAAAAACTCATTGTTGAGAGAAGTAGAAAAGCCTTTGTTAGTGGCTGGAGAGATGACTCAGCAGTTAAGAATACTGGCTATTCTTGCAGAGGCCCTGTGTTCAGTACACAGATTCTACATGTGACTCCAGTTTCAAGGCTCTAATGCCCCCGTTTGGCAACCATAGACACTGAATGAATGTGCTGTATGTACATACATATAAACAAACACTAAACATAAAATAATGAATAAAAAAAATTCAAACCTTTCTTTTGTTTTTGTGTTTTACTGTTCCTGATCTCAGTATTTAAGACATTAATCCATTTTAAATTGATTTTTGTGTTAGGTTAGGATTCAATTTCAAATTCATGTGAATTTCATTTTGTATGTGACATCTCCCAGTACCTTATTCTGAATGCTGTTTTCATTATTATAATTTTGCAATATAATTTAGAATTAGGAAATGTGTTGCCTAAAGCTTTGCTTTTCTGATTCAGAAAACTTTTATTATTCTAGGGTTTTGTTTTTCTGTATGAATTCTATGATTATTTTTTTCTATTCTCTGGGAATATCTCATTGGCATTTTGATTGAGAGTGCGTTGAATCAATGAATAGCTTTGAATAGTTCAGAAATTTTAACAATGCAAATATCTAAATCTGTAAATAGATGTCATTCCTTTATTTATATTTTACCTTTGTTCAGCATTACACTGTGACTTTAGCTATTCACATCTTCACATCCTCCTTAAATTTATTTCAGAGTATTTTTATACTGTTGTAAATAAGACCGTCTTCTCTTCGTAAGGATTTTACTGTAAGTTGATGAATGCTTGCCTGCACATATGCATGTCACCACACGTGTGCAGTGCCCACAGTGGCCAGAAGAGGGTGCAGGACCCCCGGAACTGGAATTAAGGATGGTGGTTAGGCATCACATGGGTGCTGGGAACTGAACCTGGTGCTCTGGAAGAGCAGGAAGTGCTCTTAACCCCTGAGCCATCTCTCCACCCCAAGATTGTTTTCTTGACTTTACTTTCAAGTTGGAAATCATTATGAGACCTATATTTAAATCCTGTCTCTTATGTGATTTATGATACTGGTGCAGATATTTAACTTTTTTGATTTTTAATTAATTCTTCTAGATAATAGAAATATTGATAATTTCTTTTAAGATTACTATGATAATGTGTTTTATGTGCATCAGATGCCTTGCAGGAGCAAAAGCCCAATTATTTTTTTAACAGGTAGCATCCTGTACCTTCAGAGTAAGGGAAGCAGAAATAGTCAGGGACTTTGAATGATGTATTTTTATTGTGGTCTCATCTATCCCTACTGGTTAAGTGATTCTGAAAGCACAGGAAATCAGATTACTATATAGTTAGAGTGAAGACAAGCTAACCAAGACTAATTGTTAATGGTTAGGGCTTGTTAGATTATTTAAGACTCTAAAATTTAAAATTAAAAAATAAAGACACACAAAAAATAACTTGTAAGACTATCCTGAAATACAAATCAAATAATCATACTGATTTTGAATGAAAAACAATTCTATGAGTTTTAAGAAGGAGAAAAATGAGCTGGGCGTGGTAGTGCACACCTTTAATCCCAGCACTTGGGAGGCAGAGGTAGGCAGATCTCTGTGAGTTCGAAATCAGCCTGGTCTCCTTAGCAAGTTCCAGGCCAGCTGGAGATACAAGGGAACCCTGACTCAAAAAGACCAAAAACAAAAAGAAGAGTGAATGAATGACAAGCACCTGCATATCCAATACGCTTACACAAAATATCATAAGACTTAAGAAAGTAAAAAGGGACCTCTGAAGAACAAGGTGTGCAGACTGGCCTGCATCAGCCCTTCCTAACTCAAATCAGCATGCAGTTTAATAAATACCATCCAGATGTTTTATCCTTTGAAGTGAAAAAGAAGCAGATGAAGGCCAGCCACAGTTTCTGAGAGGATGGATTCTACATGTAAGGCTATGCAGGAGAAGTTACAGCAGCTTGTCAGAGAAGACACAGTGAATTTAATTACCTGCATTAAAAGCCATAAAGAGCACATAAATTTTCTTTCTGCAGATTTCATAAAAGGCAGCAGCAAATACAACATGAAGATGTGAAAGTAAAGATTCAGTTCATTTTTAGACTGAACAGGCAGAGTGTGAGCATGGAACGCCAATGAACCCAGCTACAAGAAAAGAAGCAGAGAAAAGAATCACAGAACCACTGAAATTTAAGACGGGGGCTGGAGAGAGCAGTGGTTAAGAGCACTGGCTGCTCTGTCTGGGTTCAGTTCTGAGCACCCACATGACAACTAACAGCCATCTGTAACTCCAGTTACAGGGGATCCAATGCCCTCTTCTGACCTCCTCGGGCATGGCAAGAAATGGGTGCACTGACATACATGCAGACAATACACTCAGACATAAAATAAAAATAATAAATAAAATATTTTTTAAATTTAAAACTTATGCAAATCAGTGGGAAATGATTCCCCACCATGCAACCTGAAGAGGGGAAGCCTGTTTCAATTAAAACGAAGAACTCCCAGGTACTGTAATCTATGAAAAATTACAAGAATTGATGACTGGAACATCAGAAATTGATTGAACTATCTAAATTATTACTATTTATATTGTGATTTTTGAGGTGGAAATCTTCACAACTTAGAACAAGTGTGAACATTGCATTTGGAAATAATAACTGGTATTAGCTAAGGAATAATTGTTCTGTACAGAACTAGAAGAGTCATGGAGATGCTATCAAAGAGGTCAGTTCTATTCTAAACTAGACAACCTGCAATGATTTGGATATGGACACAGTATGCCTCTCTTTCCAAAATAGCTATGAATATGAAAGTGTAAATGTCCTATGACCACATCTTTGGAGTCTACTTGCCTGACTCATCCCATTGAGAACCCTCTGTCACTGTTCTGTTCAGTGTATTTGGTGGAAAAGCTATGTCTTTATGACTCATGTAGAGACATTCAAAGAACAATGAAGTGGGCATTTTTTTAAAAAGCCAACCAATAAACATCAAAATTGGTTGAAATTCATCCTAGTATTTTAAATATGTTTTCATCCCACTAGCCATGTGGGTTCAACAGCAAGGATCTTGTTTTAATTAAATATGCCCATCCTGTGACCATGTAACTTACGAAAGTATAATTATCTACTAATGAATGTAGATGCAGAAAGGAGCACTCAACTATTTGATTAGATCCATTTTTCTTATCATGTTCCCCCAAAAGACTGCCAATATTAAAATTGTACAGCCTAATTTAGTCTGGACAAGGCTTTTTCTTTGTTAAATGAGGTATGTACCTCATTTTGATCATTTCATAACTGATGATTAAATTTAGGGTGATCTTGGAAGATTGCAAATTTATCCAAAATAGTCAAAATAAATGTCTACAAAACATTAGATGAGAATTAAATCGTAATTACTGAAAATAATTGTTTTTAGAAGAATTCATATTTTATATAATAAAGAACAGTTATAATCATGACATATAGTTGAGACCTCAAAGGGAGATAGGCTTCATACCACTCACTTCATGGAGGTTATGCATAATTTGCTTTGTAAAAATCATAGTTTATTTTCCAGTGATAACACTTGGCAAAATGTCCATTATGGAATTTCAAGAGCATAAAGAGAAAATATAATGAAATATAACAAAATAAAATTAACAATTCTTTTAAATACATAATTAGGGGAGAAGGAACTAGTCCCATTGATTATCGTCTTAGAACAGTATGTTCGGAATCTTAGAACATCTTAGACCATCTGATTCAGAATTCAGTAACAGAGCAGTTCTTAGCATTGTGCAGATAGGAGAAAAGTTCACTCAACAGAAAATGGCTGAAGTATATTTGCTATTTTAAATAGTATTTGAAAGTAGGGTAACAAGATATTTGAGAAAAATCTACTTCTATGTACAATTTAGACTCATTTTATATATGAATATAATTTATGAAGAATTCTATGACTGACATTGAGAGGTCTTTTATAACATCTGATTTAAATTACAATAATGTTTAGAAAATAAATAGTTCTATGATATTATCTAAATGGAAATCCAAGACAATGCATACATTACTGACCCTGATGCATTTGTCATATTTCAGTATTGATCATTGTTTCTGGGGGGCAAAATATCTTTATTTAGCAGTGAATTTTTCATATTCTTTTTTCATCTGATATCTCAGCTGTATGTCATTATAACAAATATCTGAGATGATTATCTTAGGAAAATAACAAACTTGTTTTGGCTCACAGTTGTGGAGGTTCCACACGCGTCGTGGAGGTTCCACATGCTTTGCAGCGGGTGAGGGAGCAAGGCAGAAGATCCAGCAGCAGCTCAGGTCAGTGTGAAGTCTGACCACGAGGCCAGGAGGCAAAAGAGAAAAGAGCGAAGTACAGAGTCCGCTGTTCTTTCCAAGGGAGCACCCACAGTCACCCCAGTGCGTTGTTTCTTCAACACTTCACACATTTTAATGCCATTTAGGGTAACAAATGTTAACATGCAGACCTTTGAAGGACACTGAAGATAAAAACTATAAGGCAATACCTCATGTGCTTGCATTTTTAAAAATTTCAAGAAATAGAATATATGCTTACATTGTAAAAATGTTTATCTTTACTTTTTTTTAACTTAATATTCCATTTTCCCCAAAGGGGAAAAATATATATATGTCTTTTAGTCTATTAAGCATTTAAAATGCAATTTCCTTTGAGTAGAGCACTATCGGTATTGAATAACTGATTGTATTCATTAGTGGTAAGTGACGTGGAGACATATAAAATCTGTAAATCTATTTCTTTCATAACTGCTAAAGTTTGTTTCTGAAACTAATTTTGTTTAACATATTTTTATTTGCTTATCATCTAATATCTCCAAAGCAGAGATGGTGTTCTAGTTTCCTTTCTGTTGCTGTGATGAAACACTGTGATCCAAAGCATCTTACAGCTCATTCTTCATTGAGGAAAGTCAGGGTAGGAACTCAAGCAGGAATCTGAAGCAAGAAACCATAGAGATCCTGGTTTGCTGGCTTGCTCCCTGGATTTATTCACAGTCTCGTATTTACATGACTTTCTTCCTCAACCACCTGCCTACTGTCAGTACCACCAACAGTCTAGGCACTCCTGCATCAGTTAAAAATGAAGACAAACCCCCACAGACAGATGCACAGGTAAATCTGATATAGGTAATTCATAACAGAGGCTCTCTTCTCAGGTGACTCTAAGCTGAGTCAAATCGAGAATTAAGGCTAACTAGGACAGGTGGCAAGGTAAATTAAATTAAAGACTATATTTTTTTTAGAATTATTTTACAAACTGTGCACCGACTAGGAACATCAATTCATGATATCTTCTAAGAATAAAACCTATAATTAAATAAAATTTGTCAAATGCTATTTATAATCTCATGAAAAACCTTAATTTTTAGTCTGTTTATTTTTACTTCTGGGGATTAAATTCAGGGCCTCACACATGCCAGGCAAGCATTCTACAACTGTGGTACATTCCCAGCCTCCAAGATCTGAAGAATTCTACTTCTTCTTTGTCTGTGAAAAAACTCTGAAAATCTTTAATACTTTTGGATCAAATATATCACAAAAAAAAATGCCTCTCTGCAATAGCACCCACGCATGCAGAGCAACTGACAGCATCCTAGCACTGTATTCTGAAAGACAGTTCACAAACATGTCAAGGGAGCAGAAGCCCATACAGCCAGGTTGTGCTTAGACCACATGGCACTTATGTGGATATCCTCATATGAGTCAGCTAAAAACAGCTACCAGGGACCCTCCTCCTTTCCTCACAATATTAACTCTGAGAAATTATAACAAGAGATGTGATCTTTTTTGAATATTTTATGAAAATGATAAAATTCTACCTATAATATTTAACCTATAATAATATTCTACCAAATATTCTACCTATAATAATTAACATTAAATAAAATGGGAGCTGTAGACATGGTTCAGTAGTTAAGAGCACTGGTTGCTCTTGCAGAGAACCTGGGTTTAGTTCCCAGCAACCACATGGCAGCTAACAACCACCTGCAACTCCAGTCCCAGGGGATCCAATGCCCTCTTCTGGACTCTACATGCATTGCACACAGATGGTACACATATATATGTAGGTAAAACAAATGCCTAGATCGAAATAAATAAATAAATAATATCTAAAACAAAGCACAATATCTATTTCAGCAAACTAATAAATATTAATGAGCACAAATAATTGAACATGAAACAGGAAAATGACTTCATTAATCTCCGTTTTTGTCTGTTTTGTTCTGTTCTGTTTTGTTTTGTTCTGTTTTGTTTTGTTTTGTGAGACAGAGTCTCCCTAGAAGCCCAGTTGGCCTGGAACTCATTATGTAGACCAGGCTGGTCTTGGTCTTACAGAATAGATGGTCCCAGTTGTACTTACCAAACCAGCAGCCCCAGGTGACTTTCTTTGGTGCTTGAGAACCAAGCAGCAAAAGAAGTTGGAGACACAGCAATTATGAATCTTAAAATTAGTGTGCTTCTGAATTGCCAGATAGAATTCATTGTTGTGCCAAATTTTAGTTATAAAGCAGGCATGAATGAATGGCATCCATCAGGCAACTTCATACCTAATCTCTCTTACCAAGAGCTAGAAATTACTATTGGTAACCTCCAAATTAAGAGATCAAATTGTTTTTTGAGGTAAATATTTTTATTTTGTTCTTTTTAATACTTCTGTTTTAGAACTGACACATGCCAGACATAGCAAAGACTTCTTAATCAATACTACTGGATCAAGAGGAAGATTGGTCCATGATTAATTTCATGTTGTTCTCATGGGAACCAAACAGCTGAATATATTTGTCTCTATAATCCCTTTTCCCAGATGTAATTACAAACGGAATTGATCAACTCATATGTTTCTACTGAGTCTGAAGCAGTCATATTAGAATTGCTAGGATGTGTAATAATTTAGAACAGATCATCAGTCCTTGGTGCTATGGGGAACTGGATAGCAGAATCTTATTTTTAAAAAAATACTTTCTTCTTCAAGTTCCTTCCTACTTGTCAAGGTTAAACAAGCTTCTTTGTGTCATCTTAGTAGAAACTTGGGAAGGAAGGCTAAGAATTGGAAATTTATCAGCAGTGTGATAAAGTTAGAAGAATAATAAGTTTTGGAGATAAGCTTGTTTGAAGATGTATCAGTGGCAATACGCCAGTTTTCTTAGTACATCAATTGCTACATCCTTATAATGTTGATAGTAAATAGCTTTATAAAGATTGCATGTGATCATCTTATAATCAGACTTTTTCAAGAAATATTAATCAATAAAAACCATTCCTCAAATTTTAGGTGTTATTTTTGTTGAGTAATGCCAATCAACAGGTCATGATAGAAGTTTAACTTTTGTGCTTTAACGAATGGGTACAAAGCTCAACATTAGCAAAATAAAATGCCCTAGATCCTTACTTGTAAAGCTAGGTTTGCATGCCAAGTGAATAAGGGGAAACTTCAGAGTAATTATTTCATTGAAATGTACCATGGTATGTGTGATCTCCTTAGAAGCATCCAAAGCAATGTCATTATAGACATATAAACAACAGCCATCAATCTCCACCCAGGAATATGGTCATCTTTGAGTCCAAAATAAAGACCTAAAATCTATTTTCCAGCTTTGAAACATGAAAGAGATCATTTTGATTAATCTGTACTTTGAAAACTTAAAACTAGGTTACCTGTTTTTCACAGCATGCATACCCTATTTACGCCTTGCTGTGCTCTAAGTCATTGTGGCCTTCTCAGTAGTTTCCTAAAACACATGGGTTTGTGCACATTATATATTTTCTCTAAGTTCTAAGCACTGGCATGTACTCTTACTCAATGAGATCCAAAACTAGTAAGACTGATCGCACCGTAAATTTTCTTCAGTGGAGCTTTAATGCACTGTTCTAGCCATACCCTCAGCCTAAGCGCAGTTCATCACGCAATGCTGGAGTGAGTGCATTCGGCACTGTGTGTTATTATGCCACAGAGGCCTTCCTCTCTGACATTTATTTTGTATAACCAACAGTTTGAATGTCTAATAGCTGACTAAAGTTGTGTGGATGTGCAGTTATACTTGCCAGAAAGAACCATCATTCTGGGTATTAAAATTCAAGTTGTGCAAAAGCTCATAAAGTCTGCAAGAGGATGACTGATGTAATAAAGTGAGAACTCTGTAAGCAATTAGTCAATAGTAGAAGCTTTGACCTTGTGAAGATCATTGTAACCCTAAGTCTAGGTAAGGAATGGGCTAACAAATGTAAAAAGCTGTGGATGTGGCCACAGTTTCCAGGGACTTGGAAAGAAGAGCCAGGAAATGGAGTGCGGAGCAGCATACATTCAGGAGAACCTGAAACGCTCTGATTAGGCAGAAGCCTCCATTTTCAGAGGGTTTGGTCTCCCTCCCTCTCCCTTCCTTCTTCCCTTCTTTCTCCCCCTCCCTGACTGCTTTCTCACTCTCTTCCTACTCTCTCTTTGTCTTTCCTATCTCTCTTCATCTACCTCTGACTATATTGATACCTAGTTCCATAAACTTTATAGAAAGCATTATCCTTACTTAACTACCGCAGTACTCATTATTTCCCTTTGAAATAAAATAAAATTTAAAATATATGTTCTATTTTTTATGTATCTCTTATTTTAGTCTTTACAGTCAACATTGTGTAAAGCTATGAACTCACCTTTATGGGAAGAATGGCTCTAGTAATTATTACCTAATTTATTACCTAGTCATTTCTTTCCTTTTGACTAGAGGTATGAAGTCTGATCAATCATCTTTCATTCTGCTCTGAACTGACACATCTTCTAAATCGTGAAAATTAATTTTTACAAAAGGAAAATTACTAAAAATGTTTGACTCATTAATGGTTTTTACCTGTATTAGTCACTTTTCTGTTGCTGTGATAGAAACACTGACCAAGGGAACTTATAAAAAGAAGAGTTTATTTAGCTTATTGTTCCAAGGGGCAAGAGTCCATCATGACGGGGAGGCGTGGCAGCAGAGGGGCTAGAGTAGATGCAGAAGCTAAGCTGTCACATCTTCAAGCAGGCACAGGAACCAAAGAAACACTGGAGATCCTGATAGGCTTAAGAATTCTCTAAGCCCATCCTCAGTGACATGCTTCCTCCAGCATGGCCATACCTTCTGAGACCTCCCAAAACAATGCCACCAACCAGGGACCTATAGGAGCTATTCTCATTTGAACTACCTCAATACCATATACGTGTTCAGAATTATTTTCTGCCACCTTGATTTCTTGGGTAAGCATAATTTCTTCTTGTATTCTTGACACTGTTTTTATAAATAAACTAACAAGAATTTTTAAAAATTAAGTGAATACCACTGTTTTTATAAATAAACCAACAAGAAGAATAAAAAAAAGTTAATAGAAGTAATTTAAGAAATATATCTGGGACTAGAGAGATGGCTTAGTGGTTAAGAGCACTGAATGCTTTTGCAGAGAACCAGAGTTTGTTCCCAGCACCCATATGACAGCTAAAAACCATCTGTAACTCTAGTTCCAGGGTATCCGAAGACTTTTTCTGACCTCTGCTGGTACTGCTTAACATGAGTGCTCTTACATATATACAGACAATACACTCATACTCCACATAAATAAAAATAAAAATAAAATATTTTAAAGTAAATATATGGGGGTCATTAACATCCTTCCTTCCTTTTTACCCTCCCCTTAAATATAGGATCTCACAGTATAGCCCAGATTGTTGGGGCACTGACTGCACAGGCCCAGCAAGCCTCAAACTCTGGACTCACTTTCCCCAAGCTCCAAGCACAGGGAGATTATAAAGAGCACCAGGACACCAAGCTATATAACTCTTCATGTGACAAAATATTATGCCCCAAAACATGGCACTGAGGGAAGGTTGTTTCTAATTTTATCACAAATATAGATAAACCTAAAAAACAGAATGAGAACCTCCTGAAAGGAAATAGCCTTGTGGTCTGTAGCATTCACAGCTGTTTGAGTTAGCAAAAGCACCTACCACTCTCCTTCTAAAGTTTCTGATTAGATACTAATGGCTTTGCATGGAAAGACTTCACCTCTTCTTTAAAGGAAATAGCCTTGTGGTCTGTAGCATTCATAGCTGTTTGAGTTAGCAAAAGCACCTACCACTCTCCTTCTAAAGTTTCTGATTAGATACTAATGGCTTTGCATGGAAAGACTTCACCTCTTCTTTAATGGATGATGTTGTCCTGTAAGATTTATTAAATCTCAGATTCCATTGATTTTATAACCTAACATTATTTCTTGTACCACTGGAACATTAAAAAAGCAGTCAGGTAAATCATGACACACCATCAATATTTAAATGCTTCTGAATGTAGGAGATATTACAGTGGAAAAATATTTGCTTGCTGGAGTCCCTGCCAGAGGAAACAGGACTCAGTTTACACTGGACTGCGTCTCTGGTGTGATTGTTTAGGACGAACGTTTTGGAGGCAGACATCTGAATTTGAGTCTCAATCTTTCGTACGCTTTTAAAAATAAAATTGCTTACCTTACCTTCAGTTTTCCTGCGTGTAAAACGTAGGAAGCTGTTAACGATGGCGATAGATTGCTAATGGCAGAAGGTTGTGAAGATTCAAAATAGGTCACACATAGTATCCCTAGCTTGCTTTCTGCTTTCTGGTGTGATAAACGCCACGGCCAAAAGCAATCTAGGGAAGAAAGGGTTTATCTCAGCGCAACAGTTTGCAGTCCATCATCCCGAAAAGCCAGCGAGGAATTCAAGGCAGGAACCTGGAGCAGCAAGGGAAGCAGAGACCAAGGAGGAGCGCCGCTCATTGGCTTGTTTCCCATCCCAGCTCCAGTACCTTTCTTATGCAGACTGCCCAGGGATGTCACCACTCACAGGGCTGGATTTTCCCACCAATCAGCAGTCAAGGAAACGTCCCACACACATGCTCACAGGGCAATCTGAATGAGGGAGTTCCTCGACTAAAGTTCTCTTTTCCTCAGTGACACTGATTTGTGTCAAATTGACAAAAAACAATCAGCACACATGGGAATTCAAAACTCAAAGTAACTGGAAGGAAATATTTGACAAATCTGATTCGAGCTAAGCCTCCCACCCCAGGCTTTGTAATAACTACTTCGGCCACTAGGGGCCACAATTTTTCCTCCTAGAGTTGCCATCCTCTTTCACAGGGGTCTTCCCCCAAATAATCCAATGTGCCGTAATTTGCTCAGACTTCATGTCTCCATCTGCCTAGTCCTTAAACGTCTTTAATCATTGGAGATGCCCATAGGTATTCCTTTTCTACACCTTCTTGGCACATGGAAGGATTGTGTCTGCCCGCCTTTCCCGACAGCCATGCCTGTCACATATTTTGTTATTATCAAGGAAAAACAAGCAGAAGATCAATTTTTAGCACAGCTTTGAGTAAGGGTCAGAGAGCAATTCTCCAGTTCCTTTTTCTTGCTTCAGTTTTTGTGAAAACATTTAGAGACAGAACTTTGGTGGACACAGATGCCTGAATAAACAGCACATGCCGATTGCATTCCCCACTAAACACACAGGAAAGGAAAAAGGGAGCTTTGTTCCGGGGTCTTTGAAATCTGAACCTTTATTCTTAGCCACCTTAAAATCTTGTCCAGTCATTCATTTGTGAATGAATCTTCTTCCCAAGAGATCCCTGACCCAGAAACACTTGGCTGATATAGCTTGGGCAGGAACACTATTAACCTTGTCATAGCTTGGGCAGGAACACCACTAACCTGTGTAGATAGGCTCCAAGGATGTTTCCACTCATAGGACTGCCCAAAATTGAGAATTTTCTAGTTCAATGTATCAGTTGTGCCAAGACTGAGGAGACTAAATAAGGCTCACTTGACTAAAATAATTTTCCAACTATCCCCACCTCCTGAGTACCAGGATAACAGGCAGGTAACACTGTCACTGTCCTGGTCAAAAAACAAGATAATCCAAAGACAGGCATTTGTGACACATGTCACCCGCCCTTTGGTAATCAGACAACTGAAACAATGGTCTCCAAGAAGTTGGAATTTACCCAAGAATCCCATGTTGAATGAAGGGAAAAGTTTGAAGCCTGATGCCAGCCAGAGGAAAAACTTGTTTCCAAGAAACAGATAACTCAGTCTGACAGTTTGTCAGACAACCCTGCAGGAGACTAGCGCAGAGAAGGTGATGATGGGTGGGAATGTGCTTTGACTACGACTGCTCAGCTATGCAGACGTCTTGGACTCTATTTAAACCCAAGCTTTATGTCAGGACCTGGAAGATGGACTTAGGAGGAGGAAAAGGTTGTTACTGAACTTCTTCATTCCTCTTCCCAGTACTTGAATAAAACTTCTGTTTTTCACTGTTAACTGTCCCTTTAATTTTCCTATTCACAACAGGGCTAGGGCTACTTTGCTTGGGCTGCCAGTGCCCAGACTTTGACTCCAACAACTTCAGCAACATGAACATACCTAGAACTAACCACCTCTTAAACAAAACTTAGATGTTGATGGCAATAAAGAACCAATTTCTTTTAGATATAGCATAAAATTCTCCAAATAATTTTAAAATTATGACTATACTTTCAAGATAAACAGCCAGAATATATTTATTTAAAAATAATTTCATTTATCATTTTTATTCTATGTGTGTGAGTGTATTGCCTACATGTATGTAAGTGCATCTGTGTCCTGCGATGCCCAAAGAGGTTAGAAGAGGTCTCTGGATCCCCCGGAACTGGAGTTATGGTCAATTATTAGCCTCCATGTGGGTTCTGGGAATCAAACTTTGGTCCTCTGCAAGAGTGAACAGTGCTTTCATCTGCTGAGGAGACTAAATAAGGCTCACTTGACTAAAATGTTTTTCCAACTATCCCCACCTCCTGAGTACCAGGATAACAGGCAGGTGACGCTGTCACTATCCTGGTCAAAAAATAAGATAATCCAAAGACAGGCATTTGTGACAATATTCCCTCCACAGAATATATTTATTTAGAAAATGTAAGTTGGAGAGAATTTTAGAGCCCCACAATAGAGTCACATAAATATAGATGCTGAACTGCAGACGGCAGCATTTTACAGAATTCCACTGGGAGCAAACTCAACAAACATTGATCATGTGTGGTTTATGGCCTTATAAAAGTCAGAATTAAACTAAATTGAAGTAAATGCATTTATTTAATGGTACTATACAATGGCCCTCCTCCCTTGATTTCTGTGAAAGACTTCATATATGCAGTAGAGTTGTGTCTACAAGAGAGCTAATAAGCAGACTTCAAATCACCTTAGACTTTGGGATATTTTCTTCTGATGAAAAGGGGACCATTTTCCTGTTCTTTTAATTTACCTACAGTTTGAACCATTACAAAATAAGCATTAAATGGAGGAACTTTCAAGTAATAACTTTCAAGAGGATTTTTCAGGATTAAGGACAAGTTTTCCAACTTTTTAGTGAAATCAAATGGACTGTCAATCTCCTTAGCTAGTGTATATTATGAGCAGGAGAGCAGATAGCTGCAAATAGGAGCTTCATGTCTATTTCATATTAATCAACAAATATTTACAAGAATGTATTAGATTGAGTTTGTATCCTATAAGGTATTATAATACATATACATTAAATAAACAGTATTAGTTTTAAAATGTAGCCTATTCTTAAGAACCACAAAATTGTTTCTTTTCTTTTCATAAACTCTCTTTCATACACTTCAGTTCTACAGCTGTTCTCGGTAGGAAAGCTATGTACAAGCACCACACACACACACACACACACACATACACACACACAAGATATAGGTGTATCTGTGAATTTCCTATTAACCATTTGAAGTGTAAAATAAAATAGCTCATTTAGGTGAATTTTATTGATTTAATGCAATATATATATAATGTTATTTCAACTTGAAATGGACTTTAAAATGACAGAGTGATTTGCATGTGTTTTTGAACTATCCCCCTCAGTCACTTCCCCTAATTGATAAGACTAAATACTCTGGTAAACGTAGCGTAAGGAAGACAGGATGTGTTTTATCTCATATTTGAAGGTGCAGTCTAACATGTCAGCACGTGAAGGCAGCAGGAGCTTGGAACAGCTGCTCACAGCACAGCTGAAGCCGGAAGAGAGCAGTAACTGCAGGCCTGCTGGTTCTCAGCTTGCCTTTCTACTTCATAGCCCAGGCTCCCCGCTTAGGCAACTGCACACAGAGGCAGGTCTTCCCACCTCAGTTACTAGGTCAGAAAATCCCCTACACACGTGCTCAGAGGCTCATCTCCCAGGTGATTCTGACTCTGACAGGTTTATCATCACGCTATCTGAAATCCAACATGGTTGCTCTGCAGTTCGGGTGGAATTCGCTTCGGGTAAGTGTTCAGAAGCCACACGCAGCTAGAGACTCATGTGTTGAGTCGCAGGAATATAGAGAATGATTGAGGAACTTTGTTCATTCGGATGAAAGCTGGGAAAGAAAGGGAAACGTCTATCTGCAAAGCTAGAGTATAATGAGTGCAGAAGATGCAACGAACACCGTGCTGTTCTCTAGAGGAGAACAAGGCCCGGCTCCTGGATGACGTTTGGGACTAAAATGAAATCTAGTTCCTAATGTTACTCCAAAACAGAAGCACCTTCCCTCGATGAAAATATGAGGAATTCAAATTAGCTTATGCATATACTTACCATGTAAAAAATATCTACATCAAAAGGTTGCGAATGTAAGGTTAAGCATTGGGACTGCTTCACAGCAAACACACACCAACCATAACACTTCACAAATGCTTGCTGAAAACCACGGGTTTGTATCCAGTATTTCCATTCTTTCACCAACTTTAATACATGACAATGATCAACGTTATTTTGACACCTGAGGACACTGTGGTTCCAAGAGATTAAGAAAATAGACCAGAGACGCTAGGAGAGCCACCTCCTAGGAGCTCATGTGTCTGAAGACATGGTTCCTAGGACTGGCCGTTTGCGGATTTTATGAAACCCTTAGAAGGCATAGCCTTGCTGGAGGAATTACGTAACTGGGATTGAGTTTTTGGAGTTTAAAGCCTTGTTCCACTTCCAATTTGTGCCCTCCCCTTTGCGGTTAAGATATAATCAGCCAGTTTCCTGCTCAGGCTGCCCCCGCCCCTCGCACACGCCTACTCCCCCTAACCCGCTCCACCTGCACTCTGAACCCCTGCCATTATAGATTCTGCCACTGGAACCTGGAACTTCATTCCCAAGTAGACTTCTGCTTCTGTAAATTTCCTTGGTTATGGAATTTTATCACAGCAACAAAAAGTAACAAATACACTGATACACGCACAGCAACGCTCTTACTTACACCTTACTTTCCCTCAACTCGAGCACAGGCAGCTTCAAGAGCAAGAGGACGGTACCATAGCTCCTTTTGCCCTGCTCCAGGACATCATCAAAATAACCTACTCGCTTGTGCAAAATACTTCTCTTTCTTTTATTCTGCTCCCTCTTCTAGCTTGTATTGCCTCTTTAATTGTATTCCTTGGAGAGATGTAAATCATTAAAAAGGAAGGAAATTAAATTTATAATTAGCATACCATAATGAATTTGTGCTTCGTTTGAAATGCACTCAAGATGTTTTTAAAGGAAATTATCTTGCACTTTAAATAGATGCCCTTTGTTTTTCCAACTGAAGAAATATTCCTATAATATACATAATTGATTTATTTATCCTGTCACCAGCAGACTTTTCTTAGATTTAACATCTGTTGTTTGCAATCCTCGTATCTAATGTTAGCTACCAGGTGAGTCCACCTTTGTGAGACTGTTCCTAACTGTGTTCTTCTCTTCATTATCATCCCTGTGGAGTGTTATAATTGTTTTTCTTTAATCCATCAATTCAGTCTGCGAGGCGCTGACACCACTTCCACTGGTTTGGGTACACCTTTCCTCATAACCCTACTTTAATCATACATTCTTCCTTTTTTCTCTGCAAATTTATCTTAAGAGTTGTTTTCAAACTCAGCCAGCATCCAGAAGCTGCATACATGCCAGACTTCCACTACCTCCCTTCAGAAGCAAAAACTGAAGGCATGGTTGTAACTTCATGGGATTCTTTTTTTAAAGAATAGAGTCTAGGGACATTGGATAATAACAAGGTTTTCAGGTAATGCTATGAGACTCTTATGTCAAACAATCCAAGATATATTGCTACACTGGGGCTACTCAGACGATGGTGCCCTGCCTCCTCCACATTATCAGGACTCTGGAAAGGTGATGTGCTATGTTTTAGAAAGAATGCTTCTCTGCACACATCCATAGATCCATGTAACATACTCAGCATTTGTTCATAACTTTGAGGAGACAACAGAGGCCTCTGAACCATTATCTAATTAAAGACCCACATTTAAAGACAATCTCTAGCATGTGCTTATTATACAGGAAGGGACCTTTCGATGGTGGCTATGTTTTCTTTGTCCTGAGTCTCCAAATACAAAGCAATGCCAAACGGAAATGAAGACTTGAGTTTCGTGCATCTGATAACCTTATCAGCCACATTCACAAGACGTGAGAGTGCAGTAGACCAAGACATTTCCTGCAATGAAAATGAATTGCTCTGTATTTCTGTTAAACCCTTACTTACCACCCATAATGTGCTAGTTGAATATTTTCTCTAACTCAAAGTCACACTCCATTTTGACAAATTGCCTTGCAGGTGATTTCCTCCTTCCATGAATAATTATTTCAACTGTGATTTTATTGTTATCTAAATAGGGCAGTGCCAGCGTTTACTTTTGTTTTGCTTTCTCAAAGGAAAAATGAAACATAATTTCAACCAACTTGCTTTTCATTAACAAAAATATGACCTTACATCTTGTTTGGGAGATGAAAGATAAAGTATGCTTGTGATGAGGTCAGGGAAGGGGAGTAGTCTTTAAAGATTTAGTACATTAATAGGAAGAGAATTAGTCTATAAAACTGAAGTAGGAAATTTATTCAGAGTACATTTGCATCTGTTTGGTGAAGCAGCATTTCTCACTGTGATCTCATCTCACTCTGATCTCAAGAAAAAGACAGAAAGGAAGGCAATTGTCTAATTTAACTGCGGAAGAGAAAATACGGAATGACGTTTAGAATCTAATAGGACCCTAGCATTTAGGATGAATTGAACAGATACTTTCTTTGGGACCTATAACAAAAACATGCTTCTATTCCCAGCCCGCTCCCAGGTTTCAGAAGAAATGTGTCTGTTAAATGCATGAATCCATTAGAAATGTGCTCAGAAAAGAACAGCTAGAAGACCTTAAATTAATGGAGACAGGATTTGACTCACATAGCAGAATATTCAGGGACAGGCCAGCAGATGGGAGACACTGATAGCACCCAGGGCCTTCATCTAGAAAGTGGCTCTGCCTTCCCACTACATGAGAAGTGGGGGGACCCTACCCCAGGAATCTTGTTCCTGCATTAGTTGCATGCTACACCTCTAGGTATAGCCACATCTCAAGAAGATGGTGAAATGAGAGAAAGATCTCAGGACACATCCCAGTGGAGTCTGACCCTTTAAACATCTTTCAGAAGCTCCATTAAACAGTGCCCAAGTAAGTCTCAATTGACCAGATGTACTATTTAAACTCCCTCATAAAAGCAGGACAGACAGGACATGCATGTACCCATGCACACAGAGTATCACACACTCTCTCACACCATCACACACACATGCTATCACGTGATCTCACATACACTAACATACACACACTATCGTGCACACACAATCACACAAAGTCTCACAAACACCACATCACACATCACTGGCTCAAACAATTGTGAGGCTGGAGCTCATGTGATTATGAAGGCTGAGGTGCTACACATCATTTTGCAAGTTGGAGATCCTAGAAAGTCAGTGATATAGTCCAAAGGTCTGAGAGCTAAAAAGCCAGTATGTGTCACGACCACCTCGACCAGCAAGGAAGACGCAACACCGGACTCTTCTTTAAGCAGTTTACTCAGGAACCTTGAACAATCTTCTGACCCCAGGGAAAGCTCGCCAGAGACTTAAATCCCCTCCTGCCAGCCAACCCCAAACTACCACGTGGTGCAAGTAGATAGGCGCACATATGAGGAAGCAGGCCCAGATCTCAGCCACAACTAAATATGTAGTTGTTTACTCCAGAGAGCACTCACCCTCCGGATGGTGGAAGGAGGAAGCAGGCGCCATCTTTAAGACGCGGCAATCCGCAGCTCTCTACAGTTCCCTCTTTTATTTTATATAACATAGCAGAAATGGGCGAAGATGGAGGTCTGATCTCTGGTGTGCACAATTGGGATTATGTCCTGGAGACACCCACAGACTCATCGCCTGCAGTGACCCAGACAAATCCCGTACCAATTTTCCCAGGGGAAGAAGCTAGGGGTACCACCTTCATGCAATCAGACATGTCTTCCAAGGAAACACTTAAACGCCAGTAGGCGAAACTTTGTGCAGTGCTTAGCCTCGCATCCCGTCCGCGGTAGATCTTAACCTTTCATGGTGATTAGCCATGCTTGAGGGGACTGTCCAGCTTCTATGGCCGTAAAGGCTTGAATGATCGTAGCTGCATTCCGCTTTTGCGTGGCTCTAATCTTACATAAACACCACAGGCAGACCAGGGAGGCCATAATCAGGAGACCTGCTAACACTCCCATTCCCGCCCACTCTTTCAGATGGTTCACAGCAGTTCTTTTAGGGTGTCTTCAGAATCAAGTGTCCAGTTCGGCATTGGCTTTGGAAACACCGACAGGATTCCCCATCTTGTTTCCATTTTCCCTAGTTGGCTCATCAGGGCTAGAAGCAGAGGTATCGTCATGCTGACTTTTGAGAGATTCTTCATGCTGAATTCTTCTAACCAGGCGTTCAGGTACCCATACTGGATCTTGTTGGTCCTGTGGAAAAATACAAACAGATCCTCGTGCCCATGTCAGCACGGGGTCAGGCCCACGCCAGAGGCCCGTTAATACGTCTTTCCACTTAGCCATCCCTTTTGCAGGGCCATGATGGTCCTGGTGTCTATCCACTGCTGAGCAGCCTTGAGCATCCAAATTCAAAAAATTTATAGTAAACAAGGCTAGGGAAAGTCTCTCCCTTGGGGTGCGGCCGTGGCCTACTCCCCCTTTTTGTTTTTGAAGACATCCTTTTAATGTGCGATGAGCATGTTCTACAATGCCTTGTCCCTGAGGATTATATGGTAACCCATGAAGAAGCTGTACCTCCATCTGTTGGCAAAAGGAGGTAAAACTGCGAGCCATATAGGCTGGCCCATTGTCAGTTTTTAGCTGTTGGGGCTTGCCCCATGCAGCCCAGGCCTCTAAGCAATGAGTTATGACATTGCGTGCCTTTTCTCCTGTCAACGGTGTAGCGTGTAGAATACCTGAACAGGTATCCACAGACACATGAACATATTTTTGGTTTCCAAATTCAGAAATATGTGTCACATCCATCTGCCAAACCTTTAAAGGAAGTAATCCCCTCGGGTTAACCACAACACTAAGTGGATGATGGAAAGGTACACATTGAGAGCAGTCTAGCACTACTTGTTGGGCATCTGCAACATAGGTGGAATTTTTGTTGTAAGGCTCGGGCATTCACATGAAATCTTTTATGAAAACATTTTGCCCTTTCTATAGTGGAGCTTAAAAATATACATTCCATTTTGGTCCACACATCTACTTTATCATTTCCTGCACTCAAAGGTCCTGGCAGGCCTGTATGAGTCCTAATATGTTGGATAAAAAAGCAAGCCTGTCTTTGCCAAATTAAAGTCTGTAATTGTTGAAAAAGCTGGCAGACCGGACTAGAGTTTTTAATTGGTCAGGCCACTTCCAAAACTCTTACTGCTTTTGAGTATCTTTTTTTTTTTCCTTCAAACCTTTTCTATCCCATGTTCAAGATCCAAATCATTCCTAATCAAAGCCCCATTAGATCACCACATTAGTAAGGAAAAGATCACAACTTACTACTTATAAACTAATTGCCTATTGCCTATACTTATACGTTATTACAACTTACAAACTAGTACTTATGAATATAAACTATTTAATACATAAACTTATCTTAAACCTATGGGATTCCCAACATATTTACAAAAGCAAACGACTCTATAGTCTCAACCCAGCAAACTGTAAACTGAAAAAAGAACTGCCTATTTAGTAGTTATTTCAGAAAACAAAGTACCCTAGGACTGGTGAAATTTATGTGAAACACCTGGTAGTTAAGTAGCAAAAAACCTGAGGTAATTAACAAAACCTGAGATCATGGTCCCTTGATGTTCTAGGCTCTAGGCTCTAGCCTCCTTGACCACAAGATGCTGTAGGAGAATACATTTGTAAAGATAATCAACTACACCCTGTAAATGCCAATTGGCGGCAGCTTGTTCATTGGCATACTCAATTAAAAATGATCTCCAATCTAAATACTGCCCTGGACTCAGACATGCACGAGCCTTTTTTTTCTTTTTCTTTTTCTTTTTCTTTTAAAGCTGTACATTTTCTCCAGATGAAACTCCTTTTGTTGCTTGGAAAAGTGAAGCACAACCGTGAGACTTCCAGACACTGCGAACCACGGTGCAATGGTATCACACTCCTTCAAGAATCTCTCCAAAGTACTTTTCTTAAGCTTTAAATTCTTAGAACGAAGTAGCTCATTTAGAGCCAAAAAAATTGGGTAAGAACTAGTATTTCCCGTAACGTTTTTTTGGGTACCTTTTGTACACTGTCTACAAAAACAGGCAAAAATAAGGTACCAGAATACAAAACTAATGACCATTCCTATAGCAAGGATCATGTAAAAATCCATTTTTACTTTCGGTTCACTATAATCTCCGAACTCTCCCCGCTCCATCTACAGAGGGAGCAAAGTACCTGCTTTGGTCACGGATCCCCACTTTACCTGAGGACTTTCCCGCTTTTGTCACGGATCCCCATTTTACCTGAGGACTTTCCAGTGCACTGCCCTGACTGCAAAAAGTTCTGAGTCCTTTGAAGAAGTTCCCCGTATGGGCCACCACTTGTCATGACCACCTCGTCCAGCAAGGAAGACGCAACACCAGACTCTTCTTTAAGCAGTTTACTCAGGAACCTTGAACAACCTTCTCGCCCGGGGGAAAGCCCGCCAGAGACTTAAATCCCCTCCTGCCAGCCAACCCCAAACTACCACGTGGTGCAAGTAGATAGGCGCACATATGCAGAAGCAGGCCCAGATCTCAGCCACAGCCAAATATGGAGTTGTTTACTCCAGAGAGCACTCACCCTCGGGATGGTGGAAGGAGGAAGCAGGTGCCATCTTTAAGACACGGCAATCCGCAGCTCTCTACAAGTATGGAGATTCCAGGCCTGAAGACCTGAAAATGAGGAGTGCTAAGGGCGCATCTGCGTCTCAGGTCAAGCAGCCAGAGAAAGAGAGGGTAAAGCCAAGCTCCCTTCATTCAGATCTTTCCAGGCATGTCCAACCAGCCATCTTCAGTCACATGGGCCACATACAGCTGAGGACAGCAGTGAGGGTGACTGAACAGGAAACTGTAAACTTAATTAAAATGTTAGGATCTTTTTCCTTTTTTGTAATTTTATTTTTCTAATTTGATTGCACAGTTCTCAAGTATGAATTTTGTGGATGACGGCATTGTGTTACAGAAGATTAGACATGCCTTAGAGCCCAAGAACACTGTAGAAGGCCCTTTGCTTTACTCACTCTAGCAGCTGGTATACTGATTCCTCTAGAAACACTCTCATAGACACACTGGAAATAAAGCTTAATTGGCTACTCAAGCATCTTACCTCACATATGAAGTGATGGTGGGGATGGAAGGTGGCCCAGTTAAAATGATTGCTGCACAAGCATGAGGACCTGACCCTACCTCAAAAAGCGGGGTGTGGTGATGTGTATTGGGAATCCCAGCATCAGAAAACTAGAAACAGGCAGATTCCTAGGGATTGCTCTTCAGCCAGCCTCGCCTGATCTCTGAGTCCCGTTCAGGTCAAAGACTTTCTCAAGCAAACAAGATCGACCGCACCTGAGGTTGACCTCTGGGGTCTGTACGTACTTGTGCATACATGTGCACAACACATCACACAGACACACAGAGACACACATTAATCACAATATCATAACGCACTATTGGGTCACACTGAGAAGAGTGCGTCATTGATCAGTTTTTATAATTACCTACAGATAATTTAAATAAAGACAAGAGAAAAGAGATGGTGTTATTGAAATTTGGGTGGAATACGATGATAAACATTTGGCAATCCATGAAAATTGTGCAGGTCCAGTCAGTCAGTAAACATATGTTCTCCTGCCCTAGCTCAACCTGAATTTCTGAATTAGAGCCTGAAACACTCTCTCATTCCTGGATTGACTGTCATGGCTGTTGGGGAGAAAGTGGGGAAGAGAGCAGAAACATAAAATGTTTTGGGGGTTGGGACCTGGTGCACAATTAACTTACATCATGATGTACAGTAAATCACGGAAAATAATCAGATCAACATAAATTCAAGAACTAGGAAAATGGTCTTTGCTTCTTCAGTGAAAGAACTACAAATCCACATTCAATAGAGTACAGACTGAGCAAGGATCAGTTTTGTAACTAGTTGATCACAAATATGATAAAAGTCTCTGAGGTCTCAACTATGCGATCAAGTCTGATACGACTCACTGTATTATTTCAGCCCGTTTATATCAAATTTCTATGGCAATCTCGTTCATCAATAGTCCAATGAAAACGATAATCCCACCTTAATTTTCTCATGAGCTAGGTATAAATAGATCATATATGAAAGAATACCTCCAACAATACAACTATAAAGTGTTAAATTACATCCTTTTGCAGCCTAGAATAGGCAGTTGCCAATGTATGTGGTTGATTACCTCAGAAAATAATAAAAGTAAAGAAACTGCTAAAAATTAAAGTAAAAAAAAGATACATCATCTTTTTCTACCTTTTAGAAATATATACATCTCTAAAATTATTTCTATTTTTAAAATTAGAAATAAGCAATATAGATCAAATGGGTCTCAAATTAACATACTGAAGAATCAGTTGGAATTCTTGTCAGAATTTCCATGGGCCTGAAAGGGTTTGTGATTTAGGAAATCTAGTTTCATGCATAAAATTTTGTTTTGCTTCTAAAAAATATTTTGCTATTTTTATTTTTATGTGTATGAGTGTATTATCTGCATGTATGTAAGTGCACCCATGCCATGTGATGTCTGCAGAGGTCAGAAGAGGGTGTCGAATTCCCCTGGAACTAGAGTTATGGACCGCCATGAAAGTGCTGGGACTCGAACCCCAGTCCTCTGCAATGGCAGTCAGCGCTTTTAACCACTGAGCCTTCTCTCCAGCCCCATAAATTTTGTTTTTCTAATAGACAATGCTAAGCTACTCTTCTGGGGACCACACAGATTCATTTCCTTCAGACAACACAACCATTTTACTTTAAGGTATTTCTGGTCTTCACTCAGAAACTTAAGTTCACCAGACTTCCACAACATCCCCTGCCAGTGTGGAAGAAAGATGAGAGTTGCTGCTTCTTCTGCATACTCAGGACTGACAGTAGCCATAGATGCTTCTGCTCCCTAGAATGTTGGCCAGGTTGTATAACTCTGCCTCATTACAAAATATTGAAGAAGGAATATCCTACCTTCCTTGAGAAGAGAAATACTGGTGAAAGCATTAATATCAACCACAAAAGATTCAATAAGGGACTGGAGCACTGTGCAGGAGCATTTTCTACTCTTTCAGAAGACTGAAATTCAGTTCCTAGCACCCTTGTCAGGTGGCTCACAACTGCGCTCCAGCTCCAGGGAATCTGAAACCTTCTTCTGACCACAATGGATATCCACATACATGTGTTCATCACATACACACACAACACACACACACACACACACACATACATACATACATATAATTTTTTAATTCAAGAAATTTATTAAAACTACAGGGCTGGTTTGTGATAGAATCTGAAGCAGAGGGGTGAGATATCTCAGGTTTGGGATTTTCTTTATTTGTAGAAAAAGTGAGTCAAGACAGAAATAAAGAAGGTGAGACTCACGCTGGGTGTGATGGAATGCGCCTTTAATCCCAGCCCTTGGAAGGCAGAGCCAGGCATATCTCTGTGAGACTGAGCCAGGCTTTTTCACATAGTAATTGCCAGCAGGCTGGATGGGACTAGGGAGACCCTGTCTAAAAAAAAACAAAAACAAAACAAACAAAAACAAAAAAAAAGGTGGGAGCTGCTTTTGGTGAAGAAGTTAAACTTAACATTGAATCCTCTTGCTCTGGAGCAGCATCTGCATAGAGATCTAAGTGCAAAGGTTCAGAACTACCTGGAAGTCATACTGGAGATGGTGGGGGAGATGTGGAACTGAGAGCCACTGAGCAAGCACGTAGGTTAAGTAGGAGCTCAGGAATAGTCTGACTTCTCATAAGGCAGGTGATTAAAAAGGGAGTCAGAATGAGGACAGAAGCCCAACAGTAAAAGCGCAGAGAAGCCTGGCGGGAAGCAGGTTCAGAGAAGAGGTACCCCAAGTTCAGTTACTGCTTAAGAAATTCAGGGAGACTGATGACCAGTCAGTCGGTGAATGGTTTTAACAGATGACTAGAATGAAATGATTGATGTATAATAACTCAGCAGATTAAGAAAAATATGTTTCACAAGGAGACACTGATTGTTCTCTGATTTCATAGTTCACAGACAGCATCAGCATTTCTATAGAAAGTATCCCATAATATTTTTATTAAGTAGGGCATGGCTTTGTTCTCATTTTCAGAAATCAAAACACAAAGTAGCACAATAATCCGTATTACTAATCATTTTATACACACAGTCACATACACAAAGTGGCTGTGGAACAAGAGAAAGGACCATGGTCACCTCCCTCCAACAGTTTACCAGACTGTCTTCCTAGGTTCAACTATTATTTATCAGTCAATTTTTAGTTTGTAAGAAGCCAGCAAAAACTTTCATTGTTGATAACAAACACTAATTTCTCACTGTCATATATGCTGTCATATATGTGGGTTGGATGAGATCTGGCCAGTTTAGGCTACATTTTGGTGGGCTGGTTCCAAGTGATGGAGTCTGTCCATCTGCTTCTTATCCTCCTTAACCCAGTGCCATGTATCTCTGGTGGAGATGGAAAAAGCATAGGATTGCATTCTCAAGTCCAGACTCACATTTCCTGTATCCATTTAGTTCATGTCCACCATCAGTCCATTTGTCAAAGCTGGCATGTAGACAAACCCAATTTCACTGTGATGGGAATATCTAGTGGCAGGGTATGCATAGAGACATGTTGCAAGGAAGAGAAATAGTACACACTGGAGCAAGTGCATGGCAACACAAGAGAACTGGTCTTGTCTCTGAATTTAGCAATACCAATCAGTACCCTGAAACTGGCTATTGTAGGATTATTATTGCCATATAGATCAGCAAGTAGCAAAAGATAAAGGACATTTCTGCCCATCTTTGAAAATCCATCTCAGACATGTGTCAGCACTCTTCTGGTACTGACTGAGCAAAGGGTCAAAAATTGTGAATACTGATGTCAAACATGTGACATTTTTCATGTCAGTTTACATTCATCCTCTACCACAGAACACTTACTGTAGTCCAGGTACTGAGTTGGTATGGCATGAGACACAGTGAAAAACAAGGCATTAGCTCTGTGCCATTAGTTTCCCCACTTACATGAGGGGAAACACACAAACACCCACACCCACACGACACACACACCCACACTACGCACAAACACATCACACACATGCACACACCCACACCCACACCACACACTCACACACACACACCACACCCACCACAAACACACCACACACACATACATACACATGCATGTATACACACACATACAGATGCAGTGACTTGATCATGTTGTTTATATCACATTTTGGTATGGTGAGCAAAGTCTACATGTTTCACATTTCAGAGGATAACAAAATACTTCCAATAAAGTCTTCAAATAAGTAAAGAAGTAGAAGAAGTTCTGCAGTCACATACAAGTGTGTAACGTTGCAGGTGCAGAATGTGCTGCCAGAGGGACCTTGGCATTTATCTATGTAGACCTGTGTAAACAATGACCTTTCATAATGATTGTAACTGTCAGTGATTCTGTCCAGCCAGCACAATAACACTAACAAAATGACCTGGAGAAATAGCAATGAATAATCATCCCTTATTATAATAAATAATCAAGTAATTCCAACTGGATCATAGTTATTGCATTATTGATATGCTTTCAGATCAAATATATTTGCTATTCTTTGTTAGAGCACATAGCTTTAAGATGGTTCACCTTGCATATATTCTTTCTGTGTTATAATTTATACTTTGAACCACCAAGTGAATGATATTCAAGACTTTATTTTATGAAAATGAACAAAGACCAAGAACAGATTATCCTTCCTGCTCTTACAGTTATAAGCCAGCTATTGATGAAACCTCAATTTGTCAGGTTTTACAACATTGAAACTGATTGCAGTAATAAAGTCCTTAGCAAAAGTTGAGTTACTTTCAGGGACTTTCCCATGTTTCTTAAGTGTTTTGCAAGTATGACCTGTAGTTTGTGGGGCTTTTTCTGACATAGGTGCACTTGAGATGCATGGTGACTTTGCGGTGCACAAAGTAAAAAAGAGCAAGTGGTTGGGCTGCAGGCTACAGCAAACTGAACATTTTGAACTTCAGCTGTGGTCTGGAACAATCTCAGATTTGTTTCAATGTGCTTAAGGTAATACCTTTCCGTTCTGTTCTATGGGTATAACAATATTCACAATTCTGATCAAAAGACCAGTGGTGCTTTATTATTTAAAGTGGGCACTCACAATCTAAAATAGCCCTTATTTGCATTACATGTAGGAGTGATTTAAATCATAGATCTTGGGTTTGAATCACTTTACAGTCGATCAGCATCCAAGTATCACAATGCAGTTTTGCTGTGTTAAGCAAAATGATGGTTAATTCCAACTATACTCTTGACTTTATTCACATCACACAAATAAAGCATTAAAAAATTACTGTGAAAGTTATTTACTGGTTTTAAATTTTCTAAAATGGAGAAATGCCAATGTTTTTTTCTTCAATTCTAATGATGCATTTAAAATGAAAACGCCATTGTTTGGATCTGTAAAGGACTCCCTAGACCCATGTGTTAAATACTTTGTCCCTAGCCCATGACACTACAGAGAGGTGATGAAATCACTAGGAGGCGAGATCTAATGCAAGGAAGTTAGGTCATTGGGGATGCACGTGCGGAGGATATTGGGACGCTGCCACCTTTCTCTCTTTCTCTTCATGCTTCCCACTGACCATGAGGTAAGCATCTCTGCCACCACATGTTCCCACCATGTGAGCTGTGCTTCCACAAGTTAAAAGTAATAAGAAATCGTGGGTTGTGGGGCTGGAGAGATGGCTTAACAGATAAGAATACCCACTGTTCTTCCAGAAGACCCAGGTGTGAATCTCAGCACCTACATGCCACCTAACAACCACCCATAACTCCAGTTTCAGGGGATTCAACACTCTCCACTGACTTCCAAGGGTATTTCATCACATGAGTGCACTTACATACAAGCATGCAATACATTCATACACATACAATTTAAAAAAAGAAAGAAACTGTATACAAAATCCTTAGAAATCATAAGCCAAAATAATTCTTCCTTATAATTTAACTGTGTCATGTATTTTGTGGTAGCAAAGAAAGCTCACTAACACAGATAAAAGACTACTAACTGACTTGGAGGGATAGCAGTATAACTTGATGCAAGAGATGTCTTACTTGCAAGCATTTTCATTTGAGAAAGAAAGAGATAATTTAGTATTAACTGCTAGGCCTGGCTTGACATGACAAACGTTTCCTCTAAAACTAGAGTAAATCTGATCCTTCTTGATAATTAAGGAAGCTGAAGCAGATTTTAAAGACCCATGATAGATAATCTTAGGAAAATTTTCTATAACTGCTAGAAACTTGAAAATAGAAAATCGAATGCCTTTAATCAATAATGACACTAGATGTTGACAGCTTTCAGACAGTACTGGGGCGTTTCGATTATAAAGATTCTCCTTTTGTTAGAGAGCAAATAGCTATCTAACTGGGTTAGACTAGTTGATCTGTTGAAAGACCCACATTTCCAGTTCCTCTGGTTAATCACCTGATCATAGGACCACCCCTAGGAAGGTGGGTTCACCTTAAGTTATAACTAAATAGAGGGGTGGAATACTGAGTGTGTTAATGAGGCAGTGAACTTTTCCTGCCTGGAATTCCACCTCCCAGTGCAGTTCTGGCCCCAGCCACAGACATGTAGCTCTCCATAAATCTGCCTGCTTTTCTGAAGAAAAGCATAATCTTTCCTTCTCTTCTTCATATCCTTTTTCTAAACGTGCTTTCTCTAAGGCTTTGGGCTGCCCCATCTTGTATTTAATTACTTTTTCTCTAACCTGCATGACTTTTGGTTTCTTTTCTTCTCCCTCCATTCTCCTCCTCTGGGTAGCTGCTGAGAGCCCCAGCTTGCCTGCCTTGAGGATTTTTCTTTAAATTCCAATAAAATTGTCCTAAATTTTCTATTTGGGTCCATTCTTAAATTATTTTATGAATGGGGCTAAGAATCCACTAGAGGACGTTCTGTCTCCCCATTTCACTTTGAAAGAAACTGTTTCATCATTCAATGCTTTCATAGGTATGTGTTTGTGTGTGTATATTATGTACTTGAAGTCATAACAACTTATGCCTAGAATATATAATGGGCAAGAAGGAACATCACAAACTTGATTCACCATCCCTGTTGAAGGAAATGGGTTTCCTTCTAAGAAGTGCTAGTCTCATTTCTAGTGGAAATGAGGGGAATTAAGTTACTTATTTTGATGGGTAAAATTAATAGTTTTTAGCCATTACAGCAATGAACAGTTAACCTGTTAGCTTGTTTTCAAATCTGACCTATTACAATTTTAGAAAATATTTAAACTTATTCAATTAGACAATTAAAAATACTTGAATTTAATTACTCAGATAAGCACTTAAAAGTTTAAAGAATATTTGTTGTACCAGAGTACTTTCATAATTATGCTAGCAAATAAATTTAATCTTTCAAGTAATCTTTGTGTTTTAACTGCTTGGCTATGTAAACGATTGCACCATTCACTGGTGTGATCACATGAATGGACAATGTCCCAAATTGGCTCACATATTTGAGCACCTGGTCCCCAGTGGGTGGCTCAGCCCGCAGAGGTTTAGAAGAGGCAGACTTGTAGGAAGTATGTCTCTGTTGGCAGGCCTTGAGTTTTCATCGCCAGTCCCTGCTTCTGGTTCATTCTCCGCTTTCTTTTTGCCTTTTAAGATGTGTTCTCTTCAGCTTCCCGCCCCGCCTGCTGTGGTGCCTCGCCCACCACTGTGAACTCTCCTCTGGAACCAAAGCCCAAATTCTTCCTTCTGCCTTGGTCATGGTATTTAACCACAGCAAAGTAACTAAGACAGAAGTGTAACTAACACAAGTAGTGATGAATAAATTCTTCGGAGAGAGAAATTTATAGTGATTTATCCTAGAACTTTCTCTTTTGCCACACTAAATTTGAGTGGTTCTACATTTTTAACCAACAACTTTATACAACATGTAAACATCAGTGAATGCCATTATGGATGATGTATATAGTATGCAAATGACAAAATCAAGATTTAAAATGAAATACATTTAATACATTTAAATACATTTAAAATGAAATGAAGAAAATATTGGAGAATAAAAAAATGAATTAAAGTTAGGGAACTATGACGTGACAGTGTTCTACATCTTAGTGGGAATTTGGTTAGTATAGTGGGAATAGAAGACATCTATGATATGACAGTGTTCTATAGCTTAGTGGGAATTTGGTTAATATATTGAGAATAGACTATATCTATGAGAAATTTAAAGGTACTTATGAGAGGTTTGTTTATTAGTGCTACTTTATTTAAAATGCATGATGAAATAAGATGACTTAATACATGACTAGAGGCACAGACGGACATGTAGTGAAATAAGTACAGGCCAGTGATAACTGCAGAATGTGTGGCATGTGGCTATTCAGTTTAAGATCCTTTGATTGTTACGTTTAAAGTATTCCTCAGAAAATTTGTGTAAACATCTATTTGGACTTAATGTTAGTAATATGCAGTAGTATTCTAATACATCACATGGAATAAATGGACAAATGATTATATGAGAACATGAATGTTTTGATGAATGAATTCATTAAACTAGGGAGAAAATCTCAATGACATATTATGTGAAAAATATGTACTAGGTTTTAGATAACCTCTGGCTTATTTTTCCAATAAGTGCAATAGGCATGAAGGAAAAAAACAAGATTACAGAATGACAACCTAATAAATACAGTACTTACACCAAGGAGATAATAGCCCGTTTTGTCTCAGGCAGATAATATCTACATTATTGTTCCCAAATTAGGTACCAACTTTATAAAAGTACAACAGAAAGGATTATACATTGAGGAAAAGTACTAGAAAACAGTAAAGTCTGATAATCATGCCACATAAGAAACAGTTAGAGACTCAGGGCTGATACAGTCGGCAAAGTGCTTGCCTTGTAAACTTGAGGCCCTGAGTTCAGATCCCAGCACCCATGTTAGATAAAGTTTTTACATTGGCTTCAAATGTTCTTTGTGCTCCTATTGCATAGACTAGAATGTCTTATATAATTGGGTTATATGTAAGTTTACAATTTTCGACCATGAACTACTTATAACAAGAGTTAATATTAAAATAACTTGAGGCGCAATCTCAGACCAAGGTTTAGCACAATTATTTCCCAATAAGTGTTTATGACACAGACAAACTTGTGCAGTATTCTAGTACTGCAAGTATATATAAAACGCAATGCATTTCTTTATGAAATTAAGGCTTGCACAAAAGTATGCATGGGTATGTTTGGGGGGCCTATGAGTACTAGACATGAGAAAAAGCAGTTGGACACCAACAGGTGCCAAATACTAGCAATTATCTACTTGGATAAAAATTCAAAGAAGAAAGAATTCTTTATCTGATAAACTCATTTGCTGCAGGTTGTTACAACAGAAAATTTGCTGTAGTTTCTAATGTTACATTAGTTCTAATGTTACTAATGTTTCTAATGTTACCAAGTTGTCTGTCATAATTAGTCTCCAAATAGTTTGGACATCCTTAACCTGGGATTTATGACTCTAGATTTCAAGAGTTCTCAAAACTTGAGTATGAAAATTTAGGACTTTATAATGTTACAGTGTAATTTAGCATTAGGAATTATAAATGCAGAAGTGAGGGAGATGACTCAGTGGTTAAAAGTATTTCTTCCAGAGAACCTGAGTTCAGTTCCCAACAGCCACATAGCAGCCCAAAAAATATATGTAATACATCATTACAGAATTCCTAGTACCCATGATTTAAGCAATACAAGTCCTTGATGTCTGCATACCACACTGCAGTTACTGGAGTTGGATTACATACTACTTCTTAAGTAATGACTTTGAAACTACAGAACTATTAGAATCCCTGTCAGGATCTTAATGTGAGAATCAGCAATGTTTATTGCTGTCATAAACTTTTAGAAGTACCTTGAAAGCAGCAAGGTATACTACTTTTAAGCTTAGAAGATCTATAGGAGATATTTTATGTATTTAAAGCAATATTTCCAGAGCAATATGTTCTTAAGCCTATCAGTATAATAAAATAAAAATTTGCTTAAAAAAAAAAAGAGGAGATTGCAGAAGATTCCTAATTCTTAAGGAGGTCAACATTTCTGTTTTGACTTTCTTCTTCTGAGACTCTTTCTCAAGCATATTTTCCTGTTATTATACAAACTAGACATTTAATGTCTTTACTTAAAATAATAATTTTAAAGTGTTATTAACAATAGAACAATTACTAAGTTCTGCATTTCTCTGTCCTAAAACTTTTATCCTAAAGTCGTTACTGTCCACCATTTTACATGTTTTCAGCATTTTAGGTGGAGGTACGAGTCAGCGTGACTTAAAACATCTGTCGAGTGCACCATGGCCCATCTCATCATGCCCTGCCGTCCCACTTTGCTGCTTCGGAATCTTATTTCCAGGGTGACATTTTCAGCACCTGGAAGAGAGGGTTTAACATGGAGTGTTTGGATACTACTTTTTGATGGCTCGCCTTGACTGCCCCTGGCTTTTGGGGTTCACCTGACAGTGATTCAGTGATGGGTCATCAGGGGCCCAAATATCTGCAATACCACTGTTTCTGCAGTAGTGATGAAAAGGCTCTTCTAGGATTCTTAGAGCACTTCTCTGATCCATTTCTTTCAGCCTCAGAGATACATTGCCTTAGGCTCAGCACACAGAAAATCCCAACTTATTGCTGACTTTAAAGGCCTTCCATCCTCAATGGATTGAAAAAAAAAGTGTAGATAATATTAGTAGTGCCTTTGGTGCCTCTATAGGCACATCCATCCACATTTAAATACACGTTTTTATGTTTAGTCATTTATTCCTGCTGTGAAATATTGCAACAGCTTAAGCATTAGCATACTAATCCAGGCCAAGGTCTGGAGAGATTTACGTTGAACATTTTTGATGCCATTATTCACCCTACCCATGAAGCTGAGTAAGATTTTCCTCTGAATCAGAGTAATGCCAGATCACAGTCCTCTGGCTGCTGTGCTCAAAGTCTAACCAGTATAACTTAAGAAATACTTCAGTGTTTTTACTTTTCAAAGACTTCAATGAAGTCAGTGTGGCAGTTGCAAATATAAATAGCTATAATATCCATGGAAACCAGTGAAAATCCTGTCACTCAGGCTCTGCATCCTTGATTGGGACTATCAGTTCCTATCAAATAACTGACGGCCTGAAGAACAAAAGAAAAGTATTGCGGTTAAGTGAATAAATGCATGCACAGCCTATGGTCTAGCTGGTGCCCAATGACACAGGGCTGTCCTGATGAGCACTGTCAACTGTGAAAATGGTGTACAACCTGTGAAACCTCTCCAGACCAGATGGACAGAGAAATGGGGCACATTAACATCAGATGGAAGAAGCATCCAAGCTCATCTCTTCTACTTACCTCAACCAATAGGTGGAGAAAAGAGGTTCAGTGAGGGAAAGGTAAATCCAAAGCCTTTCAGGGCTCCACCTCAGGAACTAGGCCAAGGTCTTTCTTCTGTTTCTTCTGATATAAATTCTCTTCTTCAGAAGGATGACCTTCTGACCTTCAGAAGGATGTCTGAACTTCAAGACATGATTGCAATCAGTCAAAGACAGAGCACTTCATCATAAGGTCACAATTCTCCTCTTAACTACAGAGAAAAAGTTTAAAAAGTTTTAACAGGTGGCCCTTTGCATCCCCACTCTGCATGGAACATTTCAGCATCATCTACACACGGAAATGAAACCACAGAACAATGAAACTTGCTTTCAGATGTGCCTTCTCTTTACATAGCACAGACTGGATTAAATGTAATCTTTTTAACCTCAACCTGGATTTTCAAAATCAGTCCTGATCCAACTCCAAGACTTCTCTCACATGCCTCTACCCCTCCATCTGCCTATCTTTCATCACCAAAAACCTTTCCGATCTTAATCTTCTCTTCCTATCCCATGTTCCTGCATAGTGTACATTTGGAGGAGGCTGGAGATCACTGAGGATACTCTCAGATCCTCTCTCAGCTCTCCATGAAGTCTCTGGCCCTGTCTACATAGATTTTACAGTAATGAAATCAGGCTTCTAATGTCATGGTTTAACCACAAGCAGTAGCCTATGCCTATAACCCCAGAACTCAGGACACAGAGGCAAGAGGGTCATGATTTGAAGGCTAGCCTGTGCTATCTAGTAAGTTTAAGACCAGTCTAGACTGAATGGAGCCCTATCTCAAATAACAAACAACCACAAAAACTCATATGATAGCTAGCTTTCTCCACCATTGATATTCCAATAGGAAAGAAATAGAGCTGCAGGTTTTTAAGACCTGATTCCAAGTTTTAAAAATTGGGTGAAGCAGTTTTTCTTTCATATTTTATCCAATTATTCACATAGGTAGAGACACACAGAAAAACAGACATAGAATCTACTCAACAGGAGATGAAAGATGTTGTGGCTATCTTCAATCTCCGCACTTAAATTTTCCCAGCTTGAGTGGCTCATTTAAACAATACTGACCTGTAATTAACCAGTTTCCTTAATTCACAATGAGCAGCGACCTTGTACATTCTGAGATCATGTGATGCCTTTGAACAGTTCTTCTAATAAAATTTAACTCACATTTCAAACTTCAAGGCAAACACCTGCTCCTTCCCATGTCCTTAAGTGGCCTGTATTTGCATTCTACCCTATGTGTCTTCCACATCTCTTGCATATTTTATAGAGATGATCTATTTATCTGATTTCTTCACCAGTATGTCAGCTATGATATGAACATATACTATGTTTTATTTTTTGTGTGTGTCTGAAGTCTAGCATAAAATTTGGTACACTAGCACATTTGATCTGGTCTGTCAACATTTTGAAATGTATTGATTAGTGCTTAAAATTTTTATTTTTCTATATATTTTACTCTTTGGCAAATTTATATATATATATGTATCTTGAGCTTATCTACCCACAACTCCCGGTTAACCGGTTTACATTCCCTCCGCCCAACCACCAACATCTCCCATCTTCCAGCCTTCTAGCTAGTGCTGCCTGCTACAATGTTACCTGATCTCCTACAGGCCCTGTGCAAGTAACCATTACAACAGTAAGTTCACGAGTCACGTCCAAAGAACAGCATTTCACAGCATTCTTGCCCCCTCCAGCCCCGATCCTCCTATCTTCTTTCTCCCTCCCCCAACCCCATTCTGAGATGTTCCCTAAGCTTTTATTGGCGGGGGGAGTGGTAGATAGACCATTTATGGCTGAGCATTCAACAGTTACTTATTCTCAACTCTTGGATCAGTCATGAGTCACTGTACTCAGTGTATTCCACTGCAGAAAGAGGTTTTGCTGCCCAAGGCTGAGAGCAACACTAATCTATAGGTGTAAACATAAACATTTAGAAGGCAGTTTGACATGTTCACATGTTCATTTACCAAAACAATAGTAGTAAATGTTCATTCCCCCCCCCCCCGTCCCCCAGCTGCCCAGGGTCTATGACCACCTGAGTCATGGGCTTTTGATCAGGTTTATAGCACCAAGCATAAAAACATGAATTTCCTCCTCTGGGGCAAGCTTCAAATCCAGTTGGAAAACCGCTGGTTACTGCTATAACCTTCGAGCCACCATGACTCATTTTGCCTGGAGCATAATAGCATTCAGGGTTCACAAGTGGGCCATTCCGTTGATGACTTTTCTCCTCCAGCAGGCTTTACAGCATCTTCCAGCACTATGAAAGTCAGCCAACAGACAGGAAGATTCCAGCTTAGTTTCAGCTTTATTTCTCTAGGTCCTGCACCAAAGTACATTGTATCTTCAGCAATAGGCTCTTGCAGTCTACTTAGGCTGGGCAACCCAAAGCAGCAGCAATAGTCTGGGCTTTCGGGAAGGGAGGAGGGGGGCTTCTGGGCCTCTCCGACAAAATTCATATGGAGTTACCCAGCACCTGGCATTGAGGGATTTGCTTAACAACCCATGTCTTCTGGTGGAACCATTGTCTACCCATTCAGGGTATTTGTGTTCAGAATCCTTCCTTTTTATTATATTTTTAATAAGCTAATGGAATAATGGCTTTCCATCATACATCCTTAGTTTTGGTCAACTCTATACACACACACACACACACACACACACACACACACACACTCGTCCCTACTTCCCTTTATCATCCTGCCACAGTCGCTGGCCTAAATCTTTAGGCCCAGCACCCCACCCACGTTTTCACAGCTTATGTATCCTGCCATCTCCTCACCACATCTCACAGGAACTTTCTAGCTTCCTGACCACTGTAGACGCCTACTTAAGTGCACAAACGTAAAGATATGGAGCTAGAATTCATATATATTACTTTTAATTCAAATGACTGAAGACATCACCAGAAATATGTGACTTCTAAATACTTTTACCAGATTAATTTATTAAAATTCAATTTTTATAAAGACACGGGCATTTTAAAATATTCAACATGAAGTTGTTTTGCATAATATATCTTTATTCAATTATAACGTGCATTTTATTTTCCTTGGGAGGGTTGAATTGGCTTAGATAGACCATGAAATCATTTTTAAAAGTTAGACATCACCTAGCAGTCAATAAAAATGATGAAGAAGCTGTCTTGATGCTGACAGAAGAACAGGATTAAATATGATTGCTCAAGTATAGAAAATTAATCTATATCTGGCTATAGCTGTATTTGCTCAAAATCTGAAAATTAAAGTACAACTGAGAGTCGGAATTTTCCATTATTTCCTGATGTGGCATAAACATCTTGCCAGTTCGCCCTGCATACCAAATTCTGCTCTCCAGTTCCCTCTTCTTCCTTGATGCTTATTTTTACTCCTCTAGTTCTTGTTTACCAGTGATAGAAAATATCTTCATGGAAAGCATGGCGAATGGCAAAGTATGTCCATGACTTAGTACAACTATATCCACGGCACCATGCCAGTAAGTCATGCAAAATAGCTCATTTATTTTTATTAAACCCTACAAGTGACCCGCCATTTATACTGGGGAAATTCAGGTTTAGAGAGTGACTCTGTCACTTACAAGTGACAGAAACCAAATGTGTCTAGCTCCAGACACCTGCTTTTAGCTGTAGGTATTGTTGCTTAAAGGAATTACATGGTGGCATTTAATCTAATCTTCCCACTTATCCTGTAGATAGCAATGCTTCTTCTCAAACACTGAGTAAACGGTTGGTGAATTGTATATATTTTGTTTTCCATGATGCTGAATGGGAGACCTTCAGGGTTATCAACTTCAGAGTACTGTTGGAATTCATGTTGGATACTGGTCTTATTTTGATTTCTTAGATGAATTTGGCTTCAAATGTCTTCACACAGAGCCCAGGATATCTATTGGCAATCAGCTGCATTCTCACCTAAGTAGGATGTTTTGGGCTGACAGACAGCAGGGTTTTACATATGATTCAGTTTACTCTGCTATTCTCTCTATTTCCAGGGTTTACACGAGTAGGAGATGTGGGGGCCTCTCTGGTCCTCTAGGGTCTCCTACTTTCTACGAACTTCCACTACATGCTCCTGGAGAATCAACACTGCTTTACTGCACAGAGGGAACAGTACTACTCCCGCCCCTCCCCTCCCCCGGAGCGCCTTGTTCCCAGTCAGAGGCTGCCAACGGAGCAGCTTTGCCTCAAGACAGAGTAAACCTTGAGGTGTAACTTATGCCCAAGAACTGGCCCTGGGATCAACTTCCTTCCTTTTCTCTCCTGTTCTTTCCACTCTCTCTCAATAAACCACTTTCTCACATACCTCCACTTCCGGCTCCTCTTGTCAGAAAACCAGCAGAGCAAACACAGATGGGGCACACTCCTCCTAAGCTACACCCTTCCAAACCAGCAGAAATGAAATCAGTGTTCTGTTTTCAATATGTCTACTCTTGTCCATGAATGCATTTATTTTTGAAACTACTTTTTAGCATATATTTCAGGTTACTATAATCCCTTTGAGACAGCAGACATTACTTACAGTTTCAGAAGTAGTACCTGATTTAAATACAATTTTTTCAGGAGTAACGTGGTTGATAATATGATTTAACTGACAAGGAATAAGAGTACAGCATGGTGCTAAACTCCACACTCCTGGAACTCTAAAGGACTATATTTCTATTAAAGAAAAGACAGTAATGGGGCTGGAGAGATGGCTCAGTGATTAAGATCACTGGCTACTTTTGCAGAGCACCTGGGTTTAGGTCTTAGCACACACATGGCGGCTGGCAGTCTGTGGCTCCGGTTCCAGGGGATCTGCCGCCCTCTTCTGGTCTCTATGAGCATTGCATGCATCAGTGCACTTATATGCACATAAAACACTCATAACAAAATAAAAATAAAGAAGACCAAAAAGGAAAAAAAAAAAAAAACACTGAAAGGAAAAGCAGTGCGAGAAGCATAGAAACAGGAGCTGAGGAACAGCGGTGGAGAGTGGCGAAGACCGGAGTGATGGCAACTGAATCCCACACAAGTTCCTGACTTAGGCTCTTTCTTTTTCTCTCTCTCGTTTCCTCTCTTCTCCTTTCTTTCTCATTTCCCCTTAAATTCCTAACCTGGGGAAAAGACGCTCAATGATTTTTTGCTAGGAAGTATTGAAGTATTAAATATACATTCATGATAAGCCTGTTGATAAATATCTTAATGCCATTTGCTAAAAGAGCATTTAGGTCTGACACTCCTCCAAAGTAAATCAATGAGAACACTGAAATAAATTTTCAATATCCTCTTGGTCAGAAGAACCAGCAGCTGATCAATCCACCAGACCAGAAAATGTTAATCAGACTGTCAGTTATTTACCTGAATATCTTATAGTACATGGGAAATATGGAAAATCAAGTGTCCTGGGTACTTCTTGGGTGTTCTTGATTCTATTCTCAGTTTAAGTAACAGCATCTCTCAGTTCAGATGTATAGCAACCAATGCCTGGAATGTTCTAATAACCAAGTCAATTTTTCAAAAATTTTACCTCATGCCCATAATTCCTCTGATCTAAAAGATTTCTATCCATGTACAAAACTCATAGGATCAATTCCAGATTCAGTGTGGCGTTCACCAGTTCTTGATAATCTATAACAAGCTGCTTCCTCATCCTCATCCCCACTATCTTTGACATTCTCCCCACATTTGAAGCCATCTGATTACCCTCTGATCCCATAACTGCTCTGAGCACTTCCTGTTCTATGGACAAGACCCAGTACAAATATTAGTTCTTTCACAAGATTTTCTTCCTCATCATAAAAGAGACAGTTCCTCCTGCCCATTCGCTATGCAATAACATCAAATTGAGTTAACAAGCATAAATATTCCTTCATTGCACTTTCTTAAATCTATCCCCCCACCCCGTGGTGTGTGTGTACCTCGCCAAGTCAGACATCAGCTCAGCTTAATCAGCTTAGAGGAAAGGCAAAAATGACTGAAGCAACACAGTATGTTTATAGTCCCCTGATCACAGTTCTCTGCCTCCTGAAGGTCTCACTGGCTGAGTTACAATCTTAGCAATGTCTCCTATTGTCTCCTTCCTAAATTTCCCCATCATGTTGGTTCAGAAGGAAAAACCTATCTAAAAAGTATATCCTGGGGCTTCCTTTTCTGATACGCCTGCTTAGTTATATAGCCAGCTCTTTGTAACTGTTCAGCCCAAGGATGAACTGATAGTGTCCACACAAGCAGGCCTCATCTGTCAGCTGGGGAAGGCAGGGACTAGTACCTCCTGCTCATCTGTGACTTTCTGATGAGCTTGAAATGCACCTCACACTGAAAATGGACCATAGTGGCTTATTTCTTACAATTCCATCCTTCTTTCACTTACTCTTACTGGTCTTATTTTCATATTTAATTTAACTCTTTAACTTGATCTAGTAACCTTTGACTCACTTCATCATAAGACTGATAGTGTGATCTAGCATGTAAAAACATTATCTTTGGGCTGGAGAGAGAGCTCAATGTTTAAGAGAACTTGCTCCTCTTCCAGAGGATCTAGTTTTGGTTTCCAGCACCCACATAAAGGTTCACAACCATCTGTGACTCCAGTTCCAGGTGATCTGATATAGTCTCTGACCTCCAAAAGTACCAGGCATGCATGTGGCACATATGCATATATTCAGGGAAACACTCACATACTTTAAATTTTAAAAATAAATAAAACATCTTTAAAGTAAGCCAACTCTCCTTCTCCTAGTTTCAAGTAGTTCTCAGCTAAGATTATGGCTTCTAAGAAGTGGGGGCTTCCCCAAATCTATGCTGGGTTTTAATTTGGCTTGAGCTTGTGTGGATCTTGTGGATGCTGTTACCATTGCTAAGGTAACTTCACGGGTAATCCACCTTATGGTAATCTATCAATCTTACAGTCTTTCTACTTCTTCTTCCCCAATGACTGAAGTTTAGCATAGGAGACCTATCCAGGGACATGTACTTTGTTCCTTATTCTCTACATTTTGGCCAGTTGTGGCTTTCTGGGTTCACCACCATCTGTTGCATGAGGAAGCTAGGTAAGAGGTGAAAGACGCATTAATAGTCTTTCAGCCCCCTTCCACTAAGTTCCCTGAGACTTAGGTGTAGAGATTGTACTGTAGATGTATCACTTAGGACTGGGCATCTCACAGACACTCTCTGAGTTTGACCAGTTGTGGAACTTTGTAATTGTCCCTACCTATTGCAAGAAGAAGCTGTTTTGATGAGTAGTGAGAGGCACACTTGTCTATAAATGTTAAGATATGTACTTAAAATATAGTAAAAAAATAAAACTGGCCTAGGGATATGCCAAAGTAGAGTTTTCTCTGGGGTCTTTGCCATCTCCATCCATATGTATTTGGCTGTGTTTACAGTACCACACATGAGTTTCTTCCCATTGAGCAGGCTTTAATTCCAATGTAGACAGCTGTTGATTATCCCAAGATAAAAGTGCCATTACTGCACTACTAGAAACTGTTTTATGGACTGATTATTGCTGTGGTTCTCAGACTTCACACTGGTTGGACTCACCAGTTGGTTTTCTCCCTTAGCAGTTCACATAGTATCATCTGATACTACAGGAGCTAATGTTCAGGGAGGACGTTTATAGGACAGTCCGGTTCAGTTATTCTAAGTCCTGTGTCTGAAATATGTCCTTTCTTCAGCAATAGAGTCTTACCTTCAAGTTCTGGGAGGCAATGAAGGGCTGTGGCAGTAGCCTGAGTCTCTTGGACCACCCTTGACCAACAACTCAAAGGGAGGTCTCTCATACCAGGCACTGTGGTTTTTTTTTTTATATAGCCTTCAGCTATGTGTATATATGTGCATGTGTATTATAGTATGTGCATTTTTCAGTAGGCTTTTGAACTAATACATGTAACACTAGATAGGTTAACCAGGCTTCAGTGGATGAACACACACTAAAGGACATTTGGAGACACAAACATGTCTCAATAGGCCTTAACCTATCTGACAGACTATATGAAATTTGGTAGGGGGCTACATGAGGGGTGTAGACAGGAGAGAGGTCAAAACGTGATCAAAATGTTTTCTATGAAATTCACAAAAATTCAATAAAAATTACTAAATAAATAAATAATTATTTGGTGTCTTGTTTTGGCATTTTTTGCTAGCCCCATCACACAAGGAATAATGCAACATTCTTCTGCGGTTAATATTGCCGTTATAACTTTGAACAAAGTGAGGACTAAGCCATCAACTCTTTCCATTTTCCATACCATCCTTCAACCAATCTGTAAATAGACCGTCAGCTTTTGTATTTTTTACTAACTCATTGACAAGGGTAGTTAATCCCTGAATGGCTTTGATATTTGTCCTGTCTAGATCTACATTTTGGGTAACAAAAGAACGACATCTTCACCAAGCATAATGCAAACATCTCTTTTCTGCCAGCATCGTATCAAGTGTGATCTGTTCTCCCATGCTATTTGTTGATGGCATCCAGTTCTCTTAGACACTCTCTGAGGGCATCCCTAGTGTGATTGATATTTCTTTGTTAATTATTCTACATTATTGTTTATTGTTAACCACTAGAATATTGAATCCTGCATATATTTCACTTTTAGCCTTAAATTTGTTTGAAACTCCCTCTAGAGACTCCTATAGAGTCAATGTAGACATTAAAGGACCCAGGAATTGATCACTAACCCTGAGATTATTTTGGCTAAGAAAAAAGACATGAAGGCCCTAGTAAAGATATGATCAACTGAATCATAGTGCAGGACCCACACTGGTCATGTGGTAGACATGAGTAAAGGTTTCCCTGCTACGACACAGCTCAGGAGACATCACATACAGAATAATTATTACTTGCCCTTCTGTTGCTTGAGACTTTCAGGATGTGTGTATTGGCTTCAAGATGCCCCATTGGGTGAAAGAATCCATTGTTCTGTAATTTAAGACATAAAGAGTAATTCATCCTCGCTAGTGAGAAAGGAGGAGGTTCAGGTTGACCAGACATAGGAGTGACAGACTCTGGGAAGTCTCATTTCCCCATGGAGTCTTATATTAAAACAGCCCGTGGCAATTTGCTACTACTTGAGCCTGGGGCATCCTGCCAGTAGGTATAACAACCATTTCTGTTGAGCACATGCACTGTAAATTCAACCCAAACATTCAATTCTCTTATAGTTTTTATTTTTAAGATCAAATCTTTGATCTTATTTTTTTATTTTCTTTTTTCTTGGTACTACTCTTTTTGTCTTTCTAAAATCTCCTACTCTAAAATCTTAGCAGGTACCAAATTTTATAAGAAGGGATAATGATATTTTAGGTACTTACATTAATCAGAAAGCCAATAGGAAAAAAATATGGAGCAACTTCCTGGACATTCCTCCAAATTTTTATCAGCACCAGGTTGTCAATTTGGGACACATGAACTGCAAACTTCATAGATACGGCTTAGACCTTGGCTTGTGCACGAGGTTTGCCTGGTTATGGCGGTTGTGTCTGTCTTCTGAAAATCCTCGCTGCCACCCCAGGCAGTATCTTATAGTTCATTTTGTCTGCCTTGGTGAAGGCATGGAGACCTGGTGCTGCCTGATTGTCTTACATGTCTCCTTTCTAGAATGTTTCCTAAGTGCCGTCGTTTTGCTTTTCTCAAAATCCTCTAACATCTTAAATCAAGTGTTGGGGACAGACAAGGTCTGGCAGAATGGGCTGCCCAAAGCGGGTGCAGGATGCTTCTCTTGCTCTTCAGAGACCAAGGGGTTCTCTTCCCAAATACAGACATCCAAGCGAGTTCCCAGTTGTCAGGAGCAGATTCTCACTCATAAGAATAACAGAGTTCCAGAGTAGTGAGAGTGTAGCAGTCTATTTTAGACCCTGTAAAAGTGAGGCGATGACTTAGAGAAAAGGCAAAAATCTAACATATTCTTAAGGACAGAACATATGTCTCCTGCAAGCTTGCTTCCTTTACAATACTTATCATATTATGATCAGTTAACTAATTAAATAACTGCTTACATGTAATACCTTAGATCTTATTCCTTACTACTTTTAATCTACCAACATCCACATAGAAAGCTGAGATTTTAAAATTCTGATCCTGTCTATTCTATGCATGAAACCAGGATCTTTGATTTATTAATTTGGTTATTAGCATTTTAAAGTATATTGCATGGTTATTGAGCATTATTACAGAGTTTATTGCATGAATAAATAAACAATCAGCTGAATCAAGTTGCATCTGCCTTCATGAATAACTAGGAGTCAAATATTATGACGTTCCTTTCCTAAGTAGTAACTAATTCTACTTAGTTCACTTTTATTTTTAATGTAGAAAGTTTTGTAATGAAAAACTTAATTAAAAGAGGAAATCTTCAAATCTCTTAAATCCATTAACTAATAGAAGAGAGCTCTTTAAATGAATGTATGGGATATTAGACTTTCAAGTGTCTTCACAGAGTTAGAAAACATAGGTGTATAATAACTTTTGTTGAGTTCAAAGTCCTCTCTCTCTTTGAAGTGGTTTGTTCTCAATAATAGACCCGTAGAGCCCACTTTATTTCACAGGACAAAATTTTAAATGGGAGCCAGAGCAGACTGTCCTATGATGGTGCCCTTGGCCCCCACCGCGTTCTAAGCTGGCCACTCTCATTAGTGTGAGTGCACATGTTGATAAGCTCTAGGGGGCATTTGTGTGAGCCTAAAAAACTCTTCATGACTTGCCTTCAGTCAAGGTTCTGCTCAGCCATTTTGGGTCTTTCTCTCTAGTGCTGTTTTCTCTTTTTTCCCATAGCATTTATTCGTACTTGACCCTATGTTTTAGAAAGTGCACACAAGTCAGTATTCCAGACATCCCAGGGACTTGAAGAACTGATCTAATGCCTGTGTAGCAAGATGAAAAACAGAAGAATTTTGTTGAACCTATAAAAAGGATGACATTTTGCCTGGCCCTGAGCTGTTCTCTTCAAAATTGAAGCTTTTGCAGCTTGGGGCTCTTTGATTTGTGAGCTGGAGAGCATCATATCTTGGCCATTACTGAATCATAAAAGTTCCCTTGCCTCTTCCCAGCTCATTTTATTTAAGAGGAAAAAGAGAAACCCTTTATCTTACAAAATGCATTTTCTTTTTATTTTCCTTCATTTTGTGCATTGCTGGAATGATTCTGTAAGGGTTCAGTGAAAACACATGTAAATGATAATTTTAAAAGACCATTCCACTGATAGAAGGGAGGTTATTTGAGTGGCTAGATTGGAATAGGTGTCATGAGAATAGAGCATTTTGCTGCACTTTTTCTGCCAAATCACCTTGTGAAAGGCCGGAACCTTGTACACATTATTTATTTTCATCATATATAAAAGAGTAATATAGAGCCACATAGCACATCCAGGTCAGGGTCTGGCTTAACCACCAAGTATTGATTGATACAGGGTGCAGTGAGCTGAGTACGAAGGAGGTGACGGCATTAGACTTTCCTCTGCTTTCCAAACACTTTAACAAAGAGGACGGTCCATGCGATACTTCATTAACTATATTCAAAGTAGTGATTTCTTAGCTAAATCATATTATTTTTTACTGAAACCCTTATCCATAGCTTCATTATTCCTCCATTCAACAAACATGGTAAGTAAATTATTTCTGTCAGTCACTCTCCTAACCTCCGGAAATCAATAGCATAGACATCCTTCTTCAGTCTACTTAGAAACATATCAAAGTGATAAGCCCTATTTAAAACTCACATTTTCACATTTTGTACAAATAAAAGATAATACCATATTATTTCAAATGAAAAGAATATCAGAGCCTACTGCCAAAAAAAAAAAAAAAAGACAAAATTCGTTGGTTCAAAAGCCTTCTGAAGAATACTTATACAATATCTGAACATGAGTGCATGTATATAGTTAAAGGCTATATTTAAAAAAAAAAAAAAAAAAGCACAGTACCAGACAGGAGAAACCTCTCTTTGAGTTGTTGATCAGGGTCGTCCAAGAGACTCCCAAAATAACACAGGCTACTCTCGTAGCCTTTGATTACCTCCCAGATCTTGAAGGCTATTGCTGAAGACAAGATATATTTTGGACACAAGTCTTGGAGCACTGGAGTTAGAACTGACTTTATAGTCTCCTTCCTGAAGACTAGCTCTCATAGTTTTAGAGGACACTATGTAAGCTGCTAAGGGAGAAAATCAATCAGTGATCCAACTCCAGCTTGAAAGTCTAATAACCACAACAATGACCAACAGAACAAACTGTATCAATGCAGTAATGGCACTTTTATCTTGGGGATGATCAACAGCTATCTAATTGGACTTAAAGCCCTCTCACTGTAGAGGAACTCATGTGTGGCACTGTGAGCATAAACAAATACCCGTGGCTAGAGAGGTCACAGATCCTAGATAATACCCTACCTCAGTCATCACTGGACAAATGTAATTTCTTGACATATACTAAATACGGATCTTTATATTTACAGCCAAGTATACTAGTCACCACTCATCAAAGAAACCTCTTCTTGAAACAGATGGAAACTATTACAGAGTTCCGGAACTGATTACACACGGAAAATAAGTGGCTGCCGTGCCCTAAGTGACACATGAATTGAACCTCTGCACCTAAGGCTCATGAAACATAGTGGAACATGGGTAGAGAGAATATCAGTGCATCTCTCAACTGTCACCAGTGAACTCTTTTTTTCCTCATGCAACACAGGGTGGTGAACACAGAAGGCCATACCTGGCCAAAATGTAGAGAATAAAATACTGCAGAGTATCTGTCCCTGGACAGGACTCCTATATTAAACCTCACCCACCCAGGAGTCAGGGACCATTGTGGAAGAGGGGAGAAATTGTTAGAGCCAGGGGTGGTGCGTGACCACAAAGAATCAGAGTCTTCAAGGCTCCTGGGAACTTGCTAATATAAACCTACAGCAATGGAGGCAGCATGCACAAGACCCCTGCAAGCTCAATAGACAAAACATAGCATAGAACTGGGGAAATGGCCATGGGGCCCAACCTTAACCAGTCACTGCTGGTTAGTGGGAGGGAGAGTTGATCTTCTGTATGGTAGTGATCCAGACAGGCTGACGAGGCTCCAGTGGATGAACTCACCAACGGACATCTGGGTACAAAAACTTGACTAGATAGGCCTTAACATATATAGCAGAATGCATGAATGTGGTGGGGCGGGCTGTGGATAGGAGAGGGTGTCTAAATATGATTAAGATGCATAAAATGCACAAAAATTAATAAAAAATACATTTAAAAGGATAAAAGAAAGACAGTAAGTGTACCAGACAGTTGATTTTTTAAGAAGCAACATTTTGTGGGATTTATAAGGTTCGTCATTGTTTCTGTGTGTGTGAATATGTTGATGTGTATGCATGTTGTGTATGCAGGGCATATATATGAGTGTGCATAGTGGTGCAGAGACAGGGCTCAACTTCAGGTGTCTTCACCAATTTAGCTTCTCAATCTTGTTGTTTGGGACAGGGTCTCTACTGAACCTGAAGCTCACTGATTGGCTAGACTAGCTGAGATTGTCTTGTCTCCAACTCCCCAGCTTTGAGATTATATGGAGGCTCTGCCAGACCCGGATTTTTATGAAGATGCTGGGCATCAGCATTTAGGTTCTTGTGACCACACAGCAAGCATTTTCTCTACAAATTCATCTCCTTGACCCTCATGATAATTTCTAACAACTTTTTGGTGTATAACAAGAAATCTTTTTCAGGAGTGCTATATAAAGTTAACTATGCTTAATTTTATCTAAGATATGTTTGTCCATATGTGAAATTCGAAGAATTTAAGAAACTAAATGTAAAATTTCAAGTTATTTATAAGCTAAAAGCATAGCCATAGTCGGATGAGATAGAAACAACATTCCATGTTAATGTTGATCATCTCTTACTCCATTTTGAAGTGCGTTTGGAGATTATAAAAGATGAAATGAACTCTTCTTCAGATTGGTGGTAAAATCCAGAGATTTAATATACTCTATAATATTCTCTATCAACAGATAAGATGTCTTTAAGCATCCTCTCTCCCTCTCCCCTTTGTTCCTATATTAACTGGAGAAATTATTCATGATCTCTGATTACTTGAGCAAAAAAAAAAAAATGCAGTCATACTTTTCATTTGCCTCAAAAATTCTAAATAAGGTGAAAAGACCCAGTGCAGCTGCGTCCAAGGAGGATAACCATCTGTTAGTGGTGAACAGCCATAGGAGCTTTGAAACTGAGCCAGCCCAGAGATTGAGGGAGGACACACTTCAAGGAAAGACTTTCAACTTCAAGTTCATCATTCGGTGCTGGCAGATAAGGAAAAGTGGAGGACCTGTGAGCAAAACACAGACCAGCCTTGGAAGCATTTATTTCTCTAAAACGTGTTTCTGAATTGCCCACCTGTGAAGAAGATCTTCCTCAGGTTAATGTTAACATGGCCTTATATGTTTAATAATTGCGTGTAGAAGTTGGGGCTCAGTGCCCTTAGCAAGAACCTAAAACGTGAAGCAACTGAGCACAGAAGTGTTGGGGTCCAGAGACAGCTCATCTGCATTCCCACCATGACTGCTGGACTCTGTGAACCGCTGTAAGACTTGGTTTCTTCAACAGAAGACATGAAATGAATGATAGCATATACCTCATCAGATTCCTATGAAGATTAAATGATATGATCTCTGCAAGGATATTAACCCAATGATTAGCAGACAGGAAGGACTCCATAAATTAAAATGCCCCATTAAATGGTAAGCCACCCATTCTCAGTACCCAGCTAGAATACTGGCCTGGCCATCAAGAGATGATTTTGTTCTTAATGGTGAAAACTGCAATTAATGGAAAGGAAGGAAGGGATGAGTGATGACAGCTTCCTTATTGACTTAAGAGTATGTTTTACACAGAAAAACCTAAACAGTTCCTGGAGATGGCACAACCCCTCCAAAAATACGTAGACTATACTTTTATCATTAGTCAAGAGTGATTGACATGGGTCCTTAAAACCTACCCAATTCTACCTGAGAAACAGAAGCATCCAAGTAAATGAATCTACTTCATTGATTTCTATTGGAAGGTTATAAATTGCCAGGTTCCTGTAAAGTGGTACCCTGGGCCTGAAGTTTTCATCTTTTTCATACAGTGCAATAAGGAAAGATGCATCTGGTACATCAAATACCTTTAAAAAAGGTTACAGGAGGGGGCTGGAGAGATGGCTCGGTAGTTAAGAGCACTAACTGCTCTTGCAGAGAACCTGAATTTAGTTCCCAGCACCCATAGGCAGTTAACAGCCACCTGTAATTCCAGTTCCAGGGATCTGATACCCCTCTTCTGACCTCCGTGGGCATTGCATGACATGGTTGCACTTACATACATGCATATGTGACAGAAGCCAGCCTAGACTGAGCCTCATTAATGCAAAGGCATGGAAGGAGTCAGACTTAGATACCAACATTAACAACTGACAGTGACCAGGCCTGTAAGAGTATAGAACACTTTTCTGAATGGAGCAAGTCAACTTAGGAACAGCTTCAGTCTGTGTGTGCTGGCAGAGGAAAGCAGCCAGCAAATGCAGGTCCATTGTTCTGTGGTGTTCTGCTCCATAACTGTTTCCCTGACTGTGAATTTCTGGCATTGTTTGGCTCATAGATTTTCTTGCCTTCATTTTTGTCCTTGTACTGCAGTCCCTTCTTAGTTGATGATTTCTAAGTCAGTACCTAAACAAAATTTGGTCAATCCTAGATAAATTTCAACAATGTGATTGGTAGCTTGTTATGCCAAGGTATCACCACCATCCTCTGGAAAGACCTCTACATTTCTGTTTTACCAATCAATAAACATAATCAGTAAGTTCTGGGAAGGTATCTCAGTTAGCAAAGTTATTGCCGCACACCCATGAAGACTGGAGTTCGTCCCAAAACTCACATAAGAAAAGCTAGGTACAATGTCACATGCCTGTAATTCCAGTGCTGGGGCAGTGCCTAGCCAGCCTAGGCCACGTGGAAAGCTCCAGGCCAGTCAGACTCTCATCTCACAATGCAAGATAGATGATGACTGAAGAAATGATGCCCAGGGTTATCTTCTGGCCCTCACAGAAAGGCACACACGTGGACCCATACGATCAAGCACATACACACATTACTCCTACACACAGTCAGAACATCCACCACAGTAATGTGGGATCCAAAGACACTGCTCCTGAGCTCTTGTCAGAGACCACCACACAGGTGAAGACAGGATGCTTGACTTTACCACAGAAAAGTATCGCAGCATAAGGCAATTCGAGGCAGAGTTAGAGCGTAATAGAAAGAAGGTTTAGCATAGATGTAAGCAGGGGGCCAGTAGAGAGAGAGCATGAAACACACGTAGAGAAAGGATCAGCACACCGTAGTGTGGGTGTGGCTTCTCAAGAGGATGCTCTGTTAAGAATCATTTTGGTGGCTTTCAAGTTTCATCTGAAATGATTACTAAGAAATTTCCTTCTCTCTCTCTCTCCCCCCCCCTTCCTTCCTCCTTCCCTCCCTCCCTCCCACCCACTTTTAATAATAGAGACAATATAGTACCTGGGAAGTTCCTGGGATAGAACTATAGTCTGATAAGAGAAAATCATGAAGACGTGTTGCATTAAGAGGTCAAGACACCTTTTGGTCGAGCTTCTTCTGACGGGCCTAGAAAGTTGTAGGTTTATAGCTTAGAAAAGCCATGTATGCTTAGCACGATTCTCTGCTATTTTAACATCCTTATTTGACACATCTCTATATAAAAGGACTATTGCTTCTATGTCAGTCACCTTCACAGCAAGTGTTCTTAACTGGAATTCCTGACAATCAGCTAAGGAGAGCCTTCACCAAGCTTTCTGAGTTCCTTTGCCTCTCCGTGTCCCATTTTATTTCCTGTGTCTTTCCATCCTGCCCCAAAAGATCAGTCTTACAAGTCAGAGATGGATGTAACAATAATATCAAACTGATGGAGTGCAAATGACTGTCTTCTTCATGTCGATAAGTAAAATTGCTGAATAAAGATCTCCCGACTTTTTTGTTTATAAGAAAATACATTTGTGATTGCATGAAACCTCTTTTGGCCTTATCAGGCTGAAAGCCAATTTTCTGCTGGGTGAAATATGCATATTTGTACCTTTGTCTGGAAGCTCAAACTGCAGAAGTTTCCAGGACGCATTCCTGGGCATCAATCATTCATTCCTGCTCGGGGTCTTGACAGCAAGGACACTCTTGGCTGTTTCTGGGCTTTGCTGTGTCATTTGCCTATCGTGGCTTACATGGCAATTTTCTTTCTCCAGAATATCACAAATTAAGCCACTTTTCAGGCTGCTGGGAATCCTTTTTGGTTTGTGGGCATTTTTTTTCTTTTAGTCAACATTTAACATAGTACCTGTCAAATAGTGTGTACTTAATAAATATAACATTATATATTGGTTTAAAACCACATTGTGTGAACAGACTTAACTCTCTCTTAAATCCCAGTTAACAGCAACAACAAGAAAGAAAAGACAGGGAATAGTACGGATGGAAACGAGGAGGAAGTAGCATTATCCTTCTCCAGTGTGAAGAATGAGCTCTATCACCTAGCAACAAGCAGGACGTACTCTAGCTGAAAAGCATCAACAATAATAGTAAATGTGTATAAAGTACATGTAAAATACATATAGAGGACATGCAAATAGACAAACAGGAAACTCATCCCTTAAAATTAGTGGCAGATGAGCATGTATAAACATGAGGTAGAGAACATAGAGGGACGCAGCATGCGTCTGAGGAAGAAAAGAGCATCTCCACATCCATGTACTGGGAGAAAAGAGCACCTCCACACCCCTGTGTGTACTGGGAAGGAGGCAGCATCTCCACATCCTTGTGCAAAGTGGTTTCAAACTCACACCGCTTCGTTTATCATTACCAGTTCAGAGTTTTACTTTACTACTAGGAAAAGTTAGATTGAAGTGTTTATAAGAACAAAATTTTGGAGAAAAGTGTTGAAAATATAATTTCACAATGAAAGAACAGTAGAAAAATACAACAAAGGAAACATGAAAACAGGTCCGAATGAGAAGACTGGAATAACAGATGTGAGAGAAAAGTCTCTATTGAAAGGCAAAAACTTATGACTGGGGAATCTACACACCATTTACAAAAGAAACACATGGAACGAAGCCATTATAAATGTAAGTTTTAGAAGAAATTTAGAAGGATGCACCAAAAAGAAAAGGAGAAAAAACAGTGGTTATAAAAACAATCACAGACATCATTTCAATTTAAAGATCGTTTAATGACAGTAAAAAGAGAAGTGTTTTTAACTTTTTAAATGCACAATTTATGATGATGTTGAAATCATTTTGGTTCTCTAGATTGGAGCAGGTTTCACTTATATATACACACTATGACATATAGCCATTAAAGTCTAAAGTACAAGACAATTTTAATGCTATGATGAATTCTGGCTTATTAAACAATAGTGTAGAACCTTCAAATATCCAAGAAATATTGCTTTAAAATCAATCATATTAGCCCTTGAGGAAAAAATAAATATATTATCTAAAACCCAATTTATGAAGATATATGTTCTGACAAAACTTTATTGATATGTAAAATAAATAGTATCATTTAAAGTTTAAATACAATTTAATGGAAAAAGTAAAACAAAAAAAGCCCAGGTTTCTAAATTATTATTTTGAAAAAGACTATAATTATGTTAAGGCCCATATATGGTCATAGATATATTTTATGATTAAAGAAAAATTTAATGTTTTACCCACATGTCTTCCTCTGATCTTATTTTAGTTTTCTTTTCCATAATTCATATATACAGAAACTGATCTTATACACACACATTCACACACACAGACACACACACATACTTCATCAATTCCCAGTTATTCACAGTTGTTATGTTCTACAAAATCACTGTGATCACTGAATTAGCAGGTGATGAAATGCTGGCTCTGAAAAAACCCAGGGTTATGTTCCTGTAAGCCTCTTGTTGAAACACTCTTGCAAACTGATAATTATATAATTTTGTTTTATGTGTGTTTCTGTTTAAATGCCATTTAATTTGTATTGCTGGTTCATTAATGTGTAACTTACTGTTAACAGCTCTATAACCCGTGTCTGAATGAAGTTTTTGTACAACACATTTCTCCACAAGGTGCACGCAGTCTTCTTTTGTTTAGGGACACTAGACAGCATTTCAGCACTGTGATTAGGGGCCACTTCAACAGCAAATCCACCATTAAAAAGTGCAAAATGGTGTCACTAAAAACCAGAAGTGGTTTGTAGCATCCTCCCCCACCTCTGAGTGCTCCGTATCACTGCAAGTTCATAGTACTACAGATAATCTATGTCTCTACTAACCATGTACAAACTTTTTTCATGTTATTTCTTAAACAAAACAGTATAACAACTATTTTGATAGCATTTGCATTCTATCAGATATTGTAAGTAATTTAGAGGTGACTTAAAGCATTGGAGAATGTGCATATTTTTATATGGAAAAATATGCATGGATTTTGGAACCAGTCAAAGAAGGTGGTCCTAGACCCAATCCCAGCCAGAACACACAAGGACAAGTTTATTACAACTGAAACAAGACGGCAAAAAAGCCCCTTGTTCAATGTCAGCTGTAACAAGCACATGGTGAAGCTCACACTTCCCCTGCCTCTGTGCAGCCATAATAGCCATGGAGGCACCATGAACGTGGGTTTCAGATTAAGATTATTTTGCTTTGCAAGCAGACTTGAAAATACAGCATCCACTAAGTGAGAATAAACACCAAAATTTATCATCTAAATAAAAATTCAAGTACTTAAAGCGGTGTACCAGGGATGTTTTCAAACTTCACAAAGTTTGGTTTCATTTTGAGACTGAATCTTTGCTCTGACTTCTGACGTCAGGCATCTAGGTTGCTCTTCCAGCCACATCACCTTGGAGGCTGTCCCTGAGAGGACTACTCACGCTGCAAAATGCTACTGCTCAATATATCACATTTTTCTGCTGCCTAGAGATACCAGCATCCACTCACTAATTCCAGACCACATAGGAAAAGAAAAAAAAAGGGTCAATTTGGTGCAAATCTTTGAAAGGTAATTTGATTACTGCTCACCTTACTCCTCGGGACTAAACCAATAGTTAAATTCAACTCTGTATTCAGAAGTTCCCTATGCAGTTCTACTTCATTATTTTTTCCCTGTATTTCAACATCACAGTCCAGCTTTCACTAAATATTTCAAGCAAAGCATTATAGTAAGATTTCATTTCAGAGAGTAAGAAAAAATCAAATATATGGAAAAATAAGATAATGGACCTGTAAAGCACTCCATAAACCTGTACAAGAATTAATTCAAACTAATATCTAATTGTATCTGTCTTCCCTCCTATAATATTAAAATACTTAGTGCTTTAAAAGTACAGTAAGCTTTCAAAACAATAAACCTTTAGTAATCTCAGAGGATTAATCTTGTTTTGAAGAATATGTGAATTTATAAATTCTGCTTAACTTGAAATTCAAAGAATTCCTTTGTAATGAATTCTCTACTCATCTATGGCTCATCTTTTATCAACTTTCAGGAGTCTTCAACCTTCCTACAATATCCTTTTAAAAATATAAAGTATTTTCCATAAATATCAACTAATTATATCTATGAAAAGAAAAATCATTTTCAAGTTTTACTATTAAAATTTTTTCTACAATGGAAACATTTGGGCATATAACCACATTAAAAAAACACTTGATTCTATAAAATAATATACTTTGAGTCATTTTTAGGACAATCTTAGTCTTAGTGTATTTTGTTTTGCTGTAAAAGAATATCAGAGACTCCATAACTTATAAAGAAAGCACATCAATCTGGCTCAAAGTTCTGCAGGTGGGGAGCTAGCATCTGGCCGGGACCTCCATACTGCTCATCACAGAAAGAAGATTAAGAAAGCAGCAGAATGTGCTGGAAGGGAAGAGGTGGCAAGCACGTGTGCACTGTGAACCAGCCCCAGCCCTGCAAAGTAGTTGATTCACACACAACCTAACCATCCCTCAGTGAACTGCTCTGAAGTTAAGTTTCCAGTCTGCAAACTCTGGAGGACACATTCAAGGCACGGTACCCTCCAGTGCACTTCTATTTTAAAGGGAAAATCTATTTTTCACTTTGTAATAAATATGAAGTATACACTAGCAAGAGAATTCCAAATTTAAACTTAATTGGTTTATAGTATGTGAATAGAATTTTGATACTTAAATGTAACTTGAAAAAATGTCTCTAGTTTCACTTTATGGTATTTTCCTATATTTAAAATATATCAATTCAAAAACAGGCAATGATCTAAGCTGTCATTTCAAAGGTAAAATTCTAGCAATTATCTGTACTATAGACAAATTTCTTTCCCAGAGATTTTTAGATCCTGTTTGACAGTTCTAAGTATTAGTTACCCAATAGAATGCATCAGAGAGAACCTAGTTTTCAAAAAGACCAAAACTGTACAAGTACAAAGGACATTAACCACCTCTGAAAACAAGGGCTTTTTAAATAGTATAACTGTTGGCTGAAACACTTTGGGTAGAAGTGTTTGGGTAGAAAATAACTTTTTTTCCAAGATGCTGTGATATTTTGTGCTAATACTTCACACCTAAGGTGTTGTTTTCTTCATGCAGAGGCAGCAATCGGTTGGAAAATAGAGGCAACACAAACTAACACACTTTTTTCTAATCTTAAGTCATAAGCTAATTTGCTACATGGTGATTAATGCTTTAATCAAGACTCTCAGTTTTGAAAATTAATCATTGCATCATCTGAATATGGAATATATGTGGACGAAAAAATACTATAAATCAAAAAGAGAAAAGCAGGACACTTAGACATGTTTAGATTATTCACTGTTTCTTTGAAACCTGTTCTGCTGAAGCCCCAGTCTATTATTTAGTGGCTAATTTGCTCTAAGTGTACTCTTAATGCCTTTCATCCTTTTGTTGCCAGTACAGAGAAAGCTTTATTAGAATTGAGGCACTGACTCCTCCTCTTGGTCGATGGGCAGCAAAATCATATCCAAAGGGTATCATAGCACAGTTAGGTCTGTCTGTTGGGAGCCATTATTGTAACATCTTCCATTGAGTCTTAGAGAATCAAAGGTCCACTGCTATCTGTAAAAAAGTCCATCAGAAGACAGGAGGGGCAGTAGACATCTGTGGTCCCACTTTCTCTATCTGATCAGACCTTCTAATGCAGGGAGACAGATGATACAGATGGGGTTGAAAGTCAGGAGTAAAGATGATGCTTAAGGGGCTGGAGAGATGGTTCAGCAGTTAAGAGCACCGGCTGCTCTGGTGGAGGAAGTGGGTTTGGTTCCAGCACCCACATGGCAGCTAGCAACAGTCTGTAACTCCAGTTCCAAAGGCCCCGACGAGCTCTTGTGACCTTTGTAGGCATTACGTGACACAGGTGCACTTACAAACATGCAGGCAGTACACTCAGGCACAAAATAGAAATAATAAATAAAATATTTATACAAGATAAGGTGTAAGATTGATACGCCATGAGGATTTCTGGAAGGAGATCCCCTGACAGACAAAACTCTCCCAGGTAGTAGATGCGCTGACATAGTGCAGCTGCAGCAATAGCAAAGCCAGCAATAAGGCTTAGGTTTAACAGCCAGAACTTGGTCCCTGTGCCTTGGTGAAGTTTTCTACTCATTTGCAGCTGTCCTGGAAGACACAAGTACTTACATTAGCTGGTACAGCTGCACCTAAAAATATCCTTGAAAGATGGCAATACGGGGCACACACCTTTTATCCTAGCACTCAGGAGGCAAAGGCAGGTAGATCTCTGTTACTTGGAGATCTATCTAATCTACAGGCTAGCTTCAGCCTTGCCAAGGCTACATAGTGAGACCCTGAGGACGGTTAGCCAAACATCTCATGTCAGACATCTTCAGTCTAAGCAAGATGCGACATGGGCAGGATGAAGACAGGCTCCCATTCAAAGGATCTGACCTCCCTGACACTGTCGAGAAGCAATAGTTCTTCGAGACGAGCTGAACCAATATGCTGACTATCACAGGATAACAAGAACCCAAACGAATGTGCAAAATCCTTGCCAATCCGAAGCCCTCTGCCTTCCTGCAGCAGTGATGTTCAATAGGCCTGCGGAAGGCCTGGGGGTGACGTAAGATCCAGAAAACTGCACTGAGCACCTCCCTGGGAGATCCTGGGGCTTCCAACCAAACTACTTAGACATCACAGTTAAACAGAAACAACTTCCTAACTGTGAACAAGTTTAGTTCCCTTTAAACTATTCCCATATTTTAATGATATTTGGGTTTTATAAATAAGGACATATTTGGTTATTTTAAAAAAGAGCTACTTCATTTTTGAACTTTTTAAGTAATTCCTAAAATTAAGATGGCTTCGTTGTACTTTTGCAATGTGGATATAACAGTTCGATGAAGTGTATTAACAATTAAATGACGCGTGAGGTGTCTAGCACAGTGTCTGGGACTTGCCAGCTGTTCAGCTGATGGTGGCTTCTGTTATTACCATGTAGCTGTAAAGGCAGCTCTCCGAACTCCCTGCTCTGCTTTATAAAGAGGCCCTCTCTCCAACCTGGCAGTGCTTTGGTCACAACAGGGCTGTCATGTGTGTCACCTCATGCTTAGCACACAGCATGGTGAAATGACAGGTTGGTGCAGACGGGAATTAAAAGTACAGCCTCAATGGAAGAGTGTAGTAACTACTAAATAGGTCACTGAATGGCATTTACAAAATTGTGTTATTCGTGTTGGACTATCAAGCTGATAGATTTGTAAGAACCATAAGGAAGGCCACCTCAGTGAACATTTGCTCCATTGAGCAAATAGTCTACTGATATGCTCAGTGTGCATCACTGAAAATAGCAACCTGTGGGATATATGTGGCAGCCTTTGCGATCAACAATCCAGCTGCACCAAATCCCAAGAGGCAGTAGTAGTACATCAATCCACTATCATGAAAGCAAAGGGTGCTTCAAACCTTGCCCACAACATCCTTAATAATTCCTGTTGGTCCCACCACCATTCAACGGAATGCTGAAGGTCCCACGTCTTTGTGTGCCCAGGAGTCCATAAGAGATGACTGTAATGCTTCTCTGATGAATGGTATAAGAAGGCCTGTTAGTCAATCATACTGCTCAGCGTACCAACAGGAATTGTTCTTGACATTGCAATGTAAGGAGTATAATTGAGCATAACAGAGGTCTGAATCTGTGGTTTGTTTTGGACAATTGGATAACTGCTACTTGATTTCATACTTAAATTTCTCTTTTGAGAATGATTTAAGTGTTTAAAGGGTTTGGATTGTATAAGTGATTGCTTATTCTTTCTACTGCCTTTTTAAACCACTCAGAAAGCCTGCATAGGACCACCACTGTGGCCCCACTAAAGCAGACTGTAGGTACTTGACATAATTAAATTATTCTAAGATGAAAACCCACGCTGTCGGACCCCTACTGAGCAGAGCGTAGTGATCATGTGGGTTCTGCCTGGTAAGTGTAGAACTTCCCTCTCCACGTCTAAAGCTCAGTACGTTGACAGGCTTGTGACTACTAGCTTGGTTTTCAAACACTTAGTGTCTTAGAAAGGAGCTTTTCAAGAAAGGTAGGTACAAGTATGTAATTTATATTTTATTTCTCTTTCTATATTAATAGTGGGATTCCTGTCATAGGTACATCGTAACAGACCTATTGGTTGCTCAGGATGGATTCCTATTGTCTTCAATTTTCCCTTCAAAATTCTGATCAGTTTAAACCAATCAGTACATTGGTACTTCCCTGACCTAGGATTGAACACAAAGCTTAGCTAGCTCTGATCAAGTAGAATAAAAGAATTTGTACTGTGTGCTGCTACATGCTGACTGATCCTTCTTCACGCCTGTGTAATGGTCCACTTCACATATGTCAAGAAGGTTAAGTCAAAAGTATTCTAGATGTTACTTTGAGTGTATTTTTTAAGATTAGATTAACATGGAGATCAGTAGAGTCTAACTAAAATGGATGTGGACTTCATTCAGTCAACTGATAGTCTTAAAGAAGAACATTTATGTCTTAAGTCTCTGAAGAGGGGAAAATAAACCAGACATCAGATGACTTCTTGACTGTACAGGTCTTCCCTAGGTCTGCAGGCTGCTCTGGACACTTCACACTTGCCAGCTTACAAAAATCCCAAGATCCAATTTTTCAAAATAAATCTGTGTACTATATATGGGTACATATAGGTAATCATACATACACACATGTCATATTGGCTGTTTTTCAGGAGACGGTTGATTGATAACTCACTAAAATGGAAACTAGCAGAACCAGCAATCTGAGCTTCAGCAAGTCTTCCAGGAAAATCAGGTCACAGGAAGCTTCTGCTATGCTGTACTGTGTCATTTTATTTCCATCTCAATAACTTTTCAGTACGAGTTTGAAATCTTACCACTGTGATGGGAATCTCACTGGGTCCTCTGGGCTCCTAGGTTCTTACAGTCTCCATTGAAGCAACTGGGACAAGAATGCAAAGTATATAGCTAGAGAGATGGTTCAGTGCACTGAATACAGTGCACTTAAGAGCACTGGCCACTCTTGCAGAGGTCCTGGCTGTGATTCCCAGCACCTACATGGTGGTAAACAATTGTCCATAACTCCATTCCAGGGGATCCAATGTTCTCTTCTGGACTCTGTGGGCATTACATAGCTACACTTACATACATATAACCAAAATACTCATACACATAAAATAAGAATAAATAAATAAGCAAGTAAGTTTAAAAGATTGCAAAACACAGTGTAAAAGATAGAGTTTACAACACAGCAGAGCTCAAGGAGTAAGAATGAAGGTGGCTAAAGTGGCCATAAGGTTGATACATTTCACATAGATTTTATACTATTTCTTTTTCTTCTTTTTCTGTAGACCCAGCTGGCTTGGAACTCATTATGTAGACAAGTTGACCTTGGCCTCACTTAGATCTGCCTGCTTCTTCCAATAGAATACCAGAATCAAAGGCATGTGCTATCACTGTTTCTAAAGTGTATGCATACAAGTACTGTGCCCTATCCAGATGACTGACAGACCACTTAAGATTGATTTCCTTACTGGAGAGAGCAGTGGTATATTTTTGTTATTTATCAGAAAGTGTCTGCTAGATAATAGTTTTCTAAGTCTTAGGACCATGAATCAACTGTACAATGTTAACGATTAATGGCTTTGCAGGTCCTTAAGGATGCTACAACTTTCTTCTTCCAGGGTCGTTCTGAGCAGTAATTAGAGTCCTGCAGTCCCAGTCCTTGTTTATACAGGCTGTTATCTGGGCAGGGGTGGGGGTGGGAAGTGAGGACCCCATCCTAATGTCTTTCAAGTCTGCTAAGGCTAATATCTAAAGATCTGCTAAATGCTGTGGTACACTGGATTTGTAATCTATCAGTTTAGCCAAGATAAAGTCCTGTTTCCTACGATCTACTGTATGCTTCCAGGTTAGTGTGGGCCATGAAGACAGTTGCCTGTAACTGAGAAGGTGGAGGTGGACCAGAAGCATTCGTCCTCAGATGCACTGAAGTTTGGGGTGTGGTGTGAGGCTCGGTAGGAGCCCCTCCTGGGGTGAATTATCCGCTGGATCACCTGCTTGCCATAGAAATTTGCTCTGAGTCTTCCTGGTTTTTAAACACCTATGTCGTGAAGAAGGTTTCAGTTTTTATATCAAAATTATGGAGATATTTGTGGAAAGAAAGCCACTAATAAGAGACCAGACAATAAAACTGGTCTCCGTTGGGAAATTTTAACAAGCATGGTTCAGGGATCCCAAACAACTAAACCTGCAGTGCTGTCATGACACCATACATCTGCAGTCCTTACGACTAAGCTTCTGTATAGGGATGAAATTAGATCAGCCTGAACTGCCTTTATGTTCATGGTCTTATTTACATGGTGGTGATTGCTTAACTTGAAGTCACATGCATGGCACTCAGGCTAACCTTCAATATACCAGCCAGTGGTGACCCCCTTCTTGCACATGAGGCAAATTACATGCCATGAAATTCTACATAAAGAAATTTGTTATGACTGAACAAGTACTTCCCCAAAATCCAAAATAAAGACTCCCTCCACCCCTACAACTGTCCTCCACAGCCCGCAGTCCCATTCCAGGGTGTAATCCAGTTACTGTCCAGTCCACTGACTTCTTGCACTGTAGTTTATAAACTGTTCTTTCTATTCTAGTCTAAAGGGTGATAGTCTATTCACTATCCATGAATTCCTTCTCTGATACATACTGCCTATACACACACACACACACACACACACACATATACTCCCTCTCTCTCTCTCTCTCTCTCTCTCTCTCTCTCTCACACACACACACACACACACACACACACACAGCCTGAGAACTTGCAGCAGCTTCACAACATACCATGACTTCCTGTTCACTATCCCAAGTACCGTTTTACCATTATTTCTTCAAGTTCACATCCTTTTGCCTTTACATATGTAAACACAGGAACCCTATCCCCCATACTATTTAACTAGTTCCCACAATTATATAAAATCAAATATATATAATTTTTTAAAATTTGTATCTATCTCCCAGAGGTCCTGATTCTCTGATGGCTTCAGAAATGACATCAGCTGTCATTGTTGAGAACGTTCTATTGACATAAAGTTAGAAAGACAGGAATATTGACTCAAATTCATTACGTCCACTCTCCTGGCTAATGAAGTCTATGGTCTTTTCTTCAATATATACCATCATTAAGTGGTAGGAGGCCGGAGGCACTCACCCTCAGCAGCCTGAGCCGTTCCCAAGTCAAACGGCCTGAGCTGTTCCCAGGTCAAAACAAATTTTTTGCCACAGAAAAGAATTCTGTATATTACTAGTTTGAAGCCAAGCTGTAAATGTTATTAAAAGTAAATTAATATAGGATTAAGCTTGAAGGTTAGGAGAAAGGAAGATACTTGAGGAAAAACAAAGACACACCAGAGCATGGACGTGGCCTAAGGGAGTCTCAGATGTCAGAGTTCAGAGGTAGGGGTACGGGCGTTGAGGGAAAGTTGTGATTGATTACATTAGTATTAACCACACTGCCGCTTTGACAGCCCTCGTGTTTCATCTCACAAGCTTGCTAAGAAACCTCCACCCCTTTACCATCGCCTTCGGTGAGTGAGATGAGTGAGGCGGCTCTGCAGATGCCTCGGATCTGGTAAGATAATCCCCGGAGCCACAGGTTGTGTAGGAATGTCATGACAGAATCCAAACGCTGCTTGGGCCGGGTGACTCTGGCAGCAGCCCTCCGCCTCACAGTACCAGGCCCCTCCTAGTGACAGGCTTCCAGGTGCCTATGCTCACCCGGGATGCGAGTTTACATCCAAGAGGAGACTGGCGGCCACACATCCTGCCTCCCACCCCCTTTCTTAACTCTACTTAGGCATCAGAGAGCATAGTGTAGGACTGGGCTGTGGCTCCTCCCCGTCTTCAGAAAAATATGAGACTCCCATCTCTGTCATGTGGATCCCGATTCCACTCTTCAGACCCGGCCATGTTGTCTACCCGTGGTGCAGAGGCCTTCTCAGAGCCTAGACGATGCTGTTGCCTGTCTGTCTCTCTGTCCCTCCGTGACATTGATAACTCTTCTAATAGAATCCATCAACATTCTGTCTCAGTATCCTCCTGAGACCGTTCAGGTTGCACCTGCCTTTTCTCTGTAAATGGAGCTTCCACTGAGACGCCTAGAAAAATGTAGATTTAAACTGGGGAGGGAGAAAGGCCTGCAGCAGTTGATCATGGTGCTGGACTCCTTGCTTCTCGGCATCTTCATCCAAGTGTCTGAGAGGGGCTCTTTGTCCTTCTCATGTCCCTCAAGCTTTCCCTGCCTTTCTGCCCTGCCTCAGTAACTTTTGTCTTTCTTCAAATTTCTCTCCTGCCTGCTTCTTTTTTTCTAATTTTTATTTATTCTTACTGTCCGTATGAGTGCATGATGACATGTGTGGTCATGCTCACATGGAGGGCAACTTTGTGGAGTGAGTTCTCTCTTCCTTCTCTCTTCCACCTTTATGTGTGGGTTCTGGGGATTCAACTCAGGTCACTAGGCTTTCATGGCAAGTGCCACACCATTTCCTTTCACAGTTACATACTTTTATCTCTTCTGATTTTTGTTTCTGAGCTTTCAGCTATTGTTCCTTGTCCTTCTCTCCTTTAGATACTAATATCTAAGGGTCTGCTTAACACTGTGGTACACTGGATTTGTAATCTATCAATCAATTTAGCCAAGATAGAGTCACGTTCCCTAAGATCCACTGCATGCTTCCAGGTTATGCACCTGTGTTGTGCAATGCCTATGGAGGTCAGAAGAGGACCTCCGTATTTCCCTTCAGACAAGGTCGAGAAGGTCCCCTCTGATGCCGTTTCCCAGTGGCCTACACTTCAGGGCTCTTCTTCCCAGATCATTTCGTCCTGATGCACTTCCCCCTGCACTTCTGTTTTTCTTAAAACAGCACTGTGAGCTCACAGGTGCACTCCTGAACATGAGGAATTTGGTGATTTTAGAATTTTTTTATATCTGGGACTGGAGAGAGGGCTCAGTGGTTACGAGCACTGGCTGCTCTTGCAGAGGACCTTGCTTCAATTCCCAGCACCCATATGGTGGCTGACAACTGTCCCAGCTCCAGTTCCAGGGGATCCAATGTCCTCTTCTGACCTCCATAGGCATTGCACAACACAGGTGCATCTACCTACATGTAGGCAATACACTCACACACATAAAATAAAAATAATAATTTTTTTAAAAAAGAGTTTGTTTATATCCATTTTCCATAACCATTTTAAATGATCTTGCTTTTTCTAAATGTCACTGGAACTTTTGCATTTCACTTAAAATGAAATTTTAACTTAATGATTTATCTGCCTCACAGCCTAAGATTAATAACGAATGTCTTGTCTTGTCTTTAAAGCTAAACACAATATCTTTTCCACAAACAAAAAATCATTGTATTAAAAGAAATTTTGGGGGGCTAGAAAAATATCTCTTCAGTTAAAAGTACTTGCTGTTTCTGCAAAGGCTCTGAATTCAATTTCTACCACCTACATGGTTGTTCACAACCATCTGTAACTCCAGCCCCAAGTGATCTGATGCCCTCTTCTGGCCTCACAGGCACATACACACATATGGACAAAACACTCATATATATAAAATAACAATAAACACTGCTGAAAGTAAGTATTTCAACTATGGTAGGAATCGATCATAACAGTCATCACTAGGTATTTCTAGATTGCCTTCCTTGGTGATACTGGAAGATGGTTTTGTTGTTGAGCTCTACTGTAGCATACTCTGCCTCTACCAACACAAACTGGGAACTGGAGATTGATGCTGTAAGTGTGATTCAAATTCAGGCTTGGGAAAACTGCATAGACTATTATCTCACAGAAAAGCAATTCTCAGTTTGGAAAAGTGAAAAGTCTGAGTTTTCATGATGGGTGAAAGCTTCCCAACCTGGGGAAAATTCTTTGTGCTCTGAAACTTTCCTTGAAGACCATGTAGGCAGAGACTTTTTCTACCTTTTCTGTTCAAATCCATTTTCAGGCCAGACCTCCTTTGTCCCTTCCAACTCATGGATTTTGCAAATGAAGAATGGTGTTAGACAAACAGAGGAAGGTGTCTCACCTAAGTCTCTCCCTGGAATTTAGAGCACCAAGTGCCAAGGACAGGTTGTCACCTCTGAGGCAGAGGAGAAGGTGAACTGACAGGGCTCTGTTTACATGGCACGTCAAAGCACAGAGAAGTGGTTTCCTCCCCAGAAGGCATAGCTCCTTTTTATAAACTCCTTTACAGTTTTTCTCTGCAACTTTTAGTCTACCCTGTTCCTACTTTTCGTTTTACGTTCTGTTCTGGAAGACTCCACTGCACTGAAGCAATGTCCTCCGGGCCTGACATGGCCATCAGCCATCACGGAGAGAAATTCCTGAGACATTTTACAGGAAACATCTGGCCAAAGTCATGACCATGAAGTGGGGAAAGAATTCAGTGATAGCTGAATCTATGGTGATGGAATAGAACTGTTAACTTCTCTCACTGCAGGAGGCTGGGAAGATCCTCAGGCACTCACTGGAGTGAGTCATCCACTCTCTCCTGTCCCCCAACTACAGGTTAGCTTGGGCATTGCTAGAACACGTGGGGTTGGGGGCTGGAGGAGGAGGCAGAAAGCTAACCAACAATATTTCTGGTTTCAGTCCAAAGACATGAATTGAGGCCCCTATCTCTAATTTTAATCTTATTATTACCAATAAGATAATCTATATACTCACAACAAAATTTGGGACTTTAATTTTCAATAACGGGATAGAAAAAAATAGAAGAATATTCAGGAAAAATAACGTATTCTAAATGATAATAAAAAGTAGGAAATTCCAGTTAGTGATCTATTCAGTATAGATGAAAAATGTTTATAAAAGTAGCAATTTATATGGTCAAAACCATTTATAAATAGCATTCAGTGTTGACATAAATTAGAGTTTCGTGTTTCTTGATAAATATGCTGTTGGTACAAAGAAATAATATGTAGATTGGCTTATAAATAATTTGTTTAAATATAGGGACCCATAAAATCTTTACCTACCTTTTATCACATTTGTCATTTTTATAGTGGACATTGCATACTATATACATATCTGCATGTGTGTATATATATACACACACTACACATATATTTACATCTGTATCACCTATTGCTGTATCACACCCACACACTACTATTCTTAAGAAATGCTTTTCACCATCAGCATAAATCTTTTTACTCTACCGTTTTATCTATGTAGGTCCCAACTTAATACAGTTCAGAGCCCTGATTTGTAGGTTCACATGAAAAAGAGATTCTGATTCATTTTCTTTTATCTCCAAAGTTTTGTCCATTGTGTCTAATGAAAGACAGTTTCTGTTACATTATACATAGTCAAGCAGAAATGGATACATATGGAAAACCATCTTTAAATCCCCAGTCAAATAAAGAGAAAAGAAATGGTGCCTTGAGGTTTTGAGTTGTCTTTATACAGCACTCAATAATCCCCAGAAAATGCTTTACAAGGAATACAAATTACTGTGGATAAGAAAAGGCTTATCTAGATTAATTGCTTAGATAAACAAAAGCTCCACAGTGTTACAATAAAATTTTAATTATGCTGAGAGTAAAATATTTTCTTATATTTGGTCTGGAATGTGCTAATTTTTCAAAAAAATAAATAAGCCTATTATGCCCTCTATCATTTACATGAGTACTAAAGTATCCAGAAATATACTGTGGTCTAAAGAATTCAGAGAAATCAAGGAAATAATTGTCTTCTATAAAAAGATTTGTAGCGAGGACTTCTTACTGTCTTAAAATTTCACCAAAAATCATCAAATCTGAGGATCATTCATGGCTGGTCCTTCACACTTTAAGAGAAGGACTAAACACCTTCCAGTGACTTAACCAAGGGTGGGTGGCTAATCCATTAGCCTGCCTCCTCAGAACAATAAAAGAGTAGGGTGTGGTGGCACACACCTTTGATCTCAGCTCTCTGGAGGCAGAAACAGGTGGATCTCTGTAAGATCTAGGCCAGCCTGGTCTACATAACTTGTTCTAGTCAAGTCAACTGGGGTAAGGGGAGGACCCTGTCTCAAAACAAGAAGAAAAAGATGAAGAGGAGGAGGAGGATGAAGAAAGTAAAAACGAAACGGCTAGAGATTTGGATTTTAGCAAGGAAATTTTCTTTAAGAAGATTGGTATCATTTAAGACACTTGGCTTTTCCTCCTAACATCTCAAGTCAACTGCAGATAGCAAACAGAAGCCTCTAAGGAAGGCAGATAGGACGGCCCTGGGAATATTGGCAGAGAATGTGTCAGCCTGTCTTTGTGTCACAGAACACAGTAAGAATGCTTCTAAAACAGCCACAGAGCATACATGCTCTGCAAGTTTCGGAGCCCTGAAGTTGGTAATGCTGCTCTCCAGTATCCTGGAGAGGTGAGGGAGCAAAGCCAGGTTCAAGCGGCCGGCACTGCAAGGTGCAGTGGCGACGGCAGGAGAAGGGGTCGGTGACTCAGTTTCCTCTTAGAACCAAAGAAGCCAGACTATGGCCGCAGGGAAAACACCACCCTTCAAGGATAACTGATGATCCCTTCACAGGAAATCACTAAGGGAGAAATGAAGGAGATGAACCCTCGTCAGAAATGAGCTGTTGGGCAGAGACAGAGTGGGAGTGTTTGCCGGAGAACCCAACAAAGTTCCCCACAGGAGCCAGCACTGTGTTTGTACTCAAGGGAGAGAAGGTCTAACTGCCATACTCCAACCACTTCTCCCTTTGACCTTGAGATGGCCCATGGCTGGCAGATGGGACAATGACAACAGCAAAAGCAGAACCCTTGCCCTCGCTGGCTCCCTGCCTGACTCCAGGCCTGCTGTGGGGAGCATGTGTACCGTACCTGAGACGGGAATGTGGGTAAGTTGTACCCTGGAACCAGAGACAGACAGAATCAGAGAACCTGTGAGATGTACCCAGATATCACCGATTAGAAGGCAGGAAGGCACGGCCTCAAGTTCCGCCTATGTAAGGCATTAATTAGAGCTAAATGGAGAAAGTTCCAGAGCTCAGGAAGATGGCATTTCAGTGAAAACAATGGGCCCTCATCTCTCAGAGACAGCTAGCTAGAAAGGTTATACCAAGGTTTTTGACCATTTCTCCTCACATTTCAGTGACAGAGTCATGGAAATGCACATACACACACAAATACACACATGTACACACAATGCATGCACATATATCATATACATATGCACATGTACATGCACACAGATACAGACATACATACACATACACACACACACGCACACATACACATTTAGGAGCAGTTTTCCTAGAGATGAGTGACAGTCTTCTGTTGTAGGGGAACTAAGGTTATAAGTGACTCCTCTATGGAGAAGGCAAATATTAAACTAAATCTTGAAAGATTAGATGTCACTCAGACAAAAGCCAAGAAGGGAGTTAGGGGAGTGGAGCTACCTTGAACAGAACACAGTTAAGAACAAATACTCCAGAAGGAATGAAAAGTCAATAGTTCACTCGATATTACTGAAACATGTGGTTTGTTCAAAGAAGGAACAGCACATGTAAATGGAGGGACAGATCAAATAACATTCTTTTTTGAATTCAGGGAACACTTTGAGATAGAGAGAGCTGGAGAGAACAGTAAATAGAGGTCAGAGACCACTCCACTTCAACCCCAAAACTCTACTTTAATGATACATATGCTATGTTAAGTTTTAAAGGAAATGTTCTGCAACTAAAAAAAAAAAAAAAAAATGAAATCAGGATTCCCAGATCTTGAAAAATAACAGAGCACCTAGAAGAGAGCAGAGAAGGAGTAAGCCACAAACTAGAGAGGATGAGTGATGTTGCTAATCTCTCACAAGAATATTTTCCTCAGTGTTTTCCAATTTCTCTGCTCTTCCTCTGAAACACCTCTGCATGTTCTAGCTCTCTGACAAGTTTTCTCTAACCCAAACCTTGAATATTTGCTTGCAAACTTGTTTTCATTACATATTTTTGACTACAGAAAGGACCCAAACATCCCTGCTCGGCCCAACACACACTTTGGTGAAGGATACAAATACGGACACCAGGCACCTTGCAGTGTGATATGCCAAGTGTTGTCTCCGTTGCACAAACTGTCTTGCGAACCAGAGACTAGACAAACCAATCTAAAACAAAGAGTTCAGTTTGTAGACTGGAAAAGACTTGTACTCAAATTCCAGCTCTGCCATTTTTTCCTAGCTAAGTGTTTAATTATCAACTCTATTTACACATTAATTTTCTCCCATGTACATGAATTACCTGTATTATTGCATAACATTGAAGACTGAACATAACCAAGTATATAAAAGACTCAGAAGTGGGTAACACTGATGTAACAGGAGAGGGTAAGAAGAGTCAGCAGTGGATAAATTACAGGCTATTGTGACACAAGCCTTGGAGGCAGAGTTCACATTCCTAGGCAGAGGGACTGCCTGCCTTATACAGGAGGCTCTCTTCTCGGAGTATACATCATACTCGCCATGCCTTCCTTAGGAACTGAACTTGACCATTACGTAGCTTAAACTTCTAACTAAGCCATTGCCTGCAAAAGCGATGAAATGTTTTCTATTTCCCCTGAGCTTCCTTGCTGTTTTACATCTTGTAAGCCCCATACTCTTAGATGCTTTGATTGTAAACTCATCTTCTTCCTCTGTCCACATATTATTTTTTCCTCTTCCTGTGTTCTTGTTTGGAATGCAGAAATTTTATTTTGCTTTATTCATTTTTATGTGTATGATCGTTTTGACTGCATATAAGTGCACCTGTGTCATGCAATGTTCATGGAGGTCAGAAGAGGGCATTAGATCCCTTGGAACTAGAGTTACAGGTGGTAGTTATCCACCATGTGGGTGCTGGGAACTGAACCCAGGTGATCTGCAAAACCAACCGGTGCCCTTAATCACTGAGCTATCTCTCTACCCCCATGCAGGGGCAGACATTTTAAAACTTAATTACAGCTCTTGTGGTTTTTGTCCCTCTGCCTTTTTCATTCAAAAAACCATCAAAATCTATTGATCTTGTATCAAATTTATCTTCCAAATCTGATTCTATCTCTTTAAAATTTATTCTTTTCTCCCTTAAATTTCTGAAGTGTTCGAGCTCTCCTCTTACGTCCAGAGTTCCCTTAACCTAGCAATTGATCAATTATATTTATTCATCCACTCCACAGAGATTAATTGAGCAAGATGCAAGGAGTACCCCTGTGCTAGGAAATCAATGAAGAATACCTTCGAGCTACTGAAGCATTCCTTTATATTATCACAATGTAATGTTTGCCAAGCTAATCATGTCAGCCACGTGAAAACCTCAGTCAACTCTGCATTGCATATAAACTCTGGCTTAGTGTATTTTGAAAGCTCTTCATGTTTAGGAGGCCGTCTATTAAAAATGTTTCTCTCTAAATCTCTGCCTTTCCAGCTAATGGAACATCTCTCATCCTCAGGAATTCCAAGAATTTCAGGTTTTGGTACAGGGTCATTTGTACAACTTCTGTTCTTGACATCTGGGTCTAGAAAATAGTTCAACGTTTAGTGAACTTTTTCCTATCTTTCTCAGAGAAATGAAGTAGGTCAGCAAACAAGTTTCCACAGCATCTTCCTCCTAATTAAACCCATCACTAATCATCAAACTCTTGGGAGTTTTTTCTCTGACTCTTTGACTTAAGGCTTTCTGTGATATAATAATTCTCTGCATATCTAGAGAATATGTTCCACTTAGTCTTACTTACACCTTTTCCTGCCCCATCAGCATTCAGGCTACCAGAGCTACCAGAGCTCCCTGAGAATTAAAATGCCTAAAGAACTAAATTGATAAATATGGGAGACTTTTAAGATAATGCAGCATTGTGTCTTTCTTTTTTCAACACAGAATTTATGAAAGAAACAGCAATCTCAATATGTTAAACCTATACGAATCTTAATTATAACTTGGAAACAGAATCAGTGTCAACTGCATAGTAATTATAAAGCATGATTGTGTGACTATTCAATGCTGTTTCTAAGTACATTGTGCTAATTTTTTGGAGGAAATTTAATGAGTAATATTAAATTCCTGCTTATGCAGCATATACTAAGACTGAATGCATTTGCTTACTCAACAAATATTCTTTATGGCCAGGTGTGGTGATGCACACTGTTAATCCCAGCACTTGGGAGACAGAGACAGACTGATCTCTGTTAGTTCAAGGCCAGCCTAGTCAACATGGTTTCAGGCCAGCTGGCACTACAGGCTACAGGAAGACCCGACTCAAAATGACTAGATGATAGATAGATGATAGATAGATAGATAGATAGATAGATAGATAGATAGATAGATAGATCCTTTATACGATCGCCACATGTTAGTAACATTTCAAGCTCCAGGGTACCTGGAGTTAATAAAGACTCTTTGTTCTCAGTGTACTCAGAATCTGGGGAAAAAATTAAGAACAAAAATTTAGAAATACAGTATAAGTTTGCATTTTCTATAAAAAGAAATCTGTATAGCACACTGTGTAGTCCAGATGCTGAGCTTCTAAAACTCAGTTCAGTAGGTACAGCAGGGAGAAAAGTACTCTGCCCCAGATGAGCCCAGGTGTCTGGTCTGCAATTACAGAAGATGGTATAAGTGTGCAAATAGCCCAGGTCTCAGTGGGCGTGTGCTGCCATGCTGACTCTTGAACTGTACACGTCTAGAACACAGAGGATGTATTATAGTGTTTTTTCCCACAACGCAATGAATAGTATTCAGTGACCGTGTCTCAGATAGATAAAGACAAACTATAAGCACTCATAAAATTATAGCTATATGTATTTAATTCGACTTTTAAGGTTACTTGAACACTGGAGATTATCAAATTTGTCAAAAGGTGCTACAGGAGAGAATTCATGATTAGATTACATTCATTGTGGGCCAGGACTTTTATTTCATTTCCACATAAAATTAATTAATGTTGTCAAGATAAAAATGACCCTAGGCAAACTGTACCAGTACAGGGAAAATTAATTAATCAGACACATTAATATATATATATATATATATGTGTGTGTGTGTGTGTGTGTGTGTGTGTGTAGAAATATGTGTGCTTGCGTGAGTATTTGAATGTAGTAGAACTCTGCCATTTATTCTGAATCTCATGGAGAGGCAGAATGAGGGTACGGAGGAGCTTGTCACCACTACAATCCAATCAGGAAACAGTCTTCCAACACCCGGCAATGTCAGCCGCAATCCACACACTCATGAACCTCTGTGCTACTGTTACTCCCCTACTTGTTTAAAAATGAAATTCTAACAGAACCCACAGGGCAACAGGAAAATGCTTCGTGTTCCTCAACTCATCGGTGAAGACAGAGCAGAAGAGTGTGGGAAGATGTGGATGTTTGAGTCACTAGGGGCTGAGTTAAAATTCTGTAGCTGGTCTGAGTGTCTGGGTAGAGAATCTATCCCCGGTTTCTTCCAGAGGCTCAGCTAACCGTTGCTGGTCTTGACCATCTTTTGAGTTCAGTGAAGGCCACCTACTCTAAAACCTTGGTGGTCTCGAGAAGGAACTCCTTACATTACGCCCACCCTTCATTCCTTCGTTGTCTCAAAACTTACTTCTCAAGTCGGTGAAAGGACCTCCTTTTCACCCGCTCAGCTGCTCAGACAGAACGACGCACAGGTGGTGGCTGTCTCTCTCTCAGATGCCACATTGAATTCATCAAGTTCCTACCAGTAACACCTTCGAAAGGAACCCTGAATGTGAGCCCCTCACATCCAGCATCGCTGCCTGAGCCCAGCCCAGCACCCCATCAGGGACCTGGACTCCCCGCCCCCGCCGACACCGCCCTGCTTCCCTCCCTAGCCACTCACAGTTGACTCTCCTTTGCCAAATGGAGCCACCATTAAAAACAGAAATCAAAGTAGCCAGGGGTGGTGGCAAACACCTTTAGTTCCAGCACTAGGGAGGCAGAGGCGGATGGATCTCTGTGAGTTCAAGGTCAGCCTGACCTACATAGTAAGTTCCAGGCTAGCTGGGGCTACAGGGAGACCCTGTCTCAAAAAGACCAAAAAAATTGATTGATTGATTGATTGGTTGGTTGGTTGACTAATTAAAAATAAATAAATTTTTCACTTGCTCAAAATCATCTCTAGGTTTTTTCACCTCAGTCAAAGAATACTTGCCTCCCACGGGTCACATGTCTTGAGTCCTGGCAGGTTCTCAGGCAGGGTGGTCCTAAGCAACCATTCACTCCAAACTCAGCAACTTTGCTGCTGTTGGTTAACATTGCCAAGTACAAACTGACCACAGGTCCTTTACACCCAGTTTCCTCTCTCTTCAAATCTCTACGAGGCTCACCTGTGCTGATGTAGGCCACACATCTCATTACCTCTCCCAGGCCTTCCGGGACTGATCCCAGGACAGACCCTCCCTCAACTACATTTCCTACCTTACTAGTGTTTATTCTCAACATTGCACAAGTGTGTGTCTATTTATTGTGTGTCCTTCACTAATGAACAATGCATTTGCTATAGTAGGATGTTTGTCTCCTGTTTAGTATCCCAGTGGTTTTCATATGAACTTGCACAGAGTGTGACTATTCACTGAAGACAGTCTTCTGGGTTGTTTGCTCACCCCGCTCTATCTAGATTCATTCTGAAGTTCCGGGCCCACTGTGTTCATCATAGTTTCTTTTCTTCTGGGATTTATGGTATGTTTGTTAGCTTTGTTTGTAAATATTACTGAATTATTTTATTTTTAGGATCATAAGACTTGTTCACCATTGTATGCCTCAGGTTGACTCCAAGACCTATTATATGATAAACCCTGTTGAGTGGTAACAGGTCAGTGTGGAGTGTTTGCCCAGCATGCACCTGTGTTCAATTCCTAAGACCCTGTGTTTAATTCTTACCCGGGACCACATCAACAAACACAAAAATGAACAATCATTGTTGAATACTAAATACATGAGGACTGTGATAAGGATACCCAGGATTTTTATTTTATGTAACTGGAAATTTCTTCACTAGTGCTTGCCTAAGGAGAAGAAAAGGCCAATTAAGAAATAAATATAGGTGTGAAAATGAGCCATTTGTCATGGCTATTTTAATTTTAGAAGATACAATCAGCCTAATTTAGATTTATCATCCATAGGTAGTCAGTCTGAGATAAGAAGATGCCTGCAGTTTATTTCCAGCATGCTGGGAAGAATTTCCCCAGCCAAGGAAAATCAGAAGCTCTGGCTGCACTGTATTCTTCATTCCTCTTCTACTCTTATGCCACTGGGCGCTAAAAAAAAAACACTTTCATAGTCTAGGGCTATAATATCCAAGACAGAGCTAAATTTAAGCACATATTTATAGAACAGTCTTGACTAAATAGGAAAAAAGAAAGACTAAATTACCTTGTGATTGAGACGCAGTTGCTAACCCATCAGGGAAGTTGTCAAGAGATTACCACATTATTTTCAAGGGTAGAGAGAGGGACAATCATGATCCCTGTCAGGAGCTGCAGCTCAGGACTGCCGAAGCTGTGCAGTGTGCCTGGCCACAGCACTGTGGATGCCATGGCAAGCATTTAGGACGATGCCCGAGTCTTACATTTGCTCATACAGAATGTGCAGGTTAATTTTTGCACAAATGGAATTTCTACCAATATAAATAGTACAGCCCCAGATACTTGTGTTATTCGGGGCTGCTGCCTGGACATTTCAGGTATTAATACTGAGATTTGAGCCAGTGAATACAACAGTCAATTATATCATCACGGTGTAATGTTACAATACTCCAGAGAACACAACATATCTAAGTCTAGGTATCAAGAATTCCTCAGAGAACTGGTCAGTTACTTCATACCTTGCAGTCTCCATCTGCAATGATTATCTTTCCTTTCCTGTATTAATACAATCAGAAATTCCACTTCTGGCCTCAGACTTTATGAGTTATTAGTCATTATTTATGTTTGGTTATTCAGGAAATTGTTCAAGGAACTTGTTTCATTTCAGATACCTTGTCACACATTTAGAAACTGAAACATAGTGTCTCTTCCCTGACATTAAATGAAAATTCCTATGAGGTTAACTGAGTGGGATGTAAATCTTCAGTTTAATGAAGTTTCACATTCCAACTAAATCTTTTAGTTGGAGTGGTGACCATATTTAAGTATTGTTTTACTTCAGATAACCCCTTTCAACTAAAGCCAGCATGCACCACACAGCAGTAGAAATTCTATGGAAATGACACTACACACATTAGCTCCGCTAGAATTAATTTCCCTGTTAGGCTTGTTTTATTTTTTAATCAAATTCCCTTCATCTCTCCTCCCTTGTTTTCACATGCCTGCACCGTTAGTAACTCCAGGGGGCAGTCAGTTTAGAGGTCATATGACAACTCTCTTCCAGACAATTTAGTTCGTGTCAACTTTTGTCTATATTTTCATCATGCAAGACCCAAATTCAGCATTAGGTATCTAAGTCTTCAGCATTTATCACATGGTTACTAAGAAACAGTATGGACTATACGGCCATCTTAGATGGTTTGTGCAGGAAATGTGGTGAAACCAAGTGGCCCAGAATTTTCTGAATTATTTCAGTCATTTGAGTGTTCTTTCTTCTTCTGAGCTAGCTGCAGTATTCCAGAGAAGATCTCCAAATCCTTTACCCGTCATTTTGTATATTCTAGTTTACAGGAATACATAAAAGACAGACCATGAAACCTAATAAACAAAAAACAGGTTGAAGATGTGTTGTTTGTATAGTTCAGAGAGAGAGCAAATGCTTAGCACATGTGAGGACCTGGATGTTCAATCCCTAATATCAGTTTTTATAAGATTCATTTTTAAATAAAAAGAAGTCCTTGGATGGCTGAGTGACGCACTGGAAAGGTGTCGGGACTCATCATCTGTTCATGTTGTCAGAGCATGATTCTGTGAGCGATACAAATTAACACAGAGTAGTTGTTGCTACAGTTGTTTTCCTGCCTTCAGTTTCTAGCTCCTGATATAATTTAAAACCCTTAATTGGAAAAAAATGATTCCTGAAAGTCTAACGAGGACGAGAAGTCTACTAAAGCAAAGCGCTGATTCCGACCTGAATCCTTTTTTTTCTTTCTCCCCTCCCCCACACAATCATGGCTAATGACACTTGGAAGTAAGTTAGGTTTTCCAGGGACTAGGAACCATTGCTGAAGAAATTCCAGATACCTGACATGGGTGACATGCTTATTCCATGTTTATTCTTTGCATGCTTAGATCCAAATTCAGATCAAAGTTCAAAACTCTAAACAAGCAGCTGAAGTATCTTTATAGATTCCAAGTGCAAAGCTATGAATTTTTTACTTTTAAATGTATATTTTTAGAGTTTGTAAAAGTTGGATCTCATAAATCTGCTAGTTTCAGAAAATCTGCAGCTTTCTGCATAGTGGCCCTTGTTTTTCGATTTAAACCAAATGGGACAAAACTTATTACTTCTACTCTGAAAGGTCATTTTTCATCAAGATTGTATTAGAAAATAAATCATTTAAAGCCATCCTTCAGATGGTTCATTGCATGAATGTCTTAACAGGCAATCAGACCGCGGCTGCAGTTTGCCAATCCAAAGTGGTCTGATGCTGCCACCTTCTGGCTAGAAGGTGATATTTCTCCACACTGAAAATACGGCTGACATGCACGACATAATTAGAGCCTGGCAGCCCTGCCACCAATATCAGAAAGAGATCTGAAAGTATAACAGAAGTTGAATGCCAACACTGTGCATACACCTCTGTGCATGAGTGTGAAATGTTGGAATACTATTCATAAGAACAGGGTACAGTGGTAGAGCTTTAAAGAAGAAGAAAAGAAAAGTGAGACAATACCTCAGCCAGGCTGGTCTTGAACTCACTATGTGGTCTTGAACTGCTGATCACCCTGCTTCCATCTCCCCAGTGCTAGGACTGCAGGCATGTACCACAACACCTGGATTATGTGGTGCTAGGATCGAGCCCGGGCCTGTCCGTGCTAGGCAGGTGCTCTCCCAACTGAGCTGTCTCCAGCATTCCCCTCCCTGCTGTTTGCTTTGCGGAGACCGAGTCGTGGGAGGCCCAGGCAGGCCTAGAAGCCGCTGTGTAACTGAGACTGGCCTTGAACTCCCGACTTCCTGGTCTCAGCCTCCTAAGTGTGGATATGCCTAAAAGAAGCTGACAGCTTTCTAGTCAGGCAAGCCTCATATTAGGAGCAACAAGGATATTCTTATTGGTCTTAAGAAGCTGAAAGTATTTATGAGAAGGGAGTTTCAGTAATTGTCAGTGTTCTCCTCCTTCTGCAGACTACATTACACCTTGATTTTTTTTATGAGTAACCCGCTTTAAGCCTAGTCAAATTAACTCTTTACTGAAGAAGCACATGATAAACTCAGGAAACATTTATAAATATAAACTAAAATATTAATAGCTATCTTTACTTTGAAATACCTAAAATGAAAATTCACATTGCTCGAATATTTTCAGTACACTTTCCAAAGATAAGCTAAGGTTGGCTTGCTTGAATTGATAATTCATGAGAAATAAAAGCTCTTCACTTTGGAGTAACCTCTTAAGATGAGTAAGAGGCCAAGTCTAGAAACCAGATAAATTGGTCACCTGTGAGAGTCCGCTGTGTTCCATGAGAACCGCCTTGCCATTTCTCTGAGAACGATGTCTTCTTTTTGTAATAGTGGAAAGAAAATGAGCTTCTCTGTGACTCCATTCTCCTGTCTCATATAATGCTTGTCTCCACATAAGGGGCATCAGGGTTAAATATTTAGAATGTATAAATTAGCCCCAAGAAAAGAAACTGGCAACTTCCCCTATGATGCTGAGTAATTAACAGACCTACAGTGCCTGCTGGAATTATAGAACATAAGTGAAGATTAATGAGGCCTGAAAACGTCGGGTCCCACAGTCTCCAAACAACGTGCAAGGTGTTTCGTCCCAGCTTTCTCGGTATTGAACAGCTGCCCATTTCCAAGGCTTGCAAGTTTAGATCCTGCTTAGATTCAGGAAGAGTTTGGCAGAAATCTGTGACAAAGAATTTAACTTCAAAAAAATATCCCAAGCTATCATTTCAGGACTGGCCTTACCTCTATCCTATGCACAGGCAAGTTTGTGGGTTCTCAGTGTTTCCCAGTCTCCCTCCTAAACCTGATGATAAGGGTCAAGATCCTGCACAGAGTCCCATCTTAGGGTTCAGCGACAAAACAGGAAACAGGAAACACAGGAAAGCTTCATTCCTCTTCCCAGTTGCTAGGACCGAGGAGAAGCAGGCGCTTTTCCGGTCAGGCTCCCTGAGGGTTTGAGGTCACTTCATGAGGGAACTGGTGAGAACCCGAACCCTGGTATTCTCTGGTTGATTCTGACTTCACAGCAGTTGCTAACACCAAGTAGCCTATGAAGCCTGGAAATAGTTTGGTCTTAATTCCAGACAGCTGAAGGGAAACAGCCACCCCATCTGATCATCTGATGCATCGTGCATTGTTTAATGTCTTTTCTTGATCTCCCTATGAGGACTTCTTGTAGAAACCGGAATGGTTTAGGCCCTCTCTAAGCACATTTAAGTTAGTATTCCTCTAAGATTTTTGGACTATCTGTGTTCTTCGCATAACAGAAATTTGCAATGTTTGACCAACACAGTTCAGTAAGTGTTCATGTTAAAAAAAAAAACACTGTGAATGACAGTTGAAAACAGGCGCACCCTGTGGCCCCTGGCTCTCTCTCCAGGGTGCTTGGTTTCTGAGAGAGGACTTCACATGCCTACTGCTTACCATTTTTTTAAGAAGCACTTGCTACATTTTAGTTCTCTTCTCGCTCCTCCCTCTCCCCCCCCCTCTTTCTCTCTCTCTCTCTCCTCTCCCTCAAAAAACAGGTTTGAATATTTCATGAAACTTTGAACTCTTGAATACAGTCTTTGGGGGTAGTGGGCTTTAAGTACAATTTGAATCTAAATACAACTACAGTATGCTTGTGTATAAGTACTGTGATTATTATACTTCTTCAGGCTTACCTAGGGGCAACAACATTGCTTCGGCTCAACTTATGCTAGCTCGAAAAGGTTGATATTTAAAGTCTGTCTTTCCTCTGCTTCCTTCACATTTGATGGAGGCCTAATTATTGATCTGATGGCTCTCACATATGATTACTGACCTATGCTATAAAATACAAAAGCTTGGGGTGAAAGAGATGGCTCAACTCCTGCAGAGAACTAGGTTTGGTTCCCAGGACCCACATGGCAGCTACAACCATCCATAATTTCAGTTTAGAGAATCTGATGCCCTCTTCTGGTCTCTACATGCAACGGGCCCAAGCTATCCACTTTTTATGTATTTTGAATGAATTATTCCCACTTTAAATATTACTTTGGAGTTTACAACTGTCGGTTGTAGAGTGAATTGCCTCATATGTCCCAAATCTTGTGTTCAAGTTCCTGTACTGCCAAAAGAATATTTAGAGACATAAATAATCTCATCAGTGGCAATAAATGCCCTTCCAAATAATAGGTCTCTTGAGTTATTCTTGGTAGGAGTGCTAAGAGATGATTAACAGATATTCTGTCCCTCTTTTTTGACTACAAAATTGTAAACATATTTCTTCAAGAAAAGGTCTTTCCCTTGCTTGAATTTTTGTAAATAACTTTTAAATGATTGACGTTGTTTTAAGTTATATTCTCAACAAGTTCCTTTAAAGATATATTTTTCCCATTAAGAGAGAAAGCAGAAGTTTCTGTGTGTGCTTGTAATTATATCTTGCTCAAAACTTCACAAATGTATTTAAATTCTCATATAATAAAATTACACAAAAATAGATAATTAGAGGCAATTCTGTTCCTTAACACTCTGTATCACTTCCTAATAACCCATTTAGTCTGCTATACATTTTCTCAGTTAATTTGTTTTATATTCAAGTGGGTAGAAATACTTGAGCATATTTTTTATTGGATTTGGTTACTGGGAAGATTGGTATAAGATCAGAGGTCTCACACTGACCAGATTCCACATTAGGAAAAGTTTTGAGTCAGTACCACCAATACACAAAGATGTCCTTGCTCATACATTGTAAGTACTTAAGAGTCTTTTAATGTATTTCTATAAAATATACACAGAAATGATCAGTTACAATAGTCAAGAAAAGGCAAAATAAATGTAATTTATTTCATTTCTTTCATGAATCAACTTTTTCAGAAATAGTTATATAGTGAAGAAGTTTTGTTTGGGGTTTTGTTGCTTCTTTTTCTTTTTTTCTTTTGTCTGTTTGTTGAGGAGTTACTGTTTTGTTTCCTTGCTGCAGGATTTTTCTATGTCCCTCAGCCTGATCTCAAACTCATGAACCTCCACTGACAGCCTCATAGAGTGCTGGGATTACAGACAAAGTTTTCTCTTTTTTAAAAATTTTGATTTCTATTTTACATGTTTGTGTGTGTGTGTGTGTGTATGAGAGAGAGAGAGAGAGAGAGAGAGAGAGAGAGAGAAAGCAACTCAGTTTCCCTACATTGAAAGAGGCTTATATTGATAGTTGGTTTTATAGTTATCACAACTAGAAAAAATTATTCTGGTAGAAACAGAAAAAAAATGTTCTTAGGATATTCATTTTATTTCTTATTTTTCTGCAACAAATTCTCCAAAGAAATGTACAGAATATGGCTCTAAGCAAACATCTTGTTTTCAATGAGTCAGTTGTTCTGAAAAGCTTATAATGCCTTTCATTCTACACTTTATACAAATCTTCACAAAGCCATAAAAATATCCATTTGTTTAAACAGTGAAGAAAAATCTGTTACGAATATGGATATACTACTTCTTTCACAGAATACACGAGGTAGAACTCTGGGAGTGAAAGACTCCTGGAAAATGACTTTTGCCTCACCTTGTAACCAAAAATTTCATCCTATGGTTTTGGGATCATTGAACACTACTCAGCCTGTTTATAATATAAACAAGCTGGCAAGGCCTTGGCTCCTCTTTATTTAGCTTTGATCCCTCATGTTTCTTCTTGCCCTTGACCCACAATAATGTGTGTCTGTATGTTGTATCAAGAAAGTACTGCAAGTAGCAAATATTCACTGGAAGCAATGAGAATTAACTCATTTGTGTTACAGACAATAGGTGGGATTAGAGAGAGAGCATCTGTTTGTGTTCACATGTGCTTTTCTAAATCCATAGAGGTCAGAAAGGAAAAGCCTTCTCTGCTAGATAAGGGTCCACGTTTCCTTCCCCATTTCACATTGGATATACTGTTGAATAAAAAAAGGAGCAAAGAGTACAGTTCCAGGAGAACTCTGAAGGAACAGGTTCTCAGAGTAGTTGTATAAAGGCACGCTAAGAGTCAAACTGTCTTTGTTCAGGTATCACTGTAATGTGGCCACACATCAGTTTGAATTAAAATTGTCTAAGTATCCAAAGGTTTCCAAGCACTGGGGCTGGAGAATTAGCTCAGCAGTTAAGAGCACTGGCTGCTCTTTCTGAGGACCCAGGTTTGATTCCCAGCACTCACATAGCTGCTAATAACTGTCCATAAATCCAATTTCAGGGGATCCAACACTCTCTTCTGACATCTGTGGGAATTGCATAACATAGGTGCAGTTACATAAATGTATGCAATACACTCATATACATAAAATAAAAATAATAACTAAATTGTTTTTGTTTCCAACCAAGCATATCTCTTCAAAACTCTTCTTCCCGTGGTACAAGAGTTTCCCAGAAAGTTGTTAGCTTTATACTTGTTAAAATATCGCAGGTAAGTGTGTTTTAAACATATAAAATAGCGCTTTGCCAATTGTTATGAAGAAAGATGGTCCAAAAATTGTCCCTAGGCAGATTTTTTTTTAATGAAAACATTTATCATCACAAAGTGTCTTAAGGAATCTACAGTTTAACACAATATAGTGTGTTTCTGGTGGATCAAACTATAAAACAAACTGTCTTATAATGTGATGCAAGTAAAAGGAATCAGCTCTCTCCCAACTCTGGCTGAAGAGTAGTAGGCACAGTCAAACAGGAGACACAATGGCCAGTGGAACAGAGTAACAGCAATCTATGCGGAAAGACATTAGCAATGGTTTTATTTCATCTAGCATATGCATAAGTGTGTGAATATGTACATGTCTGGATAATTCTTGAAATGCTCAAGTAGAACACTTGTGCACTTATGAGGCATAAGAACCTTGTAGCCAACAAATGTTCTATCTTACACCCTAAGATTTGGAACTAAAAAGGCATTGCTAACTCATGATTCCAGTATAAGTGCTGTGCCTCTGCACAGGTCGTGTTTTAGCACCTGTGACTTCTTCTAACTGCAGGTTGTCAGTCTCCTTTCAAATAGCCCTTTTGGATGTTGATGACTGATGGGTTTAAAGGACTGTTTCCTTCCTTCAACAAGTGTTTTAGTGTCACCCTTTTCTCCTGTGCACTGTGGCCTGCTCACCACAAGACATATCTTCAAGGTGTCTTAAGTGTAGGTGGGAGGACAATTTGTCCTTGTGGTCCATTGAAAAATGGGATTGGAAGTCCCGGGAGAGCTTGTAAGTCTACTTCTGCTGTCCTGAGCACAGTACTTATCAGCAGGAATGTCTTGAATTCCAAATTCTTTCCTCAGAAAAGCTCTGGTGGGAATGGAGTTTCCCAGCCTTGATACTCACTTGTCTAGAAAAGTGTTGGGGTTGCTGCTGCTGGTTTTGTTTTGTTAACGTTAGAGTCAGACAAAGTAATACACAGCTGTCATCCTAGCATTCAAGAAGGTGAGGCAGGAGAATTATAGGTTAAGGCCAGCTCGGTTACATAGAAATACCATGTTTTAAAAACCTCAAAAAATAAGAGAGAAAGAAAAAAAAATCTGAAAAGAATGCACCTCCTTATATTTAAAGAATAGTCGGAATAATCTTTCATTCCCATGGATTATGTTATAGAAAGTTTATTCAGTGAACTAAGTAAAAATTAAAATGTGGGCACATGGCTCTGAACTCCCAGCCTTTCTTAGAAATTTTGCTCTTTCGTTTTCAATCACAAATCGGCAAAAGGTCACATCTGATTGAAAAATCCATCCAAGCAAACATGAAATTCAACAGTACTATAACAAGAAGATAAAGATCTATAATTTAGCTGACAGGCAAGTTTGCTTATTTGATGCTAGTCGACTTCCAGAGCCTTATCTTTATCTGGAGGTCTTACTAAAAGATTCCTCCATGGCCTCCTATCACAACACATGCATTATTGCACATTTAATGTGGCTTTGGGCTGTCTGGGGAAAGATGAAAATGAGTTCAAATCAAGATGTGAAATTATGTGAAAGGCACATCAAAATGTGAATGCCAAGGCTCAAAAACTCTTTTTATTGCCCAATTACACCACTAAGATGACAAGAAATGCTTTAAAATCTATAAAACAGACATATAATAGAATTTTATAAAATGATCACATATTTCAAACAAGGGGAAATAGAATTTCCGAGACTTTTGAGGGGATGGGATTAAAATCAAGACTGAATGAGTTCATATACAACAGGCTGGTTCCATCACCCACTGTGTGACTTAAGAGTGCAAGATTGTGTGATAAATCGTTGCTTATTCAAGCTTATTCCATGCAAGTATGAACAAGAATATAAAACATAACTAAGAAATCATCCCCAGACTATATTTCCAGAACTCTTGAAATTATTTTACACAGTATACTGCACATCCAAATCTTAGCGGAAATAAGAGAGTCAGAAATAAGAACATTGCCCGATAATTTAGTTTCAAGCCATATTCAAATTTAAATGATAATGAACAAAACAGCCCTGTTTGTCAGAGGAGCACAGTCTTAAGGGCATGAGTAAGCCAAGCTTAGTTCAACTGAGTGATTACCCAGCTGGAAACAGCTACCAGCAGAAGTAGCTCCAAGGGTCTTGCCAAGGCCACACTGACTCCAAGCCTCAGGAACACTAGGACTCTTCACACCCTGGAGGTTCTATCTTCAAAAGATTTACAAAGTTCAAATTAATCAAAAAACAATAAAGAGTATACTAGTAAGATAGAGTTATTTGCTTATTTTAGCATATATATATATAGTTATCTGATAATAGCATAAAATAATAAGCTAAGTTTTTGAAAATACAAAAGAAAACCCTCAAAGAAAATTTAGGTTTTCTTCTGTATTTAGGCATACAACAAAATTTCATTTACTACTTACTGTGTGGAACCAAAACTCATTGAACGACTCTGGAAGTTTTTATTCTAGAATGAGAAACCAACAAGTAAGCAGACAATTCAGTGTTACCTTGTGTAATAACGGTCAAGTGGTTACACTTGTTTAATTATTCAGTTTAGACCAAAGCTGAGTCTAATCAGGACAGAAATTCTATTCTAAGAGACTGATAGAAGACTTTAGTAAAGGAAATGGGGATGGAGACGAGAAAAAAGGGTCCCTGTTAATGTTTTGATCCTAGCCCAATGAAGCCAGGGAACATCAGAAGAGTTCAGAGTAGCTGGAGCTCAGATGCTGGCAGGGGATCATGACAAAAGATAAAACTGAAGGGCTAGGCCTGGACCTAAACTCACGGTGTCCATTGTCAATTTTAAAACGGCCTCAACAGCTGTCCCTAACGGTCATTATTAAAGATATTGTATAAAAGGAGGTTGAGATTCAATCTCATATGTGATCTTTCCAAGAACTATTAAGAGTCCCGGTGAGGCTTCGGGCAGGATGCAGAAGGCAGTGTAAACTGGGCACCCGAGGTGAATAAGTGATAGGAGAGAAGATGCATACGGGGATTCAGGTATCAACACACTGTCCGTCTGCATAGGGAATCCTTGTTGTTAATCTGCTTAAAGCCTAAGGATAAAGTAAGTATCATAACCAAAAGGGAAAATGTAGCTGGATCAGCAACGGTGCAGGTCGAGGGTCACCACCCTGGGCCGCGAGTTTGGGAACCTGACACACTTGCGGCTTATCATCTTCTACAGCCTGTTGCCTTTCCAGCAGCACGCCTCGCCTTGTGTACACATCGGGGAACCAGGAGTTCAAGGAGTCCAAGAGGAAGAATCTAGCTACCTATGCAAAAGACAAGTCAGCATCACAGCTAGATGTGTTTCCTGTGCCCTCTGGGAGAGGAGTCTGCATTGCAGTGTCTTGAAGACACAATAAACTGCTTAAGGGAGGGGAGGGGAGGGAGGGGAGGAGAGGGGAGGGGAGGGGAGGGGAAAATACATGTGGTAAGGATCATCAGGCACTTGTTAAAGAGCGCGTAAAATAGACTCTTTGGTTCCTCTTTGAATTGGTGGAATCCCACTGCAAGGTAGAGGGCAACTGGAAAACCAGGGGCTCGTGGTACATAGGTGTAAAGCACGGAAAAGAGAGGAGCTACTTTGCTTCCTGTCGCTGTTGGAGGAGGAAAGCGTTGACTCATCCTGAACATCCGGGTCCTAATCCACCACTGAGGGATGCCAGGGCAGGAACTCAGGGCAGGAACCTGGAAGCAGGAAGTAGAGAGACAGGCGCTAGCTGGCTTGCTTGCTCTGGCTCACTCAGCAAGCTTTGTTTTAGGATCCAGCCCACCTACCCAAGGATGGTGCTGCCCACAGCGGGACAGAGTCCCCCACCTCAGTCATCCGCACAGACCTGGCTGCTCGCTAATCTAATCAAGGAAATTCTTCAGCTGAGGTTCCCCTGTCCCAGGTAACTCTAGGTTATATCAAGTCGACAATAAAAACTAAACACCACAAAGATGGTGGAATCTAAAGAGGTAAATAATCACAAGCAGGAAATCAATAATCAAGCCTAATTCAGTGTTTCTAATTCCCAGAGTATTAGGCAGAGTTTAAAAAAAATTCATTAAGTCATTAAGAGCAAGAGTGATTATTGATGGTCCAATACAGATGAAAAGAAAATTAAGAAGATATTCAGAGTGGCATTTAAAAAGACAGAAGAGAAAAGAAAGAAAGAGAGTGAGAGAGAGAGAGATACTGTAGCATAGCATAGAATTAGGGCAATGGGGTACAAGAATGCAGTGCTCTTGGTGCTATAAGCAATTATTGAAATAAATGAATTTACTTTCATTTCAAATGGAAATGATAGCTAGAATACTTTGAACTTCATAGTGCGATTTCTAAAAATAACTATAATGCATGCAATTTCAAATTATTTTATGTTACTAATTTTCCAGTTTAAAATGTCTTAAGAAGCAACAAAATTATGTCTTATAATTTCATTTCTCCTTTTAAATACTAAAGTATGCTTTCCTATTTGTAATAACTTAGACATTTAATTTTTGCATTGATTTTTAGATCAATTTAAATCAACTTTAAAACATTTATTATTTTTCATTTTATGTGTATTGCTGCATGTGTGCAAGTGCACCCATGTCATGCAATGCTCACAGAGGTCAGAAGAGTGTGTCTGATCTCCTGGAACTGGAGTTAGGCTCTTAACTGCTGAGCCATCACTCCAGCCCATATATTTTGCTTATTATGTTTATTTTATGTGTTTTGCCTGCATATAAGTATGTGCACCCATGTTGTGCAAAGCCCACTAAGGCCAGAAGAGGGTGTCAGACTCCCTGGAACTGGAATTACAGACAGTTGGTAGCCACCATGTGGATGCTAGAAATCAAACCAGGGTTCTCTGGAGGAATAGCAAGTGTTCTTAACTGCTGAGCCATCTCTCCAGTCCCCTTAACTCAAATTTTAATTGCATAATTTATTTTCAAATGATGATACTTGGCCCAGCACAGTATACTATCATTATTAAAAACTATAGGTGATAATTATTTTAATAAGAATAAAAATCATTTTTCATGAAGCACATTATATATACAGCTACCAAAAGGATGACCACATTGATGTGCGGAACAGAGCACAGGTGGACTTGACTAAGCAACTAAAGATAGTTATTTTATTTATATGAAGGAACAGTTAATATTTTCAATTCAACCAAATTTCATTAAGCACATTTCATCTTTAAAAGTTAAGAAAGTTAAATTAGATGAGCCTTGATCACCTATTTCCCTAGTTCTGAAATTCTTGATTCCTGGAACAAAGACAACCATGTTTGCAATTAAATATTATTTACCAGTAATACAGAAACAAAGAGCCTTCCCTGGTTCCTTCTTTGGATATTATTTAACAAATCTTTATACTATGGAGGTTGCAGAGATGACACACTCAGTACAGTGCTTGCTGTGGTATGATTTCGTACCTCCAGAACTCCATACATTCAGGGTATGGACTATAATCACAACACTGGGGAGGTAGAGACAAGAGGATCTCTGGGACTTGTGGCCAGCTATTGTTACTCAATCAGTGAGTTCCAGATTAAGTGAGAGACTATCTTCAAATAAAAAGGATAGAGAAGCCACAGAGGAGGATGTCTGATGTCAGCTTCTGTCACCCACTTGTATGGATGGCTTCAGCACACACATGTATACATGAATAAGTACACATGCACATACTTTATGAATAGCAGTGTTTTGCATGAAGAATGACTACAATAGACACAGCACTATGTGGAAGCTGTGAGAGCCAAAGCAATTTAAGAACTTCAGTCAGTCTCATACTTCTGACTAGTTTTCATAGTGTTAGAAAGTGCTATGCAAGCAACTAAGGGACAGAAGACATTTAATGGTTTTACTCAGGGCTGGACCGTATACACTAGGCAAGATATACCCACTGGTACCAACCCTCCTCCTGACTTGGGGAACATTGTGGAAGAGGAGGCAGAAAGAATGTATGAGCAGAAAAATGGGAAAGAGTGCCATGAAAGACTGACATGCCATTGTTCTCACAAACCTTCCTGCAGCTGTGGTTAGCTGCCCAAGACAAGATCAGTCAACATTCCAGCAGGCAGCACTAGGTGAATTCTGCAGGTTACAAAAAACAGAGGAGGACATGAGGTGGGAGGGTGGGGGACATGTTGTAAGTGTCCGTGGAGAATAGAAGGGCAAATTAGAGGTGGATGTGATCAAGATACATTCTGTGCATGTATGGCGCTATCAAAGGATAAATAAAAGATGTTCAAAAGAAAAAGAAAGATGACTCCATCCTTCATAGAATAGTTGGGAGAAATAAAATTTTTATATGAGTCTCAAAATGGCTATTATTTTTTATGTGAGAAAAGTAATAAATACCACAGCCAGTATAGAAACAGGCAGATTTGTGGTAAGTATTCCCTGAAGTCTCTGTAATTCTGTGACGAGAACTGTTTGTATCTCAGTGAATGTCATACCTGTTCCCTTGGGGACTCTGTTTGCTGAGGAAATTACATGTGTTTTACAGTTTCCTCATGTTTGATCAGTGAGTCTATCATGTTCACTAGAGCAAGAATGAAAAGTGTGAACGTGGAATCGCTGCTGAGGATGAGGTAGTTACTCCTGCGACCCCCCAACTTCATTCCGGGACTGTTTCCAAGCAGAGGGAGTTTACACATGGGAAGGACTCGCCCGCACTTCGAGAGTCTCCCAGGAAAGCAACAGCATTTGTATTTGGGTCAAATTATCCAAAGAGGGAAGATAATCCTGGAAGCTTCCCCTGGGAAAATACTTTAACTGTACTTTTCTGTTTACCTGAATTTTCCTTGGCTGATGAATGATAAGGATCATCACTTATGTTTTCTACAGCTCTGTTCTGGTTGGACAAATAGGAAGATAACCTCAGGTGATGCTAATTCCTCTGAAATGATTGGTGAGAAGGCAGTGCAGGTATTTCTGAGGCCCTTCAAGGACCCCTCAAACACCTGTACAGAACCCCAAAGCTCAGTAAACTCTTAAAAATTTGGCATGAACCTTAGGTGGCAGGTTACTGGAGAGAAACCTAGTGGATTATGCTGTTTTAAGCTATATTTCCAGAGGCACACGACACTGACAGTCAGTTATTTCCTATTTTCTTAAGTCTCCAAGATCAGACAATGCTAAGGCTGGAGATTTAGTCTTTCTTTGAGACAATATTATGTAACTAACATGCACAAAGAATTTGGAGCTCTGAGGAAATTGATGATTCCACTATTATCAATGTGCACATATTACAGTTGAAAATAATCATATCAAAAGTCTTACATACACAACAGTCAAATTTGAATTCCAAAAAAACAAAAATTAAAATAAGTCCACTCAAAGACTGGACTGATAAGAGGACCAGTGAAAAGGAGTCATGGGTAACAACGGGAAGTGTGAGACAGAGAGACATAGTTTTATAAAGCATCAAAGAAGTATTGAATGCCAAAGTTGGCACATCAGAAAAATGTGCCAAAGAGTTGACAGGATTAGAGAAATTTCCTAAGGAGTATCACAAAAGACAAGATTACCACAGGTAAGGACAGGCATATAGTCAAGTAAAAACAGAAATTGTAAAATCTTTATGGAAAGAATCATGTCAAAAGGATTAAAGTAATGAAAAAAAAAATCTGAAAAATATTATTTCAGAAATGAGTACAATTTTTAAAAAAATAACGAAAATAATCAGCTCTGCAGCAGATTTCTCAAGATCAGTATGGGTTGTAGTAAGAAAATGGTGTGACAGATACATGACAGAGAAGCAAAAATAACAGATTCAGAACCTGCTGTCTAACTAAAGCAGCCCTTAAATACTAGAACGAAATAAAGATGATCCCAGCCCCAACAAGGCCCAAAGCTTTCCTACAGTAAGAACATCTTTAAAATTCCATCTCATAGCCTTTTAGCAAGAAGAGGAATGAATCCAAAAGATGTGCAGAAAACAATGAATAAGCCGGAAAGAATACAGCCCGTCCCACCTGTGACGCAAGCTAGGCTAGGAAAGCTCCCAGACCCCACCGCAGTGCTCCGCCCCTGTGCCCAGCAGGGTAAGTGTGCAGCAGGAGCTGACTCTGGGCAAGGACGCTTACAAATCTCTAGCCATATAAATGTAATGAAGACTGTCTATTACATTAGTAATACTCAACAAATGATGTATTTAATACATAAATTTCACCTTAAAAATTTTGCTCCAAATCAATAACGTTAATGAAGTATTGTATTTCTAGCTAAGTAACAGACATAGAGCAGCAGTAAAGAAATATCAGGATTGTTTTCTTTTTCCCTACGTATTTAGGAGTGACCTGAGTTTAAGCAACAGAGCGGCCTTTTCTTGGGGCTGCTCAGTCGTATGAGCATCTAAAAATCTGTGAGCGAATTACATTGCACTACATTGTACATTGTACTGCTTTTAATATCATCACAGTTTGTAATTAACGCTTCTTCTGGCTCAATATTGAACTCTAGGCTCTGCTCCAACACCATTCTAGGGTCTCTCCCTTCTCCCTGATACTCTGAAAAAGCACTTTTAAAATATAAGCTCCCTCAATCCAATTACCTTCAGATTTTGGAACACATGTACTAAAATCCAAAGACATGGACTCCCAGATAAAACCCAGACTTCCTTTTCTCAGAGCCTGAAAAATACACACTTCTTTATTGACATAAAAACATTATAAAAGTTACAGACATTTCCAAAAATAAAGTAGCACAGACAGCTCTGCGTAATTTAGTACCTGAAGTGACTTCTCCCATCATCATTGATGGTGTCTATCTGGTTTCCAGTTTTGATAGTCAATGTTTCTTACTTTGATTTAAACTAAGCAAAAGTGTCCCATGTGGTGGCAAATGCCATTAATCCCAGCGCTCGAAACTTGAGAGATAACACCCGTCTCTGTGAATTCCAGACAAGCCTAGTCTATGCAGCAAGTTCCAGGCCACCCAGTGTCAAAAAAATACAGAAGGGTTGGAGAGACGCCTCAGCAGTTAAGGGCACTGACTGGTCCTGGAGAGGACCTGGGTTCATTTCCCTGCACACACATGGCGGCTAACAACTGCCCATATCCCCAGTTCAAGGGGACCTGACACTCGCTTCTGGACCCTGAACACTACATGCATGTGGTACACTTACACACATGAAGGAAAAACACCCATACACATGAAAAATTAAAGTGAAAAATAGAAATAAAATGAAATCTTATTCAGGAGAGGGACTGGGAAACTTGGGACAAGTTACCATTATCCCTTGCAAGTCTTTAGAGATGGTGAACTGCTTCCCATCGTTAAAGATGCACATTTTACTTGCTCAGCTGACTTCAAAAATAGGTTTAGATTTTAGGATCAGAATTATTAGAAATTTCCAGACAAAAATTCGCACATAGAAATTAAAGACAAAGTCAAATGGGCACAAGAAGATGGAGCAAGGTGTTCTGAGATCATTGTATTCTGTGGAAGTGGAGAGAAAAGAGTCAAAAGGATATACAAAATCTCAGCAGCATGGTTGACAAGCTTTACCTATTTGATGTTTGTGAAACATTCCATCAACAATGCAGGAAATGCTTTTTTTTCAGGGAAACTTACTGAAATGAAATATATTCTAGGTGATAAACTGGGCCTTCATAAATTTTATAGATTTGAAATTTTAGAGTAGTCCTCAGAACCGCAAGGTCAGATAGTAAAAATTCTGGCTTTAAATGACAAGGAGAAAATGAAATGCACAACTTTTAAAGTCTACACAAAAAGAAATAGAAAATCCAAAGACTATTATAATTATGGAAGAAATGGAAGCTGGGTGTGATCGTGCATAGCTGTGATCCAAACACCCAAGAGACTGAGGGGGAGATAGCAAATGTGAGGCTGGCCTTGAATGCAAGACCCATGAGAAAAGAAAGACTGAGAGGAAAGAAAGGTGAGGAAAGATGAGGGCGAGAAGAGAGAGGAAACACAGAAAAAGAGAAGAGTAAGAATTCTCCTGTAATGGCTCACTCGGTTCCTGTGTCTACTGGTAGATGTTGGTTTGGTTTTCGGCTCTGGCTTTCTCCTCTCATTCCTCCCTGCCATGATGGACTCTTAGCTCCTGGAGTCATAAGCTTAATAAATTCTTCCTTCTATAGGTTGCCTTGGTCATGGTGTTTTATCACAGCAACAGAAAAGTGACTAATACAGAAGTTGAACTTGCCTGAGGCTAAGTGAAAATGTAATGGACTAATTTCTTTGACAGAAGAAATTTTAAGACAGCCTAATGTTCAGTCTATGTATGGTTATTAACTGTGACTATTACACAGACCTACAATGAAGAAAAGCATGAGGGGCAGAAAAAAATTGTAAAACATGCACTTTAACGTGGTAGCCAAGGCATGTTTTGGGGGGCCCCCATTGTTAAAGAAAGGCCTCTAGATTTGTACTTACACAATAGCAAGAGTACCCCCCAAAAAAGCAAGTCTAATCTAAGCTTCCAACTTGGGAAAGGAAAAGGCCTGAGGACACTCCAGCTCCTAAAAATCAGCATACAAAAGTTGCTGGTAATATTGATGAAGTGGGTCAAGGTCCATCCCTGGCTATCCTAAACTTGACAGTATCACCAGGCAGTGTGGCCTTTGGAGGCATGGAACATGTAAGAGTTCTGTCACTGAGGTTTCAGAGAGATTCCAAGGCCAGGCAGCCTATAGCAAGGGAGTCCTGTGAGAAGGGAGCCCTCGGATGCCACGAGGCCCTAAAAGGCCATCACCCGAAGCTGTGAAAGGGAAGCCTTGTTGGCAAGAGTCCCCAAGTTGTTGGAGATGCCAGAGCCATCAGAAAGCTGCCAGAAATGTAGCTATATACAGGAAGTGGTACAAGCCCAACAGAGAAATGTACGTTTCATCTAGCAAATCTGGAAGGGTGAGCTCTCAAAGCCCTTTGGAAGTAGAAGTTGGGATACCAGACAGAGCTGCAGGAACTGATGTGTGCCTTGGTGGGTTTCATCTCTTTCCTTTCTTCCTGTGCTTTCTTGAGATGTGAGTGTTCAGCTTTCTGCTTCAGGAGTGCCATGCCTACCTACAAAGATGGATTCTTGTTGGGCATAATGTAAGGTGGGCCTAGCCTAAGGCACTAGGAGGAATAGAGGAATGGCTCCTGTGGGTGTGGCGTTCTGCTCTGGCTAATTGTGAGACCAGCACCTGGAAAGAACCCGCCTACCTGGAGACAAACTTACTATTGGCTGTAGTTGGGACCCCACCCCATAAGATCATTGGCTATCCAGACCTATGAGAACTTGTGTACCTATTCAATAAACAAGTTTCCAGTGCCACATGCTTGGGCTGCTTCCCATCTAACTCCCCGAGTCTGTGGCTTGACTCTGCCTCTACTCACCCCAACCACTCAGGCTGGCCCCAAATGGTGAGACAACAACGAAAACGACTATAGATTCTTATCCTTCTAGAACCATAAGTCCAATAAACTCCCTTTCAATTAAAAAAAAAAAAAAACCTATAATAAGAAGTCAAAACCCAAGCATCATTTAAGGAAGAAATAATATCAGTATCTCAAAAATTTTCCCAGACAAGACATGAGGAGACATTTTGCAATCCATTTTATTGTTAGGATAATATTGACACAAACACCTGATAAGGATATTGTAATAAAAATGTAGACCGTTAAGAGGATGAAATGTCCAATTCCTGTTCTTGTTTTTAGGAACAAGATGAGTGACTGCTCTCTGTGTTCACTGCAGCGAGTCGGGTGTTGGAGGGCCTTATCTGTGCCACAATTCTAGAAAAGGAAATCAAAGATAAAGGATTTGAATGGAGGGACAAAATGATAAATGAGTAACTTCACTGCATACAATTTAAAAATTTTTAGAGTCTGCAAAAAATGTTATGAGTATTAATCAGGAAGGTTAGTAAGGTAGCTGACTGTAAGCTCAATACACGTAAATAATAAATTTGTACTTCTCTTTGCTTGAGATCAAACCTATAAAGTTTGGATAACATTAAAACAAATCAGTTATTGATTTCATAGATATAATTATGATAGAGCAGCAACAAAGATTTTGGCATTGGCTACATGCAGAAAGATAGTTGAATCTCAAAGGTATTTTACATACTGAGTAAAAGTCCAGGCTCTTTAAATTAACAGGTTACGTATGGACTGGAAAGAGTATGCAAGAGTTCTGAGGTGCTGCACATGTTCTATACTTGGTTCTCACAGCAGTTACATGGGCAAGTGCAAATGCAAAAGCATCATCAAGGCTAGAGAGATGGCTCACTGGTTAAGAGCATAGGCTGCTCTTGCTGAGGATCCAGGTTCCATTCCCGGCACTGACATAGCAGCTAACAATCATCCCTAACTCTAGTTCTTCCAACACCCTTCTTCTGACCTCCTCAGGCATTGTATAACATGAGTGCAATACACTCATACAAGTAAAATAAAGAATAATACTATTTTTTTTAAAAAATCATCAAATTATACCCATAAATTCAGGTACTTTGCTATTTTAAGATGACACTTCAAATATTAAAAAGCCAGAAGATCACGCCATGGAAATTAGTCTGTCCATCTGATGAGTGACTGCATCTCATTAGAGGCATTCCTCATTCCACGTTCCCCAGTACTGGAGACATTCAGTCATGCTTTATTTATGTTTTCAATTCCTGATTATTCAGTACATGAGAAGAGAGCACTACATCCTCTGATCTTATTAATCATAGTATCCTCAGTATTTAGCATAATCCAACATGCAGCATCTCCACACATAAGAGACAAGTATGAGGAATAAACACTATGGCCCATGAATGTATAACCCAGAGCAGCACCAAGAAATGTTATGTTTTTAAATACATTTGTTATCTTCCTTCTTCTTCCTTTTCCATGTATTTTGCATTTAATATACAATAGTTAAGCCAATCTGCTCCTTTCGATCTACACTAAAGACCAGCCTGAAATGCCCCACAGTGTGTATTCCCTCCTAATGGATTTTTAAAAAATATGATTAAAATTATGTGATTATGATATCATGTTCAGTTGTCAAAGAGCAAAAATTTAACAACGAGCTTCTGTTACAGGCAGGCATTGTGATATGTAGGGACTACTTCCACATGTTTCAGAACAAAATGGAGTAAGAAATAATAGCTAAAACACACAATAGAAAATATTTCCTAACAATTCAGAAATTCATTTAGGTAATTCGTATAATCTAATTTATTTGGATACTTCAATCATTTTAGGTGACTTTGTAAGGAAGAGACTAATGTTCTCAAGCCAGTATGAAGGGTCTATTTCTATTATGATTACTTCTAGGCTATATAGCACAAACAACACATTCTTTGGGGCATCTGGGGCAGGAAAAAGGTTGCATATAAAAGAGACAGGCAATTAACATTAAAAGGAGCTGAAACTGGGGAATAAGAGAGGCCCTCGGAATTCTCAATCAGCAGTAAATGGCATAATTCCGGCATAAGCCTTAAATTGTAATTCACAGAGACAGGCACAAAATTGCCAGCACTGATTTGTGATTAACTCCTGCTCACATGAGCAACTGTATGATGTGCGTTTCCTGGGTGAACAGCAGAAGGGATGCACTCAGCTCACAACAGAAACTTCCTCAGGACTGACTGGGGAAGTCAGTCAAGGAAATAAATCTGAATGAGTGATAAAAGACATGAGAGACTTATAATTGTGTATCTGAGAAAGGACTGTTTCCAAAAGTTTAACCATCTACCGGCAATGCAATGATGTGAGGTCACTTTTTTAAAGTACACAAAATGATGCGGGTGTGGTGATACACACCTTTAACCTCTGCATTTGGGATTCAGAGGCATGCCGATAGCCTGGTCTGCATAGCTAGTTCCCAGCCAGCTGGGGCTCCAGGGAGACCCTATCCTAAAATGAAAGTATACAAAATTATACAATAACTCACTATTTTAAAATTAAAATAAGGGGCTTGATACACATAGCGTACACATAGAGGTTAAGTGCACTGGCTGCTCTTATACAGGACCCACGTTCAGTTCCAAGCATCTACATGGTGGCTAACAACCAGTGGTAACTTGAGGGGATCTTTCCCCCTCCTCTGGCCTCTCAGGGCATTACAGGACATGGATACACTCCATATATGGAGGCAGAACCCTCATACTCATAAAAGTAAATAAAAAATTAAAAGTTAAAAATAATTCATTTAAAAGGATCCCATGAACACTATGTAGCAGGTGAATCTTATAACTGTTTACAATGTTTGCCTAAATTCTCCACTGTCTCTAATTTACATGGACAAAGATTGTCACTGCTGCAAACACCGTCATCATGTAAGGGTACAGAGGTGATTGCTCTGTTTGAACATCTCTCCATAGATTTTTCCTGCTATTGAGATCATTTACAAGTAAATAGAGTAAACCAAGATAAACTTACCCAAAATAGAGTCTGATAAAATTGTTACACTCCAAATAAAGAAAATGGTAATGTATTTCACAAGGTAGCAATGAATGCTACATTTTCAAGTGGATTTTTACATTGACAAGATAACTGTTTCTTCACTTGCAATGGTCAGAACATCCTGCAGTAGAATCTATGGAGTCAGCCCACACCTTAGGAGTCTTTTCAAAGGGTATTGCTTCTCTAGCCAGCAACAATTCCAAGGCGGGAAGAGTGAGAACCTTCTCAGCAGATGGGCTGGCATAATGTGGCTGGGACTGGGGATTTGCATGAATATGAATTACAAAGAGCACAGATAACATGGTGTTCAAAAGCTGTTAGGAATCTTGAATGTCAAAGTCATTTAGCTGACATTTGGAGCCACATAATTACCTTAAGAACATGGAAATGGGTTGGTCTAAATTGCATGGGCAGAGAATCACAGGACACACAATGGCACTGCTTTGGCAATAATTGTGACAAGTAGGCACGGCCAAGCAAGCCAAGAATGGCACACATTAATGCAGTGACATTTTTTCAATGTGTGTTACCCTTTCAGAAATATGCATATGAAGCCTAAGTAACCTCTGACCTATTATAAAATAACAAGAAGAAAAAACCACCATAAGCCTTATCACTGGTACTCCAGAGAAGGGTTCACTCACATTTCATATACAAACTGATGTATTTCAAACATTTCCATTGCATTTGACAAACTTAGACCTCAAAGTGTCTTCATTTATGGGTTCACTTGCAATTTACTAAATGGAACCTAGAGTATTTGACCTGAAAAGACTAATAGTTCCTGATTTTAGAATACGATGCTATTAACTGAATATTTTTCATTAACATAAATTATTAACCCAAATTATAAATTAAAATTAGAAATATATTTTCCTTCACATTTTGATTTACCAGAGGATACTTTAAAAGATACTTGAAATGTAAGCATTGAGTACGGCTGGGGAAATGAGCCCATCACTGTCTACAAAAGTCATGTCGTGTTTTACCAAAGATCACTTGCCGTGTAGATTGGTAACAGAAAAATGAGCATATCTTTGTCTCTTTCGTTGGTACTAGGCCTTTCCGATGAAGAATGATATTAAGTGTAATACCCTATTAAGGTTTCATCAGATCATTTTTGAAATATTGATTAAAATTCAACACTAATGGTACAACAAACACTTTAATATCTAGTGACTAAAAGGAAATTCGCAAACCCTAATTAATATTTAATTTTCAAAACCAAATGGGATTCTTGTTTTCTTTCCTAGATCAATATCCCAGACTGTGCAACATTTGAAGCCCCAGCAAAGAGACTTCAATTTATAGTTCTGTTCCCTCCATTCTGAGGTCTCTGCTCATGAGCCCCACACTCACTGGGAGCTAACTCTTCCTATTCCAACAGAGCATGAGGTCTGTTCCACATCATTCAATACTAATTTACTCATGTATTCTGGGCTTCTCTCCCATACGCATCAATCATTTCTCTTTGATAGAAACACATAGATTATTTATGGAAGGCTTAATATTATATATAGTATCTAAACTGCAGAGAAAACATGTGTGATAATGAAACAATTGCTTCTTGTGTGGAAGGAACAGTGTTGAAACCTGAACTATTGTATAATAAATCCTGCTCTCTCTTCTGTAAAGGAAATAACTGTAGAGGAGTCAAAATTATGGATAGAGGGACACAGAGTTAGAAATGAGTGACTGACAGATGTCCATGATGGAAATGGCTGCCATGGAGAATGTCTTCTAAAAAGAAATGAAGGAGACCTGAAGAGCTTCTGCTAATGAAAGGAATAAAATCGCTCATCACAGGGACGTCTGTTTGCCAGATGTAAATTATGTCAAGGTCAAGATTCAAGAACCATTCATGATCATGCAAAATTAACTTGACATATCACTTGAAAAAAGGAGGAATATAAAACTAGCATTAGTTTATCTATGATTTATCCTGAGGTGACAAACTGCTGACTTCATTAAGATAATTGTAAGGCACCCTGTCATAAGAACTGGACTGATTATGAATGCAATTATCAGAATCAAATCTGGCTCATTAATTTAGTGAACGAATATTGAGTACATACTCTGAGGCAAAGCGAGCGCTAAACTGATCAGGGAGAACATGAACGTAGCAGACACAGTTCTGCCCTTCCAGGACTTTGAAAGATGATGAGCTTCTTTTGTTTGTCTCAGTGTAAATCTGAAATTCCAAGTTAATATATTGTTTCTCCTCTACAGCAATAACAATGAACACGTGTGGTACAAAAATTAGAAAACACTTAAACAGTGACATTCTAAAACATTCTAAAGACAATAACATTACCATTTTAAAGATTTTAATTTCCCTGTACATTGCTTTATTTAAATAAAGATAAACTTGTTTTTCAACCTGAGATATCACAATAGAAAAGTTTGCTATCTCTTGATGTCTTCGTTTTTCTCCCATAAATCTCCAGCCTGATTGTTGTACTTCTGACCTGCCGGTTCATCTAACAGTTATTCAGGGCACACTGCTCCTGACACCATTTGAGATGCACCGGGTAGAGGGAACAAGGCACTCAGGACTCTTCCCTCAGAGGACTTGCAGTCATTAATGTGGTTGTTCCATATCTAATTCACCATTGTTTCACTATTTTTACCACAGATTTATTACTTAGCACTGCTACAAGGATATACAATGAAAAACATAAAATTATCATATTCTTGATTTTGTTCTTAATAGTGGAGCTTTTGAAATAAGTCAACATATATAAAATGTAATGTTTGGGACAAAATTATTTTAAGGAGAAATGTGATAAATAAGCATCTGCTCACCTACTGTGAATGAATGTGCACAGCCTCACACCCTGAGAGCTCTATCTCTTTCTAAAAATCTGTTGCATAGTAAAAATGTAACATTTTCAAAAATTCATTGGTAATCTCTATGTCTTCTCCTTAAATTGCATGTACAAAACATGTTATTCACTTGGCAGAATTTTTCATTGATTTTTAAGTACAATTGTGTACTTTTATCTATAATTTTATGACTAATTTTCTTCTAATAATGGCTTTGTACTGGAAAAATGCCTTCTTATGTCACTCAATTGACTTTTATAGTCATTTATATTTTACATCAATTAATTTAATCCACCTGTTTTTTCTTATTAACATAACATATAAAATAATTATTTTAATTGGTTTTCTGCCATATTTTCATAGCCAGCAGCAACAGCATCATCATAAGCTCATGTCTTAAACTCCAGTATATAGATCTGCTCTGTTTCATGTTTCATCGCATTAGGTAAAACTAACCTAAAACAATACCCATAATAACAGCAATAGCAGTCAGCTGACCTCATTTTTATTTTAATAAAAATTAATAAAATATTTCCTGTTGAATCACATGTCGTGCGCTTATTTGCACATTTTCTGCTGAAGTTAAGAAAAGTTTCATCTGGTCGAAGTTCATCAATATTTTATTTTTATCAGAAACAGATATTAGATTTTCTTAAGAGTCCTTTAAACATTTATTGGGAACTCTATGTTTCTTGTTTTTACTTATTTATCAAATATATTGATCATTTTTCTGGAACTAAATACCCATTTATATTTACCAAATAAATTCTTGACTGAAGTTCATTGTATTTTAACAAGCAATAGAATATATTTACTGTTATTTTGTTTGTGTCTCTCTAGATTTCCTAGATGAGACTGGTATGTAGTTTTGCTTTTATGAAATATCTTTATGATGTTTTAAGACTGGGATTTGGAGGACTTATGCAATAAATTTGGATGAATTACTATGTTCAAATGCAGTTTAAAGTGCTAATGGTTTACACTGATCTTAAATCACTGAACATACTCCATTTGAACATGAGAACTATAATCAAACATAAAAAAGGGTCTTAACTGTTTGGTAGATCAATGAAATTTTGAAGTTCATTTCCATGACAGATAAAGAGCAATTGGCATAGGGATTTGCTAATTTTTATTTCAAGTTTCTAAGAAACATAAAATTTATTATCAAGGTACCTAATTTCTCACCAAATATACACAACTATATTTGAACAACAAAGAAATCTTTCACACCTATAAACCAGGAATTACTGCTATTCCACAGTATGAGCAGTACTGTCTGCTTTGGCAGAGAGCTTAGTCTCGGGACGTCAATACCACAAATGCAGTTATATGTATATATTAAAAATAATATTTATAATGGATCAGAAGGTCTCTGTGTGATTTTTTGTCAGTGTTATCAGATGCATCAGTTCCATTCCAGTTATAGGAAATGAATTTACTTTTGGGTTTTAAATATAGGAGTTTTTCCATATGCCTTTTGAATACCAATGATGACTACATATTTTATAGTTCCTTCTCAACATTAATTAGTCCCCGGAAGTTAATTGCTGTGACTATATAATTAAAAAGCTAATGTGAAAGTGAGGTGTTGTTTCAGTAGTTGGCAGACTTCTGGAAGTCTAGTAATCTATTTCTCAACTATTTGCAGTTATTGCAAGGTGCTGCTTTCTTCTTAATGTCTTTCAGCCTCAGATTCCTCGCTGTTACTGGGGTCTGACTACAGCATGACAAACTTAATTAGGAAAGAGGAGATGTGGTGGTGGTGACTATGAGGACACATTTTCGAAGTTTAAACTGGTGACTTTCAAATTTATGAACAGAAAACAATATTGCCTTGTTTGTCTTGCAGGTCATGGGTTGCTGGTACAAATCCTGCGCACATGACTGACGTCACTTGGCTCAGTGAACAATGTCAAGTTATCAAACATTCATGAGAACTGCATCCATGGAATTCATTCAATTGCATCTTTTTATATGCATTTCTTTTGATTTTTCCCCCCTTTTAAAAAGCAAAATGATTTTAAATTTTTTTTACTTTGGAGTTCTGCATTTGGCTCTGTCAGTGTGATTAACTCCTCCCACATATTTGGAGTTTCAGCTTCTTGTATGTAAATGGGTCAACTGAATCAGATGATCTTTAAGATCTCATCTATGTATAACATACTATCCTTGTATTTAATAGAATGTATAAGCACTGCAGATCACAATGACCTGAACACTGCTTCAGATTTCTCCATTTATTAATTGTTAATTTATTTAATTTTTCTATTTGTAATATACAAATTAGCAATAGTAACAGATTCTATAAGTTTATAAGAAATACAATCAAATTTCAAATATGACATACGTAAACAAGTTCACAGTACCAAGCACAGGATGCTTACTCAGTTATGTTCTTATCATAATATGATTATCATCATCATCATTATTATTGGCAATGATGGTGATGTTCATAATCAAATACTAACATTAATGAAGGTCGTGTAAACCATTTATGTTTTTGAAAAGCAACTATGATCATAATCTGAATACTTTATATTAGACTTGATTCATTTTTCTTAATCAGACTCAGGTCAGAATCATGTAATTGTCTGTATTTTTGTCTCTGTATCTTATAGAAAGGTCCCTAGATTGCTGAAGGAACAGGATCCTGAATACAAATAAGCCATTTCAAGGCTCATATGGTTTCATCTTACAAAAAGATGGTTTCATCTTTACCTTTACAAAAAAGGTAAAGCAAGGAGGACTGAACAGAGTGACTTTTCAGTAGACAAAAGGGTTTTCAATGAGCTACTTCTAAGCAAGCAGGTAGAAGGAAGACAGAGTCATAACTTCAGATATCAAGACTGCATCCATGTTTTAAATAAAAAGATCTGTGAAACAAAATCTCAAGTGACACAATTAAATACAAATAATTTTTTAAAGGTTAGAATGATGATGCTACAATCCTCCCCCCCCACACACACACAAAACTGATCAAGTACACAGGAAAATTAGAGCCCAAACGCCAAGAAGGGACTTAACTGAACAGACCTATACCAGCTGTGGGTATGGAAGATTTCAGGTTTGGATTTGCTGCCCCTCAAATGCAGCACAACTCTAAGCTTTAGTTGAACTGAGCAATAGGGTACAGAAGAAAGGTGTTACAGTGATCAAATTACCATATGCTGGAGAGAAGATTAAGAACTAGATTCAGTTCTATAGAGCACAAATCAAGTGTAGCATGGTCCACTAGAATATTTTCAGATACATAAGAAGAGAACTGGCTTACATCTGAAAACAGAATGACTTAAAAACTCCGAATGTGCACATTGCGTATGCATACACAACATATATACATCTATCCTAGATACACACATGTAAAAGGTATGAAGCAGAGGAGCTGGGAAGGTACACAAGACTGGAGTGGTGCAATCGTAGGTCAAGCTGATCTCACTGGAGTACTATCCATGTAATACCAGTTGAGCAGACATTACCAGGAGAATAAAACTGAGGGTGTAGCAGACACTACCTAACAGACAGCATGGGGAGAATAAGAGCTCTGCTTTGCTGCCTGTAGACAGAGGGTTCAAGCAGTTATTAGATGAAGACTTTAAATATATATGTATACCAACAAAAACATGTTTTAAGAACACCCTCAGGATTGCATAGCAGACATGCAAAGCACAGTGTGTTTCTTCCAACGCATTGCCTCTTTGAAGAAATTTCATCATTATTGACAGGAAAGCTTTCAATACCCATCAGGAGAATGTTCAGGTTTGATTAGACAGGGAAACTGGCCATATGCTCCTATTGCCTTCCATTTACTCTTCCACGTCTGCAATGAATGTTACTATATTCCAGTTACTGTTCTGTTTCAAGTACTGTGAATGTATGTGTGATAATGACAGACAAGAAGCTTGTTCATTAGCAGCCTCCATTCTAGGGGTACAGACAGCATTTGGAAGGAAGCATGTACAATGGAAGGATAATTGCAAAGAAAATTAAGCATGCTGACAGGATTCCGAGTCTATTTAGAGTAGGAGCTGGAATCGAACCCTGACTAATTCAAGGAAACTGGCAAAGACCTGCAGAGCTTCATAACAAGGGCAGCAAATACAAATGCTGAAAGGAAAGCAAGAGCTGAACTATTGATCAAAAATCCCAGGAGAAGCGAACGGAGTATCTGGTGCTTAATGAATTGAATAAGCAGCGGGTCCCGGAGAAGGGCAGTAATAAAGAGCTCCTGCCCGGCAGCATTGGGAAGGGTGAGGCGCTGCCCGCATGTGAAGGGGAGCATTGGTGCCTCCTACATAGACAGCACGTCCTTTTCTTGACTTTGATGATCTTTCACCGCACAAAGCTGCCAAGTCTATGATCATCTATATGAGCAAAAGCACATTCTAATCTCTTTACTCTCTAGTCTTAATGGACACATTATCATCTAAATTATGATATTTAGTTTATACGTATAGCCTCACAAACTGATTCAAACCTTACCCCCCAAACAGCTGATCTACAAATTTGAAAATTAAATGAATTATGATTTCTTTACAATTGGGGAAAGATAAATTTCAAATAGAGAAATTTAGACTTTAAAAGGTTATTCCATCTGAGATTCTAAAGTTTTTCTTATATAAAACTTCTTAAAGATTTCTTCTTTTTCCTGTTTAGCCAATCAAATAGAATCTCTTACACTGGCTTTGACCCTCTGAATACTTGTTTTCCAGTTTACTCTCATTGTATGGGCAAAAATTCCCAGGATCTGTCTGATTTAAATGAGAGAGAGAACAAAGGGAATTACTGCTCTGGCCCTGTACCATGTACTTTCTAATTCCTGCCTGAAAGTACTTAAAAAATTATCTGGAGTTCCTGGTAACAAGTCACTTCAAAATCATGTAAATTGCTTTCTGAACTTTCCTAATATAAAATTTATTTTTACCTTAAATATCATTGGGTTAAGAAGAAAATGTGAAATATAAAACTGTTTCTGGCAAATTATTAGAAAAAGTTAAAAGTATACAAGAAGAGAATAAAGCCCTCCATAGATACAGAAATGAATATTAGATTTTAATGTTTCTAATCTTCAGAGCAAATAAATTGTGATGTTTCTGTGTCTGCCTTCAGTGTCTGATTATCTCCAAAACCAATATCTGTGATTTTTTTTTAACGTTTCTCGTTCTGGAGCTTTTGAGGGGATGTCTGTGAAAGGCTGATCCAGTGTCCCACTATAGGTCATGACTTTTAATAACTATAAGAGGAAACCAAGAACAATGATCAAAATAAACACGAGTAGTTAAGTTAGATGCACTGATCCATTAACATTGCTGGAAGGAGAATCTTGACAGTCCCTGACAGACTGCCTTTGTAACAGGGAACTCCTCTGGGAGGGTGCTTTGACAGGGGTCTCCTCCCTCTTCCTTTTAAACATTTGCAAACACATTCATTCACGTACATGCCTACCCCACATTCTAAATTCTAAACAGAATCTGCACCTAAAGGGTTCTAAATAATCTGTTTCTATGTTTACAAAACCCAGAACATCTGATGACCTTTTAATATGTCTGTGTAATCTTTAGAACTAACACAAATGTCTAGAGAAATGGCTCAGTGGGTAAAGTGTTTGCTACTTAGTCACAAGGACCTTAGGTCAGATCCCCAACACCCACATAAAAGCTGGCATGGTAACAAGCATCTGTAAATACTAGGTGGAGAACGGTGGATCCCTGGAGCTTATTGGCCAACAAGTGAGGAAGATCCCTGGTGTGGACTTGTCTCTGACACAGAAACACCAGCATGCTGAAAGGATCAAAGTCAATTATAATATTCAAAGCAGAAAGTAAAGGTCTTCCATGAGTAAGTAAGACCCTCCCTCCACATGTTCAGCACATAGATTTCCTGCCCAACTCCCTTCTCTTTATAAGACCCTTTGCCACACCACACACACACACACACACACACACACACACAGAGGAAAAGGTTTTGAGGTCAATCGGCCCTTCATTTCCCTAAATTCTCTCCAATAAACCTGATTCCCTGATTCCTTCCTACCTGCTCTAGTCATCCAAGAATTAGTCTTCAAACAGTGGGCAGCCTGGACTTAATTTCAGTAACAACTTCAACACTAGTTGCTTGTTAATGAGAAGACAGAAAGGGTCCAGAGAAACATCTTGATGAGGTAAACAGAGAGAAGCAGAAACTTGCCAGCCCAAATCAAACTGTTTCAACATTTCAGAAACTAACGGTTGTTTCTAGTTTGTACTACTGACAGCTATCCCTGTATGTAACTCTGAAACTACAATCCTAGGGAAGAACTATGGGAATTGAGTCAAGTAAAATCAAGCATTTTTTTTGTCTGTAGTAACAATGGAAAAAATGAAGAAGATATATAAAGGCATAATTTTTAATTCTGTACAAGAGTATATTGTACAAGTATACAGAATTTTAACATTTTAACATGTTTTATGTTAATACAGTTTCTCTCTCTCTCTCCCCTTCCCCTCACTCCTTCCCTCCTTCCCTCCCTCTTTTCATCCCCCTCTCTGCCCTTATCTAATTTTTCAACTACAATGCAAGTTACTTGATTGTAGGACCGACTTTTGCATTGTGTATATATGTGTTTCCTTTGTTATCACAGGGACTAGCACACTGGTCATCAATAATACATAAAAAAAAGTACAGACCTATTATCATTAAACAAAATTAGCCATCTGTCTGTGTATGCTATATATTACCATTCATTTACCTCTGTTTTAGCAATGAATATAATTTCTTTCTGTTAATGGTTAACATTCCTTGACACTGGAGAGTACATTTCAGTTGTCTGTGCACACCACTCTGTCAGGAGGTGCCAGCCCACAGATGGAAATATCAAGTGTTCGCCTGAATCCCAATAGTAGATACAGAGAGCTGCCACTTCTGTTTCTCTGCAACAAAGGCAGGATTATGTGCTAGACTCTGCAATGTTTACCCACCAACAAGGCTTTATTTTAATCTCAGAACATTGGTATTTCTCCAGAATCATGAGTTATGATTTTTAAAAAGAAGGAATGTAAACTATTCTGCTGGAAGAATGATCTGACGCTAAAAGTCATATGAAAAGCAGCAAGCTACTGACAAATCACAAGAACTGCAGCCTGGATTGTTCTAATTACGCATCTCAACATCATGCACTGAGTCGAAGAAACCTCAAAATGGCAAAGTCTGGCACACTTCTATCCTCCGCACAGTGCAAAAATCAGCTGACCCAATAGTCTGAGGAGCTAAGATTTTTCCTTACTCCAAGTGACCAAAGAGGAAACTTTCTCCCTGGTGGCTTAATTCTGTGGCACTTCAGAGTAGGGTATTAACAGTTCAAACAATTTGGCTCCATGCAGCATCCATAGGAACTGCGTGAACTGTTACAAGTCCTAGACAGAGGTAACTGGTGACAGGTAAAGACGTCACTGTTTGGCTAAGGTTGTTGATCACATGTTGACTTGAACCAGGTAGTGACAGCTGCTGTTTTGCACTTCAGCTGAGGGGAGCAAAGAGCACATCAGTTCTATTCATAGCAAATTACCCGTGTCCTTGTGAGAGAATAATCTGGAAGGGTCATAGCATTTTCTCCCTTTAATTAGAAAACTGCATTATTCTTCACAATATGTAATATTTTTTGTGATTACCTGGTCAGAAGCAGAGTAAGTATCTTGAAAATGATGCTAGAGTTCCAAGATTTAGCCAACAAAAACATATTTCCGGATAAATAGCCTTTTATTTTAAAATAAGATTTTTAAAATAGCATATTTGTAATGCAACATATTTGTACTAAAAATTGTTTGTTATCCAAAAGTCCTATGTTTCATTTGGCAACCCTGTTCTAGCTTCAAATTTTGGTTTTATGAGCAATTTCCTTTTGTTAGCCATTTAACCAGCCTGCCTTCTGTGGAGAATCGGAATGAAGTATCTCCATTCTACATAGTGTATTTCCTCAAATACGTTTGTTGTGATAAAATACACAGATTATGAATTTTATTGCCTTAACTATTTTCACATACCCAGCTCAGTGGCATTCGGTACATTTATCATAGTCACTGTACATCTCCGGACCCCTGTCTACCCTGCAAAACAGAAATCATATACACGTCAAACAGTAATTATCTGTTCCCACCCTTCCTCAGTCTTTGGCAATGCCATTCTCTTCCTGTGTCTGTGATTTTGATTATCTCAGCACAGAGCCGAAAGAGCTGTGGATAAGACACTTCAAGTCCCTAGTGGATACACAAAGTTGGAGATAGTGCAGAACCCAGAATGTTCTGCTTATTCTTGTACAAGTTTACCTGTAATAAAACTTAATTTATAAATTAGGCACAGTAAGAGACTAACAAATAACCAACCAAAATGAAAGATATATATAGATATGTGTATAAGTATGCATGAATGTGTATAAAACCGCATGTGGAAACTTATTACATTGTAAGCTAACTTAAAAAATAAAAAGGACTTTAAAAATAACAATAATGATAATAATAATATATCATAACAAAAGAAATTTAAAATTCAGACATTTTTATTTTTAAAACTTTCATTTAATCATTTTGAACCATGTTGACTATGGAGAAGTGAAACTATAGAGAGCAAAATGGCAAATTAGAGTTAACTAACTATAAGACATGTCAGTGGGATTGCATTGCATGTCTTTTTGTACCCGGCTTATTCACTGTAGCATACTGTCCTCAAGGCTGGGCCATGTTGTAGTATAATGTTAGAATGGTCTTCCTTTCTAAGGATGGAAACATTTTAATGTATGTTGTGAAGTTCTCAGAACAAAAAATCCACACCTGTGTTAACATTCTAGACCAGTGATTGACTTGTGGAGAGACAGAATTATCTTGGGCTCGCTTTGTTCCATTAATAGCCATTTATTGCCAAATTCTGTGCCTGACCTAATGTTCCTGTGACTATTAGATAAATCCTTTTAGAATGTACTAGCTTCCACCCACCCTAACCTAAGCATGTCATCAAATACCATCTCAGACCTATTGTGGAGATTTCCCTGCTTGCTACAACACACCTAACTGATGTTCCTGGCAATGTGTTTGAAAAATACCTTAATTTGTAGCTTTTGTTACTATACAAATTTCATGAAACTGTTACCACATTTGAACATCTCTTTGAGGTGAGTGAACTGTTTTTGCACTGACAGTGTATACAGTAAATTTTGACAATTGATATGTGAGTTTCATCCACATTTTAGACATTTTGTTGAATCAAATCACTTCAGAACTCCATTTCCAGTTCTTTTGAAAATATGTAAATATGTGGTATTGATAGATTATACAGTAATTTTATCTTCAGTTTTTTGAGGAACAACAATGCCATTTTCCAAAACACTGACATTCCCACTAACATTTCGTGAGGGCTCCAGTTTGTCCACTTCCTTGTCAACACGATGTTTACTGTTTCATAGAGGGTAATCATTGTGAATGTGAGGTCTTTGCTCATGGCTGCTTTGTTGTGCATGTCCCTGGTGATTAGGAAAAAAAGAACATTCGTCCTTGTTTTTTTATCTTTTTTTTTTTTTTTAGATCTTCTTTGTAGACATACATAATCATTTCTTTGGTCCACTTTTAAATCTGGTTGTTTTTATTATCTTTTTTGGTTTTAGGATTGTATGGCAATGAGACTATTAACATATTTTATATCCCTTGTAATATTTTTCTTATAACTGGGTATGTGACTTCACTGATGTCATAATTCTGAAAACCTGACTCTTTTCCTTGAGGTTTGCTGAAGCCTTTTTTTTTGTTAATGATTTTTTAATTCTGTTGTATTTCTACCTGCTGAAGATCAAACTCAGCTATACATATGAGGTATTCTTTGGTATTTTCTGTGTTTACTTCATCTCCTGGACATAAGGATGACTTTCTAATTTCTCTTATGTATATCGTGAATTTGAATATCCTGACCTTCATTCTCTGGCTCTCCAAATTGGAAATACAGAAAAACGAAGTCAAGAAAAAGTGGGGTGATTTAACCCCCTGGAAATCACTTTGACAAGAGGAGGAGGGGATTGTAGTGGTGGTTGAAGTATGATAACCAAGACCACCGCATGTGTGCCTGCATCTGTCATTACAAGTGCGTCAATGATCAGAGCATACATCCTTGACTTTTAAAGGACAGAGTCCTTTCTCCACCCAGGCTCCCGGAAGCTGACTCATCAACTTGTATACAACCGCCTGCCATAGTGCTAAGGGCTGTGAGGCGGGTAGATTCTATACCCTCTTCTGGAATATACATGTCACCAGATATTCTCTGGAGTCAGACTGAGTCTGAGAATTCAGACATTATGTAGGTGAGGAGATGGATTCCTAGTGGGTCCTTGTCCACAGTCTTTAAGATAGTTAGCTGAAGTGTCTCCTAGCATAAACCCCAGGTCATAATTATGCCTAGTCATACATTTTAGTATAGGGGATCATTACTTTACAAAACAAAATTTAGTAGATACTATGCCAACAATGTCTAAATCTTCATCTCTTAATCTTAAAAAGAATTTATTTTTCACACATGCTACATGGATTGAAATTCCAAGCAGTATTTTTAGTAGTCTCAACTGTCTGAATCACAGGTATCCCTGTCATCTCAGCATTATGTGTCCTTAATAACTGGTAAGCACAGAAGAGGAAAGTGTTAAATATGTAGCTGTACAGCCAGGGATAGGAGCGCATGCCTTCAATCCCAGCACTCAGGAGGCACAGGCCTTTGTCTGAATGCCTCCAGTGACTTGGGGCCCATGATATCATTATTAAAGGATTTCTTTGCTAAACTTATTAAACTAAAATCTGTTTCCTTATAATTCCCATGGTTTGTTTCACCTATGACTATCAAAGCCAAGGCTTGCACTTTGTTTTAAATGAAGCATAGAAAATAAGGAAAATGAAGATGGCATAATTATTTTAAGAATTAAGAACAATCCATGTGCATAAGGCAGACACATATACACATAAGTAAAATATATAGAATTTTTTTAAAGAATTTTAAAAATTTGAAAAAGAGATCACTTGTAAAAGCTAACTGCTTATAAAATTTCCACTACATAAAATAAGTCAATTACTATTTTCTTTTAATTTCTTAGGCTTTCTGTTTTATTTTTGCTTCAGATACTATATGTATGTAACATTTATTTTGGAAAATAAATTTGTATATAGAAAATTTCTAATTACATAAAAAAATGCTTAATACTCTCTGTGAGTTTAAGGACTGGTCTACATAGAGTTCCAGGCCTGGGAAACTCTGTCTCAAAAAACACACAAAAGAATGTTTAATAATTTGGTCAAATTTTAGCCTAAGATTCTTTGTTACTTTGTTGCTGTTTGTTGTTGCTGCTGTTGCTTTTGGAGAGAAGGCTCACTCACTACACAGCCCTAGCTGGCCTGGAACTCCTGGCTGACCTCCATCTCACAGAGGTTTACCTGCCTCTGCCTCCCAAGTGCTGGGATTAACTGTGTGTGCCACCATGCCTGGCCTGGGTTAAGAGTCTTAATTTATTAGCAAACTATAATTATTTTATATATCATAGTATATTTTAAGGTACTAAATCATGATGAAGGAAGTGCTTAATTACATTAAGGGTCTATTTTCCTTTTTTTTAAGGGATGTTGAAAGTGAGGGAACTGTAAAATATATACTTATTGTGAACTGAAATCCTGAACTTTTTATATCTATGACTGTTCTTTCATGTTTTGGAAGGAAGCCTTTCCCTTTCTCATTGGTCTTTCCCACTAATTAACACCACAGTTTATTTTCTCTCTCACCAGGTTACTCTTTTGCTTATTTAATCCTTTCATGCATGTTGGAGGAAAATCATTGAACATTCAGAAAGAATATAATGTTCTATTTTTACTGACCTACTTACAATTCTTTATAAGAAAATAACCCAGTAACAGGTTATTTTAAAATAAGGCTTAACAATGGCCACCGGCTAAAAGGCATCTCAGGTGTAGCCTGGAGCACTGTCATAGGATTAGGCAAGGAATTTCATATTTGAAAATCTGTCTATTTTGTCTGTAGGTATTAAGATATTGATGCAGTGCATAAATAAAACAGTTTCTCAGTTCCTTACACATCGATCTGTTTTTATAATCTCCCTGCCCCTCTACTTGTAACAAGCAAGCCACAAGGAGTTTGAATTTTGCAAAGACAGTGTTGGTAAGGAAAACTAGAAACACACTATATCGTAGACTGCTTGTTTGGGATATATAGACTTTAAAAAAATCATTATTAGTTTTTTGAACCTCAATGAATAAGGATCGCCACCTAACAGACTTGATGTGAGTGTTCAATGTAAAATATGTTGCAAATTTTCTCCCAATAATGTAAGTACTTTTTGAGTAAGAATCACCTTCCCTTTTGAATATCGCATATGACCTGCAGCAATGGTGACAGCATGCACGTGACCCATCAATCAGAAACCCGGCATAAAACTGGGGAAAGGGTCAGAGGCCCTAACCTAAGAACTGTTAGCAGCTGATTACTGTTGGCTGTGGGAGAGTTGATCTTCTTTAAGGGAGAGGCTCTGGATAGGCTGCCTAGATCCCGATGGATGAATTTGCACTGAGGGACATCTGGTTACACTAACTTGACCTGATAGTCCTTAACATATATGACAGAATGCATGAAATCCATTGGGGGCGCTTTGAGAGAGTCTGGCCAAGGATGGGTATAAAGATGGTTAGGCTGCTTTGTATGAAATGCACAAAAATTCAATAAAATATACACAAAAATAAAATTTTTAAATATTTTAAAATTTTTTGCTTTTATTTGATGTGTACAAGTGTATTGCCTACATTGTATATAAGTGGGCCCGTGTCATGCAATGCCCATGGAGGTCAAAATATCCAGCCAGAAACCCTGGAACTGGAGTTGCAGACAGTTGTGTGCTAGGAATCAAACCCAGGTTCTCTGCAAGAGCAGCCAGTGCTCTTAACTGCTGAGCTGTCTTTTTAGCCCCTGAAAGAGGATTTTTAATGGGTGGTTAAGGTAACTTAACCAGGTACTCATGCCTGACTATGAGTAGCTTAGACAAAACACAACTATGAAACCAGAAAAGTCAAATATAAAACTTGAAAGCCAGCAATAAGGATAAATCTAATAAGATTTTGAAAGACATAAATAATGTTAATAACATTAAAATTAATAGCAATAAAATCAATAGAATTAATTTGTAATGAAAGCTAAAGATTTCTATGTAATTTATATCAACACCTTTTCATGATTGTACTTCAGGATTTTTATAAATATTTTCCACCGGTAAGAAGGTTCTGTTGACATTGCAAAGTGTCTGCAGAGGCTGAGTGTGATAGCTGTGAGGAAAGGCTCCCCATCTCGTGAGGAGGAAGGAGCATGTCGGCTGTCCACCAATTTCTTTGCCTCCTCAATGAGATTTACAAGAAAAGTAATACCTCTTTATGCCACTTTTCACTATGGAGATGCATTTCTGCATGAAGAATTCTATCGTACCCCTATATACGGAAAACTGCAGAACACTTGGGTACACAAATGCTTTTCTATTACTTGTAGTTTCTGTTCGTAAATGTTAACATGAAAGGGAAGAATGATGATAGATAAAGGCAGAGTCACCTTTAGGGGGAAGTTGTACAGAGACAGTGAGGATTCATCATGATCAAGATACACGGTATACATGTATAAAATTTTGAAAGTATAAATAAAATATGTTTTCAAATTGCTAGGCATGGAGATACACACCTTTAATCCCAGCACCTGGGAGGCAGAGTCAGGTAGATCTCTTTGAGATCAAGGCCAGCCTGGTCTACATAGTGTGATCAAGGTCTGCTAAGGCTACCAGGAGACCCTATCCAAAAAAAGAAAAAAAAGAATTTAAATCATTGAATTATTTTTTAAGAAGAAATGTAAAGAAGGAAAGGATAGACGTGTTCGGGCAGTCTTCCATTTTGCACAAGCTATGTTAAAAGAGAAGAAAGAGCTCCCCCTACCCGTCTTCAACTTCACCCAGCCTCCAATGCTAGAAAGTGCACTGCAGAGTGATGGTTTCTCCATGCCTTCATGTAAGGCTATCTGTAAGAGACGTGTCTCACCATCACTATGTATGCACAGCCAAGTAGCCAAGAGCCTAACCAAAATGATCAGTAAAGCAGACGCTTCTAAAACTCACACAAATTTATATTCAAAAAGTATGCACAATTTATATAACTTATGTTACATACAGGAGAAGACTGGGGGTGTTCTCTTTCACCATTTTGTGTAACTATAGGGAAACCATCATCTATACTCCGGTGAAGACTTTCTGGTGTTGACTTAGGTGGGGAACACTCATCCTTCTGTAAGTAAACCCTCATCCATTACTCTGTAAGTAAGTCCAATAGACTCCTTGCTTGCCCAGAGTACACTTTGGTAGAATCAATCATGTATTCATCATATATTTAACTACTTTATAGATACTTAGTAAGAAGATATTTCAGTCATCATTTCTAAGACATCGGTACCCAGTTCACCACTGTGCCCACGGTACATGCTGACACCTTCAGAAGTATTTGAAGAATTGAAACTGTCTTCTGCCAGCACCACATTGTGCTCATAATGGAAGTTATGGAAATTGTAACTGCAGGACAATTTTTGACAATATTTGACTCATTTCCACTACAAACACTGTTATTTTTGGTCACTTTGATGACTAATACATGTATCCACAAATTATTCTATCAGGAAATTTTACAAGTTCATTTGCTAAGATAAGGAGAATATAAATTTTCAACAAAATAAATATAATGTTATTTTATCTTACTTTAGCAAGAATTAATTCCATTGAACAAAAAACAAGTAATTACTAATTGGCCTTATGCCAGTATTTGCCATATGATGCTCAGATTTGAAAGTTCAGTAAAGAAACTAGTAGCATAGTTTATTAGAAACCATGTTATCTAACCTCTGGAAAATATTTTACTCTAGAGATGTTGTGTTTCATGTGTCTGCCCCTGTCACAAAGCATGCTTCCCATTCCTTGATTTTGCTGTCTCTAAAATTAAGCTTCTCCATGAGGTAGACACATAACTAGCCTAACAGATTAATTTCAACTGTCTTAATGCCCCTAGAATTCCAGCCAATAATCATATCTCAGTTCAACTAGGGAGAGAATTCACTAATGCTATCCAATTGGACAATTTATACATACTATCGGGAGACAGAGGCAGATAGATCTCTCTAAGATTGATGCCAGCTTGGTCTATATAGAGAGCTGACCAGCTAGGTTGCAGGGAGAACTAGTCTCAAAACAAACAAACAAAAAGAATTAATATTCATTAACAAATGTCTTAGAAAAATACAGATTCTAAAATGCTCTGTCTCTTCAGCTTAAACTAAATTTTTGTTCTCTATCATTTAAATATTTGATTCATAAGCAACAATAATCAGACTCCTAAAAATTAAAAAACCCAGTCAGTACTGTTTTTTGAACTGTGATTTAATCATGAACTATGAATATAGGACTTACACACTAATCATATTCAGCTGTGATGCTGTCAAAATGTACATTTCTTAATAGCACAGTTCTAAATTCTCTACCAAGTTCTCATGATTTAGCTAATTTTTTGTTACCTTTAAATGATTTCTTGATTTAAAAGTTGTATTAATATATAATAACTTTTGCAGTTCATTAGAGTTTTTCTAAAGATCTTTCAGCATATCTATTGGTAACTTTTAAGTAATTATTCATTATTATGAATGTTTTATTTGGTTCATGCTGTGGACATAAGATACCTGAAAATACATTAGAGTTAGCCAATGGTACTATCCTAAGACAAAATGGTAAAAATTTAATTTCTACTGGAGAACTCTTACAAATGATCTCTGCAGTGAACTAAAGACCACTGTCCGTGGATTTTAACATTCACTTCTGAGATACACTATAGCTAATAATGACATTTTTAAAATACGTTATTTATTATTTTTATGTGTAAGAGTGTATCGCCCGCATGTGTGTAAGTGCACCTGTGTCATGCAATGCTTGCAGAGGTCATAAGAGGGCATCAGATCCCCTGGAACTGAAGTTATGGACAGTTATTACCTGCTGTGGAAGTGCTGAGAACCAAACCCAGGTCCTCTGCAAGAACAACCAGTGCTTTTAACCACTCAGCCATCTCCCCAGCCCCTAATAATGACTTTAATTACAATGTTTGGTCAAAGAGGGACTATATAAGTACATCTTCCCTTCATGTGCTCTACACAAAAACCCTTCAGTAAAGATACCTCTAAGCAGCAGAATCATGTGTCAGCTTCCAAGTTTTCACTTTTTTTAGATGAGAACATTGTAGATATTTTACTTGTCTTTACTATTTGGAGCTCTACCTTTGATTGGTAGTGATGAAAGCATTGTGTAAAATGCATTGTGCCCTACTAAGACAGTTATGAATCTGGGTTTAATTTCAATATTTTTATTCACTTCAAGTTAACTACCTTTGATTTGTTTATTTAAAACACTATTAGTTAATGTCTGTATCCTAATGTGTGTTAGGATAACTGAAACAACAGAAAGTGAAAATGTAGATAAGGGTAAACAACTATATGCAGAACTGACAACTATATCTCTTAAGACTCAATGCCAGCAAGTTTATAAACTGATAAACAGTAATGAACACTGAAGGTGAAAAGATAAAGCAATATAAATGCTTTGGAAAATAATTGAAAATTACTTTATACATAGTCCCAAACCTTATGATTAACAATTCCCTTTTACAAATATTTGCCATGAAAATGTGTGTGTGTGTGTGTGTGTGTGTGTGTGTGTGCGTGTTCGACAGAAAACATTTAAAGGCTATTTACAGCAGTATTTTTTCATAAAATAAAAAAATGCAGAAAAATAGCCCAAATGTCCAATAAATAGAGAATAGGAAAAGATATATTATTAGAATGATATATCAAGTTGCCAGTTTAAAAAAACCTATAAAATTTTGCAGTAACTCAGATACACTTTAGAGACATAATGTTAGTGACAAAAGTCTAGTCACGGAAGCACATTTGCTTAGTAATGGCATCATCTTTGTGATACTGAAGAAAATATAGCACTGCCCCTGATGTACAGAATAAGAAATGTTCTGGGTGTTTTAAGGGTTTAAAGAAGTATCCTAGTGTGTATGTACATTAATAGGTTGTATATATAACAGAATAAAGCCAGGAAAGAGTAAAACAACGACTTTAGACTTACAGACAAATATCTTAATACCCTGGTCGTAAGAAATCATGTTAATAACATAGACTATTAGCAGAGGAAAATCTTTTTATTCTTTCTCATCTTAATTTATAGATATATCCTAAGTTGTCTTTTGCTTATTAAATGTACATTTGGTTGTTTTATGTAGTTTTCTGGACACATTTATAACTCAGAGTCAACAAAAGGCAGCCAAATTGATCATGAATTTTGATAAGCTGCATAGAGTAACTGTAGAGTCCAAACTCAGGGTTAAGTATGAATGGTGACTACAGATACATGAGTCTTCAACTTCAAGAGGAAATGCCTCTTCAACAGAGCACAACCCAAAGCTACCTTTGGATACAAGTAGCAGACTAGCCTTTGTGTCATAGAGAAAGTAATTCATCTTGTTTTATCCTTTGTGGTATACAGATAAAGAAAAAAATAAAGTCACCACAACAAAAACAAAAGCTCTTAAGTGTCTCTGATGCATCTTTCAAATTAGTGTGTTTGACCTTTTCTTAAAATTTTTTAACTATCACAAGGAAAGCAGTGGGAAGGCAGTCATGTGCTGAGGAGTGGTTAAAGGGCAAAAGAATTCACTGGTGTGAGAAGGGATTAGTGAGGGCTGGAGAGGAGGACCAGCCCCTCCCAGTTTGGGTGATCTGGTTTGGGATTTGCTGTCTGGCAGAAATCCACATGTAATTAACAGCTGGCTTCAGGAGACAGGCAAACACAGGATCCTGGCACTGAAGCAAGGTCTGCACAGAAGCCTCTCAGGAATCGGAAGCTCTGGTGAGCAGCTCTGTGGGGAGTGGGCAGACTGGTCAAACTCCACTAGCATGAAGTATTTTTTAGGGAAATTTGCTTGCTAAAAATCTGCTCCCAAGTCTTCTTCCAGGTCCATAGTTAAATGTTAGTAATGGTAGTTACCCGCTAGTGAATGCTTTTGATAAATTACATCTAGGACTAAGTCTTTTAATAGATTTATTTTATTTTTTAGTTGTGTGTGTGTGTATGTATATCTGTGAGGGTTTGTGCATGTGATCCCGAGGAGGGTAGAGGCAACATGTCCCATGCAGCCAGTGTAATAGGGGCTGTAAGTCACCTGAGTGGACAGTAGTAATCCAGCTCAGCTTGTCTGCAGAAGCAGTATGTGCTCTTAACCACTAAACCATCTCTCCAGCCCTAGGTTAAGTATTTTTAGGAGTTGAAGCTTTCAATGAAAATTCAAAGACAAAAAGAGTGGATTCAATGATCTAGGTATTATGCATGTCGAATATTTAAAGATAATTTTAAAATTTTATTTATTTATATATTTATTTTATTTAAATTTTTTTTTTATTGTTTGGAAATGTCATTTTATATTTTGGAGTGGGTTGGGGAAAGAACTTGCATAACTCTATTTTGCTTTCTTTTTTCAGCAGTATTTTTAGCTAACTGCTCTGTCTCTTCTATACAAAGATCTGCAAACTAGACCTGAGTCCTGCGCTCTTGCTTCCAGAAGAATGAAATCTGCTAAGATGCTCTTTCTGGGATCTATTTTACTCCCCCTGATGCTTTTTCAGCAGGCCTGGGCTCAGTTTCCAAGAGAATGTGCCAACGTTGAGGCTCTGAGAAGTGGTGTGTGTTGCCCAGACCTGTCCCCTTCCACTGGGCCTGGGACTGACCCCTGCGGCTCTTCATCAGGGAGGGGCAGGTGTGCGGCTGTGACTGCAGACTCCAGACCCCACAGCCCTCACTACCCCCATGACGGCAGAGATGACCGGGAGGACTGGCCTCTGAAGTTCTTCAACAGAACGTGCCAATGCAATGGCAATTTCTCAGGACACAACTGTGGGGTGTGCCGTCCTGGCTGGAGAGGAGCTGCATGTGACCAGAAGGTTCTCACAGGTAACTGGAGAAAAGAATGGGATACATGGTCTAGGGCCTGGATGGGACGCAAGGCTGTCCACTGAGACCTTGATTGTTTAAGCACAAAATCATTAAAACTGTGGTCTAAAACTATCCTCAGATTATGTGCATAATAAGCTGTACAAGAAAACTGAATTTTACTTTTAACTGTGGATTCTGTTCCGCAAAATATCTCATGTATAAGCAAATACTTCAACATAATAATTATTTTTTAATCCAAAACACATCAACCACATCTGGTGCCAAGCATCTTGGAAATGATACTCAACCAGTAAAATAACTTGTAGCCGGTTTGAACAGGTACACATGTAGCCACTAGTGGGTGAAAGGAACTCGGTGTGTTGTCACATGATTGTGCTGATTTTCTGCCTTTACCTACAAGGACAGGCGTTCTCATGTCTTAATTGTTTTGTCCTTTTAAAGTCAGGAGAAATCTTCTCGACTTAAGTACAGAAGAAAAGAACCACTTCATCAGGGCCCTGGATATGGCAAAGCGAACAACTCACCCTCAATTTGTCATTGCCACCAGGAGGTCAGAAGACATACTGGGACCAAATGGCAGTACACCACAGTTCCAGAACATTTCCATTTATAACTACTTTGTTTGGACACATTATTATTCAGTCAAAAACACTTTCCTTGGGATAGGGCAGGAAAGCTTCAGTGATGTGGATTTCTCTCATGAGGGGCCGGCTTTTCTCACGTGGCACAGATACCACCTACTACAGCTGGAGAGAGACATGCAGGTATGCTGATCCATTTTCAGACCCTTAGACATGATCTGCCCTGAGCATAGTCACTGTAATTCACAGTTGCTTTCAATGATGGAAATATGTCTTGCCGAAGGCCTTCCATGGTCCCGAGGTGCTTTTGACTTTCAGCTAAGTTTCTCCCCAGACTGATGCCTTACTAATTAACCAAACTTGATCTTTGGTGAGGTGAAATGAAAGTAACCCAAAGATGAAAAAACCAACTGAGATATTCTTAGGTATGAATGAAAAGTCTGGGACTTTTCTATAGCTTAATATCTGTAAAAAAATGACTCAAGAAATTTGAAATGAAAGATTCTCGTTTCCACAGCTTCTTTCTCTGTGGAATGTGAGCAGATGCCCCCTCTTGGCCTGGGAGTGAGTGTACACATCCCTCTCCCTCTGTGCCTGTCCAAATGTATACCATAGAGCCAGATGCTGCTCTGACAGCTGAACTCAAGGACGTAGATCCTAGTTAGGTATTTACCTATTCATTAAACTACGCTCTTTCATGCCCCTACCTACCATTTTGGGGCTTACAGACTAACCAATATACAAACATCACATAACTATAAAGAAATCATGGTGTGTCCATTTTCTTGACTGTACTAATCACTTCACTTTATCTATATACATATATACACATCACTATATATATATATATATATATATATGTATACATATGTAAACATCATGTTGTATAGCTTAAATACATACAGTTTTTAAGGATCCAAAATTGGCATATCTCCAGACATTCATTTTCATTTGGAAATACTGGCTTTTGGAGGAGACATAAAGTAGTAGACCTCAACTCAAACACAGTACACCTATTTGCCTTTAAAGCAAGTGTACTCAAAACACACTAAAACATCTGATAGCATAAATATCTATCTTACTGAGTTTTCCTTTTTAGTAACTGTTCAATTGTTTGAGAAAAATACTGTTATTTTAAAAATAAAAGATCCAGGGTCTAGGGTTTAGTTCAGAGGTGGAGCACTTACATAGCAAGCATGAGTCCCTGGGTTAGAACTCAGCTATGAAATCCATAAACTAAGCTTGTTTCTCATGTAAACAACAGTTGTGATCTCTACTCCAAATTTAAACATAAAAGTAACTGAAAAAGGTCTAAAGAAAAAAGAAAATGTATCCAGACCCATCTGTTGATGTGCTGAATGCTGTGCCAGCATTTGGGGTGGGGGTGGGGGACAGGGAGAAGGAGAAGAAACAGAATTAATGCCTTGCAATACAGTATGAAATATTTGACAGTAGTCTATCCATTTGCACTTTGAAGGTGATTAAATGAGCTCATCCAGTACTTTGAGCATTGTATTTTAAAGCTCTGATTACAAGGAAGACATTTAGTAGATTATGAGTAGATAAATCTGTCATTTGTAATTGACCTAGATCTTCATTCCCTCCAGGCATTTTCCCTTGGGCACACCAAAATGAAAGAGCAGGTGGAAAGTATCTAAAACCCCCAAGTTTTCCCATGCACACTTCGACCTCGATGACTTGCATTTTCTACCCCGAAGCACAAAGCATCCAACACATTAGAGTTACATGTGTCTCACGCAGCAGTGACATATGAATATACTCTGACTCCCAAATGTCAGCTGCTCAACCACTGTCGATCCATAAAGACCCCACAGACGCTGTCACTAATTTTTATAAAACCACCACAACAGCTTTCATGTGAGAAGACAGACCCCTGGAGATCAATAACTAGGTGTGACTTGAAAAGCATCTAGACAGGCCTCCAAAATGCCCAAGGATAAGGAAATGTCTCCTAGAAAGGAATTAAAGTAAAAAGGCAGACTGTTTGGAGGGCCCGGAAGGCCAGAGGCAGCTCCACATTAAATCTCACCCTCTTTATGTAACTCCCAAAGGCCAAAGTGATTTGAAGGAAGGAAGAACATACCTTAAGGAGCCCAACAAAATAAGCATGTGATCTTGAACTTAAACATTTCCAAAAGTATGAGATCATTTCTAAATGGAAACTAGGTCACTAGTCTCAGAAACAATAGGCACAGAATTTATTCTGCTTCTGTTTAGCATTTTATGTCTTATGAGTTTCGGGCAGTTTAGATTTGGAGCATGAGTCTCTAAATAAAACACCTTCGGTGCTTAGGAGACAAAGTGCGAAAGAAAGCGTGTTGTGTCCTCAAACTAGAGTCTACCTAACTATAGTCATTCAAATTAAATTAAAAACAAAAATGAAACAAAAATCACTGCTCTGCAAATCATTTCAAAGCTGAGGTTACATCCTACTAAGAGCCTGTGGTTCTTAAGTTAAAAAGAGGAAAACAGAAATTAGAAATATTGAGAAGTAGATATTATTATGAATAATTTTGATATAACCAATAGAATCTGCCAATAAAGAAAAAGAATTCTCCTTAAAAATTATTTGTAGAAATTTCTGCCTGAGTTGAGTTTCATTGCCTCTATTGCATAAATTACAAACTTAGTTACTTTATTTATTTATTTTTATGTGTATGAATGATATGCCTCCATGTATGTAAGTGAACCTGTGTCTTTCAGTGCCTACAGAGTACAGAAGAGGGTGTCAGATCCCCTGGAACTGGAGTTACAGACAGTTGTTAGCCACCATGTGGGTTCTGGGATTTGAACTTGGGTTTTCTACAAGAGCAGTCAGTGCTCTTAACCACTGAGCCATCTCTCCAGCCCTAGAAACTTAATTAAGATGTTTAAATACTTGTATTAATACCAGGTATTAATACAGTACCTGGTTCCTTAGTGGCTAAGAAAGAGTTAAAGGAAATGAATTTCAGAGCAGAGCAAGCAAGAGAGAAACACAGAACCAGGGAGCGCTAACGCCTCTTCTGTGATTTAGGAAATGCTACAGGAGCCTTCTTTCTCCCTTCCATACTGGAATTTTGCAACTGGAAAAAACATCTGTGACATCTGCACTGATGACATGATGGGTTCTAGAAGCAACTTTGATCCAACTCTTATAAGCCCCAACTCTGTTTTTTCTCAATGGAGAGTGGTCTGCGAATCCTTGGAAGACTATGATACCCTGGGAACACTTTGTAACAGTAAGTTCCAAACAACAGCTCACAGTCAGAATTCCTCATTAGATAAGGATGTTGTGCTGCCTGGAAGGCCTGTCTGCAGCATGAAATCTGCCCAGGCATTAAAGAATCAGTGCAGGTGCACACGGAACACCCATGAGTCAAGGCGAGCTACAGGGTGCTCCTAAGGAACACAAGAACCTGTGTATTGTGTTGGTTTTCCTCAGCATTTTGACAAGTGCTTTGCTAATTTCTTTGTTTTCAAGGAGGCTAGTAGAGACTGATCCTCTTAATACACTCAGCACTGCTTAGCAGTCATGTGTCTTGGGTTGGAATTTCACTGAAAGTCTTTCCCATGCAATTCTGAAATATGTAAAAATAGTTGGAAAAGCTCTAAAGTAAAAGGGGAGGGAAGGAGAGGAGAGAAGAAAAGATCTGTATGTTTATTTAGTCAGAGAATTCAAAACCATAATATGACTTAGGGAACAGCTTTCAGAAAAGGAAGATACTGTAACAAGTGGCACCTGCTGGCTATCTGCTTTCAGCTCTTCCAGAAGAATGTAGGTGCGCACCCAGCCCCTTGTACCAGGGTCCTCTCTTGGGGATCTGATGGAGCCTCTGGCACAGGTTACTCATGATGAGCTCGCTGTTCTCTTCCTTGAACCATATTTTCTTCCGTGTGCTATTAACACAGATTTTAATCATTGGAGTTATCTATTATATCTTATCTTTTTATTCTTCAGATATTTCAGGATTTATTTTCCATATAAAAACTAGGACAGTAAAGTATTTTCTAATAGTTACGATATATTATTCTGCACACACTTTATGCATCAACTTTACTTCTTAAACTTAAAAAGAGAACAGGCTAAATATATCAAAGAAGCTAAGTATATTTTCACCATTAGAAAATTATTCAGCTTTCAGAAGCTGGGTTCTGTGACATATGCCTTTAGTTCCAGCACTCCAGAGGCAGAGGCAGGCAGATCTCTGTGAGTTCAGGGGCAACCTGGTCTACATAGTGAGCTCCAGGCCAGCTGGGGCTATAGGTCTCAAAAAGACCAAAAAACACTTATTTAGCTTTCTATTAATATAAGAAATGTAATAATATATGAAATTTTCCTTTGTGGGAGTTTAACACACTTGTGACAGAGGAATAAAATTGAAGATCAGAGAATATTCAAACACCAACACATCCATCTCTTTCCCACCAGGCTGTTGTATTTGAGTCTGGGAGTTTCCTAATTATTTTCAGTCGTGCTCATCATTAGATATCAAAATAAGCCATCATTTTCTGTGTCTGTATATGTGTGCGTGCAGGACACATGAGTATGAAAGCCAGAGCACAACCTCAGGTGCGGTTCTTTGGCCTCTATCTCATAGAGATCTGTCTGCCTCTGCCTTCTTCCCACCACCACACCTGCCTCGTTTCGACACAGTTTCTCACTGTCCTGGAGCTCATCACGCAGGCAAGGCAGACAGGTCAGAGACCTCCAGGATCCTCCTGCCCCTCCCAATGCTGGTATTACAAGAGTACCAACATACCTCATTTTCTTTGATGTGGATTCTGGGTGTCAAACTTAGGTCCTCCAGCATTTTACTGTCTAAACTATTTTCTTAGTCTATAAAGCATAATTTAAAGGAGTAAATGAAAATATAGCCTAACTGGAGAAAAGTAAAAAATATTTCATTCTTGTTGTGTTTTTTTCCTAAAATTCAGTTTAACAAATCTCACAACTTCCAAAACATACTTTCATGAAAAGTTGAGGATTATTTATTTTGGATTAAACCAATTTTAAGATTATCCATTGTTGGGGCAGGAGAGATGCTCAGTGGTTAAGAGCACTGGCCGCTGTTGCAGAGGATCTGAGTTCAAATTCTTGCACCCATGTATCAGCTAATAAGTGTCTATAACTCAGAGTCCAAAAGATCCAATGTTCCTTTCTGACCTCTAGGGCATTGCACAACTGGACTTACAGACCTGCATGTATGTATACACGCTTGTATACATTAAATGAAAAGCTAATAAACAAAATGTTGTAAAAAGTTTATCCATTGTTACAGTTCAAGATGTAACCATCAAGCAGTCTATTTATTCAACATGGTAAAAATGGACAGTAAGATGACTCAGCAAAAGCCATCATGGTGCCAAGGTTGACAACTTGAGTTTGACACCTAGGACCTATAGGGTGGGAGAGTCATCTATCCACGTGAAGGGAAAGAGATCTGAGAAATACCGTGAAGAGAAAAACCAATGCTTTCCACATAAAGAATCAAGAGGAGAGCGTAAGGAGAATGTTAGATGTCACCAACTCACGTTTTAGTCTACAAAATTTGGTGCAACGAGCATATAACAATAAAAGTTTGCAATATCTAAGGAAGAATTGCTCTAAGATGTACATGTGTTAGTCTCCCAGAAGTTATCTTCCTATCTGTATGTGTGTACAAGCACAAACTCACAGGAACAGACACAAACACCCACACAAATAAGAATGATTTTAAAGGTCAAACATGCTAAAGAATAAAGGGAAACAAGCTTCTGTCAATCACATCATGTGTCTGATATGGTGTGAGGTGCTTAGTTTGTGTCTTGTTCAATTCTCATAGAAATTCTTTCTCTTTCCTACTTTCTTTTCCTGGAAGATCTTGTCCATTTCTGTAGTGTTATCATCATCTTCTTCAGGAGACGCATACATGTACATCTTAGAGCAATTCTTTCTTAGATATTGCAAACTTATTTTGTTATATGCTTGTTACATCACGTTATGTAGACTAAAACGTGAGTTAGTGACATCTAACATTCTCCGAGCCCTTACGCTCTCCTCTTGATCATTATGTGGAACGCATTGATTTTTCTCTTCACGGTACTTCTCAGATCTATTTTCCTTCACATGTTTTGACCTTCCCATTCATTTCTATGCGGAAATTTCACAAGGATGTTTCAAGTACCCCATAGGATGTTAATAGCTGCACTGGCAAAAGTTGTCCATGTACAAGCTAATCTTAAAATCACTGGAGAGAATCGAACTGCTTCAACTGGTATCTACTATCCAATGCCTCTACCGCAAACTCCACAAAGGAAAACTAAGTACAGTATTTCAAAACTCAAGCTATCAGTACTTTTCTTTCTTGGAATTTATTGATAACTCCCTGAATAGTAACCCCCCAAATATTAGCTGAAGCTCATAGTTTAGAGTTAATAGTGCCTGAAAAAAAGTTTATGGTCCTCTACATATAAGAAATGTACATGGACACTCCAATCTCATATAGGTCTGTGCTTTGTCTAAAGGTATTTGAAAGTTCTTCTGATAATACAGGGTGTAGGAAGCACTATGCTAAGGATTGCTTGTGTAGAATGCTTGTAAATGAAGGGAAAAGAATGGAGATTGAAGCTGCAGTGTTCTCTCTCCCAGTCCGCTGCATTATCTGCCTGTCCATTTGGGGGCATGTTTCTGGACACCACAGGGCATGCTGATGCAAAGTACCCCTAACCACACTTCCCCCTCCCACCTACCCAGGGTGCCAGTTTCTCGCCACCACCTAATGAACAACTATAATCCTTTTAAAAAATTGTTATTTATATGTGTCCATGATTTTTGTCATGTATGTGTGGTGGCCTGTGGAGGCCAGAAGAGGGTGTCAGATGTGGAAGCTAGGAATCAAACTGGGGTCCTCAGGAAGAGCAGCCATCTCTCTAACACAAGTATAACCTTCTAAACTCGGTGCCTAATTTCTTCATAACATGGCTCTGGTCTAGCTCCTCATTGTCCCCATAGGCTGCTGTGCTCCAAGAAAGCTTTTATCCATACAAATCCCTTTTCACAGCTACATGATCTTTCCTCTCAAAGGTTTGCACCAAACCCCTTGGCACTTAGAATATCCCAGACCCTGTGCCAAGATATTGGTGAGAATTCATGATTCATGTTCTGCAAGGATTCTTGTGACCAATGGAAGGAAGCTTAATATTCTGTTAGGTCCTCCTTCTATGCCTCGAAAAATTTCTAAGACTTTACCTGTTTAAATTCTCAATCCTTCAGGATTCTTTGTTTCTGTTCTTCATTCCCTCTCTCTCTCTCTCTTTCTCTCTCTTTCTCTCTCTCTTCCTTAAGGCACATGTCACATGTACATTATCTATACTTAGTATATCTGTGCATTAATTAGTTGGTAGCTACCCTTCAAAAACCTTAATTAGTTGATGAAAACGGTGGACAATGTTTGTTGATTGAAATATGCACAATTCTCCAAAGAGATTTAGGATTATTTTTTCCTTATTATTTCTCTGAAGATTTGAAACAGATGGCACTTGGGTGTAAAATTTCATACATATGTGAAGTATAGATTTTAGTTTGGAATTTAGGTTTGTGAAATTATTTTTAACAAAATTCAGTTTCTCACTTTGTTACATTCTTGTGATGAAGCATCTTGCAATTTAACAAACACTAGGACTATTGGTGTGATAATTTTTTCCTTTGGATTTTTAAAAGATTTTTATCTTTTAATGATGTGTGTGTCTATGTGTGTATGTGCTCATGAGTACAGGTGCCTGAGGAGGACAGATGTCTGGGATGTCCCTGGAGCTGGAGTTGGCAAGCAGTTGTGAGCCATCTGACATGTTGGGAACCAAACTCAGGTCCTCTGGAAGAGCACTACATGCTCTTAATCACTGAGCCATCTCTTCAGCCTAGGCCTTCAGAGGTTTTTGTGCCTCACATATCTTTGTAACTCACAAAAGTAGGACATAATTTAGATGTATTTCACTGTAAGATGTTAAGCATGTATTTTCTCTTTTGTCCCTTAGAGGACCAATTTTTCAGTGTTTGTGCTTCATATAAGATTGCAGAGAGTGCTGGTGTGCTGGCGCACGCCTCTAATCCCAGCACTCAAGAAGCAGAGGCAACTGGATCTCTGTGAGTTGAAGGCCAGTCTGATCTACATAGCCAGTTCAAGGCAGCTGAGGCTGCAGGGAGACCCTGTCTCAAAACAAACAAACAAACAAACACACAAACAAACAAACAAAAAAAGTGCAGAGAGCAGTGCTCATTCCGGAGACAACCTTTAACAATTTGTATGCCCTGTTCCTCCCTCAGGTACTGAGGGTGGGCCCATCAGGAGAAATCCGGCTGGAAATGTGGACAGACCAATGGTGCAGCGTCTTCCTGAACCACAGGATGTCACTCGGTGCTTGGAGGTCGATGTGTTTGACACACCTCCTTTTTATTCCAATTCTTCAAATAGTTTCCGAAACACAGTGGAAGGTAAGTAAAGAAATGTGGTATTTTGAATTAAATTTGTTAGGAAAGGATGCTGAAATGCCCCAAATTGGATGCCGTGTTGACCATGGGGGTGCATATAAAACAGCTCTTTACTACAATTCAGTCACAAACAATTTTCTCCTCAAAATATAACTTTTGTTTAAAAAAATCAGATTTTGTTTGATTTTCATAGGAGAAGCCATTGTAAATTGTTCTTTTAGATAGTGAAAAACTATTTAAACTTTGTTTCTAGCAGTTATCTGGCCAATTTGTATAATAACATCAAGATCTAACATTAACAGATAATATCTGAGAATTGAGTACTGATAAAATTCTTTCTTTAGAAAAGTAAGATTAACAAATTTATGTTCTAATTAGTTGGCAGTCTGTAAAGTCTGATTTGGGCACATTTTATTTAGGTTGTGGCATCTTGTAACCACTTGTAAAGGTCTATAAATATTGAAATCAGCATCTACTAATTTTAGCATGGTTTTCTTCATTTAACAACCCTAAAAGAATTTTAATCCAAATGATGTGATAATACATTCAAATTTGTAAATGAATATAATTTTTCAACTTTATTATTATACACTTGTTACTATTGAAATTTAACATAAGTACTAATTAGTATTACACATTAGATGTTTCCTACCCCTTTCCAGTAGAAAAGGAATGTTCCATGATATGAAACACATGATATGTAAATCCAATGATTATTTTTCATTTTATTCCCTTATATTACCAAAATTGTGTACATTCCTCATATTTGTTTAAATTTTATTAAGTCACTGACAGAATTGATTCAACAGTTACTACATTTTCACTATACAGGTATCTATAAGGTTATAAATACTGATTTCTTTTTAAAAATGCAGAATCAAAATATTAGGAAATAAATCTATGAAAAATGAATGAATGGATGAATGGATGAATGAATGGCTCTCAGGTACATAGTGCTTCAACTGGATCAGACACACTGACCTCTATCCCAGATCTATCCGGATTGCTTTCTGACCAATTCTGCATTCACTCTCAACTGTCTACTATGAAAATCCTCTAAATACTTTGACAGTGCTCTTTCAAGATGTTTAAAACTAGTATGGGAATAGTAGGAAGATGCTGGGACATTTTAGCTTCCCCATGAAAAACAATTTTCTAAAGTAAATAAGCTAACAGTCATTGTAAAGAGGACCATAGGGGACAAAGGTAACATCTGGCATTTAGGTTCAGGACAGTCGGAGCCGTGCTCTCCAATGGAGCCAGCAGCTTTGAGCAAAACTGGGAGATTTCCATCAGCTTTATTTCCAAGTAGAACAATGTCTGCCTCGTCAAAATTCAGCACTCCATGTGTTTTGACTGTTGTCCTTTGCAGGTGATTATTTTTAACCCAGAAGCTGCCTTTAGAAAGCCATATTAGCGGCTTAGAACTAACCTAGTTCTGAATATAGCAAGCAAATGCCATCAGCCATTGCTACAGAGAGGCAGTGTTATTAAGCTAAGGCAATATTTAGCCTGACAAGCTTTGGAGAAACTGTTTCCTATTATAATTATGACTGTTGACTAGCAGGGTTTTCTACTATTTTCATCTTTATTTTTATATCTAGGTTACAGTGATCCCACGGGGAAATACGACCCTGCTGTGCGAAGCCTTCACAATTTGGCCCACCTCTTCCTGAACGGAACAGGAGGACGAACGCATCTGTCTCCCAACGACCCTATTTTTGTTCTCCTGCATACCTTCACTGATGCAGTCTTTGATGAATGGCTCAGGAGGTATAATGCTGGTGAGACACTTTCATATGCTTTTTGCAGGCTCTGAAAATGGAATATTCCAATGGCATGGTTATCAATTTAAGCTGGCACTTGACACCCATAAAATATACTCCAAAACAAGGATGAAATAGCTATACAATCTAGCAAATTCCAAATATTCAAAACCACTCTGAAACTGCAGAAGTTAACTTTAAGATGACACTTAGATCATTCATAGGGCAACTAACCAGGTAATTCCTTCTCATTTTTGTTATGAAAAAGTGAATAGCATGTTTCTCAAGTTTTTCTTACTCACATTTTCAAAAAGACATTCTCATTGCTTTTTATATAAATGGAAGTAGATGGTCTCTTTTAGATGTTACAAAAGACAAAACAGTCCATAACCATAATCTATAGTTCTGAGTTATTACTTTGTGGCCTGACAGAAATGGAAAGTTTGCTCAACTTGAAAAGTTAATGATTTTTACGCACACTGTAGGAAATCTATTTTAAGTTCCTTTCAATGAATTGTGTAAAATATCGTTTTAAAGGCCTCATTTTCTGCACTCCTACTCAGTTAAGAGAACTGCATTGCTTCCGAAAGCCATGAAAGTTTAAACATCATAGATTTTCACATTTTCAAAGTGTTCTGAATTTTGGCTTCTGTCCCTTTACCATGCACATAAACGTGGTATCAGAGGTTAGCTCTCTATTGCCAACCCAGAGAGGCCAGTCCCTTATTTTCCTTTGTTTTTGTATGTGCTGGAAGCCTTTACTGCAATATGTTCCAGATCATTAGTTTATTCCCTTGGAAATTATATAAGAAACAAATAAGTTGCCAAATGTGGTGGTGTGCATGTCATTCTAACGCTTAGGAGCTTGAGGCAGAGGATCATCAAGTGATAATGTTCAAGGACATCCTATGCTATAAAAGGAAACTCCATCTCAAGAATGACAAATCAGACAGGTACCTTACACGTAAATGCTTGCTCCATTGTCAGTTCTTATGAATATATTAATTGGTGTTCTGCTTCTATTTCATGAATATTTACTTATGTAACAACAAAACACAGTGAATTATCTGCAAGTTATAGTGTCAGGTCCTTTGAAGTGAAATAAGAAATTAAGATTTTTGTGATGCACTTTAGTGATAATAATCTGGGTTTTCCTGCATCTCTGACTTCATAGTCATGTCCCCGACTCTGTGACCGGTAGCTTTACTTCAGACACTCTCTTTTCCCAAGTCTTTCCAAAGTGTTCAACTTACTAGAAGAGCAAGACTGCACTTTCTATAAGCATAGTTATCAGTTTATGGGTGTTTAGCTAGATTATTTTTACTGTAGTAATAAGCAACTGGAATTAATAGGTTAGGAATTAGCAAAACCATCAACTGTTAAATATGTGGTTGGGGAACCAGATCACAACATGCAAGTTCTATCTGTGCAGTCGTGCTCAGGGCTGTGAGTATGAGCAGGTTTTCAAAGGGAATGGAAATGGTCTCTTAAGTTTTCTTTAGATTAGGAAAGTGTGTATTCCTCTATTTTCGTGCCCTGTTTGAATAATTATTTCACATTCATGTTAAATTGTTAGAGTCTCCAGGCTTGAATCTAAAGCTAGTTGATGAACCAGAATGCAATAATTTACTTCTTATTTTCCTATAGATGCCTTTGAACTATCTATAGTTTGTCTTCTCATTACTAGATATGTAAGTATTAAGCAAAGAAGAACAGTAAATAAACAGTGAAACATACAAAGGGGACTGAGGCATGTCTGACAAAATCATGACCATAAGATTAAAGGAAAAGACAATATAATATTTTTTAATTGCACAAAAACAAAACCTATACAATCAGCTACTTTCTTCAATATTCCATATACTTTAAAATGTCCCTTGGAAAACTGTCATAAAACAACTAATGGGAGAAGCAAAAGTAAGAACTTTAGGGAAAAGTTCGGTGGGGGGGGCTGTTGTTTGGTTTGGTTTGATTGAGACAGGGTCTTCCTATAGCCCCAGCTCACCTGGAACTCGTTATGAGGACCAGGCTGGCCTCAGTCTCACACAGATCTGTCTGCCTTTGCCTCTCAAGTCCTGGTATTAAGGGCATATGCTGCCATACCTGGCTAGAAGAATTTTTAGAATGGTCCCCAAAGCAGAAGATTCTTCTGAAATAAGTCTGGGATCAAATGATAGGGTTTTTTTTTTTTTCAAAATGTGTCAAAATATTGAGGGCTCTTCAGAAATTAGAACTGTAGAATTTGTTATTAAAATCAGAAATCAAAATAATTATATTTTATAGGTAAAGCAAATTATGGCTTTTCGCAATATAATGTTCACAGATTCCCATCAAACATACGATGATACAACACAGCACACCAAATTCGAAGGACAAATGGAGACATTTGTATTCAATAACTGGCAATCTGTAACATATAATTCAACTTCTCTCTTTTCAACTTAAAATTAACTATGCATTCAGTTCCAAACAGTAGCAGAGAAGTCCAAAACATTGTTTCAGAAGAAACTGGTACATTAAATGATCATTACCTCTTGAGCTGGGGAAGAAATGAAGCAATCAGACACCCTCAAATATTAGCTGAGCAGCTAATATTTCCTGGACAATGTCCTAGGAATGAGAAGCGGTATGCAAAACTCTCCAAAGCTTTTTTTTTTTTTTTGGCCTCTTCCAAAGCAGTTTTTCAGGTTTCAATTTTAGAACTTTTTGGTAACAGTAAAAAATGGAAATATACGTAATGGTGATTTCTCTAAATGTAGACAGAAAAAATATTAAACAGACATATTTGTAGTCAGGGCCAATCAGCTCTCAGATTTGAATTGCAGACCTTGATATGAAAAAGGAGGAGTTTTTCTCTTCTTTGATTCTGAAAAATATGTTTAATGAGTTTTATGTAATTAGCTTCTGTAATTGAAAGAAAGAACAATTCATGATCATCTTCTATGCTAGAATACAAAAATCCTCCTGCTTTTAATGTTCTTTTTCTATCAAGGGAATGGTTGGTGCTGTCTGTGAAGCAGTTCAGTTCTGTTTTATGGAATGCTCTGCTCTGCTGAGTGAAACTCCTCGATTCTTTACTCAGAGTAAAATATGAAGAACTTTTCAGATGTTCCTTATGGACTAGGCACCTTCAGAATATAACAGCTACTCTAATATTAACCTTGTGTCTCTTAACAAGTTGTCTTGGGACTATTTTAGATATATCTACCTTCCCATTGGAAAATGCTCCCATTGGACACAATAGACAATATAATATGGTACCATTCTGGCCTCCAGTTACCAACACGGAAATGTTTGTTACTGCTCCAGACAACCTGGGATACGCTTATGAAGTTCAATGGCCAGGTCAGTGTTGAAAGCTTGTTTTCACTATGGTATTCTCCAAAAACAAATCTGTTATTACATTTTGAGGCTGACAGTTTCCACTGGATACAAAGCTTTCTGATGAATCACAAAGAAAGAATTTATCTCTTATTGAGTGCTCACTCTGATCCAGTACTGAGCTAATTGTTCCTCATTGTATCTCATTTAATGTTCATAGTCTTTGGAGGCAAGTAGTACATTTCTCATTTCGCAAACAAGGAAGCTCAAAATTAGAAGTTAATTCTTTTTAAATGTTTAATCTTGATGTGTATGAGTGTTTTGCTTGCATGGATGTAAATGTACCATGTGCACGCAATGCTGGTGGAGGCCAAAAGAGGGCATTGGATGCCCTGGCACTGGAATTAAGTATGGCTGTTAAGTGTCATGTGGGTGCTGGGAACTGAGCAGGGGAACCTCTGGCAGAGCCCCCAGTGCTCCGAACTGCTGACTCTCTAGTCCCAGAAGTAAATTCCTAAAGACTGCATTTCCAGTAAAGGAGAGAGTGAGTTTTGAGCTTAGATCCCCATAATATCACCGATTTTCCCATGAACCACGTTGCTTTCTTTTAGTTATAAATAGAGTTTGACGCTTCTGAGACTTTAAAATTCAAAGCTTTTGCTTATAAATCTTCCTCAATAAAGACAACAGAACACAGTGGAAGGTGACAGAACTGGGGCCTTGGAAAACCTGGGCTCCAAAACCAGCTCTTTTTCCTACTAGCCCAATGGATTTGAGCAGGATCTCAGACACTTTGAAAGCTCATGTTTATGAATTTAGAATGGAAATGGTAATAACTCCCAATATGACTTAATAACAGAATTAAAAAGTATCTTCAAGATAACCAGTGCTATACCCACACAGTACAGCCAGTAAAAACTAATATGAGGATTTTCTCTTAAAGTGCCTTGAATAGTGGCCTAAATTTGAGATGTCCACTTTTGTTGGTAATTATTTTAACATCTGTCTTTTTACTCCCATTTTATTTTTCAAATAGGTCAAGAATTTACCATTCCTGAGATTATTGCCATTGCAGTAGTTGCTGCACTGTTGCTTGTAGCGGTAATTTTTGTGGGTGCTTCTTGTCTGATGCGTTCTAGAAGCCTCAAGGATGAAACCAGTCAGCCTCTCCTAACTGATCACTACCAACGCTATGCTGAAGAATATGAGGAACTCCCGAACCCTAATCAGTCCATGGTCTGACAGCACAGCACCTTCATAAGTACTAGGGATCAACCTCTCTGAAGCACACTGATACAGTTGCTAACTCTATTTTCTGATTCTATGTGACTTCATTTCATACATAGACATATGTTGGAATTAAAGCATTATTTTTCAGAGATGATAATTTAGAATTTTTTTCAATAGGTTTTAATTATTAGTTTTATTTAAAATGGTACATTGGCCAGGTATGGTGGCACACAGGTTTAAACCCAGAGCCCAGGAAGCAGAGCTAGGTGGATCTCTGTGAGTTCCAAGCAAGTCCAGTCTACATAGCAAATTCCAGGCCAGCCAGGGCTACCTAGAGGGGTTCTACTTCAAAAAACCAAAAACTAAAAAATAAAATGAAATGATACATTGTTCTAACTTCATATTTAAGGGGATGACATGATGACCTTTAATGCTCTAAATACTGGCTACATGCTATAAATAAATATGAGTGTTTTGCCTGCCTCATCAGGATCCCATTTATTTACAACAGCACACAATTTATTTAACTAAGTAACATGACTGCCTTTATATCTGCTGACCAGAATCAAAAATGGCAGTGTGTGCATATGCTAACATTAGAGATGGCCACTCCTGTATCCAAACCAGAGGTTTTTCATCAAAACTACTTTCTTTTACACAAAAAGCATAGCAGTTTATTATCAGCTCTGAAAAATAATGCCTCTAACTGTACCGCATGCATGAAGAACCAGTGTTGGCAAGAAGCACGTGCCAGATCCCCTGGAATTGGAGCTTCAGGTGGTTGTTAACTACCATATGGGTGCTGGGAACCAAACCTGGGTCCTCTCTGCTAGCACTTTTAACCACTGAACCATTTCTCCAGCCCTTCTTGTATTATAATATGTATTTCTATCTTTCTTGCTTACTTTGTGCTACAAAGCAATATTCCTAAGATCAACTATCCATGGTAGTCATAAACAAATATTTTACTTCAAATTGGTAAAACGATATAATAGTGGGGCTGGAGAGAGGGCTTAGCAGTTAAGAGCACTGACTACTCTTGCAGAGGACCTGAGTTCAATGTTCAGCACACACATGGCAGCGAACAAACAATTGTAACTCCAGTTCCAAAGGATCTGATGCCTTCTAACCTCTGCAGGCATTACACAACATGGATGCACTTGCACACATGCAGGCAATACACTCTACACATAAAGTAAATAGCCAGGCATGGTGGTGCACACTGTTAGTCCCAGCACTCAGAGGCAAGTAGAGATCTGTGAGTTGAAGGTTCAGTTTCCAGCACCATGGCTGTGGGTGGGTCTCCATCTCCAGCATGGCTGTTGTGCTCCAGCCATGCCAGAGAATGGAGGACGATGGAACGGGACCTCAGGTGGCTCAGAGTGCGGCGGGAGGAGTTCCCTCCCGGGAGACTACATCGGTGGGTAGCCTGGTTATTAGAGCCAATGCAGGGGTTTATATAGGGAGGCCTTCCTGACAGTTACAGAAGGCGGGAAAGTTAAAGTGGGGTTTGGGGATAAAGGGTGGGAAGGCTGTGGCAGTTCAGGAATGAGGAAACGAAACCCAAAAACCTGGTTCTGGTCTGGGCTGGGGGAAAGGAAGATTCCTATCTACAGTAGCTTCCTGGGGCTAGGTTATCACACAGGCAGAGCAGGTAAGACACCTGCCATCCCTTTAGGGTATCTGGAGTTGCTTGCCTTGCTCAATACCCAGATCCCCACACATGGCAGCTAACAATCATCAGTAACTCCAGTTTTAGGGGACCCGATGCCCTCTTCAGAGGACACTGCCTGACACGGGTCCACTTACACACATATGGGCACTACATTCATACACATAAAAGAAAAATAACAAAATATTTTAAAAAACAAAACCTAGCATTTCAAATAGCATTACTGAATTTTTTCTCTTTAACATATTTTAATGTAGTAAAATATTACATATTTTGTAACAAGATTTTTGAAATGAAATATCAATAAAGCTAAATACACTCACTTCATATTTTGGAGATTTAATGATGACTCATTCTAGAAACATTTATTAAACACATGCTAAACTTCTGTGATAGTTCAAGGCACTTACGAATTTTTGGAGAAAGTCAGGATTGAGAAGGTCAGGTTTGACTTCAACTTCAAAGAATGCCAATGGATTTACCAAATATAAAAGTAGAGAAGGGCATTCTTTTCAGAATGCCAGCGTGAGCAGAGGCACAGAAGTTTGAAAGAGCACAGAACATTCAAAAATATAAAGTAGGTCAACGCGGCTTCAGCAGAGCTTTCAGAGGAGAACAGAAAGATCGATTGAGAGTAAGTCCACAGTGTGTCCTACGTGCGGTCGGAAACATTTCCGAAGTCATTCTCCAGAACAAGGGGAAAAGAGGAAGGTCATGCAAGGGATGTATCTTGAAAGGTGAAAACAGCGGTGAGATTTGTAAAGAACAGTGATGAGGGATGGTTAGAAGAGAGGCTGGAATAGTTTATACGGTGCAGTTAGCTCATAGGAAAGAAAAGACCTGCGCCAAAATGTACACCGTGATTACAAATAATTCTGGGAGTACTACACTCATCACCTTAAAGATATACCTACAGATGTCCCTTTATTTTTCATGCCTACTTTTATTTACTGTCCAGCTCTATAAGAATTTATGAATTATCTTGATCAAGTGACTACTACTCATTCCATAATATGCTCCATTATTCATGGCAAATATTCATCAGTTGTCTTGGAAAGCTGGGAGTCTTCTTGTTCTCTTACAAAACAGTGAAATTGGGTCTGAAGAGATGACGCAGAGGTTAAGAGCACTGGATGTTATTGCAGAGGACTGGGGTTTGAATCCCAGTACCCACATGGCAGCCCACAACTGACAGTAACTCCAGTTCCAGGGGGTCTGAGGCCCTCTTCTGACCTTCATGGGCTTTGCACAACAGGTCTGCACTTACATACATGCAAGGAATACACTCATACAGATAAAATAAAAATAATAATGAAAAAATATTTAAAATCATTATACATGCACAGAGGCAAATTCCGCATGACGTTGAATCCTTACTCTTCTGTGGCCCATTGCATGCCAGTGCCCATGGCTGAGGCCAGCTATGCTCTAAACAGAAAGCACAAGAGTATATGAATATACAGTTCACAAAGGGAAGATATGTTTACATGCTGGCCTTCAGTGTACATAAACAGAAACCTGTTGTGTATAAATTTCTTCTCCTGGAGTATGTATTCAACTTTGAGACCTCCTTTTAGGGAAATGTTGAAAATTACAATGTACTACTTCATTTTTAAGATAAGAGATATGATTTCTTCCTTTCTTTCTTTTTGTCTTTTTGAGACGGGTTCTGGCCAACCTAGACCTCACTCTGTAGACCAGGCTGGCCTTGATCTTCCACTGTGAGAACCCCTGTTTCTGCTTCCCAAGTCCTGGGATTAAAGGCATGCACCACCATGTCCAGCTTAAAAGATAAAATTTCCATCCCAAAAGACAAACTTGGAAAACATCCTAGAATTATTCCACGTTATAAGATCGCATCCAATTAATTAACCATTTTGTTAGAATGATCATTAGCTGCTGTCTTAAACACTAACCCCAGCATTTAAAGCTCTGACTTTCTGGGGAAAATCTTGTCCCTAGCACACTTTGGGCTATCCCAGTGCTACTGCCTTTTAGTAGGCAGAGGCATGGTCTGTCAGGAAGCACCCCAAAATACACAGTACAGCCCCCTAAACTTAAAAAAATACTATCCAGGTTAAAATGTCGATAGTTCTCAACTAAGAAATCTTGGTATAAGGCGGTAAGGAAAAAACCATGTTGTACTGTTCCTGGTCTCACATGGTTAGTATCCAATGTAGAGAGCAACAGACACCAGACATCCATTTGTAATTCACTCTTTTCTCACACAGTTGAGAAACTTGGAGTAGTGAGATGCTGGCTTCAGAGGAGCATGCTCTCCCTAACTTCTCCAAGACTTTTGACGTAGAGCACTGTATTTTGTTATTTACACAGTTGACTATCTGCCTTGATTTGTATTTTAAACAACTCAAGTGGATTTTTGTGTTTGAGCAATCCTGAAATAACATATTTAAAAGTATTAGCATATGTCCAGTGTGTTGGCACACCTTTTAATCCCAGCACTTTAGGAGGCAGAGGCTGGAGCAGATCTCTGTGAGTTCAAAGCCAGCCTAATCTACAAAGTGAGTTACAGGCCAGCTGGGGCTATAAGGAGACCCTGTTTAAAAGACCAAAGGAATTTATGCAAGTTATTTTCATTTGCCAACACCTGGGGTATGACTTCTCTCAAATTGATGATGTCCACTGATTGGTAGTCAGGACAGGACTGTATAGATTTATGGAAGAAAATATTTGTACAGGAAGCAATAAAATTACACCTGAAAGAGAAAGGAAGCTGGTCCTAAAAAGATCAGAGAATTATTTGTGATTTTTATATAGTCTATTAGAGAAAGTTGAAATTATTTGGAGATACAGAAGAATTAATAACAGATCCTGTCCAGTAAACTGAATGCATTTGGATCAGCCCTGTTGAATAAGGGTATCTATGTTGATTTGAAGTGAAAATATTTTTTATTTGGGTATAATGGGTAGAAATAATCATTTGAAAATTCTTAAAGAGGGAGTTAATTGTCTAGTCATTGCTGCATGGAGAGAGGAGTTTTAAAAATGAATAGATAAATTTAATCATATATGAGAAAAATGCTTTGTTTTAAATTCATCTTCTAGCTGTAATTGCTGTAACAGAAAGGGGGGGGGGTGAAGTGATTTAAATCGGCAGCTTCTTTAGGAAAAGCAAAAATCTGAGGAAAAGCTGAATTGGGAATTCTGAGGGAAGGCTGAGTCATTTGGAACACTAAAAGCTGCTGAGGAGAATTTCATGTTCTATTTTTAGGAAGACAATTGCAGTTCCTGAGGCTTAATAAAAACATTGCTGACAACACCCAAAGTGGTTAAATATTTAGGCAGATTTCATCTAGTGCTAGCTCTAAGTTTTTTGATGAAGCTTGTAAATCTTTCAAACAATTAGATTTATATATTCAGTAAACGCTATAAGATATTCATAATAAAATATGTAAGTATTAAGAAAATCTTTCTATGGTATAGAAGTATAGCTCGGTGATTAAGAGTACTGACTGCTCTTGCAGAGGACCCAGGTTCAATTTTCAGTACCCACAAGGTGGCTGATAACCATCCATAACTCTTAAGAAGAGGGATCCAATGCCCTCTTCTGTCCTTCAACATTGAACAACACAGGTGCACTTACACACGTGCAGGCAATGCACTCGTACACATAACATACTACTAATAAAATATTTTTTAAAAGAAAATCTAATAAGGTGTATTACATTATTTACCCAATCTTGACAGAGGGTATGGCTAATGGTCATGCCTTGAATGAAAAGTCTCCACTTAAAAACTAGACATAAATGCCTAGTTATTGAAAGCAGGCGCAGAAATGGCACTTCTTCAAAAGGACAATTCTTTACTACAGCAGGAAAGGCAACTCCAGGTATTGTCATTAAGCAATATTTAAAAGTCAGTTATAATAGTCTAGTAATTTTAATTGTGCAATATTTAGTCCAAACTAAATGCTACTAAATAAACCTTGATAAGGTATATATTTTATTTTTAAGCCAATCCTTATAGTAATTAGCAAAATTAGACCAATAATTACATTGATTCAACAGTAGTTTGTTTGAACTTTGATTTTAAACATTTTAAGATGATTTATCATCTTTTATATATCTTTATATATCTAAACACCCTACTCAATGCTCTCATAACATCCAAAAACCTTTCTTCTACATTTCATTCTGGAAACATTCGGCCATCTTCATCTTTATATCTAAATTCTTCTTTACTAAAAAATATTTTCAATCTTACTCTCTTCTAACATTCTCTTACCAGTTATCTTAATACCACAAAAAATAACATTAATATATAAGTTTACTATCTGTTGTGAGGACTTCTACCATGACTGTCCTCCCCTAAGTTTCTAACGACAAAATAATATTTGATCTCACAAAAATAAACAAACCATAAAGCCTTTATGCAAATAACTTAAAGCCAGAGTTTCTCAGAGGATCTAAAAATGAATCATAGTAAGAACTGACCAGTCAATTCTGAATCAATAACATCTGGGCAAACAAAACTTTTTATAGTCCAATTGTTAGAGTAGTGAAAAGACCCATAAGATTAAGTAGTCAAAACTATAAAATCTCTATCAGTTGGAAAACTCACATTCCCAGTTTCACTGGTCAATCACCTGGTTATAAAACTACCCCAGGAAGGCAGGTTCCAAGCTCACCCCAGGGGGGCTTGGAGATGCAAGGCAGAAAGATCTGGTAGCATTTTCAGCCTAGCAAACACTAAACCAGGTATAATACATCTAGTTACTTTCTTCCATCACCTTTTGTCCCAGGAAGGGAGCTCCTGGGAAGGCCCAAGAATTCGGTAGAGGAGGTCCATGAGTTCCATAAGAAGTTAATTCTTTTGAAAGTACACCTTTTTTCTCTAGATAAGGCTGCATATCTATTTTAATTTAGTTCCAACGAGTTAAATGCTTCAACTGAACTGCTTCTAAGCAGTAACTTAATTGGTCATCAGTTCCCCAGTATTCCAAGTAAGTGTCCCCTGGTTGGAAGACTAAGGAAAATATTTCTGAGCATCATTTAAAGACTAACAAATTTGCTTTATGATATTTTAGTTCCAGTTCCTTTAAGCAAATTCATTAATTGCCAAGAAGTTTCATGAGATAAAGAGATCCCCACAGTGAAAGAGGAAAGATGAAAAAGAAAGTGACCATTTGAACACAGTTCCTTTTTGATTGGGCCTACTAAGGGGAGAGGAAAGCAGAAAGTGAATCAAGAATTACTAACACATGCCAGCGCGAGCCATCACAGTGTCTCCTCTTCACACGGGTCACCACAACGCAACGCCACTACGACAACTTTACAATGACCTGAACAACAGCAACAAAAAGCCTAATCTTAAATTGACTTGTTTGTTTGACACAGGGTCTCCCTGTAGCCAGAGCTGGCCTGGAACTCAATATGTAGGTCAGGCTGGCCTTGAACTCACAGAAATCCTCCTGTCTCTGCCTCCAGAGTGCTGGATTAAAGGTGTGTGCCACCACGCCCAGCCTAAATTGATCTTTTGAGTGGGCCCAAACCCAGAGGACACTCATAGACTCATTTGGAAACTTCTTTCTTCCAGAACTGTGCTGATGGAACTGTCTGCTGGAACTTTGTCCCCGGAATGTGTTCCTGAGTCTGGCTCCACCTATAATTTTATTCAAAATCGTTTCTCCAGCTTCAGTTGGGAAATACAAGCTTGACTCCACCCTAATCTTAGCCAACCATCCTCAGTTCCAGACTAGGTGTCATTTATCTAAGGCCACACATCCTTTCCAGTCTCTTCTGAGTGCATTGGAGATGGGGCCTGCCTTTCAACGCTTTGATATGTTAATTCTCAAGCATTCTCCAAGCCTTTTGCTTAAGAGTGCAAAATTGAGGTTCCCAGGTGCTCAGGTCACAAGAAACAAGGGCACATGGTTTTCTTGGGTTAATTAAAAGTCATTAGTCCAGATTATGTCCATTTATAAAAATCTCCACATTACAATCCTGTCTTCTTTACACAGAGGTAACTTTGATTTTCTTTTCCAGTTTGGATGCTTTCTATTCCCTCCCTTGCTTTATCTGCTTAGGAACCCTGTTGCTATTCTGAAGGGAAGTGATGTGCCCTGGCCTCCTTACTCTGTCCTGGACCTTAGAGGTGGGTCTAGTTTTTCTACTGTCATGTCATCTAAGAGTTTTCACATGCAGTGCTGAGTGCCTTGAGGGAAATATCTTTGGTATCTAATTTGTTGAGAGGTTTACCTTGGAAACCTGTATTATGTCAAATGTTTTTCTGAATCCATTGAAATGATCACCTTGCCATAACCTTTATTGACTTTGTCCTTTAACAATTTCATACATATATAAAGAATATCACGGTTACTATAACTGCTTACCCTCCTTCCCATCCTTCCTCACCCTCCATCCTCCCTACCACTTCTCAAATATTTATGTCTCCATTTTTTTTTTCTTTTAGTTTGGTTTTATTTCTGCTTAACACACACTGAGTTTAACCAGCATCACTTGTGTAGGCAATGAAAACTATGCATTGAAGCCTGGTGGGCTCATTAGTAAGTACACAACTGAATCTACTGATAACCTATACTTTATAAGGAAGGAACCGGCTCCTTGGGTCCTTCTCCATGTATGATTTGCTGTTGACAGACCCAGTCTAGTGTAGGCTTTTTGCTGCAGTGAGATCCTGGCTGCACGGGCTGTGCAGTGTCCAGACGGCAGCATTTCACAGCACTTCTCCCTATCTTCTGGCTTGTACATTCTTTCTGTTCCTCTCTGCAAGGAGATCCCGAGCCTCAAAGGTGGTAGTATAAATGTCCTGTTTAGGGATGAGAACTCAACTGTCACTTACTCTCTGCACCTAGAGCATGCATCTCCGCATTCCCTGCCAGTCAATGCAAAGAGAGGTTTCTCTGCAGACTGCAATGGCATTTGTCTGTGAATATAGGCACAAATATTTAGAAAGTAGCTTGGTTCCATGACAATTTAGCTGAACAACACTAAATTCACCCCTAGGGCTTAAAAACCTCCTCTGCCATAGGGTTTTGTTTTTGTTTGTTTTACTGAGTTTAGTATACTGGATTCTATCTTATGACATGGGCAGGTAATGGATGAAAACAGAAAAAAATTATATTGAGTGAGGTAACCCAAGTTCAGAAAGATAAATGCAAGATGTTCACACTCAAATGTGTGGATTCTAGCCTCACCTGTAAAAGTAAGGAAACTAGAAAGGGGTCATTAAAGCAGAGGATGTGCAGAGCACAGGAATCGAACACAGATGCTAGGAAAACAGAGGGGTCTTGAGGAGTGAGGAATTTAGGCAAGGATGGGTGTCAAAGGCAAACAGATGAAACTGGAGAAAGGGCCGGAGGAGGGTTAACCGAAAGGAATGGTGCAGGGACGGCCCACGTAGACACTTATTACTTGGTAAGTCAATTAAAATATGTGTCAACAAAGGGGCGAGGGCTGGAGAGATGGCTCAGCAGTTAACACGGGCTGTTCTCCCAGACGGCCGCGTTTGGTTCCCAGCACCCACATCTGTAACTTCAGTTCCAGGGCTCTGAGGCCCTCTCCTACCTCCATTGCATGACACAGTTACACACATGCAGGCAATGCACTCATACACATAAAGTAAAAATAATATTTTTTAAAAATAGTTAAAAAGAGAGTGAGAGAGAAGATGGGAGATACCCTGCAGAGATGGATAATGGTACTCCTGAAATCCAGGGGTCACTAAAAACCCCCTGTGCCAGATGTGGGATTCTCCTTAATAATCTTCTGTCCAGGGAGGCCCCAGAGGCCCCTAAACAAGAGTCTCCCTGCACTCTTCATGGTTGTCCATCAGAGGCAGTTTATCAGACCCTACTGCTAGACACACTAGACACCTTGGTGGCAGTGTAGAGAAATCAAGCTGAACCGAGCCAGAAGCTTCCTCAGTGCTGGCAAGCTTTCGCAGTGCCGTGGAGTGCCGCGCCCCCTGCGGAGGGAGAGACGGCCTCAGTGATCTTTCGCAGCTGTGACCCCCACAATTCGCACTACCAACCTGCCAACCCAGACACGACACTGTTACTACGGTCTCGCCTGGTGCTGATCGTGCGGTGGCTATCTTCATTGTCAGTGTGTTTTACTGCACTGACCTGTGTATGTGGACCACACGTTGCACACTCTACCTGTTCCCAGAGATCGCGACCTGTAGTTTCTTTCTTTGCCATGTTTTTCTCTCGCTTTGATATGAGGTAATGCTGACCTTCAACTTCTATCTTTTAAAAATTGAAGGATTAAGATTGTTTTTGACTCTCAGACGTTTGGTAGACTTTACCTGTTAAGTTCTCTTACCAGGACTTTTCTTTGTGAGAGGTTTTAAATCACTAGTTCATTGTTATTGATCTACTTAGTCTTTCTACTTTTTTCTTGATTTGTGTTGATGTTCCATCAATCATTCTATTTTTATATCAAAAGCTAATTTAAATAAAATTCATTGAGCATGTTTCCTTTTAAAATTTTTAACTTTTAAAGATGGTGACTAATCTCCAAGAACCAGAGTTACAAGGATTTCTTAGTCATAATGTAGGTTCTGGGAATCAAACCTGGGTCGTCTGCAAGAGCAGCCAGTGTTTATAAACACTGAGCCACCTTTCCATGCCCCTAAACATGTTTCTTAAGAATTTATCCATTTATCATTGGTTATCCAACCTTTAGGCACATAATTTCTCATAAACGTCTTTTTCTTAACTTCTAGAACATCATCACACATACTTTTTTCTCCTATTCATCAAGGACTGAGGCAGCCATACATTTCTCTAATCCCCCCACATTCAAACCAAACCAATGTTTATTTAAATTTTTTAAGTAAATCTTTTAATTAGTGTGCAAAATTATGGGCTAAATTCTGACATTTTCTCATGTGCATAATTGTTACTTTGTGTGGTGGTCGAATGAGACTGTCCCCTACAGGCTCCAAGTATTAGGATATTTTGTCCACGGTTGGTGGCGCTCTTTTGAGAGGTCTTAGAAGGTGTGGCCATGCTGAAGGAAGCACTCACTGGGGGGCGAGCTTAGAGAGTCCTTTAGCCTTGCTGCTTCTCCAGTCACTCTCTGTTCCTGTGCCTGCTGATGATGTGAGCGCTTAGCTTCTGTGTCTAGTCTAGCCACCTCTGCCACCATGCCTCCCCAGCATGATGGACTCGTGTCCCTTCAGAACCAAAAGTTAAACTCTTCCATTTATAAGTTCCCTTGATCAGTGTTTCTATCACAGCAACAGACGTGACTAGTAGATTTTGCTCTTATTCTCGACCTTCACTACTTTCTCATCCCCTCCTCCAGGCCTCCCACTTACTCTCTCCAAATAGTCCCCCTCTGTTTCATGTCCAATAGATAGATAGATAGACATTTGCATTTATAAAGCACTTACCACACAAACGTGGAAACCTGAGTTTGCATCTTCAGAATCCATGTAATGCCAGGCACTGCTCTGTGATCCACAGAGAGACATCAAAATGTCCACAGGCTTTAACTGTAATGCAAGAACTGACAAACGAGGTTGTCTTCTGGCCCCACACATACACTGTGGCACGTGCACATTCGCATTCACAAACATGAACACACACACTTCATACACTCATATAGATAGATAGATAGATAGATAGATAGATAGATAGATAGATAATAGACACATCATACACATATAGTGTCCTACTTACATTTATGTTGCTGTGATAAAATATTCTGATAAAAATAACTTTGGGAGAAAGGGTTATGTTCGCTCACAGTCCCCAGATGGTCCATAATTGGGGTAGGGACAGGGGAAGTCAAAGGAGGAACCTGAAGCAAGCTCACAGTCAAGAGCAGAGAGAAATAAAGGTGCAGGCTTTGAGGTCAACTAGTTTTCTCTACTCTTACACAGTCCAGTCCACAATCTGGAAATGGTGCCACCCACTGTAAGGGTGGTCTTCCCATAACAATTAATGCAATCAAGACAATCCTTCATAGACATGGGAACAGGCCATTCTCATCTGGATAATCCCTCACTGAGACTCTTCCCAAGTGTTTTACTTTGTGTCAAGTTGACAATTAAAACTAATCATTACAAACACACACACACACACACACACACACACACACACGCTACACACGCTTGCACACAGTTTATTTCATCTAACATCCCCAGTACCTGCAAATGTCTTGATGCCATTTGTTCCTGAATCATTTTAAAACCAGGCCTGCTGCAATATTATCAAGATATTATATGTTAGAAACTATACTTCTCTTAGGTTTCTTTGATTTGTTGGGTGCTAAAATATATCTGTGTATAGTAAACTTGATGGGATTATAATTAAATTAGAATTTTTCCAAGTTTAAATCAAATTCATTTCTCTAGGTTCCTATGTTAGGATATTCTCATGAAGGAAAAAGGAAACTTAAATCACCAGCTGGGGATTCAGGGAGACCCCGACTCAAAAAGATGAAAGAAAGAAAGAAAAAAGAGAAGGAAAGAAAGAAAGAAAGAAAGAAAGAAAGAAAGAAAGAAAGAAAGAAAGAAAGAAGAGAGAAAGAAAGGAAGAAAGAAAAAAGAAAGAGAATCTGTCAGCACTGTCTAATTGGGCTCTTTGTATATATGAAAAAATTTATTTTATGGAGATGAATGGAGATGAAAGACAGCACAGATGGTGAGAACCTACTGAAAACAAGAATCTAACCTTTCTCATTTCCAGAGGAAGTGGAACAGCTTCTTAAGTGTGCACGTTTTGTATCTGAGGAATTGTGTTATTACTCCAACACTGTTCAAGTAGAAGCACCACAATCTCATTCCTGCTATGTTTTTTTTTTTTTTATGGTCCCCTAAGACATGTTTCATCTGATTAGAGGATATCAGCATTATGCAGAGACTATGAGGAAAAGATGAAAATACACTTGACACACAAGGAGAGGATGGTTCACCAGGAGCACACACAGGCTCATAACTAGGTTACTTAACCTTGCATCACCAACTTCTAATGTACCGAATAGTAAATGTTTACCAAAAGGGAGAATGAAGGACAAATTATTTTTGTCAGAAGTGTATGTAGACTTGAAAGATAAATAATTCCCTAACAGCAATTAGAAAGAAAGACGATAAGCCAGCAGTGGTGGAACACGCCTTTGATCCCAACAGTTGGCAGGCAGATCTCTGTGAAACTGAGGTCTGCCTGGTCTACATAATGAGTTCCAGGGGCTACATGGAGAGCCTGTCTCAAAAAGACTAAATGAAAGATAAAAAAAAGAAAGAGAGAGAGAGAAAGAAAGAGAGAAAGAAAGAAAAGATAGATTCAATATGGCCCTAGAGAGAGAAACACTGTTAACTGAATCTACAAAATTAATACAAAAAGAATTATCTACTATAAAGTGTTCTAATAATAAGGCTCAAAAATTAAAGTTGAAAGGGCTGGAGAGATGGCTCAGTGGTTACGAATGCTTGCTGTACTTGCAGAAATCAGTTCAGTTCCCAGCACCCATGCTGGGTAGCTCACAATGTCCAGTGAATCCAGTACCTTCTTCTGTTCTCTTCATGTTCTAGCACACCGATGCACATAGAGAAACACACACATAAATAAAATATTTTTTAAATTAAAGTTGCAGATACACAACTATGCTTGTAAAACACCACACTGAATCCTCCCTAGGTACAATTATTTGAATTTAAATAAAGCAAGTATTAATTATATAATGTATTTTATATATTTCAAAACATTTTTTGAATACAGAACTAAACCTTTATATATTCTTCTACATTCTTGCTGAAATGTCTTACAGGAGTAAGTGATGGATAGATGCTTATACAAATAATAATAATTGATGAGAATAATGATACCAGATCAAGTGCAAAGGGCTTGGAACTGATTTGGGAGAAGAAGACGGTCCAGTCAGAACTTACTAACATCTGTCCTACAGGGGATAATAGTTTGAGAATGCAAATGTTTATATTGTTAGAAAATATTTACTAAAATAAAGAAAAGGAATTCAATAATTCCTCTGCCTGAAGTACTGTTAAAATTTTAACATTTTCATTTTCAAATAGCCCATGCTCAACCAAACAGATTTATTCGTATCTGTTCTTATTACAAGGAAAGATAAAAAGGAATACTCAAGAGTATCCTATAAAATAAGCATCTATTTTAAACTGATAAATTGCCCCTTATAAACCTGAACTCATCAATAATTTACAACACCTATTTTGTAGTCCTGAATGATTTTATGTAAAAATTGTAAACCCAAACTTCTGTACAGAAGGAAAGGTCAACCCTAAGAATCCCAAATAAAGAAGTGTTTATATCTGTTGCATAGTAATAACCAAACATAACATGAAAGTTCATGCATGTCACATGAAGGGGACAGAAGGGACAGAAAAATCATTTTGTTGAGATTATATATTAAATTCCACAAGATTAGTGAAATCATTTTAAGTTCAGAAAAAAATTAGGTTATTATTCATTCTAAGAAAATAGGAAGTGTGTCAACAGGAAGTGTGCTCGTGGTAAACTTTGCAATAAACTATTGAGAAGACTTTTATACAAGCATGAACCATGTACTGGCTTAACAACAGTGTGATGCCATATGAGTAACTGAGGCAAATGCATGTGAAATACACCACAGGGCAGAGTCCTGGAAACCGAGGGGGCTCCTTACCTATAGAATATCAAACCATACACAAGGTGCAAAAAACATAAGAAATGTAAGTCTAAATATGCTATTAGAAACACACCACCTCGTGAGTCCAAAATGCTTGTGATTCCTTTGTGGAGTGTGGGCACCCACTCTCACAGTCCTTCATCGCTTTGACTTCTAAAAGAGAAAATTTTAACGAGAAGGGTACTCTTCTGGACAGTGAAATAAAGTGTGGTCTGTTCCAAACACATAGTCTTATGTTTTCCTCTACTATAAAAATCTTTAGGCTTAGAATGAGAGGAGAGGAGGGAAGACAGTTACTAACACTTGTCAAAAGACCTTCAGACAGAAACTGCAAAATCCACAAGAGAAGTTTTCATTTCAATGAAATAAATGAGGTATGGTGATGTTCTCTGGCCTTCTTTGTTACTTACTTTCCAAAATACAGACTTGGGACATGTCATAAAATGCACTTCTCTACTGTTCCTTTCTAAATCTTAAGATTTAGCTGGATTTTTTTTTCCAAGAAATTCGCTAAAACTTGAATAGAACACTACCACAAGATGGCCCCTTCGAACACATTTCAAAATGCTGAATGAACATCAAGCGTCTCCGACTGAAAGGCGCAGTGCAGGCAGCCTGCTGTTCCTTGTCTGGCTTTAAAGATGTGCCTGTGATCCTTGAAAACAGAGAAATCCGTTTCTATGTTGGTGGAAAAAGCATCTTGTAATTAATAATCTCCATACTGCTAACATTACCAGCTAATCAATAACGCCCAAAGTTCATTACCGACTCAAACTTTCCTGTACAATTACACCTCTCACCCTGGTCACTAGGCTCTTCAGGACACAAAATGCACATGATGGAGGGCAAACTGCACATCACCCAAATGGTTCCACAGACCACAGACGATTCTGCCAGATCAAGGACACTGATGACTTGTGACAAGGGTGAACAGGCTGGCCAGTTGTGAGAATCAGCCCCACTCGTCACTGCTGAAAATACTGACACTGAAAATAATGGTAAATTCTGTAGGTGTATATTCTGTAGTGATATTTATTCTGTATTCACTTTTCTTTAGAAAACTGCAATTTCTGAAACATTTGTAAGCACACAATGAGCACCTAATATATTAGAGCTACATCAACCAGCTGTCAAAATTTTGTTTATACTTTTTATTTCTCTCTCTCTTTCTCATGTGTGTGTGTGATTTTTCCTGAGCAAAATTAAAAGACAGTATTATGGCCCTTTATTCCTGTTTCAGTGTCTAAAGACAATGACTTTCTTGAATGTAAATACTACATAACAGTAAGGACATTCAAAAAAGATTTTATCTTCTAAAGTATAGTTCACACAAAAATTTTCCTAGTTCCAAAAATGACTTTCAGAGTATTTTTAAATGGCCACCTTTTGCAGAAGAAAACAGAATGTTATAGACACTTACTTATGCTGAGTGAAGTCAAGTAAACTTGAAGAGTGGGGAATCCCATTGAAAGACTAAGTCAAATTCATCAGAACAATTATGCAACATTAAAGTCTTTCATTATTTTTTTAAAGGGCAAAGTCAGCATCTGTTTGCAGTAGACGATATTACAGCATCAGCTTCATGTTGAAGCAGAACTAAGGGGACTTCCTGTCCTCTGGGTCGCTGTCATTGAGCGAGTTCATTACATCTCTAAGCCTCCGTTTTCCTAGACGTAATATAAGGGCAGTCGCACAATACAAGGAATTTTGAAACTGAAAAGATGGCGTACAGTGTTAACATATGGGCCAGAATGTAGAAGCGCTTAAAAAATTCTAACCTTAATTCGTACGAAAGTCCATGAAAACTTGACTCTTTCCAACAACCTCCTTAAAAAGAAATCGCCTGATCAAAAAAAAAAAAAAAGTTTATGCTCCAAAGTGTAATCTCTTGGAGTGTGATAGCGTGTTGCACACTAGTTTCCAGCTGAACGCTCTCATCCCAGCGCCATCGAGGAGCATGTCACAGCTAATTATCTGTCATCACGCCCTGTTGCCTAGGCGGTACCTTGCCTGCTGCTGTTGGGACCTCGCGCTGTCTGTTGATACATTTGCATAGCCTCTTGAGTGTCTCTGCTGTGTGTGGAGCGCACACGACTGAGCCCAGGGGCTAACTGGCAGGCCCGCCTGAATTTCGGAACCTATCTAAGTCCCGTCCTCATTACTTAGTGAGTAATGTGGGGATGTTCGCTGCTTCACACGCTCTGGCAGCGTAAACGGTCATCTGCTGCATCATCTGCTTCCCTGCGTCTGGGGTGCAGGACCAGACCGCAGGAGGAACTTCGCTTGCATTTATGCAAATCGTGATGGGAGCGCCCGGGTTTGACAGCATTCCTTCCAGAAGCCTCCTTTGTGGCCGCGCCGTCTGCCTCCTCTGAGCTTCCACAGCTTTGAGAGGCAAACTCAAAATAGATCTCTCCGTGCTCAAGTTGTTCTCACGTCTGGGTACTAAGGAAGGGCTCCAATCCTTCCAACATGATTCGTGCTCGCTGTTCAGGGTCTCTGACTACTACGTTTCAATTTAAGCTCGAAAGTGCACATTATGTGAGACAGAGCCGGCCTATGTATGCCCAGTGTTTCAAGCTGAGGGGAACCTATTTCCTCACCGACTCCCCGATTTGGATTTGAAATACATAATAATTTCTTACAGCGTATCTGCCCAGACAAATATCAAACTGTTGTGTCATATTTGTCCCAATATAAATTTTAGTTTTCCCAAGTGTACTGCGTAGTGCATACTGTTAAAACAATAAAATAAAATGTATTCCTTCTTTTCTTCAGTACATTTCAGTTTCTGGTTTCCCCAGAAACGATGTTCTATCACACAGCATTACTGAGTGTCAGAGATTCAGCTCACTCTTTGTATAAAATCTAAGCTCACTAATGGGTGAAATTTCTTGATTTTTTTCCTTGTTTTCTCAACACTAATCTATACCTTTTATTATGAGATACTTCTGTAGAAAATAAGTTCATAGTTTGCAGAGAGGAGAGAGAGAGAGAGAGAGAGAGAGAGAGAGAGAGAGAGAGAGAGAGAGAGAGAGAGAGAGAGGCTAAAGCACGCTAAACAAAACCCGGTGTCGAGAAACTAAGCTACACAGGCCTGCACAAGCCCCTGGAAATCCACGTTGCTTCCGCCGATTTCCTCTAGGTGGCAGTCTGGCCCTAGAACTAAGAACCCCTGAAGGCAGCGGAACAGAAGAGCACGATACAATGTTTACTGCCAGTCCATACTATTTATACATTTGAACGGTTTCTCTTTTGAAAACTGAACTAAATTTGCAACTATGAATGTTCATCTGCAGATGACAGAATAGATTTTTGTCCTAGAAAGAACAAAATGTGGCTATGTGTTTCTGCAAGCACACACTGTTTTCTGCATCTTCTTTGGCATTGTACAACTCTGAAATTCATTACTGAATAGCATAAATGAACTTTGTCCCATTCTGAGACATTAATACTTTAAAAGCTCAATAAATTTTATCGTAGATTAACTATTAATATACTCAATAATGATTGATCTCAATTTAATCTGCCCATTGGCATGAAGACTTGATTGTATCTTTATCACAATGAGTGTAGCTTTGCTTAATTAGACCAACACAGAACATTAGAAGAAACACAATACGTGAAAATCCTAATGAGTGGACCGTTGACATTTGTCTCGTGTGCGCTGTGAAGCCCCAGAACCCCAGTCCTCCAGTCATTGGGAATCTGTCTCTGTCTTCTCTCCCAGTGAAATTTCCTCACTAGCTACTCAGCTGGCTCCCTACCAGTGGTCAGACCACAGATGAGACAGTGACATTTCTGCACCTATAGATTCAGCACGTTTCAAGGTTCATTGCCCTTACTCCTCCTTCATTTTCCTCCAGGAAACCAGAAAAGAAAAACGATAAAGGCCTATGTGTAGCCTGTTTAGTTCATCCAACAGTTTGTGCTGTTTCATTTCTCTAAATAAATTCTTTGACATATAATTTTAATAAAATTTCTGAGCAGGTAACAGATTAATTTCCTCTCGCAACCCTAGCTAGTGGAAATGATGCTGTTCTTGCTGTGAGATGCTTCACTGTATTATTCTGTTTTATGAAAAATCGTGTCACCCACAGCTAAGATCAAAGTTCTCCAAAAGAATAAGATTAGAGCCGTGTCACAACTGAAGCTTTATTTTACATTTAAAAACAAAACAAAACTTATCTTTACTTAAATAAAGATTTTTGAAATAACATTTTAATAGATCTCTCCAACCATTATTTTATAAGTTTAAAATACTATTTAAGTTTCTGATCCAATCCTCTACCAAACTGTCACAAGTCTGTGGGCTACAAGAAACAGATTTATTTGCCTCTACTCTTGAGGTCACAATTCCAAAGTCAGTTTTACGGTCTCAACCTTGCGTGTGCTGGGGAGGTGAGGACAGAAACCTTCTCCTTGCCCTCCCTGGCTTCCAGAGTGCCATATCTTGGCTTCCTTGACTCACACACCCTCCTCCTTAAAACCACAAGCCTGAATCTCCCACCTGACTGCTTGCATTTGCTTCTATCACAGGCCTTCTGTTTATCAAATCTCCCCCGCCTTCATCTTGTCAGGAAATTTGTGATTGTATTTAGGGCCAGCCCAGGTAATCCATGATAATCTCCCCATCTTGAGATCTTAATCACAAATTGGACTGCAAAATCCATTCTATCCTATAAGGTAACACTCCCGGATTCCGTGGATTAGGGCCTGGGCTGGTATCTTTGGAACCATTCTTCAACCCTCCACAAATGCTTTCTTTGTGTGTTCCCTCTGAGAAACTGGCTCAGTTATTACCAATAGAGAAAAACGAAGCCAGATCCAAATTCTTCATTTTTCTTTATTAAACGGCCATGAAAAGTTTATCCTTAATCTCTCTGCTGGCAATGATAGAGGTGATAAATCAAGACTATAGAACTGACTGAAGAATTCTCTGCTAGCCTCATAAATCTTGAATGAAATTTCCTGTTCTCCAATTATTTTCCCTTCTACCCAAGTGAAATCTTTACTTTGTGCTGTTTCTACTACAAGGACTTCATTATAAACACTTTGGTTTCACCACTTAGAGTTCTACATTCTTCCTTATAAACCTTGCTTTGTTTTTTGATTATTTAAACATTCACATAATTACATGTTCATACTACCTAAATTGCATGTTCAATACAATTCCATCAAGAAAACATAGATGTTCTTCACAGAACTGGGAAAAACAATACTAAACTCACACAGAAGCACAAGAAACCCCAAATAACCAAAGGAGTCCTGAACAGAGAGAGCAAAGCTACAAGCACTACAACACCTGACTTCAAGACATACCACAGAGCCACAGTAACCGAGGCAACACGATGCAGACAGTGGGATGTTACAAGATCCCAGAACAAACCCAGGTATCTACAGTCACTAATTCTCAACCAAGGCATCAAACTTACATTGTAGTAAGGACAGTTCTTCAACAAAGGTGCTGGAAAAACTGAATATCGGTGGAAAAAAGATTATGATTTGACCTCTATTTCTCACCCTATAGAAAATCTAATCAAAATGGATGAAAGATCTTACTATAAGATTTAAGATTATGAAGATAACTAGAAGAAAACAAAACAAAGACATCAGTATAGAGAAGGAACAGATGGGATCGCATCAAAGTCAGAAGTGTCTGCATGCTGAAGCAAGCAGCTAACAAAGTGAAGAGACAACCTGCAGATGGGAGCGAATATTTGCCAGCTAGTCATCTGACAAAGAACTAATGTCCAGAATATATAAGGAACTCAAAAACAATCACAAAGAACCAAATAATTCTATGAAAAATGGGCAAATGATCTGCATGGACATTCCTCAAAAGAAAATAAATTCTCTAACACACTATTGCCAGGATGTAAAGTCTCCAGTCCTAACAAATGGCAAACCGGTGTGGAGTTTCCTCAAAATCTAAAAATGGCCCACTATGTGGCCCAGCCATCCCATTTTTGGTACATATTCAAAGGAAATGAAACCGGCACAGCAGAGACATCCTGCACACCCATTTCTACTGGAGTACTATGTAGAGCTAAGATACAGAATCAGCCAAGGTGCTCAGCAGTGGATTGGTAGATAATGAAAATGTGGTGGACACACACAGAAATATTATTCGGCCATAATAAAGTGAAATCTTATCATTGGTAGCAAAATGGTTAAAAAAAGGGAACATTATGCTGAGTGAAATATGCCCATCACAATCTCAATGTTTTCTCTCCTGGAAGTTGTTACCAAGCTGTATGTAAAATAGTGATTTTCAGGGTTGCAAAAATGACTCAGCTTAAGAACACTTGCAGCTCTTCAGAGAACTCAGATTCAGTTCCCAGTACCCACATCAGGTGACTCATAACCACCTGTTACTCTCGTTCCAGGGGATGTGACACCTTCTTCTGAAGTACATCAGGAATATACTCAGGGCACATACATACAAGCAAAAGATAAAATAAAAATTAACATTTTTTTTTAAAGTAGTGATTACTGAGGTTGGGAAGGGTGGTTGGAGAGAGGAGAGTAGATAAAGGAAAGTATAACTTGATTAGGGCATGCTGTGTACACGTGTTGAAAATTCACACTGAACCTCATCACCGTGTAAACTGCATTTTAATAAAAAACAAGATGTTAAACATGTTCAAGAAAAACATATCTTTATGAGCCGTAGCCTTCACCACCCTTGTGAAAACATCTTTCAGACTCAATAATTGCCTGAAGGGAGACTTCTCCATCTGTTATTCATTGCAGATAATTTCACTCATCCTCAGAGTTTCTATTACCCTTCCTGAACTGATCATTCTCAAACCTTTACTCGATAGCCCTCCTTCTCTTCTAGTGGCATATTCCAAAACCCCACCAATGCCTAAAACCATGAGTAGTCCTGACCCCTAGCACACTGTGCATTGGTATATACATAAAATTAGACTTTAATGTTTAGATTAAGTATAGTAACAGATTAATGATAATTAACAATAAAGTAGAACAATACACTGTAATCAAATTGCATTATATTGAGTTTGGGGCCAGGACTAAGTAAAATAAAAGTTACAAGCGCATAAGCAGCACAATACCATGTGGTCAACATGGCAACCAAGACAGGGCCTAAGTAAGTACAGGCTCTGTGCAAGTAGCATGCACAATTTGAGTATCTCGGACAGAAAAATGTCCACACCTGGATGTCAGGAAAAGGACCGTGGTCAGATTGCCCCACAATACTCAGAACAGCACACAACTTGAAATATACACATTTCCAAGCCCTCCCTTAAATATTTTCAAACACAGGTTGACCACAGGAGACAAGGTGCAGAACACACAACCACAGATAAAGGGGTTTATTGCTGTGTTTTACTCAGCTACCACAGGAGCCTGTTTCATATGCTAAACTGCAATGTGCTCAAGTCCGTTTGAGTAATTCTTAGAGCCTCTGTTCTGTACAGTTTATCCACACGGTGCCTCCTTTCCTCTGCCCTGAGTCAGTGGACAACGGTGCCATCCGTGACTCCCTGAAGGAAAGAGGAGCCCTTCTGGAGTCTTCACTTCTAATGCATCTTCCAGGTGGCTGTGTGGCCCTGTGATGAACGAACACGAGGTCTGCTCGCCTCTCCTCCACAATCAATCTCATGTGCCTTCTTTTTCTCTAATCCTTTGCTAGACCATCCTAGAGTTTATTTGGTTGTAAATTTGTTTACTTGGTTCATCCTTTTGTTGCCATTCTGCCTTTTAACCCAGGCTGACCCCACTTCACAATTTATGAAAGGCCTAAGATATTTTCATTTGGGGACACTTTCAGGATATTAACACATGAAAAAAAAAAATTCAGGGCAGTTATACAAAAATTGTATTAAATACTTAAGTTGGATTTTTTTGGTACATGTAAAATTGTGTTACTAAGATCACTATAATTCAATAGTGAATTCAGGGTATATTGATGGAAATACAGCTAATACTGAGGCATAATTTTTTAAATATGGGAAATTTGGAGATGATATTAACAGTTTGTAGCTGAAGCTTTCTGCGTGTGAGTCCACGATCACATGATCTTTCTATAATTCTCATGACCCTACCTCTCCCCTCATTGATAGACCCTGAGGGTAAAACTACACAAAGCCCACCTTATCGTCTTTGCCAACAGACTGTTCTTAACGGTCCCCCCTCCACCCCAACCCTACTTAAGGTGATAAAATGCAGTCTCTTTAACACGGCAAACTCTGTTTCTGCGACCCATCTGTAACAGCCTTGTAGTCTTCCTTTTGTTTCTAATTCTTTCAGTCTTGTTTTGGTGCGTCAAGCTTCTGACATTTCTAAAAAAATAAATAAATAAACCTTTTCCCTTACTTGTGTACTATCAAATATATGGTTCCTTTGCTCCCTCAGTTCTGCGCGTGCTTCTTAGATCCACCACCGGTCACCCCCTCCAGTCACCCGCTCCAGACAGCCTCGCCAAGAGCCAAGAAAAAGGGTGTGGTCCTCCTGGGGCGGGCCTCCTCAGGACTGGAGATTTCCCTCCGCTCCTATTTGCTCAAGGCATATTCTTGGCTGTTCCCACACTTACAACCCAGCAATACTGTGTGGTGTTTTAGGGTGGGAAGCTCAGCTTAGTTATTTTTATGATTAAGATACCCGGCAGATTGCCCAGGGTGGAACCAAGAATATATTTATAAAAATGAATAAAACTTGACTGAATTTTCAGAGTTGTTGCTGTCGCATCTTCGATCTGCCACCAGGGTGCGCTTTGCTATTCTCTATATGGATCACATCTCAAAAATAAGAATTTATTCTAGGACCATGTTGGGATGGGCATGAGCGTGAGTGTGCGTGCTTTTGAGTGTGTGTGCACTCGTGTGCTTGCGTGTGTGCTTGTGTGTGTACTTGTGCAAAATAGATCTCTCCTCGCAGCTACTCATTTCTGAGTGCAAAATACAGATGTCCAAGTTAGTATTTCCTTTTATGATTTTTTACAGAAGAAAAATATTAAAAGTGACCAGCTATTAGAGTCAATCTTCCCAAATAAAAAGAACCTATGTGCTTTTTTAAGTCATGCTGTTACCGCCAAAGTGAAAACAGTGAATCCTCTAAGTTTCCATTCTGAACAGTGCAGGACAAGTTCAGGTTGATTTACTGAAGCCCCTGCCCAGTCAGTTTTAACCTCCGACCCTGTTTGTGTCACTCGTGATCACTGTCTGATCGCACTCACCTTTAAACGATAATACGAAGCATTAGATGCCATGTGGCTGGAGGGCTGGAGAGATGGCTCAGGGGTTAAGAGCACTGACTGCTCTTGCAGAGAACCCAGGTTCAATTCCCAGCACCTACGTGTCAGTTAACAACTGTCTGTAACTCCAGTTCCAGGAGATTCAAAGCCCTCTTCTGACTTCTGCAGGTATTGCATGAAACAGGTGCACTTACATACGCACAATGCAGGCGATACACTTATACACACACACACACACACACAATTAAATTAAACTTTAAAAGACTACCTGGAAGGCTGGAGAGATGGCTCAGCTGGTAAGGGCAGTGATTGCTCTTGCAGAGGACCCAGGTTTGGTTCACAGCACCCACATGGCATATAACAACAGTCCTTCATCCAGATCTGACACCCTTCTCTGGCTTCCACTGGTATTTCAGGATGAACTTACACATGTAGGCAAATCACTCACAGACAAAATACAAATAAATAAGTTAAATAAGTAAATAAATTCTTTTTAAAGACAACTTGGACCAGAATTTTCTCTTTTCATAGCAGTTATTTGTTTGTATGTTTGTCTTTTGTAAACCTTTTTGGTTTGGTTTGGTTTGTTTCTTGAGACTAGGTCATACCAGTAGCTTAGGCTGGTCTACAATTCACTATGAAGCAAGGCTGACCTTGAACTCACAGGAATCCCCTTGCCTCAGATTTCTGAATGTGGGCATTACAGTCTTGAGCCTCCATACCTGACTGGATTCCACCAGTTTTTGATGCAAAACATGTCACCAAACCTAATTTTTCCAAATTACAAAACTGGTTTTGTAGCAAAGCCTGACTCATTTGGTGCTGGAGAAGCCCACTTCTGTATTATTTGTTAGGCTGAATGGTAACAGTAGAAAAAGCTAGAAGTCTAGAATGCTGCCCAGTATTTGCTCAAAGTTCCAAACCATAGCACAAAACTGACACATCAGTTCAGAAGAGTGTCCATTAATGCTACTGGACTGAAAGAAACTGTGCTTATAAATTTCAAAATGACATGGGAAAATGGAACACATAGTGTGTGGCACAGCTCTTCAGCAGGTGCTCTTTTCTCTTAAAGGGATGAAGCTTTTTGTCAGCATTCTGGTCCCTGGATCATGCTTCTTTAGTGAGTGAGAAGACATGGCTGTTAGAGTAATATTCCACTTTGAAGTTCTATCCTTTCTAAGAAGAGATTCAGGTTTTTTGTTTGTTTTGTTTTGTTTTGTTTTGTTTTGTTGAGACAGGGTCTCTCTGTCTGTCCTGGAACTCACTATGTAGACTGTTCTAGCTTCCAACTCAAAGAAATCCACCTGCCTCTGCCTTCCAAGTAATGGGATCAAAGGTTTGCACCACCATTCCTGAATGTTTTTTCTTTCTTAAATATGGGGTAGGCATAGAGTAAATGGAAGCATCCTGATGTACCTATGTATTGTTCTAAATAAAAAATAAGACCACCTAGGAAAGGACCCTTATTTCAAAATCTTTACTAGCACTCAGGTGTTTGCTTCTCTAACTTGATGGCTGCAAACCACTTCCACTTCTAGAAGTGAGTACCTAGACTTCTTCCAGAAGCAGGTAATTCCTAAAATACCAGAGTTAAAGATTTATTCTTTCAACTTCAAACCTTTGACCTCTGGTAAACAGGCTTGGGCAGAGGATCCTTGAAGTTTAATCAATTATTTGCATCTAAGTAGGAGTGATCTTATCAGGTCCTTCCCCTTCCAGCAGATTTGAAATTGAGAGTGGAGAAAAGGTCCCTAAGACCTGGAGGGGACGGCCCAAGGCTTCTGGGAGTCCAGAAATTCCATGATTTTACATAAAGCATTCCATCAGCCACGCCTATGTTCATATTTTAATATACTTATTTTCATTTCATTCAGCGGAAAAACTGTCCTTCCAAAATTTCTGTTTACAGGTTCTGATAATGAAGCCACAAAAGACTGAGTTCATTAATGGCCAGTTCTGCTCTGGATGGTCAGTCTTACCACTGAGCCACCTGGCCATCGGTGACAGTTAAAAAGAGCTCCTTCAGTAGGAAGTCCTTGTTAACGTCTCAGCTTTTATCCATATATCTAGATCCTTCTCCCCTGTCATTCCACACATATTAATACCTTTAATATATGTAAGAAATTTGAGGAATGTGTTTCAAATTCATCTTCTGCCAGCACCTATGCGAGTCCCTGAGGATGCCGGCAACAGGCGCGCTGGTTCGTGAGCCTTTCCCCACAACCAAAAGTCACCGCTCTTGCCAGCACAGCTGTCTTCTTCCTTTAGTTAAAGAAGTTACAATTTTAAGAGATGTTATAGAGGAACCTAAAATGATCTTAAACTGTCTTCCTTTACAAAATTAAACATAGAAGCTGAAGCTGACCCTGTTAATACTTACAAATTTTACAGTCACAGTGTGATGTAACTATCAGTGTTTTGAAAAAATGACAAAGACCCTTCCTGGGGTTGCTAGCATTGCCAGCACCATCTTGTTTGACAGATGCTAAAACATATTCTGACCAATAAAAGAGCTGAATCGAGGGCATAAAAATTCTTTGTAAAGGAGTAGTGTCTGTTAATGCCATGCCAGCCTAGATTTCACAGATCACTTTTAAATCCCAGAAACTTTGTTAAAATTCCAGAGTGATGAAGGCTTGCTCAGAAATCATATAGTGGTTCGCCATGAAATTTTCTTAGTTGTCTGTAAATGTGATTTACTAAAAAAACTTTTTTCAGATTAATAATATTAATGATTAAAAAAAAAACCCATCCTTTTCAACCAAAGAATTTATAGAATATGGCAAGGGTCTCACAATTTGTTCATTGGTTGAATTCATTGAGAAAGAATGTACTACAAGCCTGCTGTACATAAGAGACCCTAAGTTTACAAGTACTTAGAAGACACAGGTCTTGGCTCCAGAAACTTACAACACAGGCAACGCAAAGTTGTGTCATTAACAAGCTCCCAAGTAACCCTGCTGTGATTAGAGTTCCAGCAACTTGTGGCAGAAATCAGATGTCAAGGGCCAGATGGAGTCAGGAGTGAGTCCACTGTACCAGGAAACACATGCTAAACCTTTCTGAAAACTCATGTCACACAGCCTAAGCTAATTGTTTGCAAAGTATTTTACAATTAAGTATAAGAAAGGAAAACGAGCTCTTACATCTGCCCACTTAGTGTCATTGCAGCGACCCTTAAAACAAGGAATAATAAAAGAAAAACAGAAATAGCAAAACAGAAGAAGAAAACATGGTAAAAGTGGATTGAATCTTAGTTTTATCACTGGAAACTTCTCAGGAAAATGAAAACACAATGAAATGGATAAATCACAGTACTTTTATGCAGGCTTGCTGAAGAATGGATAGTCAGAAATATGACAGTATACAGAGAGGTACATGTTCCAAAGTGGAGGACACTTAGCAAGCCCTCCTCAACACCTTCTCCCAGTGTCCCTCTACCCTGGAGACAATGATAAACCTTCCCAGACTCCAGGCCCTGGAAGGGCTCTCACTGGAGACTTGTGGCCTCAGGGGAGGCTAGTGAGACCTTGTCTTTTCTGCTATTTTCTCAATGTCCTTCAGTTTGAAATAGTCAAATGTCATGGGACCATGTTTCAGGGTAATATATCTTGAATCCTGTCACTGGTAAGTATAACTTTGTATTTTTTTTTTTCAGAAAAATCAATTTTTATGTGTTAATTTCCCAGTATTTAGTTGGGCTGCCTTACAGTTTGTTTGTTTGTTTGTTTAATTGCTGTACAATTTTAACTATCTGCACGTAATAAACAACACAAAACAGCTTGCAAATGGCAGAGCTTTTAGAAGAAAAAGAATCCACATCTGATCAGTATGACCTAGAAATACTGAATGAAGAATCAGTGTACTGGTTGTGTCTTAAGAGGAGACACAGTTTTCAAAATATCATGGGGAAAACTAGAGGCTGAAATGGAGGCAAAGCTTCGAAGAAAGAGAAAAGCTGGAAATGTGTTTAGGGTTCAGACAACTCATTTGTTTAAAAATAACTTTTCCAAATTCTTTGGGAACAGCCTAAGTATTCCTTGAATAATGAATAAAGAAAATAAAATTAATGAATGCTATTCAATTACAAAACAGGAAAGTCTGCCATTTGCTCTATGACTAGGACTAGATGCTTTTATTTTAACTTAAAGAAGTCAGAAGAAACAAAAGGGCATGACCTTGAAAACTTGAAGCCACAGAAGTAGAGCTGTAGTGATGACTGACAAGGCCGGGAAGGGTGGGGAGCCGGCAAAAGATAGCACTATAGTGCAGGACTTGAGTTCTTCTTGGGCCCCACAGACCAAGTTAAAGGGTTAATTTTCAGACTGATGCTATTGGGAAGTGGTCGGACCTTCCAGAGATGGGGCCTCCTGTAAGGTTTCAGGTCCCTGGAAACTCCAGAAGAGGACAGTTGGACTCCAGCCCTTCTCTCACTCCCTGATCATGAGGTAAGTGGTTTTCTTCCTTCATCATATGCTGCTTGGCTATAGGTCCCAAGGCAAAGGGACCAAATTGATCAAGGTATGTAAGCCCTAAAATATGCACTCGTGTAAACCTGTTCTCTTTAGAAGTCCATTCATTATCTGGGGTATTTGTTATGGTGCTGAAAGATGACTCGAACTGCTCCACATTTTCAAGTTCTAATATGAAGAAGTTATGAAGAGCCAGCCAGAGTGAGGACTGTTTAATAGTACCGCATTGTCTAACCGAAGCAAACTAAGAGAATAGATTTCATCACACTCTTCCAACCCAAAGAACAAGATCCAACTCAAGCTCCTTGAGCAGTATTCAGTGACTGGTTAAGTCTTAAATATCTGATTAAAAGTGCAGAGGAAAGTCTTCAACCCGCTGTGGTTCAGTAGAGGGCAGGCTGAAGTGCTTCGACATCCTCTTGGCACTCTTTCTGGAAGGGCCTGTTTAGTCCCTTGACTAATGAAAAAAACATAGCTGGAAAGTTTGAACCTATTATCCAAATTGAAGCATTCAGAAAGGAGGACTCGCCTCTTCTATGCTGCACACGTCCGTCTTGAGTCTCCACCCAACCCACGGTCTTGGGAAGCAGCTGACTGGTTGCCCCAGCTGTGCAGCCCTGAGAACTAGGTGGGTGGCCCTGCCCATCCTCCCGGATCTCTGAGAAGCAGCTGGGAAGTCCTTCCTCATGGATTCAGTCCACTGAGGCCCTGGGAACCATGGTGCAGTCCCACTCAACTGTGGTCAGTGAGGAAAGCATTCTTACCCATTTTCCTGAAACCCAAAAAAGCAGCTAGACATCTGTCCTGAGAAGCTTGGAGAGCTGAGAAGCTGGGTGTTGACCAGTTGACCTTACACACCCTCCTAAAACCTAGGAAGAGACCAAGAGCCACCTGTACTCACTTACCAGCCCAGCAAGTAGCCTAGCAGCCTGTGCTGAGTGACTCAGTCTGAAAAAGCCCCCTGAAATAAATGAACTATGCTTTCTATCCACCCCAAACCTCAGAAAAAAATGCAGGGAGCCATCCTTAAGCTAGCTGCTCCTGAATCCCAGAGAAGTAACATACACAGCCCTCTGGAACTAATGGATGTTGGATATTGGATACACCTTCAGGCACACTGACCTAGCCCAGTGGCTGTGAGCTCTCCAGGCAGGTGCACTTTCCACACACCCAGGAATGCAGCATAAGAGGAACGTAACTAGGATGGAGTGATTCTCTACCTGTCAGTCCCTGTAAACTGACAGATACCCTCCCAACCTTTATGACCAACTATGTTAGTCATGCCTCACCTACAAAGCCCTACCAGAGCAACCCTGCCCCCTAAGAAATTGATACACACTACACCATACCTAGAGCTACCAGGAACCCCACACAGCCCCACCCAACCCAGAGGATAGGCACTAAACCTAAGTCATTCAGACCAGGCAGACATCACTGACACTGATTTCAGCTGAAGAATTTGTGCAGACACATTATGTTGTTGTGTTCAACAAAGCCAATGTGACCTATGCAAGTGAAACTCTAGTGAACATAGCCAAGAGAAAGCACCTTCTACAAAAACCACGCAACAAAATTAATAGAGGAAATGGACCTCCCAAATGTTGAAACACAAATATGAGGATAAAAGAAGACAGAGTCTGGTGACAAACCCTTCAGCAACAAGCCCCAAAGACAAAGAAAGTGATGAGTCACCTGAAAGAGAATTCAAAATATTTATTATTTTAAGTGAGTACCATAAGTTGCAGGAAAATAGAGACAGAAAACCCACTGATATTAAAGGAACATCACGATCTAAAAGATAACTTTAAGATACAGATTAGTAAAAGAACAAAATAGAAATCTTAGAGCAAAAGAAGTCAGTAAATTAAATAAGAAATAAAGTTGAGAGCTCCAACAGTACAGTAAACAGTAGCCGGGCATGGTGACACACCCTTTTAATTCTAGCACTGTGGAGGCAGAGGCAGGCGGATTTCGGGGAAATGGAAAACAGCCTGTGTTGGGGGTCGCTGCGCTCCGGGGCCAGCCCTAGGGGACGGAGGGTCTCCGCCATGGGGGCTGAGTAGGCGTGGAGTCAACACACAGACCCCAGAAGCTGGGTGAGAAGCAGGCGGAGGGCGAGCCACAGCAAGCTCCTTCATTCAAGGCAGTGCAAGGGGTCTTATAGGTCTGGCTAGGCAATTGTCTCCCCAACTGCAGTCAATAGCAATCTGTCCCCAGGTGGATCATCTCAGTGCAGGTTCCTTCCAGATGCTGGGCGGAAGCTGGTCTCACGACTAGCCAGAGTGGAGCGCTACACCTACAGGAGCCATTCCTCTATTCCTCATAGGAGGTGACCTGGCTGAGGTCCATCCTGCGTTGTGCCCTACAAGCCTGGTCTACTTAGCAAGTTTCTGGTCATCTGGGACTATGGGGAGATCCTGTCTCAAAAAAACAAAAACAAAACAGAACAAAAAAAAGAGAAGAATTTCTGAGCTTAAAGTCAGATGTTTCAGCATAACCAAGTCAGAAGATGGGGGCGGGGGGGAGAAAGATTTATGTGATACTATGATGTTGGTCTGATTGCCAAAGTTGACAGGATCTAGAAACTCTGGATATGCCTGAGGGAGTTTCTAGACTGGGTTACCTCATGTACCCATTCCATGGGCTAAATGTGGGTAGTGCCATTCCAAGGACTTGGGTCTAGATTTAATAAAAAAGAAAGCCGTCAGAGCACCTGCATTCCTCTCTCTGCTTCTGTGCTTCTGTGACTACTCACCTCTTGCCCCAGTCATCATGCCGTCCCCACCATGAGGGATGATATGCCCTCATCTGTAAGCCAAAATAAGCTCTTCCTCTCTTCAGTTGCTTCTTGTCAGGTCACTAATGAGAAAAGTAACTAATATAAACACCATTAAGTGACAAATATTCACATGGACACCTCAGAAGAAGAGAATGGAAAAGACACAGAAAACCTATTCAGCAAAATAGCATCTGAAAGGTTTCTAGTTCTTAAAAAGACAAACCTCCTGTTCCAGGAAGTTAAAAGGACATTCAACAGATTCAAATAAGATCAGATGGTCTCCAAGACACATTGTCAAATAATCAAAATACAAGTAAAGAAACAGAGAGCAGATGCTGTCAGTTCTCATATAAAGGGACCACCATTGCATTAACAGTATATTGTGTAGTAGAAATTTACAGACCATGAGAAAGCAATACAATATGCTAATCATTCTGAAAGGAAGAAAAAACTTGCCAAAGATACCTAGCAAAGCCACCATTTAGAAATGAAATGAAGATTAAGAACTTATCTTGATAGCCACCATTTAGAAATGATATGAAGATTAAGAACTAATCTTGATAGCCACCATCACCAGACTAGCATTACAGAAGACCCTAAAGGGGTTTGGAGAGATGGCTCAGTGGTTAAAAGTATTTGCTGCTCTTGCAGAGGACATGGGTTCAGATCCCAGCACTCACATGGCAGCTAACAGCTACCCATAACTCCAGTTCCAGGAAATCTGACACTCTCTTCTGGCCTCTACAGGCATGCACACACGTGGTTGCACTTACAGTCTTGCAGGCAAAACACTTAGACACATGAAATAAATAAAATTTTAAAAAGAGAGAGGGAGAGACGCTTACAGGATGACACCGGAAGTAAAACATGAAGGTACCAACATGAAAATGCACTGAGTCATAACACTCATTATGGGGGTGTTACAGAGAAGAGAACTGGGAAAGAATTCATCTTAATACAGAAAACCATCACACTGCAAAACTGAACAAGAGAAGAAAAAAAGTATTTTTGGTTAAAAAAGGTTTTAACCAAGTAGTAGGATTAAGTTCTATTCACCTATCAACAAGAGAATGAATGTGAGCAGATGAATTATGCAGTCAAAGGATTAGATTTCTTTGTAGACCAGGAAGTCATTCCACTGGTAAAGATACAGACTGAAAGTGAAGGGAGAGAAAAAGGTAAAAGCAGGATTGATTAGATTCAACAGGTAAATACATTCTAAGTAAAAAACTGTATAAAGAAACAAAGAAATACTATATATATATATATATATATATATATATATATATATTCAATCAATAAGATAAAATAGTTTTAAATATACAGATACCTAACTAGATCACTCAAGTATATAAAGTTAGCATTGACCTAAAAGGTAAAAGAGACTTTTATACAAAGTAGTTTGTTACTTCAAAATCACACCTTACATCAAGTTACTGGTCACTCAGATTTTTTAAAAGTCAGAAATAAAGTATACCATTGACCAAATGAAACTGCTAGACATTTTCATAACATTTTATCCAATAGTCACCTGATTATCATCAGCACAAGAGGATGCTCCAGGTAAGATCATATAGTTTACCTAGCTTGGTGGCACACACCTTTAATCCCAGAATTTGGGAGATTGAAGCCAGCCTGATCTATATAGTAAATTCTAGGCTAGCCAGGAATACATAGTGAGTTCGTTAAAAAAAAATCATGATCATGTCATCTGGTAGACTGAAAAATAAACTGACAAACTGAAGAACTGAAATCATATCATCTGTCTTCTCTAACCACAATGCAATAACCATAACAGCTCTCATAGGGGAGCTATAGAGCTGGGTGTCCTGGCTCTGATGTCAGCACTCAGGACTCTGATGTGGGCAGAACTACCACAAGTTTGAGGCCAAAGTACCAGGCTAGCCTGGGGTACATAGCAAGAGCATGTCCCCCTCCCTCTGTCCGCTTTCAGAAATTATACTGCAAGCCCATGAAAGGAGTATGCTCTTGAAAACACAATAGGTTAAAGAAATAATTATTTAATTTCTTGAAACCAATATAAAGGCAACATATAAGCAAAAGCAGTAACTAAAAGAGAAGCTTATACAATACAAAGGAAAGGAAGGAGGAAGGGGAGGACGGGTGGAGGGAAGGAAGGAGAGAGGATAGACTTCCTATAAACAGTCTAACAATTAAATCAAGGAAACAGCAAGGTAAAAATAAAACAAATCTAAAAACTGAAGGGAAGACATGAAAAAGAAAATGGAGCCTAAAAGGCAAATATGAAGGATTAATGGAAAAAAAATTGAGGTTTTTTAAAGATAGATGGAATAAACATCCTGTTAGGTAGACCAGTTAAAAGGCAAAGACAGAAGCAGCACATAAAACCAGAGTTGAAAATGGAGATATTAAAGCTACTATAATTTATATTATAAAATACACAGGATCTTTAGGGCTTACTTGTAACAAATTGGAAAATGTAGAATACCTGGATACATTTCTGCACACATATAATCTATCAAAACTGAAGCATCCATCTACATACAGCTTAAAATAATAAAAATAATAAGATGAAGTCATCAAAACAGTCTCCCTGCAGAGAAAAGCCAGAATTAGTGGGTGTCATTGCTGTACCAAATTGGTAAAAAATAGAGAATGCCAATAATTATCAAAGTATTTTAAAAACTTTTCTAAAAAGTTGACTTTTTTTTTTTTAATGCAGGATCCTACTACATAGCCTTGATTACCCTAGAACTCACTGTGAAAGCAGACTGGTCTGGCAATCACAGAGATTCAAAGATTCACCCGCCTTTGCCTCTAAATTAAAGGCATGAACCACCACTGCCTGAAAGCCAAAGTCTTTTAACTTTATTCTCAGTGCCAGCCTTATCCTCCTACCAAACAGAAAAGGGCATAACTACAACAACAGACCAGTATCGGGGATGGACACAGCTGTGACGTTTCAACAGAATACTGCAAAACACACTGACTAGCTTGCCAACAGATTATGGCACAGCTAAGTGGAATTTTCCAAAAAGTAAAAGTCGGAATGTGTTCAGGACTATAAACCATGAACAAAGTAGATATAGAAGGAACATATCTCAAATAACAAAAGTTATATATGGCAAACCTATAGGTAACACCATACAGAATGGGGAAAGGGTGAAATTGTTTCCTCTAATGCAAGGAATCAATCAAGCTTAATATTTATTCAACACAGTATTCGAAGTAATAGCCAAAGTAATAAGTCAAGAGAAATAAATGAAAACTCCAAATAGGAATGAAACAATTATCTTTGTTTACAAATGACACATAATAATTGACCTCAAAACATATTACAAAGTTATAATAATCCAAACAGAGTGACACGGCCTAAAAACCAGCACATGGACAGCTGCAGCCAACTGTAGAATCTAGAAATAAATTCATATGCTTACAGCCAACTGATATTTTTCTCAAATACCGAAATATAAGCCCCGTAGTTATGAAACTATTATAGGCAAGCACAAAGAGAATACATTAAGGTACAGGTTTGGGAAATGAGTTTTTAGACAAGTGTTCAAAAGCATAGGCAACAAGATAGACAGATGGAATTATATCAAACCCAGAAGCTTCAGGTCAGCCGAGAAAATGATCACCAGTGTGACGGCATCTGTTAACATGAGGTATTACAGTTTGGAAATTGTGTATCTTCACTCATCCTTGTATTTTAATTAATTTCATCACATTTTTGGATATACCAATGGGTTATGACATAAAATCTTTTGAAGTGATACTGAACTTATTTTGCTATTCTGTTGAAAGGTTTTATAGAAAATTTGGGCAAAATATCAGTCAGACATGTCTCAAAAGAAGATAAATAAACCATGATGTATTTCCTTAAGGTATTAACCAGCTTATGTAGAATTTAAACCAAAATCAAAGCAAAACAGGAAAACACTACAACTCTAGAATTTAAGCACAAACAACAGAAAGAGAACATACTCGCTTGAGCACGAGATCTGCAGGGCTTCTGGAATCGCTTTCTGCTGCCCCTCCCCAAAGTCATCCAGCAGCTTTTCCCTTACTGCATCCTAACTGGAGTGCCCCAGGTTCTGACTCTCCAAAGCACAGTCTTCTGTCTCTGCAAGAGTCAGCAGCACCGATTATGTGTATCTGTGCACATGCGTGTCTTTCCCATGTGTGTATCTGTGCACATGTGTCTCTTTCCTATGTGTGTATCTGTGCATATGTGTGTCTTTCCTATCCAGCTTGTAAGGTACTTAAAGGACAAGACCTAGTTTTCAGGTCTACCACCTAGGATCATGTGCAAAACCTGGAAAGCGAGATAATAAATGGATGTTTATTGCGTGGTTGACGCATTCATTGCAAAGTAACAGCCATTTTAAAATTCTGTGTTAGAGACCTCCGACCTTTCTTTGCTAGAGGTGAACGTGAACATTTGAGGGTGGTCATGAAATTGCCACGGTTGAGCTATGAACGACTTCAGTTTCCTTGTCAAGAGAAAGCATAGGGCTGGAGAGATGGCTCAGAGGTAAAGAGCACTGACGGCTCTTGCAGAGGACCCCGGATTGAGTCCCAGAACCACGTGGTGGCGAACACCCATAACTCCAGTTCCCGCGGATCCGACCCCCTGTGGGCAGTGCACATCCCTTCACGCAGGCGATGCACTCATACACATAAAGTAAAAACAATAAATAAAATGTTTTTAAAACGAGGAGGCAAGGTTTTCTCCCGACCCCACCAATATCATACCGCCACCCTGACCCCCAGGGAGATGGGAAGTGGTGTATCCGGCAGACCGCACCACCTGAGTTTCCCTTTTTTTTTTTTTTTTTTTTTTTTTAATCACTGAAGCACCACCCTGACAGAATCAAGCCTTTTTCAGAAGACATCATATGGAGAATGTGACAGGCTGATAAAGCCTCCAAATAAATATATATCCAAATTCAAATCTCAGGAAACTACAGTGCTCCAAAGAATTTTTTTCCACAGTGTAACTTGATTTCCCCCTACATGTTATGGGGTTTCACTTGCTTTTCTGGATTCTTTTCAGTGCTGGGAATGAACCCGGGGTCTGGGCTCTAGCACTGAGACACATCCCGGGCCCTTTCCGAACTTTTTGTTTTGAGATAGGATCTCATTGCAGCCTAGGTTGGCGCTGAACTCTCAGTCAAGTTCTCCTACCCCAGGCTGCCGAGGACTGCGGAGTACACAGGTGTGGACTGACAGGTGGTTACTGAACTTTTCTCATTTTCTTAGCGTATAGTAATTGCACAAAACGATCTTTTCACGACGACATTTTCATGCATATAGCGCCATCACCTTCAGTTCTCCTTCCTCTGGCTCCTTCCTCTTCCCAATCTCCTCTTAATTTTATGGGTTTTTTTTTTTTTTTTTGGTTTGTTTGTTTTAATGACTATTTGAAGAGTGTTTTGCTGGGGGGGGGGGTGTTCTTTTGCTTGTTTCTTGATTTTTGAGACAGGGTTTCATTCTGTAGTTCAAGCTGGCTTGAAACTTGTGGCAATCCTCTGGCCTCAGTTTCCTGGTTTTTGAAATTTCAGGTGTAAGCACCATGCCTGGCTTTTGACAAGTGTTTTCTCTGTTTCTTTGTTTTTGTTGTTGATGATATTTTCGTCGGCTGGAGAATCAGCCTCTTTACCTCCCCACTCCCTGCCAACTACACACACTCTATGATTTGTCTTTTTTTTTTTTTTTTTTTAAGTCTTATTGAGTCTAATCTGTGTTTCCCAAGTGCTTTGGTGGAGTCTACCCCTTGAAGTCTAGTCAACATACCACATGACACACCACTACAGAAAATTGACGCTCCCTCTCCCAGGGCATCTATCAATTGCTAATAAATCCTCAGCTAGTGCTGGGGCTTCTTGAGTGCCTTCCCCATCTATGCTGGGCACCTGCCTGCCTTGGGTTTGCACAGGTCATATAGGAGCTGAAATAAATGCTGTGTGTTCATATGTGCAACTCCCTTGTGGTGTTCAGACAACAGTTTCATTGTATTCATCTACTACTGTTATCTATATGTAATACCAGTCCCTATTATGCAATTCCTAAGCCTTGGGAGGAGAGAGTGTTATATAAATGTCTCATTTACGATTGATTACTCTATAGTCTCTTATTCTCAGCACATTGACCATTTTGTAATAGTAAGCTGATTCCTAATGGTTTATTGTTATATCCATAGATTACAGAGCATCTCTCGGTTCTCACCAGAGAAGTTTCTTCTTACAGCTGATGTTGACTGACAAGTGTTTTTACCCAAGAGAATTAGAGAAGAACCAGGTGTGCATACAAAAGAAGACTAGGTAAAGACAGGCAGAGATGAAGTGAGACCTGCAAGCAAAGCAATGTCCTCAGCTGCGGGAAGTGATGGAGGCGGGGGACAGATCTCCCCAGCACCCAAAGGGGGCATAGCTTGTGCTTTCACTCTGGCTTCCTTCCCTCCGGAAGTTTGTCTAGTTTTAAGTTCATGATTTTGGGGAACTTTCCATGGTGTCCTCAGGCAGCAAAGCCACAGGAACAGACCTGAGGCCAGTGGGCCGCAATGACTATGTGGGTTACAGAAGCTGCTGCTTCCGCTGCATTTTTGTTCCATAAAATGTCCCGCCTCTTGACTGTCCTGACCCACTCTCGTTGTGGTTCAGCCCTGCTCCCGCCCCTTTTTTTTCTCTTAGTGCCCATTTTCTCCGTGTTTGTGTCACCTCAAAACTTCACTTTGCCATCTCCCCATGGAAATGGTTCTACAAATACTTGTCTTTCAGTCATTTCTATGTTAGCATAATTTCTGTCACCAGTTCATTCTTTTCAAGTTTAAAATCCCCAAAGGTGAATACAATTGCCCCATAATATCATGATCTGCTTCACATATGCTTTGATCACGGTAGATTCACGGCTCTGGCAACAGCGTGTATTTCATAGCAGCCCACAGCTGGTCATGTCAATGATTCTGTAAGTTGGAATTTTCTTTGAGATGTAACTATAGGTTGGACCCTGCCATACACACGCACCATGTTTCTCATGTTTAGAAAACATGCATCAAGCAAGTTGAAGGAAGAATAATCTAGGCAGAATCAGCACCATGCCCTGTGTCATCAGAAAGAAGGTCATTGTCTCACACCCTTAGGCAAGAACTTTGCAGGTGTTGCTCTATACTGATGTTGACAGTAAAGTAGCATTGCTTTGTAATTCATTGTGAACACATTTGAATGGCCAGAAGAAGGAAAGACACCTAGCTGGCCAGTTTACCAATGGACTTACATATAGGAAAAGCTGATGATTGTTATGAAAAGACTGGGTAAACATCTTATACTCAGTCACAGCTTTACATTGTTAGACTTTCATAAGGTCATGAACTTATCTGGGCCAAGACAGGATAAACGGTACTAAGGATTCTTCCTTCCCCAAGATATCCTAAGTAAAATTACATTCAGGATGCAGGAAGTTACCAAAATACTTTGAGGGGATTTCCTGGAGGTGGTTATTAAAACCAATTTTAATTCAAAAGGCAGAGACATTTGGCACAGGAGGACTGGAGCCACAGGATATAATGCTATACACAAAAGCTGCAGCAAACACTGGCAACTTGACAATCGCCATTGTTCCGCCATCCGGGTTCCATCTGCCCCTAGTCTAAAGGTAATTGGAAATGTAACACATATGACACCTGTAGGCTATGAAATGGATGGAAAACATGGCCATATAAAATTCATTTGCCCCAATATGATGCTCATATTGCCAAACTTATGTGCATCATCAGTCACCAAATTTTTTATTTTAATTTTATCACTGCACCCTGTGCTTATTTATTTATGGCTATTTAACTTTTTAATAGATGACTCATCTTTCAAAAATAAATAAGTTAGATGACAAATTATATTTTTACTCTATCAATATAAGAATGTACAATGATAAATTGTTTTCAAACAGCCAAATTATTGTGACAAAATATATGCAAATTATTTTTTAAAAGAAAAGATTTACTGTTCCCTTTATATGTACTCTGACAGAGTACATGAGGGGTCATTTGAATTACTTTTCTTTTGTCCCTAAAGCATGGTCTGTACAAACACTTCTTAAAACGTTTTCATGTGTGTGTGTGTGTGTGTGTGTGTGTGTGTGCGTGTGCGTACATGAGAGCACAGTGCCTGTGGAGGCCGGAGAGAATGTCAGATCTCATGAAAAAGAGTTAAGGCCATTTTGAGCTGCCTTATATGAGTCCTGGGACCCAAATTAGGGTCTGCTGCAAGGTCAGGATTCATTCTAAACTGCTGAACCATCTTCAACCCCTGTGTTCACTTATGAGTGAGTAATTTGGTTCTGAGGTTGGATGCCAGGCCATGGCCTCCTGGCCTCCCTCCAAAGGAAGCAAAACTGTAAGTCAACCCCCATCCTGCCACACACATATTCCCCAAAGCTCCCTTTGGTACCTTGGTACTTTCAAGGCTAAAACTAAAAGTGAGAGGTTCTCACTGGAACTCTCCATCTCACCTCTACATTTTACACAATAAAACCAAAACAAACAAAACCAACATTATTAAGAGATCATTTCCTTAGAAGATGAATTGGTCTGAAAATCTGTCCAAATGGAAAAAGTTTTACATTCTTTTTCTGTTGATTTATAAACTCACATTTTATGAAGCTGATGTCTGTACAGATTTAAATCTAATATATTGAATATAGGTCTGTCTGTGCCTCAGGATTTTTATATTCCTAATGAAAACTTTCAGTTTGACTTTGCAACAGAAATCTCTGAAAGCATTTCATCTCTCACTATCTATCTATGTATAAATCTGTTATGTGGCATAATATCCAATAGGAGCATCTGAGAACTGAACTTTATTAAGTCAAGTTTTAGTTTGTTCCATTGGCACAGATCTTATGCTGCCTTGGGAAGGTACAGCACAACTGAGAGACGGCCTCCCTGGAAACTGTGCTGCAGAGCTTGTTTTCCAGCTCTTGGGACAATTTTGTGATTCCTTTGAGTGGAGTTATACTGCCTGTGCTTAACAATCATCTTTCTTATATTGTCGTTTCCATACTAATATGCAGCTCCTTCACTTTTCCTTACCAATAAAGAATAAAAACCTGTTATAATTAGATGATAGCCTGGGTAGATGGCAGGAGGGCAGCAGTGAGTTAGGAAGAAGGTGAATGGACTAATGGCTCTTTGGACCGCTACTTGGAAGTTAGATCTTAGCCATCTAAAGGAAAGATCTACTGCCATCTTGAAAGAATGGTACTAAGAGGAAGCACAGAACTAGACAGACACTGATCACCAAGACAGGACACAGTGTGCTAACTCTGTTCTCCCATTGTCAGTATGATTACATGAATATTTCACATTTCTAACTCCTACTTCCTTTTCATGAAATAAAAAAAATAAGTCTTTGTGCCCATGTATGTTTTGAGTGTGGGGTGATACACTAGAGCACAGGAAGCCTACCAGTGGCCACACATTCAAAAAACAATGATTTTCCCTTACCAACACCTATCAACTACCAATTGCTCCTCAGTAAGGAGAATACTTCCTCTGCTTACATGGGGATTCTGGCTGGATTAATTTTATATCAGGAATACTTTTAATTTTTTATAAATAAAAAAGAATCTATTCAACTTGTTCCCAAAATAAAATATATTATGAACAAATTAATTTATTTTTAACTTATCTGTCTTAATTATGGAACAGTGGTCAGATTTTTATGGATGATATCTCATGAAACAAAACATTATGAGTATCATGTGACAGTGTTTTTCTTATTATTATGGACCATGAAAAAACAATATCAAGATATACCAGAACTGCCTTAAATCATCATGGCATATACATGCCATTTTTAAAAAGAGACTACATATGGGAATCAAGTGGAACTGATTCAATGTCAAAGCAAGTTTTAGTTTATATAAAGAATCTTGAATCTTTTGCAATAATTAAAAATAACTCTAAAAAGTGAGAAACAACCAAAATATGAAGAGAAAAACTTGAGCATCCAGTAAAGAGAACCTGGATCTTCTTCACTTAAAAAAAATCAAAAAAACAGAACTCAACATAAACATTATGGTCAGGGAAGTCTTTTGGAGAGGTAATATTTTACATTAAACAAACAAAGCAGAAAGAATTAGGTAGACAATCATGGGGTGGCACTCAGAGAGGATGGGGCCTGGAAAACTCTGCTGGTCAGGCATGCTGTCCTGGCAGAGGGAAGAGTGGGATGGGATAAAGGAAAAACACACTATTGCTGTTGGGCAGTCTTAAAATTTACCATACAGGGACTGGAGAGAAGGCTCAGTTGTTCAGAGCATTGGCTGCTCTTGCAGAGGACTCAAGCTCAGTGCCCAGCATCCATATGATGGCTAACAACTGTCCATAACTTCTACTCCAGGGGATCTGATGTCCACTTCTGGTGTTCCTGGGAAAGCATAACATGGGTACTCTTACATACATGCAACCCAAACATTTATACACATTAAATAAATAAAAAAGGTTTTAACTTACTATACACAGAGTGCATTATGGCAAAGCACAAGGAGAAAATAAAGATTTCAAGTAGACTCCACAGCGCAGCACAGCGACATTTGAAAATCATCTCTGCTCTTGGCAAACCCCGAGGAAGGAGCACAGAGAATATGTGGACGGAGCAGCAGAGACTCACTCTCCGATTCCTGGAGAACATTCGGAATTAGTGAGACCTGAGGCTGGACCGAATGCTTGAGGGACTGGAACGGTCGTAGTTCTCAGACCTGTGTGGTTGATGATTTTTCTGAAATACAAAATACTATGCATGAGAACTCTGAAGAAATATGTTAATTTCACTTCATAATGTCCTAACAATTCATCTGGGTAATTTATTATTTGGGAAATAAGAAAAAAAATATATAGATAACACCAGTAGCCAAAGGGAGAACTTAGCTGACTGTGGGCTTGTTCTCTAAAGATCTGGAAGACTGCTATTAGCTTGGATGTGTCAGTCATTTAATGAAAGCCTGTTCCCACGGTTTGTTAGCAAAACCTTCAAGGTTAACTGTCCATAATGGCCTGATCTTGTCCTTCTACTTGCAACTTCTGTTCCCAGTAGGAGCCTGTATTTTGGTTACTGTCAGCTCTGAGTCCTGAGGCAGTGAGCTGGAATGAGATGTGACAAGAGACCCTTTATTAAGTAGTTATGACAGCATCCACCCACCCTGTGACTTCATTTGGCTTTAATGGAAGGGAGGCTAAGTGGGTGGATATTGCTTTAGGGCTGTCTGCTTAAGAAATGTGAAGCAAAGAAGAATTCTAAACTTAAAAGAGTGTGCTGGGAAAATACCAGATGAGAAATAGTTCACATTTTGATTATGAAAATTTTCAGTATAGAGCAAAATTGGAAACAAAAATAAATTTCAGTATTTTTTTCTTTAATAATTTGTTTCTGATATTTACTTTTATGTGTATGAGTGTTTTTCCTGCATGCATGGAAGTGAACCACTTGCATCCAATGCCCACAGAGATCAGAGGCAATTGTCAGCTACCATGTGGGTGCTGGGGACTGAACCTCGGTCCTCTGGGATAGCAGTCAGTTGCTCTTGAATGGCTGAACTATCTCTCCGCCCCCAAATCAGCCCCAATTCACATTTTAACAGAGGTACTTTGCAACGTTTCTATTCATTATTTATATCTTCTTCCATCTATGAAGATGGCTTGCTTTTTAATGCATTTCAGTGTAAGCTGTAGATATCAATACACTGTCTACAAGCCCCTTTGGCATGGTGTGTTTTAGATTAAATAGTATTGATATTTTTCTGGTTTTCTACATAAAGTTATATGTACAAAATGTGAAGTTCTGCAGTGCACATTTACTGCATTTTGGAAAAATGTGTACCTTTATGTAAACGAAACCCTGTCAAATATAAACTTTTACCACCACCCAAGAAACACCCCCCACAGTCTTGTATACTGGTCTTTGCTTCTACCTCCCCAGGAACACACCACTCTTCCTACTTGTTTCAATTTTAGGGCTGCACACAAGTGACTCACAGTCAGTCACTCTGCTGTGTGCTTTGCTTCTTTTTATGCCCATGGCTTTCTGTGACACAGGTAACATTTGTCCACTAGCCAATCAGCAAGATTCCCGTGTCTCCCCCTAAAACCTTACGTAGTTTTAGCTGTTGATTCATAGGTATGTGAATGCCCTTTTTGCATTTGGAATAAGGCAATAGTTGAAGCTATTTTCATTTTCTTCTTGAATATGAGTATACAGCACTAGAGCACCATTTGTTGAAAAGATTTTTCCTTCCCCAAGGGAGAAGCTACATGTCCAGAATCTGTTGTTTATCTTGAACTGTACTTCTTAAAAATATCTCTTATTTTTTGCCGAATTATGTGCCTATTTATTTTTAACAAAAATATGAACTAGTTTTCACTTTGTGCCAATTCTGTAACACCTGCCTGATCATCTGCGGTGCTAGTCAGAGCAGACCTGTTCAGTCTGCCCCAGGCTGTCCTTCCCCTCCACAGACAAAGACTGTTTACATACACAGGAGAACAAGTTCTCTACCCACTCGCATGATTCAGAGGTCCAGGAAAGGGCCTGAGCTTGGGTTCCCACCGCATTCTTTAGGGCTGCTTCTGCCCCGGCTGAGGACTCCCTGACAGGCACCTGCTCCGGCAGCTCTGAAAGGCCGTTTCCGGGGAGGTTCAGGCTTCTCCTAACTTTATCACTTTGACTTAATGCTTGTGGCCTGATGTCTTAGGAATTCTATTCCTACGAAAGAAACCCTTTCTTACTCTCTCACCAGCCTAACGATCTCCTCCCAGCTACAGCCAGGCAGTTTGATCGTAGATTCGGAGCGGATCCGCATTTCTCTGCTCTCCTCCTGTGTTCCCACATCACCGTCCTTAATGTGAGCCTCTGGTAAGACGAATCCATTCATTTTTATTGTCCGGCACATTAAAGTAACCACCTCAACAATGGATGTGCTGGATGAAAGAATTTAAATTTTCTGAGATCATTTTTTATTTATTGTTATTTTACTTAGGTCTTTTTGAGACAGGGTCTCCCTGTAGCCCCAGCTGGCTTGGAACTCACTGTGTAGACCAGGCTGGCCTTGAACTACAGAGATCCACTTGGCTCTGCCTCCCCAGTACTGAGATTAAAGGCGTGCACCACCATGCCCAGCTTTATTGTTATGATTTTAAACTTATTATTAGTGTGTGTTTGTGTCTGGTATGTGTATGGTGTGCATATGGAGGTCAGAGGTCAATTTTGGGACATTGATCCTCTCCTTCCACTATTTTACATGGGTTCGGGTTTGAACTCAGGCAGTCAGGCTTTCATGGCAAGTACCATAACCTCTGAGCCAACTAACTGGACCCTGAGGCACTTTAAACTTCAAACCTTCAAGGGCGTGGTGGTACACGCCTTTAATCCCAGCACTGAGGAGGCAGAGGCAGACTGATCTCTGTTGAGTTCAAGGCCAGCCTGGTTTACATATCATGTTCCAGATCAACTGGAGCTGCAGGATGACCTTGGCTCAGAAAGACAAACAACAACAACAACAAAATTCTTTCATAGTATCTAACCCTAATACTGTACTTGATATCTGTATTCAGATTTCCCAGAACTCATAGTCTGGTAACTTGACTTGGGACCTTTAGCCATTTTTCAATATCTTAGAAAAGATACATACAATTCACTTGACAGAATAATAAACATCTGAAATTTTACCTTGTGCATATTCTGGTTTGCTTATGTATGGAAATTAGAATAAGTATGGTAAAAGAAATTAGCTCTCAGAGAAGTGTATTAAAGCCTCACCTAGTATTTTCCAAATCAAATTTTACCTAGCAGACCATTTGGGATTCTGAGACGAAGGCTACTAATGAGTGGAGTCCCAGTTCTGTTCTTAGTTGTGCTGAGGTATCAAGGATGAGCTGGGTTATTCTCCAGTAATAGAGGCACTGACAGTCACAGTGGTCCCAGGCATGCCAGGAGACTAAGCACCGTCAGTTAGCACACTACTTGATGTTGTCAATACCTGCAGAAGGCTGGAGCTGCAGTGGAGCGCAGCCACTCATCAAGGACAGAAAGAGACACTTCAACACTGGAAGAACCTTTCCTCAAAGGCCCTACAGCAGATCTACTATATTTGGTTTTTGCTTTTCAGAATTTTTAATTAGCTCTTTGAAACTTTCATGCATGTATATAACACATTTTTATCACATTCATCTCCTGACCCTCTCTAATGACCCTCCCACATCGTCTGGACCCAACATGTCTAGCTTCTACTTTCATGACTTTAATTTTTAAAAATAACTACCTGGGTTTAATTAGGGTTGCTTGCACATGTAAGGGTGTGGGGTTGTTGAGTGGATCATGGACAACTTACCACCTGGCTACACTCTTTAAGAAAAATGGTTCTCCCTCCACCAGCATCCATTAACTGCCAATAGCTACTCAGCTGGGCCTCAGTGCCCCCACCCCTAACTCATGCTGGAATGTTGAGGCACTTCATAATGTACAGGTGACCGCAGCTGTTGTTCATGAGTGCCCTGTCCAGAAGACAGCATTTCACAGCACTCCTTCCTTCCTTTGGCTCTTATATTCTTTCCATTCCATCTTCTGAGATATTCCCTGAGCCTGGGGAGAGGAGTGACAGAGCTGTCCCCTTTAGGACTAAGCACGGAACAGAGACTTACTCTCAACACTTTGACCAGTTACAAGTCTCTGTATTAACTACCAGTCACAGCAACAAGAAATGTCTCTGATCAAGGCTGAGAGTAGCACAGATCTGTAGATATAAACAGAAATATTTAGAGGCAATTTAACAACATGTATAGTTGACAAAACAACACTAGTTTGTTTCCTCTAAGGCCTGTGACCTTGTCCATACGTTAGCTTTTGACCAGATTTACAATACCAGGAATGAATGTAGAGCATGCCTCACACCCATAATGTTCACGCCACAGGGCAGCAGTAAGTTCAGCTTGCCTGACGTGTGTGTTAGAGCACAGAGTCTATGACTGGATTAGACCACTAGTGCCTTTTCTCCCACAGTGACCTGCATACAGCCACCCAGCATATGAGAGCCAGCCAACAGGGAAGAAGCTCCCAGCTCTGCTCCAGCTTGAATGTTCTGCATCCTCAACCAAAATATTTGGTGTTTTCAGCAACAGGGTCTCACTGTCTAGTTCCCATTAGCAACCAAGAGCAAAGGCAATAGCCTGTGTTGTTTAGGGGATCTCTGTCTCCACACCCTACCAACAACTGAAAAGAAGACAACCCAGGCCTGCCACTGAGATTTTCACCTAACAACTTCATGCAAGTTGCCTCTGAACAAGCTCCTTTTAATTTGCTTTTAATTTTTATTTAAGTGTATGAGTGATTTGCCTGTGTGTGTGCTTGCATGCGTGTGTGCGTGTGTGTGTGTGTGTGTGTGTATGTGTGTGTGGTGTATCTTTTCCCATATGTTCAATGCCTGCAGAGACCAAAAGAGGGGTCAGAACCCCTGGAACTGGAGTTACAGATGGTTCCCACCATGAGGGTGCTGAGAGCCAAACTCGGGTCCTCTGCAAGAACAGCCAGTGTTCTTAAACCACTGAACCTTCTCTTCAGTCCCGAAAGCTCTCAAGCTCCTTTAAAAGAAACTATAAATAAGGGCTGGAGAGATGGATCAGCAGTTAAGCCCACTTGCAGAGGCCCAGGGCATGACATGGGTACACTTCCATGCATGCAGGCAATACACTCATACACACAAAATAAACATAATAAAATATGTATTTAAATTATATGTATATATGCACATATACATATAATTAACTTACAAAATAGTTGAGTTTCCATAAGACTTTGGTTCTGGCTAACCAGCCACTGACTGGTGGTTGTTTAGTTCTGGCTAACCCTCCCCTAACCGCTTGCTTTCTTCTATCCCCACCCTTTCCCATCCCTGCTTAACCCTTTCCACTCCCCCACCCCATGCTCTCCCCTTCTGATTTCATTTCACATGTAATCATGTCCCTCCTTCTTTAAGGTCCCTCCCCCTTTTCATAGACCCTTTCTGGCTTCCTGGCCTCCATAGACACTTCAAAATAAACACACAAATCTAAATTTGAACCTAGACTGTAGGGAGCAGGGGTCATGCCTTTAATCCAAGCACTTGGGAGAGAGGCTGGTGGATCTTCTTATCTACATAGTCAGTTCCAGGACAGGGCTACATAGTGAGACCCTGACTCAAAAGAATAATAAAATAAATTAAAAAATAAAAATGTGAAGCTAAGATCCAAGTATGAGACGGAACATGTAGTGTTTGTCTTTCTGAATCTGGGTTACTTCATTCAGTATAACTTTTTCCAGTTAGTCCATTTTCTTGCAAGTTTATAATCCATTTTTCTTTACAGTTGAGAAAATTCCATTGTATATGTGTACCACCTTTTTATTTTCTGTTTGTTGGTTGATGGACTTCCAGATTGAGCCTAATTTCCTCACTTTTGTGAACAGGGAAGAAATGAATGTGATGGGCAGGCATCTCCTCTGTGGAGTGTGCCATCCTTAGGTTACATGCCCAGGAATGATAGAGATATTTTTTGCTTTGCTTTTAGCATTGTGGGAAACCTCCACATTGATTTCCACAGTAGTTGCGTCAGACTCCCACCAGAGCATCTGAGTGCCCGCTCTCCCCACATCCTCTCTAGCCTTTGTTAACATCTTCCCCTAATCTAGCCATTCTGACTAGGGTGAGATGGACTCTCAAAGTAGTTATAATTAGCATTTTCCTAAGGATCTAATAATGTTGCACACTTGAAAACATCTATTTCTTCTTTTGAGAACTCTGTTCAGTGCCATGGCCCATTCTTTTATTGTTGTTTCCATGATGTTTTGTTTCTTGAGTTCTTAATATCTTCTAGGCACTGATCCTCTGTTGGATATATGGCTGGCAGAGTTTCTCCTGTTTTATAAACTACTGCTTCACTTGATTGACAGTTTATGCTGCTGTACAGAAGGTTTTTAATTTCACGAGGTCCTATATGTCAATTATTGGCCCTGTTTCCTGAGACACTGGAATCCTATTTAGAAAGTACTTATCTATGCTTGTATCTTTTTTTAAGTACATAAAAGATAGTTTATTGTAGAGTCAAGTATGAGTGATCATGGCCCAGGAACACAGATTCGAATCACCCCAAATCAACCAGCATGGAAGCGGTTTCATGAGGTTTTTATAGTAACAGATGAAGAAAAGTCATAAATCAAGACACTTTTGAAATACATTGGTGGAAACAGTATGTAGGATTCAACAAAAGAGAAATTTCAACTATAGGCCTCAGGTGATATCTAAGCCTTTGATAGGTGGAAACTATTTCTTTTGTTAAGCTAATAATTCTATTAGTCACAAGATGTTAATTTAGAAACAAAAGTGGGCAAGGAATAGCTATCTAGGGCCTAAAGACAGCCTGAGATAAATGGTAATTAGGGTCTGGACCTGTAACATTCCACACTCTCCTCAGTCACTGAAATGTTAGTCAGTTGGTCAACCTTGCAGGAAGTTCAAAATCCTTGGCCTGTACCTTGAAGGGTACTCATTACTTTTTCCTCTAGCAGTTTCATAGTTTCAGGTCTTATGTTGATATCCTCAATCCATTTGGAGTTGATTTTTGTGCAAAGTTAGACATAGAGATCTAGTTTCATTCATCTATCGATATAGATGTCCAGGTTTCCCAAAATCATTTGCTGAGATGTTTTCTTTTCTCCAATGTGCATTTCAGCATCTTTGTCAAAAATAAGGTGGTTAGAGTTATGCTCTTTTGTGTCCTTATGTCTCTGTTCTAGTCCATTGATGCACATGTTTACTTGTTTTGTGCCAGTGTCATTCTGTTTTTATTACTATGGCTCTGTATCATAGCTTGAAATCAGGCATAGTGATACCTCCAGCAAGTATTCTTCTTTGGTTCTTCTCCAGGAGGCCCAGATAGAAGTTACAAAGCTTCTTATGATATAACCCAAGGTCCAAAACATCATGTTTATTGTATTCCCTTAGCCAAGTGTATGGCTGTCTCTAGTGAGATATCTCTAGCTAAAGAGCTAGAATAAGTGTTTCTGGGAATAAAACCTTATAATAAATACTCAGTAGTTTAGTGATCTGCTTCTCTAATGGCCAATGAGATCGTGCATCTTCCAGTGCTTATTTACCACCAACGCATCTTCTTTAGTAAAATGTCTATTGAGATCGTTCATTAAAGAAATTGTGTTTATTATTTTTATTTTATGTGTATGAGTATATTGCCTGCATGCTTCTAAGTGCATCTGTGTCATGCAATGCCTGCAGAGGTCAGAAAGGGGCATCAGATCCATGAAAACTGGAGTTACAGATGGTTGATAGTTCCCATGTGGTTGCTGGGAATCGAATCCAGGTCCTCTGCAAGAGCAGCCAGTACTCTTAACAACTGAGCCATCTCTCCAGACTAAACCTGTCCTTTTTTTTTTAAATTGAGCTGTATGTTTTCTTATGCTAATAAATTTTGAACTTTTCCATACATGTTCTGCTAAAAAGCTCTTTGTCAAATATATGATCTACAATTCTTTTTTGCACATATATATTACATTTTAAAAGTCTCTGCAGTGATGCTGTAAATCAAAGCTGTTTGCAATATTAACAAAAACAAATTTTTCAAGGTATGTTTTCTTTTACGTTGGTGGTTTGATCAGAGGACAGCTTCTACCTTGTGTGTGAAGTCACTTATTTCTATACTGTTTTATTTTATTTATTAATATGGTGTCTCCTTTTTTCACAAGGTCCTTGAGGCTATAAGTTGCCAACTTTTATAGCTCTTCTACAAGAAATAATTTTTATTGATTGATGTCACTATTTTGGTATATTTTCCACTTAATTGTTTCCTTGACAGACCATATCATTGAATTCTTTCTACTCTGAGTTAATATTGTTTTTCATTTTCTATGTTCTTTTTTGTTTGTTTTGTTTTTGAAGAGTTTATTTTTTATTTATTTTTATTTTACATGGATGAGTAGTTCATTGCTTGTATGCAAGTATACCTGTGTTGTTCAATACCCAAGGAATTTAAAAGAGGGCATTGGATCTGCTGGAACTGGAATTACATATGGTTGTGAACTGCCATATAGATTGTAGGAACCGAACCTGTGTCATCTGTAAGCACAGCAAGTGCTCTTAACTGCCAAACCGTCTCTCCAGCCCTCAATTTCTATATTGTTAAGATGGAAGCATATATTGTTATTTCAGTCTTTTCTTCATTTCTAAGATGGGCATAATGCAGGATATATATTTCATTCTGAGTTTAGCTTCATTCTATACATTTTTATACGTTGTGTTTACATTTTAGCTCAGGTCAAATTTTTTTTTCTAGTTCCCCTTGAGAAACTAGAAAAAAGTTTTAATATTTACATTTAGTGTTTTCAAGATATTTTTATTTTATTGATTTGTCATTCAATTGCTTTATTTTCTGATAATAAATGCCATTATGAATTCAACTCTTTTACATTTTCTAAGTTTTTTGTTTTGTTTTTATTTTACCTAATGTTTCTGGGCACTCGAAAAGCTTTCACTGCTTGGCGAAGTGCTGTATGAATGTCGTTCAGGCACACTGCTGGTGGTATTTCTTTCACAGCCTTGTTTCAAGTCAGCTTGCTTCCTTCATATCTAGGAAGCAAATACTCAAGTCTTCACAGTCAAAATTGGAGGTTTATAATTATTTTTTCAATTCTATTGGTGTTTGTTTCATGGATTTTGAATTTTTTTTTTTTAAAGAACCATTAGGTTCTTTTACTGAATTGATCTTGGCATCACCATGGAATTCTCCTCTCTTTTTGGACCATTTTCCTTCTTCCATGTCTTACTTTGATGTGGATGCATCTCTTCTCATTACTTTTGACTGGCATTTTTGTGTCTCTTCCTTCATATTTCTCCTTTTCACCTGTGTAACTTTCTTAAATATAGCAGTGAATGGCAATTTGCTGTGAGTCTGGACAGACTCACCTTGCCAATATGCTACATATTATGCTATATCACATTATTGTGATGAATGAATGAAAATATTCTGACAGATCCATTTTAGCCAAGAGGGACTTGAACTGCACTGAGCACCTGACTGTTCTGATTACTCTTAAAACAGTACTCTCAAACAAAGACCTTGCTCTTAAGTTTAAACAGTATATCAAACATGAAATGAAGAAGGAAAAACAGAGTCTAATCTGAGAATTTTGTCCCTTCTGACTCTTATTGATCTAGGACTATACACACAATCACAAACAGATATTATCAGTTTAATCCCATCTGTTGTTTGCAACAAAATGGGATAATCTGTTGCTTCCAACAAAGCTTCCAACCACTGCTGCTTACAGTGGTCATTTGATATCCATAATACACACACACACACACACACACACATACACACACACACACACACAATCACTAGTCTGGGTCAAGGGCAAGAAAGAGTTGTGAGGTATTAAAACTGTATGCACAGGTCACAAGAAGAGCCCAAGACTTCCTAAACTTGTTCTACATTATAAGCAAGCTGAGATAGTATTAAATGATCTCGAATCATCTTTAGTTATAAGGTTAGTTAAAAGTCATTCCTATACCAATGACACCAGTGTATCAAACGCTGTAAAAGCAGTTTGGAGACTGACTTACAAGAAACCAGGGAAAAGATAGAAAGAAATAACAGAGGAACAACAGAAAACAGGTGAGTTTTTCCAGTCTCCCTGTCCCTAGGGACTTATTTTTTGTCACATCTTAGACAATACAGAGAGTTATGTTTTTTTATTTACAATTATTTATTTTGTGTGTGAGAATGCCCCCACTCTCCTGTGGAGGTCAGAGTCAGTTCTGTCCTTCCACCATGTAGATAATGGATGGTCAGATGGTCACTTGGATCGGTGTCAAGCATCTTTATTTACTTAACCATCTCGTCTTCCCAAGAAAATGGTGTTTTGAAGGTCTCACTGTTCTTACCTAGGACACAAATTCACATGTAGACTCCACTTTAGACCAAGCAGGAACTCATAGTGGGATCATTGTGTTCTTTCCTTAATGTAGCTACTGGATAGGAAGTCATCAGATACTCCATGAATTTGTGCAGGTTTTGGTTATGTTCAGAGGGAGGCCTGTGATGAGTGTGCTTTATGAAGCTATTCAAGTTGTATACTTCCATCATAAATATATTTTTCAACTATTTTGATAAAATGCTTCTCAAAATTTATTAAGCAATGCAATTCCTGCTCTGAGTCTGCTTCTCTATTGGCATTTAAAACATACGTGTGTCTTGTAGGGAGGTGAGAAAGCTGAGTTCATATTAAGGTTATGATTATGTGATAGATTTAGGCACTATATTTGTATCTCTAGAATCAATTTACCTACATTTTAGTGGCAGTTACAGTCAACTTGCACCCTTAACACGGCTGAGGATGTCCCTATTTATTCAGCTGCATGGCTACTGTATAAGCATCCATAATACAGGGTCTGGGATAACATGTGAAAATTAGTCTACCCACAGCACAAGATTTGTAGAGAGCATTCTCTTTGTCACAACTACTTGTATAGGAGTTAAACCACAACTAATGAATGCACATGGGTCATTAAAAACGCAGTTCATCCTCTCTGGAGTGATGATGTGAAAGAACTTAGAATTGATAAAAACATATAGAGTAAACAACTCAGTAAATGACATAGCATTTTGGAAGAACCGTCAAACCACATTTTCTATAGCCTGGAGTTCAAATGATTTTTTTATTTCTGGGAATATTTTATTAAGGGTTTGTTTTGCTCTGATTTTTATTTTTAGACATGGGCTGATGTATCCCAGACTGACTTGAACTCACTATTTAGTCAAGTCCTTCTGCCTCTACTGCCACAGTGCTGAGCTTACAGGTTTGTGCCACTGAGTCTGGTTTATGACTCACAGGAGACTGAACTCAGGACTTCAGGCATGCTGGGTAAACTTTATACCAACTGAGCTACATCTCCAGGGCCTATTAGACTCTTTTTTTTTTTTTTAATTGGACAATTCGATACACTACTGGTTCCTTCTGTGTTTAGAACACCCAGCCACTTTGACATTCAGAGATGAAATGGATAAACTAGACTTTGTGTGGCGTTTTTTAAAGCTCTAACCTGTTTCTGAACTTTGTTCTTGAAAAACCAGAAAGATCACTGCTTAGCTTTGAAGATGATTACTTGTTTTAGGGTATTTTTCCTAATTTTTTTTTTTTCTCAAAAATTTTTTTTTTCTAATTCTGCAGTTCTGGAACTTTATCTCTTTTCAGTGTTTCATTTCGTTCATGGAAGCTCATAGCCTTGCCTTTCAACTTTTCTCTTGCCAGTACTCCCAACTTCTTATTTTCCCCTTTAGTCCTATCAAATTAGTACATCAAAGTAAAGAGCCTGACTCCACCTTCACTTCAGCTCCACTGGGGCTGTTGGAAACATCACTCAAATGTTTATACTCTTAGGAGAACATTTGCATTTTAAAATAAGCTTGCCAAGAGAGGTTACATTTTTATCCTAAAAAATGAGTCCTAATTTTGTTCTTTCTCATATGAAGCAGAGGCTCTGCAAAACGAAAGGCCCAACCTTCCACTGATGCAAGGCTCACAAGCACTTTGATCCCCATGGGGGCTGGGAGTGAGGAGAGTGGGGGTCCACAAGGAAGTAGGAAGAACCAACCCACAGAACTCACCGCCCGCAACAGTCTATGGTTCAAACTACTTACGCAGTCAGAGAAATGAGTAACAGTGAATTATGCTTTCTGAAAATGCATCTCCAGTGTGCGTTCGGAGTCTGAGCACATTAAAACTTGCTGCACACTCACACAGTGATGATATGACTGAAATAGAAGTATTCGAGAATCACTTCATGTTTTGAGTGTAAACCCAAGGAAGATCCAGTTCACAGACAAGTGACTATTACAGTAGATTGCAGGTGTGTTCTCTGTGATTTTACTTAAGCTACAGAAAGTATTTCACCAAAATGTTTTATACAGAACAATAATATTATAAATTTCTATGAAAAAATGATTCCATGACTGTGTAAATTAAGAAAAGCTGCAAACGCTATTCCCTCTTTGAAATTTAAAATTCATTTGACCAAATCAAAGAAAAAAAGAAAGTTAATTTTTTCTTTTGTCCAATTTTCTACCTTGAGTAGACTATTGGATTCTTCCACTCACGCTCTGTGTCATGTAAGCCACTGCACCCACCATGACTGGGGAAGTTTTCGGACAGACTCTTAGATGCTTGTCTGTCAGCAAAGACATTCTGAATGAAACATTTACAAATTCATGAACACTACCGCTCCATACAACTTCTTTCACAGAATACACAAATGTTGATCTCTACTGAAACAGGCATGGCATAACTTCGGCTGCATTGTTTATCCTGATCTTGTGAGGAGTGCCCGATAGATGCAACCATCTCATAAATCTTTGATGCCTTCACTGCCTCAGACATCAAAGTCTTCACTGTTCCCTTTCTTTGGTTGCAACCGCTTTCATCGCTTTACTTTTCCTTCATTTCTAGCATAAAGATTAACAGGGACGCTCTAGAGATAATTCCTCTCACCTTTTTCCCCCTCTGAATCTCTAAGTCACTGCATATCCCAATCATATGTGCATACATCACGCACACACACGGTTGCAGAAGCACACACACACATTTGGAGTTTTAGTGTTCTTGTTTTGCATTCTCTGGAATAAGAGAGTTGATTGCAGACTAACCTCTTGAGTTACTATATGTATGTGAGGAGAAATGCATCTGCAAATGCGTCCCGTCAGCCTGATTACTTAGCCAGTAATAACCTGTCAATGAGCCTGGACTTAACGCAGTGTCGATGTCACATCAGAAATGATTTTGAAGTCAGACACAAATGGTTGAGCTCTAGGTGACCTTAGACAAGCTGTGTCTAGGATGCACTGTCTCCCCTCATTGGCTAAATAGGGCTATAATAGCTTGAAGACTAGCTGAAGTAAGACGTGTATAGTATCTGGTGCCTGGTAAATAGTCAAAAAGTAGATATAACCATGGAGGGAATGGCTTTGAGGCTTAAATGACTTCCAAGACTGTTATTATAGATACTGTATGTACCACATGTTTTTGCCTGTACAGGCAGCAAGGCTGGCAGTATGCTTGATTTCATCAACAGCTTCTGTAACCAAGTTCAGATTATGCCACATGAAATACCCAATAAACATCTATTGGCCATTCTTTTTAAGCACTGACCTTCTCTGGCCTTCTTTCCTTAGTCAAGGAAAGAGAACACTAATTTCACATATGTCTCTGCATCTTTTATTTCTTCAAGAATTAACAAACTTTTTCTTTGAAATGATATTTGCATGTCTGTTTTCTGTGTCTTCCTCATTAATTCAGCACTCTAAGGTCATTTGCTTGTTTGTGTTTTAGTAAAGAAATACATGTTCTGTGGAATTACTTGTAGTCTGAAGAGCTAACAGAAACTGGCGGGGTGCGGGATCTCACACACATTTTCTTAAACACAACCTGTCTTTTTTCTTGTGGTACCCTCTCTGTGACCTCTCAGCTATTTGGCCTGAAACAACATAAGATGTGAGTAAAACACAATGGCAGAAACCTTTGTGTTTAATCCTTTCTGATTCAACTTCCCTGTTTTGCGGCAGGGAGATGGGACGGAATCTCTACAACAAAATATGTCCCAAGTGGCAGAAACCAGAAACTTAATACTTAGCATTCTGTCATCTCTCACTGTCAGAAAGTGGGGGAGTGGAGAGGGAGTGGAAGGGAAAGAGAGAGAAAGAAGAGAGAGAGAGAGAGAGAGAGCAGTAGATGGTGCTTTGTGTGGCTGAAATCAAACAAAACACAAACAATGGCTGTATTGCTATGACAACAGAGTCCCTGCCTGGGTTTCTGGGAACTTTGGCAGCTGTCTTTAATTTAAAGTGTTTGCTTTGCTACCTCATATCATGTTAGCAGCACAAGGCAGCAAGCTGTGTGACTTGGCCATTTAAACAAGTTCCACTCGCTCTGTGTAGAACTTCTGTGCATGTGAACACGAGGCCACGGCATGTGAGCAGAGTCAGAGCCTCTTACAACTTCATTAGAACGCTAAACACTTCTTCTCACTGTGAGTCATGGAAAGCTTCACAGTAAGTGGTGCTGGTCACCCTTTCCCCTTCTGTCCTCCCTCTCTCTCCCTCCCTTATCCCATTCTTCTTTTTTGAAGAGGTCTTGCTATGTAGTCTAAGTTGGCCTCAAACTCTGAATCCTCCTACCTCAGCCTCCTGAGAGCTGGGATTACAAGCATGCCCACATACCCAGCTAAAGGAAGCAGGCTTTCTTTAGTTATTATTTTTTAATTTTATGGGTGTGAGTATATTGTCTGCATGCATGGAAGTCCACCTGTACCATGTAATGCCTGAGGAGGTCAGAAGAAGGTATTGTATCTCCAGGTACTGAAGGTACAGATGGTTGTTAGCTACCATGTGGGTACTGGGAACCAAACCCAGGTCCTCTGCAAAGACAGCCAGTGCTCTTAACCACTGAACCATCTCTCCAGTCCCATAAAGTCAGTTTTCTTAAGCAAGGTAGGCAAAGTTAAGTTAACTATCCAATTCATCCTATGATATGTATGTTCTTAGCTTTAGAATGTAGATGACAGAAGTAGAATTCCGAGAGATTAAGCAGCTCCAGGAGAGCCCAGCAGGGATTCTCAATTTGGACCTTTCTGTGACTTTCATCACAGCAAGAGCATGGTTCAGAAAAAGGATATCCAGGAAACATCATTGTCTAAGAAATATTTATGAGCGTAAACAATGGAACAAAGAATAGTGCTATTGCTGGTAATCTCCACCTGCATGAACAATATTTGAACATAAATTAATTCAGCAAACAATTCTGAAAGATGATAGTTGTATTTAAAAAGCAAATAATAATCTCTCTCAGATAGTTCAAAGGAATTTTAATAGAAAGTGGGAGGTGTAAGTGTTATGAGGTCACAACTAATCTCCTAACTTCATTGAAAAATTCTTGGTAGATTATTTAATCTAGTTATGTACTGACTTCCTAATGATGAATTCATAACTGTGCAACTTGGGTGAGTTATAAAAAGTCCGAGTAATTCGATGATGCGACACAGAAATCCACAGTATGGTTATCTGCAGTTTTAATGTGAATGTACAGTCAAGTTCTTTATTGCTATGTCAGTTGTGAATAGAGATAAAAACAAGCAAATGATATATGTATCTTGATGGAGAAGACTACTAGTAAGACAGAATTTAGACAGAAAAAAATAAATTGCATTGAAATATAGAATCAAATTGTGTGAAAAATCACCCCTACCTAATCTCTATTGTTAAGACATATTGCTCATAATAACTTTGATTATTAAACTTTCTATCAAATATCTTTTTCCCTTAACCTTCTGAGTTATATCTTTCTGAATTCTCATATATGTGATTTAATTTAAAAAAAATATGCAGTCTACTTTCCTCACTAGATAAGTCTTTTGATCAGGAGCCATATATTAGTTCCTGTGATATTTTCAAAGCCATGTGCGTTGATCACCCTCTACCTCTATCATAAATGTTGATAATTGTGAGTGAAGTGTCAACTCAAGCCGAGCTGCAAAAAAGACATCTCTTCTCTGAGGTTGTTAGGTTGCTGGTGCACTGGGTTCACCGACTGCGAACTCCCGAAGCACAGGAATTGGGTCTTCTTCGTGTTCTTTCTCTTTTGCTGGTGTTGTTCTAGCCTTGTGCTTGTCAGAGGAGGGAAAGAAGGAACGTGGGAAGCATGGGAGAAAACAAGAGAAAGGGAGAGAGACTAGAAGTATATTGAAGAATGGACTGAATACGAGAAAAGAAACGGGAATTATGGGTAAGAGAACATTGTCAGCAAGGCTGAACAGCTGAAACTGGACATGTGTGAATGTGAAGCTATGTGCACAGTATTCTAACTGACTCAAGGAGGCCATTAGACAGAATGCTGGGTAAATAAAATGTTCCATGCTTCATAGGCCCACTGTGGACATTGGGAAGAACAGGATTAGGGTTAGAGGCAATGGAGCCACTGCAAGTTCTTAAAATCATACAAAGAACTTCTCAAAAAGTCAGCTATTCAGAAGCAGTGTCTTATGAGTTAGATGAAAAGAGAAGATTTCAAAAAGAAAAGGCAGTTAAGAACCAGATGCAATTATGGAATGATGAGCCAAACCTTAAAAGAGTTTCCAAAATAGAAAAAGAAAATACTGTAAAAAAAAAAAAATCAATGGGTTTAGATAGCTCACTGAATTTTCCCAAGTTTCTGCACGGAGAGAAACTACGCTCACAAATTATGAGGTCATTGAGTAAAATCAGGAAGTACAGAATATAGTTTGAAGAAAGTGAGAAATTTAATTTTGGGCAAGATGATTTCACAAAGCCATGAATAATTCAAATGGAGATATACTATGGATTTGAAAAAATAAAGAGCTACAATAATCAAAAGCAGGTACCTGGGAGCAGATGAGACAGTAGATACGGCTCCCACTAGAGACAAACCAGCAATGCAGCCGGCTCAGTGTGGGCCTGAGAAGGTACTTATAATGCTGAGTTATTATTTTCATTAAGACAGTTACATCTCTGTGTGCTTTTGTTTCTTAAAATATTGATAAGACACATTAATCCCTGCTACAGCCATCACATTATGGGGATAAAACAAAGGGGTCGTTATTAGCATTTTGGGAAATCTTATGTAAGGTATAATTCAGAAATCAGAAATAGAGGTATAAATTTTTGTCTAATCCATATAGAGATGGCTTGTCTGCCATTCAACAGGTCTCACAGAAGAATACGATCCTCTGTCTGCTTTCAAAGGAACAGACCCAGCTTGTGGTACAGCTTGGAGTGAGAGCAGGAACCAGCGGGAACCGTCAGAAAGGGACACAGCAAAGTTGCTCAGAACACAGGACATGCTCTCTGAAAAATAGCACAGAACACAGAACATGCTCTCTGAAAAACAGCACAGCAGTTTCTGGAATTGGTTGGACTTTCTCCTGTCAACTAAGCACCTTCACCTTCATTTTTATCTAGTAATAAGGCATTTCCTCCACACATTGAGCAGATTTGTTCTACAAGGTTTAGTAAAGATGAACATAGACCCTGAAGGGAGGAAGCGTGCTGGGTGACAGGACTTGTGGCAGTCTCAGTCACAGCAGATCCATAAAGAACTGCAACCAGGTGACAGAAGGGTGTTGGTCCCTGGCAATTTTGATTAAGGAGAGAAAGCACTCATTATTAACTGAACACAGAGGCTCTGGATTCAGAGAGAAGGATGGTTGCCTTTAGATAAAGCCTAGCTGTACAGCTCTGGGAGACTCACTGAGGTTAACTAAACACTTGTTGTGGTTGTGGAAAGAGAACCTGCCTTCTGTGGTAGCTATGAAGACACGGTGAGAAAGAGAGGGAAACACTGTGAGCACTGTTAAAAAGAAATTGTTCACTGGCTGCTGTTGCAGAGGACCTCAGTATGGCTCGCAGCACCCACATGCAGGCTAACAAACATTTGTAACTCCAGTTCCAAGGTATCCAACACATCACACAAGGTGCACGTATACAAATGCAGGCAATACACTCATACACAATAATAATAATAATAATAATAATAATAATATAAATACAATGTTAAAAGGGAAACTGTTGAATCTACTTTAACTAGTATGAGGACATCTCACACTTCTAGCAGAAATATTTAAATATAATGAGAGACAAAGAGAAAGAGAAGAGAGGGAGAGAGAGAGAGAATGAGAATGTGAGGTAGGTAGCAAGGATGGCCAAACAAAGAAAAAGGAAGGAACTGAAAACGAAGTGGGAAGGCTGAGGACAGAGCCAGGTGCTAGAGTGCCCCACAGCAGGGCCAAGGCCCTGGGTTCAAGCTACCACCCTAGAGCAGAAATGGAGAATGAGATGAGGAAAAGCATCCAGAAAAAGCTGAGGCAGGCTGGTACAGCACTTAGGTTTGCCGGTTCCATCTTGTCTTACCTTTGCCATCATCAAAGTTGCACAGTCTAAAGCGTAGCTGGGATTGGAAGTGGAGAGACTGACTAATGGAACCTCACTGGGGGCAGAAGGAAAAGAGAGAGAGGTGCCCTGGGGCTGGATTCAGGAGAGATGGTTGAAACTGTGAAGGATCCCATAAAACTCCTTCACCGTTTTTGCTTATGTGCCTGCTGCGCGATTTTGAGATAGGGTCTCATTCTGAAGCCTACATTGGCCTCAAGCTCTTTGCAATTCTCTTGCTTCAACATCTAAGTGCTGGCATTTACTGTTTTGCCTTCTTTTCCATATTTCTGTCACTGTATACAAATGCTTGTTCAAATAATGTGAAATGCAAGCCTTCTTAGTCAAATATTGTTTGACCTTTACAAACTATTTTAACCAAGGTGACTTATATAATTAGAAATGCTGCTATAATACAAAGCAAAGGTTTTTATATTACACCAAGAAACTTAAGTTCTATAAAACAGAGGCTACATTCCAGCAAACTAGAAAATCTTTTTTTAATCCCTATTTATACACAATTCAGAGTGATGTAATGTCAGGTTATATATCAACTAAACCGTTCTTTTAATGAATCTCTAACCCAAATGCTTATGGAATCTGTCTGGAATTGACACCAAGCAAAAGAAATGAATGATTCTATGCTCTATCTGTTACGGTTTACTAGAGGTCTCACAGAAGAAACAAATGCCATTCCATGTGAGACACTCACATGCCCCATCCATCTTTGAGACCATATCTGAACTATGGCTCCACAGATATTCCTAATCATATATTCTCTACTGGCCCCTTAAGAACCAGCTGTGACTCACAAACTCAAGCTAACACGAAGTGCTTTCTGGTGGAGCATGTTGAAATTTAAACAGAACTTAGCATGTTCTTAAAATACACTTTGAAGTGTTTGAACTACCAAAGACAAAGGTTATTATGGAATTATGGGGTCAGTCACTACAAAGTCAGCTACTATAGATGGCTGGGGTACAAGAAGATCACGAGAACACAGAAAGAACTGAGCAATGGAACCTGCCATTTATCTTCTGGAATGTCAGGGTGCCTTGACTTTTTCCTCTCGTGAATTTGTCATGCCCTTGGCATTTGCTTCCTCAGACAGAGAGAAGTCTTTCTGGCTGAAAGGTCACAAACCCTTTACCCAATGATGACTATTGCATAAACGTTCACTCAACACCCTTTCATGGGCTCTACACCTCTTTAACAGCCATTACCTGAGAATCAAATCATTGAATTCCATGTATATCCAGATCTAAGGTCCGCCAAATGTAGATCCAGCCTTAAGTAATGGCCTGGCCGACCAGAGGGTATGAGTTCACATGAGGCCGGAGCGAAGACTGTCTTCTAATGTCCCAGGTGAGGCTTCTGCAAGCATCCTTAACGATGTCCCTCCATTTCCTCCACCTCTTTCTTATATTTTGAAGCTCTGCCTCATTTGGTGCATGAACTCCCCCAAGTCATCAAGAAAATACTTTTTATTAAAAAAATTCTTATTTCGTAAAAAACATATGTTCTGTGGTGATGATGTAGTTCAATGGTTTATCTTGAATGCACAAAGCCCTGAATTAGAGACTCAGAATAACACCCTCCCCCAAATGTGTACAGTAGCAGAAGAACCCCTTAATAGTTAAAAATGAAGGTTAATGCCTGTCTGGAGGTGAAAGCAATGCTGGTTAGTGGAGTATAATTCAGGACCATTCCCAGGCTCTTTACTCGTTGTGGGGAGAAAAAAGAGCTTTTCACCAATTGGACCTTCAAGTGTATCCTATCAGAGGAGGATTAATGTCATATATCCTCCTGACTGTTTTGAGGACTAAGCAGAAGGAAACCTGTAAGAGTCCATCGCAAAGCAGTGCTCAGCACTAACTGCCCCAGATGTCAATCTTCTACTTTATACCGCATTACCACAATTTGTGCTTTTCTGATTTAAGATGCTTTTCTATTTCAAAGAAGTTTCTTGCTAACTCACAAGATACATATGGCCAGTAGCTACCCCTTTATTATTCTGAGAGCATAATTACAGTGCTTATTTTTTATATAAAGTATACAACTATTCTGTATGTCTCATAGTCACAAAATACTATCATTGAAGGAATCACAGCAGCTTTAAAAACACATACACACATACATATACATCACACACAGCTGGGATAGGCTAGATAGTAGCTTATGAAAGCTAATTTTTCAACTGTAGTGTTCAGAGTGTGATATTATTTGGGAATAAGAAGATTATTTCAATCATAACTTGCTAAATTAAGATATACTGGTATATGGTGGATAGATGTGTAATTCAATATGACGTCCTTAAAAGACAAAACAAATTTCGATGCAGGCATAAAGAAAACGAAGACTAGGCAGGGAGCATCCTGGCTACTAGGAGTTGGAAGAATCAAAGAAGGATCATCCCCTGGAGGCTCCAGATGGAAAAAAGGTCCTGCCAACACCTTCATTTGAGACTTTTAGCCCACAGAACTGTAAAACAATAAGCTGCTCAGTTTGTGGGACTTTGTTATGGCAACCCAAGGGAACAAACACAAACAATTTTGTTAGTTTCCTTATCTATCTGATATTTATCCTCGGAACTCATTTCCCTAGTCACAGTACCGGCCAACCCCTAGACTTAAAACTACACTACTTTTTCGAGGTGTGAGTTTTTATTTCCTTTCTTGATCGTTATTAGTGATTTTCCTCTGTTGATTTTATGAAACAGAGGCATACAGTAGTCAACTCACACCAGCTGACAAAAGATCACTATTAAATATTCAGGAAATTTGCAAGCCCACTGCTAAACGTAGCTATTATTTTTAAAATTATATTGTATACAGCTTAAATTAGGTAAACAAAACACATACAATAAGATATCAAAATTGATTATCACTTCTTAATTTTTGACCTTTTATTACTCTACGTTCTTGAATACGTTTTTCACATAACTAATTCATTATTAATCATTTGTTTACATAAATAGCAAAGAATCTCACTTCCATCTCATCTTTATGGTAGAGACCCTACATAGTATTACGTTACTGCCCATCTTTTTCCAACTCACATCAGCTGCTTAATATCAGGCATGCTGCTAGTATTTATACTGCTCTCAAAAGTTACAAATCAGGGCTGGAGAGCTGGCTCAGCCCTTAAAGGTTCAAGTTCACAAAGATTACAAATCAATTCTTTTTGTGTCTTTATAGAGCAAGCAATAAATATTTCACCAACAGCATCAAATTTGCCTGTGAAGTCCATCCTATAGACCAAGCTGGGGTTGCTATAGAGGAAAAGACCAAGAGTAGCTGAAGAGTTCTCTATTCTGAGCCCTGTTAGAGCTCAGAATTTAGAGCTATCAAAGCATGAAAGAAAAAAAACGCAGGCACTATTACACATAGCGAAGGCAGAGAGATTGAACAGGGATTGCGAAGAGGCGATAAGAGAGACTTAGAAGCTGGTGAGCTACTTTTTAGTATTGTATACTAAACCTCTTAGGGAAGTAGTTAGCTCTGATTATAAATATTAATTAGATTTCAAGGAGAGTACTTTTTAAAGGCGCTGTGCTCTTCAAGTGGAAACATTTAAGATACACAGAAGGTAGAAGACAGATGAGAGATGACTATACTTACGGTCTTCTCATGAACAACTTGCTCAAGCTGATAATAAACCAAAGTTACTACATAAACAGATCTAAGCCAGCCACAAAATTACAGGAGCATTACACGACCTATAAATGGGCCAGAGAAAACTTCAGTGGCTTTAGTAAATAGATCAGTCTTTAGCTAGGCTACGAAGTCTTCCTTGTTCCGCCTATGCGCTGAAAAAATATTTATAGGCGCAGCAGCTTTATGAATTTAAAACAAAGATTCAAAGAACATGATACCCATTAAATAGCTACTTCCTAAAACCCTTAAGGGTAATTTGACCCTGTTGGCTGCTTGATTTTCTTCTGCTTTTGGGGGAGTGGAGTCTCAGGTAGAGACTGCCCCAGTCCTTGAGCACTGTGTCAGCAAGCCTGGGGAACTGGCAGACTTTTCAGTCAGTGACAGAGAGAAGGTAGAAGATATTTCTTGGTTTAAGTGCAATGCCAGCTGCAGATTAAGGAATGGTCTTCCCCACACTATACCAAGTCTTGCTGAGTCTGCTTTCCCTCTAAGTCCTGGGTTCATAACAGGAAGCATTAGTGAGGAATGTGTGAGCTTGCCTCACCTCAGTCTGTTGTGACCCAGACATTCTTTGAAAACATGTCATCAGAGTCCAACAATGCTCCTATTTAATTAATCACTAGTGATTCTCTGTAATAAATGAGACTCCTTTTTCTTCTCCATAAACACAGTCCAACAGGAGAAGAGATCCAGTCCTTAAATTCTCTGTGATTTAAAATCCACTCTTAGCTTCTTTATGCATTCTAAATAAATAGAAAGGCTAGTATAGCTCAAAGCTAAAGTAGTGTCCAAATGTGTCATCTAGTAAAGTATAAAACATGCTCACAAACACATACAATAGCTTTTTACCCCTACAGGTTTCAGTGCATTAGGCCTGTTTGAGGTATTGCTAAAAGGGGTGAGGTACAGAGGGGCAGGCAGGGGGTCTACTGTGAGTGTGGCCAGTATGCTCCTCAGGTGTCTGCTTCTTTTTCTTCTGATCCCTCTCCCACTGCGGCTGACCCCACTCCCATGCCACACCCACTTGGGCCACTGCTACAGGCTATCACTAATTCCCCATATGAAGCCAAGAGGAACTGGTCAAACCTCTCACACACTTTCTGATAGACAAATCTTGACAATAAACAGAAAATGTGCTCAAGACCAGAAGATTTTAAAAAGTCCACCATGATCTATTGTAGGCCTAATATACACTGTAGTTTAATGACAGTTCCCAAATTAGATATTCAAAGACTTCTATTTAAGGAAAAATATCATATGGCATTACACAAAAAAGTTTAAAAGCTTAACATAACTAAACTTTTCTTTAAAAGTTTACATTTGTTTTATATTTCAACAGAATAAAGTGCTTATTGCGTATATACGATACACTTTTGTACTATCAGGCTTTTCCCTGCAGATTTACAAAGCAAGAAAAATAAGCCTTTTACTTTTGAATTATCACTAGCATCAACTATACTGTTTATGACCCATTACATAGATACTCCCTTCTTACAGCTATATTGATGACAGTTTAGCAATGATATTCCCACTAAGTTCACCATAGATATTGCACCTGTAAGCTGCTCTTTTTAGCCAGCCTTGGGTGGAACTTCATAGGGATTTAGAATAAATCAAGCTGCACTTGACTCAGTGGAAAGCCTTCCATAATTATATGCCACAGTCCAGTTCTTATACAATGAGCTTGTGGTTTTCCAGCTTTAGGACAAAACATGTCGTTTTATCAGTGAGTTAAGATTTAATCTTCTCCTTTCATCCTATGAATGGTGATTCTAACTTTGAAACGGGCCTCCTAACTTGCAACATTTTGTGTGTGTGTGTGTGTGTGTGTGTGTGTGTGTGTGTGTGTGTCATTTTAAGAAGAGTTACAACAAGCAACTTTCAGGCTCCTTGGCATGAGGATTTCAACAACTTTCTTCTTAACATGAAATATTCCATTCAGAAGGTCTGTTTCCTAGGTAAGATGATACATGTAACTATGTTATTTTGAGTACAAAAGCTGATGGAAAGGAGGCCTGAGGAAGCAGGCCTTGTCCCAGAAATAAAGGAACTTCCATTCCCAAATGCTTCAAGGGAAACCTAAGATTATAGTTTACTGGGAGGAAAACATATTGATGCAAACACAATGTTCAATCAATACTATAATCTGTATACTGTATTCTAATTTACTTGGTAAATACCTCAGATTAATAATTTACACAATTGTGAGTTTTCCAAAATAGCTGAAAAATATATAGATAAATTATCAAAGAAGATGAGAATTTTCCATTGGCTACAGTTAGTGTTTTTCTTCTATAATTAATGAGAAAATATGTCAACAACTGCACCCTTTAGCGCCCCACTGTCATCCAGATGTTAGGCGTTTTATTTTGGTTATTTAATTCTTCAATTCGATTAGTGGGGGTAGACTGGGATTTTGCTAAGATAATTGTATTTCATTGTATATTTTCATGGAACTGTTGCTTAAATCTCTTCAGTCTTCTTTTTTGAATTAGCAGGAAAGATTTCTAATGCTGCGTGTTTGCTTTTGGGACAATTGGGGGTTGCAAACAGGATCAAATTTAGTCATTCTTCTTCCTCTATTTAAAATGTTCTACAGGCTGTAGGTACCAGGCGACTTCAGTGGGAAAACTCACACTTAGTACCCTAATATGGATAACCCTGATATGAAACAGGGTTGGTTCCTGGCTTCAGGGTTGGGAAGATTTCTGCTGCTCTTCTTGTCTGTGACATACGGTACAGGGGTTGGCCCTGGTTTGGTCCACCTGCCAGTGGAGTTTAAAGTTTCCGAGGCTCGGGAGGAACACAATGACTTAGATCAAACAGCCTAAATGGGAAGAAGGACGTTGCTGCCGCAACCAGGAAGCCGTTAAACCCCTGCAAGGCTAATCATCTCTCTCTCCCTTGAACGTCCGTCCTTGCCGCATGAAAACGCGACAGACCGACTTTTTTCATTGACCAGATTTTTTTTTTCTGGCAATCCAGGATGTTCTAATAGCTTGGAGACATATGGCTGGAAAATGAAACGACCAGGAGTGTGGCCACATCGTTATTCTGTGTGGTGTAGTACCAGATGGGCACTGTGAACGGCGCAGGGATGTAAACGGACAGTTTGAAATGGGAATTTTCCCAGATCAAGCTAAGGCAGGTTCCATCTCCCTCTCTTTCCTTCTGGTATAGAAGTGCTTGCATTGGCCTTTCTCTGCAATATCACTTAACTCAACAAGGCGGTGGAGTAGCCAGAAAAGAAGGCATGCGGCGATCTGGCTAGTCTTGCGGGCTGCCGGGCGGCAGCGCCGGGACCCGGGCCGGGTAGGTGCGGATCTGCCGGCTGCGCCCGCGGCATGGGGCGGACGGGCGTCCTCAGGGACCCAGGCCGGGCCCGGGGAGGCCGCTGCTGAGCGCCCCAGCCTGCCGGGCCTCCGCCTCGCCCCCGCCGCCTTCGCTGTCACTGTCGCCCGCTGCCAAAGTCATGGAAGAAGGCCCGCTGCCGGACCTCAGAGACATCGAGCTGAAGCTGGGGCGTAAAGTGCCGGAGAGCCTGGCGCGCTCGCTGCGCGGGGAGGGGCTGGCGCCCCGGGACCCGGCCGCGGACCCCTGCGGGGGCAGCAGCGGCAGCGGCAGCCTCGCGCCCTCGGCGTCCTCGTCCTCCTCGTCCTCCCCCGCCTCCGGCTCTCCGCGCCGGAGCCACCCCAGCGCCCTGGAGAGGCTGGAGGCCAAGCTGCACGTCCTCAGGCAGGAGATGGTGAGTGCGACGCGCCAGCGCCGGCCCGGCCCGGGCCGTTCTCGGAGTCCCGGGGAGGGCGCCTGGGCACCCGGAGGGCGGCGGGGGCGCGGGGAGAGGCCGAGGACAGCGGGGCCGCGCCTCCGACCGCCCCGGGGAGGCTTGCGCGGCGCGGACTTTGCTCGGTCACTGGGAGCGGCCGCAGCCCAGCCGGCCCCAGCTGAGCTTGCTGATAGCGCCAACTCCCCGAGCCCAGCTCTGCGCCCTGCCCGGCGTCGCCTCCCCCGCTCCAGCTGCAGGTCGCCCGCGGTTGCTGCACCGCTCTGGGCCTGCGGTGCGTCCTCACGCTTTGCCTGGGTTCAAAGGCGTTTCGGTCTCGTGCACTTAGCGCAGAAAAGCTTCCCAGCTGGCCGGGAGGTGGCGCGGCGGGGTCCCTGCAGCCTGCCTTCCTGGCGGGATCACTCTTCGCTCCCAACCCTCCAGGAAGCAGCAGCTACAGCTGTTCCAAGGCCACCGTCGGGCAGGTTCTCCACAGCTGGTTCTGAAAAACGGCCTTTCACCCTCGATGTGGGTGTGGATGGTTTGTGGCACTGTTTTGATCCAGGAGAGCAGGTGATCGCCGGCCCAGAGATTTGCTAATGACCCCCTCCGACCCTTCTACCCTAGGCCTCAGTCAGTAGTTGTCTTCTCTACCATTTCTCCAGTAACTTCTGACTAGGACAATGGGATAAGCAGATCTAAGACTGGTGATTCCGGATGTACTTAGACTTAAGACATTCATTTACTTGCCTTGAGCTCTTGGCCCATTCTTACCCTCTGTAGACCCCATTTTAGCAACGAACTGACTGTGGGAAATTATCTTTTGAAGAAAATGGCCACAAACTCACAGCATTTTCTACAGGTTTGTAGCAGAGGAGGGTTTCAACAGTAGTCCTCAGTCTCCCAGGGAATGAGGAGGAGGTGGTCCTACAAAAATAACCCAGTCTTTAGTGAATTTAAATCCAAGTTTTCTGTAATCGTTAAGAGCAGGCAGGAATAGATTACAAGCAAAAAGTCAGTCTTCTGAGATCACGACCGTTAGAACACTGAAATAAGGCAAGTGTATTGACCCCTGTAGGGTGAATTTAAAAACCTGCCTATTACATCTGCTTTTCCTAATGGGAATTTCAGAGTTGTTAAAAGTCATTTTCTTTCAATTATATCTTGTTATTTATAATGATTATTTATAATGGTCATGATATATCAATTTTTGGGAAAAAAAAGGCAGCAACAGCAAATTGATGAACCTTCATTATATTTTCTCTGTGATGCCTCTGTAGTGTCTGTAGACTTAGAAGACTTTGTGTCAGAACAGATGTTTTGAGATAAATTTTGTGTAATAAAGGTCTCCATTGAGTGATTCTCTCAAGCATTGGCTGTGGAAATTTAGAAGGCTGGGAATGGAAATAGGTATATCCTTTAACAAGAAGACCATTCATTCCTCTCTATTTTTATGTCACTCCTGTGGGTGCTCACAACCCTAACTTAGGCATCATCGCAAAGCAACGCATTTGTAAGTATGTAGAGTTGGCGCTGTTGTTATGACAACGGAATAGACACAGTTATGTAGCTCTTCCTGTCTCCTTCCAGTATCCCAAAGTAGAGAGGTTAGGCAGCTGGGATGGGGCTCAACCTCTTAATCACTTCTTTGTTCTTTCCCATGTCTGAGCACTAAGTGGACCTCTTGGTGTACACTTGATCCACATCTCATTTTGAGTAACTCAGAGATTTTCTTCTCAGTGGTCTAAAATTGTCAGCCTACCCTCAGAACTCCTTCCTCAAAAACACTTTAGCCATGCACAAGCCTTTTCTAGCACGCATCCAGAATAAGGCGTTTCTTCTTTACCTGCAAGAATGAATGAGTATCCCAAGGACAAGCACAGCATACACTTGAAGTTAGTCTCAGCCCTCAAGGTTCTAGACTCCTATGATCCAACCACTGTCTATTACTTATTTAAAACTTTTGCATGTGTATATGTGTGTATGCATGTTTGCATGTGTGCACATCTATGTCCAGAGGTTGGCAATAGATGTCTTCCTTATTCACGCTTTACCTTATAGATTGAGGCAGAGTCTGACACTTGAACCCAGAGCTCTCTTATTGACCTAGTCTAGCTAGCCAGGTTGCTCTGGGGATCACTTGTCTCTATCTCCAGTTCTCTGGCGAATGCACCTGGCGTTTAGGGGTCAGAAGTCCAGCCCGCATGCTTGGCAGCATATTGACTGCTGAGCCATCTCCCCAGCCCTCTGTCATTTTCTTTTATGCTTTCATGGAAAATTTCTTTCGTTCAGTTTTTTTCTGGAAATGTTATAGCCACTGCTCTTACAGATCTGTGAAATGACTCCTAAAGCAAATAAGTCGGTAGAAACTGAAGAGAAGTAAGAAGTTCTTTGGCCACACTTGACGTTGAGATCCTTATTAAAAGCACTAATTGCACCATACGTAATTCAGGGTGGAGAGGAGAGTTCACCTGTGATATCCCAGGCCTCGTGAAGCAGGCCCTCCGAACAGGTGGCCCAGGTGACACTACGGTTCTTCCTTCAGTTGTCAGCACACAGTTACTGACGCTCTAGTGTGTGCCACCTCTGCTTCTAACCTTGGGGATCTAGAACAAAATGCCTCTTAAAAAGTCAAACTTGAGAAGATAGTCTGTTTGGAGCTTTCGTTCCACTTTATATGCAGAGTGATTTTGAAGATTACTTGGACTTTATTGGTTATCAAATATGACTTTTCATTTTATAATATGTCATATTATCTGAAACCTGTTCATAATAATGTATACATATAAAGAAACCTCTATCAAGTCTTGTTTCAGCATTTTATAACACATTTTATATGATAATCTTCCTTTTCATGTTTTCAAAAGATTGCTATTTCTAAATGTCTCTACCAGACTTTTAGTTAAAATATAAAAACTATTTTCACAAATGTACTCTGGAAGAAATTTGAAATGCAAAAGATTGTGGAGGTGATCACCAAAGAACACGAAACTAAAGTCAGAAGGGGTCTAATGCACCTTCTATGTGTCTTCCTAGACCATTGCAATTTGGAAATTGAATCATCACGTGGATTAGAATATATACACCTATGGAAGCCACAGTCTGGAGTCCAGTCACTACTGTGTTAGGCACAGATGGTTTCCAGTCTTTAGGTAGGGTAGTGCCAGTCTGAACGATGATTTGAAAACTCTGTCCTGATTTCCTTATTGAGGCAATATCAGTGAGAATAAAAGATCTGGTCAGCTACTTAGCCTTTCTTACTATAACATGGTCGCATGCTACAATTGATTGTCACCTTATGTTTTAATAAAAATGTCAAAGTAATACCTGAGTATACCAAAGTATACCAAAGTATACAAGCACACATATATCTAAAAATGCATAAATGATAAAAGGACACAAATCAAAATGTGGAAATTCTGAAAAATCGTAAGTTTATACTTGATTTTCCCTCCTGTTTTAAATGAATTGTTAAATTCCCTAGAAAGCAGATGTTAATTTCATTAAGTTAACTTCACACTTGCTCTGGGTGTGCTGCTCAGTAAGGAAGGAGATTTTATCATTTAAATCCCCTTAGGTGGAAGTCAGAAAGTGGGAGGCATTTTCCTTGATGAGTTCTCAAGATTGCTGAAAAGATAAAATGTGATATAATTTGGCAGAGAAAGATTACAGGGACCACTAAGGTGCCATATTGGAGACCTGGTTGTGGAGGTGATGTGATAATGAGCCTTGCTGCTGGTACTAGCAACTCTGAAAACCCAGGGTCAAAACATCATGGAAATGATAAAGTCCAGTTCCCGGCAGCAGCTGCCTCTGTTGCTTTGCCCGTGGAATGCTGGTGTTCTTAATGTAATAAATACATCTTGTTGAAACGTACTTCCTTAATGAGTGGCTTGCAGACTGACCAACTTGAGGGCAAACACCTAACCTGGAAACCATCACACTTCCAAAAATAGATGTTCTGCCTTGGAACGTGCGTTAGAATGATCGATACACGAGTGAAAAACACTTTCTTTTCTTTTTAAATTGCATTTTGTTTATTAACTTGAGTGTATATGTGTTCACACATGAGTGACACACACATGTGCCACAGCACATGAGTGGGGGTCAGGAGACACCTTTGGGAGTTAGTTTTCTCCATCTACCATGTGGGTCTCAGGGACTGAATGCAGGTGGTCAGTTTTGATAGCAAAGGCCTTTATGAACAGGGCTATCTCACAGGCCCAAAATATTTTATGACAGAAGAGAATTCTCTTTCATTTAGGTTGCACACTGGGGGCTTACTGCCTGACTTGTTTAAGAGAGACCACAAACTGTGTGGGAATATATTTTTAAAATATTTTTTATTATTTTTATGTCTGTGAGTGTATTGCCTGTATGAATGTAAGTGCACCCATGTCATGCAGTGCCAGAGGAGGTCAGAAGAGGACATTGAGTCCCCTGGAACTGGAGTTACAGACAGTGGTTAGCCATGTGGGTGCTGGGAATCAAACCCAGGTCTTCTGCAAGAGCAGCCAGTGCTCTTAACAGATGAGCCATCTCTCCAGTGCCTGGTGGGAATTTTAAATGCATAATGTTTGTTTTGTGATGACATAAGATACACATTTCATCTTCCATTGTCGTGACGTCACATTTAAAAGAGTTATTCCTGCATTAAGACTGTAGCTCTTAAGACCCAACTGTTGGAACTGGAATTCCTGGTGGAAGTCTCTGGCATCCCTAAGACATTTCTTAGTCTTTTTGTTTTCTCTTTCAACCCCATTCTTTCAGTAGTAGCCCTCTGGTTTGGGAGAACCTTTGTGGATTTTGGAAGGGGCTTCAAAACTCAAGCTGGTGGGCCTAGCAAGGGGGCTCAGTCGGTAAATTGCTTTCTTCCCATTCCAGCTAGACGGCAAAAGTGGGGTATGCCTGTAATCTCAGCAACAGGGGTGGGGAGACAAGAGAACTGAGAGCTTTCTGACCAGCCAGTCTGGATGAGCTGGTGAGTTCCAGGTTCCCCGAGACACCTTGTATCAAAAAAAAAAAAAAACAAAGAAAAGAAAAGAAATAAGCAGAGGTCCCTGGAATTACACCTGTCACTCCTGAATACTTTTCCAAACAGAGCTGCAGGGGACCAACACTCACCTTAGCAATGGTGCTCACTAGTGTTCATGAGTTTCTAGAACTCTCTATTGAGAGATTGTCCAGGACATAATTTGGACCTTAGGTTACTCAGTAGAAAGGACAAGAACCTGGGAATGCTCAAACTATCTTTTCTGTTCATTTGAGCAGTATTCTCAAGTTACTGTTCTTTCTAGCAGAGTTTGATTATTCTGACTTCCTGAAATGACTGAAGTTGCCAGCTTTGTCTTGTAACTTCCCAGATGTATGACTGAAACATATTGAGCCAAAGTGGCACTTTAAGAATTCACAAGGAGAAACAGGTTGTCTTTTCAGACACACATTTCAAAAGTCTCAATCTTAGAAGTCAAAATAATATTTTTATTAATTCTTTGAGAATTTCATATATGTATATATGGTAGTTTGATCATTCATATTGACCTCCTAATCTTCCCCCATGGATATGATTTTATAAAAGAAAACTTTGTAGTAGATGTTTATATATAATTGTTTCTTGAGTTTACAGATGAGGAAACTGACTTACAGAAGTTGACAAAGTCAGTATAAATTGAAGATCTGTGATTCTACATATTTGGTCAAGCCCCAGCTACGTGGTGGATCTTACCCCAGCCACATTACATCTAACACCCCACTATGTACCCAATTACTGTGAATGATCTTTTATAATTATTTTATCACACACCAATAGATCTCTTGATTTATTTTATTATTATTATTTTCATCTTTTGAGACAGGATCTTTCTGTAGCCCCAGCTGGTCTGGAGCTCACTGTGGAGACCACGCTGGTCTCCATCTCAAAGAAATCTACCTGCCTCTGTCTCCTGCATGCTGGGACTGAAAACATGTGCCATCACGCCCAGTTGACATTTTTTAAATGTATAATCGTTACTTCTTCAAAAATGCAAGTGACTTTCCAGGCAAATCTTAGAAGTTTTTCCAGGGTCACAGACCCTCCCTAATGTTGTTGTATCTGAGCTGCACCTTCTTCACAGTATTAATATTTTGTTGTATAACCTGGTATTTGGGGTAGTAATTCCAATATGCCAGTTAGTATTCTGAATGATTTTCATGCGTTACATCACTGTCCACTTACTAGCTTGGTACTATTCAGTGTTAGGTAATCCAAATATATTCCCATTAGAACCTAAGAAAAATTTATCTAGTCAGATTTTATTTTATTTTTTCATATATGAGCCCCAAGTGGTTACTAACTGTAAAGAGAAAGTAATTATTCATCTTTTATGGTAAAATGATTATCAAAACATTGACTTTTTGTTTAGAAAGTGGATTTCTGTTTATAGAAATCATAAGAAACCTGAAACACTTCAGTCTTCAGTAAAGAATTGAAAGCCTTTGAATTGGAATGTTCTTCTCTTCTTTAATAAGCTGTTTTAACATAATGTTGTCGAGTTTTATTTCTGGTAATAATGGCAGTAATAAAATCTCTAAAACTTGAACCAAAGGCTAACAGGCCCAAAGTGATACGTGTCACATGGAAATGTCAGAGTGACTGCCCAGGGACACAGTGACTTCAGATGTCATGGCTCAAAAACAGCTTAGATTTCCTCAGACTTTGGGATGCTTATGATAACAAAAAAGATTATATTACCAGAGCTAAGACATCACTAGAACATTTGGTGCTTCAACTGGAGAAATAACATCCTTCAGATTGGTTCTTACAGGAGAGTAATGATGTATAAACTGGAACATGATATGGATGAACTGATGGGTTGATGTTTGAAAGTGTATGTCGTAGAAAGTTAGCAGATTGACAGTGTGGAATCAAGGCTGCATAGCAAGATAGGAATTTGACAGTGTCCTGATATTACCAGAACAGTCTCATATGGCAGGCTAAGGTGACCCTTCCAAGTAACTGTCCCGCATAAGCCTGTCCACATGTTCACTGCACTCTTCATCTCCTGATGTACGTTCATCTCCTGACGTGCGTTTTCATTCCCAGCGTGAAGCCCATTAGTCAGGAGTTCTTTTTAACAGTGAGTTCATTTTCATCTCCTTTCCACTGTGATTGACTTCGGATTTTCAGAGACACCATTTCTCCCACGTCTCAGTTCTAGGGGAGCATCATAGGGACCTACATGTACCCTCTGTTGACAGCTGCACACTGCTTTTGTTGAATAATTTTTAATTTTAGAGAACCATTTCCTAGATAATATGACTTGTTACTATCTGAACAAAAATTAGTAGAGTTATCTCTGTGTAATTAAAAATGAATTTTTTGTGTTTTCTCTACATTGTGATGTGAACTATAATTCCATCTTTTAATTTTCTGTATGACTAGTGGGTAGACCGGAATTGTTTTTATGTTAAAACCCACTTCAGTAAACTTGTGAATGGGTTTTAACAGCAGCAGCCTATGTAGTAAGCTGTCTGGTACAACTTGGTGACTACCAGTGGAGGGTTTTGAACAGTTTGGTATTATAACAGAAGACAGTTAACTGAATATGTCCATAGCAACTTGCTTTGGTGTCAATTAAAACTGCAGAACAAAATTAACAAGGAAATTGTTCATCTAAGGTAGTAAATTCCACTTTCAAGGGTAGTCAGTTGACAGAACAAACTGGATTCTCTTGCTAATAACTGAATCAGACTGCTACTGGATATGGGCATGAAGTTAACTTTGGTTTGAAATTTTCTGTTAGTCATAAAATTTTTGAATCCTTAATAAAAAATACACTCTGTTTGCAAAAGAAGTAGACAGCATGAAGGTCTCTAAAGAGGGAAATGAACTCTCCCTACAAGGTTTTCCCTTTCTATTCCTAAGAATGTAGCCATGAACATCATTTCATGCTCAAACATGTGCAAAGGACCTTGTTTTAACTGGAACTTTAGTGCAATTATTGCCATATCATTGCATATTTAGGTATGTGCACCCAGTGTTTATATATGCTCATGACTGTTTGTAAAAATATTTAAAATTTTTTTTATTTCATTTTATGTATTGTGAATGCAGAGCCCTTAGATGTCAGGAGACAGAGTCAGATACCCAGGAACTGGAGTTTGAGATGGTTGTTAGCCATCATGTGGGTGCTGGGAACTGAAACCAGGTCCTCTGCAGAAGAACCAAGTGCTCATAACTGCTGAGCCATCTCCCCAGTCCTGTAGTCATGACAGAAGCGCTCATAATGCAGCTATTTTTCTAGGTTCAACAAATGCTATGCTACGGATTCTGTTATGGTGGAGGAAGTGTGTCACTGGGGAGGCTTCATAACCTTGTCTCACCACCAGCTCCCTCCTTCTGCTTAGTATTTGTGATTGAAATGTGAGCACTCAACCTTTTGCTTCTGCATCCTGCTTGCCGCTGGCTGCTGTGACTGACACTTATCTTCTGAAACCACAAGCCCAAACAAACTCTTCCATAAGTCACTTTTGCTCATGGTATTTTCTTACAGTAAGGAAAAGAAACTAATACTATGTGTACATAAGATAGAAAATTTGGAGCTATTATTGATATTAGCGGTATTAATATGCTGTGGTAAACTTATTTATGAACTAGAGAAACTGGTCTGTACACAGGCTGCATCAGGATTCTCTAGAGGAACAGAACCTGTGGAATGAATTAATATCAACGGGGACTTATTAAAGTGGCTTACACAATGCAGTCTGGGTAGTCCAACAATGGCTGTCTTCACACAGGAGAGACTGAGAACAGGGAGGTGCTCAGTCCATAGCGCTGGAGGACTCAGCAGTACCAATCTGGTCCTGGAGGCCAGGAGGATTCCTAGAGAGCTTCTGGGTTCTAATTGTGGATTCTGACGGCAGCAGCAGGGGCAGCAAAAGACCAGAATGAACACACCAGCGAGACGGCAGACAAACGAGGGTGGTCTCCCTGCACCTTCTGGGATCTGGGCTGCCCTGCAGTTAAAGTGGCTCTTCCTATTAACCTAATCACAGAAATCCTCACAGCTGTGCCTAGAGGTCTGTCTCTTGTTTAATTCGAGATCTAGTCTGGTTAACAACGGACTACAGTGGAAAGCTTGGGTGGTGGGGTTTTCAGTGTTCTTTTTCTTTTGAGCGCTCTCATTTTGTTCAGTTTTGCTATGCATGCTTTATTTTTATAAGAATTGTAGATGGAAAATTAGAATGTAAAAGAAAAAACATTAAAGACTATGGGTGTGGGAATAATGTAAGGCTGAATCCAAGCAATGAACTCCCCTGTCTTTCACTGTCTAGTCCTTTAAGTACGTAACTTAAAAGATGAGATTAATATATGTAACATATCTGGGATTCTGTCTATTAAATAGTAACACTTACTAAACATTTATTTTATTCAGTTTACTATTGGTTTAACTCTGTGATTCTCATTAGAAAGACCGGACTAGAATTTCCCTGCCTGCTTTCTTCTTTATTTTCTATTTCAGAGAAAGGGGACCTCGACACACAGTAACAGCTACACCGAGTGGTGCTTTACACAGAAGTACCCACATAAGAATGGACCTGTAGAAAATGAATGAGCATCTCCATGGCTAGGTTGAATGAATATCCCACTAACCTCTCAGGATTCTAGACATAGTATCTAGGTAATAATGGACAGGTCCATCCTAGGAAGGAAATGGAGTAGGTTAACTAATCCCAAGTGTTTGCAAAGCATTCTAGAGTCTCTGCATAGACACTTCTGAGAACCCTAATCTGCTTGCCAGAAGTAGTTGAATAAAAATATTATATCCATGATAAATGATCACACAAGCTTTTAAAGAGAAAATTAGCCCTTGCCAAGACCAGAAAGGATTAGAAATAATTAAGATGACAGAAAAAAAATCCTCTTTTTAGGATTATACATGAATCATGGATGAACATCTGAATTGTACTTTGGTCTTCTGCCACTACAATGTGATTATAAAATCATATTGCAGAGATAATGAGCAAGGCGCCCCCAAGTATGACTTGGCTTTATGACTCAGATCAGTGATTTCAGTCACACTGTAAAACTTAATGAGTTATTGGCAGACTAAAGACTATACTGACAAAAATCTTCCTTCAGTTAAACCATGTTATTTTTTAAAACACCATTTCTAAGCCTCTGGGCCTAGAGAGTTCCACAGAGAGAAAACCTGACAAAATTTCATGTATATGACTTTCATTTGCCACCTTCTGATGTGGCAGATTTTAAATTCTATGCTCCAGCATAGTTAGTGACACGGCTTACTCCTTTTCTCCCTCAGTGTGATCACTTTGAGGTCATCATTGTGACTAATTAATGGGATACTTGTATTTCCCAAAGGCATAGCTGTTTGCTTTCAGACTACCTTTTTGAGCTTGGTGAATTAAAGTACATCTTAATCCTGTTTCCAGCTTTCATATTTCCAGTGTACTTACAGCACTACTTTTCTGGAATAGAGCAAAGAACTTAGTACTTGCTTTGCCTCCTACCAGCCAAGTCCAATCACTTGGAACAAGACTTTTGATTAAATAGAGATTCTGACATCTTGTTATTGTCTTTGATTATGATAATTGACTTAGGAAAATAAAATAGCTTTTCTGCCTGCTTCGAAACAGTACAGAGAATTTCTTCTTGGCTGTAGGTCCTGCTTTGGCTTCATATGCAGTCAATCTCAGGACCATTGTTCCCAGGAATATTGACAGAGCAAAGACTGGAAAGGTAGTTGCTTCTCTTCAGCTGTAAGTACACAAACGACATGCACATCTGTGTTCTGCCAACCCCTTTTACTGCTCTGGGATAAGATTTTGAGATTTCAAGGTAAAGAGACACTTTAACAGAAAAAAAGGACAGGTCAGAATTTATAGTTATAGACTATACATAGAGAAAGAGAGGCGCATGACGCAGTCCGGATGGTAATCATTTAACTTGTCAGCATCACTTGAGACCTTGTCCTTGGCTCCTCATTCAGCATGAAGAATTGGGAAGTTAGGAGGACAGTGTGGTTTGGCACACTATCTGAGGTGCTTGAAGTAGTTGGTGAACTTGTAATAGGTGTCACATAAACAGGGTCCACATGGGAAATCTGAGTGGATGGCATTGATAGGAGTCTCAGTGAATCAGTCCTTGGGTATGTGTGCTCATTGAAACTGCCAGGAAGACTAAAAGTGGTTACCAGATAGTGTAGTGCTGCGACTGAGCCCTCACCTGTATGTTGCTTTCTGGGTATTTGTGTCGGTGCACAACTGTGCGGTACAGCCTTTCCAAGAGGCACTGGTCTTTACTTCCAAGAAGCACCAGTGCGTGGATTTTCCTTCCTGTAACTTCAGTCTTTCTAATTCAAATCCTCCACAGAAAAAAATATCACACCGGTGGCAGGCATTTAATTATGTCCTTCTCATTTTTTTCTCCTTTCTACACACACACACACACACACGCACACACACACACACACACACACACACACGCACACACGCTCTTGAAATCTCTAGAAATTGCAGATACTGCAGAGAGCACTTCCCCCAAGGTGGGCATTCATGGATCTTTTTCCCTTCTGTATAGGTTGTCAAGCTATTAATGGTACAATGAATGGCTCACCTCATTCTCTTCTGCTGAGGTCAGAATTGTTCTTAGATTATTATTTCCCACAGAACACTGCTAGGGGCTATCTCACAGAAACCAGCATTCAGTTAGATAGCACCAGGTGGGCTACATGAAAGCAGAGGAAGGGTATGAATAACAAGCCTTCGGCCTTTCACCTTTTGTGTGGTTTATGCCCGAAGTTCTGTGTCAGAAAATCATTTTTTTCTCCTATATCATTTGATCCATATGAAATTATGGCATGTTAACTGGAAGATGTTGCTCACACAAGGCATTCAGTAAATATAACTTCAATAATGGATCATGTAGCAACACTACCACCTAGAATTTAAGCAGAATGTATATTCTGAGAACTGGTTTTTTTAGGTAAGGAAAGAGATGGCAATACTCAACCAAAAGAAATACTTCTTAACACTTTTGACCCAGAATGCTCTTCTTTGGGTCCTGTGTATTTTGCATAGTTTTCAGATGATTTCATCTCTGTCTTCTTTCCTCAGTCTTGAGGTTATTTGATTAATCAGACAATGATTATAATATTTGTGGTATATATTTCAATAAATGTTTAAAGATTATATTTGCTAGCATATCACATTTGTCCAAAAATGTGACTTTTAACAGTGGTATTTGCCTGATCTATAGTTATTTGACCAAGACTCTCACTCTCACCGTGAGCTACATTAAATTCAGTTTCAAAATTCAAACAGATTTCATTTGGCAATTATATTTAATGATAAATCTATATGTTAACTTGAAAACTCTCCACTTGTTTTTTCTTAATCTGGCTATGGTTAGTGTTTAAAAGAAACCATGATCTGAAATCCTCAGGCAATGAAACAGAATTTTAACTTTTATATTCTTTTTAACTTTATTACTTCACTTTTCAAAAATTGCCTTTTGTGTTTGCTCTGTAGTACCACACTTGTTCTAGTGATTCCTTATTTGGAAATTTCTGAAGATTAGTTTGGAAATGACATAAAAAATATGTGAGAAAAAAAATCAATATAATTAAGAGATTTATGGCTTTTTGTGTGTGGTTTTGCCAGTGGAAAAAATGAATATAGCACTGCAACAAATGCTGTTTTAGTAGGTATTTGACTTAATGTTCATTAACCTGAATTTCATGCTGTTTTAATAGAAATCATACTTAAAAACAAACAAACAAACAAAAAAACTAAAGGCTTGAGTAGTAGGTCTTCAGATTTCCAGCACTCTTTCTCATCGCCTGCCCTTCAACAGTTAGTCTTCAGAAATCCAGGAAATTATTAAGTAGCTACCATATCTAACAATATACGTAGATACACAGGGTAATCTCATACCATATTATACATATATATAATATATATAATATGAGTGTTTTGCCTGTACACATTCAAGTGTACCATGAGAGCATAATACCTGCAGATACCAAAGATCCATTGGAACTGGAATTATGGAATTATGGATGGTTATGAACTGACATGTTGGTGCTGAGAACTGAATCTGGGTCCAGCGCTCTCAAGCACTGAGCATCATCTCTCCTGCTCCCTAGATATTCTTAAATAATCAAAGCATAGCCATCTTCCTTTGTTGGCACCAGAAATCAAACGGCTTGAACTAGTTATTGTTGGAGTCTATAACTCTCACTCAAAACCATTAACCAGTTAGCGATTCTTCTAGGAGCAATATCGCATGCTCACATTATTGAACTGGAAATGAAGACACAGAGACGTGGAATTCACAGGGGATAGACAGGTCAGCTTTCCCACTTCCAAAACTGGTTGTCCCAGATGTTATGTATGGCCAATATAAATGCATTTCATTTATTCTCTAGTTCCCAAGGTCCAGGCTACATTATCGAGAAAGTGCAGCAATTTCATAACATGAAGTGTTAGGTCATATTTGTTTGATTTCAGTCTCAGGATGAATAAATTCTATCTGGATTTGACCCAGTTCTCACAGAGGAATGTACTGTTATTATTATTTTTTTTAAAGATCATTGAGTTGATTTTGTTGCAATAGGATAAAGCAACTAAAAAAACCTATCACACATACCTCTCCATTGCCCTCTCTGTGTACAGAATTTGGAGCTACTCGAGTGTACCAACTCTTCTGAGAGCAAGCAGAGCAATTAAAGGACATGTAGAATGTCAGATTGATTCATACACTTGAAAAATGAGTCAAACAAGAATCTGTTTGCCATTTCTGTGACCTTATACATGAGTTAATTTTGTCCCAGATAAGTGTCTGTGTATTCTAGTTAAGCACTGTTGATACAAATCTATAGTAAATATACTGTTTTCTAAACCATCACTTCTTGTTGGAGCGGACACATGAAAATCTAGATGCACACCATTTTACAATGCAGATCTATTCCCTGAATATTGCTCCATGTCTCTGCCTCTGGAAATGTTTCTGCAATAAGCATCAAGTAAATACAGCACATATTTTTAAGTATCTGCAACATCATATTCCTGTGATAAGCCCCAGAAGGGATGCAGATAATACTGAGGACATGGGTTTCAGGTTACTTGCAAATTAATCAGGTGATAAGGTATGGGATTACTACTAAAACAATTTAATTTCTATGATTTTAAACATTCTGGTGGAATCTCTGAAGTCTCATGATTTGTAATAAAGTATATTTTTTATATATATAAAAAAGAAATTCATGGCCATTTATGCAATACAGTGACCGGGAGTTGAACATTTTTGCGTTTTAATTCATTTCAGTTCCTCAGACCTGCCCTGCATTCTGGCCTCTTATCTCTGCAACTCTCTTGGCCAGATTCTTTCTTCCCTCCTCATTCTGAACGCCCACACTTGGTGTGGTTAACAAATTCTGACTTGTTTTCCTGAGGGTCAAATGATTAATTACATTTTATTTAGCTTGGGTTTTGATTTTCTTCCTTTTTTTCTCTCTCATAGCTAGAATCTTTTCTTATATATTTCCTCTCTAGAATTTAACAGAGTGCATGAATCAAGTGTTGGAGGAGAACTTGCTAGATTAGCCCTTTGAGGAGATGGCTAGAAGGGAAATAGTCCTGGTTAGAGAGGCCTAATTTGTTCAAATAGCGTGAAAAGGTGAGGTGGAGGTAAGCCTCAATTAACTATGAAAGTTAATAAGAGTGACTGAGAGAGATGAGAGTAATGAAAGCAAGATTAAGAAAAGGTGAAATAATACCAAATAAGAGAATCCTAAGTGCAAACCTCAGAAGTTTAAATATGGTTTAATAATCAATAAGGACCAATTGTGGTTGCTATTTCAGGGAAGTCAGTTTCTTTTTGTATGCTTGCTCTTTTATTTTCTTATAATTCTCTTCTTGAGAGACAGTTTCCACATGGTTTATATCATAGTATCTTTAAACGATGGACTTTTGAACTAGCCATAAGCAAACAAACATACTTTTGATTACTGAGGAATGAAAATATTCAGTAAAGTAAGAAACAACAGCATATTTTTGGAACAAGAACAAAAACAAAATAGGAATCTTAAACTTGTATATGATATAAATATTTCAGAAATGTTTGCTCTCTGCCTGTTACTATAATTCCACTATTATAAAGATTTTGTGGTTTCACAATATGACCTCAATAAATTAAAGTTGCCTGGAAAACCATGTTGTGAAGTTTTCTTAAGAAAAAATTAAATGTTTCAATTATCCTAATGATACTATCCATAGTTCTCTATCTACAAAACTTCTTATGTTTCATGGTTGTTTGATTAGCTTATAATTGAAGATCGTCTCCAGTTAAAATGAGAACTTTAATGAATATTTGAAAAAACACATTTAAGACTTATGAAAGGAGGAACTTCAGGCTGCATTGCTGGCTGTTTTGCTTCTGTAATTGTCTTCATCGTTTACCTCAGATCTCACGGAGATTGCTTCTTTCTCCCAAGTGCTGGGATCAAAGGTGTGTGCCACCACGCCCAGCCTAAGATTTTGTAATTCTTGAAGTAGTTTTCTTTTGTCACACTGAGTATTTGCAGTAGGTTTTTAAAATTTACATGCATGATGTTTTTGAGCTCTTTGGATGGCAGGGAAGTAGGTTAACCGTGTAGGCTTAAGAGCCACAGAAACCTAGGCCCGAGCTTCAGCTCTATTGCTGACTAGTAATATGACTTTTTGTGGGTTGCAGTTTGAAGATAATATCTACACTTCAGTGATTATTTTTTTTTTAAGATTAAGTGAAGGAAAACATATTGAAGTATTAGTGTGTGGCACTAAACTTTATTAAAGGCTAGTCACTGTGATGCTGGATTATTGTTATTGGGATATATATAACTGCCATTATTAAAGCCACTTTGGGTTAATTAAGGAATTTCTCTGTGATTAGAAAACAAAATAAGAAAACAACAAAAGCCGGTACTACCTCTGTAGTCTGTGCTACCGGACTATTCCTGCTTCTGCAATCAACCAGGGAGTTTTGTTTTCCAGGGACCATGCCTCAGAATGCTGATACCGCCTAGAAGCAGCCTGGTGCCACACGAAGAGAGACACGTTCCATGTTTGAGTTGTTTATAAAAATCACATTCTTTCTAGGTATGGTGGCACATGCCTTTGAACCCAGTGCTCGGGAGTCAGAGGCAGGTCTCTGTGAGACTGCAGCCAGCCTGGTCTGTCTAAGGTTCCACACCCAGTCAGAACAAGGACAGACCCCATCTACTGTGTATGTGTCTATTCTTGATCCGGGGGAGAGACTAGAGAAGAAATCTCGGCTGTTTTACGGATGTCAGAAGAGTCTAGATACAGTATAGATATTTTTGAAGATTTTTCTTCCAAGATTTTAATCACTATAAAACATCTTTCTCATAGTCTACCAATAATTTGTGCAAAAGACAGTGTTTGTTGATGTAACTTTGTTTATTCTTTACTGTGTTAATATTTAGGGAAAATTCTAAATTTTTCTTTTAACTCAGCAAATTCTGTAAGGATTTTATATAAATTATGTATTTGCCTTACTCAAGAGAAATCAAAATCAACCTAGCCAAGCTTAAATTATGAAATTCATGCACAAGACAAAGTATATAATTTGACAACACTGTAGCTAACTGTATGATAAAGAATATATCTAACAAAATTCAGCTGTCAGTTTTTCACAGTGTGTATGAGCAACTTTATTTTCATTTTTGTTTTCTATGGAACCACCTCCAAATGGAGATGGAATTTTCCTTAAGTAATTTTCCTTAACAGTAATTTAGATGTTGGTTCTCTAAGCAGGCCCCTGTCTGAAGGTGTCTGCAGTGCTTTACAGATGTTGAGTCAAACTTTAACATGTCTTTCCGATAGCTAAATCATAATAAAAGGCATGTTTAATTATCAAATTACAAATGCTTTATTGGTTATATTTGTAGTGAAACATTAGACTAGGGAATCACATGAGTAGGCCCAGTAAACTTGTTATTAAAGCCCAGTGTCTGGACATGTCCTGACTAGTTCATCATGTGCCATCTGCTCCAATAATTCTTGCCACCAACTGTCATATTTTGTGGTAATACAGTAGAGTTCTCTATCGTTCTTTGATGCTTGTTTATGAATTTTTCTGCCTGGCTATAAACAAAACTATGATATGAAACATATTAGGAAACTCTAAGTCCCATATTTTATAGGACTCTTAAAAACTGTGGGAAAATTTAGAGCCAATTAAACCTGCACTGTTGGAATTGTTTCTTCTCCATTCCTTTCACCTTTTTTGATAGAAACTGAGAAAAGTGAATCGTGCCATCCCCAGTAGCTCTTTTAAATGTGTTGACCCATCTGTTACCATATGTCAGACATCTGCTTTTATTATACTCATTTGTGGTCCTTCAAAGCCAGAAGCAATGAATTAACATTGAATATATGCTAATTTGTAGTGCTCGAACAGCTATTTGCAAACCATTTGATCTGGCAGCTGTAATTTTAAGACATTAGCAGTACTAGAGGATAAGAATAGTAAGCAAATACATTTGTATTCTCAGCCACCATTTTGATTCAATATATAGTTTTTAGGTAACTGTAAAATCTTCATTATTTCACTTCTTTTTCAATAAAATGTGAGGGCAATCTAGCTTGGTATTTGCTAAATTCACTTCAAGGTCAATGTGACTCATATCTAATAGGGAAGAATCAAGCATGAATGCTCCAGATCTGTTTTAACCTAAGTTATGGAGTTTTCCTTTGGAAGAAGGTATTATCTTTATCCAGTTTAAGATATCATCAGAATTTACTAAAAATTAGTAGCACATTGCTCATGCAATAATAAAAGCATTCTATTTTTTTTAGCATTGTAGAAATATCAATGAATTGGAATCAGAACATTGAGTATTAGTCCAATTTCTGTCACTGAGTGATGACACAATTTTGAACAAGTTAGCAATCTTTTTAAATTAATTAGTTTTCTTGCAAGGCTAGGGATCAACCCTAGGAACTGATGTGTCATGGTCAAATGCTGTACCACTGAATTACGTTGCCAGTCTACCATCAATCCTGAGTTTGGATGCAGTTCATAAGATATAGTCTAACGCCACCATTAATTATGATTTCTTTTAGCATTGGGGAGTTGCAATTTGTACGCCTATCTTTAAACTACATTTTCATTGTTGCATGGAAATAATCACTTAGGAATTTATCAGCCCAGTTGCTCAGTGTATACATGTAATTCACTGATACCAAATATTTAGACTGAAATCTTTTAACATGGAAATTAGAATGACCTAAATAATGGCAATCGGACAGATTTTCTATACTAAAGCCAACTTGTAAATAACAGTTTTAATCCAATAAAGAATCACATTTTTATTGAAAATAGAATTCAGCCAGCTAAATCCCATGCCCAGCATTGTGGTACAGGTCCTTGATCTCAGCGCTCAGGAGGCAGAGGCAGGTAGATCTCTGTCACATTGAGGCTAACCTGATCTACAGAATGAGTTCCAGATCAGCCAGAGTTGTATAGAAGACCCTGTCTCTAAAACTAAAATAATTAACTAATTACAGAATTCTTGAATGTGACAATCACTTTAAAAAAAAACTATACCATCATAATTTGTATTGTTTACATTTAAGATAAATAACTGGATGCTTTGATATATAGTTAAATGACTACTGTAGTCATGCAAATTAAGATATCATTTTATAAAGCTACCTCTGAAAATGCTTTTGTGGTAATCTAATCTCTAATCTAATCTCTTCACAAATTTCTAGTATGCCACATTACACTATTAACTATAGCCTTTATGAACATTAGGTCTGCAGACTTATTGATCCAAACACCTGAGACTTGGTATATTTTGAGCTATGATACATGGTTTTAAAAGTAGAGGAGGCAGCTAATCCTGTTGAGTACTGTTGGGCTGCTCTGTACTGCCTGCATACATTATCCCAGGCAGTTCTGTCATTTACCAAATATACATACCCACTATCATTTACAGACTATACATGGTTTTGTGGTTTAGAGAATTGATATAAAGAAGATATTAATATGTCAAACTGACAGAAATGGGAGAGTCAGTTAATGGAAGAATGGTATTTTGACCTGTTGTTTGAAGTCAAAGCTGTGTTTGTTGCTTGTTTTAATAAGATATCAAGCTGTCTGGGATTTCATTTTACTTCATCTACATTTGAACTCCTAAGCATCTACTAATAACAATAATAGCACCAAACCACTGAATCAAAGAGGAAAAAGTGATCTATTACTTCTCAGCTGAGTTTAGATTTAGATAGAGTGTTTATGTAAATTTCTGTAACACGTGTAAACCATGCAAATTCTAATATCTCAATACTTGATATTTTAGTAATTTCTGAAATGGAAAAGAAATAATGTCTGTATAGCTGTTTCCCCTGTTAGGTTCAAACAGAAACTAAGACCTCTTGTTTTATTTAATTAATTTCTAGGCATAAAGTTGATTGTTATTTCTAAGGTATAAAAGCAACAGAAAATATTTAGGACATTTACATAATGATAAATATCAGAATTCTTATCTTTAGTGAGCTGCATAAATAGTTAGTCTCTTAATTATAATAATTACATTGTAATCCCCATAGGCCTATTCATCTAAAAACATCTAGCCATTCTGCACTCTGTAACAGTCTAGCTGCGCTTTCTGAAGTAGCCTCACATCAGGATGTAATTTTAATGTGGTTGAGTGTATTGAGGAATTTGCTAGTGGGATTATGAATTAGCAGTGACTGAAGTTTCCCTTACAGATGTGCCCTGCTGAGCTTCAGTACATATACCCTTTTCTACTAAATGAAAATATGCTTCTAAATCATCTTTCATTTTTTAAGTTTTTCTATATATCCATTTTATTATCTACTATGAGGATACTAATTTAAGAGAAAATCTTATTTAAGAACTTCTTTCTCTTTTCTTGACACTAGATTTTGTGTTTTTACTCAGGCTGGCCTCAAACTAGCATCCCCTGCCTCTGCTTCCTGGGTAACTGGGACTGCAAACAGGCACCATCATGAGCATCAAAGAGTATTTTCCAAAGATTAAATTAAAACATAAAATGTTTGTAAACTAAACTCGGCAACAATGAGTTGTACTGCATTTGAAGGTCATATGACAACTTCCTTTGTGTCTAGTTTTTAAAAAGGTATAAAAGACTTTAGAGAAAATTATGAATGTCCTCCCTCCCCCAAAAGGGTGAGCAACTCAAAACCTAAGAAGAAGAACATATTTTCCCTGAGAATTTATGAACAGCAAAATTGAGTTTATGGGGAGGAAGGAGAGATCAGAAAAAGAATTTGGTGTCAACCCTCTGGGCCTTTCCGTATCACCCTTGGAAAGCACTTTGCCCTGGTTCTTTAACGCTGACTGCGAAAGGGAAAGCAGCCCAGCTGCTCATGTGCAAAGGAACCCTCTTTTTATTCCCAACATACTCCTCCTAAGAGTAAAATCTGCCCCTTACACTCAGGAGAATGGAGTAACACCTGTAGCTTGGCACACTTAGGACGAGAGGTAGCACTCCTTCCGTAAAGAGGCGTGATAAATCTGGCCTGTGTCCGTTTAAACTGAAGTCCTTACGTAATTTCCTTACAGGACCGAATTAGGTTTTCTCTAATAGCCTTTGCTGTTGCTACTAGTGCAGTTTTCGCCCCGAGATGCCGATAAAACCCTGCAGAGTAAGCATACTTTGGCAGGGGAGCTCAGTTAAGAGTTTGAGCACAGCAGTAAGCTAAAGCTCCGGGAGCAAGAACCCTTTAGGGAAACGTTCTGTGGAAACACACAGTTGCTGCCCTCCCTCGGTGTTCTTGCTCAACGTCTCAACCCCCCATGACCGACCCCACCCACCTTTACACGTTCACCCCTGACCACACTCCGAGAGCCGGCTCATCCAGTTGCACTGCCAGCTGTAAGCACACAGGAACCTTTCTATCTCGGTATATTTTTTATTTTCCTCACTCCCAACGCGAATGAGCTCCCAGAATTCTGACTTCTTTCTCCAACAAAAACGAATCTAGCACTGTCTGCCGCATGGCCACGTGCTGCTGTCCCTTCTCGGCCTCTCTCATCCACGTCTTTCTAAGCACACAAGGGCTGCATTCCACGCTGCACACTGGCAGGATGAGCCTGTGCACTTTGACACTTGTCTCTGCGCAGTTACCAACTGAGTTTCTGCTTTTCCTAGCTAAAGGATTCCCTACCTTGGAAAACTATTATTAATCTATAAATTCTTTGTTCCAAAGGAGTTTCTTCAGCAATCCAATACAGATCATTCTGATGTCTCGTCAAGCACATGGAGAACCCCTCACTTGTCTTTGTGAACTCCACAGTGATTGTGTACTTCTCATAAATTGTATTTGAGAGCCAAGACACAGGCTGGAAGTTATTTTAAAAGATGATCTTCAAAATTCTTACCTATCAGACAAGCCAACAAAACCATTAGAAGACTGGATAATCTAAGTCACAGATTAAGTTACTAGGGATAACCAAAACTAAAATCAAGGTTAAGTTCCCTTATCACTGCCCTCAACTACACTATCAGTAGATGATGGGTTACAAAGCATAATAGCAGAAAATAAATAGCAAAACACCATCATCTGTTTCAAATCTACTTACTTGTTATTTATGCTGGAAATGGATCTGTGCAGATTTACACATAACAAATTGAATCACACACAGAGATGAGCAAGCTCATATATGTCCAGTTAGATTATTTTAATTAACTAAGGTAAAATTCTAGAAGAATACTAAATTAGAAAGAAAGAATATAATATTTTGGACATTGCTATGTTAGTGACTCCAAATTCATTGGGACAAAGCATAATAAAACTGTTCCAAAGCAGCATGCAAAGGCTGATGTAAACACTTTAGCTTCTAAGAGATGAGATAGGAATGTATGACTTGAGTCATTGATATTATGTGGTGCCAGAGACATTGTTCAGTTATTTGTAGAAGTCAATTCTAATCAGCTAAGTAAGGTTATTAGCTCTGAGTCATCCACTTAATACTTGGAGATGCTGGGTCAAGGTATGATATTGTGACACATATGCTTGGTTTTCCTTTCTTCTTTCTGGCATAAAACTCGTAAAATCCTTGGACTCCTAAAACCCAAAGTAACAAGTGTATTTTGTACGCTAGCAAGTTAGCTGAGGATTATCAGCCCATTGGTGGCTTGAGAATAGAATGTATGACTTGAGTCATTGATATTATGTGGTGCCAGAGACATTGTTCAGTTATTTGTAGAAGTCAATTCTAATCAGCTAAGTAAGGTTATTAGCTCTGAGTCATCCACTTAATACTTGGAGATGCTGGGTCAAGGTATGATATTGTGACACATATGCTTGGTTTTCCTTTCTTCTTTCTGGCATAAAACTCGTAAAATCCTTGGACTCCTAAAACCCAAAGTAACAAGTGTATTTTGTACGCTAGCAAGTTAGCTGAGGATTATCAGCCCATTGGTGGCTTGAGAATAGGAACTGGTCACCGTGGAAAGACTGCAGCATAAGCAGGGGACTGACTGATACTTCAGCCCAAACTCCAGACTCTAGTGTGAGTAAAAAGGGCTGTTTTTTTTGCTCAGTGATACAGTCAGTCATGCCTGTTAGTGAAGCTTCCATGAAAACACAAAGGACAGGGTTTGGAGCACTTCAGTTAGCTGTGTCTTTGGTGGCTCCTGCCGGGTCGAGCACTGGGAAGGGAATGGAAGCTTTGTGCACCTTCTTCTGTGGCTTGCATCCTCTGTGATATCAGGTGTTTCCCTGGGTTCTGTGAGAGACTCTAATAAACTAACCCAAGTGTGGGATCCTAGGAACCTGATTTTTAGCTGGTTGGTCAGAAGCACGAGAAATAATCTGGAGCTGGGCACTGGATATGGGACAGACCCCTTAATCTTTGTGATCTGATGTCATCTCCACTTGAACTGAACTGAACTGAGGACACACCCCTGAGGTCCACAGAAGAATCCCCTGCTTGCTTGTGCTCTGTGTGGAGAAACTCCCACTTCATATTTCTGGCCACACGTGTTGGCTGGTGAGTGGGTGCCGGGAAGGCACTTTGGATGGGCATTTTCTCTATATTATCAGAGACATAAACCCAGAAGAAACAGAACCCATATCCACTTCTTCCTCGTGGAATTCATCCTGTGTATTTAGTCATCCTGGGAGTATAACATTCAGTGTATGGCTGTCATAGGCAATTCAGATGGCTTTTTTGTAATGAACAGAAGTTAGGAAGTGAATAGACTGAGATAACAGAGTTGAAGGACTAGGTGTAGTGGACACCGGTCAGCCTCCACGCATCCTTGTAAGTTCCTGTTTCCTCTACTTTGTGGTGCACTGGGATCATCTGCTGTGTGTAAGTTCTAATAAGATTTCTTGTCAGTTGATTCCGTCACAGTACATTTTTCTCAAAAGAAGATCACAAACATAAAACAAGCATTTGCATAGGATTTACAAAACTCAGTGAAGGAGACTGTTGGGATGGGAAGGGTGGTAAAAGTCAAAGGAACAGAGGGGCAGAGTTCAGATGTGTAGTTGGAAAAGCATGCATGCTTTACCGGGAAGCATCTGTCTTTCTTCTTGTACTCTGCAGCTGGGGCTCGGAGAACCCACCATCTACATGCAGCTCCCATGTTTTTAGAAAATACTGGCCGATCTGGAACTTGCTCTGTAGACCAGACTGGCTTCAATCTAAGAGATCTGTCCACTTCTGCCTCCTGAGTCCAGCCTCTTCTTCACTTTTGAGGCAGTATTTTGCGCATACAGAACTCTAGCTGGCAGTGCTGATATCTTTAAGTCAAGTATTTTTTCCGTGTTTTCTTCGTTTCTGACCTGTATGCTTTTCTCATCCTTGTTTTTGTTCTCTCTGGTTTTCTATGACTGTTGGGTATGTAAAAGGAACTGAGTCTGGTGGGCCTGTAGGGGAGGCTTGTGCTTGCATGACTTGGAGTTAGGCTCTGTTTACTGTCTCCTGTAGCTGTAGGTATCAGTGACTAAGTCCTCTGGACTCTTGCTTAGGCTACTCTTATCTCTCATTCTTCTTGGACAATCTTTGAAGAGGATCAGAGGCTCGAGGCTATTTGAACTCAACCCTCATATTATACAGAGTAGTTGCTGGTCTGTTGGGATGGTGTGGGTGAGGGTAGACATCCTGGAGTTCTTTAGTGAGGCTGACTTGAATATTTTCTTTCAACTTGGTTAGGCTTTTGTAAAAACCTAACTTTATTAGGTTCCTACTCAGGGAGAACAGAAAGGTCTGGGTGTATTTCAGCGTTTCCCTTCTCCTGACAGAAACCCAGGGGACAATGAGAATGTGGTAGGGCGCCTAGAGGTGAAATTATGAAAGTGAAAGGGGAGAGGTCTTGAGACAGGGGAGTCTCAGGTGCCTCCAAATCACCAGCAGCTCACAAATTTCCCATCAGACTTTGACTGCTAACACCAACCACTGCCTGCTGACTTCTGTTTCTTTGAGCAAGGACCCTCATCCTGATTCATGTCCTGGCCTCCACTTTGCTTCAGACCCCAGTTCTCTGGTTATTCTAGAATGCTGCTGATCTGCAGTTTGCTCAGCTTTCTTCTTGCTGTGAGGATGGGAGGATGACTTCTCTCTTCAGGCTGCAACCAGAAGGAGGAGTGCATGGTGCTGATGCATTTATCTATTTGTTAGGTAAATTCATTTTTAAGGCAGCTACTTAAGTGTATGATACATAGGAAGCATATTCTGAATGGCAGACAACACTTCTGGTATTCCCAGAGCTGTGTTTAAAGCTGAGACTGAATGAATCCCTAGAACAGAGTCACTGCGCCATCAGTGAGCACTGGAACCTTCAGGTGTGGGTTGTTGACTTCCCTTCAGATCCCTGCCTCCAGCTTATGAAGGAGCGCGATAGATCGCTGCTCTCATCCTGTGTTTTTCTCAAGTGAAAGTACCTAGTGTTTGGCATTATACAGAAAACAAGACACGCTGAGCCTCATCACAAAGGATTTCAAGTATGACCAGATCCTTAGCAACAGGTAGCAATGAGTACCTGCAGTGTTTAGCTCTGCTCTCCGTGAAAGGGGCATCCTACAGAGGACCTTCCTGAAGGAAAAGACTCAACATATTAAAAAAAAAAAAAAACCATTACAACTGGAGAACCCTGTGCCTTGAGTGAGGCCATGCACTTTATTCTTTTGCGGAGCCCACTTCCTTAGTTAATTTTACTTATTTATTGGTGACGTTTTAATAAACTCAAAGGTCAGTTTTCTTTGCGATTCCCTTCTCTCTTTTCAACAAATAGGAAAATAAAATGAAGGTTGCTAAAGCAGGAGTTGACTGCAGCTATCAGGGTGAGAATAGAATTAACGAACTAAGGCAGATGAAAAGAATGTTAGAGACCAAGACATGAAATGAAGCATCAAAAACTTAGGGGCTGGAGAGATGGCAAGATGGCTCTTGCAGAGGATCCAGATGCAGTTCCCCACACCCACATGGCAGCTAACAACCATCTGTAATTCCAGTTCCAGGAGATCTGCTGCCTTCTTCTGGCTCCTGTGAGCACTGAATGCATGTAAAGAACATTTATATATGCAGACAAAAACACTCACATAAAAAGAAAGAAACTAAAGAGGTTTACTGTGTAAAATGGAGGATTATAGTCGTTTCCTCAACAACCCTTAAATGCATTCTTGAATAACTAACTGCCCGGTACACAGTGTGTTGTTTGTCGTGGTAGCCACCACCACCTGGAATTATTTGTACCAAAATAGAGAAGTACTGAGCATATTTTAGAAATATGTCCATCACTGCTGGGCATGATGACACATGCCTTTAATCCCAGCATTTGGGAGGCAGAGGCAGGTGGATCTCTGTGAGTTTGAGTCTAACCTGGTCTATATTGAAAGTTCCAGGCCAGCCAGGGCCGTATAGCAAGACTCTGTCTAAAAAAAAAGGGGGGGACGGGTAGAATATATCCTCAAAGTACAAAAGTGTCCACCTGAACAGATACAGAACCTTAGGTATCACCTTTTCTAATACATTTCATGTCCCAATGATACTGAAATAATAACCTACATAAAGAACTTGAAGAGACTGGGTCTCACTGGCTATGTAACCCAGGCTGGCATCATCTTCCAGCCTCAGCCTCTCAAATGCCGGGGTTATAGGCATGCCCCACCTATAATACTTGGTATTATTGATTTTACTATAGCTGATTTACATTTACTTCAAGTTTTGTTTAGTAGAAAATATAGAATTAAATTCTCTATTAAGATCATATATAGGAAGATGAAAGTCCTAAGGTGTAAAATGAAAGTCCAGTACACTCATCACAAAATACAGTAGATTAGGTAAAGCCTTCCTTTGTGTCTTCCCAGTGGTTCTAAACCAGTACTGTTACTGTTCATTAAATTTTCAGGAACTTTGGGAACTGCCTGTTATTCAGAGTCATCATTAAAATTTCAGATAAACATACAAAGCTATAAATGACTGTTTTATAAATATATATATATATTAAAGTAAGCAGTACTCAAAATTAGTAATTTCCTAATTAATTTTTACTATTAGCTATTTTTTGAGAACATGAAAAATATCCATTTGTGCCAAATGTGGTGGCGTACACCTCTAGTCTCAGTACTTGGGGATCAGAGGCAGGTAGATCTCCGTGAGTTTAAGGACAGCCTTCTATACATAGTGCATTTTGGGCCAGTCAGAGATATATGATGAGATGTGGTCTTAAGAAATTCCTTTTGTATCTAGAAGAGGTACAAATACTGTATACACTGAATTATGGAGCACCTTATAGACCTTGTGTTTGGCAATGTCACATTGCTAGCTTGAAACTGGCCATGAGAGAACTATTTATACCACAGAAATTGTAAAACTATATATACATAAGGCCTTGAATTTTATTTCAGTTGATTGTAGACTTCAAAAAGTGATAGAGATAATTTTAATATTACAAATTAAAGTTAGGAAAACATTCCTCTTACTTTACTAATAGTGAAAAAGGGAAAGGAAATCTTTTTGAACCCTGTTCAAAATCCATTATCTAGTTCATCAGAGAAATAGCTAAAATTGATTAATCAATGGTGCTCCAGTGAAATCAGGGTTAAGGCTAAGACAGGTTTCACTTTTAATGAATATAATTTATACTAGGTGAGAAAGATTGTCTTACTTAAGAGTAAATAATTATTAAGGAAAGTATTAATGAAGGGAATCAATTTTGTTTGTGAAATCCTGTTTGGCCCACAAACTTTTGTTGCTATGAGAGAGTTCAGAGAGCTCAGTAAGAATGCGCAATTCTTTGAGAATCAGTTGGTCATCAGGAATTTATGGTAAAAGCTCTAAATATAAAGCTACATTATTGATACTTATACAGTGTACTCCCAGGAGGGAAGCTGGGTTACTGGGGGATCGTGTCCTTGCTATTGGGGTCCCTGTTCTTCCCTCTCTTTGTTTCTCACCAGTATGAAGTAAACAGGTCACCTTTACCATGTACCACAACTTCCTTTGTGCCACATATGCAAAGTGTGGCCTTTGAAAACAAATCGCTCCACCTTATAAACTGATTATCTGAAGGATTTTGACGCAGTAATAGAACACCAACTAACCCAATACATTAACTGTGTATGTATATTGTTGATTTTCCTAGCAAGTTGATCCTTTACACTTCCTGATACCCCATCCTCTATTCTCTCCTGACAGGTTAGGCCTAGTCACTGTGTATCACAGAGAAAAGCACTACCACGACCTAGACTTCCATGTGGAAGTACTGCTTAAGATGTAACTCAGAAAGATGTATATACAGGTCTTTATTCCATCAATGGACACACTTCTCTAGTCTGTATTCTGTGTGCACCAGCTTCTCTCTTGGGAATGTGGGCATGTTTTGTTAAATCATTCTAAATTAATCTTGGTTCTGGTTATTTTCAGTCCATTGTGTTAGCCCCAATTATGCTTCACATGAATAGGGAAAGCACTCACAGAATTAATTTTCAGTCTATTAGAATATGGAAAAGGAGCTGACCACACAGGCATTTAGGTATCAGTTTGACTATAACCTGATGGATAAGATTGAAAAGCTGCAGAACCCAGTTTAGTAACCAGAAGACCTGCCAGGAGTCATTGAGCGATTCTCATGAGCTGGCCCTGTGTTGAAATTTGTTTCTGATTCAGGGAACTCCCGTGTGCCCCTTTCCAATGGCCAGATGCAGCTTTCTGTGTCATCAAAACCATCTGAATCTGTCAGCTGTACTGATGGTATTGTTCTCATGTTTGGTAATTTGGTCTTTGGGGAAATTATCCCTCTATAAGACTTTGAGAAAAGAGTGAACTGTTGTAGTTTATTGTTCAATTCTACCAGTGAACAGCATAACTGAAGACAAAGCTGACTGATATAAAAATGAAACCCTCCATTGTTTGGTTAGAAACAAATTTTGTTTTAAATACTGAACCAGCTGAGAAAGCAAAGGAAAGGCTAAGTGGAGGTTCAACCCTGCGTTTTGTGTGGTCACAGGCTTTTCTCCTGGAGTCTCAAAAACATCAGTGCGTAGAACGCAATGTCTTCCCAGATCACGGAATAACAGTAATATCCCCGTGGATCCTCTACAGAGTAGGGCCTTAAAACACAGCCATCAGTAACACCTCTGGAAAATTTAAGGATGAGCAGGCAGAAAATCCGTGATCACCAAATGGTTCATGGTGAATTCGGAGGAGCAGAGTTGGCAGAATGTTACACAAAAGGGAGCATCACAGACTAGGCAAGCTGAGGGAAGGCCTGTTCCAAACACAGGCTAGGGCAAGCTGATGGAAAGCCTATTCCAAACACAGGCTAGGGCAAGCTGATGGAAAGCCTATTCCAAACACGTGTGCAGCAGATCTTCCATCCAGACTTTCAGATTTAAATACATGTAAATAAGAATGGCAAGAAAGTTGGAAATAGGTTTGGCTGTAAAAGAGGGCTGTCCAGAATCAAATACTCCTACAACTACAGTCGGGCGGTGGGGGGTGCTTGTTTGCTTTAATTGGAAAACAGGCTTAGACCCTAACATTAAAAGGCAAACCTAATCTTTCCATTTCATGAATTTAATTAAGGACTTGCAAGGAAACCTTTCCTCCTTCTAATTTGTACTATAGCCTGAAGGACTTTGGGGATTTATATCACGGATTTACAGTAGGCATATGTGACTGGGAGATGGCTTGCTTTTGTTTATTGAACTTGACGTTCATAAAGGTAAAAACAGGCAGAGAGGACTTTATGAGCTGTATGTAGCCCTCAAGCATGACAAGACAGCATGGGAAATGCTCCTATTCAGAAGATAATTCAGCAGCTCCTGTGCCCATCAGTTAATTTAAAGACATTATTAAAAACAATGGCTGCTGAGATGACTTTACTGGTAAAAGTACTTGTACAAGCCTGATGACCTGAGTTTAATCCCTGGATCCCACAGTGGAAGGAAAGAACAGACTCTTGAAAATTGCACACACCACACACACACACACACACACACCCACCCCCACATACACTCAAACACACATACACTCAAAATAATAATAAATATAAGGGGGCTGGAAGAGAGATGGCTCAACTCTGAGAGAGTTGCTGCTGCAGAGGACCTGAGTTCTGTTTCCAGCACCCACATGGCAGCTAACAACCACCCATAACTCCAGTTCCAAGGGATCTGATGCCCTCTTCTGGCCTCTGTGGGCAATGCCACACAGGTTCACAAACATACAATGCAGGCAAAACTCTCAAATGCATACAAATAAAATTTTTAATTGTAAAATAATAAATATAAAAGTGATATCCATGTTTTTCTTTGAGCGAAAGCATGGCTTATATTACGTTCAAACAGTGGGAGAATCTAAACCATTTTTATTATTGCACAGTTTCTGAAAAGGTAATTAAAATTCACATGGAACTAAAATTTCTGGTTTTAACCACAGGGTTCTTTGCTAGCTGCATTGTTATGCTATAGCTGTTTAGCAGCAAAATTGTTTTGTCTCTCCCATAGCCCATATAATTTCCTCATAGCAAAAATGCGTCAGAAATCAACAAACTACCAGGAAGATGAAGACTATGTCTGAGGAAAGAAAACCTGAGCTTATCTAAATGTTAGAACTTTCTTATAAAACAATATCAGAAGTGAAACCTCAGTGTGAAAGGGAGACAAACGTATTAGGTAAGTTCTTGGGCTGAATTCAGTCTTCACTGAATTCAGTTGTTTTTGTTCACAGCACTTACCTTGCTGTTTTTACAAGCCCTGTGGTTCATAGCACACAGAACAGAACCTCGTGGGTTTTTACTGCTTTTAGAGAAACTGAGGTCTCATTCAACAAGCTTCTTCACCCACAAGTGACACAGGTAGATCACGTCAGCTGCAGATGTGGACCTTGGACCATGTTCATGGTGCAACACCACAAAAGAAACATCTTGATTATCAGTTCTCTGATTCACTGAAATTTTAACCACATTCTCCATGGATCTCATTATGCTAATTCGTAACCACTGCATTCTTTCCATATTAACAGGACTGACTAGGATAGGCAAGATGGTTCAGTGGGTAAACATGCTTACTGCCAAGCCTGAAAACCTAAGTGTAATCTCTGAGATCCATGTATCGAAAGAAGAGGACTCTCAAGTAATCCTTTGAACTTTCCATGCTTGCTGTGGCATGTGCATGCTCATACACATACACACACACACACACACACACACAGATGCAAAACTAAATAAACAATTGTAATTTTAAAAATATTTCTTTAAAAAGGACTATTTGGTATAGAAAATTGATCTGGAATGGTTTATTGGGAATAGGTTAGGTACTCTTCCAAGATCCTTCATTTCAAATTTCTGTATCAATTGAGTTCGTCACTTGTCAGAAAATGACAAATTTCAGCATTTCCCCTGGAGTTTAAAGACCTGTTCGGAACAACCTCGAAGCATGGGAGATTCAGTATGAAGGCAAATCACACAGCAGAAATGGCAAAATGCAGACTAGGAGGAGAAGGGCTGTGAGGAGGGAGGGAAGAGGACATTGATTCTAATCAATCAGTACAAACACGTGGACTGGGGAGGGGGCAAGTCATTTGTTTGTTCTCTTTATTCAGTTCATTTCGACAAGTGTTTACAGAACACCTGTGCTGTGCTAGAACTAGTTATCACCCCAGAGCAAACAGAATACTGTGTGGACTATGACTCACAACTTGAAGTCCACTTCCCTTTAAAGATGTTATCTTACACTCTGCAAATTTAAGCTAGGAAGAATCTGCACAAGTTACTCAGTGTCTAAATCCTGTGACTGAACAGAGATAGGATTATGTGCTTGGGAATGCTTCAATCCTGGAAAATTTCTTCCTGAGCATTGCTGTCCTTCGTTTCAAGTCACGTACCACTGGTCCACAGCAAAGCCCCAGGCACCTGGCACATGGTCCAATCTGGAGCAGAGCTGGTATTCATCACTCAACAGATCTTGATTAAATAGCTGTTATGTGTCAAGCCATGCTGTAGATCTTAGCACACAGAGGTGACCATGCAGCACACAGCACTCTGAAACTCCTTCATGCACAAATGAAAAGTAATAAGCAAGATGATTCCAAGAAGTCATAAATATTATACAGGAAACAATAGACATGAAGCTCAGTTCATAACTGGACACGTGGATTGGCATCACCAGGAATGGAATCTCCAGCAAGGTGACACTGGAGCTTAGACACTGAGAGGTGTCCCAACTCAGAGTGAAGTCAGGACCTCAGAAGGCTCCAGCTGAAAGAACCACAGGTTTCTGCCACCATGGCAAAACTACTCTGTTCTTAGTTGGTGGTCAGACATCATAAAGACTGAAGTGAATCACAGTGTGGCAAGGCGGGGCAGCCACTGAGACAGAAACCACATTTTGATTTAGTTTTGGTGGATTGCTCATATTTCAAAGCTCATTATAACCACACCTTAGTTCTCAGAGAAAGCCCTATGTACAGACAGGAGCTTCTGGAGCAGACCAGCTGCCAGTCATGTAACCAGCACACTCAGCAGTCCCGTAGAGATGTTCTTTACTCTCCTGGAGGACCGAGATCATACATACTTCACTCTGCAATCATCGTCAGCAAGCCTTAGCCTATTTACTTTCATACTTTTTCCCAAATCCATCACTCAGTAGCCTGTAAGTGTTCTACCTTCAGAAGCAAAAGATTTTCCGATTTAAATAAATCAGTTCAGGGTCAAAGGAAGATTTTGTTTCTTCATAGTCTACTCCCCTTCTGTTCTTATTGATCAATAAAATGAAACATTCGTATTATGTAAAACCAAAGTTGCTGAGAGAAAATTTATTCTTAGCACATGTGTGACATAGTTACTGGAAATGTGAATTGATTACACTCTTAATAGCTGATCTTTCACAGAGCCTCAAAATATGACTCTAAATTTTTAAAAGTGGAGCTGGATTGACGGCTCAGTGGTTAAGAGCACTGCTGATCTTGCAGAGGATCTGGTTCCCAGCATCCACATAGCAGCATCAACTGTCCCTGACTCCAGTTCCAGAGGATCCGACACCCTCTTCTGATCTCCTCAGGCATTGCCTAACATGGATGCACTTACACACACGCAGGCCCTATGCTTATCCACATAAAATAAAAAGAAAAATTTTAATCTATAGAAGACCTTCAGATGTAGAAGAAACGTGAGTAACAGCTTCTTTAAGGGACGTATTGCTTAGTTGAGAAAGCTGACACAGTAATAGGAAGCAGTGCTTGTCCATACAAAATTTAGTGACATTGTAAGATGCAAACTTGAAGTACTACAGAGGTTTTGTGGGTCAAAAGAAGAAATTGGAATCCGACAGCTGGGAACAGCAGTAGGCCTAGAAGAGAGGGAAAGGAAGTGGGGGGTCGAGCAGTAGTGTGTGCTCAGAGCTGGATCCGGCTGGAACGCTTCATGGGACAAGGAAGCAGATATGAGAACAGACATCTGCTGTTTGGAGCTGTTGGGAAATTGTTGCATTGATATTGCCCAATGAGTGTAATTGGCACAGAAATTTCATCAGTTCTAGAGTCCTACCAAAGGATTTTGTAGGATTCTAACTCACATTGATTATCTGTGCTCCTCAGTGGACCCAGGTACATTGTTGGTGGTTTGTAAATATTTTTCATTTATAATTTGAACAGTGTCTTGATGGCTTGTGAGGTTATGTGGGTAAATGTGAACACTGACTTTCAGAAAGCCTTTCCCACCTCAGTCACTGCAGGGTCACGAAACACCATAATGAACAGATAAACAGGCTGCTCATGGACTCCTCAGAGAAAAGCAACTGTTTTTGTTGTCTTTTTGAGACGGAGTCTCCTTGTAGCCCCAGCTGGCCTGAAACTCACCATGTTGATCAGGCTGGCCTTGAACTCACAGAGATCTACCTGCCTCTACTTCCCAAGTGCTGGAACTAAAGACAGAGAAGCAACTTTGTTGTTATTTTCTGTCCCCCTTCTCCTCCTCCTCCTTGTGTGCTCTCTCCTTCTCCTCCTCCTGTCCCTCTCTTCTCCATCTCTATGTCTATCTCTGTCTCTCTCGTATTATGGACTGAACCCAGGGCGCATATTAGGCAAGTGCACTATCACAGAGCAGTGTTCCCAGCCTGCTCTTTGGTGGAAATTTCATCTCTCTCCGTATGTTCCTCACATTCACTCAATCCAAAGTTCAGTTATGGATTAACTCCTTACCAGGAAATACTTTTCGAATGAATGCTTCTGACGATAGTACCCTCCTTTTTCTTAATGGCTTGAGTCATTCAGGAAAGAGTGCCTTTGATAATTCCAGAAATGTACATATCTGAATTAGTCCTAGGTGGTTATTTTTTTTAAACAGGGTCTTCCCATAGCTAACCCCAGCTAACCTGGAACTCACTGAGCATACCACACTGGTAGTCCTGGGTCTTAAAAGAGAACTGACAAACCCAGTCTTTCAGCTTACTATCCCCAAGTGGAGGAATGGGGATCCATTTCAAATGATAATGAATGTGAGCAGGAACTCTAGTGGCCAGGCATGTCCCTACCCCTAGTCCAGCCACTAGGATCTTAACCAGAGCCACTCATTGCCTCGCATTGACCTGTTTCCCTAGGCCACTGCACTCTTGAGGTTAGCATGTCAAAATCTGAGACAAAGACCTATGGTTCTGGAGACAGTCATCTGAAGTAAATTACAGGTATTGGAAAGACCATGCTACTACACAGCATTTAGGGTACTTCTAGAACCTTCTCACTGCACAGTTTTGATCAGGATGCCCCTGATATCTGAAACAAATAATCAGACCTACAGAAATACTTTTCTAGCTCTTCTTGGAAATCAGACCATTGTAATGTATGAGCACACGGTCTGCTTTGGGAACCTGAAGCAGCTGGTCTTTGTTAGAAGTAAAAGAAAGCATTTCTCAACATCCAAGTTGTCACTATAGTGCCAAGGGCTGCAGCTCTCTTCTGTACTCTTATCATTTTTATGTAGATTTCAGTTCTTTGTAAAAGAAAAGTGAAGCAATAATACCAGCACTACAGAGTCAGAGTGTCATTAGCTTTTTTTTTTTTTTTTTTTTGAGACAGGGTTTTACTATATAGCCCTGACTGGCCTGGAGCTAGCTATGACTGGGCTGGCCTCAAACTCAGATACACCTGCCTCTGTCTCCTGAGTTCTGAATTAAAGGTGCATCACCACATCTGGCTTGGATTTTTCTAAAGAATGTTGCACTTTCATACTGTTGCCAGGCATGTTATCACTTAGCAAAGAGAGGATTCTGCGAATCTGATGAGGATTTCCTTGTTTCTTCACCTGCCCTACTCCATGCACATGGTTCGATACAAACGTAGATAAGTTATTAATTGAGCCAAAGAGAGAATGGATTTCTTAACAGACAACTTGCCATTTGATGGATGTATTCAAGGAGCTTCTTTAAGATCAGGAACACAAGTGGGAGCTTTATTGACTCTTTGGGAGCCTGGTGCATTTCACTCATACTGAGTTCTTGATTCCTACCAAACGCCAGCAATTTCCAAAGAGACTGTGATATCAAGAGTATTTGATTTTTTTAAAATCTGTAAACTTGAAATTGTGGACTGCTGTAAATGGAATAAAAATGAATTTGGGTTTTTTTTTCTAGAATATAGAATAACTGGCATGTCTTTTCCTTTCTCCTTCTCTGACGTAGGTTAACCTCAGAGCCACCGATGTAAGGCTCATGCGCCAGTTGCTCCTTATTAATGAGAGCATTGAGTCCATCAAGTGGATGATTGAGGAGAAGGCCACCATCACCAGTCGAGGCAGCAGTCTCAGTGGCAGCCTGTGCAGTTTACTGGAGAGCCAGAGTACCTCCTTACGTGGCAGCTACAACAGCCTCCATGACGGCAGTGATGGGCTGGATGGCATCTCTGTGGGGAGCTATCTGGACACTTTGGCAGATGATGTCCCAGGCCATCAGACCCCTTCGGACTTGGATCAGTTCAGCGACAGCTCCATGATGGAGGACTCACAAGCACTGCACAAGCATCCCAAATTAGATTCCGAGTACTACTGCTTTGGCTCATGACCTGGTTTTTTGCATGGGACTGGTGTGCAATTAACTTGTATGTATCCTCCTTCTCTGCTGCTATATTTTTGGTGTGATTTATTTTGATAAGGCAATCTTTTTAAAGAAGCTTATTTTTAGACTGCTTAATGATATTTCTGTTGCTCCTAATATTACTCATCTAGACTGATTTATTTTTCTCTGTTACATCTCTATTTTATTTATTATAATAAACTTTCTCCCTCTCTTTCAGTAGCACAGACAAGTAGGGGGAAAAGAAGAAGCAATAATTGTTTTTGCTTTTGTTTTCAGAGCAAGGGGTCAGGGATTATGAGACAAATTTTGCTAAATTTTACAATAAACCAAAGTCTAATAACTTTTGTTGCTTGTGTTCTTAAATGATTTATTTTTATCTGCCAGGAGATAGTAAAATATACTGCTGTGTTTGTATATTAAATTGAGCAAAATATTTGGACCATAATTAGAAGATATTTCAGAACCAGGAAGTGCTAGTGTATAATCAATCAGCAATACTTCCGCTCCCACAGGTCTCCATCACTGTCCTTTAGAAAACTCCAACATGTAATCTGTTCAACTCACTTTGGTGTTAACACTGTAGGCAAACGTTTTGTAATCAATGAGTTTAGCTCAAATCGTATCTTACAATATGTATTCTATCACTAGCTTTCGAAGAAAAACTGAGATTAGTATCAAAGTGAGTGTAGGCAAAGGCACCCTAAATTTTGATATGTTTTGAGATTTCGTTGATATTCTCTTGTACGTATTCTGACCTAATACTAAAAGGTATAAACACTTAGATGCACACATACAGTCAGATAGATAGACAGATATCCTTACCATAAGGGAGCAGAATTACTATTCATCTGTGAAGCCCAAGATGCTTTTTTTTTCATCGTGGGATGGATAATTTCTTAGTTTTCTGAAATGATATTTGGATATATTATAGTTCATGTCATAGGTGAAAACACTTGATTTTTCCTTTAAGATTCATTTATTTTTAATTGTGTGTATATGTGTGGGTCTGTGTAGGGGTCTGTGCCCATGAGTATCTGTGCTAGTGGAGCCCAAAGGCACTGGATCCTCTGGGGCTGGAGTTACAGGTGATTGTGAGCTTCCCAGACATGAGTCCTGGGAACTGAAGTTGCCTCTGCTAACTCCTGAGTCATCTCCCTGGCACTGCTTGGTTTTGATGTGGTATATTTCCTATGTGTTTCTTTTCTCTTGATGATTCCTGGTGAGGCAATCTAATTAAGATTTTGAAGTATTGTAAAGAATGATATATGTTTATGCACTAAACATTTGTCCCTTAGGTCAAAATGTCTTTGTATTGTAACCAGGAAATGTCCACACTCAGGTAATATTTACTCCTAATTTTCCTCAGATATCATATGTTCATCGCACACTTGTCAAGTTTATTGTTTGTTTATAAGACACGTTACTCAATTTCCAATTAAAACCTGTCAGGTCTTATAATTTTCACTAGTCTTTTCTCATGAAGCGTTTGCCATGGTCCTCATCACAGCAATCTCATGATGTGAGGATTGATGCCATTTACTGTTGAAGGGGGAACCAAGGCATACAGAATATAAGTCACCGGGTTAGATGTACCAGTGTCAAAGTTAGAATTTGAACTGAACTTGGATTTGCCTTATTCCTAATATTACTCACTAACCTGTTACTGCTAATTGACATTAAATAATAAAAGGCAGATGAGAAAGCAAATTGAAGCCCACAATTAAAAGTGCAACCAACTACTTTCCTGATTTACTTGCTTCCTAATTCTGAGCTTCCAAGCCCATGCTCCTCTTGCTCCACCTTTTTAATGTGTATGTTTGTGTACCTGAGTGTATGTACATGCATTATGCTCATACAAGTGCCTGCGGAGGTCAGAAGAGGACATTGGATCACCTGGAACTGGGAATTACAGGCAGCTGTGAGCTGAGCTGCCTGATATGGGTGCTGAGTACTGAACCCGGGTCCTCTACAGGACTGACACATGCTCTTCATTGCTGAACCATCGTTCCGGCCCCAAGCCCGTACTTGAAATCACAGATCCAGAATCAAATGTTTAGGGAGCTGGCCCCACACCAGTTCTTCCTAAAATATTCCCTCCCTTTCTGTATACTTTGATTTTCATTTAGTAAATCCTGGTTGGTTGGCTATTTTCTTCTGGAATCAAACCAAGAAGTGTTTAGCACAGATTGTTTATCAGGATTAAAATTCAAGAGCAGACATTGTGACTCAACAGAGAAAACATCCTTAAAAAGGAAGACTGAGGAGTTTCAAAAGGAAGGGAAAGGAAATGTAACAGTCTGCCTACAGCGTGGTGAGGAGACTTTTCTGAACAAGAATGAAGTGGGCAAGCCATATTAAAGGAAACAGCAAATTCAAGAAAACCTTTAAATCATTTCATTTGCCTTGAACAAACTATGCACAAGAAACTTTCCGTTCTCGGATCACAGATTGCGATTGTGAACTGAATCAGACAAATTTCTTTTACACCTTCCTTTTCGAACCAACTTCCCCTGCTGGCTGTCCATACTGCCTGTAAATCTCCCTTCTTTAGAAAAGAAATGAGAACATTGTGAGAACATTCTGTGAGAGGTATGTGGAAGAGCTTTGTTTTAGATATTGCATTTTAAGGAGCCTCTTAAGGACAGTGGCAGAATGATTGAGTTTTTTTCTCCATTAGTAAGAAGAATTTGAGTGTTTTATACAGTTTATACTTATTCCTGTATTTTTTTGCAAAAGCTAGAAAATAAAGATTTTATGATTTAGACATAGGAACAACACACACAACAGTGTTTTCATATCTGATTTCACTAAGAGCTAAGAGGAATGTGCACTTAAACAAGACTAATTGCTAACATATTCATTGGTCTCCAGAGAAGGGAAACATAGAAGTGCCTCATTTTCAACAAAGAATCACTATTATTAATCTCCAACCTAGAGCATTTGATATTTGATCTCCGCTAGCACCATGAGAAACTGACGTAAAAGTTAAAGCAAAAATGTTTTCCAAACTAATCTGCCTGTACTGAGTTATAGTTTTCCAGAGAAATTGGGAAGTTCCTGGGTTACATTAATCTATTTTATGAACTTGTTAGTCTTCTAATGGAAGGGAAATAATTGAACGAAAGAATTTCAGGTAAGCTAAAGCTAATATGCTTTTGGCACTTTGCAAATAAAGGAACTTTAGATAACCAGCTTGAAATTCTTCGATACATGGGGTCAGAGTACAAGGTTCTAAGTATTTGTCAATGCTTAAAAATACAGCAAGGGGCTGGGCATGGTGGTGCACACCTTTAATCCCTGCACAAAGGAGGCAGAGGCAGGTGGGTCTCTATGAGACTGATGCCAGCCTGGTCTACATGGGGAGTTCCAGGCCAGCTAGGCTACAGAGAGACCTTGTCTCCAGCAGAATATCCTTGCGATCAGGCTAGTCATCAAGGCAGTTGGATCACCACACATATGTCCAATTCGGTGTCCTATCCCTGCCATTCACATCCGTGATGTGAAGCACATGGCACTGTTGAGATGCTGACCCTGTTGGCAGCAGTAGTGGACGTGTTTGAGCATTCCTTTTCAAAAGCCTGAGTTCCGGATCCAGCACAACATTTCCTCCTCTTTTCCCAGCCCTTGACTGTTAGATTCCATTCCTGGGGATCCTTCTTCACCTTCATGTCCCCCAAGTGCAAGGTTGTGCCGGGCCCAGTTCTCTTCTAGAGAGAGAGCTTGACCTGGTACTTCATCCTGTGCCACAGTTTTAAATAACCTTTATGTGGTGAGGTTTCTAAATGCACATCACATTCCATGGCCTCTCTGGCATCCATTCTCTTATGTCCATCTGCCTGCATAGCATCTCTGCTACATAGCTGATAGATAGCTCTTGTTGAACATCCAAAACCATTCACAATAGTCGGTTTAGTAACAGGTACTCCATCTAATCAAATTCTCAGCCGAAATCCTGCATGTCATTCTTGGCTATTCTTTCCCTCACACAATACCCAGATTATGTGAGCTCCATTTTAGTACTCAGTCTGGAAGACTAATAATTGTCCCCACTCTGCGACCGCTCTAAGTCACCGTCACTTCTCCTGGAACAGGGAGTAGCCGTCTTGTATCTCCACCTCCCCATGGCCAATGTTCAACTCAGGGGAAGGGTTTTGCAAGATATAAGTGAAATTTGCAGCTTCTCATACAACCTTTAAATGGTTCTCTCTCTCTCTCTCTCCCTCTCTCTCTCTCTCTCTCTCTCTCTCTCTCTCTCTCTCTCTCTCTCTCTGTCTCACTCTTACTTTCATTGGCATCCCTGTAGGCTTGTTCCCACCTCAGAGTCTTTGCACGTCTCTCTCTACCTGCTGAAGTGTTCTTGTCTGGCACATTCTTCCATTTCTATGGTTCTTTGTGGCCTCTAATCAAATGGCATCTTTCTTGAAAGGACTTGTTCCATACTACCTTTGGGACTCTACATTCTGGAGTCTGGCTTTCTTTTCTTATTTTGTGTGCACTCTTCACTTTTCTAAACTACAGGTAAAGACATGAGAACAAGAATGTTTCTTATCTGCTGCCATATTTCCCACCACCTAAAAGAATACCTTTCACATAATAGGTACCAGTATTTTTACTGAAGCAATTATTATGTATTTACTCAGTGTCCTCTCCAAGCACCACATGGTTACTGTGATATCTATATTGGGGTGATGCAAAGATGAGGAAAAAATGAATCTTGCCATCAAGAAGCTCACCTGTCTAGGAGTTTCTCTGGTGCAAAGGAAAATGCCCTTACTTCTACCCCTTAAGACATTTGTGTCTTAATCAGTGCAATGTCTCAGTGATTACCTTGAATGCCAAAGGAACTTGGAACATGTTTACAAAGGTACAGATCTTGAGATGAGAAGATGAGTCAATGCCCCTAGATTACCTAGATGGTGCTTAGAAAGAGAGGACAGAGAGGAGAGCGGATGGGGAGAGGGGAGAGGGAGGGAGGAAAGAGAGAGAAAGGTTTGTAAATGGTATCCTGCTGGCCGTGCGGGCAGAAGAGGCCAGGAACCAGGAATGCACACCGGGGTACAGTTTGTATTTCATCAGCAGACTTGTATTGACTAGTGCATCCACCTTACACTGTTTCTGTGTAGTCACAGTTATCATTGTTTAAATGTTTAGTAGAACATTTCCATTAAACACTAACCAACATTCCAATATCCTCACCTATCACTGTTTATTATTTTGTATAGTATACTTGGTCCAAGGTCGAGCTGAGTCATACCAGAGCCAGTACTGGAATCACAGCTACCTGCATTTGACTGCTAATTAAATTCCAAACATTGCCCAAAGTTGACACTCCTTCAAGTCCTTAACACTGTGTGCAAAGCCTGTTTATCAAGTATGGGAGGAAGTGTGTCAGAGGCTGTGCTCCTTGAAGCTTTACTGATGAGGGCTCTTGTACCTATGTGCAATGGAGGCATTTTCGAAGCTTTTAGACTATTCTCAGAGTAATTTGTTACAACTATTTTCACATCTCTCAAACCCACCTATAAATCAAAGATATCTATCTATGAGCTCTGTGTCTTTCCCTCTGGTGCCAGAAAGCATCTGTAAGCAGCTGGAAGATCCGGTTTCCCTTTGTTTCAGATGCATTCCAAATGGTTGTCACTTGTCCTTTGCTCTAAATCATTTTCACTGTGATTTTTATTGAAGATTATATGTAAAATTATTAGCACATATTATTTCAAACAGTAAATGAAAACCTTTGCTCTAAGCCTGGAAAGTCTGCTAAAGGACATATGAAATAATTTGTCCTTTTGCACATCAGAAAAGTGAGACATTTAAGAGCAAATAGTACCATATGAAGGATACTGCTGCCAAATTGTCTTCATAAATTAAACTTCAGAAAATTATCCAATGTACACTTACAACCCAGTGTGAGTGGCTCAAGGAATATCAATGCAAAACAAACAAGCAGGCAAAAATAAATAAAAAATTTTAAAAATCACTAAAGTTCAAATAATGTAATACAGAGAAGGAAGACATTGAACTATAGAGTGCTTTCAGGGTGCCTCTGCTCTGAGTACTGGATTGTGAACCTGGGAGAAAGAAACTTTACTTCTTTGCGTCCCAGCTTCTCCTCTGTAATGAGCTTCATAAAACCTGGCTCAGAGAATGTTGAACAATTAATAGTATTTACAAAGGGCCTAGTATGTCCCTTTGAACACATGAAAACTTCATGAATGATGTTCCTATTATAATAAAGAAGTAAAAAAATATTTACACCTAAGAAAGTAAGACTGTCGGCTCATCATGGTACACACAGAATAAGAATATATGTTATGGTTTGACCCACTGAGAAATCATTTGTAACCAACTCGTCTCTGGACAAGCACCTCTGCAGACACCACAGAAGTCAGTCCTACTTACATTTACCTTTGTACTTAACCATGACCACGGGACAAAGTCTTAGCCAACAAGCTGTAGGAAGAAATGTAACAGAGGCTTCTGGAAATCTGCTTCTTTGAGCTGTTAATATAAACTATTCTTGAACGTATTTTGAGGTTCTCACATCTTATTTGCTAAAGAAGTTGTAAAACTCTTGAAGACAGAGCCAGGAGTAAATTTAAAAAACCAAATGTAATTGTTTTTGTTCTGTCCCAGAGATCACCATCATATTGCAAACATAAATGGGCTTTTAAAAAAGCCAAACAAATTTTATCTTTGCATGCTTCAGAGTAACCAATCTTCAGAATAATGAAAAGGCACTGAATTTAGATTTTGTTTTCTCAAATTTAGTTTTTGGAAAGCAACTAAAGAATAGAGGAAATTATTTAGAAATTAATCCTTTCTAAAATATTGTCAATTTACTTTATCAAGTTTCATTTTAATCCATTTAAAAAATGGGTACACATTTATGTGTCAACTTCTTCTAGATCTCTTACACATGTAGCACCAGATAAACGTTGATGGTGCAGTCTTCAGATTTATTATAATATGAAATTAAAGTCAATCAAATAGGAATGGAGTTCTTTTTCCTACCAGCTTCATCAGATGAATCTGTGAGGAAATGAAAGCAAAGAAATGATGAGCCTCCCGAGAACTTTCAGTTACACAAGTTAGACCTAGGAAGTGCTTTCTTATTCTCTTTCTGTAATTTTTTTATTGATGCATAATGATGGGTTTCATGAAGATATATTCATTCTCGCATACCATGATGCTATGTGACTGGGTTTACCCTTCCTACCCTCCACACTCTGCCCTTACTATGTGCACTAGTACACATACTCCCCCAGACGATCTCACTTCTACTTTAATGTCACATAATGTATATGCATACATATGATCTGTGTATCTACATAAAATGGAGGAATCATAAATGGGTGGAAATGTCATGTTTGTCTTTGTAAGTCTTGTGTGACTCTTCCTGTGATCACATGAACAAATGCCTATCCACCCCGGGGAGGGAACCACAACAGGTCAAAGAAAGGATTCTACACAAGCCTAGTTACATATAAAAAATATCATTCTGTTTTTAAACTTAAGTTTCTCATTTTGATGAGAAGCATAACATGATCTTACAAGTCTTGTAGGCCTTCAAAATTTTAATTTGGGGGTTTTGGCTTTAAAATGAGGACAGAAGAAAAATGTATTTTCACCATAAGATCTTAAGAGTTCTGAATGAAATCTCAATTAATAATTGCTAAGGTCATGGTGATTTAGTAACTGGAAGTTACTTGGAATTACTTAAGGTAAGCAATTCATTTTTGGACACATACTGTGATCCATTCATTTAATGATGGAAATTCTTCGACATTCTAACAGACTTGTCTCCCTATTTATGAAAATTTACCCAACTCATATTTCATATAAATCATTTTGAAGAAATTACTACAAAGTACATTTTCACATGAAATTTCCCATGGTCAGAGTTAATTTTCTGTTCTATTAACATGCTTTCTCTGCAGACTTTCTACAGAGTCATTTCTTTTCCTTCTCACTGAAGCCCACAACTGCTACATTGCAAGCATGCATTGTAAGAGCAGTCTTCCTTTTCCCTGAAAGAGGAGGAAAGAGTAAAAATATCATAAATACCTAAAAGATGAAGCAGATTATTAAATCTTGAATAAAAACAAGTCATTAGAAAAGCCAATGATCAGAAAGTACATGAAGTCCCAAATCATCCTCACCAGGCAAGGGCCAGAGACCAGATGACAGTAAAGAGCTCACACTGGAGAGAAAATTGGGCTACAAAACCAAACAGGTCCAGTCATAGCAAAGAAACTCTGGAAGAGAGGCCTAGGTTTAAACTGAGAAAAGTGAGCCTGCACTCAAAGCAACAGACAAGTCAAAAGACCCTCAGAAACATATAAGCCAGTCAAGACTGATGAGCCAGGGAAGGCAAGTGCCCTCTCTGCTCTTTGCCCATCCAAATATATTTACCTTTGAACATCTCTTTTCCAGATTAATAGTATTTTCATTGAATCTATGACACAGTTTAAAAATATTTTAATATTTTTATATTATGTTTATGAGTGTATCATCTGTGTGTGTGTGTAAGTGCACTTATGTCATGCAATGCCCATAGAGATCAGAAGAAGGCATCAGATCCCCTGGAACTGGAGTTATAGATGAATATTAGCTACCATATGGATGCTGGGAACCAAACCCTAGTCCTGTGCAAGAGCGGCCAGTTCTCTTAACGTCTGAGTCATCTCTCCAGTCCCTATGACACATTTCATACTTAAGAATTGTCTAAGGGGTTTGAAGAGAGAACCCAGGTTCTGTTCCCAGCACTCACATGGTGCTTAACAACTGCCATAACTCCGGTTCCAGGGGATCTGATGCCTTTTCCTCACCTTTATGGGTATTGCATGACATGGGTGCACAAATACACATGCAGACAATACACTCATACACAAAAAATAAAAATAATAAATAAAAATTTAAAAGAATTGTTCATAATATTATGTATTTAGAGAGGAGACCATAAAGGTTTAACTACTTGTAGTCTATTACATAAGTCATGTGTGTTCCACAGATATTTCTAGAATTAAATTATTTGAATTTATTTTTATGACTGACCAAATAAATAAAAATAACTTCACTGCCAGTAAAATAGTAGAAAAATATTCATATCACATTACCATTAGTACTATTATTTATCTATTGCTATTTTGAAATTATTTTTAGCAAGGTAAAAATGTGACAACTGAAACAAGAATATCTAAAATAGAAGCAATGAGGGCTTAGATGTGGGTAAAATGTCACCCACCAAATTAAGATTTCAAACTCGTAAATTAAATGGACGCATAGATCAGTAAGCAGTCTTTTCATTTTATTTTTATTTTGTGTGTATGTATGAGTCTATTGCCTGTGTGTATGTAAGTGCAATGTCCACGGAGGTCAGAAGAGGGTGCTGGTTCCCTGGAACTGGAGTTACAGTGAGTTATTGGCCACCATGTGGGTGCTAGGAACTCAACTCAGGTCCTCTGTAAGAGCAGTCAGTGCTCTTAACCTCTGAGCCATCTCTCCAGTCCAAAGAAAGTTTCCTTATATGCCATAGTCATTTCTAAAGTAGAACAAGAGATCCAGTTCACAGTAAGAAAACTAAATAGAACATTTAAGAACAGGGCTGGGTGTTGCTGAATATGCCTTAAATCCCGGCATCTTGGGAGGCTGAAGCAAGAGAATCTCCAGTTTGTGATGAACTCCGGCAACATAGTGAGACCCTGTTTCAAAAAATCAAGCAAAACACAAATGATTACCAAGAAATTAATGTGCCCTGCCCCCAAAAGGAACTATATATATTTTAAGAAACATATGAAACAAACGTAAAAACTAAAAATGTAATTCTGGGCATGGTGGTACAGGTGTTTGATTCCATCACTTGGGAGACAGGTGGGTCTCTGTGAAATGTAGGCCAGCCTGGTCTACCTAGAAAGTTCTAAGCCAGCTGGGGCTACAGGGAGACCCTATCCCAAACAACAACAACAACAAAACCTAAAAATGTAGATAGTAAAATAGATATTGTAAGAAAAAAAATCAAACAAGAAAATTTGTTTTTAATTTTGTAAAGTTGGAAAACAAAAATATAATAAATCAATTCAGCAAAGCTTAGAAAAGGAGGAAATTCTCTACCAGACAGCAGACCCTCTTAGAATTCTACCCATTTTCAAAAGAGCTCTAGGAATATAATAGATAAAATTACACATATAAAGATTAAATGTTATAAAACATCTTACAATAATAGAGAAAATAGTTATTTAATCAACAACATTGAGATAATATGCAGGAAGTTGAAAATCACTTATTGTAGACTTCCAACATGCATAGCAAGTTACAATGACTGAGTGTTAGTACCAAAACTGGACCTAAGAGTTCCAGAGCTCTGACTGAGAGCTTATCAGCCATCTCAGCACTTCAGTGGCTAGGGTTGGGAGCATGGGTTCTAGGCCACCTAGCAAAAAAAGGAAAGAAAACTTTATTTGTAAAACTCAGAATTCTAATGTTCAGAATGGGAAAAAACTGGCTTTGAAAAATTAAGTAAATAGAGTATTATTGTAAAAAATATTGTCAATATACCAATGAATAAGTGAACAATGAGCAAAACCAGTTTGTTGAAAGGTATCACACTTGATATAGCATCCTGTCAGTGTAACTGTGATATTATTGAATAATGATATTGAATAAGTTCCCTTTGACAGGCTCTCCCTGAAGTTCTGACTAGCCTGGAATTTGCTATGTAGACCAGGCTGGTCTTGAACTCACAGAAATCCACCTGCCTCTGCTTCCCACATACTGGGATTAAAAGCATGTGCCACCACGCCCAACCATAAATTCCATTTTTTTCAGCTAAATTCAAATAATCTCCAAAAAGCAACAGTACACATAAGTTACTGGTGCCAAAGTAAATTTGTATTGTTCTTTGCAGTCTTAAAACACCGGAATTAAAAAGTTTTGAAAGCAAAGCTCCTGGAAGTCATCCACGTAATGAAAACCCCACGAAGGAAAAATGTTTGCCATGTCATAAAGTTACTAAGGCAGAAATAAATGATGTTTATCTAAGCATAGATAATAATAATAATAAAAAGTTTGTACAATAAGATAAAAGGTTTTATCTGCACAAAGTGACAAGTATTTACATTTTATGAAGAAAGACTACAATTTTGAAAAGAAATACATTTATTTGCTTTTTAAGATTTATATTTATTATTTTCATTCATGTGTATTAATGTGTATCTGTGGGAAGGTTTGGGCATGTGAGTGATGGTCCCCTTGGAGCTGGAGTTAATAGGTGGTTGTGCACTGCCTGGTTTGGGCGCTGGAAAGTTAACTCAGGTCCCTTGCAAGATCAGCTTGTGCTCTTAAGCACTGAGCCATCTCTTCAGATCTGACCTTTTACATTATGTGAAAATTGTGATGTTTGTTCATTTTTCTTGTGAAATACTAGAACAGTGTGTACACACTCTGAGTTAATGATAGTTTTAGAACTGGAAAATGGCACAGAGGGCAAAACTTGTTTGCTCTGTAATCCCAGCAACCTCAACTTCATTCCTAGAATTCATGGTGGGAAGAAAGAACTGATTCCCAAACTGACCTCCACACATGTATACACACACACACTGAGACACACACTGAGACACACACACACACAAATACATATATACTTTGTACACAGGCATAATAATAGTAATAATTAACTAATAAATAAAATTTAAAAGATAAATTTAAACCACCTTGACAAACTGCCTTCCGATTCAGTGGTACAATTTATCAATATTGAATAAAAAACTTATTTTAAGTACCTTACAACTTCTAAATATCATAAATCTTTTAAACTGCTCTGTTTTAATTTAAAATTAATTCTTATTGTCACTTTTTATTAGGACTTTTCATTTTCTCTCCTAGTTGGTGAGACTGGGCATCTATTCACCTGAATTCACTCTTCCGTATTCCTCTACAAACACGTTATCTTTTGTTGGTTTTATTTTTAATTTTTTGCATGTGTTGTGTATCTATGTGTGTCTGCATGTTTGCATGTGTGAAGGTACACGTTTGTGTGTGTGTATTGTGTGTATACATGTGGTAGACCAAGGCTGATTTGGGGTGTCTTCCTAGATTACTACCTTACTCATTGAGTCAGGGTGTCTCAGTTGGACCCAGAACTCACCAATAAAGCTTGTCTAGCCTGTCTATCCTCCAAGGATCCCTGTCTACCTTCCAAGTGACTGCTGGAATTACAGGTGGGCTGTCACACTCACTCTGCATTGACATGCGTGCTGGGGATCCAGACTCTGGTTGTCATGCTTCTGTGGCAAGTACCTATTGCATCATCTCCTCTGCCCCCCAGCAGGTTTTCATTGACAGTTTTATGATGATATAAATTTATATATAACAAGTAAAAATAACATGTACTGCTAAAATATGATTTTTTTTTTCCTTTTGAGACAAGGTCTCATGTGTTCCAGGTTAGCTGTAAACTCACTGAGTGGCTAAGGGTGACCTTGAACTTCTAAAAGTTTCTGCCTCCAGCTCCCAAGTGCTGGGCTTACAGCTAGATGACATCACATCTGGTTTCTGTGGTGCTGGGATTGAACCCGGAGTTTTGTGTGTGCTAGGCAAGCACTCTAACAACCGAGCCCCTAAAGTGTTATTTTAAGTATGAAGACTTTAAGCCTTAGTGCTGTCTGCTGATATTTTCGCTACTTCAAATAAATAAGTAAATATATGGCTTCATACGCGTGTTGACCTGTGATATTTACAATTTTTTTTATTTTTATAATTTGAATTAATCATATTGAAGTTTAGAGTGTTTATCATGGAAGTACCCAATTTATCTTAAGTTTGAGACTCATGTCTCTACTGAGAAATTCCTTACCCTCATTATAAGCTGTCTGGGATGAAGTCTGACAGTTCCAGCTGCGATCTGAGAATCATCTGCAAGCCTCTTTCTTCATGGGTAAAAGGAAAACTTATCTTTCAAGACTGTGGGAGGAGGAAACCAGACATCATGGAACACAAAGCCTGCACATGCGCTTGCAGTGCACCCCCTGCCTCACTACGATGTGCTTCGCAACCCTCCACAGAAGGCGATTATTTATCACGTGTGTATTTGTGTTTATTCATGACTAATCTGAAAGGATTTCTAGTGAAATATTTTATAAAGCACTATGGTGAAAACGTCAGAGCTTCAGAAATGCAGATAAGGATCTTATCTGCCTTTGAAACTTTGCTCCACGTTGTTTCTATTTCAGGTTCTGAGCTTGACACTAAAGAGTATCAGATTTCTGAAAAAAAACTTTTTTTTTTTTTTTTTTTTTTGAGATCTCCCTGTAGCCCCAGCTGGCCTGTAACTCACCAGATTGGCCTTGAATTCACAGAGATTCACCTGCATCTGCCTCCCAAGTGCTGGGATTAAAGGTGTGTACCACCATGCCTGGTTTGAAAAGATTTAAAAAATTAGTGCAGTCTATCAGCAATGAGAATAAATGGGCTTGTTTAACCTATTGTTGAATATACTGTCGATATCAAGTACTGATGCCATGTGTTCCACGACTAGTACCAGAAAATTCTCACTAAGTAGTTATTTTCCACACGGCCTTTCAATGTTGTTTGGTTGGTTTTCAATGAGACTTGTAATGGGGTTTGTTCCACCTGATTTTGGAATAGTGCTTTTTGCTTAGATTTGTCGGATGACTTTGTGACTTGAGCATTACATGTATGTGGTTCTGCTTGAGTTTATGAGGAAGTTCTGGGCAAGAGTCTCACACCACACTCTTCAGAATGTCCCTGTAAGTGTTAAGCTTCTGTCTATTAGCTTAACCAAGAAAATTATTGACACTTGCCTTTTTAGTGTGTTTAGGATTGGATTTACCTGAACCAAAAACTCACAAAAGATAGGGAAATATCAGTTTAATGTCAAGTTTCCAGTAGAATCTCTTACTTTTGTAAAAAAAAAAAAAATTCATATACAAATCCAAGAAAGCGTCCCTGCATGTAGTTTTATGAAATAAAAGTATTGTAATATTTTAACCTTTCTGACAAAACATTGAGTATGCAGCTACTGTATTCTGGATGTATGTTTGTATTTTGGCAAGAATAATGACACAGGGCTGGTGAGATAGAGCAGCAGAAAAAGTGCCTGTTATCAAGCCCAACAAACTGAGTTTCATCCCCAGGATCTACATGGTGGAGGGAATGAACCAAGTGCTGCAAGATCTTCTCTGATCTCCACATGAAGCCATGGAATGTATATGTCATTTTTTAAAATTAATAGTGACACAGTATGTGAAGAGAGAATTGCCTTTATGAAGATATGCATCTAAAATCACATTTATAATGTTCTTTTCACTAGGATAAGTACTTTTTAATTTTTATTTTATGTGTAATGAGTGTTTTACCTACATGCATGCATGCACTGACCACTGAGGCCAGAAGAGGGTGTATCGTGCCTTGGAACTGGAATTAACTAACTTGTTATCTACCATGTGGGTGCTGAGAACTAAACTCAGGTCCTCTGCAAGGTCAGCCAATGCTCCTAACGGATGAGCCATGTCTTCAGCCTCAGGGGTGAGTACTTTGTTGGAGTTAAAAAGAACAAAGTTGCTGGGGGAGGTGGTGCACTCTTAATCTCAGCAGAGGCAGGTGGATCTCTGTGAGATAGAAGTTAGCCTGGTCTACAAGTTGAGTTCCGGCCTAGGTGGGGCTACAAGGAGATTCTGTCGCAAAACAAAATAAAACAAACAAAACTACGTTTAAATCTTATTTTAAATAGTATTGACAGTAATGAAAAGAACTCAGATATTTTTCTGTCAGTATTCTACACAGTAGATCAGTATATCTCTAGTAAACACCAGGCTGCATGATTATTGTTTTTCTAAGAAATGTCATGGCAGGACCTTCAAAATTAGTAGCCCAGAGACACTGACTAGCTTTGAGGTTAGGACTGCAGTGCCTGGAAAGAAAAACTGAGAATGCTTGAGGATTATATCAACGATAAATATGGAGTGCTATAAACAGTGTACTATAAACTTTTAGAGGAAGACCATGGTGTCAGCAATAGAGGTGATAAATAGTTGGTAGAGAAAAAGCAATATTAACTAAGATACTGGAAGTTTCATTAGGTTGCACAAGGCACAAGGCCTTTTCTGTGACATCCAGGTGGGTCTGGAAGGGGAAAAGTCGATCTTCATTACTTTACAGCTGGATTTGGTGTCTGCCTTCCCAGATTTAGCCACAAATGAGATTGGACTTAAGTTTAGCTGAGTGGCTCAAACAATCCACATCTGATTGGAATTTATGTTTAAAGTTACATGAAAAGAGAAGAGTTTCTTATTCTCTATGTGAGTGACTAGAAGATGGGAGAGACCTTGATGTGTACTCAATAAAATCTTAAAGAGGTCAAGAAGAGAGGACATATGTTCAGGAAGGTAGACATCACAAGTTTGATGGTGCGATGTAACAGGAGCTTAGCACGCCTGAATTTTAGTTCCTACAAAAGAGTGTGCTCTCATCAAACCTCCACACTCACTCTAATGAACAACAGCTGAAAAGGCAAGTTAAGCAAGCCAGAATATTCTTTTGAGCAAATGGATGGGTTTCCCCAAACAGTTGAAAGAGGGAACTCTCAGAGTGAAGGGTGGGGCAGTTACCGCACCACGGAGAGAACAGCAAGTAATTTTATTTTATTTTTTGAGAAACTCATGTATCTCAGACCGGTCTTGAACTTCTGAATCCCCTGCCTCCATCTCCATAGGTGCTGGGATCGCAAGTGTGTGCCATAACATCTGGTGGTGCGATGGAGTCCAGGGCTTTGTGGACGCTAGGCCAGCACCCAATCGAATGAGCTACAGCTTCAGCAACATGAATTTTGGGGGAAGAAATGAACTGGAGGAATGAAGCTTTCTTTGAGACAATGAAGGAAATTTGGATGTATCATATGCATCGTGGATACTGAGGAATACTATGTGGAGTGGGCTGCCCATTTGCGGAAGAGATTTATGGAAGAGTATTATCACCATGGGAAGGTGCAAGGAACAGGGGCGTCTCCGTGGAGAATTCAGAGCCCAGTGACCTAGAGAACATGGCAGACGCTCTGAGGAGTGTTTATGACTACAAGGCAGAATGGATGTCCTTCTTAGGGGTCTCAGAGGAAGGGAGAGGTTTCATGCCACATTCTTGACAAGTAGTACAAAGTACCACTCGTAGTCGGGCTGGTTCTGATTCTCTGGATGGGGGATTAACTGGTCTTTGCACTTCGGAAAGGAATGTGAGACTGAAGTTGTGATATAAGTCGGGGGTGGGGAAGAGGGATTACATTTTAGTTAAGATGTACCCATTATAAGGGTGGGAAACAGGCTACCTGTAGTCTGTTTCTGTTTCTTCTTGGGGAAGTGAGAATTGGGGCCCTGGCCATCCTCTAGGAATCCGGCACCTGGGGGAGTCTCAGAGGTTACTTAGTAGAGTGGCTGTCTCTTCTGGTAGCAGCCGAGATCCCAGAATCAGCTATACGGGTGGGATGAGTGCGGTCTTAGCAGGGCCTGGTCTGGGATTTTTCGTTTATTTCCTAGTGTCTGGGCACCTGGGGAGCCTCTGAGAGAGTTATAGACTCAGATAAGCTTTTGACAGGAGGCTGGTAGGAGCTTTTACACAGCAGCTGTGAAAAAGAGGTTGCTGCAGGTGGATGTGGCCTGATTCGCCTCTAGCTTAAAAGCTAGCATTAAGTAATTACTGCTAATTCCTTTAGGTGTAAAAATATGGATGTATTTTTAAAAGTTATCATCAGAATTGTACTGAAATGCTTACGGATGAAATGACAGCTACTGTTTCTTTCATGTACCCCAGTGAAACTGGCAGGAAACAGGTAAAAAGAGACTTGTTGACAATGATCCTTTTTTGAAATTGGATAAATGGGTACACATGTTCCTGCTGTGTTATGTATTTTCCTCTTTTATATTTTTCCAACTTGCCAGGCATGGTGGCACATGCTTCATCCCAGCACTCCGGAGGCTTAAAATCGCTGTCTGCCATTTTCTTCTTTCAAGTGTCAATTTGTCTCCAAAACTTGTCTGTTCTTATTTACTCTATGACACTAAATATCACTTTAGATATTTTTTTCAAAAACGTTTTATTACTTTTATTTTATGTGTAGGAGTGTATTGCCTGCATGTGTGTAAGTACACTGGTGTTTTGCAGTGCTTTCAGAGGTCAGAAGAGGCTCAGATCTCCTGGAACTGGATTTACAGAAGGTTGTTAGCCTCCATGTGGGTGCTGGGAATCAAACTCGGGTCCTCTGTAAAAACAGTTGGTGCTCTTAAGCTCTGAGCCATCTCTCCAGCTTCCATTTTAAACATTTTGATCTAATTTTTTCCCCCAAGGGAAGTTTGATTTTTTTTGGAATATTGATCAGCACACTACAAAAATATACACACATACTCAGTTATTTAAGCCTGAAAAAAATCAAATAATGAAGGCACAAACATACTAAAAGATGTAACAAACACGAGGACATTGACAAAACACAGATGAGAATGAAGTGGTGTTGAACAGCACGAAGAAGTCTAGGGCTGGAGAGGTGACCCAGAGGGGAAAGTCTGTGTAGCACCTGCATGGGGACCTGAGTTTGCATCCTCAGAACTGGTGTGGTGCAGTAGCTCAGGTCTGTAATTTCGGTGCTCCTATGGTGTGCTTGGAAGGGAAGACAACAGAGCCCCTGAATCTCCTGGGCTGGTGAGTTTGGCAGACACAGGCAGGAAACAACAAAGAGAGAGGCTCAAACAAGGCAGAAGGTGAGGGCTGACACTTGACATAGTCGTCTAAGATCCACAAACATGTTGGAGCATCCACATACCTGCATTCACATGAGCATCTGTGTACACACATACATATTCACACATACACATAATACATGCCCCATACACACACAAAAACCCACTAAAGTTCTCCTCTTTCAGGGAAGACATTAATACTAAAATAATGATACAATCATTATATTTGGGTTATTAATAAATATATGAACTACTGGATCACATTGCTGTAAAATAGTTGAAGATAAAATTTATCAAGCCAGCATGATGAGCTTCGTATGTGACTCTTTTTCTACAGAGGAAAAGTTTTAAAAGTGCGACAGACAATGGGAAAAGCAGTTTTAGCCCCTAGAGCTCACTGAGAGAAGTCAAAAAGTTACACAACATATTTTGCCTTAAATAGAAACAGAGTGAACCATATGTCCAAATGAAACTAGTAAATATCTGCAGACAGCTCAGCAGTTACTGCTTCATCATCCATGTCTTTATTCTAAGCAAACAAAGAAATAAACACACCTCTAACACACTGGGCCCTGTCTATCAACCATGAACACCAGAGAAAATGGCCAGCTTTCAGTTCTGCCCATTTCAAAACAAAACAAAATGCCCCAGAGACATTTCACGTATGATTTTCTTAAGATATTTCTGGATTTGCCACAGCAAATGATGATGAAACACTGTTCCCAAAAAGACATTCTCCTGGAGGACATAAAGGAGATTAATATTACCCTTTCTTTAAAACAAGTGTTAACACCTAGCTTAAAAAAATAAAAAAGTAAATGGTTTATATCTAAAATTAGCATAGTTTTAGGAATAGGCTGTGAATAAAGAATGTATTATTTGAGTTGCATGATGAAAAGTGACCATAGAATGACCATAGACGTGGGGCTGCACACACATGCAGACACCAGTCCCCACATTTTCTCCAGTTATACAATTTGAATCAGTTTTAAGTCCAGGCTCTACCAAGAAATTCAGTGTATATAACCTCAGCAGCTGGCATCATCAAACTGATTCTAATTATGCATTAGAAACCAAAAGCACATCTGGCATTTATTTCATTTAATTTGTTTTTTCCCTTTAATAAAGTTAAGCCTTTAATTAGCATCCATTGTTTTAGGTTTCATTGCAGTGTTTCCAAATAAATTTGTATTGATCCCCTCAATCGCATCACGTATTCTTCTCCCCTGGTAGCGTCTTTTCTGTTTCCACGTCACATGACTTCTATCACTCTCCTTTCCTCCACTTTCTGCTTACACGCCCTGTGAATATTGCAACACACACACACACACACACACACACACACATACACCCCACTCAAGTCTAGAGAGATAGAAGACAGATACACAGAATAGTGATGAATAGCGAGATTTAAGGTTAGGATTCGCATATGAAAATACGTGTTCTGAGTCTAGATTCCCTTGCTTAATACAAGAGTTTCCAGATCCATCCATTTCCTGCATATTTCATAATTTCATTTTTCTTTACAGTTAAATACATATATTTAGTGTATATTTACTGCTTCTTCATTGTCTACGCATCTGTTGAGTCACGAGTACTGTGAACTTTCCCACTGTACTGTGAACAGTAAGGCAGCACACAGATACTGACAAGAAAGTTAGCTGGTCATCTGGAAAGCTTGCTTTCTCTGTCTCTGTCTCTGTCTCTGTCTCTCTGTCTCTTTCTCTTTCCTTCTTCTTCTTTTGAGACAGAATCTCATTATGCAACCTCCATTAGTATAGAATTTACTATGTGGAACAGGCTAGCCTCCAATTTACAGAGATTCTCCTGCCTCTGCCACTCAATTGCTGGGACTAAGAGTCCGCATCACTACACTACATCCAGCTGATTTTAAGTTTTTGAAACCTCTGCACTGATTACTACCATGTCTGTACCAGTTTATACTCAGACCACGAATGAATAAAGGTTCCTCTTTTCCTGATATCATTGTCTCAGTCTATAGGTAAGGAAATTATCAAGCCGGGGAGTATATTAGTGTATGACAATTTTAATTGTCAACTTGACACAATTTAGAATCATCTCTGAAGGGAGTCTGATGAGGATTGTCTAGATCACATTGGTCTCTGGGTATGTATGTGGAAGGTTATCTTGATGGGAATATCTGTCTACCTCGAGTGGCACTATTCCTTAGGCAGGAGATCCTGAACCATGTCAGAGAGGAGAAAGTGAGCTGTGCACAAGCATGTATGCACTCATCCCATCTCTGCTCTTGACTGTGATGTAAGAAGCTGCTTCAAGGTCCTGACACCTTGACTTCCCCACAGCCATGGACTGTAACCTGGAATTGAGAGGCAAAAAAACCCTTTCTTCTTAAGTTGCTGTTAGCAGGGTATTTTATTACAGCACCAGAAACTGAACTGAAACAATGTGTAAACCAAATGATAAGTCAGTGAACAACAGAACTAGAACAGATTCATTCGAGTTCTGCCTGAAAGGCTGTACTCTACTTCTATTCCATTGAGTCCTCTCCTTCCTTCATCACCTGCCACACTAGCCGGAAGCAGCTACCACTAGCATAAATTCACACTGCCCTCCAAAACAGCACATTGCCTTCTGCCATCTACCCTGCTACTTTGTGAGCCCTGTGAACATTAAGAAAGCTAAAGTGATCCACGATTCATTTTTCTGTTAGAGGTTTGCTGCAGCAAACCAGGAAAAACTGACTCATGCTTTGGGCACTACAAGAGAGGAACGTTTAAGTAACTACATGGCAAGGACTGTGACTTCTCCAAAGTTAGTGTTCTGAGGTCCTTTCCCCTTGCTTGTCTTTCCTGTCAGTTAGAAACTGGGGACAATGGCCCTCTTTAAAGAGAATCTTTAGAACCCAAGCTGACTTCCAGGAGTAATGTGGCTTAAGTAGAGTTGGTCTTCATGCACTCTGTACTGCCTGGTTCTTTGTGTTTAGTAATCTGTCCTCCGTCTGCTAAGCTCCTACAATGAGGTCTGTGGGCATCTCTCCTCCCACTCCCAAGAACTCATATTTAAGACAACTGAGTCTAATATTCTTTGAATCTAATTTACATAAACTACCCCCACATTAACAGTATAACTTAATGAGTTTTTACCAAATTAAAAAATATTTTATTTATTATTTTTATTTTGTGTGTATGAGTGTATTGTCTGCATGTGTGTAAGTGCAGCTATGTCATGCAATGCCCTCAGAAGTCAGAAGTCAGGCATCTGATTCCTCTGGAACTGGAGTTACAGGCTCTAGCTAGCCACCATGTGGGTGCTGGGAACTGAACCCCAGTCTTCTGCAAGAGCAGCCAGTGCTCTTAACAGTTGGGTCATCTCTCCAGTTCCTAGCTTAAGAAGTTTAAATAAAAGTTTATGCTATGCAGCTTCCAAGCCGACACACAGACCATTTCTATCATTCTTAAAACTTTCCTATTCTACTAGGCAGTCAGTCCATTTCTATGATCAGTTAGATATCACCAGTTACAGATTAAATTTTGATATCCATAATAATAGTTTTCAAAGAACAAAAATTGATAATTCTGAAAAAAGCTTAATTTATTAAAACATTTTTAACTTTTTTCTTTTAAAATTTTATCTGAGTTATTCTATGTGAATAATGTAGAGATTTTCTTTTAGATTTTCTCTGATTTTCTCTTCATAATTTTCTTCATAGTTTTATATTTTTCATTTAGATCTACATTTGTTCTGAACTGTTTTGTGTATTAGAATAGAATCAGGGCTATTTCTTCCCCTGAATATCCAAATGAAATTTCAGCACCATTTATTTGCCATTGAACTGGATTGGCAGCTATAAGTCAGTCAGCCACATGCTAGATCTATTATTTCAGGGTTTCCATTGATGCAGGTGTAAACTTTAACACTCCCTACTATTTAAAATTGGATGGTGTTAATGTAATTGGGTTCTATAATAGTCTCCTGCCTTATTCCTCTTATCAAATTATGTAATTTGTTCAATATTCATAATTATATTTATATTTTTTATTTTTTTCATGTTTTATAGAAAATTTGTCATTTTTATTATGATGACATACTGTGTTTATTGATTTAGGTTTGTTTGGTTCTTACAAAATCTTGGACACATTTGTTGAACTGTATTTAACTGTTTAATTCTTTGGATGCTATTATAAGTAAACAAGAATTTTTATTTTTTATTGAGCATTGCTATATATATAGAATATCATTAATTTTTGCATGCTGACCTTGTAGTGTGACTTACTTAACTCACATACAGTTATATGGTGTTTGTATAACTGTCTCATTTCCTGTAGACAGAATTTGTTAGTGAATAAAGATAGATTTGTGTCTTCCATTTCCATAAATATATTTGTTTCTTTGTTAATACAATAACTGGTTTTTCAATGGAATTGAATTGCTATATATAGAATATCATTAATTTTTACATGCTGACCTTGTATTGTGTGACTTACTTAACTCACATACAGTTATAGTGGTGTTTGTATAACTGTCTCATTTCCCATAGACAGAATTTGTTAGTGAATAAAGATATATTTGTGCCTTCCATTTCCATAAATATATTTGTTTCTTTGTTAATACAATAACTGGTTTTTCAATGGAATATTGACCAGAAATGGTCAGTATTGATATATACTGTGCCCCAAATTTCAGCACTGATCACAGTAGCTTGGATTTTCCATGAATTTCCTTTCCCAGACTAAGGAAGTTCTGTTCAAGAACAGAAGTCATTTGACCATGGGGCCTCTGGTCTGTTCTTTCTCTTTCCCAAGGTGATTCTTGGGGACTGGGGAGAGGAGGAAGATATAGTGCCTGCAGTCCATGTGAACTTAAGAACTGGACCAAGGGAAACATTGTCCTTGATGCTTTTTAACAACAGTAGGTGACTAGGTACTGTCAGGACATAAGAGCCTCTTTACCTATAGACATAAGAGCCTCTTTACCTATAGAGTATATTTACCTGGAGGATGTCACATGCACTATAACTATCTGAAGTTTAGAGTAGCAAGATGTTCCTATGTGAGGTAATAACGTGACTGTAGACAGTTTGTCTGCTCTGAGTCAGAAAGTCTGTGAGAAGTCACATTAATTCCCTGACCAATCTGCTTCACGTGAACCTTTTAGTTCCCTGAGTTCTTGAAAAGTGCTGTAGTGAAGAGTCATGGTTTAAACACACATGATTTAAAATATGACCCTTTGGATTGTGTTCTAGTTTCAGTATGTTAAGAATAAAATGAGTTTTATAGAGTATTTTCTCCAGCTACAGGGATTATTTTCTTGCATATTGGCCTGTATTTGTTGTTCACATTGATGGGTTTCATGAAGACATTTCCAAGCCAACACAAACATGTATTCCAACCGTGCTCACTGTCTCCCCGCCCATATGTCTATTCATTCTTCAGTCTGCTTTCCCGCTTTCATGTCCTATATATGTATATGACTTTGTAGTTACATGAGTTAAACCATGTTATGTGCCCTTGTGAGTCGAACTTACTTTGTTTAATATGATATCCATCTGTACCTATTTTCCTGGAGATGACATCATTTCAGTCTATTTTGTGACTAAATAAACTCCACTGTGTCTGTATAGTATGGTTTCTTTATCTGTTTGTTTCTTGGCAGATACATAGGCTAACTCCATAACTTGACTGGTGCGGATTGTGCTGCAGTACACAAAGATGTGAAGCTATCTCTGTGGTGAGTTGAGTGATGCTTGCTTATTAAAGTGAGTTTAAATTGAAATTTTAATGACTTACAAAATACACAACTATACAGATTTTGTATTGTTATACTTTCACATTTGGAAGAATTTTTCCATTTTCCTAAGTGGTGAAGTTTAGCTTCATGTAGCTTTTTGTAATTTTCTTCACTACCCTGCTGACCCATGAAGCATCTTTGGTGGGACTACTTTTCTTCACTCACGTTGGTGCTTTGTATCCAATTAGAAGTTTACCAGCGTATTTCGTTATTTGATCTTTCAAATACCTGGTCTTTGGTTTAGTTGATTTTCTGTGTTGTTTGGTTATTTTCTATGTCACTGGTTCCTCTCTTATCTTTGTGACCTCCTTTCCCACTTGCTTTTCTTTGACCTGCTCTTTTGAATAGTTTCTTAAAATGAAAGCTAGGCCATTGCTTTTCAACATTTCTTTCTCAGCTTTGTGTGTATCAAACACAATTTTACACATTGTTCTTTGCTGTAATTCAGTTTAACATGTTTTCTGATTTGACAACTTCTCTTAAAGCCCGTTAGTTATTTAGAAATAAGCTATCTGGTGTCTAAATATTAATAGTTTCTTCTATCCATTCGGCTATGGTTGCTTTCTAATTTAATTCAGGAATGATATTCTTCTACAGCCTGAAAGCCTCTTCTTAGTGAGTTTTCTATGTATACTTTGTAGTGTGTGCCTAGAATGCTATTTATAAACAAGAATTGAGTTAAGGTAGTTTGATGGGCCGTTCAAATATCCTTTTTGAGTGTGTTTCATTTTGGCTCTGGAGGTGGAGCAAAAGCTTCAGCTAATGCTGAGGTTCGCCATCTTTAGTTCGTTAACTTTGATTCACACAGTGTGAATGATTCATATTGAATGTGTGCATTTTTATAATGTTTACATTCTTTTACCAAGCGTCCCTCTGCACCCCATTCTTTTTTCCTAGATCCATGCCCCCGACATTAGCATAGCCCCTTACCGTTAGTATGGCTGCGGCTTCTGTATGTCTCTGTAGTTTTACTTTCAGGTTTCTGGATGTGTTTTGTTTGAAGTTCATCTCTGACAGGCAACATGCAATTCTATTTTGTGGCCCTCTCCATCACAGGTTTATTTAGTTATCATTTGATTTTGTTACATTTGATTCTGTTCTTGACTTGGATACTTCAGATATGAAACTGTGTGACTGTATTCTATTTATCTCTTGTCCAGATTTTTCTCATTCTCTTATTGTCATCTACTTTTTATAGTCCATTGTCTTTTTAGACATATTTCTTTGTTGAGGGTATTAAAACATGTAGCTCATTTAGTGCTCCTCTCAAAATTCGTATGTTCAAATCCTAACTCCTAAGGTGATGGTACTGAGATGGGGCTATAGGGAGATGATTAGGGCTCAAGAGCAGAGTCCTCACAAGTGGGACGTGAGACAGTGCATGAGAGGATGCAGCAAGAACATACTATCTCTAAGAAAGCAGGCCCTCATCAAACCACAGATCTTCCTATCACTTGATCTTGGCTTCCCAGACTCTAGAGCTGTGAGAAATGAATTTCTGTAGTTTATGAACCACTTGGTCTATAGCATTTTGTTGTAGCAATCTGAATGTACTAAGTCTGTATTTTTAACTTATCAGAATTGCATGGTTAATATTTACTAATTTAGGCAGTATGTAGGAGCTTTGTTATGGTATATTGCTTTTTACTCCATCCATGTTTTTTCAATTTTATAATATATATTCTATACATTATAATTTTGCCAGATGCATTTCCTTTGCCTGGATAACTAAGTGAGATTATGGCGAAGACAATTGTTTAAGAACAAGGAGACAGCCTATCATCAGCCGCCTAATCTTCATGCACATTGATCTTGAAGTTTCCATCCTGAGAACCATAGAAACTTATTCTTGTTGTTGATAAACCACCAAGCCTATGACAGTTTGGTATAGCAGTGTGAAGGGACCAAGATATCATGGGAGCAGTGGGGGCTCTTTGATGAAAGGGAGCACACACAATCCTTATTCTTTCTCTAACATCTCAGTTCAGAGGCCTTACAATGCCTTCGAAGAGTTTTACTTAGTTTTTAAAAATAGAAATTAAAAAAATTTATCATTTATATTTTAACATATATGTATGAGTGTATTGCCTGAATATAATGTAAATGTGCCCATGTTGCACAATGCCCACAGAAGTCAGAAGAGGGCATTGGATCCCTTGGAACTGGAATTATAGGCGGTTGGTTGTTAGTCACCATGTAGGTTCTGAGAACCAAACCTGGGTCTTCTGTAAGAGCAGCCTGTGCTCTTAACCTCTGAGCCATCTTTTTAGATGGCTTAAAATTTAAACTTGTTTTTAAAATTTATTACTATTCTTATAGGGGAATGTGCCATGATGCACATGTGATAGTCAGAGGACAACTTTATGGAGTTATTTCTCTCCTTTATGTGGGTTATGGGGATCAAATTTATGTCCTCAGGCCTTAGGGCAAGTGATTTCACATGCTGAGCCATCTCACTGGCCCAGCATGTCCATATTTTACAGTTGTTATAAGTGGAAGGTTTTCATAAATCTTTGCACTGTTGTTACCAGAAACTGTCTAAGCCAGAGATTGTTGCTAAAAAATACAAAGCAGGACTGGATTGATGGCTCAACTATTAAGAGCACTGCCTGCTCTTGCAGAGGACCTGGATTTGGTTCCCAGCACCCACAAGATGGCTAATAACTTCATAACTCCAGTTCCATGGATCTGATGCCCCTTCTGGACTCTGTGAGTATTGCATGTACATGGTGCCCTTACGAACATGCAGGCAAAATACTCATGCACATAAAATTAAAAAAAATAAAAATTTAAAAAGATACAGAGGGCTGCTGTGTTGACTTGAAGAGTGTAGATTAATGAATGTTTTTAAGCATGTAAAACACTGTACTGATATGCTTAGTTGCATTATTAGAAGGAGAAGGATTACAATTTTTTTCAGATTTTCAATTTATAAGAAACAGAAATGTTAATAATAATTACCTCAGCAAGAACTTTAAATTTCATTGTAATTTTGTCACTAAAGCAAACTTTCATCTTAGTACTGATATATATGTATATATATTTAGATATACACATATTTATATGTATATATAATTCAGCTATATAAACTATTTTTAGCTGACCAATTTCACTCCCAATGCAGCAATCTCCTGTTCTTCTGATTGTTTGAATGTCAGAACATATACAGAATAAAGCCACAGAAGTTTGGAGTATGTATCCCAGTATTCTTTTGTGTTCAAGGGAAGGAGCAAGGATTGGTGTAGAAAGCTGTGTAGCCTCTGTTACACACAGCACGACTCAGTGGGAACAAAAGTCAAGTGGCACTAGCTGAGTTTTAGCCCTGGGTGCATCATGCTTAATTGAATTCAGTAGAATAGAATGAGTCAGATTTAGAACTTCCTCAAATACCATGCATAGGGATTCATTTTTAGTCTCTGAAAACAAAACTGGACTTTCCCATCATAAAACTCGATGGAATGAGCCCAGATTTAGAAGTTTCTATACAGAAAGCTCAAATTGGATCCATACTGTTTAGTTAGTGGATTTTAGAGACTTTGTTTAAATGTCAGGAAATAAACATGATAACTCTTAATCTCTAAACCATCTGGTAATTCTATATGTGAGGTTAGAGCTGTATTTTCAGTCATATCACATCAGGGGATATTTATTACTTAGTAATTTTATAATTTGGAGCACCTACCCTGAAATACCAGGTATTCTTAAATCTACCAAGGGAGAAAAAGACAGTGGAAAAAGTCTGTACATTTTGTCTTCCATGAGGTGAAACTTAATATAATTATATCATACATGTGGTATTGATGACAAGCACAAGAACATGTGAAATCATCTTAAACAGATAATTAAATATATAGCTGTATGAAAATATCTTTATGATATCCAGTACAATGTTCAACAGACATATACTATTCAAAAAGTTCAAATAAATAAAACTCCACATACTAATTTAAAAAACAATATTTCAAATGTCATCTAGTGAAGACATGGCCTCCTAGATGGTTTTTACATGTTTGGAAAGGAATGATGGGCTCTTATTCTTCTGTTATCAGGGAAAGTGATAGATCTATGCCAGAAAAAATTGGAACAAGATAATATGTCAAATACAGTTAAAACCAGAAGTGAAAGTGGTGGGGAATGACACTGAAGAGTGTGGCTCGGAAAAGACTACGAAGGATTTATAGACTCAGGAGGGATGGGATGGGTAGTCTTGATTTTCAGTTTGATTAGATGGAGAGATGCCCAGAGCATTAGTGAAGCACATTTCCAGATGAGTGTGAGGCATTTCCAGAAAGGACTGACATGAGAGAGCAGCTGAGGGGAGCCACCAACCCTGACAACAGTGGAGGTGGGGTGAGTGGGACAGGAATGGAAAGAAGAGTCCACGCCAGGAGAGTCCATGCCAGGTCCATCCTCCCTGAGTATGTCTGCTGACATCACTATTGCCCCTGTGGACACCATGGTGAATGAATGGGAAGCATCCCACATAGGATCATGAGTCCGAACACTCTGTCGTCAGCTGGTGGCATTGTTTGAAGATGTTTTAGGAGGCGCAGACTTGCTGGAGGAAGTATGCCACTAGAGCTGTCTTGTGAGTGCCTAGTCTTGTCCCGTTTCTGTTTTGATCTTTCTGCTTCCTGTGTGTGTCTGAAGATGTGTTCTCCGAGCTTCTTGCTCTGTCCATGTCCTGCCACGCCTCCCCCATCATTACGGACACTTGACCCTCTGGAATCTTAAGCACAAATACACTTTTTCTTCTATAAGTTGCCTTGGTCATAATTTTTTTTTAACCACAGCACCAGAAAAGGAAGCTGGTATTAGAGAGTGGGTTGTTGCTGTGAAGAACCTGACCATATTGTTTTTTGAGGAACATGGAAAAGTTTGGAAGTTTAGACTAGAAAAGTGGTTGAATGCTTCAAATAGAGCTCAATGGGTCAGTCTAGTAGAGATTCAGATCAAGATGTTTGAGAGGGAGAAGGACTTAAATAGCAACTGGGCCATAGACCATTCATGTAATATTTTGGCAAAGAGTCTGACTACTTTCTGCCTTTGTCTCAAGACCTTTCCTGAAGTTGAATAAAAAAGTAATGGACTAACTCCTTTGGTGGAGGATATTTCAAGACACCATAACATTGAATTGATTGTGTGGTTATTATTGATAGTGATGCTTATGGAGGTCTATAATGAAAAATATCATGTGAGGCAGAAAGAAATACAAATGTATGGTTTGGAGAGGAAAAGAGCATTCAGAAGCTTAATGTTGCAGGCAAGGTTTGTCTTGCAAGAAAGACTATCACTGTTAAAGAACTTAAAACCTTAAGGAGAGGCCTCCTTCTCTGCCCTTGAACAATGGGAAGAGTGTCCTGAGGCAAGATTTCACTCAGGTAAATTTCCAACTTGTGAAAGAGAGCCTAAGGGGTCTACTCTTCACCAAAGGTAACTGCTTCAGCATACAAAATCTGCTGCTAATGTGGTTGCTAAAGGGATCAAGGCCCATCCCAACGTGGAAGTCCAACTTGCAGTATTATCCAAATTGTATTGGCTTTAGAAGCATAACATATGCAAGAGTGAGGGGTTTGCTGGTTCTTCCTCTGAGGTTTCAGAGAGTCACTGAATGGCCGCATGAAGCCTCTGCATGAAGCAGAGGAATCTCTGTATAAAGAAGGCCTTGAGAGGCCATTGCATTTAACTGTGAAATCAAGCACCTAGGCTGCAAGGAAGACACCAAGATGTTGAAGATTCTAGAGCTATGAGACTTCTGCCAAGGAGTAAAGCACACAGAAGGGGGCGGAGAGAGAGAGATATTACCAGTAGCAAAACTGAAGGAGCAGAGTCATTCAAATTCGAGTCCTTTGGCTTTTAAGTCCCAGGCAGCAGACATGGAGCTACAGTATGTGGTATTTTCCCTGCTGGCTTCTGGTCTTGTTTTGGTCACGTGTTTTCTCATTATGCCCCCATTACTCCCTTTTGGAATGGGAATATATATTCAGTTCCATTGTATATTAGAAGTATGTAATTTATCTTTTCGATTTTACAGGGGACCACAGTAGTGATTGCCTTGTGTCTCAGAAGTGACTCAATATCTGAACAGTGATAAAACTGTTAAAGACAAGGGGTACTTTTAAAGCTGGATTAAATGTATCTTTCATTATGATATGGCCATAAGCCTAGGGTGTCCAGGGAATATAATGTGGTGGTTTGGATAAGAAATGTCCCCCATAGGCTCACAAGTTTGAACTCTTGATCCCCAGGTGATGGTCCTGCTTGCAGAGGTTTAGAAGGTAGAGCTTGCTAGAGAAAGTATGTTACTGGGGGTGGGTGAGTTTGAGAGTTCATAGCCTTGTCCCACATCCGATTTGATCTCTCTGCTTCCCGTGTCTGCTTGAAGATGTGCGCTCTCAGCTTTCTGCTCAGGCTGCCTTGTGCCACGTCTTCCCACCTCGTGGACTCTCCCTCCAGAACTATAAGCTCAAATAAACTCTTTCTTTCCTAAGTTGCCTTGGTCATGGCATTTTATTACAGCAACAGAATAGCAAATCATATAACTACTGATATCAGTTTCATCATCTTTTCAATGGGCTCCTACACGTCTCTCCAGGGAACTTTCAGACATGCATCTTCAACTGAGACAGTATCATTGGTCACTTTTATTTGTGACTTCCAGCTCTTTAACTGAGCATCTACAAGATTCTCTGATTCTACAGAAGGTCTACAGCCACTGTTAGACTATCTAGTCTCCAATCACATAAGCCAATCCATAATCCCTTTTTATCATCAAATATGTATATGTATGTGCACTGGTTCTTCTGTATTTGAGAATGCTTACTAATACAAAGTTCCATGATCACTAAGAAGTTTAGTTACGGAAATGATGAGTACTAAAGAAATTTTAACGTCTAATCTTTGCAATTTCTAGATTGACTTATCCATTGAAGAGAAAAAGATCCTGCAATTGGTACTGAAAAGCTACTGTTAACAAATTCATGGACAAATGATAAAGAACATTCTAGCAATCAAAGAGTTAATTTGTATTTTACAAGAGGTTCTTGGGTAGGTTTTATAGACAGTGGCTTAAAAGTATACTTACTATCGTTACTTCAACTACCTCAGTTCTGGATAATTCTTGTCATAAGTTGTATTTTATTTCATGGAAGCAAACTGTTTGAATTCAGAGGAAAATCTAAATGTGTGGAGAAAAAGAGAGAAAATTAAAGAAATCATTCAAAGTCTGCCCCAAAGTGAAATTAGTTTCAAAATAATGGCTTCATTTCTGTCACGCTGGAAGGTGACCCCACAGCCATCAGGAACTATAAAGGACCTTATTGAAATAGCAAACTGCGCTCTCCTCCCACCAGAAAGTGATGAGAGGTGTTTGGAGAAGTAAACATCTCTAGATGTAAAATTTAATGACATGTTTATCCAAAAGACTTACTTTCAAGAAAGATTATACAAAATATAAAAAACATATAAATATAAAACTTTATATAAAGATTACAGAAATGTAATATATTAGCATTAACATATGGGTACTAGGTCATATGTATACATTCTGATAAAAATACACAAAGACTTCTGGGTAACATGGTTCTAAATTTTCTTTCGTCATTGAAGGTTGGTGAAAGAAAACAGTCAAGATAATGCAAAATTAACTCTTTTCCTGTAGGGGACAAGGTCTATAATGAACTTTTTAACCCAAGGGAGATCTCTGTAGGAAAGCAGATGGGAACATCTAGAATCCCACAGCCGTTTTGACTGGGAGCCACACTAGCCAAATCAAGCTACCTGGGAGACAGCCTTAGAAATCATACATCAGTGCTGCTCCTCACACATGCCATGTCTTATCTGCAGTATCAGAAGTGTTCAAGGTGGAGGGCAAGCGTCAGAGGGGACCACCATCAAGGGACTGAAGATCTCTCCCCTCCGCACACCAGAACAGCATGGAGCAGGGACCTCTGGCTTCCACTTTCACTCCTCACACAGCACCAAGGGAAGCTGCTAGAGCCAGCGGGACCTGTGAACTTCACATTTCAACTTGGCCTAACTGCCTGTGATTTACTCCATATTTTTTTTTGTTTCTTATTTTCTATTATTTAATCTCTATTCTTACATATATCCCTCATGATGATTTTGCCTGTGTTTGTATATTGTTCAGTTAGGTTTTAGGATTTCGGTGTATGCTTGTGTCCTCTCCCTGCCCTACCACACACACACACTATAAGACACTCTGTACTGTACTTTCACACACAATTTGTGTACTTCTCCTTTTATTTTGACATGTATTCTTCCTTCTTTCATTATTACCATCTTTTTATTTATTAATATAATCTTTAATAGTTCTAATCGTCTCTAAAATCTGTGGACCCTAATGATATTTTGACCTCCTGGAAGAGCTACTTTGCCCATCTGAAATTTTTTTCTTCCCAGATTTGAATGTGTATCCCCATCCTCACCCACACTATATCCCTCCCACACATAAACTTAGTAACTACAATCTAGGTATATGTTGGGGGTCCCAGCACTCATGGCCAGCTCAAGGGGGACTGAAGGGTCTCTACCGTGGAGGAGGGGGCAAGTAGGCACAGATTCAAGACACCAACTGCAGGAGTTGAGTGGAAAGCCAACAGTGGTGGTCTGCTGCAAACTCATTTATTCAAGAAAGAGCAGAGAGTCTTATAGGTCTTGTTAGTCAATAGCCTTATGGGGTGGGGTACTGACTACAGCCAATCTCAGTTTATTCCCAGGGGATCAGATTTCCTCCAGGTGCTGGGCAGAAACTGGCTTCACAACCAACCGGTGTGGAACACTACACCCACAAGAGCCATTCCTTCATTCCTCCAGGCAGGTAGCCTAGCTAGGCCCACCCTGCATTATGCCCAACAGGTATACACTTTACTGTCCACTCTGAACTCTTTATTTTCTAAACTGCACACCTCAACTCTATACATCCAAGTCTCACTTGAATAATGCAAATATTTTAACTATAAGAATTTAGCTGATTTTAAAATCTCAAGGAATGAAGTAATCTCAGATGTAATAATCCCAATGCAGTAATGTAAGAAATGTGAAAAACCAGGGCCACATAACTCATCCAAAAATTACTAATCCCACAAAAGTGACATTCAGTGAAAGTGAGTTAGATGAAATCCCAGAGAGAGAACTCAAAATAATATGTATGTTCCAAGAAGAAAATAAGCTCCTAGTTGAAAACACAAGCAAGCAGATAAATGAAATAAGATGATGTGAGTTATGAAGACTTTAATAGACAGAAACACTACAGAAAAACCTGTATCGAGGGGCAAGCATGGCTGGTAGGTACCACATTGTGGCAGTGCCTGAACAACAACAAAAAGTCTAACTCCTGGAGTCATTTAAACCAAGAGTGAGCCCGATTTGTTCTCAGAACAGCTCCTTTCCAATTTCTCTTGGAACTGGTCATCCCAAAAGGGCATACTTTCTTTATTTAAACTGTACATCCATCACAGTATAGGAAAAGCAATAAGGAACTTTGTCTTATCAGGAAAGGATTTTTCTTGTCTGACCCATTTTGACCCAGAACAGGAGACAAAACTGCAAACAGATGTTACCAACTTAAGCCAGTTGTTGTTTGCAAGATATACTGTGGATAATTCACTGCTTACCACATTACACATTATTGCTTTCATTAACCATATTTTCACACCACACACATACACATTGCCAAGGGTTAAAAATGGTCTTGAGGGAGAACTAGGGAACATAGTTTAAGATCAAAACTATATAAGCTTTGCTTATAAAAACTGAGTGCAAGAGTAGCCCAAGGCTTATCAAGATTGTTTGCATTGTTTTTCTGAAGGCCAGCTAAATTAAAATAAGCTGATTATATAGTAGGAATACATATTTAATAGATAGTATTAAATGATCTCAAAACACAAGATTAACTTCGGTTACAAGGCTAGGTAAGACAGGAAGCATTCCCAGAAAAGTCATTCCTAAAGGGAAGCGGTCCCAATACCCTGCCCCTAACATGGTAGGTGAAGGCAGCTGAAAAAGGAAGAGTCACTTTTCTTTGAGGTGGTGGCCTTGATAGAGTGCCCATGCCCCAGTGGATGAGCTGCACCACCACACACATAAACACACATGCACATGTAGGCAGCACTAACTGGAAATAGCAGGTTTTCTTAAGTCATGAAGCTGGGAGGGGCATGGGACACATGCTCAGAGAAGCTGAGGGGCAACCAAGGGCAAGGCTGGGAGATAGATACAACCGAGATACAGTGTATACAGGGAGGAAACTGTAAAAAGTGGAAAGGAAGACCAGTCTGTAGCAAATGAAAAGTGTAACTCGAATAAAAATCCTCTGTGGAAAGTCTCACCAATGGGATGGATCAAGGAGAGGACAGAAGACAAGGTGGAAGAATTGGAACAATCCAATAAAGAGAAAGAAACAGTGTGTGAGTGGGAACTCCAAGACATAGTCCACACTATGAAAAGACAAAATATATGGAGAATCTCACTCTAATGGAATAGAAAACCTTTTTGAAATAATAATAATAAAATTTCCAAGAGTTAGGGAAAGAGATGTTAATCCAGAAACCAAATAGAAAAGACTAGAATAGAACTTATTCTTGTCATATTAAAGAACAAGAGTATATTGAAATTAGCAGGAGAAAACCAAAATCACTTATAAAAGCAGGACCATCAGATAAGAGTAAACTTGTCAAATGAAGATTTAAAAGCCAGGAGGGTCTAGTGGGCTGTAGCTCAAGTTCTGATAGACAGTAACCAATCAAGACTACTATATCCAGTAATTATCTATGATAATTGAAGGACAAACAAAAACTTTCTATGATAAAAAAGTAAAAAAACAATGACCACTAAGCTAGATAGCTCTAAGGAGATACTTGAAAGAATCCCTCAGACGTAAGAGAAAATCTAATCCATGTAGGTGACCATACAGAAGGACAAACCATGCTAGAATAATAGTTAAGCCAGAGAGACAGAGGAGAAAAACACTAAGAAAATCAACAAAATGGCAGGAATCAATCCATACCTCTTACTTATAACTCTAAATATTAATAATCTCAGTTCCCAATCAAAAAACACAAAGTTGCAGATTGAATCAGATTGCTTCTAAGAAATGCACCTCACTACAGAAAACAGACACTACCTTTGGATGAAAGGACAGAAAATGAGATACTGTTTTAATACCTGACTAAATAGACCTCAGACCTAAACTAGCAAGAAAAGGTAAAGATCACTTCATGCTGACTAAGGGAATGATTCTAATCCTATATACCCCAAAAGAGGTACACTCAATTTCACAAAACAAATACTACTAGATATAAAGTTGAAGATTAACCCTAACACAGTAATAGTTAGTGACTTCAATACCCCACTCTCACCAACTGACTGACCATCCCAGCAAAACATGAACAGAGAAATAGCTGAAACTAAATGAGACCATGGATGGAGTGAACTCAAAAGACATCTTCAGAACACTCCACCTAAACATTACAGAACAGAAGCTTCTCAGGACCTCAAGGAACATTCTGTTAAAGACATCATATATTAGGACACAACGCTAGGATTTAAAGGTTTCCTGTCTGATCACAATGGAATGAGTCTAAAAGGCCTCAGAAAGAGAAACCAGAATAAACACAAACTCATGGAGATGAAATACATACACTACTGAATGATGTCCTTAAGAAACCAAGAATGAAATTTTTAAAAATTTCTAGAATCAAATGAAAATAAAGACATAACATACACAAATCTATGGAATACAATGAAATCTGTTCCAAAAGAAACAGTACAATTCTAGGTGTCTTTATTAAGAAATCAGAGAGAACCAGTTGTGGTGATGCATGCCTTTAATCTCGGCTTTCAGGAGGCAGAGACTGAAATCTATGTGAGACTGAGGTCAGCCCAGTTTACATAGAGAGTTACAGGTCTGCTGTCTCAAACAAACAAGCAAACAAACTCAAATAAAAAAAAAATAAGGAATCAGAGAAATTCCAAATAAATAATTTAATGATATAAACCTTAGGGTCATAAAATAAGAACAAGCCACACCCAAGCCAGCAGGTGGAAAGCTCAGAGCAGAAATTAGCAAAATCGAAACAAATGAAAAAGTATAAAGAACCAACAAAGGAAATACATGGTTTCTTTAAAAAATTAGCATGATTGACAAACACTTAAACAAAAAAGAAAGAGCAAAGACTCAACTTCATAAAATTAGAGTTAAAAAGGGAGCCATTATGACAGATATCAATGAACTTCAGAAAATCATATTTCATAAGTTAATAACATATTCCCTCAAATTGGAAAATTTTAAATAAATAAATAAATTTCTAGACATATATGATCTACCAAAATTAAACCAAGAGGTAGACAGTTTAAACAGATTTATGACAAGCAAGAAGGCTGAAGAATTAATCTAAAATCTCCAAACTAAAAAGAGTTCAGGCTCAGCTGAATTCACTAGTGCATTTTACCAGACCTTCAAAGAACTGACATCAACACTTCACAAAATTTCCCATAACATAAGAAAAGAGGCATGTTGTCAAACTCTTTTGAAACCAGTGTTATCTTTACAGCAACACCAGGTAAAGACCACAACAGCAACAAAACCAATCTCCCTGATTAATATAACTGAAAATTCTTCAAGAAAATATTCACACACTAAATTTGAGAGCACATCAAATTGATCATTCACCGTGATGAAATGAACACTAGTTCACAGGTGTAGAGAGAGCTTCGACAGATGTAAATTGATCCGTATCAGAATGAAGACATGGTCTAGAGAACAGAAAACCCTTGATCATCTCAATAGATGAAGAAAAATCTTTTTTAAAATCTCTAACATCCCTTTATCATAAAATTCCTGTAGAAACTCAGAAGGAATATACATAATAACATAACAAAGGCAACATATAACAAGTTCATAGTCAACATTACACTAAATGGGGAAACTCAAAGCATTTCCACAGAAATCAGGAACCAGACCAGACTGTCTGCTCTTCCACTCTTATTCAGTAGAGTACTGGAGGTCTTAGAGTTGCAGGAGAAGAGAGGCAGGTAATGGGTAGAAATGGGGAAGAGCGAGGTAAATTATCCTCACCCACAGATATGGTTCTATACATACAGACCTCAAAGAAGTCATCAGAAAACTATGAGAACGGAAACATTTTCAGCAAAGTGTTTCAGCTCAGAATTAACATACAAAAGTCAGTAGCCTTCTTATCTACCAATAACAGACTGAGAAAGAAAATCTGGAAGTGCAGGGAAGATTGACCAAACCCAAGCATATATGAAAAAGCCTTATGGAAACTCACTCCTTTGTAAGGCAGTTTTTTTAAATGGTACAAAAAAATTAATAAACCAACGAAACAAGAGTTTGACTGAGGTACATCACATGGGTAGATAATGCTGTCCTGAGAGGCCAGCAATATTAACCAGTGGTAGCATGGGATACTTCTCTATGAGTTGCTGGTCGGAGAAGCCAGAGAAACTCCCCAGACAATGCAGGATATTGTCATTACTCTTGGTTACCCTCCAGAGCTTGATGGTAAAACTCTATTCCTGAATGGACCACATTCTTTGGCTGAAAGATAGAGAAATCAAGACCTAAATGAGCTGAAAACTGTCCTCTGGCATCTTTTCTAAGGTGTTATGAAGGCTGTTAGGGGTTAAAAAGATATCAGTGGTCTTCCCCTCAGCCTCCCCAGAGCTACGTTATTCATCTTCTAGGCATGATACGTAATATCTTGATGTAATATACTGATACAATAGCAGCATGACTATTATACAGGTAACCAACTGTTTTCTGATTAGATCTGAAGCCTGTTCCACAGGAAGAAATGCATTCCTGGTACTGTAAACACAGTCAAAGGCTCATAGCTGAGGAGGTCAGAGGCCCTAAGGAGGAGCCTACTATTATTGTCTTGTTTAATGAACTGACTTCTAAATATTTATGTTTATAATCATAGATTCATGCTGTTCTAAACTCTGGTCGAGAATCCTTTTTGCTGTGGGCAGCAATTACTGCAGAGATTCATAGAGGTTAAAAGCTTAAGAATAAATGACTGTTCAATGCTCAGGCCTAAGAGTTAGAGAACACGATGGGATGTCAACAAAAAAAATGTGGAGAAGTGCTGTGAAAGGCCGTCTTCCAGTCAGTCCTGACATGACCGCTTCATTCATGAACTCACAGTAGCTCTGGGTACCTGCTTATTACCTGCACAAGATGAAGCCCTGCATCATTCCAGCATGTGTGGGGAAGAGGCTCATGAGGCCTTACCATACCTTGCTAAGTAGCTGGTGGCAGTTAACGGTTACTAGGGGAGGGTAATAATTTTTCTTCAGGAGTGTAGGCATGTTCCAATAAATAACCCACACCCATGCACGTGGAAGCGATCTTAATTTAAGGTCAATGCTTAATAATAGTAATTGAAAAAGGACATAGAAATAGAGGTGGGGCTTTGGGGGAACCAGCAGGGATCCGAGGGCGGGAGATGGATAGGAGAGGGGAATGGGGTGGATCCGATGAAAATACGTTATAAACCTGTGAAATTGTCAAAGAATAAATAACATATTTTTAGATCTGCAAAAAAGCATAGTCTTACTTTTTTAAAAGCATAATGATTTAAGTTGCCGTTAAATGCTGTTCTCACTCTTTCAGCAAATATTGTCCCTTTACTATAACAAGCCAGAAACAACAGCAGAGCCGTGCGGGAAGTAGGGCTTGCACTGGGCCGCACAAGAAAAACAGACTTCCTGAGAGAATCAGGCAGGACACTGGGAGTCAGAAGCGCTGAACCCGCCCACTTTGCCCCATCTCGAGCGATCTCGGCGCTTCGTTCTGTAACCATTGTCTCATTGCTTCTTTGCACAACGATCACAGCTGCACGCATCACGGTGCTTGCAACTGTTTAATTGTGAGGTACAAGCCATGCCACTTATCATTTTTTATTTCAGATTTTCCAAATCTTGGGTTCCAGTCATTTAGGAGAGCACTCAAGAGATGCTCTCCGGTCCCCTGGCATAAAACGCTACAACAGACAAAAGAATCCTGCAGAAAGTCTTTGTTGAAAGGTTAAAATAGACTGGATCTAAACATTAATTACAAGCATCTATTCATTCTTATTTCTTTCACTTCTTCATTTATTGGTTTTCTACGGTTGTGTGTGTGTACGTGTGTGTGCACGCGAAAGCACGCACACACGCCAATCTTCAGGAAAATTCTCCTTTGGGAACATTTCTGAAGTAAAGTCTGTCTAATCGTGTAATAGACAACTTTCACACATGATTATTCTCATGAATGTCTTTCACATCAAGATGATTAAGTTACATGGTAACTTAATAATCTAATGTCTTTAATTTGCCACAAAATGTTCTTTTTTTTTTTTTTTAATGCTTAGAAGAGTGTGGAAAATTTTGGTTAAAAAAATTGCCTAGGATTAAGCAACTACTAGATACCATGACAAAGATGTTAAGGATACCACCTTCCTAAACCATGTAAGCTAGGGCACATGGTGATGGCTGTGATGTGAAGATCACTTAATCCTACATTCAACTGATGTATTGGCTTTCTCTCCAAAATCATTTTCCAAAATAATGATAAATATGAATATGTATGACAACCTTGGCAACTACATGCTTCTTTTTTTCCTGTCTTTTTGAAACAGGGTCTCCCTATAGCCCCTGCTGGCCTCGAGCTCGCTATGTAGACCAGACTGGCCTTGAACTCACAAAGTTCTGAATGCCTCTCTCTCCTGAGTGCTGGGATTAAAGACGTGTACCACCATGCCAGGCCCACTTGCTTATTTTAAAGAATCTCAAAATATGCCTTTTGACGCAAGAATCTTAGTAAATGAATTTCTGTAGCAATAACCTAATGTTGGAAGAATATGCATTCCTAGAGAGACCTATTGACTAGAGTGCTATTTATGATAGAAATAATTTTAGATAACCAAGAAATCTTGAAAATTTTGCAACTTTATACATTTGCTACAAAACAGAATACTATACTGCAATTGAAATGTTTTTCTGATAATATTTTAAGATATGGAACAAAAATTAGTGAATATAATATTTTAAAAGTTAAATTTGGGCTGGGGAGATAGCCTAACAGATAAAATGCTTGCTACACAAGCCTGATCACTTGATTTTGGATCCCCAGAACGCACATAAAAGTAGCACAGATGTGTGGTAATCCCAAGAAATTGCCAGAAACTCACAGTCCAGAAACCCTGACATAGGAAACACTGAAGGAAAGGCTGTTTCAAAGAGGAAGGGGAGGACCAGCCCTGAGCCTGTTCTCTGACCTCCATGTGTACCTGCACTTACACACACATGTACACATGCATCACACACATGTTAAAATCCAAGAACTAAGGATGAAGGAGTTCTGTGAGAAAGACCCCCTCACGAGTGGGAACAGGGTGCTCCTGACAACCGCCTCCGTCTCAGGTTATGACAGGGAAGCGCTTTCTCTTCTGCTGTAACGGGGAACACTGCCTGCCCAGTCGACCGGTTCCAGTGGATCCAGACAGCACCCTGAAACTAGGCCTCAGGCTTCTGCAGGACTGTACAGTACTCTGGGAGAGGGCCTTGTGCTCCAGGAGTTCGGCCTTGGGAGGACCTTGGGACTAGGTTCTAACCTCTTGTGGGGCCTCAGAGCATCATGACAGAACCAGGACTGGTGGACTCAGAGGTCAGTGCTGGGCCTGAGCTTGGCTTCAGTGTGCCAGGGTCTGCTTAAACATGGGTTTGGCCCTAGTCATCTCTTAGGGGCAGCATGGATGTGAGTTTTGGCTTCTGAGCTTTCAGTGATCACTGTAGGACGGGTAATCTACACTGCTGTGATCCCAGACTGCGGCACTAACTACAGCACCCAGATGATATATAGATGCAGTGTTTACTATGCAAAGCCACATTATGGTTATGCCTTGTTAAAAAAAAAAAAAACAACACCTGACTCTTACCATCCAAGAACAGACAGATCCAAACTGCTGAGCACTTGTTCCTCCAAAATTGTCTCAGAACTGTGCTCTGCAACAAAAAGCTCACTACTTTTTTTACTGAAACATATCCAACATGAAATAGGACCTTCAGGTCCCTTCTGATCCCTACTGACCTAGAATACAACAAGCACACAACCAAAACCAGATATTAGCAATTGAATCCTATCTATTGTTTGTAACACAGATAAGATAATCTTCATATCTCTTTTGTTACAAATGACTGTTTGCAGTGCTTTTGATATTCCCCATACACACACCTATAAATTATTCCAGCTCCAGGGATAAGAAGACTCAGGATGAATTAAAGCTATGTTTAGGTTCCAAGTGGAGATCAAGGCTCAGTGAGCTTGTCTACATTATAAACAGGCTCAGATAAGATTAGCTTTTTGCTTACAAGGTTTGATGAAAGTCATTTGTCAAGAGTATGTCCATGTAGTAAAAGTAATTACCACACATAGACTTTGAAAGGTCTGACTTGGTTTTACCCCTCGCAAGTTGGAAGAGTCTGGGAGCAACAGGATTGTGATCACATCTGGTTGTCTTGGGCTTGGTGTGTGGCCCTGCTCTTGGTCTGCCTGTCACCTTACAAAGACAGGACCACCTCGGCTATCAATGGTTATCACCAAGTATCCAGGCCAAGAACCTAGGCCTCATGCAGACATCCCTATAGAAAGAATCACAGAAAACAAAACATTCAACTGTCTTGGAAAAAGGGGAGTCAAAACTGAAAGACAAAGTCACCTTAATAGATGCACAAAACATGACAAAGAAACATGAAGAGAATGATACAGCCATCACTTGTGACCCATCCTCAGCCAATGAAGTCACCTATAATGGAATAGAAGACTACAGAGATAGATGGAATGTCTGAGAATTCAAGTTCTATTAAAAAAATCAAACCTAATGGTCATAGAGAAGAATTAAACAAAATAAATGTATGAATTAAGGAAATTTATCTAAGACTCCGAAAAGACAATTTCCAAAGTAGATGAAACAGTCAGCAAACTGCAGGCAAAAGTCCAAATTGTGGAGGGAAAATTCAGCAAGGAAATTGAAATATTAAAAAGGAATCAGGAAGAAATGAAGGAGATGGTTAATCAACTAAATAAAGAATGCAGCTGCATGTGTACCATGATATTCACATAAAATATTTTTAAAAAGCCCTGTATTAGTTATATTTTTGTTCCTGTGATAAAACACCATGACCAAGGTAAGAAGGAAGAATTTATTTGAACTTACAGTTCCAGAGTGAGTCCATCATGGCAGTGAGGCTTGGAGGACAGGTGGCCGGAGCAGAAAGCTTAGTGCTCACACGGGAAACAGAGAGAGAAACTGGAAAGGGAAGGAGGCCATAAACTACCAAAGGCCATCTTTAGGGATGTCCAGCCAGGCCACCACTCCTCCGGAGTCCACTGTTGTAAGCCATGAGTGAGAGAAAACAGCCAGCTTATAGTTTGATTCCATCTCCAGAGAAACCAGCTTTAGGGAAATTCCACCCCCTGCGACCACCTGTAGGTAATGTTGATAAACACAGTCTTTGATCCTTGTAACTAAGCTTCACAGGAATGTCCCGGGGTCTGACCAAATGGCTCACCTTCTTATCTCACCTGAGCTGAGCTACAAAGAGCCCTGGGCACCAGGGTTCAGCACTGTCCTGGTTCAAAGCCCCTGCCTCCCCTTTTAGTGCCACCTTCCTGATATGCATACAGCTTCCTGGTGGGCTTTGAAGGTTAGAGATAGTGTCTGTTAATTACCACATTCCTGTGTGGGTGCATCTGTATTCCTGCCTCCCCAGAGCTCTGTATAAATACCCAGTGGAAGAATAAAGTACGCGGCCTAAAGAGACAAGTTTCTCAGGTCGTCTGTTCTGTGCGTCTGTCTGTCTTCACTGTTCTGTGTGTTTGTCTGTCTTCACTGTTTTGTGTGTTCCGTCTGTCTGTCCCTACTCATTTCAGGTTCCTAAAGAGTCTCAAGCTCTAGTTGCTGTTCCACTGGCCGGGACAGCCCGTGACCTCCCCAGACAGTGCTGCTAACTGACCAAGTGTTCTAATGTATGAGCCCACAGGGGCACTTCTCATTCAAACCACCAGAAGCCCAAAGTTGGAAAGAGCCCAAACGTCCTTGAACAGGATAACAAATAAATTAATTACAGAGTGTGAATACAAGGAAGTCCTACGCAAGATGTAAAGGAAATGTGAAATCTATCATCTATTTATCTATCTATCTATCTATGACAACAAAGTAGATGAAACCTAATGCTCTATTGAGTAAACTAAGTCACAAAATGCACCCAGTGGGATTACAGTATGCAAATCTAAGTGATTAAACAGCATATATACAAAGACATGCTCTAACAGGAAATGTCTACAATAAGAAATAAAAGGAAGGACATGATTGTTACAGACAACTTCTAGAAAAGATCAAGCAATGGTCAGGAATGTACTTGTCACATACAAGTCTTCTGGAACGTGGTGAGGATCTAAATCTCTTAAGCCGGGGGAGTTACAGAGAGTTCTTATTTTTTAGTTAATTGCATTTGACCTCAGACTTGAAGATTATATATGACCAACACAAATTAAAACATGGTGGAGAAAATGTTGTTCCATGGCTTTTCCTGAGATGACATGAGCAATCATTTGTTCATCCCAGAGAAGATACCCATAAAAAACCAAAACCATAATTCTACCCAAGTCATCTTGGTGAACGGGTGAGTTAGTTGGGGCTGCTTTCTTAAGTTTTAGTGAAGGGTCACTTGCAGGAGCACAGATAAATCAAATGAGCCTCATCACTTAAAAGAACCCCAGAAGGGGTGATGGCTCACAGAAGTTGGATTCCTGCATCCTCAGCAGACTGGGGAGTCTTCTTTCCTGAGCAGTCCTTATATAACCTTGGACGGAGGCCTTATTCAGCTAGCAAGTCTCAGGAACTTCCTGAGATTGATTAGTTGTTCATTTCCTGAGCCTTCTAATTTTGCTTACTTTCTGAGTCTTTAAAAAATGTTTATATTGTTGGGCATGGTGGCACACACCTTTAATTCCAGCACTCGAGTGGCAGAGGCAGAAGGATCTCTATGAGTTCAAGACCAGCTTGGTCTACAAATCGAGTTACCGGCCATATGGAGCTACCAGGAGTCCCTGTCTCAAGAAGACCAAAAAAAGGTTTATATTTATTTCTTCAATGTGTGTGCTTGTGTGTGTGTGTGCGTGCGTGTGCGTGTGTGCATGTGTACATGAAAGGTCAGGGGACAGCTTGAGGAAGTCAGTTCTCTGCTTTCTTCACATGAATTCAGGGACTAAACTCAGTTATGAGACTTGGTGGCAAGCACTTTACCTGTTAAGCTGCCAGCCCTACATCTGGAGTCTTTTTTGCTATTGATATTGTTTGCTTTTTTTTTTTTTTTTTTTTTTAAGTGTGTGAGTGTTTGTATGTAAATGAGCCCTCTGTGCAATGCCTGTGCAGGCCAAGAGAAGGACTTGGACACCCAGGAAATGGAGTTATGGATGATTGCTGGCTGTCTTGTGGATTCTGGAAACCAAATCCACATCCTCTGCAAAAACAGCCAGTGCTCTCAACCGCTGTGCCGTTTCCCTAGCACATATTTCCTGGGTCTTAACAAGCCTTCTTCCGGGACAGAATGTTTCTTTTGGAGGAAATTGCTGCACAAAAAATATTAAATGTTTAAGGCAGTGTGACCACTGAAAAAGGGAGAGGAAAACGAAGTAGATAAGCTTGGCTATGTTGATGAGTACTTGAAGGAGAATAAAGGAAAATTAAGCTCGAACTACAGATGTAAGAGCACTGCGAGGGAAACTGCACCGTAGAAACTCAGTCACGTCACGATGTAGATTATTCCTTTGTCTGCACTTTTACTGCATTCCCCTGAAAATTCAATATTCTTTAAATATCTTGACAGCCTACACATAGAAGAGGCAATCTGGGAAACCCTTGGCAGGTTCCTTCCTCTTGAGAGGAACTTAATGTGCACTTTCCAACTCCACGAGTTGAATTTCAAATCCGCCAGCCCCTCATGTCTGAGATTGAACTCCTGCCTTGGTTTCCTTATACAATTATGTTTAGATTAGTTGGTCATACATAGCAATTCTAACCTGTTGATATTTTCAGGTGGCTGCTACTACATCGTTCGGATTTTTTTTCTCTGACCTCATCTGCCTGACAGGGCCACATTACACAGTTGGTATTTCAGTATCCGTAGCCTTTCATCTTCTATTTGCCCACCTTCCTAACAGCCCCTAGCTTCTGGGTCTGCTCCCCAGTTGACACTGGGACCTTTTCCTCCATGGATCTGGCTGGGAGAAGTGTGTTTGATTTCTTTACTTATTTGAAACTCCATTTCTAACTCTCAGAGTAGAAAGACTTTTTCAACTAATAACTGGTGAATGAAAGTTAACTGCTACATATATAAAGAAAGTGATATCGTATCACTTTGATATTCTTATGTTAAAGATGTTAACATTGGGCTGGAGAGAGGGCCTAGAAGTTAATGCTTGCAGAAGACCCAGGTTCAGCTCTCAGCACCTACTTGGCTGTTAACAACTATTGATAACTCCACTTCTGGAAACGGTAGAGAAAAATAAATACACGTATATTCTAAGTCTTGTATCATCATTTTTCAGAAGTGAAGTCACACTTGTCTAAGTATTTAATGCAATTTTTCTTCAAAATGTACTTTTGCAGTACAACTCTTGATAAGAAATGGAAAAGATTCAAGGGTCGTTGCAGCGTCCCTACGTCGTTTCTTTCCCCTTCAATGATGAGGATGCCTTTGTTTGGAGCTTTGGATAATATTTTCCCAGTAAAGCAATCATAAAATAGCATTGTACAAAACATTAAAATAGCTTTAAGTATAAATTCTCCCATTAGAGACTATGGTTTGTAGTGATACATCTGTTTTCACAAATACTGATTATAACAACATTGCATTACTGAGGTTTTTTTTCCTTGTAAATATTTGTTCTAACCAAACGGACTCTAGCTTACTCCCATGAAGTTGCTCTTGGAGCACACTGCTGAGAAACTCCATAGTTTGTGTACTCCAAGTTCTGTCTTTCTTTTTGTAATATGTCTTCTATTCTCTACATCTTTGACCACTGCTTGAGCAGTCAAGTGGGCAAGTCAAGGGATTTGTCAGTTTCCCACCCATTATGATGCTGCATGTGCTGCAGTTGCTAAACTACAATGTTTCCCTCTGACCATTTTCCATGTAAAACTGTAAATCAATTTCCAATTTTATAATTATCTACCTGTATTTACTAATGTGTTACCATTGGCCAAGACCTTTGACTGCAAAACCCTTGTCTATTTCTCAAAACAGCTTAAGCAGAAGGAAATTCTTTTCTTTATTTTGTAATGGAATGCAGGCATTCCTCTGAGAAGAACATTCCACATGCAGAGAAACCATGATGACTCTCATTGATTTTGCTTTCCGTGCATCACTTGGTAAAGACTGATTCTTAGCTGCTTCTCAATAGGCCTAGGAAGATACTCCATGTTCTAGACAAGCAGAACATTCAGTTTGTTTGCTCTCAATCTCTGTTTCCAATTCTGATGAAAGAGAAAGAGACTCTCAACTCCCATCTCTATGCTCCAAGTCTGGTCAATATCAGAGTGCGGAATACACATGGTCGCTGGAAAGGACTTTCTTTGTGCAAGTGTGGAAAGTGGTTGAGAATGTCAACATATTGTTACTTTTCTTGTTGCTGTGACACAATACCTCACAAATGCATTTGAAGGGAAGGGAGCTTATCTGGGTGCACAGAGTGAAGGTACAGTCTATCATGGGGGTGTCAAGGCAGAGGGTACATGAGGCTCATCACATCACATCTTCAGTCAAGAAGCAGAGAGAGACCAGTGTTGGTGCTGTCTGCATTCTCCTTTTTATTCAGTCTGGGTCCTCAGCCTGTGGAAGGGTGCCTCCCACAGTTAGAATGGTCTTTCTACCCTAATTAACCCACTCTAGAAACTTTCTCACAGTCTGTTCTGGGATTTGACTGCTGGGTAGTTCTAGATCCCGTCAGGTTGCCAATCAATATTCACTATCACAGTCAAATATCTTAGATTCGTCTTATGGTAAGGTATCACCTCAGTAACTAAAACTTTCTGTTCTTTTGAGACACAACTCTACTTTTATCACAACCTCCATCTTCAGTTTTATTTAAGATGGAGAATTTGAGAAAGGTACTGATCCTACACTTGTATTTTGTAATAATCGATCCCTTTAAAAGAAAACACAAATGTCTCTCTGATGTGCTCTGTGATTCAGTCAGTCAGGTAACTTTGGCCTATGCAACAGGTAGCTATTCGAAGCTGCCACTCCAGTTCTCACACACTGTCTCACTGAGGTAGACAGTCTGTAGCAAAAGACAGGATTGACTGTTACAAGGAAGAAGTTGTGCCGTGCTCACCTCACACAAAACAATGTACAATGCCTTCTCCTTATTAACCAGGCATTTTCCCTTAGGCAAAATTATTTCACAAGCATATGATAATGAAGGGCTTCAGTCAGACTTTTTGACAAATTGGACATATTGGACAGGTGCCACTATTTTGGAAATAAACAAAAAGATCTTCAACATCACTTTCTCACACAGCAGCCCAGAGAGAAAACACTAATACCATCAGCAGCAAGTGAGCTGCTGAGGAACTTCAGGGACTTTTCTTATGGCCGACAAAGACAAAAGAACAATTAGGTGCTAAAGGAGACTCAAGACTTACAGAGAGCACAATGAAAGCTACTTTTAATCAATAGTGAAGTATTATTGGCAAAGACATACTCCAGGAAACAGAAGTCAGAAGTGCTAGCCTCTTCACCTCTTTTTTTTTACTCATTTTATAAAGTTGACAGTTCAGAGCAAGCACATTTAGGAAAATCAAGCCAAGTTGCCAGTATAACAAAGTAATCTTCCTGAAAAAGCACAGTTGTGTATGTATTACCTAAATTAACACACATTTAACAAAGCAAACATTTTGATGAAATTAAAAATTTGATGTCATAAGGGTATTGATAAATTTAAGAAAAATCATCTTATTTACCACAATTATAAAACTCCAGTGAAATATTTTAGCAACTTATTTTGTTGTATAACATTTAGAAAATGGGTAACTGGTGAAAGTAAGACAACACAGTCAGAAATGTCTGCTTGAGCACAAGTCCCTGTGTTCACCCACAGCACAGAGAAAAAGAAAAATATTTGTTTGAAACCATATCAATAAAAGAAAATGGATTAGAGCACTTATAATAATTTTAAAAAGAAAGAGAAGGAGAGAGAAGGAGAGAGAGAGAAGTACTTTATATATCTGCTGCAAAGAAACCCTATTTGGTTGTGTCTCCCTTCACTGTTTCATATTGTAAGATTTTATGACTTTAATCACTTTAGAGAGTAAAATGCAATCCAATAGCAGATATAAACTCCACTAATTCATATGAGATGTTTGTCAGAACTTTGAGACAGAGGTCATGCTGTATACTTTATGAAAAATATCCAGTAAAGAACACTCATGTGTCCTTTGCCCAGCATAACTCATGTGTGCTCGGGGCCAAACAGAATCAAGGTGCTGAATCGCAAATAAGCATTGTTTAATTATGGGTTCTTGGCAACCATGCAGACAGATTCTGATAGGATTCAGAGGAAACTCTACCTGTGTCTCACATCCTAAATGTATTATTCTTACCTTTGGGGCTTAAGATACTGAAGTTTGAATTCATACTGCTTTCAGTTTCAAATGCTGGACAATGTTAGACTATTTTAATGTTTGAAATGAAAAAGTTAATTCCCTCTTCCCTAGTAGTCTCACTGTAGGACAGCTGACTCAGCTCTACCTTGGCATAGAAATCTAATTCTCATTAACATGATGGTAAAATGAGAGGTTTTAACAAAAACACGTTATCTTTCTTTTAAATGGTGTTATTACTGCTGGGAAGCCATATTGGATCCAATTTTCCCTAACTCTGAAAGACATTCTGCCATAAAACTGCATTATCTTCCTACCTGACCTGAACTTTTTAGAACTAGAATTCTTATTCTGGACAATAGCATTATTCCAGTTGCAAATAATCAAATTTTCTCATAGGTAAATTACTTTGCTCACAGGTAAAGGTCTTTAGAAGACTATTGGTATTTGTAGTCAATGGTTTCTATGCTAAATTAGAAGGTTGTTGTGAGAAGTTAAGGCCCATGTGTCCATGCCAGGGTAACACTTAGAACAATTAGAAATCGACAAATATGTAAGGGATAAGTGAGAAATGACCAATGGTCTGGAAAGAGAAGGTGCCCCTTTGTTTCTCCTTAGTTTGTCAGTGATATCATTTAGAAAGATAAAATGAATTTGAGTTGACTTTATATCTCAGCCACAGAACAAGAAGACCAGAAAATTGCACACTTAAAAGGTATCTGATGTTGAGATCCGGAGTAAAGTCTGGGTTGAATGCAGAGGAGTTACTCACAAAGCATTCAAAATGGAGCTTCATTATTATGAAAATATATTCACAGTAGAAGGGGATAACCCAACCACTGGCAACATTTCAGTAAGTGAGAGCACATCAGTGAAATGAAAAATATGGCCATGGGAAATACACATTTTAGTCTGTTACCAGATCTTTCCTTCGGGGTGTTTTAGCGCCTGGGGACATAGTACACTGTCTTTTCCTTGCTTTAGTGCCTCAGAAGTGACTATTGCCTGAGTTCTATATAAGTCACAATGTCAGAGTTTTATTGTGTGTCCCTTATATGGCCTCTTCCTCCAGCCCAGCACTTCCTTATTGACAGTGAGGTATGACTCATCACAAGACTTTCTTAATCACCTGCCTGCAGAGGATTGAACATCCCATGTTATGAGATATGCACCTACAGCAAAGATCAACAAATATTGCCTTTCCATGCTCCATGATGCACAGTCTTAAGGTTCCATAAGGTCAGTACCCAGTTGAGATTAGCAGCAGCAAAGCGGATGACAAACCTTTATATTGGTTCTCTCTCCTCTCTTCTGTCACCCCACTCTTCTCTGCTCCTCCTCCCTGAAATCATTTTCTCTAAAGATGTAATGATAACATGTAAGATCTGCTTTCTGAAAAAAAAAAAAAAAGCAGCTTGGACTGGTCCTGGAAAGATGACATTCAGACCAGGATTTGGGAGTTAAATACCCAGTTATTGAAGAGCAGCATATATTTTGGCTTCACATGGTAGAAACAGCAGTGAACGTTCAAACTCTTTCCCCAGAAACAGATTCCTCCACAGCCACCCATCAGGTTACACCCTGTAGATTCTTTGATCATCATTGAATTGACTGAGCATCAAACTGGTATGATAACTAAAGAGGACGTTACTTTGTCTTGATGAGGAGGAAGTGGCAAAGCATACTAGATGCTTGAAAGGGACTGGAAGCAAGCACCATGAGTTCTGAAAAGCCAGTCACACTGGTGACGTTTTCACCACTGTGACTGATATTCGTGGACTTTACAGTAAAGTATATGATTATCGTTTGAACCTCATACCATGAAGAAAGGAAAAAAACACTTTGTACGCTTCATTTTTCATAAGTGGCATATACTTTACTTATGCTGAAACACATTTATCTGGAGCTCAAAGGTTTACTAATCTTGAATGCCAGTCAGTAAAAGTGGAATCTCTAGCAGGTCAGGCTTCCTTGGTGCATGCTGTCCTGTTACTTGGACCACAGGCAACAGCGATGTCCATTTCAATAACGATGATGTAGTAAGTCTCAAGAGTGTTGGCCTCTTACGGTTCTGTAGCATTACTAATCCTCCATCGGCAAACTACTCTCTGATAAATAGTTTCCAGTGTGCCTGGGCCCTTGTAGTGCCTAAGTGTATAATGACAGTTTATGAAGTGACTATGACCTGGATCCACCCATCATAAGCAAAGCTGAGTCATATTGCAGGTCAAAAGAGTAATATTTGGTTTCATGATACAAGTGTATTTGGGGGTTTGGGTCTAAGTGGTTCCTGGAAGCATGGGTAACAGGGGATCGGAATTCCACATGCTCCGCACTGTGCGGGTGTCCTTGCTGTGTCACCTACGGCTATATAGGAGTTTCATTTTTTTTAATTAACAGGCAGAATAGAAATGAACCTGATCCTGTTGGCGTAGGTTAGCATATTTCTATTGAAAAATGAACCACTGCCATGTTGAAGCTCAACTAGACAGTGGCATATAATAAAAAAAAACACTGGTTTCTTTAACTGTTAATATTAACAGCATTAGATTAGCCACTGTGCCTAAAGGCAGAATGCCCTGAGGACCAATACCCAAGGATTTCCAAACAGTGACAGTGGTTGGTGTGGTCAGTATATAGCCAGCAAGGAAAGTATTGGGCTATTGGAACCCTAGGAGACCTGGCTAGAACAGGTGTGAGAGCTGCTTCAAGCTCTCCCAGACACTCTGACTCTTGTCCAGTAGTCATTTAGGTACTAGACATGTGGGTGCTGACTAACTTTACATAGGCACAACCTGGGCAATTCATGCCCATTCTGTGTTTCCATCATCTTCTGTCTGGAACTTAATTACTGAGTCCAAGTTTGAATGCAATCAGACTAATGCATAATGTAGAGGCAATTATACCGTGTGGTAAACTGTCCAAGAGGAACTGGAGCCAGGTTTAAATGTTCTCCCTTTTCCTCTAGACAAAATTTTCTAACACAGAATATAGAATTTTTCATAGGATGCACCCACCCAAGGCCAAGTTGTCAGGACCCATGTCAGTCAGCTTGATATCCATTGCTATAAAAGCTTTTCCCTTCCTTGATTTCTTCTCTTTTGACAGTTCCATTGCTCTGGTCTCTACCTTTTTTGTCTTCTTTTATTGTTTGAGAGCATCCTACATACCTATAAGGTGTTTTGATCAAATCTACCTCTACTCCCTCCCCAAACATCTACTTTTTGGAAACCTACAGCAAAGTACTTGGGGAAATCATTGTGTCATAAAGCTATGTCGTGAAAACAGGATTATGTCAGAATGATCCCAGCTTTATAAAATTGTTGACTAGAAAAATAGTAACTATATAATAAAAATACTAGGACATTTAATGAGTGTCAATACTGGGAGCAGGATTACAAAATGTTCTTGACGTTTTACATTCCATTGTTCGGACACCTCTCAGCATGCACGTGTCTACATGAAAAACCTAATGCAATTAGATGGGAACTCCTGTGTGCATGCTTCTAATAGTAAGGGGTCCGAGGGAGTCACAGTCGGGTATGCTGTAAACCAAATTTCATGGGACGGAAGTGTGTATTTCAAAACCCAAGATGACCCAGTGTGAGAAACTAGCAAAGGGATGAAGCCAAGGCCTTCAGGAAGTTGTGTATTCTGTTTCTGAATAGCTCCCGGTGGCAGATGATGCCTGGAACCAGGCCTCTGGGCGAACGTCTAGTGATGAAGAAAGCAGATCCAAGTCTATATAAATAACCACACTGCTTAAATTTAGTTTTGAAGAAAACATGAGTTGTGAAAACTTATTTATTAGAAGCCTACTATACTGGGAGGGAAGGAAGTAAAAGCCTTCCCAAGGAAGTAGCACTTAATTCGAGATTTACAAGAAGCAGGATCCATCACTAATGGGGTAAAGGAACTTAAGTAAATACTTCAAACAGACAACTATCTACTATACTGTTAGGGAAAGTTATGTGAGGCCTGTTGTCTCTGGAGCCGAGAATTTGCCTTTCTTTTGTTTCCTGGTCTACTCTAGCACCTGCGAGAGTGCCTGGAACATAATAGATGAATAAAAAACTTTTCTTGGACGAAGGGGTGAATATATTTTAGGATAGTTCTATAATTTGGAAAACCATGTACCAACAGTATCAGGACAGAAGGAACCATACAGAAAGTAAACAGACGGAAGCAAATACTCAGTTCATGGAAAATGTAATCAAGAAAGCAAAGATACTGCCGAGCAAGATTGTTCAGAATCTCAATTCTCAGAACCCAGCAACTTATTACAGGTCATGGACTAAAAATTTGTACCACCTCTATGTATGTATCTAGCAATAGATGATGCTTTGTAGAAATGGCCTCAACCTTGGCGATTCCATTTACCTCTACGTTAACTTGAGCAACGTAGCTTATGAGTAGCTCGGGCTTATGTGAAATGCCTCTCTTGTTTTTGTCCAGTCTGACAGTGTGACCACGGACCAAGACAGGGCTTTATTATTGCATAATTCTTAAATCACTTCGCTGGACTGTTTGACTTGGCTGGAAATTAAAAGCTTAGCACAAACTTACTGTGGTGAGTGATTGAGGACTTGCCCTGTCTCCTCTTCTATGACTGTATTGTCCCTGCTAAAGAGCTGCCACTCCCAGAGTCAGTTTTCTAAGTGCCTCAGTCCTTGCAGTAGAAAGAAAGGGAAAATTGGAACCTTGCTTAAATTATTGTTTGTTCTTTCAGACTTTATAATCATCTAAATGAGAATTTCCTGTTTTAACCATCTAATCTTGCTGTCTGTAAGTGAATATGGTATAATTTAAAATATTTATTCTGTTAATTAGTATTCTTTGCCTTTCACATGAAAAATTGTAAATACCAGTATAAAATACCATTATAATGATCCATATAAAAAGTGGAAGACAGCAGTGTCTTTAACTCTTTCTTTGATGAGCCCAGTACATGAACAAGGGGAGTTGTTCCTAAAGGAAACATTGCATCAAACCCAGTGTTAGCCTTCCGTAATCTACTTGAATGTGTCCACTACAAATTTACTTGCTGTCAATAGCCTATTTTCTATTAACATTTCTTAATTAATTACTTTGTTCGAGATACTGAGCTGCCAAACAATATCAACAAGGGAAGTGCTGTTTTCTTGATCCGTAAGTGAAGACTTCCATGAATGAGCTGCAGCATGAGGTCGTTTGCCTGGAACCACCCAGCAGGTATATATGTTTGAACTGTGTTGTTTTTCATGTAACTACCTTTCACTGCACAGGATTTGGGAATATTCCAGGAGTGAATTTTGTAGCTAGTTAAATAAAGCATATTCTCCCAAACCACAAGAGCTAAAGGTAGTTCCTTTGTACCCTAATGTAGAGTCTATGTGGGCAGAATATTGACCCTTTCTCCATGGAGGGGGCAATGAGACCAGCAGCACCAGGAACACACGGCTGCAGAGGCAAGGGAGAGTCTATCTCAGTGCAAGTATCCTGTCCCCTACTGCCATGGACCACAGGGCTCATTTCTGCAGCACACTCACCAGGAGCTATCGCTGTATCGATGCTGGAAAATCAGACAAGTCAGTTAAGTCAAAAGTGCCAAGAAGCTCCCCTGCTGAAGGAACTACTATGCTGAAAGCACATTTTCCCAACAGAAAGAGTTAAAATAAATGTCAGGTGTGCTGAACATTGAAGAAAGCAAAAAGGATTCTGAGGTAGATATTTGGTTACAGATTTTTCTTTTTTATGTTGTTGTTGTTTTGGTTTTTTGTTTGTTTGTTTGTTTGTTTTTGAGACAGGGTCTCACTCTTTAGCCCAGAGAGACCCAGAACTCCAGGTAGTCTGGGCAGGCCTTGCATTCACAGGAATCCTTCAAAAGCACTTTGTCTCCAAAGTGCTAAGATTTACAGGTACAAACTCTCAAGCCCAACTTGTTTTCATTACTTATTGATTATGACTCAACATACTTCTGTAGCCTACTTTCCTATTAGTTTTGAAAATGTAATTAATACTATTTACAAGTGCACAAAAAGTACTTAATGGTTAAGTAGAGATTATCCCCTAGGTAGAAAAGTATTTTAAAATTATTATTTTTAACTCATTAAGTGTCTGAATGAAGTTTTGTAGTATACAGTTATCAGGAGTAAGGTCCTGGGTTCAATTTCCACCCAAACGAGTAAGGTCCTGGGTTCAATTTCCACCCAAACAGAAGCAATCCACCCACATACTCTATACTAATGACTAAGAAGCAAAAATCATATGGCCTAAATAGACTCAGAAAAAAATCTGTAAAAGGCAGTATCTCTGGAGAAATGACTCAGTGGTTAAGAGCTCTGACTATTCTTGCAGAAGAGCTGGGCTCAGTTGCTAGCACCTACATGACAGCTCACAACTGTCTATAACTCCAGATCCAGGGAGTCTGATGCCCTCTTTTGACCTCTTTGGGCATTGAACACACAAATGCACTTATATACATTCAGGCAAAAACATTTGTAGACAGAAATTTCTTTTAAAATAATTTCTCTCCATCTCAAAGCTCAAATATATTTTAACAGGTTTTCTAAGAAGAGAACACAGTCACAGAAATGCCTAGATCAGAAGTTCTCAACTTTAATCTATGTTTAGTGAGTTTATGGAAACACAGATATACAGGAACATTCCTTTTCTTCAGGTTTTTTGCTTCAGTAGGTCTGGATGTGAGGCTCAACCAAACTAAGAATGAATGAAGAAACCATATAGAAAGCTTTATATTTTATAAAGTAAAAACCAATAACTAAAAAAAAAGTTTGACTATAGGTCTCCTACATGGATGAAGAATGCTGCTCTAGGAAGCTATAGGTTTCTTAATGAAAATCTTAACGGCAGCTGTGAGATACCACCCTAGAGTTGTTGGTCTTGGAGCCCCCATAGACCCCCCCCCCACAAGCAATATAAGCTATTGCCTTTGCTCTTAGTTGCCCACCAGAACTAGAGGGTAAGATTCTATTGCTGCAGTCACCTCATACCACAAGGAAGTCAGGTTGGAAATGAGTGGACGCTTCCTCCCTGCTGGCTCACTTTCATAGTGTAATCAAGTACAGCAGACTGCTGAGGGAGGATTGCTGTCAATAGTGTTACCCAGGTGTGGACCCTGTGCGCTACAGTACTGACCTGCCAGGTGGATAGACCTACTGGTAAAGTAGTGATATGGCTATTGGGAGAGGTAAACAACCACATTTTTTTTTGAGACAGTCTCCCTATACCTCCAGCTGACCCAAACTCTATATATAGACCAGGCTGGCCTTGAACTCACAGAGATCTGCCTACCTCTGCCTCCCACTTGCTGGGATTAAAGGTGTGCACCACCACACTTGGCTCCAACTACCTTTTTAGACCTACTCCAGAGAGGAAACATATGCCTAGTGCTGTAAACCTGTCTGATGGCTTACGGCTGGGAGTTCCCAGGCCTAGAGTAGAACGTACTACTTACGTTGCTGCTGTTCTGGTGGACATGCCGCAGACTGCCTTCCAAATACTTATGTTTATACGCGTAGACCAGTGCTACTCTCTGCCTGAGTCAGTGAAACTTATTATTGCAGACTCTTAACAGGCCAAAATCCTGAGAATAAGTGACTGCTACGTGTGCGCCCAGACATCTCTATCAGCACCCTCTGGGACACAGGGAACATGAAGGAACATGCTGGGGCAGAAAGACTGTAAAAGTGTAAGGAAAGGGAGCTACTCTGAGACTGTCCTCCGCACAACCGTCGCAGTCACGGCCACACGGCCACTGTGGCTCCCTGCCAAGACCAGCTTAAACAGAACCCCAGAAGAGTCACTGCGGTCAGAGGAGGAGTTGGGGATCAGGAGGAACAGAGGATGGGTGAGAGAGGGAAATGGAGACATGATCATAGTGCAGCTGTATTCATGTACGGAGTTGAAAGCAAAACTATTAAGAAATAATCAAAACCTTAAAGCATTTCTAAGAATAGAACCAGGCTGTTCTTTGAGAACTTCTACCAGACCCTCAATCATGAAATGATGAAAGTATTTACTCTTAGGTGGAGATCAGGATAAAAATCTCCACATGTAACTGATCACTCCTAGACCCTAGGAAGCTAAAGATAAGTATTTAAGAATATTTGACACAGTACTGATAGTCACAGCAATATGACACACAAGATGAGTTTCTATCAGTGAAGAATAAACTTTGAAAAACTCACATAACAAACAATATGAAACGAAGCATCTACAGCGATGGGACATGATTTTGAGTAAAAATGTTGAATTATAAAATAAAATTGTGGATGTTTTGAAGACTTACAAAGTAATATAACACAAATTAATTCAACACATGCAATATATCAAAGATATTATAGTCAAAGTAGAGGTTACTCATTAAGTTCAGAATACTGGTACATTTGGAGGACAAGAGAGGAAGCTCGGGTGCCCATTGGAAACCTAGCGTAGTTCCTTAATATATTACTTGAGTCATCATAAGCGTAAGTTGGCAGAGTTAGTGTAACAAACTAATCAATTTTTTAGGATTATTCTGTATTGGTGGTGATGATTCAATGTACTTTTAGAAAATCTCAGCTCTTTGGGAAAATTCAATGAAGTACAACCCTTCCATAAACACAAAGGCTGGCACGGGTCCCTAATAAAAATTGTTACCATATTATGTTAAACTTCTGGTAGTTGTGTTAATCAAGTTGCAAGAAAATGTCATTCCCTTAAAGGAAATATTTGGTTTCACCAGGCTGTAAATCAGTTTTAGCTATCCTAAGTCACTGGTGCACCTGAAACCCAGAGCCTGTTTCATAATAACAAACGGCAGATAAATCAGCTCAAGTCGCAGTGGTTTGGCTGTCCTCTGTAAGACACACAGTTAATATTAAAATACTCAATAGCACCTGCTTAGCATGTTTGCCTCCATGAACAATTTCCAGGTTCTTTGTAAGATTGCCAAGTATTTTCAAATGAGTCCCCTGGGAAAATGACCTATCAGTAATGTTCCTGCATTTTCTCAGGCTGATAGGAGAACAGTTCTTTGATCATGCTAACTGAGGGTTGCGCTTCTTAGTTTCTGGGCACAGAGGCACCTTATGCTTGTGCAGCAAGGCAAAACTTTGTGCCAGCACTGGATGTTTTTATGTCTTACATGAAGCTAAAAGCTGAAACTGTGATCTGTGGGTTGGAGGAGGAGAGAACATCTTAGTGCTTTAAAATCATGCTAGGCCTTTTTAGTTTTATCTTTTGAAATGCCAGTAATTTCCTCTCCCTTCCCTTTTTGTTCTCAACTAACCCCTTTCCTCTTCTAGCCAGTTCCCCCACCCCCACCCCACACACACTTTATACAAATTTACAAAAGGATAGGTCCTCCAGGCAGGGAAATATTTTATTTCTATCACCGGAAGTAAACTGATAGCATGTAAATAACCATGTACAATAAACTGAGATAAAATTATCTTTTTTCTTTATGCTTGGAGACGTGGAGAACTAATGTTATTTAAAAGGATCATGTTCAAAAATGATGGAGAACACAGGAAAGGATTTCACATCAGCAAATCTTGGAGGAAAAAATTATTTGCTATGGGATGGTGTCAGGTTTCTTTTTCTATGGAGAGCAAAATTTCCACTAATCCACATGAAAGTAGAATCCAGATATCTGTGACACATGTTCTCCTCCCAGGCTGAAGAACAAATCTGTCAAATTAACTGTAACTTTCATTTCGTTAGGTTTAATTTTCAGATTGAATTACCTGGTACCATCAGTATCTTTGCATTAAAAATAAATCAATTATACTCTTCAAAATGGTTTGACTCTAGTGCATCATAACAGCTTTGAAAACTAGCTTTCCTGCTTGTAAAATGTGGCCATTTTCTCCTAGAGAGTAAATTACAAAGATCAGTTCTGTGAGGAAAAGAGCTGATGTCTTACAGGAAAACTCAAACATTTTCAGGAGTTTAGGGGTAAAGGAAATGTGATCATAAAGTTCGTGGAAGTGTGGTCTGTTGGATTTGGCATGAGCAAGGATGCTCATGAACCCATTCTATTTCTTTTTAAAAAGCTGCTAACACTGTGCCAGATAAACAAGACGCACATCTTTGGTGGTTCTCAAATAAAAGCTGGAATAATAACAGAATGGAATCTTGTTGGAGACAGCCCTTAGAAATTACTTCAAAGTGCAGGCTGGACCAGGTTCTTAAGTAATTTAAGGAAGTTACTCAATTTCAGCCTTGATTTCCCCGCTTGATAACATTGTAACACCAGGTTTCTACTGGGAACCCTAATCACAGTAGTTAACCATTCCTGTGTTTCCATGAATACCTTAAATGTCAAGCAAGCAAACAGACTTGCACAGACCACTGCCCCACCTTCTCATGAGAGTACCTGGTTCTGTACTACACAGACATAAAGAATGCTAGGGTTTTTTCCTTTCTGTATTTATCTATATAATGTTTAATATTGGTATGGTGAATTTGGTTCATATTTATTTATTATTTATTTTTTACTGATTTATGTTTTACTTTCAGATAACATATAACATTTCCACTATCAGAGTCTTGTGAAAAATTTCTTTTGAATTCTATCAATAGAAAATTATCATTTTTAGCACAAAACCCTCCAGATTATTATAATAGAAATATCATATGGGTTGCTTTGTATGAAACATAAATAACTCATAACTCACATATTGGTAATTTGCACATTTTACTTTATAGTTTATGGTTTTAGAATTTTAATGGGAATAAAATTAGAATTAATACAATTTTTACAATTTTAAGCATATTTCAACATTTTAAAATTTCAGGTACTAACACATTAGGCACAACTTATCCAAAAATTACAACTACAATATCTATTTTTTCTTATGACAGCTACTCTACACATAGCCATGTATATAAGAACATGTGATTTACAGAACATCAACAGCCTCCTTGTAGCCATCATCTAGCTTATGCAGGGCTCTGTTGGTATCGTAGAAGTCTCCTGTGTGCCACTCCCAAATGACCCACTGTCCTTGTTGCACAGGTACCATAATCAGACCCTTGTGGTCAGCATTTCCCTGTTTCCTTAGGAATTTGTCCCCATGCATGTATTTTAAAACTATACTTCTTTAACTTTGCGCATCAGAAAGTTCATTAAAATGGAATCATTCTGTTTCTTTTATTCAATCTAATTTGATAGACTCCTTTCATGTTTGTGGATAGCTATGATTTCTTAATTTTCAGTGTAACATGACACTATAATGCATGCTCTATTGACTCTAAAGTATTTAGGGTAGTTCCTTTTAGGCATCTGACTTTTTAAAAAAATTTTTAATATGTATGTGTTATGCCTGCATGCGTGTAAGTGCACACCCATGTCATGAGAGCCTACAGAGGACAGAAAAGGGGATCTCCCCTGGAACTGGAGTTGTGGATGATTGTTAGCCACCAGGTAGGTGCTGGGATTCGAATCTAGCTCTTCTGCTAGAAAACCAGTGTTCTTAACCACTGATCCATCTGTCCAGCCCTGACCTCTGACATTTTTTATAGCATATATTTTCTGTATTATTTTAAGGAAATTCTGAGGTTATAAAATATTTTTCTATACGACCTCCTAATTTTTTTACGTTATTTTTCACATTGGTAGTAATCCAATTTCATTTTTGCCCATGTGCTTAACAGTCGCCCTAGTTCCACTTATTGAATGGTCCAGATTTTCACTGTTGTTTCCCAGTATCTTTTGGGCAATAATCCCAGTGTCTTTTTTTTTTTTTTTTTCTTGTTTCTTTATTCTTCATTTGGCATGCAGCTTCCACTGGATTCAACTTTCTGGTCATCTGATCAGTACAACTCTGTCCTAACTGACTACCAGAACATTTAAATTTGTCTGGGTCAAGTTTGCCCACTTGTTCTTCACAAATATCTTGATGATTTTGATCTTCTATAGCTCAATAATTTTTTTCATTTATTTTGCCAAATTTCATTAGTGAGGAAAACTTCAAATGTAAATGTACCAATTTAAAGGTCAATTAGAATAAATTAACACACAATATTGAATCTTTCAGTGTTCTAATATATATGCCCCACTATTTAGGTTGAATGCAAACATGTTTCAGTAGAATCATTTTTTGTTTTGTTTTGTTTTTATGAGACAGCTGGTCTGGAACTCACTATGTAGACGGGACTGGCCTCAATCTTACAGGGATCTACCTGCCTCACCCTCCTGACTCCTGGGATTAAGGGAATGTGCCACCATGCTCAGATAACGTCTGCCAATGCACAGTGCTGCCTGCCTGCTCCTCTACTCAGCTATCTTTCTTGTTGCTCTTACACTGATCAGAGCCCAGATCACAAAACAGTGCCACCCACCCTCAGGGTGGGTCTTCCCACTTCAATTAACAATCAAGACCACCCCCCACAGACATGCCCACAGACCAGCCTGGGGAGAACAATTTCTCAGTTGAGATGGTCCTCCCAGGTGACTGTACACTGTGACACACTGACAATTAAAACTAACCATCATAGAGGAGGGGAGTTATTAATTTGATGCTTTATTTTTATATTGAATGCATTCATATTCACCGCCTAAATTCAAGTAAACCTTGTGGTCTTTGGAATAATATAAATTGTTAATGTTTCATTTTGGCCTCTTCACATTTATATTCATTAGAAGGATGGATTTGACTTTTCTTTCTGTGCGCTTTCTTTGTTTTCGTAGGTTATAGCGTCTAGTCGCTTACATGACGCAGTAAATGTGGCAGGAGGATATTTGTCTTTTTCTATATTCTCAAGTAGTGAATGGCTTGAATGTATAGCATGATATGGCAGAAATGTTATTCAGAATTGCTCAGTGAAGATCATCTTCTGTCTCCAACAAGCTTCTTCTCCCATTCTCTTCCAAGAACAGAGTAGGCAGACAGCAATGAGTACAAATGGCAAGTACTTTGTCGATTTGGGATTAACAGGTTTTAAATAGGATAAAACAAAACAGATTGCCATGTGAAACTGAAATGAAACAGGTCAAGAGCTGTTAAGCTATGAAAAATGTTACAACTTCAGGAAGCATTACAGCTGGAAAGCTCCTGGGCCACCTCGATGTCAGGTGAGAGCAGTCTCTGGCAGGGTTTGTCTGCAGGTCTGGAGTAGCTGGTCTCAAAGCCTGGAGCTGCAGGCCTCTGGAACAGCAAGGCTTAGAGGCTACAGGGACAGAATTCCCCCTTTGCATCCCAAATTAATGTGGAGTCTTGGAGTCTGGCTCTGCTACCCTTTGTGGAGCCTTTGCTCTGGGCTTGAGACTACTTGCTGTGAGGAAGTATCAGGAAGCTCTGTATAAGGCAGGAATGGCGAGGAGGGGGTGCCTCTAACAATTACCTCTAACAATTTCACCTACCAACCTGTTGCTTTTTACTTATGACACACAGCTAGGCTACATTTCCCTGCTTCCTGAGCTATGGAGGGCTAGGTACTAAGCACAGACCAACTTACTATAATCTGCACAACTCAAAAAACTATGTGACAGTGTTATTTTTGGATGACTATGGATGAAATACCTGGCAGAAACAACTTAAGGAAAGGTTTATTGGGGCTCATGTTGTCAAGGGGTCTCAGATCTTTGCAGAATGGAAGGAGGGCGTGGAAGAGTGGATCGATAGGAACTTGTAACTGAGGGTCCTCAGAGCTTGCTGGGGACATTCCAGGGAAATTGCATGTCAAAGTGCTTTGTCTCATGAGATATTCATATCTAATGCTTTTTAAAATTTTGCTTATTTTTATTTTATGTGTATGAATGCTTTGCTTGCATGTCATATGTAAGTGCACCTGTGGAGACAGTGCTTGCTGAGGCCAGAAGAGGGCATCAGATCCTCTGGACCTGGAGTTATAAATGGTTGTTAGTTGCTAACAGCCCCCTAAGTCCTTTTTCTTACAAATCATGATTAATGTGTACAGGAGTGCAACTGAACAGGAGGAATAACTTAAATTTCTTTAGCATGGTATGTACTGCAAACCAGTAAGGAGGTACTAAATGTTTCTTACACAAAGAAATGAATGGTGTGTTTGAAGTTATGGATATAAGAATTATCCTAAGCTAATCATTACATATTACATAAAGAACTGAAAAAAATAATCTAATTATGATGATCATGTAGAAATAAGTATATGTTAAAATTATACATAAAGTATAATAATATATATAATAATAAAAATACTTTGGATTAAAAGCTATATATAAATAATTTGGCAGGGCTGGAGAGATAGCTCAGAAGTTAAGAGCACTGGCTGCTCTTGCAGATAACCCAGGTTCAGCTCCCAGCACCCACATGGCAGCTAACAATCATCTATAACTCCAGTTCCAGGGGATCCAATATCCTCTTGTACCCTCTGTGGACTTTGCATACATGGGTATAGTTAGATGCAGACAAAACAATCATACACATAACATAACAATAAATAAATAATTTTTAAAAAGAATTAGAAGCAATAGAAGTCATACTTAATGAGTGACTGTGAATGTATCATATTTAGTATGATTTAATATAATTTATATATTTATATATTTACTGTAGTTTATATTTATATTTTATACTTTATAATTTAAATATAATTTGATATATTTACATATTTTATAGAACTACAAGTGAAGTTTTTAAATGAATTCAAATGTTAACTAATATAAATTTATACTTCTAATGCCAAAAAGAAATAAGGAAACAATAAAAGATATGTAATTATAGAAAATAAAGTCTCTGGGACTAAAGAGATGGCTCAGTGATTAAGAGCACTGACTACTCTTGCTGAGGACCCAGATTTGAATCTCAGCATCCACATGGCGGCTAACAGCCATCTGTGACTCTAGTTCCAAGGGATCCAACACCTTATTCTGCATATTGATCATAAGTCCCGGCGTCGTCATCGTCGCCGCCCCCAGACCTCTGGAACATGAGCCCGCTCCTTCCCATCCTTCCATGCGTTTCCACTAGACTTCCCCTCTGAAGTCATCAGTTAGTTGGCTGTCAATCACATTTGGAAGCCTGTCCCTCACAGCAGAGAGAGAAAACTGCTTATCTATACCACACTGGGCACTGCATGACATGGGTGCACTTACATACACGCAGGCAGTACACTCATACACATAAAATAAAAATGGTAATAATAAAAGTTAAGAAAGAAAAAGTCACTGAGAATTTTATTTGGAACTGACGAAAATGTGGCTGTGGGAGAGTATTTAGGTTCTTCAGACATTTTCTTGCAGGTATCAAAATGGCCAAAAACACAAAGGGAAACAGTGGTCACTTTTATGCTCATCCACCCATGGCCGCTTCTGCCTTGCTGCATGCAAAATTTATAAAGGTAAGAGCATTACAGAAATTAAAAGTGCTCCTGCTTCGGGAAGTGTCTTCTGTTATGTTCCAGCCAGAGAACTAAAAAGTTGTGTTTGGACTGGAATGATGGCACTTTCATGGGGCTGTTCTTCTGATGGTTACTTTGGCCTAATCTGAGCTCCAAGACAGCGTCTGAAGAGAAAAACGGTTACAGAAGACCTCAAGATAACAATATCCTTACAGAAACCTCAGGTACTGCTAGTGCAAACTTTGCCTTTTCCATTAGCACTGACATCCAGCTGGAAGCATCGTTGGATAAGGGGTGAAATGAATCTGTGAGAGACGGGGCTAATATGTGCAGGGTGGAGACAGATGTGGCCTCCTCGGTTCCTTAGCTTGGCTGGTATGGAAATGGGTTGGGAGACAGTATGGACACTGGTTATGGACAGTGTTTGGAATATTATGGATATAGAAGAATTAAAATCTATTCCTACTGCTTTTCATGTGAGTCGTTGTTAAGCAATATTTCTTCAGTTCTAAAATGGGCTACCAGTAGGCTTAGGTTCTTCAGTGAATCACAGGAAGGAGCAGTAGGATAAAAGATCATTTTAAATAGTAAAGGGCACACAAAGAATGATTATATGACCATGTTGCTAGAGGTCCCACTGGCAATAAGATTGCTTTGTGAAAAACTGGCTTTAAAAGTTTTGTAAGAACTATAGACACATCTAAATATAATAGTAGATAGTCTCAAGGTGAGCCAAATAAATAGAATCAGTTATTTTGTGGTAGTCAGCTGTGTAGTTTAAATATACTCTAAGCAATGAACCAAGATCGATATTCTTTTCAATGTGACCTATTCCAAATGGCCAGAGAGCTGATCACTCCATGAAATGCTGATATCGACGTGCTTTAGTAACTGGCTCAATACTAAAAATAAAAATGTCCATTGTCCTCATCAATGACAACACATGTCCTCTAGTGCAAATCAAAGAACCAAGAGCCTGTTAATATTCAGATGAGTTTGCCCTTTGATTACAAATTACCTCTTTCTATAATTTTGGAATGGAATTGAATAAATTTCATTCATTCAGGAATGTTTGTAGAGTGATTGTGAAGGATTAGTACATATGCTGTAAAATACCAGAAAAGACTTCCTCACTACAGAGCACAATCCTCTGTGAGTATATAAAGTTCATGGGTAAAATTGAATAGATGCACACAGCATACAGAAATACTGTAATTATGGTTAAAAAATTACCCTTAAATTCTCATTAAAGCTAAATAAAAGTTTTTAAATAATTGCAGCTATAAGCCAGGCACGGGGGCACACGTCTTTAGCTGCAGCACTGGAGGCAAAGGCAGACAGATCAATGTGAATTCAAGTTCAGCCTGGTCTATGTAGTGAGTTCCAGGCCAGCTGGGCCTACAGGGAGACCCCATCTCAAAAAGACCAAAAAAAAAGTACCTGTAAACAGCTGCTATTTATAACATGAAAGATGTGCTTTGTGAAGTCAAATATGTAGTCTATTATGAGAGAGACACACACAAATGAATAGTGTTCACATATGACTGAAATTAAGCTTAGATTGATTGCTAAAGCTGAAAGATGCTTCATTTAATCACCTGGGTCTTAATAAACAAAATATAGAACATGTAAATAGAAATTAGAAAGGAATCAGAATTTTCTACCACTCCCCTCCCGGAACCAAAAACCAGTGAAACACAAAGGAATATAACAGGAGCTAAAAGGAGACGTGAGGAGCTACAAGACCAAGGGGAAGGACTGGCTATAGAGCAACCGTAAGTCCTCCTGCCAGTGAGTATTGTCAGTAAACGAGTTTGAGCTCTATAATCGAAGAATACAGAGGTCTGAAGGGTTGTTTGTTTTTTAATAAGATATTTCTTTATGCTGTCTACAAAGCCTCAGATCAGATTTAGTCGAGGGAGCCTCAACCGGGGAATTTCCTCCATTGAATTGGCCTGTGGCCCTGTCTGTGGGGTATTTTCTTGGTTGTTGAGTACTGTGGGAGGACCCAGACCATTGTGGGTGGTGCCACCCCTGGACAGGTTGTTCTGTTTTGTATAAGAATGGCTGAGCCTGGGCCAGTGGAGCAAGCCAGTAAGCAGCATCCCTCCATGGCTTGTGCTCCAGCTCCTGCCTCCAGGTTCCTGCCCTGAGTTCCTACTTCAGTGATGAACTGTGACTCAGGAGACGGAAGCCAAATAAATCCTTTCCTCTCGAAGTTGGTATTTGTCAGAGTGTTTTGTCATGGCAATGGAAGGCAAACTAGAACATCATTCAAATGGTAATGAAAGAGGAGCAAAAGTGACCATAATTAAGTGTATGAAAAAACATCAACAGAAATGAAGGAAGAAATAAGCAGTAATGCACGGGGTTAAATGTTAATACCTCTACTTTCAATTAGGGATAGAATGTCCAGATAGAAAACCAAGAAGAAACTGAATGCTTGACCAACACTGTAGACCAAGTGGACCTGAGAAACATTCAGAACACACCATTCAACAGCATAATGCAATCTTACAGGCACACACAGAAGGTCCTCCAGTGTAAGCCATAGGTTAAGTCACGAAAGAAGTTTCATCAAGTTTAAGAATGAAATCTCAAACAAATACCTTCCCAAAACACAATGAAATGAAACTAGAAATTAATAGCTAAAGGAAAACTGAAAACTCCACAGACAAAATGTATGTTCAACAATATACTCCTGAATAACCAACAGGTCAAACAAGAAGCAAAAGGGAAGAAAAATATCTCGACAAAAATGAAAATGAAATACAACTAAAATTCATGAAGTACAGCAAAAATTTGAATCACAGGAAAATTTATAGCAAGAAGTATATTAAAACAAAGATAAATGAAGCAGTAAATAGGTAGTCTATTCAGAACTGTATACAGAATAGTATATAAAATATATAATATATAGAAAAGCAACAAAAATAAGAAACACTTTTGACAAAACTAAGAAAAAATAGGAAAAACTTTAAAAATTAGAAATGAAAAAATAGACATAATTGATACCACTAAAATTAAAAAGGCATCATTATGAAAATTGTCCACTGTATGGCATTAGCTAGATGGAAAAGATAAGTATCCATAAACATATGATCCAGTATGATTGAATCATGAAGAAATAGAAAATCTGAACTGATTTAAACTTAAGAGATTGAAAATAAGAAAATGCTAAGCCAAATCGCTATACTGGTAAATTTCAACAAACATTTAAAGATGGATTAATGCCTCTTTAAATGAATTAATTCCAAGTGATAGAAAAATAAGGAAGGGACTCTTTCCAAATTAATTTTAGGAAGACAGTATTACCCTGAATCAAAGACTATAAAGACACCATCAGATAAAAAATAAAAACAAAAATCCAGAATGTCTATAAATACAGATGCAATTTAAAAAATACTGATAAACCAAATTTAACAACGTTAGCTCATGCACCATGACCAAATATAATTTGCTCAGCAATCTCTCAACTGTGACAATCAGTCACTGTGATGTGCCACATTAACAGAACAATGATAAGAAACACACAACCATTTCAAGGGAAAAAGCACCAGACCAAACCACATCCTTTCATGATAAAACATATCAAACAAGGGCTAGCAGGGGTTAGTGGCAGAACAGAGGCCACGTATCGTATGTCAACCACACAGCTGACATCACGTTCCATGATGGAAATTACAATCTTTTTTTCTAAGATCAGGAACAGATCAAGGATGCTCACTCCCATCATTTTGATTCAATATGGTAGTTAGACTGTTAGCTAGAGCAATTAGGCAAGAAGAAAAAAAGGCGTACAAGCCAGGAAGAAAGATAAAATTCTCAATGTTCGGATATGCATGAAATTGTATACAAAATCAAACCAAACCTAAAAGTTTCATACACAAAAATAAATGTCAGTAATAATAAGTTCAATAAAGATTTAAGATACAAAATTAAAAAGAAAATTACACTGCACTTCTATACACCTAACAGAAATAATTCACAATGAAAATTAAGGAAGCAATACTATTTATAATAGCACAAAGATTAAATTACTTAGGAATAAATTTAAGCAAGACAAGGAAAGCCATTTACACTAGACAACATGAAACATCGAGGAAAGAAATTGCAAAAGACATCTTTGGAAAATATAGAAAATGAAAAGGCCTTGTTCTAACATGTGAGGATCTTTATGCAAGAGCACAAAATTGGACCTTTATCTTACACACAACTAAAAATTTTCCAAAAGAAAATTGAGGGAGATCAAAAAAAAAAAATAGTAAGAGAGAGAGACATTCATCACCTTGATCCTGGAATTGATGCTTTACACTGAATACATGCAACAAAAGTCAAACTGGACAAACGAAAGGGTTAAAACACAAAGCTTTGCACAGAAAACAAGGCAGTTAGCAGTGGAAAGGCAGCTTAAGAATAGGAGACTGCTGCAAACCATGATCTGATAAAGAGTCAATATTCAAATATGCAAGACATTCTGTGACTCAACAGTGAAAAAACAAATGACCTGTTTAAAAACTGGACAAATGCTTGACTGGATAGGACTTAACATGGACAGGGGCTACATTTAAGAGTGATTATATGACATGCATAAAAACTCCATTTTGTTTCCAATCTCTTGTATACACAATGCCTAGAACAGCCGTAGCAAGTCTGCTGCACATATACTGTCTAGAGCAGCAAAATTATACTCAGTGTAAGGGAGAGGACTTTTCTGATTCAGGTGTCAAGTCCCAGACGCGGCACTTGATCTCCCCAAGCAGAGTCAGTCTCTTCTCTTTTTGCTTATTTCCCAGCACTTTCACACAGTCACTTGTCACATCTGACTGTAGTCTGCAGAGATGAACTGCACTGTTTTCCAGTCTTGCTCAGGCCCCTGCTGTATCTACAATAAAGGTCCCTGGATTGAGGGTCATGGACATGAACTAAAGCATATTTCTCATAAATTTTACAAATTAGTTTGTAAATATAGTCCAATTAATAGGAATATACCATAGGAAAGACACCTTTCACAATATGTTTTCCTTACATGTAAAAGAAAAGAGTAAGAAAGAATGTAATGAGAACTAGGTTACTGACACCTAATTCTTTGTTTTCTTAGACCTGAGTCAGTGGAAACAAGAAACCCTGTGAGATGACTGTATTTCAGCTTCTGTAACCTTGTTTATACAGCAAACTACTGTTCTTATGTTCTTTTGCAGCCTGTTTTGTGAACCATTGACCTTCATCGATAAGATATCAATATCATGTATTCATTTTGGAGACATTGAAAAAGGACTCCAGGTCCTTTTATGTTTCTCCAAATGACGACCAAATGATTGATTTCAGGATAATCTTGGCTCCAACTCCTAATCCAGACAGGAAGTACTTATTCTACAGAACTGTTAGGATAAAGGGCATGCTTATCACACGTGCAATTAGAGGATAAACCTCAGAGAAGTGTACACTGCAACACCCACAGGGCTCAGTGTAAAAGAAACACATGTGAGAGAGTTCACATACACAGAAGTGAATACAATAGCTACATTAAAACAAAACAAAACAAAAAACACCAGAAACCACATTCTAGATGGAAAACGGATGCCAGGAACAGGGAAACAGAGTTTCTGGGTTTTGTTTGCTTTTCAGCCAGAATATTTTATTTCCTTTTTTTGTAATTATTGTATTGTCCACTCCCTTTTAGAGACACCCACAGAAGTTACTGTGCCACACTTAAAAGTCATTTTAAGATCCTTTAATTGCTCAGTTCAAAAGGTTATAAATTCTTCGTAGCTAAAATCACTTTAGAATCAGATATTTAAGTCAAAATCCTTAGTAATCCTGTGTGTCCCTTTTAGGTCAAAATATCATTATTGGGTAAGACTGGAGAGATGATCCAATGGTTAAAAAGCACTGGCTGGACTTGCAGAGGACCAGGATTCAGTTGTCAGCACCCACACATGCTAACAACTATCTACAACTTCAGTTCCAGGAGAATCCAATGCCTTCTTCTGACCACAGACACTGCACAACCAGGTGCACTTAAACAGACTTGAAACTAAAAATTTTCCAAAAGAAAATACAGGGAGATCAAAAAAAAAAAAAAACACACTCAATACACAGAAAATAAAAATAATAAAACATTGAAAATTAATATTATTTTGGGGCACACAGAAACATCAATTTAGTTGCTTAAAGAAACCGAAGCCAGCCTAAGTCTGCTCTTGGGTCTGTTTCTTCACCAGGTAAAGACCCACAAGACCAGAAGTTTGCAGTCAGCACAAGCCAAGGTTTGCCAAAACATATGCAACACTCCATAAAGCAAAGAAACAGACTCCTTGAAAGGGGAGGGTGTCTGAACTGGAGTACCATCTACACCCCTCACACACACACACACACACACACACACACACACACACACACACACACACCCTTTCCCTCTGGATTGGACAGGGTAGGATGCACATTGTTTGTTGGTTCACTCATATGAAAGCAGGAACCTGACTGGGTAGAGCAAGAGCAGGAACTTTGAAACTCCAGCCAGAGTAGATCTGCGGATAGGAAGAAAAGCTTACTGAAAGGGCCAACTTTGGACAAGGACCCGAAAGTAGGCCTTCTTGGATACAGGTGAGAATAGTTGGAAGACAGCAGAATCTAGCTGGAGTCTCCTCTCTACCAAGGGCATCCTCTTCTGTCTGGTCCTCTTCCCTTGACCAAGGGCCTCCTCTTCTGTCTGGGCCCAAGGGCCTCCTCTTCTGTCTGGGCCTCCTCCCCTGACCAAGGGCCTTCTCTTCTGTCTGGGCCTTCTCCCCTAACTATTCAGAACTAATTCAGAACTGTCTCTGATCTCCTTCAAAATTAGTATGAAAAAATTAAACTGAACATAATCAGAAATTCTTCTTAAGCTTTGGGAATTTTGTGTTAAATAATACTAGCAAGCTAATTCTCTGGGTGTTTTGGAAAGAACCAGTAATTTAATTTGAGGATTACTTAGCTGTGTGATTTCACAGAGGGGCCTATATTGTGTGAGAGATACAGTCTCTCACATAATTCAGGGACTTGCAAAGGGCTCCCAAGGAGAGTCCTTGCATCGGAGGCCCATCTCTTTGCTGTGGATTAAGTGAACATATCTGAGTGACTCACGGGGACGTGCATCTTCCTGTCACCTTTGTTACCAGGACACTCAGTTTAATTTAATTTTTAGTAGTGTCTACTATAATTCGTCAAATTAAAGGTAAAATAAACACCATCCTCCAGACTCTGGGTTTGAAATTCTCTATGTTATCATCACGTCCTTTAAAGAAACTATGTTTTCTAAAACAAAAGAATCAAAACATTAATTGTAATCCATTACTTTAAAATATTTAGTTATTTGCTGGGTGTGGTGGTGCATACCTTTAATCCCAGCACTCAGAGAGGCAGAGGCAGGTCGAGCTCCATGAGTTCAATGCCAGTCTGGTCTAGATAGTAACTTCCAGGCCAGCTGGGGCTACAGGGGACTCTGTGTCAGAAAAAAAAAAAAAGTTATCTAGAAAAAGTATATAATCGATATATTTTGAAATTTATTACATAAATGTTTTCTTAAGATATGCTATTTTTTCATTTAATTTTGCATTTTTCTCTTATTTATATGAGAAATACTTTAGGATGTGGAAATCTTTTTTTTTTCATAGAGGTCTTAATTCTCTTCTAGTGAATTTTATTTTGACTAGCTCTGAGATGTAAATAGTGGGATCAAAGAGGTGTGGAAATGACCCTAGGAGTTGGACTCCCAGAGTGAGAAAAATCAGAGACCCTCAGCTCTACAATGTGAAAAGCCAGTGCCACCTAAGATACAAACACAGAAATGATGCTAAATTGGAGGATGAAGGTCATGAACTTCAACTGGAGAAAACAGAGAAAGCAAGTGGAAGGAGCGGATGGCTGTAGCATCCTGCCATCAAATCCTGGACAAAAGACACATTTCAAAGGTGGTTTCTAGTGCTAATCTGAAAAATAGGCCTTGGCTGAGGGGCAGAGCCGAGCACTTTCTAATTATATCATCCTCTGGGTTGCAAATGAAGTGTAAGGTAACATATCCCAAGGCCAGAGGCTAAACAAGCTTGGATTACCAGTGCATTATTTGGCTGCCCTCACCAGAAACATAAACCTTCTCCACAGCTTTAAGATAACACAGGAGAGGCCTGATCATTTGACTAGAGCAAAACCATCCTGGTTGCAACTGCTGTCTTCTGCCCTGACCCTACAGTGACACGTTGTCAAGTCCGGCTGGAGACTGGAATTTTCTGAAGCTGCCTCTCTCCTAGATACTCACCCCTACCGTCCCGTTGTTGCTGTTGTTGAAGCAATGTGATCAGTTGCATGAAATACATAAATGGTAGCTAGGTGCTAAGAATTGTGCAGAGAGGACCCAAAAGGGAACGGTTTTGTGGGATTTCCTGCCTGTTAATAATATTTTGTCTAAGTTTCCACTGCCAGAAATACCAATCCAAGAGATTTTTAAAGCATTCATTTTTTTTTCCTACATGTGAAAATACAATGGAAAAAACATGTAATGCAATCCTTCAATAAAACTTTGGAAATATTTTTTTCAGAGATGACCACACATCTACAAACATGAAAGAAAAAAGGTACTTTGGCATTTTAATTTTTTATCTTACTATTACCATCACTTATTTCCTTCTCTATGCCACACCCATTTTGTGACTGAATGCAGAATAAATCAAATCTCCAGGCACACCAACTGTGCTTATCTCTCAATGCAAGCATGTGCAAAAGGTTAAGATATGCTCCCCATCCCAGAAAGGGAGAATGTTATAAAAACAAAACTAGTCAAAGTTTTTTTTTTAACAGCTCAAGTTGGAATCACTATAATCATTGATATTTCAAGAAAAGAGGAATTTCTTTTTGTAAAGCTCTTTAAAAATTTTCTGATGGTCATTTTTTACCTAATATCTTTACTTCTTTTTTTATTTTTATGGGATTTTTCATACAATCTTATTCAATGCTATTTAGGATACCTCCCCTTAACGTCCCCCCCGTCCACTGCCAAATTTAATGTACTGTATATAACGAGGCCTATAGGTTCTAACTTGTGTCCCCAAATGTGCTTAGTAACATTCTTGAAAGAAATGAACTCTCCCTGCCCAGCTGCCGTCGGTTGCCAACAGTTCCTTAAGTTGGTTTGAGTTTCTTACTCACTTCCCTATGTCTATGCTGGGTTTTGTCTGGGTGGAGTTTGAATGGGACTTGTGCATGCTGTCACCATCACTGTGAGTTTATAGGAGTCACTGACCAGCTGTCTGGAAAACTCAGATATATACTAACAAGGTTGAATAAATTATTTGTGTGATTTAGCTTTTGCTGGTGTGACAATTGCTCTAATATTTCTTATCTAATTAAATGTTGAATATTTGCCATATTCCAGGCCAGTGTTGGAAAGGATTATTATAAATGTAAAAGTACACTTCCATACATGGTGCCATATGTATAAAAATGTACACACACATGCAGATATAGATTGTTGCCAATATGAGTGGGGCTGACATGCTGCAGAAAGTCTTGCTTTACCTCTGCCTTTCCTGAAAGTGACTCAGGTAGTAAGATTGCACATCCTCTGTAGTCATTCCCATTCTTTTATTTTAAAAAGCAGTCTCAAAACAAAATCATGGCAGCTACCAGTAATTGGTCTTCCTGCTTTTTATGTAGGCCATTCTATGTAGGCCATTCTGGTTGCACTTTGACAGAAAAATAAAATACCAGTTCCATGAAGCAATAAAGATGGGATTCCCCAGAAGAGCATGAAGCTGCGCATAATGGGTTCCTCAGTCCCAGCCTCGGAATCCTTCCTCCGGTCCCACTGTCTGCAGTTTTGCAAAAAGTGCAGCTAGGCCAGCTGCTGCCAGGAAAGAGCCTGTGGTATTCAGTGTAGCAATGAGAGCAGGTCTGGAGTGAGCATGTGACAAACCCCCTCCTCCCCGCCAGGAATAGAAATGATTGGCAAAGCAGACATCTTCCTAGTCAGAATAATTTTGGCATTTTGCCTAGGAAATGTGAAAAACAAAAGAAGCATACAACCAGAGGTGTGAATTAGGATCTGGTTTAGGGCAGTCTGTGCCTTGAAACATGACTCACTGTCCGCCTTCCTCTATCTCCCTGAGCTGGCATTTAGAAAATCTTTTTCTTCATTTTTGTTTGTGATATTTAGGAGCCTATGCCATTCAATATATGATATTAAATAGCCAGTGAAAGTAAAATTAAATGAAATGTTCCAGAACTGTTCAGCAAATCCATTCTAAGAAAATAATAATTCAAGTAAAAAAAAAAAAAACTCATTACCACTATTTTTCTGATTAATACATTTGTTTTGGCAACACTATGCAAACACATTGCATTACGTTCAGAATGTACTAAAATATAGCTGTACTGAGTGGTATTTTTACTATGAAGAATAAATTTTAATCCTCTTTATTTGTCCTGGCGAACATTCTGGAGTTAGTTTACTGAGCGCTGTGCCCTCGTGTTCTTCTAGTCTGCAGCCCAAACACATGCAGTCACGTAACTCTGTGAGAACTCACATGAGAAATGGCGCTGAGGAACTCTGATCTTCACTTCTACTCACTATGGACTCTCCCCTTAGCTGTCTATCACAGTATCTACATTTATCCCCCTAAAATTCCACTGTGCAGTCTGATAAATTCATTGCATATCACCTGTGGAACACGGGGATTTTGATAATATTTTCCTTGGTAGATCACTTGATATTTTATGCTACCAATTGCAGACGATGACAAGTACCTTGATATTAGGATCAAGGTGTTGCACTGAGTTTTATACTATGTGATGGTGATAAATTCCATTACATACAAATGAAACTCTGTTGTATGTTTTTGTGCTGTTTACACAGAAAGCTCATCCCGTTCAATGGTGTGGTAGTGGTTGACAGTAGCTTTCTTCAGGACTGGGAATATTCAGATGAAAAATGATCTGATACCCTAAGCCTCTCAATAAAGGAAACCTGGTTCATTACGTAGTATACTTCTTGGGATGTAGTGGGGGAGGGGAGTGAGATTAAGAGTAAGAGTAGTCTGTCTCTTCTTGTCTACCTTATTCTCTTTTTCTTCTGATAATTTTTTTTCCACCATAAGTTAATGTAATTCTATGAAACTGAGAAAAAGGTGCTCTTCTAGTTCGCTTTTCTGTTGCTGTAATAAAAACCACAACCCAAAGCAGTCTGGGGAGAAAAGGGTTTATTTCAGCTCACAGGTCCCTGAGGGAAGCAAGCGCAAGAACTGAAGGCAGGAACCTGGAGGCAGGAACTGAAGTAGAGGCCATGGAGACCTGCTTGCTGGCTTCTTCCCCTACCTTACTTAACTACTTCCTTACCTGCCTAGGCATGGCACCACCCACAGTGGACTGGGCATCAGTCCACTGCATCAATTAGCAATGAAAAAAACGCCTCATGGACACGACCTAATCTGGGAAATCAATCTAATCTGGGAAATTCTTCAGTTGGGGGTCCCTCTTCCTAGGTGACTTTAGGTTTGTGTCAAGTTAACAACTGAAGGTAATTATGACATGATTTTTACTACTTCCTTTTTAAGCATATCCTGCAACAAGCCAAAGTTTAGTCCCTCTGAAGGCAATGCTTGCCTCTGCTGCAAGAAAACTTCCAGTGGCAGCATCTTGCCTCTGAGACAAGTAAAACTGCATTGTAGGACACACAAGCCCATATCCACCTGCCTCCTACTTTTCTTCTCCACTTCCCACATTATAATCTAAAAGTCTGTGTACTTCCACAAAGTCTGCCATGCTGGGTCACACACACTGTTGTTTGCAGTGAGTGTTTTCTCTGCTTACAAGCACGCAAACCTTTACCTTGCTGACACATACTTGCAGTTCACTCATGGGTAATTCCTCTGGAAAGCCACCTGTGAACCATGACCCCTTCATACCATCCCACTGTCCCTTCTTGAAGTACCTCTACTGTCTTCCATTAGATAATGTAGTATGAGTTTCCTTTACCTTTCCTTTTGAATCTCACTTCTTAAGATAATGGACAGATTGACCAGTATTGAGTCATCTCTTCCTCCTCTGCTCCACCTTACAGGATAGAAAGATTGGAGAGAAAGACACAGGTAAAAACAGAGACAAAGATAGCAGAAGTTCCTAGAGAGAAAACTATCACACCAGGGTAACTTAGAAGAAGAAACATCTGTTCAAAATAAAACAAGCCCCATTACATGAAACCAGCTGTGTTGCCTCTGTTGCTTGCAATCCAGAAGAACAGAATGAACAGAACTGTCAAAAAATGGCCACGGAATAGCTGCCTGGTGAGCAACATCCCCTCCGCCTCTATTACATGACCTCTCTCCTAATCATCTTTCTCCCCTAGGTGCCTGCTCTGATGTTCTGTGCTCATTCACATCTAACTCTTTCGGCCTGAGTAAAGCTTTTTGTATCTATGAAGGCTTCTTCAATGACTATAGGAAACACTGTTTTTATCATATCCAAAACTGTAGAATACTGATTGATTTTTGATATTCATAAATATTTTAGGACTTTCCTTCATGTTTCTTTAATTTCAAAAAGTACTGTTTGATCAAACATCTTCATAACTGTGTTATGGCTGACACCTATATTTGGTATTGACTATAACAGAATGAATGCACACTTGAATAATTCTGTTCCTCCTAATTTGCTTTTCAGTTAAAATATTTCTGACACCTATATTTGGTATTGACTATAACAGAATGAATGCACACTTGAATAATTCTGTTCCTCCTAATTTGCTTTTCAGTTAAAATATTTATTGAAATGGAGAGACAGCTCAGCAGTTAAGAACACTTGCTGCTCTTGCTGAAGATCATAATTCCCAGCACCCATGTCTGGGGACTCACAACCTCCTGTAACTCCAGCTCCAAGGAAGCTGCTGGCTTCTTCTGACCTCCACCAGGACCTACGTATATGTGGCATTCAGTCTCACATACACATAAATAAAAATAATAGAAATAAGTATTTTAAAATACAGATTTATGAAGAACAACTAGAAAAGTCGAATGTTTAAATTTTATTACATTTGAAGGGTATTTTAAATCTTTTTTTGCTGTTTTTACCCATCCATGTGTTCTTTTTTTAAAAAAACAATAACAACAACAACAAAAAAACTGTTATTCAAGTGTCTGAGAATCGATAAGGGAGTTGTTTAGACAACAGAAAACTTACTTTTCTAAAATAATTGAGAGATATTTTCCATTTAAATTTGCCACACTTCCTTCATGGTATAAGCATATATGTTTTCTCTTTAGTTTTTATTTTACTCCTTTGTCAAATGAAGTACTGGATTATAGAGTAATTTTCTCCAAATGTAAATGCTCAATGTGTGCAAACTACAATTTCTTGATTCAGTTGGTGATAAAGAACAGCATTCCTTGCTTACTCTAAAGTGGCTGAACACATGCAATGGACGTGAGTTTCGGTTCACAGTTCAAATGCACAGGAAGTGTGTTTATCTCCCATCTTTGTGCACTTGTACATTTTTTTGGAGGCTAATCGGAGATTTATTCCCTTCTTTTGCCCTAAATCATGCCCAACATACAGTGTCAAGCAACGGCAGCAGGGCGGGGTTGAGTGCTCAGTAATGCCCTTCCACACCTGTCCTTACAAGTCACTCACTTAGCTTACAGGAGCCACCACAGGGCACTACGTCATCTACCTGTGTCCCAGGTCCCTTAACGTTCAGGACCTCTCTCCGAGTCTCAGAGTAAAACCTCTGCTGCTTCCCTACGGCACTCTCAGCATTAACAATGCTCTGTGAAAACCCATCTGTGGGCTTTCTTAGCTCTCCACCCTTCTCTGACCCTCCTCCCTAGGGACTATCCACCTCATTTCCCACCTCTGGACCAATCAAATCAGGGTTCCTGTTCCTGTTCTAGTAAGAGCCACTCCCTGCTCCCATAAGGAGTCTGCCACACCCCATTTTTGCAGTACTGTCCTATCTACTAAACAACATCACTGCTGTTTTCTACAATGGCACTTACCTGGTCTGTAAATCATCTTTGTCACCAGCGTATAAACAGGCTATCATCCCTTTAGTTTACACACATGGAAAAATAGTCCTCCCTGACTCCATCCAACCCAGCCAGCAACTACCTTTTGCCATGAATCTCTTTACAGGTATAACTTGAAAAAAAATGTTATTTACATTCACTTTTTCCATTTTCTCCTCCTACTTTAACTCTTCTCAGTCTTGATTTTTCTGTTACGTTTCTTAAAGCAGCTTTGTCAGTGTTGCCAATGGTTTCCTTTCCAGCAAATTTGGCTGGCCAGGTTTCCATTCTAATCTAATTCTACCAGTATTTAAAATGTTGAAATGTTCTTTTGCTATATTCAAGCCTAACCTATTCTCCTGTTCTCTATTTACATGGACTACTATTTCAAAATTGGATTTAAAAATAATACGTGGATATAGAAAAATAAAATAAGCATATAACTTAATAATTTCTATATACTCTACACACACACACACACACACACACAAAACAAAAAACAAAAAAGAAAAAACAAAAAACTCTGTATACCAGGTAAAGAAACAGAATTTTGTACGTCCCTGAAGCCCCTCTAGATGCTCCATACTAACCCAAATCCCTTCCTTTTCATTATGTTTGGATGAACACTTAGTTTATCATGTCTGTATATGAGTCCTTAGTCATTACCTGCTTGAGCTGTTTTATACTTCATGTGGTTTTTAATATCTTTTAAAATATTTTATTTATACTTTTATTTAATTTTTATGTATATGAATGTATTGCCGGCATACATGTGAGTGCACCCATGTCATGCAATGCCTAAGGAAGTCAGAAGAAGGTGTTGGATCCCTGGAACTGTAGTTAGCCTCCATGTAGGTGCTGGGATTCGAGCACCAGTCCTCTGCAAGAGCAATTAGTGCTCTAACCACTAAGCAATCTCTCCAGTCCCTTTAATAGCTTCTAATCTATAGATTTCTCTTTCAGAATCTCTTTCTTTTTATTACAGTTTAGCTATTTTATCATAGCAATTGCCTGGCATACACAAGGCTTTTGGCTGGTTCCATTTACAGGCTCAATACAGCTACTTAATCCATAAAAATCATTCAGAGTTCTAACATTGTCTTAAAGCCTTTTCTTAACCAACAAAAATCCAATTTGGAACCTGGTAGTGGGCTTAATTTCCATTCCTCTTGTGCTTTTTTAGTTTCAATCAATTCTCAGTATTTTATTAGCTTTCAAATCATTGATATTTTTGAAGACTTTCCACCATCAAAATTTTTTTAATTAACAAACTTTATCTTTTAGAGCATGTTAGATTCAAAGCAGACCATAAAAGTAATTCTCATGAACACCAAGACCCTCAGTACTGCCTCTTCATTAGCAACATCTCCTCCTCCCCAACAGTAATATTTCCCACCAGAGCAGATTGTTATTGCAACTGAGGAACCTACACAGATGCATTATTGTCCCCACAAATTCACAGAGTATAGTGGGGCTCACACTGGGTGTTACAAATTGTACTGATTTTGACAAATGTCTGTTAACATTTACCACTGTAAGAGTAAACAGAAGGATTTTGCTACTGTAAAGGTCACCTGCGTTGTGCCACTGTCCCTGCCCCTTCCCTCCTGACACCAGGAAGCATGGATCTTGGTTCTGTCTTCAAAGTGTTGCTCTTTCAGAGTGTCCTGAGGTTGGGGTGTGCAGTATGCAGCCTTCCACCGGCTTCTTCAGGTTCTTCATGTCTGTGCTTGACTTTATCACTTGTTTCTTCTAAGCTATGAATAGTTTTTCATTTTTTGCAGGTGCCACAGATTTATTTACTCCATCCACTGAAGAATGTCTTGACTACTTTGCAGTTTCAGAACTTCATTATATATGATTATGTTTCCTTTCCTAAGAATATCAGTTAGGCTTCTTTAAACCATCACGTGGTGACCCTAGAGTTCACAACGTGCATTGTTCAGCATTCTAAGCCCACTTCACAGCAGTACAAGTACTCACTCTATTTCCAAAAGTTGAATGAGCACCCACTTGGTTGATGCTTTATTTGAATGTAAGTTCAATTCAAAACAAAACAAAATGTACCACCTTTTCTGAAAGTCAGCAAATCCAAATTCGTTATAAATTATTCTGTCATTTGTATACCACCACAAAAGAAAAGCCCAAATGAGGTAGTAATGGGAGCCATAAAAGACACAAAGTTAAAGTGAGAGATTAATAGAGCATTCTAGTTTCAGAAAACACTGCATTCTTGGCCTGATTCAGTCACATTTAAGATTCAGGAAAAGCACACATTTTAATACATTGTTTTTATCTTGAAATTCTTCAGGAAAAGAAGTCAGTTTTTTTCTTCGTGTGTTCCAGCCTTAATAGCTTCCCAGTCACATGTCTGGCTGAAATAGATGGAGGAAGAATGAACGTGTTTGTTTAGAGTTCTCTGTGTAGGTTTCTTCCTCTTTGCTTCTAGTTCATTTATAACTTTTTGGTGTGGCCTTAGGGTGACATTGCCAAAATCTAAGCCTCTTTACAGAAAGTGAAAATAAATTCCAATCAAGCTGGAGGACAGAAGTGGCTGGCCCCTGAGCCGAGCGTCTGCTTCTGTGCGGGTCCTCCACTTCCCAAGGGCAAGGGCCCGGCCGCACAGTGCTGCTGCTCCTCCCAAGCTTCCTGCCTGGGTCTCACAGACACGCACTTGGTTGTTTTGTAATGAAAGGGCACACTCTTGAAGAAGACTATTTATTACTTTCTCTCGGATCTTGATTTGGTCATACAAGTTTCTATTACTTAAAGCAACTTCAAATATTTGACCTTAACAAAAAGGGCTTCTGATACTTAATTGAAGATGAAATGCTTCCTGACTGTGTTATGTATGATCTCGTCCACTGATCTACTCAGGGGAAATCCAAAGTTCGTTTGGAGTCAGAGAAAAAGACCTGTGCAGTCATGTCTAACTTGCAGCGATTTAAATGCTAATTTGACATCCACCTCCTATATGTAAGTCAGCTCACCTCTCTGTGAGGCTTTAACTCTCATTCATATGAGGCTAGAGTACTCACCTCTATGTCTTCAGAAAGCACAATGACAGGTTGCACTCACCAAGTGACGAGTGGCTTTGAAAAAATGTTTGAGTTCTATCCTCAGTCAGGGTCCCAACCACCCACTTGTTGATTCAGCTTGGCTCTACATACTTATGACCAATAGTCTGGTCTTTGAGATATAAAATTCATGCATTGTTATGGAGTCCATTATGATGATGGGATATAGGAATACAACGTATAATAATCAAATCCGCTCATAGAGGTTGAATGTGAATTATCCCCCAGAGACTCTTGTGTTCGAACCTCTGGTCCTGAGCTGGTTGCACTGTTTTGGAAGGTTGCAGAACCCATAGGAGGTGGAGATTTGTTGGAGTAGTGGATCACCAGGGCTGGGCCTTTAGGTTTTGTAGTTGGCCCCCCGCTTGTCCACTGGATGGACAAGACCTACCCCATCATGCTTGTGTCCTCTTCACCAGGGTGTGCCCTAACCCCTCAAGCTGTAAGACAAAACAAACCTTTCCTTCTGTAAATTGTTTCTATTTCCTCACAACAAGGAAAAGAAACAATACATTAGGGTAATAAACATTTTTCCCTCAACTGTAATCATTTTTATATTGAGAATGCTGTGATCTTTTCCATGGCTTCCTCCATTTATGATCATTTTCCATTAGAGAAACTTTTCCATGACCCCATGTGTGTAGTTGTATAAAATACTGATATTAATAAGCATTTACTGAAAATTAGAAACCAACTACTATAGGTTTCTAATATATATATATATATACATGCAATATATGTTATAGTACATAGTATATAAAGTTTATATATTGTTTTATATTTTACATATGAAGACTTTAAATGGAGGTGCCCTACAATGGGGGGAATATACACCAAGGAGACACTTTGTCCTATCAAGTACACCCCAGTACAAGGAAAGGGTTACGCTTCTTTATTGGAGCTGTTTATTGGTCAGTGGGATGCCATAGATCCCCAAACATTACAAGGAATTGCCATTTTTCTTGTTTACATGATAGCAAGACCCCATTGCTGAAGACAAAACATACTTGAGTCACAAGACGTAGAGTAATCAAGTGGGTACAGACCTGGAAGCTTCGTCCTCACTGGCTAACTAGCGTTTGTAGTGCTGGAAGGTGCTACGAACACCATTACAGGAGAAAAGTAACAGCCAACTTTAACTAGCTGCAAGCCTAGTCAGTTATAATAATGACCGGCCTGCAAAGATACGCCCATTAGTGCAACTGTGGCTCAAATGTTACAAGAGTATCCAACTACCACCTGCCTGGATTTAAGGCCTGATCCACAAGATGGAACCCATACCTGCCACCAAGAATCTGTGACTCGTTAAGTCATGGGCCCTAATGGAGAACTTATGACTAATACTCCACGGAATGGGCATAGTATGAAAATGATTCCTAATGACCTTGCTAAACCCAAAGATTTCTCAACCCTCATCAGAGAAGCTTCTTTTTAGAGTAGAAGGCAGTGAACACAAAGCTCCACAACTGGCCAATGTGCAGAGAATAAAAGACTGTGGTAATACTCAGCCTTAAATGGGACATCAGTATCATATCCTGCCCCGACCCCACCCCCAAACTCATAGATCTCAGAAGAAGAGGCATAACAATTGCAAGAACCAGAGGCTGCCTGACTGCAAGGACACAGTGTTTTCTAGACAGCAGGTCAGTTTCACACGTGAATTCACAGCAAAGGTGTCAGCACGCAGAAGAGTTGCTCAACTTCAGGACAAACAAGAATCCCAGTACATAGGGAGGTAGACATGAAGTCCCACTTCTAGCTAAGGAGCTATTGGCACTTGATAGCTGCTGAGGGGAAAAGTCAGTCTTCTTTAAAGGTGTGACCACTGATAGGTTGACAGCCCTCCAAGGCAGGTTCCACACCCAAGAGAACTTGGACAACACAAATAGCACTCCTTGAGGGAAAAAGAACACAAAGTTGGATGGATGGGCTGTGGGGGTGGATTCGAGAAGACTGGGGAGGGGAGATATGATCAAAATACGGTCTCAAAGCATAAAGGTCTCAAAGCATTGCTAAAATATTAAAACTAAGTGAAATGAAATAATTGGTTTACATATAATTTTAACATTCATTAAGAATAAAATCAGTTTTGCACTAATGAACTAGATGATGTTGCTTATTTATATAAATGATTATCTTGGATGAATATTTATGAATATTTGACACTGCAGGATATTAAACATCTTAGTGTTTTTCATGGTTGATCAGATTTTTATTAGTTATCCAAAATTATCATACAAAGCAATGGGTTCTGTTACGATGATCTCACACGCACTCTGCTCTTCTTCATACTCCTCCCTTCCTCCAGCCTGTCCTCACCCCCTTCCCACTTTCCCCTTTCTTCTTCCAATAGCCTCTCTTTGCCTTACATATGTTCTATGTCATGACATACACACACATGCACACACACACATAAATTAAATATAGCATTCACATATAAGGGAAAAGCATGTTACTTGTTTCTGAATTTGACTTATTTAGCTTAACAATCAATGTCAAGGACACTACATTTATGTTAATTCATATGATAAAATGGTAAAAAATAGCTCAAGGTCGAAACAGAGATTGCTAGAAATTCTGCCTAATCCCAAGTCAAAATCCATTTAATGATTTTTAGAAATGAAACTCAATCAACAACCCAAACAGCAGTTGCTGTGACAAAATATCTGATCAGGGCAAGTGAGAGTGAAAGGGTTTATTTCTGTTTACAATTGGAAAGGAAACAGCTCCTCACTGTGTAGAAACAAGGTAGCGGAAGCTTGAGATGATGGCGCCATGGCATCACAGTGAGGAAGCAGACAGCCATGAATGCTCATGCTCAGCTAGCTTTCTCCTTTATGCAGTCCAGGACCCCAGCCTGTGGCATGGTGCTGCCTGCATTCAGGCTAGGTCTCCTGTGTTCATGTAATCTTATCCAGAGAATCCTTCACAGATGTGCCCAGAGGCTAACCTCATCTAAGTAATACTCCACAGGCAAGCCCAGAGGCTTAGCTCCTACTTGAGTCGAGATCCTGTCAAATAGGCAATGAATACCAGCACACAGTCCAAAGATATACTAATGTGATACTTACCTGGTAAGAAATGATGGGAGGAAATACAGAAAGTGGTGTTTTCCAAAATTAAGACATTATGTTTCTATAAGAACAGGAAACTGCAAGAACAGTCAGAACACCACAGTTGACAACTCACAGCGTCTCAAACCTGCAGAGGTGTTTCAGGTAGTGATCGCTAGTTTGTGCGGTTTCAGGGCACGTGCAGTGCGAAGTGAGGGTTGCATGCTCCACACCTCCACACCACGACTGCTCTCAAGTTCTGTGATGCAACACTCGTGAGTGCTGCCAGAAACATCCAGGGTTCCTTGCACCTTCGACTGTGGATGCATTTTCCATTGCCATGTATTCAGAACCCTTTTAGAGTTGCCAACTTTTTTTGCAACCTCATATGACACATAGTTTAAGAAGCTGGGTTCATTTCTACTGAATTTGAACATGTCAAAGACTGTCCTTAGCTTGCAGTTCAAAAGAACCAGAGGGGTTCTCCACTCTGTCTGGCAGGCCCTGTTCAGTCTATTAACGCTTCCAGATCTATGTCTTCATCCTGTTCCTCTATTGCGTTGACTTACCGGTTTCCACAGGAGAATGAGAACTTGCAGTATCTGTCTTTCTGCGTCTGACCAATGTCACTTGAGGATCTCCAGTCCCATCCAGGCTCCAACAAATGACAAGATGTCATTCTCACACTTAAGTATACCATATTTTCTTTTTTCATTCACAGAAGAGCACTTGGGCTGATTTCAGCTTTTGCCTGGTCAGACAGTGCTACAGTGCACGTAGAGTGTAGGAATCAGGGCTGACATGGGATGCTTTGGATGTACATCCAGGAGCAGACGCACTGCATCATGAGGTAGTTCTGCTTTTGCTTTTTGAAGACTCTCCACACTATTTGCCACAATGACTGTGCTAACTTATGTCCCCACTTAGTGTCTACGAATTCCTTTTTATCCTCCCCACTTTCTTCTTTACGACAGCCCTTCTACCTGAGGTAAGAAGAGAGTTCCTTGTGGTTTTGAGTGATGCTAGGCATCTTTATGTACTGTGATGCTCGGCTGTTTGTATGCGGTCTTTCTGAGAAGTACCATTCATTCCTTTTTCAGCTGAAGCTCTAATTTGATTGTTGGGATTTCGATGTTCAGTTCGGCAGTTTTGGTTCCTCAGATATTCTGGATATTAATTCTTTGTCAGATGAAGAGTTTGAAAATATTTTCTTTCATTCTATAAGTTCTCTCCGAACAGTTACTTTTTGTTGTGGTGGTACAGAAGCCTTTAATTTGAAGAAATCTCATTTACCTATCAAGACATTGACTGCCTGTGCCTTTAGGGTCCACTATTTTTTTCCCCATAAACCAATGTCTTGAAGCATTTCCACAACACTTTCTTGTGTCAATTTCATACTTTCAGGCATAAAGTATGTTATTCTTCTTCATACACATGTCTAATATCATCTATGAGATCGACAGATTTCTGAATATCAATTTACCTTTAGTTCTTCAGTCAAGAGAAGCATGTGCATAAAATAAGAAAAATGGTGTGGGTTGAACTAGGAAGCGAGGTTTCCCTCCCATTTTGTAATGGGACATTTCTGAATTTTTTTTTTCTGTCAGGAAGGATGGCCCATGCTTTTAATCCCAGCGCTCAGCAGACAGAGGTGGATCTCTGTGAGATGGAGGCTAGACTGGTCTACAGAACTATTTACAGGCCAGCTGTAGCTACAGAAAGACTCTGTCTCAAAACTATTTTTGAGCACTGCATGCATGCAGAGCTCATGGAGGCCAGAAAAAATGTCAGATACCTTGGAACTGGAGTTACAGATGGTTGTCAGGAGCCTTGGGCATGCTGGGAACTGAATCTTGGTCCTCTGTAAGAATAACCAGTGCTCATAACCACTGAGACACCTCTCCATCCACTAGAGTGGGAATTTTTTGTGGTTTACAAGAAATCTCAAACCCTAGTCTGGCAGATTTGTCATTCAGGATTAATTTTGTGTCTACAATGCCTTTGACACAGAAGTAGTCACCTATATGTAGAATGGTAGTCATCATTCTTACTCCTGAGAATTCTTCTTTACTTACCTATAGGAATACACATAGTCTAGCTCTCATTTTGTTAGGTCCATATTTTCCAGGAGCCAAGGTTATCTATTCTGTTCACTGTTCTTTTAAGTGTTCTCTCCTTTGTGGCTGTCCTGAGTTCCTCTCTAGGACCTCAAACACTCTTTCCTTTATTTTATAGGAAAAACTTCTGATTATCTCTGAGTAGAAATGGATGAGGTATGAGGCAACCTTAAGAATTTTCAGACAAAGATGATAAAATTCAAATTGATAGAATTTCAAATATCTGCCAGTAAATTGGGGAGAATTTTCCCATGGTCATGACTAGTTTTTACATGTGCAAATATTTAAATTACAGGTGGTATCAAAAAATTTTCATAGCCAAAGGCAGACTTCTAAGTTTCTGATAGGCAGACCTCGCATACTTAAGAGTATAAGAATTTTTGTTTGTGGGGCTGGAGAGATGGCTCAGATGGACTGACTGCTCTTGCAGAAGACCTGGCCAATAACTATCCATAACTCCAGTTCCAGGGGATCTGGCACCCTCTTCTGACCTCTGTGCACACTGCACAACACGAGTGTTGTTACAAACATGCAGGTAATACATTTATACACATAAAAAATCAAGAAGAAATAAAAAAAGAATTTATTGTTGTTAACTATTTAGATGCAAAATCAATATTGTGTTCACAAAAATTTTTAAATTTTATGCAAACATATCAAAAGATTATAAGTACAAAATACAAAATATTGATAAGTAGTCTTGGACAAAATTTCAGCTCTGTTAATAACTTGATTTTTGACAATGAGTAAATATACCTGGTCCTTGAACATTAACTTGGGCTTCACTACTTTCCTCTATATTTAGTGGAGAAAAAGATCTGCATCTGAGATAAGAAAACAGTAGATACGACACTGCCATGTTACTGATGATTGCACGGATAATGCTGGTCAGAATAACAAGGCATCTTTTCTGCCTAATGGGTCTTAAAAATCAGATTCAGAAAATAACTTCTGGATGGAGAGATCCATTCTTTGAAGATTACAGTTCTACTTTACAAGACTGTCATGAAACACAAATATATGAAATTCTCAAAGTATACTGTACCTACCTATACACAATGGACTTTAACATACATTCTATATTTATAAGGCTAATAACTTTACAACAATAATGACAAGATATGATGCAAAAATCTAAAGCAGAATCAAAGTTAAAGAGGCTAGTGGCCAGATGGACTTCAGGTCAGGACACTACTAGCCAGATCAATATAGACTAAGGCAGCATGCTGGATCAGTAAACACCAAAGCTGGTCTATACTAAGAAATAATTCACAGCCACCAAATTCATGGACAACAGATGGATTAATTCATAAAGAGAAGAGTAGCTCTCAAACACAAAGATTCTGAGTTTTGCAATTTATCCCCCCTAGAAGAAATCTGTAAATTAATCTTTGTAAGAGAGAAGAATCAAATCTAGATAAGAAGGAGGCTTATCTTAAGACACGGGTTTCCTCTTGTCCTTCATCAGAGAAGTTTCTTTTTTACAGCAGATGGTGATCAACATAGAAACCCCAACTAGTCAATACACAGAGAATAAGAGACTGCAGAGTACTCATCTCTAAATAGGACATCTATATCACACTCCTCCCCCAAAGGCTCAGGGATCATTTAGAAAGCAAGAGCCAGAGGCAAGGAGTGACTACAACCAAGCAGTGTTTGCCTCACACAACCGGCAGTTACACAGATGAGCTCACAGTGGTTGAGACCGTATGCACAAGATGTGGGCTGGCTAAAGCCAGAAAAGTCCATGCATGGGAGATGGAGATAGGTAGATAAGTCCCAACACTAACTGAAGAACTCTTCTCAATAGATAGGCTTTGGGAGGGTCAGTTTTCTTTAAGGGTGTGACATTGGGTAGGTTGGCCAGGCTCCAGGAGACATGTTATTTGGGCAACACTATTTGGACTTAAGTTTTTAAAGAGGACACAAAGTTGGGCAGTAGAGTGTGGGGTGCATTTGAGAGGATCATATACAGGATCAAAATACATTGTTTGAAATTCTCAAATAGTTAATACAAATATTATTTGTTTAAAAAGAACAGGGGTTACCACACTGCAAAGCTGATGAATCTGTCTCAACTGTTGGAATTCACTTACTGTGTGGATAATCAGGAGCAGATACTGCATAGGGGGTTCACAATTATTAATCCTCAGGGGCTACAGATGGTGTATTTCCAGTGCATTGTACTATTTTCCTTTGCACCTTTTCTCTCTCCAACTTAGACTAATTCCCTTCCATTTCTACTTTGTTCTTTATTCTTTCTTTCCTTTGCTTTTCTAATCTATATTTATTTCTTTAGCCTCTTTTCTGCTTTTCTCTCTTTCTTAGCCAAATAAAATATATTTAATTATTCATAATGTGCATATGTTATTAAAATAATTCACCTTTTATTCTGCTCAGTAATCCTTCTTGGCTATTCAATTAGGCATATTAGTTCTGTGGATTTTATTTATAATTGATGAATCTCATTCAACACATAAAACTCTTGGCTGAAAGTAAGAGCATAGCACGCTTCACTTGCACCACATATTTTAGGAACATGTTCATGAAGATATAATGTATGTGACATGCACCATCCTAAAAGACATGAGTTACTGAGGTGTAATTATTTTCTGTGGAGAAAAGCTTCTGTGTTGAACCTTAGACCCTTGATATCTTGGTTTTCTTTATGTATAACTGCTCCCATCTCTCCCAGATTTCCAACACCACACCACCACAGTGGGACCCAGGAATGAGGGTACAAAGATTCTACAATGTAAAAGCTAGTCTGGCTTATCTGCTAGTCATTTCAATGTACTTTATTAAGACATTTAGTCACACTTTTTTCTCTTTCTTTGTCTACTGTGTTAGCTAGCTTTCCCTAGCTGTTTCAAATACCTGAGGTGATCAATGTATAAAGAGAGAAGCTCATTTTTCCTCACAGTTCAGAGATTTCCAACCACAGGTTGCTTGGTCTTACAGCTTTGGGCCTGTAGCAGCACAGTACACGATGGCAGGAGCGTGTGTACAGGAGGCCTTCATGCCCTGGTGGCGGAGCCGGAGAATAACAGAAAGGAGGCTGGAGTTTCAATGTCCTCCTCAAGTGACCTAACTTCCTTCTAGTTGTATCAACCTACTAGAGGGTCCGCCACTTCCAATAGGGTCACAGGCTGGAAACCAAGCCTTAGCATACGGGCTTTGGGCAACATTCAAGATCAAAGCTATGGCACCTATTAGGCCAGCCTTAATTTTCTCCCTTGGTTTAACCTGTGGCTATCCTCTTACATGGCATTTTAACTTTTCAAGAGGGGCCAATGGCATGTTCTTCTCCTTTCACATGGTATTTTAAATTCTCACTTTAAAACTTAGTGTAACACACACAAGACTGGGATATGAAGTTGATTTTGAAGGAAATGACAGAGTAAGCCAAGCACAAGTGCTCACTGATGCTAGATTGCCATGAGTGTTACGGGATAAACCAATTGCTTCTGGATTAAATTTGAGACCCACTCCACAGGAGGGAATTCATGCCTCATACTGTAAACCTTGTCAAAAGCCCATGGCTGGGAGGTCATAGGTCACGTTTCCTAAATTTCCTAAGTGGACATGATGTGCCCACCAAACTGCCTTCTAAATATTTATGGTTATGCCTTCTAAATATTTAGAAATGCTGTGAACCAATGGCAAAGAAGCCTCCTTTTGCAATGGCTGTTGGTTACTAATGAGTTTATCACTGGTTAAAGTGCTGAGAATGAGTGATTTCTGAGTCTTCCAACATTCTGTCATGAGCCCCTCCCCCATCCAATGGGCACACTGTGCCTGGCAGTTCAGCAGTGTGCCACAAAAGCCAGATCTTTGACGTAAACACAGAAGGGAACTTCACAAGTCACTATGAACCAGAACTGGAGATTGTTAGAGGGGATTTTAACATAGATTTAAGCAGGGGGATTAATAGAAAAAAAAGATGTTTCAAGAAAGAGTAAGACTTACCGGAAAATGAGTGTGGTCTTCTCAAGAGAGCTCACTTCACTGTGTTTATAATAATCACATATGGAATTGTGATTTTTTTTTAAAGTTATTCTCTTTAAAGGGTTGTTAAGGCATTTAAATGAGATTACAGAGTGGCTCCCAAGGCACACCAGACAAGGTGACAGCTGATAAGGTAAAATCCTAGATCATAGGAATTGCATGGGAAGTTGAGATGTTTTCACTGTAAACAGAAGTCAATGGTCTTGTTTGTGAGACAATATCTGGGAAAGGGATAAGATCATATATAAAGGTCTAGGCCTTCACATGCTCATTGCTATGTTAGCATTCTTCTTTGAAAATATCCTTATTTAAAGGACTGTTGTCTTTATGTAGGGAATCCTCACATCAAATGCTGTTAATTTTGCTGGAATTGATTTTCAGCTGGTGAGAGACTTCAAGCAGACTCTGGAGCAGAGGTTCCCTTTTCTCTCTCCTGTCCCACAGCTTTTCATGCTTCAGAAGTATAGACATGGTTTGCTATGATCTGTCAACAAGAATCACTTTTCTTTCTGTTCTTTTATGTCTCCAATTATCAAGGATTAGTTTAAGATTACAGGGGACAGTTTAATTAAAAGTAGACTGAGTAGATTAGTGGACTGGAAAATGGAGTGAACATCAATGCCTACTGAAGTCCATTATCCACATTTGAAATCTCCCTAAGCACATTGCATTTTCTTAAAATTGCAGGAACTGATATGGCTCTATGACTAAACTCTATTTTTATCATCTTATACTTTTAATTTATTATTCTGTTCATAAAAATATTTCCCAGATCTTTACTCAACTTATTGCTATTCAATTGATTTTGCTATGAATTCTCTATAAAATGTTTTATATTGCATATATATTTTTTGATAGCACATTATAATTAACAAAACCCAGTAATTTTGTAGGTGGTCTATTACCTAATTAAGGAATCATGAATTGTTTTCCATTTTCTGGAAGCCAATCACAAATTTGAATTATTTTCTGAGAAATTCTGGACAGGGATATTGCTTCTGAAAGGAAGACCCATGCTTATGAAAGGAAAGATTTCAAGGTCAGACCAAAGGAAACTTTTTTGAAGATAAGGAATGTAGCTGAATGAATGTTAGAGTAGCAAAAAAAAAAAAAAAAAAAAAAACCTCTGTAAGATTAACTGCTCAAGACTACAAAATCTCTGACTTGGAAAGAAGCAACTTTGCAGTTTTGGAGGTCAATCACCTGGTCACAGGACCACCTCTAGGGAGGTGGGTTCACCTTATGTTACATTAAAGAGATGGGTGGAATGGCTAGTGCATTAATGAAATCGTGAACTGTTCCGGCCTGGAATCCTGGTTCCGGCCTGGAATCCCGGTCTCCTAAAACAGCTCTTGTGGATCTGGGTTGCAGACATGCATCGCTCTTTAGGTTTTGTCCACTTTTCCTGATTTTGCAGAAAAGCATGATCTTCATGTCCGTTTTCTAAACATGCTTCCCTAATGCTTTGGGCTACCCAACATTTGGTGGTTTAGTTACTTTTCCTCTAAAGCTTCCATCTCCCCGCCATACGGTTGCTAGTCTACCCCTTGTCTGACCTCGACGCAGGCTCTAAGCCAGCACAGCTTCGTGGCTTTCTCCTTCTCCCCTACATTTTCCTCCTCAAGGCAGCTGCCAGATTCACAGCTTGGCTGCACTGAGGAGGTTCTTTAAATTCTAATAGAATTGTTTTAAGGCTTCCATTTAAGTCCATTCTTAAATTCCTTTATGAATAAGAATAAGAACTCTCTGGGGGACGCTGTTTATCCCCTGTATCATTAAGAGATATAATACAAGGATTCACTCAATGACAAAATGCAATCCTGTATTATGAATAAGAATATAATACAAATATATCATATTATTAATTAGGGATTGGAATCTGACAGCTGTAACAACTTAAAATTCATAACTATTTAAGGAAACAGATAAGATTAAAACTGAATCCAAATAAATTAACTATATACAATTTATTAGTGGCTATTCATTTATTTTCCTTTCTATCATGACATAGTTCCTCATTTTATCTGTGTAAATTAATCAAATCTGCCAATTTCTAGTGGATTGTTCATTTGGGGTAAGGAATTTGACTGGAAACTACATCTTTGTCATCAGTGACCTGGTAACATTGTTGAACTTGGGACGTGAGGGGAAACAGACAACTTAAATCATGGATGACAAGAGCAGCTTCACAGAGCCTGAACTGAAGTTCCAGAAGAAAAGTTGTACCTATGTTAAGGATTCTCCAAGGCTGATTATGGCTTCATGATTGTGGAGAGCCTGGAATATTACAGTTCCAGAGTCACCGTCATCTCGGGCTATCTTCAGTCTTTTAATGCCCATTTATTGCCCATCTCTGTATGCTTTTGACCTAGTATTCTTTTAGCTATTGGGTAAAACTTTTGAAGTGTTTATTAACTTAATAAAAATCACTTTCCCTGTACCCCAAAACTAAGAATGTCATCGAATATCGTTCAAAGCCTGTATCAATCCCCCACCCCTGTAGCTCTAACCCATCTACCAGATGTCTTAATAACATATCTGAAAAATGCCTTGGTTTGTGACTTTCTTTTGTTCTGTGACTGTACATGTTCATGTAACTGCTTCCACACTGGAGCATGTTATAAGCAGCCACCTGAGTCCATGGTCTTGGCTTATATTTGACTCTGAATAAAGTAACTGCTATTCTTATTGAGGTGAGAGCTGGGTTGTTCATTACTACCTCATGTGGAGCCCCAAGGCTGATCCATTTCCGCCAGAGGAGTTGCTGGGATCAGTTGGGCCTTTTCTGTCCAGTCATCATGTTGCCTCTTCTCGTGGATGTTGGCGAGTTCATGTTGGGAGGAGATCTCTCTCTGGTTTTCCTGATGTTCTGCTGATATGCTCTGAGCTGGTGGATGGATAGCCGCTCATCCTGTGTCAGTGCATTTAATCAGAGCATGTTTATTTTCAGAACCTTTATTTGTTAGCCTTTTTCTCCTGCTACTTCAGTATCAAATTCTTTGGTGATTTGTTTGTTTACCTATTTATTTTTACTGACTCATTTTGTCCTTTGACAACTTTATAATGTATATACTACCTTCTGGTGACTCTTTCCCCATCCCTCTCCTGCCCCCCTCCTGTCCTATCAACCACTCCTCTACCCGTCATTACCAGTCCCTTTCCAAGATTATGACTTTAGGTTTTGTTTTGTGTCGCATTTACTTTAACAAGGGTTATCTGTGTGGCCACTGAGTTGGAGCTACCCATTAGAGCTTAGTAAGATCAGCAGCGAGTACACAACTGAAGGCAATGATTCTCCCTCCCCCTGAATCCATCAAATGGTTTAGCAGTGAGGGGTAGGGCCCTCCAAGTCCTTCTTGCACCCTTGCCTGACTGTTGATGGACCCATATTTGTGAGGCTCCAGTGTAGCCATGTCCACATCTGCTATGAGTTCATGACGGCAGGTGTGCTTTGCTCAGAAGACGGCATGCTGCAGTTTGTCTCCCTGTCTTCTGTCTCTTAAATTCTTTCTACTCCCCTCTTCCACAGTGTTTCCTGAGCCTCAGAGGGGATGATATGTTTCATTCAGTGTTGGGCAGTTATCTGTCATTTATTCTCAGTATCTTATGCACCCATGAGCCTCTGCATTCACCAGTATTTGTTGCAAAGAAAGGCTTCTTTTATCAAGGCTCACAGCAACATTTGTCTATGGGTATAAACATAAATAATTACAAGATAACTTGATGGACTACATTTGCATAATCTTAAATAGGTAGACACTGAGTACTGATTTAATCAAACTCATGGCCTATTTTTATTTGAAAAGTAGAGGAAGGCAAAGAGGTATTTGTGATAATAATAAGACTGTAAAATCTAGACAGACTCTCAGCTGGTCTCAGTGGCCTAAATCAAGGAGCCTGCCTGCTGAGTTTTCATTGGAAGCCTCTCCAGAAGTCATCACTGGGATTGCTAGAGGACCTCAGTTCCTGCAGCTATGGGCTGGCAGTTCCACTTTCCTGGGTGGCAGTAAACTAGTGTAATGACTCCCCAGCTTCAAGCCAGCATAGTGCATGAAGTCCTTTTTGAGTGTAGAATCTGATTCCTCCTCAGTCACTAGTTGGGGAACATTTTCTTTTTAAAGCCTATTAGAATTGAATAGGCCCATCTGGAAAATCTTACTTAAGGTCAACTGCACCATAAAAACGTAACATAGTTATGGTACCTCATCACATTGCAAGGGCTGGGGAATTTGGAATGTTCACTCTTCAACATTATTTGGAGACTGGCTGGAGACATAAGCAAGGCTGGGTCTTTTCCTGGTTTAGGTATTAGAGTGATATGACTTCATAGAAGGAGTTTGGGAGCTTACCCTCTGCTTCTATCTTTTTTGAATACTTTAAGAAGTATTGGTTGCAGGTCTTGACTGTCTGGTAGAATTCTGCTGGGACTCCATTTGGGCCTGGACTTGTTTAATTGGGAGGTTTTGTATTACGGTTTCAATTTCCTTATATGTTATGGGTATGTTTCAGTTGTTGATCTAATTCTTGATTTAGCTTTGATGATTCCCATAATTTTAGGTATACATCAATTTCTTTTAGGTTTTCAAATTTAATGACATATAGGTTTTTAAAGTATTCCCTTATAATGTTCTGTATCTTTTTATTGTCTGTTGTGATGTTTCCCCTTTCATCTCTGATTCCTTTGATTTATAGTTGCTCTTTATTTCTTTTGGTTAACTGGGACAAGGGTCTATCTATCTTGTCAAAGAACCAACTCTTGGATTCATTGATTCTTTGTATTGTTTTCTTTATTTCTATTTCATTAATTTCTGCTCTGATTTTTGTTATTTCTTCTTGTCTGCTGGATTTGGGTTTTGTCCGTCTCTTCCCATTGTGTCCTGTGTGGCTCTTGGGATGCCATTACACAACCAGCTATGACTCTGACTACAGGGACTCAGGTGGTGGGAAGGCTGGTGGGAGACGGGTTCTTGGGAGGGGTATGACAGGAAAGATGACCAGGGAGGCTATGTCGGTGGACAGCTCATTGTAGGGAGTGGAACACTTATATAGGAGTTTTTGGTGGGCAAGAGTTTTGGTGGGCAAAATCAGGGCCAAGTTACCTTAAGCAATGTGGCATTTCAGGCGGAGGTTTTTCTTTCCATGCAGTTGTAGGAGCACGTGATTTACAAGAAGCCTCTAGCAGAGATGGGCAAACAGAAACTTAGTATCTATGGGGAATCAGAAGCTGAGGTAAATGTTACAGGAGTAGAGTTCGGGGAGGATTATGGTGTAGCCTGGAGCAGAGCAGGCCAGACTCCTGCTGTCCTCATGGGGAAGTTTCCAGGGTTTCGTGGCCATTCTCAACACTTCAGGTTGCTAATCATCTCCCCACGACTCCGCCTTCTCCCCTTTGTATTTTTTGTAATGGATAAGTATCATCATAGCCAGAGGGGAGGTTAGGGATTGTCTGATATTGTACTAGATTCAATTGGCTGTGACATTTACAGTATCTTGTATACGGCTTCTAAGGAATTGAATCAGAGGGCCAAAAACAAGCAGGATGCATAGGGCCAACAAGGGTCCTATTAGGGGAAGGAGCCAAGTCATAAGAGGATTGGAGAACGGAGGGTGTGCGGGGGATGGGGGTAATCAGGGGAATAGCAAGTTCTGAGTTCGTCTTTGAGTTTATGGAGGGTTTTTATGTTTTGTTCAACTATTCCCGACTCTTGACATAGAAACAGCCTTCCTCCTTTAGGAGACATGTTCCTCCATGTTCTGCTGTTATAAGATCAAGAGCTCTTTGATTCTGGAGCACCACTCTGGCGACGGCAATCTGTTGTTGGAATGATTCTAGGCTTTCTGCTGTGGAGGCCACAGTTCGTTCTAGATTTTCTTGTAAGTCAGCAGCAAGGTGAAGGGAGTGTCCCAGTGCTCCACCAGGGATTCCTGCTGCACCAGAAGGTAGTGTAAGCCCCAAGCCAATCAGCAGAGGCATCAACACTGCCCGTTTGGGCCTGTTGGTCTTTAGTAGGAGGGCCCTCTCCTCTCTCTCAAACAGGCAGAGTGGTGGTGTAATTACAATGGGAGTGCAGAGGCCTGAGAGAGATGGGTTAACACAAAGACTGACCGCACCAAATAAAGCAGGGGGTCTTATGCAAGCTTGTTTGGTCACAGTAATGCTGGTGGAGCAAGAGGACTGGGAAGGGGGAGAAGAACCCTAGAGGCTTACGGGAGTAGATTGTACTTGGGTGAAGCAAGAGGGCTATCCTGAAGTAAAGGGTAGTTAGTGTTTTCTTGGGTATCATCTTTAGTTAGTGAAATATTTGTAGGGACAGTGGCAAGCAAGGGTCATGTCAAAGAGGCACAGAGAAAGCATTGAGAGGTATTCAGATGGGAAGAAAGGCGGATAGGTTTAGTGGCATTCTGGATGTATGCCACAGCGTATAAGGCAGCGTAACTTGCATTTGTTCTTGTATGTGATTTTCTTGTGTAAGGGTGTGTGTTCAGTTCTAGGGGCAGGCACAAGCTGACGAAAAATGTAAATGTCAGCTGCAGGTAGGTGGCATACCGGTGTGAATAAAGCTTGCCTTGGATTCCTGCACGCCATTTATCATCCCAAAGGTCTTCTACAATGATTTTTAATTAATTATTTTCATTAAGAAACATGGTGGTTTGATCCTGGAGAAAGATCCAGGCAAAGCCCCTTCCCTTTGTGAGCAGGTCCCATCTAACAGGTCCTTCTACCTTACGAGGATTTGCTGGTGATGCTTTCTCCTGTCATTTCAAATTGGCTTATTGAGTGTTTCACTTCCTTCTTTATTTCAGCCTGAATTTTCGCTTCAATATTTTTTGTGAATGCAATCAGAATTTTATCTCTACTTTTAGTTCTTTGATTTGTTCGTGTGTTTTTTAAATTCTTTGAATAATTTGATCATGTTTATGACTGTCCTTTAAATTCTGTGTCCTGGGTTATCTTCAAGGGGTTCTTATTGTAGAACTCTTCTGTAGGACTGGTGCTATTTGGTGGGGACACAGAATTTAGATTTTTTTATGTTATTAATTTTTTGTTGTGATTTTGGCATGTGCATTTCTAATTTTATTTACTCTTTTAAAGCTATTTTATTCGTTATTTTTATTTTAAATGTATGAGTGTTTTCCTGCATGTATGTCCGTGGAGGTCAGAAGAGGATGTGGGATTCCCTGAAATTGAAGTTATGGAAGATTGTTAGCTACCACATGGTTGCTGGGTTCCTGGTCTTCTGCAAGAGCAGCCAGTGTTCTTAACTGCTGAGTCATGTCTCCAGCCCCTACCTTTATCTATCCTTTAAGATATTTGTGCATGTTTATAATGTGTTTTGGAAATCTACCCGCTACTCCCAACCCTCCCAACTTCCACCAGAACTGCTCCACTGCCTCTTCCTGCTAACTTCATGAACTGTTTTTCAATCAGTGGATTTAATTAGCTGTGCCGGTCTGTGCAAGGCTATGGGGCCATCCACTGGAGCTTGGAAACCTACCAGTGTCAACATCGGAGTAGAAAACCACCTCTTCCTCCCAAGTACCCATCCATTTCTCAGCTCTGGGGGTGCTTCATGAGCTCCTACTCCATCTGCGTGATGTCTTATGAGGGATTCCAGTGGCATGGATTTTCTTGATACATATATATGGAAATGAAATGTAATTATGTATAGATAAATTAATAACTGTATGTTTAATGAGCATATATTCAGTTAATTTAAATACTTTATTATTTTTATTTGATGTGTATGAGGTTATTGTCTGCATGTTTGTTAGTGCACCTGTGTTGTGCAATGCCCATGGAAGTCAGAAGACGGCATTGGATTCCCTTGGAACTGGAGTTGGCTGCCATATGGTGCTGGGAACCAAACCTGGGTCTTCTGCAAGAGCAGCCAGTGTTCTTAACCACTTTTCCACTTTTCCAGCTCCATATATTCAGTTATTTTTTTAAAGTTTATTGATACTGCTTTATGTTAAATTCTGCATTGATGAATAAGATACAATCTATGGCTTTAAAAAACACTCAGTTAAAACGAGGACAACAGAGGAGGCCACTTGTCACTGGGGGTAGAAAGCAAGGAGAAGCACCTGAGACACAGTAACCCCAGATAAAAAGTCCCCTTCACACCTGTTACCTTCTTCCTGAGTTCCCCTGACCTCTCCTTGCTGTCCTCAACATGGTATCTTGTTTAATTCTAGGTTCTTAGGCATTTGTGAAGAGATTGTTAACTGTAAAAAAAGTGATATTACTATTCCAAATCAGATCCTTTAAAGAATTGTTTTTAAAGATTCCTATTACTGAATTCAGCACTTAGGAGTCATTCAAAACAGAACTAAAAAATGAAAGGTTCAATCTTGTGCTTTGATATGGTTGTCCCGAGGGTCCATGTGTGGAGGAGTTGAGGCTGTGGGACTTCTAGGAGCAGGCTTAGTGGCAGCCACTTCGTGGAGCCATGCCCTCAGGAAGCGTTAGGGAAGTTCTGTGGGACCCTTGGACAAGTTTCACCAGAGGATTGTTGTAAGTCAGAGCTGGGCTCCATGCAGTTCTCCCTGCACACTTGACACATGATCACTTACTTTCACATCTACACTCTCCATTGCCATCAGTCATGGCATGATGCAACCAAGAGGGCCTTCACCAGAACTGAGCCAGTGAGCTGTCACACCTTTAGCCTTTGAGATTCCAAACCTATAGGCAAAACAAACATCTTTTCTTTATAAAGCTAGTATGCCTCAGGAATTTCATTATACGCCAAAACAAAGACGAGGGTTAGAATATCTGAGAGCCAGGATTCAGCTGTTCTTATACATGAATTCCATAAAAAATGTTCTTTTTGGGTACCACTGCAAATGGCATGTAGTTCCAGGCTTATATGAATGTCACACAAGCATAGGGAGAGGTCTTAATATTTCCAAATAATCAAAAGGCTTAGATATCACCAATTTTGTCCCATAATATTTATTCTTCTGACTTAGAAAGCATTGATTTGTGAAAAATATCCCTGAGGCACTAACAGTGGCTGATTACTGAGAAGGGCTTTTCTGTTAAATTGCAGCTTACAGGGGAAACAGGCCAGTCTAAAATGTAGATTAACACACTCCCACGTGTGTGATGGTTTGAGATGGATTGATTTTTCTGTGAAAGGAAAGTGTAGAATGTATTACTCTCTGACATTAAAAGAAGTAGGAAGAAGCCGGTTACAATGAAAATGAAAGATCACAGATAATAGAGAAATAGAAGAAGCTGCTTGATCATTTCAACGGTGCATTGCCATACTGAATGAACTAATTCTGGGAATGAGAAATTGGTATTTTAAATGTAAAGAAAGTATGCATGAACCCATAGAATGCCAAACTAGAGTATGAACTGCGTGTGACAACTGATTGCAAGATATATGCGTACTACCCTCACCTAGCTGAAAACCCACTGCTCTGCAGAGAGAGGCTTCTTAAAAACGTCAAAGCCTTTCCTGCTCCTTCCCAAGGGTTTGCACCTCAGTCTTTATCATTCTTCCACCGAATTTGCACATATCATCCTTTCTGTCCCCAGCTCCAGAGGAAAGACAGACACTAAGCACAGGACTCTGCGGGTGCTAGTGGGGATTAATTTCCAGGGATTCTAAAAGGCTGATGAGATTTTGATTTCTGACATGGGTGTTTTGAAAGGTTTCTAAATTCTTTGTCCCCAGTACCCACTTTTTAAGGAACACTTTCCCTGAAATATAAGTGAGTCACATGCGCCATTGAAAGACTTCCTACTAGCACATTTCTTCTTTGCTGTACTAATATAGCTAAACTTTTGCATTCATTTGTTGAAGTTGTAGGTTTTCTTTTAGTAATATCTTCTTTCATCAATATGCTCCAATTTTCTGAGAACAGGAAATTGCCTATAAGGGTAATTAAGTATGTTTTAGGATGCTACTGTTTATTGTTTAGTAGCTAAATATAAAAAATCGGAATAATATCTAGGCAGTTAATCTACAAACACATAATAGTAAATTAAAAATGTGTTTGTAAGTGAATGAACGAAAAATTTTCTCGAGCTGGATGATCTTGAGACTAAAACTCTCTGTATTCTGCTTGAGGGAGATGAGACAGTCCCTGGAGTTGCTGGGAGATGGAGAGGCTGAATTCCCAACACATTGGTACCAACAGAAAAATTAGGCTGCTGGAGAACAGAATAGCTAAGAAGCAGTTGTCACAAGGGCATCCAAGAGGTAGCAGTCATAGCAGGCTATAGAGATGGCTCAGCAGTTAAGACACTGTCTGCTCTTGCAGAAGACCTGGGTTTGCTTCCCAGCACCACATAGTGACTAACAACAACCAGATCCAGGATAGTCAACACCCTCTTCTGGCCTCTACAGGCATTGTATACAGGCGGTAGACTTGCATACATGCAGGCAAACAGTCATACACATAAAATAAAAAGTAAATACCAGACACACACACACACACACACACACACACACACACACACACATATATCTTAAAGATGTATTGGGAGCTGGAGAGATGACTCAGTGGCTAAGAGCACTGGCTGCTCTTGCAGAGGACCCAGGTTTGGGTCCCAGTACCCACATGGTGGCTAACAATAATCCATAACTCTAGTTCCAGGGGAATTCGACTCCTTTTTCCGACCTCCACAAGCATTGCACCACACAAGTGCACTTACACATATGCAGGTAATAGACTGGTACACATAAAATAAAAATAATAATTTTTTTCAAAGAGGTTGTGTGCTGGGGAGAGGACTCAGTGGTTAAAAGCACTGGATATTCTTGCAGAAGATGGGTTTGCATCTCAGCACACACGGCGGCTAACAACTGTCCTTAACTCCAGGGGATCTGACACCCTGTTCCGTCCTCTGCAGGCACTGCCTAACACGGGTGCACTTCACACAGGCAGGTGATACACTCAGACACAAAGCATAAAAATAAAAATAAACTTTTTAAAGGGGCGTTGTTCCTGAGCATCCGGCAGAAGCAGCAGGGCATAGGGCCCTGAGGAGGGTGCCTGCCGGCAGCAGCAAGGCTCAAGCATCAGCACCGGCCTGCTAAGTCTGCGGGGCAGAAAAGGCACCTGCCTGGGAACTGAACGGTACTTTTAAGCATGCGTGCTGGTCTCGGGAAGAAGGTGATTTCCTAGGCTGGTTAATGTCCAGAGCTCTGGAATTTCGAGATTTACACCAGTAGACACCCAGCCCAACACACAGCCTCTTCTCATCGCTACATTCAGTGTTATGTGCACCGTTATTTGCATCAGGTTTATGTACTGAAAGTTGGAATTTGCACAGGAGGGTCTAAAGGAGAGTGCACGAGAGAGCGCAGAGGAGAGGAAAGGCAGACGTGAACGAACCCTCTGAATCCAACCGCGTACTTTCATTCTGATGTTTTATATTTGGAGCTTTTATGTTTTGGTATCTATCTCTCCCAGCAAAACGAATATGCCACAAAAGCAGAAATATTTGTCAGGTTTGTTTGGTGCTGCTTTCCTAAACCAATATCTGCCCAGCACAGTGGGTTATGCGATAAACTTCTGTTGGAAAAAAAAAAATCAAGTTGTAGTATGATGATTTCATTACTTGCCAATATAAGACTTTTTAATAAAATATTTTCCAGAGAATATAGATGCTCATTTTGAAGCATTGGTCTTCAAGTAGAACCCCATTCATCCTCCTCACCCAACAATATTTACGGTCCATATATAGTCACTGTTCCCCAGTATAGCAGAAAATGTAAACAAAGTTTATCTGTTTTACAGTGTTTAGAATACCAGTGTCCTTTGCTCTTGATTTCATCTTCCTGGATTGCTAAAGAAGGTCATGTTCTCTTGTGGGACCCAAGTTATTGCTGTCATGCTTGAAACAATTTTTAAACATTAGCTTTAATGTTTCCTATAAATTGGTAGAGCTAAGTAAACTTGATGGCTTGTTTTATGCTCTATATCTGAATGTCTACACAAAATAATTCCATTTGAGCATGGCATGGTGTGTACTCTAACAGGAGTATTGAGGGGAAAAAGGCTGAAATTCAATAAAATATACTGTATCACACATTTCACTTCATCAGTAATAAAATTATATTGCCTGCATGGAATGCCAATAGGTCTACCTGATATTGCAATCAAAGTCAAAGAAAACGTCATTTCTGCAGCAGAGGAAGAAAAGGTAGGTGTGACGCTGCTCATTTTAAATTCTATTTCTGAGGTAACGACAGAATTTAACAGATATAAATGTTTTCACCTTTCCACTTCATGGTTAGGGAGTTTTAAATTTGTGCACACTTGTCTTCCTTCTAGTGAGGAATGCCATTTTCCTCATCTGAGGTTTCTAAACACGCATGACAATGAGCGGTCACTGCAGGCTATGCTATTTGCTGAAGTTAATTTGATGAGAAATCTCCATTGCTGCACCATACTTCTTAAAAACAAGATGTGCAAGAGTCTTTGGCAAATAATTAATGCAACCAAGTCAATAAACAAGTTTTATATAAACCACAATTCATAGCCAAAAACTTCTTGCATAAGTAATTGAGAAGAACAAGTGGTGAGAAGATTGTAGCAGCAGTGTCGTAGATTTGGCGGTGGGTTTGCCTCGAACAGGGGAAGCACATGGCCAACATCTATAGTAAACCTAGGAGGAGACATTAGATAAGGATATAGCATACCCGACTATGGAAAACAAAGTGAAAAAGACAAGAAACCTGGAAGAATACAGCCAAGAATCCTTCAAAATTCCATCAGTCCTGCGGTTCTTTCTCAGAAACATAATTCAGAGGGGATCCTAGGCTGCAGATTTGTAGGCTGGAGTTAGGGCATCTAGGCAAATTCAAAGATTCTAATGGACAATCTAAGTCTGGGCTTGGTAATCTCTCTCTCTCTCTCTCTCTCTCTCTCTCTCTCTCTCTCTCTCTGTCTCTCCTCCTTCTCCTCCTCCTCCCTCCCCCTCCTCCTTCTCCTCCTTCCTCCTCCTCTTCTTCTGTCAGTCTCATACATGTGTATAATGAATTCTTACCCTGTACCCCTCTTACTCTCCTCTCCCCTGCTTCTTTTGAAATTCTTCCTCTAAACAAGTCTCCACCCTGCTTTCATGTTTTCTTAAATGACACATTGAGTTACAGGGCTGCCTGCATGAGCATGGGTGGGAGGTTACTTACTGTCTGTGGCAATGAAGAAACCCTCTCTCCAAAACATTATGTACTACTAGTCCCTTAGGAAGGGGTGAATCCTCGCGAGCGCCTCTCCCTTCCACAATGAAATGTTAAGTCCAGTGTTGTGCAGATCGTGTGGAGTTTAACCACAGCTTCAGTGAGTCCATGGCTACAACAGCCATGCCATTTCTAGGAGACAGCATTTCACAGCTTCCCTCCCCATCCTCAGGCTCTTACATTCTGTCCATTCCCTCTTCCACAATGTTCGCTGAGCCTTGGCAGGGGAGATACCGCTATCCTGTTAGGGAAGAGCACGCCCCCATCACGTATGCCGACCAATCAAGTTTCTGTATGAACCTCCACCTGCTGCAATAAGAAGTTTCTCTGGCCTAGACTGAGAACAGCACTAATCAATAAAAATGAGTATTTAGCAGGCAGTTTGATAAGACACACATTTATCAAAGCAATAGCAGTAGGTTCTCCACTAGGGCCCATGACCTCGCTATCTACAGGCTCTTGTCTAGTTTACAGAGCCAGGCATGACTTCCCTCCTGTGGAGGGAGCCTCAAATCCAATCAGAAAGTCCTGGGTACTCTCGTTATTGCCGCTATTGCACCAGCGGTCCAAGCTGGGTAAGACTCTTGATAATGCTTCTCCTCCAGCAGCCTGAAGAGCACATTCTGATACTATACAAGCTAGCCAGCTGCGGGGAACTTTCTAACGCAGTTCCAGATTCATGTCTCTATATCCTGTGACCAAGAGGTATCTTCAGAGATAGAGTCTTGCAATCAACTTCTGGTGGGTAATCAAGAACAATGGCAGTAGCCTGTATTGTTGGGGGAATCAGTAACACTGCCTCCTACTCACCGAAAACTCAAAGGGAGATACCCCACACCTGGCACCGGCATTTTTGTTTAATAACTCATGGCTTCGGGGAGGAATATTATCTATCCCTGCAGGGCACCCCTGTTTAAACTTTTAAACTTCATATATGTATTTATATATATATATATATATATATATATATATATTCTTTGACAATGTGTCTTGATCATATCTAGGCCTTAACTCTTTCTTCCCATTCGCCTTGGGACCCTCCCAACACATCCTCTTCCCACTTTCATACGTTCTTCTGTTATAACCACTCAGTCCAATTAGAGCTTCTATGTGCATGGGTGAGGGGCCATCTACCAAGAAATGGGTAACCTACCAGCAGCCCAGCCACAACACCCCGGAAGAAAAATCACTCCCCTCTCCCTCAACTGCTGATAGACCCAGCCTAGAATGTTGACTAGACTGAGCTTGTGCAGATATTGTCTAGGTAAACAGAGCTGCTCTGAGTTCATGAGTGCAAAGGCCAGTCATGTTCGGTACTTAACAGCTCTCCTTCCCTCCCTCCAACTCTTACATTCATTCTACTCTACAATGTTCCCAAAGCCCTGGGAAACTAATATTCCCTCCCAACATAAGACCGCCTACCACAAGAAACAGGGTTAAAATTCAAAGTATGCATTACAGGAATGATAAGGGCAAAAGGTGAGGATCAAAACCCAGATACAAGAGTTAAGGTAATAGAGAGGAATATAGAGGTCCCGCTTAAGCTTTGAAGCATAATTTTAATAAGCTTATACGATAGCGGGTTTCTCTATGGCTTTTCCACACATTTTCCTGAGGGCTACCCCTCCTCCCTTCCCCCCCGCCTCGGCCGTACCTCCCACCCTCTGAGACTAACCCTTCCCACCCTCAGTATTTCCGCTCTCCACACTCAAGCCACTGCTGTTCTGCTATTCCCTCTTCCTTGACCCCTCTTCCCCCACTGAAGACCCTCTAATGGCCCCTTTCTAGCTTCCTGGGCTCTTTAGGTACTCCAGGCTAAACACACTAAGAATTCATAACTAGGATCTGTCTAGGAGCAAGAACACGCAGAGTTTGTCTCTGTAAGCTTGTGCCACCTCACTCAGTATAGTATGTTCCAGCTCCATGTATTTTCCAGAAAATTTCATTTTTCCTTATAGCTGAATAACATTCCATTGTGTATCTGTACCACATTTCCTTTATTCACTCATCGGTTGACAAACACCTATAGGCCTGGTAACTTCTTGATGCAAACAAGTATATCCTCCTAAGATAGCACACATACTATGGGAAACTCACAATACCCACTGTAAGAATGGTGAGGGCAAAGGGGAAGTATACAACATAAATAAAGGAGGCGAGGTAATAGAAAAAGAATATTTTAGAAACTATGAGGGCCATACACTTTATTACCACAGACAAAAATTCTAGAACTCTCCAATTGATTCTGTAAGTTGAATTTTGGTTAGACCAGATTGTGATATGCTATAAAATACATGTCTTATTTTTCAAGATAGTATGATAAGTATGAAATACCTACTTCACTTTCTTTTGGTATATACAAAATATTACTTAGCATGCTTTTATACTGAAAACATTTATGATAATTTAATATTGATCTTATTTATTAATTTAATAATTTTAATATTAATTACTAAATTTATATATTTAAATTATAATATTATAATGTTGAGTTGAAAGATATTACTAAAATTAATTTCAACTATACATTTTGAATGAAATAAATTTGAAAATTTTTAATTATGTATGTACTACATTCTAAGTCAATAAGCCCAGAAGCTTATTGAGCACATCAAAAACATGTTTTAAATTCTTTTCATTTATTTATGGACTGAACATGTTGATATCTATGTACATAGATGCACTTCCCATGCCTGCAGAGGCCAAAGAGGACAATGGATCCTCCGGAACTGGAGTTGCAGATGGTGGTTAGCTGCCCTTGCCGATGCTGATGCTGAAAACCATCCCAAGGTCCTCTGCAAAAGCAGCCGGCACTCTTAACCACTCATCTCTCTCTCTCTAGTCCTGGGCTCAACAAAATTTATTTTGTTTAAATGTAAGAAAGAAAAAGGATCAGTGTCATGAGAGAGAAAACACAAAGAGAATAGAAATTTTGAGGAGCAAGTAATTCCCACTGATTAACTAAGAACAGAGAAGTTTATATTTCAAAAATGATCATTTTAAGAAAAGCTGTGTCATGAACCAAAATGTAGCACACAAATGTGAAGTCATTTGAAAAAAGGTGGAAGACCTGAGAAAATGCCTGAGAAATGAAAGACAGCACATCACATGGACAAAAGTGAGGGAAGTGTAAAAACAAGCGAAGATCGAGAAGAGGAGCTGGACAAGGTGCAGGAATGAGAGTGACGCAGGAGGACCAATGAACTGCAGTGCAGCCAGCGTCTGCACCACAACTCAAACAGCACTTTACCCAAGTTGTTTAAACAGTTCATAAAAATACAAAATAGTAGATTTGCAGGATACCATATGATATTTGAAACTTATATGCATTAGGTAATGTTTAAATCGGGTCAAGCATATTTATCTCCTCAAAAATCTATCTCCTAGCTCTCTGAAATCTGCAGAACATTATTGTTGCATGCAGTCTGTGCTGTAACACAACAGAACTTCTGCTCCTCCCTGACCACACTGAGTACTTGTTTATCAACCTTTCCCCTTCTCTCCCTAATGGGAAAAAGTAAGTACTGATTGAATAGTTGACATAAATCAGCTCAATCATTAAAAAGGGATTTCTTGATTTTCAAACATATACTTGGAGGTATTTATGAATAACATGATGTGATTTTAGAAAGTGGGTTGAGAGAAATGGCTAGGAGCTTAGAAGAAACTGACCAGCCATGAATTACTCAATGCTAGTGAGTAATGAACATATGGTGTCCAGCAGACCCTGTTAATCTGAACGTTGGACATTTGCAAAAAAAAAGAAGAAAAAAGTATGGAATAAAAAGAATAAGACAGCCCGGTATGGTGGCTCATGCCTTTAATCCCAGCACTAGGGAACAGGCAGGGGGAGCTCTGTGAGATTAAGGCCAGCTTGGTCTACATAGAGAGTTCCAGACCCGCTGGGATTACTGGGAGACCCTGCTTCAACAAACAAACAAGCAAACAAACAAAGAATAAGAAATAAATCTATTTTCATCACAAACTGAAAACATTAAAAGGCTTAAATTACAATGTTGCTCTATGAGGTATGGAATAAAGGAGGAAAATGTTAAATTCAGGTTGCTTTCTGGAACACTAACACTAAAATGAGAATGTGAGGAGGCTTCACTGTAGTTGGTCCTTTTCCCCATGGTCCAGATGTTCCACATTTTTATAAAGCATCTGGAGAACAAGAATTTGGCTAGATTTTCATTCCACTTTAATAATGAGACATTTATTGAGGAAGAATGTCAAAAAGAACAGCTTTTCATGTGACTAAAAGCAAATATTAAAAACTGAAATACTTAAAAAAAATCTTCAACTAAATTTGCAAAAAGACAAATATGTAAAGTAATGTAAACAGTCTTCAGTTCTTCTGACTCTGTCAACAGTGGAAAACCAAACTTGTCATTAAGACAGAATCTTGGTTATAAGGTGATGGTAGAGTTTAGCCAAGTATTTATTAATTTTTAAAATTTTATGGGTATGAATGTATTGAGTGCATCTATGTAAGTGCACCCATGCTATGCAGTACCTGCGGAAGTCAGAAGAAGGCATTGAATCCCCTGAAACTGGGATTAATAGATGTTGTTTGCCACCATGTGGGTGCTGGGAACCAATCCTGGGTCCTCTGCAAGAGCAGCCAGTGCTCCTAACGGCTGAGTCATCTCTACAGCCTCAACTATTTACTTTTTATTAATAAGACAATTGCAAAAAATATTAGTAATGAGGAGCTTTTATATATTTCTTATTTAGTTTTATGTGTATGAGTGTTTTGCCTATACATATGTAAGTGCACCTGTGCATGTAATGCTCACAGAAGTCAGAAGATGATATTGGATCCCCTGGAACTGGAGTTATGGATGGCTGTTAGCCACCACATGGGTGCTGGAACCTGAATCTGGTTCTTGTGCAAGAGTAGCTGGTGTTGATGGCCACTGAGTCATCTCTCCAGCTCCACAAGACCATTTTTTAAGAATTCAACTATAATGTAGGAAGAAAGAAATCAGTTTAGAAAACCATATTTTCAAGTGGAATACCTTAAGGTGGATGTAAGTAAACAGAATGGCTGTCTCTTCTAGTTCGCATGCAAGGTTTGGAAACTTTTAGTTTTTTTTCCACAGATCTTCACAGAACATTCTACTAATGGCTAATTAGTCCTCTGGTATTATAACCTCCGCCAGGTAGTGGCTTGTTGCTGCTTCTGTTCTCACCATTGGCCACCTCTATTCCCCAACAGGCTTCCAAATCATGAGGAACAAGAAGCACACAATTAATGTCTCAGTGCACATTTGGTCAGACAGTATGCCATGCTCTGCCTTCATGCATTTTATATCCAGAAGTCTCTCATTTTAACAATCTTGTGAGGTATGTAAATATTTATCTAAATTTTATTGGCAAGAAAATTACAAAATAATGTTATTTTAGTATTTCAGTTCAACTGAACAAACTTTTATCATGTGTTTACTGTTTGTAAGACAATGCAGATGGTGTTGAAAATTCAGGGAATATGGTGCAGTGCCTGCCTGTGGCTTGCTCGAGTGTTCAAGAAGCCACACCAAGGAGGTGAGTATAAAATACTGTGTGGTACGTCTTGTGTGGACAAGTGTGTGCAAACACAGATGATTTCTAATCCCATGAGGCTCAGGAAGACTTGAAGATCGTGAGGTGTCCAGCTGGACAACAGAGAGTGGCCTGAACTTTGCGTCTAAGCGGGGAAAAGCTGACCTCCTTGCATCAGCCCTTGGCGGCTTCCTACGTGTGCATGATGGTGCGTGATGGTCAAGGAATGGGCCTCTTCCATGTCACACACGTTGCGGGATAGTTCCAAGCATCACAAAATCGCTAGGGTGTTCCAAGCTCCCAGTGCTGCTGGCTGGTGCAGAATTCTTCCACGTTGAACAAAGCTTTTAGCACGTCACTCCCTGCATGGAGCTCGACACCTTCCTGTTCCCATTGCGATGAGCGGATTCTACCGCGTGCTCCAGAGGAGGCTCTGTGCACGGAACGTGAAGCAGATTGTGGGTCCGTCAGCTGGCAGCTATTTTTACCCACTTATTAGGCTTAGCTGCATTCTATAAAATGCTGGGGAAATAATGTGCTAGTGGAAAAGATTATTTCAATATTAGAAAAAGCGTCGTTTTTGCTGCCAACTCGCTCCTTCAGTAAAGCTGGAAAGCAGAACAGTTGGCTGAGAAGCCAGGTGAGAACTCTTGGGGGCCGCGCGGGCCCTGTCGGAGCCTCCTGTGAGTCTGGCACCGAGAGCAGCATGCCAGGACCCGCATGTGAGCTCTGGCTCTCAGGAAGCTCCACATGCTTTTGGGAAGAGCCAACGGAAAATGAGCAAAGCACGTTTGACAGCACTTGCATTCCTAGTCTGCGTTTCACTATTTGGAGTTAAAATCTAGGATGTTGTAATTTTCAAGCACAGTCACCGAAGCCAATCGCATGAGATCATCAAGTGAAATATGGTTTGAAGCATAATGAAATATTTATGAAGGAATATCTGAAATTTTAATATGCCTGACTTTTAAGGTACAGCACTGATCCGTCAGTTAGTTTCAACTTGGTGACCAAATACTAATCAACAGCACTTTGATATTGTGTAAGCACAGAAACTCAGCGGAAGTTGTATCAAACTTCTTTATTTTCCTCCTCTTCTTAGATAAGGAGGTGGTGAGTCTTGCAGTCCTAACCAAGCTGTGTCCCCCAGTCCCGGTCCAGGCCCTGGAAGTGAGGCTGCTGTGTGCACATGTGAGTACGTGGTGCTGAGAAGTGAGTTCCCAGCCTTGTCCTTCTCTGGGGTATGCACATCAGAGCTGGGAAGACAGACTGCATTCCAGTTAAGGGCGGGTGGCCCTAGTGGCTGGGAGGTGTGGGGACAAGAGGCCAAGCATAACAGAAAGCTCAGACAGCTAATAAAGATGATGGTCTGAAGCAGACAGTAGAAAAAGGACTTAGATTTCTCAATGAAGAGCAAGTGTCCGATTTCATGGGGCTTCAGGGCCGAGCTGCGGATTCACTCAGAGCTTACGGCTACAAAGTGCAAAAATTCCACTCACCGTGAATCAGGCAAACATTCTCAGATGACAGGAATTCTGGATGCAGGAAACATTCTGGCTTTGGCTTAGTTCCCTGCCACGGCAGAGCTCCAGTTCCACGTCTCCGGTGGCCCTCTTGACATTCCTCTCGTGGCTGCAGATCACTGCAGTGGTAAGTCATGTCATCACACGATATGACTGTGCTCAAAGCCAGAAAATGGGGTGTTCGGGGCACAAAATTCACCCAAAGTCGTCTCCCTCGAGTTAAGAAAGAAACAACCTCTCCCGGAAATGCACAGCCCATCAACCAGATCAGGGTCTAGGGCCACCACACTGGCCTTCTTCGTCTGGAACTTTCCTTTCCCTGATCCCCTTCCCCCTTGCTCGCTGAGGCTCTCTTATTATCACCACTACTGATCTTGGCTAGGAATGAATGAAAAGTCGACCATGAACTGAGGGGGTCAGAGATGACTCATGCTTTGTGCGGGTAAAAGTAAACCTCTTCCTTTTGTGGTGGGATCATGGTCACACAGCCTCACCTATGCCTAAGCTTCTGGACAATAGCACTGAGCTGAAGGAGATTGTATGAGTCAAATGGAGAGTTGGACTACATCTAAGAATACTTGATGACTCGCCAGGGTTCATGAAGTGAGAATAATTGATGTATCTACCCAGAATGTCTGAAGACAATAAGGCCAAAATCCACAGTTGGAAAATATTCTGAGTATCAAATCTGGTGAAAGGAACCAGGTCCCAATTGTGAATATTAAGTCTCGTTTGAGGTATGAAGTGTGATAGATTCGGTCAAGTGGTTGATAAAATGTTCAACAAACTTTGTTTAATGATAATGTGTAAGGCTAACATTATTTTACTTAATTCTCACAATTCACTTAATTCTCACACGTTATTGCATTTAAATTCTTAGACTCTGAAATGGGTAGCATAAATGGTCCAGGTAGGAAGAAGGAAAACAAGCTTAGACAATTGTGGTATCTGCCCAATGTCACGTGACCAGCAAGCAGTAAACCTAGGACTCAACAGAGACAACTGACTTCACTAATCACAACTTTGACCACTGTGAAAGTAACCTTCCTTCCCAGCATTCAGGGAATCATAAACAGTAGATGAGTGATGGGTCTTTATAGGGTTCATTGTGTGGCTACTGAGTCTATTTAAATCCAAGCTTCATCAAGTAGTTAGCACTAAATCTTTTCATTAGATGACTGGATAACATCTGAATATTTTAGCATATATCCTAATGGGATGGTGAAAATAAGCATTATCTATAATATCTAGATAAAATCTAGAAGTAGGAAATTTCTATCATTTCCTGGGAGTCTTAGACATGGCTCAGTGGACTGTCACTCCATACAGAGAGATGGGGATTTCTGCCCTGACACCAAGCTGTGATGTTTGGAAGCTCAGAGAGACGAGGCTGCCACTCCAAGCATGGAAAGGAGATATTCGCAGTCGAGGAAATGAAATGAACCTGGGAAGAATGCCAAATTCAGGCTTACGTTAAGCTCGTGCTCATCATTATTGATGAAGGCCACGTGGTGGAAGAGCACTGGAGACACTGGAGGCAGTCTACATGTCAGGGAAGAACAGCAAAGGAGCCAAGGTATGGGAGTGAAGCTGTGCTTCAGGAGGCGCTGGCAGTGGGACAGCAATACTCTCAGAGGAATAGGAAGTTAGGGTTAAGTATTCCTTCAGTGGTTGTGGACAGATGAAGACAGCCAAGGCTGAGTAGTTTCCATCTTCTCAACTACAATCAAAAGACACTGAGAACCAACGAACCAGGAAACTCCCAAACAGAAATGGCAATACAAGGGATAGTGATCTATTTGTATATCAAATGTTTAAAAGAATGCTTCCAGGCCTGGAATATAGTTCAGCTGGTAATGTGCTTACTATGCAAGCACGAGGATCTGAGTTTGGGTCCCCAACACCCGCATAAAATAACCAGATATGGTAGCATGTATATGTCATCCTAGCTCTGAGAAGGTGAAGATACACAGATTCCCTGAGCTCATTAGTCAGTCAGCCTGGCCAAGTCACCGAGCTCCACGGTCAGTGAGAGACTGTTTCAAAGATAAGGTGGACAGCATCTGAGGAAGACACCTTGCCTCGGCTTTTGGCCTCCAGACACACATGCATGTGCATCTACATGCACACATGCACACAAGCACAAACATGTACATACACAAGACAAGACTACAGAGAGAGAGAGAGAGAGAGAATCAGAGAGACAGAGACAGAGACAGAGACAATGAGAATACTCCCTTCTACCAAGAATGCTGGTTGAAGAAGATTCAGGGAAACCGTGACCCAGGGAGAATCTCCAGAGGAGGCTGATGCTGGAGGTGTCATGTACACCCAGCCTCTGGGCCATGCATAGGAAGCGCCCCCTCCTCCTGCATGCCCCGCTTCCAAGGTCTCAGAGCCCCATCTTTGGACTGCATTCACTCAGGGTTGGCCAGTTTCCCAGATGTTACATGCCTGCATAGTGGTAGTGATAACCATGAGGCATTCTGGGAATACACAGAGTAGTTTACCTCTTTGAGGACACAAGGAAATATAGTCAAGGATTTCTGAAAAGTTGTAGAATATGGAGAATGTTGCCCACTATAGGGAAGTCATCAGGTAGCTGCCAGCTGAGGAACAAAGATTTTACTGCTGTAGCCATAGGTGATAAATCAATAGTGGTCAATAAATAAAACTATTTTAATTTTTTTAATTTACAGCAATTTTTCTGGAGAAAATTCACACCTGACAAGAAAATTTACTCAGAAAATACTTCTCATGAACCAAAATAAAGTCTCTATTTACTTGACTTTTGTCACATTTAAAAGAATAGGGTTGGGCTGGAGAAATGGCCCAGTGGTTAAGAGATCAATCACACTGTTCTTGCAGAGGACTAAATTTAGCTTCCAGCACCTACATCAGGTGGTTTACAACTGCCTGTACATCCAGCTGCAGGAGATCCTATGCCTTCTGACTTCTGTAAGTAATGCACTCATATGCATACACACATATATAATTTTTTAATTAAAATTTTTTATTTATTTGTACTTGTGTGTGTGTGTTGTCTGCATGTTTGTAACTGCACCAAGTATGTGCAGCACCAACAGAGATGGGAAGAGAGCACTAAATCCCCTGGAACTGGAGTTATAGACAATTGTTATCTGCCAAATGGATGCTGGGAACTGAACCTAGGTCCTCTGCAAGATCAGCCAGTGCTTTTAACCACTAAGTCACTTCTCCAGCCCACATACACATAATGTTTTAAAAGTCATAAAATCATTAATACAACTGGGTTTAGACTTGGACCTCCTTAGCTGTGATTTTGCTGCTAATATGGTGTATTTAGCTTTAGGTTCTTCTGTCTGTCCACTCCTTGCTATTCTTCAGTGTGAGAAGAAAATAGTTTCCCGATTTCAGGTTTGACCTGATACTTGCAATACTCTGAAACATCAGGAGAAGCAATGATTATCCAGTTTCTGTCATGTAATGCCTCTCTCCCAGTGATCTGCTTCCTTTCTCCGTAGGAGCACTAGACAAAGGATGTTTCTTCAATGTCTCTTCAGAAGACACTTGGAGAAGATTTGAACTCAACTAGCAACCCAAAGCCCTGTCCAGCCGCACCCAGACAAGTATAATATGTGCTGAGAACCTCAACCAAGCCAGCTCGTACAGAGTGTTGAGTCTCTGAATATTTCAAGTTGTTTTCACCACTCCCAAAAGCTAACCAATACGTCTACTGTCTGTGTAACTTTAAAAAACTTTTTCAAACTCTCTGTACCATGATTTTCTTCTAAATGAAGATAATAATGCACAGAATCTATAGATGCTTCGTGATTGGAAACAGTGATGCTGGCAAAATACCTGATATGCACTCATGCCTGACACAGATACTCAGTAAGTCATCACAGTGGCTAGCAGTGAAGACTTCTGCATACATCACAAGGTTTTTGAGCACAAGAGCTTTACTCTGAAATATATGCACAGATCTTGTCACAGAGTGGTGCTTGGCGCATATTGAGAATGACTAAATGGATTTATTAGGTAAGACCACTCACTCTATCCTGAAAAACAGCTTATTCTTAAATGTGTGGCCTACTAAGTCGTGGATTAATTAAATAATATATATGATGTGTGGGGGAATGTAGAACAAGTCACTAGCACACAGCAGGGAGCTCTGAGAACACATTAATAAAACCATTGACAGCTGTACTGAATATCAAAGACAATGCAAGACTTGCATTGTACCTTGTGTTAAACCAGAGCTCTCAGCAGTCGTGTCACTTAGATATATAAATGATATTAGCAGTTGTCATCTTTGAAAGTAAGCATGACACTTGCTTTATAGGGGGAATCAAGAAGACATGCTTTGCGTTTGCATGGGTCTTGTGCATGCTGTCATCGTTGTTATAAGTTCCTATGAGCAAGTTGCCAGAAACCTGGGAAATTGTTTTCTTTTAGTTATCGACCACCCCCAGCTCTTACATCCCTCCTTTTCCACAATGACCCCTGAGCCCTGAGATTTCAGCTCAGTCTCCTCCAGGGACACACATTCTGCTGTCTCTTATTCTTTATGTGTTGACCAGTTGTGGCTTTCTGTTGTTAATCACCATCTAGTGCGTAAGAAAGCTTCGGTGATGAGAGTTAAGAGATGCATTCATATTCTCTCTACCCGGATTCTGCCGTGTCCCGTGGTCTTTCGGTCAAGGGGGTTCGTTGTAGATGTTTCACACCATTGTGCAACGCTGTGATAACTTTGTCACACAAAGAAGCCTCTTCAATGAGTTGTGACTTGTCTGTAAATATATAGATACATATTTAGCATACAGTAATAAATTACATTTGGGGATGTGACATACACAGACATAGGTTTTTCTCTAAGATCTATGACCTCGCTAGCCATGAGTATTTGGCTATGTTTACAGTAACACGAGTTCCCACCCCCCTGAGCAGGCTTTAAATCTAATTAGATAATTGTCGATTAACCCCAAGATAAAAGTGCCACTACTGCAGCAATATAGTTTGCAGTGCAGGTCATTGTTGTGGTTGTTAGGCTTTATACCTGGGGTTAGACCATCGATTGGTTTTCTACCTTAGCAGCTTGCATAGTATCCTCTGACACTACGAAAGCTAGTCTTCAGGGTCAGTGGCTTCCAGGTCAGTTCCAGCTCCATTGCTCCACTCCTGTATCCAAACTATGTCTTGTCTTCAGCAATTGGGTCTTACCTTCAAGTTCTGTGAGGAAATCAAGGGCTGTGGCAATAGTTTGTGTTATTTTGGAGGTCTCCTGGAATACCATGACTAACATTTTGAAGGGAGGTTTCTCTGTCTGGCACAAATAAAAGTGTTATTTGAATTTAGTTACATTCTTATGACTGTTAACAATGTAAGATAAGACAAGGTATGCTATACATTTTCCTTTATATTAACAAATGCAAGGTGGAAATCCTGGAAATTTGTAGTTTGTATATTTTAATAAAAATATTTTAGCTTTTTATATTAAAAAGAGGAGCAGGTAGAGGGATAAATCAGTGGTTAAACACACTGATTCCTCTTGCAGAGGGCCTGGATTTGAATCCCAGCACCCACCTAGCAGCTAACAACCATCCATAACTCCAGTTTCAGGGGATCTGATGTCCTCTTCTGACCTTTGCAGGCATTGCATGACATGGATGCACTTATACACATGCAGACAATACAGTCATACACATGAAACAATAAAGCATAACAAATAAAATATTTTAATTTTTTAAAAAAGAAATGGTATGTATATTTCTGGGTATTAGAAATCTTAGCTTTTTCCTTCTCTTGAAATATTCTTGTAATGGAAGATGATGGAAATATTTCAAAGACAGCAGTATAAGTTTTATGTTACTTTTACCTTAATCCTAATTTTCAGGTGCTTATATCAGATTTTAGCATTTTCGCAATCTGCTCCCGTGATATGAAGTTCTTAATTAAAATTTGTTTTTATGATGCCCTTTAGCCTTCGGTAGTTTGGTATACAATATACTTAAAGATGCAATATTCATTGCAGTGAAATTTTAAGGAAAATAGTAACTGTAAGCAAATATTTAATTTAGGCCCTGAGTCTTTCAAACTCACCAGAGAATAAAATATAGCTAAATATATTTGTGCTATATTTTCTTACCAATTAATAAGAGCTCATCTGTGAAAAAAAGGAAAGATAGTTGCCTTTTCTGAACGTGTCTTGTTATAATGTATTGCCTTACAGTAAACAGCTACGTAATACTCCAACCCCAGAGACCATTCCTGGGCTTGTTGAAAGGGAGTTATTGAAGACATAATTTTAAATTATTTTTATTTTATGTGTCTGAGTGTATTGTCTGCAGGTATTTAAGTGCATCCACTGCATCCATGTTGTGCAATGCCTGCAGATGTCAGAAGAGGGTGTCAGATCCCCTGGAACTGGATTTATAGATGGTTGTTAGCCACCATGTGAATGCTGGGAACTAAGCCAGGTCCTCTTCAGGGACAGCCAGTGATCTTAACTGCTGAGCTAGCTCTCCAGCCTGAAGACATTTTTCAAGTCCATTAGGGAGTGCTCTCTGTTTGCTTTCTGTTGCTGTGACAAATACCATGACCAAAGCAACTTGGAGAGGAAAGGCTTTATTTGACTTCCACTTTCAGGTCATAATCTGCCCTTGACAGAAATCAGGGCAGGAGCTAAAACAGAAAACCTGGGAGAACTGCTTGCTGGCTTGTTCATTGGCCCCAGAGCCCAGGTCCACCTCTTAGGACTCATGACATCTGCAGTGGACTGAGCCCCCTCATCAATCATCAATCAAGACAATCATTCACATGGCCATAGGCCAATCTGATCGAAGCAGTTCTTCAGTTGAGACCCCTTTCTGGGTGACTCTAGGTTTAGTCAAGTTGATAATAAAAAGTAAGCAGGACACCCTCCTCACTGCGAGCCATCAGGCGGAGCTCCTGTCTGGTCTCAGCAAGAACCTGTATGCTTAACTTGAACAGTTAAGCATACAACCTGGAGACTGAATGGTTTCAGTCTTCCTTATTACATTGATGGTTCCATGCATCACCTTACTGGTGGCGTACCCAAACAAAACCCTCTATCAGCCAGCACTCAGTGGTGACTGTAAGGGACTCTGGTGTTACATTAGACATGGACCTTGTTCAAGTACATGACTTTCCCTTTGTTCTATTTTATACTTTTTTTTTTTTTATCCCATCTTAAAACGTCTAAAAGGACTTTTCTCTAGTTTTCTCTTTGTTTTCTAGGTGTTTGGGGTTTTTGCTTGCTTGTTATTTTGTTTGTTTGGGTGATAGACTGAGACTGACCTAGAATTCACTCACAATCTTCCTGACTTAGGCTCCCAAGTAATGAGATTACAGGTCTGAACCATCAAATCTGGCTCTAGTTTGCGTTTAACAGAAGTTAGATTATACTATCTAACCTCATTAGTCTGAAACTCTGAAACTTGCCATTCAAATATATTTCAGTGAAATTAGAAAAGCTTTGTATTCCCAAATCACTCAATTTTTAAAAATATAAACATATATTCCTAACATAGTGCTTCATATTTATCTAGCATCGGCCCATCACCTGTCATTCCTTAGGTTCACACTGCTTGGCCACTATGAACTACATTCTGATAAGTATGCTGAACTCAGATTTTCTCATGCTTCCATAGTCTCCTATAGGCTGCATTCCCCAGGCCCTCACCTACCGCTAATGTACGTCCTTTGGTTATTTTATGTGTGTAGCATCTACCTCATGATCTTCAGAAGTAAGGTAAAGCATAAGTCAACTGATAAATGTACTTAAGCTTGCTGTTCATGCCCTTAACACTTTCACCCTTACCTGTTCTGTTTCTTCTGAGTCTGCAGAGTTGTCATGCAGAGTTGTCATGCCCTTACAACTTCGTATCCAAACCTACTTCCTCATTTTAGCATAATCAACTTTCAAATATTTTAAATTGAAGGCAATTTATTTTGTCATACAAATTAATTTTGAAGTATGTTAATCAGTCTTCCTCAAAATATTTAATAAAGCATACAGTACTGTGGCCACTGTTAATGATATAGGTAAATAGAGATCCAGGGCTGGAAGGCTCTAAGTAGCTGCTTTAACCAAACCCTCTCTACACGTATCATTTGAATTTCTCAGCCGAGCATACTCATTTACTTGTTAACATTGTCTATTTACACTGAGTGGTCAGTATGTATTTAGCTGATTTTGTAAAATAAAGTTTTTACTTGCAGAGAATATAATAGTGAATATAAGTTCTCTGCTCACAAAAAGCATAAAGTCTTTCAACAAAGAAAGACACTTAATAAGTGCATATATGAATGTGACATTATAACCACAGGACAAACTTCTTTTTTTTTTTTTTTTTTTTTTTGTCACTGTTCCACTTGGCATTGTAAATGTTTTTGTAAAAGTCTAATAATTCCTTTTGCTTACCCTTTCTTTCCTTTTTTGTGTGTATATCCACCCCTCCTTTCTTTTTCTTAATGTAATATTCATTTTCCAGGATGTTTACTAACTTCATATTTATAGTTTCACCAGATGGTTGAAAAGAAAAAGAAAAAATAAATTGAATAATTGTGTGTTTGATAACTTGCATTATCAAAGACTAAAGCTACTCTACCAGTGCCAGCCATTGCTCATATATAATCTATGTGTAAACAGCTATAAGCACAGCAGATTTATTATTAAGGACTTCTGACATTAAGACCTTTTAGAAGTCACTCATTTGTCTCTGAAGCTGGAATTCCCTTGCTTCCAGATGTGTGTGTGCTGCCCTCCAACTAACTAACTGAACACTCGCTATTCTCCGTGTGTGTCACAAGCTCCTCATGTACTTTGTACATTCAGACAGCATTCACTTAGGAAGTCCCATGTATTGCAGTAGCTATCTTAGTTACAGTAAGGAACAACATCTTCACAACCCTTACCTTAAATCTAACTGGAATGTTTATCAAAGTAAATAGCCAGGTACAGCATCACATAACGTGCTCTTTCCCCTCTCTCAAAATACCATCCTCGTTCCATTTCAATAGCAAAGATTGCAAGCATTCCTCAGAATCAACTTCAAGCGATATTTGCCACATAAAGCTATGCTGTCAAATTCTTCCTGTTACTGATAACTTGTGGAAACCTGAATCCTTGTCCTAAGGCATGCAGTTCCAATTTTACAGCCTCAGTGCTGCTCCAACCCAGTGTACATTTTTAAGTATTTAAATATGTAAGGGTATATTTGGCACTGATTTTGTCAATTTTCCTTTTAGACATATTGGGTCTGAAATGCTTGAATTTTAATTCAATTATTAGTTTATTTTAGGGAAAATTACCATGCTTGATGAACATTAAGGCAAGATTTAAAGTACCTTCCAAGTAAATGAAAAGTTCACTTGGCTCATAAACTTATACTAGGCTCTATTTTTTATCTAATTTTATTTTTCTTTCAATTGCAATCCTGGTCCTTTTTGTTTTAGTGCTGTCTTTTCTCCATTTATAGTATTGGTGCGGCTGCAGTCTCCAAGAAACAATACTTTATAGCTCCATCTAGTTGTTTTTCTCAGATTCTGAGAGAGCCATTGATTAAGAATACTTTGGCTTCAGTTGTGCTTTGGTCTACTACCTTGAGGAAGTGGATCCTCCTGGCTAATGTCCAATTTAAGAACATATGTGTGTGTGTATTTATGTATTAAAATATTTTATTGATACTTTGAGAATTTTATATATGTATTTTGGTATTCAGACTCCCTCCCCCTCCTCTCAAATCCACTCCTGTCTCCCTAGTCCTGCCACTTCAAGTCCTCTATTATTTATTTAGGGCTTATTCAGTCTAATTTATATTCACCAAATGTTCTTAGGTGTGGTTCATCCCCTGGAACCTGGTCAGCCTACCCAGAATCACATCCTGAAAAAAAACTGACTCTCCATCTCTAAGCAGCTATCAATTGCCAAAAGTTCTTCTTCTGGGGTTGGGGCTTCTTGTTAACTTCTCTGTTCCATGCTGGCATTTGTCGGGCTTGGATCTGAGCAGGTCTTGGGAATTCTGTCATAAGTACTGAGGTTCATGTGCATAATTACCTTGTGTCTGAAAACACGATTTCCTTGTAGTCTTCTACCACCTCCAGCTCTTAAAATCTTTCTACCTGTTCTTCCACAATGATCCCTAAGCTTTTGGGAAGGAGGGTGTTATATAAGTGTCCCATTTAGGGCTGACCACTCTCTTATTCTCTGCACTTTGATTACTTATGGATCTCTGTGTTAATTGTCATTTGCTCTAAGCTACTGAAAGTTGAAAGATATAATAAGTCATTAGGAGTTGGTTTAATATCACCCCATTTCACAGGATAATAGTAGGATCTTCCCTACAGCCTGTGACCTGTTTAGCCAGAGGTTCTTGGTCCTGATAACAGTGATAGATGTGAACTTCATCTTGTGAAGTGGATTTTAAATCCAATGAGAAAGTGTTTGTTTACTGTATCAGTTATTTTCTGGTGCTGTGATAAAACACTAATGACCAAGGTAACTTATAAAAGGAAGGGTTTATTTGGCTTACAGTTCCAGAGGGGTAAGAATCCATAATGGCCCAGGAGGCATGCAGCTCCTAACACTTCCATGATCCTCCCCAAACAGCACCACAAACTGAGGACCAATGGGAGACATTCTCATTCAAGCCGCCACAGTTACTCCCATAACATTCAACCACTACTGCGCCGGGGAGCGTGTCTTTCAGAAGCCAGCCCTTATGTAACTCATAAGGTTCACAGGTGGGTAAGGTTGATGATTACTTTTTCCTTCTGGTAGCATGCAGATAGCACCTTCCAGCACTTTGAAAGTTAGCTAGTAGAGATGAAGTTTCAAGGTCAGCACCTGCTTGATTTCTCCATGTTTGCTGTATAACCCACATGTGTAGTGTCTGCAGCAATATAGTTTTATCATCAACCTCTAGAAGGCAGCCAAAAGCAATGGCTAAAATTAAAAATAATAATAATATAAAATAAAAAGATGACAAAAGCTGGTGAGGATGTAGGAAACAGAGAACCCTTATCCACTGCTGGTGGGACTGCAAACAGGAGCAGCCACTGTAGAAATCAGCGTGGCGATTCCTCAGAAAGCCAGACCTAGATCTAACACACAGCCAACCATAGCACTCTTGGGAATACACCCAAATGTCTCTGCGTCCTGCTACAGAGACACCTGCTCCTCCATGTTCACTGTTGCTCTGGCTCAACAGCCAGGAAATGGAAGCAGCATAGATGTCCAGTAACTGATGCATGAATAATGGAAGCATGCTGCATTTGCAAAATTAATATTATTCACCTGTTAAGAAAAATGAAATTCACAGGTAAATTAATGAAACGGGAAACAATCATCCTGAGTGAGGTCACCCAGAGGCCCATAGAAACAAGGGTTACATGTTATCTCATATGTAGACGTTAGCTTTGAAGCTTTAGATATGTGTGTTTCAGATGGAAAATCCACAGAGGTCAGAATACTAATTGGGAGGTCGGGGAGGGTGCTTCCTCAGAGTGGAGCCAGGGTGAAAGGGAAGGTGTGGGATGGAAAAGGTTAAGTGGAATGGGGAATGTGAGGTTAAGTGGAATGGAATGGGCAGAGGAGGGTCTATGGAAGGATAACTAGCAGTATGGCCTTTTGAAAAAGCCATGTGGAAATCGACCATTATAGAAGCTTCTTAATGAATGTGTATATACACTTGGGCTGGGGAGATAGCCCAGCACTGACTGCTCTTGCAAAGGATGAAAGTTTGGTTCCTAGTACTCACATGGTGGCTAACATTTATCTCTAACTCCAGTTCTGGGGAATCCAATGCCCTCTTCTGACCTGCATGGGCATTGCATGACATGGGTACACTTAAATACATTCAGGAAGTACACTCATACTCATAAAATAAAAATAATAAATACAATATTATATATATACATATACAAATATTTTTAAAGTTTAAATGTAATTACTTTGTAACAGGGAGACAATGCCCATACCAGACACTGTAGACTAGCAAATAAAGTCCAGTGCCAGCAATGGGCTCCTTCTTTTGGAATTGTTGACCTAATTAAGAACTTTAATTTTAAAAAAATTAGATCCACTCTGTCCTCATAAGTAGATGTTAACTATGGCATCTGTTCTTAGTGATACAGAATTCTTCACTTGAGTTTCTTAACAGAGAGATTTGTCTTACATTTTCAATTACTTAAGAGATAGTAATATTCAGTGAAGGTTTTTTACTATTTAAATTTTTGACAGTTTCATACATGTATACAATGTGAGTAATCATAGTCACCTTGTTTCCATCCCGACTCTTATCCCTCTCCAATTCTGTTGACCTCTATTCTTTGTTTCTTATTTTGTTTTTGTTTATTTTGAGACTGGGTCTCACTATGTAACCTTCGCTGTTATAGAACTTGCTATGTAAACTAGGCTGGCCTTGAACTCACAGAGATCCACCTGTCTCCCAAGTGCTGGGACTAAAGGCGAGCGCCACCACACCCAGCTTGACTTCCACTCTTATTCCCAACTAGTCCCCACTCCTTTCATGTCCTTTTCTGTGTGCAGATCTTGTGCAGATAGCTACAGCTGCTGTGTGGTCACAGTCTGGTCCTGTCTAGTATACAGCATTTCACAGCACCCTTCCCCATTCTCTGCCTCTTACTCTTTTTCTGTCCCATCTTCCATGCTGGGCCATGGGGAGACCATGGAGTAGATGTACCATTTAGACCTAATCACTCAACAGTCACTTACTCTCAGTTTTGAGTCTCTTCATTAACCATCGTCCACTGCAAATAGAAGCTTCTCTGGTCAACGCTAGGAGAGCACCGGTCTAGAGGTATGTGATAGTTTGAATGAGAATGTCTCCCACAGACAGTTGGTCCCCAGTTTGTGGTGCTATTTCAGGAGAATCATGAAACTTTAGGAGGTGTGTCCATGCTGGAGGAAGCATATCATTTGGGGCAAACTTTGAGAGTATGAAGCCATGCTCACTTCCACTGTGGCTCTGTTTCCTGTGCCTGTTTGAAGATATGAGTGCTCAGCATTCTGCTCTGGCCACCTCTGCCACCATGCCTCCACACTATGAGTGGACTACTGTCCCTCTGGAGCCATAGGCCCAATAGACTCTTCCGTCTACAAGTTACCTTGGGCATGGTGTTTCATCACAGCAACAGAGAAGTAACTACTACAAGGTACAAGCATAAACAGAAGGCAGCCTGACTGCAGGTCCATTTAGCATAGCATTAGTAGTAAGTGTGGAGGATTTCTTTTCTAAAGATTATTCAGTCATGTAGTTTTGACTTTTATCCATGGGCAAGTAAAAAAAGAGAACTCTAGAATTTCCTTTATTTGCTGTGCTGTATTGCTTCAGGCTCATTTAATAACATAAAGGCAGTCTTATGAAAATTGCCTTTGAGTGTGTGTAACTGATTCTGCAAGTTGACACTATTCTTTTTCTCTTGTAAGGACTCTCTATCAATAAACCTGTGCTTCGTTTAACTTTTCTCTTTTCTTTTAGAGGCAAATACAGTGGTCAAGGATGGATGTTTGAAGTTAAATACATGCAGGTCCAAATGCATGTAGGTCTCATAGTACGATGTACATATTGATCATGTTATCTGTCATGAAACGAGGAGGAAAATATTTCTCAGTGTACTGGATTATGGAAGTATTAAATGATCTCTGTCACACAGAGAATCTGCAGAAGTTCCTAACACAGGCATCCTAACATTGGCATGTCATTGGCTGATTCTCAGGGACATGATGCAAAATTGATTCTATGTTCCTTTCTGTTAACCTCTGAAACCAAGAAAGACCAACGTGTTGTTTTCCTGATGCTACCTGTGGACAGGAAATCTACTTATTTTTCTATTTTTATTCTCCCTTAACTTAAAATTTTATTTTCTATGTGTTACATGCACATATTTTTGGAGGTATTGGAAGTACAAAAATAGGGCTGGGGATATGTCTTAGAGGTCATGAGTGTTTGCCATGCAAGAATGAAGACTGGAGTTTAAATTCCCGGAAACCCACCTGAACGCTAGTGAGGAGTGGTGGCCTGAGTGTCTTCTATCCTGAAGGCAGAGACAGGGGATCCCCAGAGGTTTGATTGAGAAACCTTTCCTCAAAGAATAAGATGGAAGAGTCATGGAGGATGATTCCCTGATACCAATCTTGGGTCTCCATTTGCACAGGCAAAGATGCATGTACACCCACATACATATGTGCCCACATACAAGCAAAAAGTACATATGTACACACAGACACTACAAAAACATATAAAAAATGGAAAAATTAAAAGACATATTCTTTAAGAAAGTGATGTTAGATAGGCTGAACAGGTTCCAGTGATTGAACTCACACCAAGGGACATCTGGGTATGCAACCTTGACTTGGAAGGCTTTAACGTATATAACATATATCTGCATGAAATCCTGGGGGGAGGTTAAGGAGTACAGATAGAAGAGGGGGTCTAAATGTGATTAAGATGTATGAAATTCACAAAAACTCAATTAAATACATTGAAGGAAGTTTGATAATATGTGCCTACATGACATATTTTCCATTTCCATCTTTGGTACCTCAGAACAATGTTTTTAGGATTGAATAGTGGTTAGAAGAGTAAAAGCGTTTCTGGATTTACCCTTGTGATTTTGTAATTTCTTTATAATAATTCACTGTTATAATTTTGTATCTTTTCTATACGTTTACTATCATTGAGTAACACTAACATCTAAAAGGTTTGACAATATGAGTATCACTTCTTTTATATTTATTTGCACCTACTCTTTTTCAGACTACAGTAAAATACAACATATCTCCTCAATTTGAACTCATTCCCCATGCTTTGTGTTTCTTCAGGTCAGGGGGTAGGACCAATTTTATCATTTACAATATTTTCAGTCACAAATAACAGAAAGCCATCCCAAATCAGTTTGGAAATAAGGGTAACTTTTTGCTAAGGTAACTTCAGATACAGATGTGCCTTGTATTTTCAAGGTGTCTGCAGTCTCTCTCTTCAACCGTGCTCTCAGTCCTCTTTTGTGGCCCAGGTTTTTCTGCCCATCTTTCCTCATTGTGCCAGAATTGCTTTCAGCAGTTGCCAGTATCACATGCTCTCTCAAGTGTAACCCCAGACTACAAAACAGAGCAGAATTCCTGAACTTTCCTCTGACTGGCACCGCTCAGTGGGACTTTAAGTCACCCTGTTAAGGGAGATAGTTTTGCCCCTATTGAACCAAACGACCCTTCCTATCTCAGAAGTGGAGCATGGGAGAACACCACCCAAGGGACGTGAAAGCTTTGCAACGCAAGGGATGGAATGGTCTTGGTATAAAGAAAGTCTACTTACACATCATTGACTTTTTATATCATTTCATTGTGACAATGAAACCACTTATAATACCAGACAAAGCAATTATAAATTCACAGAATTAAGGCACATGACAAGTTTATCACTTCATTCATTCCTTTACACAATAGATTTTTTTTTTAATGAAAACTGTATAGACAATCATTGTCGTCTAGTTTTCGGGACAAGAAGTCCAAGCGATGGTGAGGGTGGGGTGGCAATGAAAGGCAGTTTTTCCAGTGTTGTTTCTTCTAGCACATTCTTCACTGATCACAGAGAAAATTTACCAGAATAACTGAATCTGATTATGCCATTTTATGTCTCCATCAATCAAGTATTCTTTATTAGCTTCTGATAAAATTTAGGGTTCATTCTTCGTGGCATCTGAAGTCTGCCTCTCTTGCCTCATTTTTCATCATAACATACTAAAACTATCTGAATGAACTATCAGGGCATTCTTTGTGCTTTGTATTTCTGGAAATGAACAGTATTTGTCTGCCAGAGGTTTACAAATGAAATGAATGGCTCTATGCTTTGTTTGGTCTTCTCCAACCTTATCCTTCATTTTTTTTCCAGAGCATATAAAAATACCATCCCCTCCCCAAAACGCTCAGGGAGCAGTATGAAAGTGGGAGTGGAAAGAATGTACAGACAGACAATGGGGAGGCGCACTGTGAAACTCTGACTTCTGGATTGACATGTCTATTATTCCCAGGAAGTCAAAGCAGCTATGGTTACCTGCACAAGACCCTCACAAGATCAAGCCAATCAAAATTCTAGCATGGAGAAAGAAGGGGATCATGAAGCTCTATCTCTGGCTAAGGGAATATTGGCAGTTGATGTCAGCTAGGGAGGGTCATTTTTCTTTTGGGGTGTCAGGTTGTCCGTGCCCCAGTTGATGATCCCACACTCATGGTATATATTGGTGACACTAACGATAAAGCAGGATATATTTTTTAAGAAGGAGGCAGAGGAGGATGAAGAAGAGGAGGAGGGGGAGGAAGAAGAGGAGGCAATGGCAGCAAGTCAGATGGTGGATATGTTGGGAAGTTCTGGGGTGGGGACTTGGAGAAATAGGGTGTGGATATGATCATAATGCATTGTATATCTGTACAAAATTCTCAAAGAATAAATCAAAAACTCAAATCCCCCAAACCCTACCATGAACTCCTGAGTCTGGGGACATGCTTAATGTTCACAGGGTACTCATGGGTGCCTTGTACAATTTGCCATCGTCATCTACTTCTCAATTTCCACCTTCTTTTGCACGTTTGTTTTAAGCAGAAATTTTAGCAGTAGTGGGAGCCTGGGCTGCGGTTTTCCAGGTTCTTGGCTTTTTATTCAAGAATAAAATAAAAGCTCACACAGACTGCAAAGTGCAATGAAACTTCAAAGAAAAGCATTAGAAAAAATCAGAATACACTTCAAGAGAGCAGTGGGCCACATGAGTGATCGTACTCAGGGCCCTGATTATTATTTGGAGTTTTTATTTAATGGGATTCAAAGAAAGAAGAGTGTGGTTTCTAGTGGCGTAATTGGAGTGGTTCTCTTAATTTTAACTATCACGTTTGGACTGTGTAAGACCTTCTTCACTGTGATATCCTTTCTCATAATTCATCTGATTTTAGCCATATGCATGACCAACTCTGCATAGGCAAAGGATGGTAAATAGGAGATTCTTCCTGTAAGTTCATTTGGTGACACAGTTTTGCCTTATTGAGAATATACCCTGGGCCAGTATAAACTGGATTGATTCACTGGATTCACCTATTAACTATAATTCCTGGATGGTGTTCCAAGATTTGTTTGAATAGAAATGGGATATTATCAACAGATTACTCAGAGGACTAACTTCTTTCCTTTGTTTTAAGCAGGTGTTAGCTTAGCTTGATGCCTACACGGGTCCTGGGTTGCTAACAGGTTGCTAGGTGCATTGTGTGTTTATAGCCTAAGTCAAGCAGATTCCCAGATTGCTAAACTGTTATTTATGCCTGTCTGTGTCAGAAACTATCTGAACTTCACAAACAAATTACATAGCAAAAATCCCAATGAATTTTAGGCACTCAACTTTTAGCACAAGAAGGGGGAAAGGAAAAGAGAGAAGAAAGAAGGCAGTGCGTAAAGTTCCCAGGATGTTAAGCATTTGGCATTGTAATCTTGTGTTATAACTGGAAAAGTCATGATTTCCTGGGGTATATTACAGAAAGAATACAAAATAACGAATCATGCTATGAAGAATGAAATTTCTCTAATGTCGGTAGATTTTAATGGTAAAGAAAACACACACACACACACACACACACACACACACACACACACACAGATGTTTCCTTTCTCTGCTCAGACTGAAAAGGACCATCAGACGCATTCAATGATCTATGCTTCATTTATTCTTCAAGTAAAATGTAACCTAAATGAGACTTGCTCTTGGTTCATCTACCGGGGAAGAAGAGCATGTTCATGGTGGGTATTTTTAAGTAGCGTTTCCTCCTTCCTCCCACTACCTTCCCATCTTTCCGGCCTTCCTCATCCCTCCGTGGAACTCGGTTTCTACTGCTAGGCCCCACAGGGTACGGACCATAGCATTTCCAAGGTGAACCTTTGGTTGAAACTCCTCTCTTTGCCACTCATTAACTGCACATTTTCAAATCTATTTGTGCTCTTCTGTCTTAGGCTCCCTCAGCTCCTAGTAAACCAAAGGCTTAGCACCTCTCCCAGGCCCTCGGGCGGACATGCTGACTGCCTGGATTTCCAGCTCTGTATAGTATATTCACTTTGACATACCAAAACCTCTAAGCCTATTGGTTGCTCCCTCTCCAACAGCACAACATGTATTCATTTATCTGGCGGAGACTTTCACTGGCTCTGCAAACTTGAAATCTTCCAAATTCATTGCAGCAGAACATGAGCTGCATCTTTAAGAGTACTTTCCAGGGCGTGAAATCTCATATCCCAGGAGAGTACTTCCATGTCAATCAACTTCCCTAACCCAGTTTCACGTTTCCACTGACCCAGGATCCTGAAGACCTAGACTTCCACGTCTTTCATTACTACTTCATGTTTGGTCTCTAAATGTTTTGTCATGAGTTCCCTGGCCTTCTCTCAGCCTGCCTCTAATGTCCCTTGAAAAGTACACTTTCGTGAGTTCACCCTAGCTACTGATGTGATATCTTGGGGTTCAAAGAAGAGTATGTACTGGGAAGTTAGGTGTTGCCTCATAAGAAAGATATCAATGAATAAATCAGATGAGGAAGGAGTTTCCGCCTCTAATTAGGAGAATCCCACTATTGTAGCCCCAAAGGATTCAATGGATGAGGAAGTTTTAAAATTACCAATTTATGGCTCAGTGGTTAAGAGCACTGGCTGTTCTTGCAGAGACCTGAGTTTATTTCTCAGCACCCATGCAGTATCGATCAACCATCCATAACTCCAGTTCCAGGAGATCCAATGGCCTCTCCTGAGCTCTGCAGGCACTGTACAACACAGGTGCACTTACCTGTGTCCAGACAATACACTCAGACACATCAAATAGAATAATTTAAAATTATCAATAGATCTACTTGGATGCCTCCATCTCATCTTAAGGTCTCATACAAACCCAACAAGTTTCTTGCTCTTAACAGCAAACTGGCAGAACTGATCATTCAACATACTGTGGATCTCTGCTTTCTTTTAGTTCAGTCCTGGGACTATTGTTCAGGGTGTTTTCCCTGTCTTGATTGTAGAATACAGGAAGCCCTCTGCTTTTCACCTTTCATTTTAAATTGGTCACCAATTACCATTGACCTCACTGACTTTTTCAGAGGCTCTTCTACAATAGTTATCTGACTTCATAGTCTACATACGTGCTACGTATTCCAAACTTCTCTCACACAAGATGGCACAGATGCAGAAAGGCATAGATTACTGAATAGGTCATTTGTACCATGATAATCATGAAGTGCTGTAAGAGTACAAACAAACTAGTCTAAAGTATAGTGGGGACCCGGGAGTTGTCGCTGGACCAGTGCGAGGAGAGCCATGGGTACCGGGAAAAGAGTCTGGGTTCTGTTTGGTAAGCAATGAGATTTTTCAATTCTTTTTGTTTTTTCTTTGATTTGAAAATTACAAATTTTTTGAGTTGGAGATGATATAAAACAGTTTTTCTGATTTACTTGGCTTAGTCTATTGATTGGTTAATTTTAGTGGTTAGCTCATTTTTGTGTACTTTGCAAGTACTTCTAATACCTTGACTCCCTCTGTTTCTGCTTTCTGTGTTTACTTGCTTCAGTAGCAGAAAAAAAGAACTAGGAGCTTAGCTGTTGCCTTGTAAAAAAGGGATTTGCATTGAAATGGTCTATCAGGAGCAATATATTTGACAGCACTGAATAAGCAATAGCATGTGATGATTTTCATATTGTTCTTCAATTATCTGAGAAGTATAAAAACCATTACTCGAGTCATTAAAGTTAAAATGAACATTAGGGAATTCACTCTAGGAAGAAAATGTTTCCTTTGGCAGAAAGCTGAAACAGTTGATCTCACAATTATGTAACTGTTCATTTCTGTTTAGCTAAACTTTATTTAAATTAATATGACTTTTGCCTGTTGCCTGGGAGTCCGAACCTCTAAAGACATTTGGTTGCTGCACAGTGTAATCCAACAGAGCACTTATTGAATTCTTGTGTCTCCTAAGTTGACTGTTAGGCCGGGCTATGCTGACATAATGTCCTCTAATTTTGTCTCTGCTTTCACATCTAGATAATGACCAATTTCTAAAAAACTGCTTTGTAACTGGTAAGAAAAGTGCTGTTTAAATATTAAGTGCTGGAAAATTGGAGGCAAGTTTATCTTCTCATGCTCATTTCTCATGACTAGACCCCAAACATGATTCCAGGGGGAATAACTTACAAATCCCTAGCTTCTGTTACATTCATTGATAATAATTTCACACATGGTGAACAAGCTTCTCAGGTTTGTTCCTTCCCATAGTTGTGACCGATGGAGAGACAGTTTATTAGCATGCGAAAGTATCACCATTCTACTGTAGGTATCACCACAGAATCTGTCTGCGTTGGCTTTCTATCAAAGAAACCGTTTGTATTATAGTATTTCACTCTGGAGCACAAAGACACTAAACCAGATTTGCCTAATAATCCTTGTTCTTAGAAGGGGGAAGCAAGAGGTTCATGAATTTGGGGCCAGCCTACCCTGCAAAGTGAGAGTTTGTCAAAACAGACACACTAACAAGCAAAAGTGTGGGAGGCAGCCCAGGGGTGGAGCTCTTGCTGAGCATGAGCAAGACCTTGATTCCTAGAACTATTAAGCAAACAAGCTAAAAATGGATATAACTTACTGATGAAATAGAGCTTTCATTTTGAAAAATAAAGTCCACAGGAGAAGGGAGAGGACAGACTATTAACCACATGGGCAAGAAAAGTAACCAGAAGTTGTACATCCTCTGAACACTAAGTTTACTCTAGGCAACTAACACAATCAGAGTCATTTCAACATACTGGCACAAAGGCAACTGCATACTCAGGCTGTGACGTGCCCTATAGTCCACACAGCCGCATGCTCAGGCTGTGACGTGCCCTGTAGTCCACACAGCCGCATGCTCAGGCTGTGACGTGCCCTGTAGTCCACACAGCCGCATGCTCAGGCTGTGACGTGCCCTGTAGTCCACACAGCCGCATGCTCAGGCTGTGACGTGCCCTGTAGTCCACACAGCCGCATGCTCAGGCTGTGACGTGCCCTGTAGTCCACACAGCCGCATGCTCAGGCTGTGACGTGCCCTGTAGTCCACACAGCCGCATGCTCAGGCTGTGACGTGCCCTGTAGTCCACACAGCCGCATGCTCAGGCTGTGACGTGCCCTGTAGTCCACACAGCCGCATGCTCAGGCTGTGACGTGCCCTGTAGTCCACACAGCTGCATGCTCAGGCTGTGACGTGCCCTGTAGTCCACACAACTGCATATTCAGGCTGTGACATGTTAGTCCACAGGGCACGGTCACATGCTTTGCATCTGACTGCAACAACAGTATGGGATGGGAAGAGTCAGAATCCTTCGATTGCATACAGATGAGAAAACTGAACCACAGCAAGCTACCCAACATGGAACGACAGCAGCAGTCAGCACAGAGCCTCACCACCTCTCCCAAACTGGGCGAATTTCACTCCACCATGCTTTCTCTGCTCTTGAAAATTTAGCTATTTAATTGAGCTAAACTGGAAGTTACTACAAAATAAGTATCTCACAATCCATTCTGCCTATAACTAGGAAACAATCTTTTTTAATATTTTATTTATTATTTTTATTTTATGTGTATGAGTGTGTAAGTGCACCTGTGTTGGGCAATGCCCATGGATCTCGGAAGAAGGCACTGGATTCCCCTGGAACTGGAGTTATGGATGGTTGCCAGCCCAAACATTTATTTATGTATTTCTGAAATCGGGTCTCTTATAGCCCAGCCTGGCATTGAACTCTCTATATAGCCAACTAAGTGCTGAACTCCTGATCCTCCTGCCTCTACCTCCCAGTGCTGAGACTAGAGGTTTGCATCATCACACCTGACTTATGCCGTGTTCAGGTCCCCGTACTACACACATGGTGGCTGACAGCTGTCCACAACTCCAGTTCCAGGGGATCTCACACTTTCTTCTGGCGTTCACAGGTATTGCACACATATAGTTCACTTGAATTCATGTAGACAAAATACACACATAAAATTAAAAAATAATTTTAATGCATGCATGCAAGTGCACCCGTGTCGTGCAATGCCTGCAGAGGGCATTGGATCCCCTGGAACTGGAGTTACGTATGGTTGTTAGCCACCATATGGGTGCTGGGAACTAAACCCTGGTCCTCTGGGAGAACAGTCATTGTTCTTAACTGATGAGCCATCTCTCTGGGCCCATAAAAATAATAAAGTGTTTTTTGATGTAAAAAAAGAATTGGGGTGATTGGTGATATCTTTGCGAAGGTTTTCATTATGTATTGCTTTAAGTACATAAAGTTGCTGGAGAATGATAGTGACATTTAGAAGAATGCTCTGTTCTTAAAAGGTATGCTGAAGCTCATATGGGTGAAATGTTATGTCACCAATTACAAGTGACTCAGTAAAAATTGTGTACATGTATACACCATTTTAAATATATATATGCACATACACACTATACACACAGACACCAAGAGACAGAGAAAAGAACATAACATGACAAACACTGAAAAGCAAAGATTCTACTGCGGATGACGCGCAGTGTACCTCCATATTTGGATGATAGATGATGCGTGTGCTCTCTGCATTCTGGTGAAAGGTGATGAATGGGTATTCTCTGTTTCATTAAGTCTTTTTGTTGCTTTGAAACCTGTCAACATAAAAATACAACAAAAGGTTGAAAATAATATTTTAGTAATAGCTCCAATAATTAGATTTGTGTTATGATAGTTTTATGTATATTAGTGCAATTTTTATATTCCTTCCAGTTTTGGAGTAAAACCGTTTGGATATTTTCATATTTCAGAATATTTGCACTCATACAAGGTATCTGTGAGATGAGACACAAGTCTAAAGTCAAAATTCCTTCAACTTCCATACACGTCTTGTACATGTAACATAAGATTAATGTACTACCTCCATGGAGTATTTCCAGACATTTTGCTCATGAAATCAAGTTTCATTGCATGAATTTTCCACAGAATATTTTGGATTTTAGAGCATTTTCCATCTGGGGGTTTCAAACTAGGCCTACTTAATTTGCATAGCTTGGAAAGTTGGTGAAAATGCTATATAGATTGCATTTCTACTTAAATGTGAAAAGTTTATGTGTAGAATAAGTACATCCACTCCTTTATATCGTCATGCACAGATTCAGCTGTTGATTAGAATTTTTTTTTAATCTAGAAAGTTTCAAAATTTAAAACTTGTGTTTGTCAAGTATGGAACCGGATATTTAGCTCATGTGACCCCAGTGCTGTGTGGGGGCATGCGCTGCTGCGCCAGCATGCGCTGCTGTAGATGCCCCGCACTCGCAGGTCCTGTCTCTGTCCCTCACGCTCTGTCAGAGCATTGCTGGCCTGGCCTTCAGCTCCCATGCTATGTAGCTAGGCCTCTCATGGCTGTATATGTGATAAAAATGAATACAGCTTTTTTGAATGTCTTGTCTGCTTATCGAATATAGAATAGCGACTACTTACACATTATTACGTTGTATTCGGTATTGTAAGACAGTTACAGCATATACAGGAGGGTGTGCGCAGGTTATCTGAAAATACATCAGTATTTATGTAAGGAACTTTGCCTCTGTAATGGTCGGCATCATGGGGGTTTTGAAAGCAAATCCTATAAAGATACAAGGAGTCCCTGTACTAAACCTTACTTAGTAGCAATAAAATAAATAAAACATTGAGGAAAAACAGGAATTAAAGAAAAAACGAACAACAGAGAAGAGGAAAAAGTCCACTCTTGTATTTTTCATTTGTTAATTTTTTTTATTTGGCTAAATTTCATGCATTTTCAAGAATCTCTCCCACGAGGTCTATAGAAGGCCATCATGAAGACCTTTTGGGATCCACCACGGGTTGTTAGATGGTACTTCTTTTTCCAACTGTCTCATAGCTTCTTTTTACCTCCGTTTACACATCGAGATATTTTTGCTTCATAATTGAGGAATATAGAATTGAAAGGCCTGGACAGGAGATCTGGGCCAGCACTTCCTGTTTAGCCCTCCGCTCTGGTCAGAGTTGACTACTCCTAAGATGTGTTAAAATTCCTAATCTTCCGAAGCTCCCATAAAGAATACTTGTGTTCTCAGGAAGACAGGGCACAGGCAAGAAGCTAAGTTTCCCAGAAAGATAAGCCATGCGTCCTCCTCTGAGTGGGTCAGTCCTGGCTTCTGCAGCATGAAGACAGGGGGGTGTCCGCAGGCAGCACTTGGACGTTTGAACACTGGTTTCCAGATGAGTAAGGCTTCCCATGTGAGGTAATAGGTGCCGGGCAAGTCTAATGGAAATCAGGAGCAAAGAGAGGCAAGCCCCAACAGGGCAGCTGCGCCTAACGACAAAATCCTGGGTGCTTCTGAAGACTTCTCTTGGGACGCCTCTACTTTTATTTTAAGGTGGTCAAGTAACAGGACACTCTTCTGTGGCACCGTGATGTCATATGGTTTGATGTTAAAGACTAATCTTTCTATGTAGTGCCTGGAACATATCTAACAAAATAGCTTTTGTTAGATATTAAATATTGTTGGTGACAAATAGTAGAGGTCAAACACCCTCAAATATCGCCTTGTTCTGAGGGGACAAAAGCAAGCCTTAATATCCTGTCTCCGGGTGCCTTTCTTTATCTCCTTTGTTTTTGATTGAAATACATTATGGAAGAAACATGGATCTCAGTTTATATTTTTAATATCATAGAGATACCCAGTTTTCCCAAAGCCATTTGTTGAAGAGTTTGTTTTTCTTCAATATGTATTTGGGTATATTTCTCAAAAATCAGATGGCATAAGCTGTGTGAGCTTTTATCTGTGTCCTTTATTCTATTTCATTCATCTGTATGTCTATTTCATTCATCTGTATGTCTATTTTGTGCAGTAGCATGCCATTTGTGTTACTAAGGCTCTGTAGTATCACTTGAAATCAGGTCTGATGATAGCTCCAACATGATTAATTTGCTCAGGATTACTATGACTATTTGGGATCATCTTGCTTCCATATGAATTTTAAGATTGCTTCTTCTATGTCTATGAGGTACAGTATTGGATTTTTGATTGAGATTGTATTGATTGATAAATTGCTTTTGACAGGATGACCATTTTTACAATATTAATTCTTACAATCTTCAAAGCATGGGAGATCTTTTCATTTTCTAATATCTTCCTCATTTTCTTTCTTCAGAGTGTCAAAGTTTTTGTTGTAGAGGTCTTTAACCCCTTAGCTATATTTTAAATTTTTAAAGCAATTGTGAATGGGATGTTTCCCTGATTTTTCCTCAATGCTTGTTATTGATTTATACAAAGACTACTGATTTTTGTGTGTTGACTTTGTACCCTGCCATTTGTTAAAAGTGTTTATCAGGTCTAAGATTTTTCTAGTGGGGTCTTTATGTATAGACTCCAATGAGGGACATACATGATACTTTGACTTCTTTTTCTTCGTGTATCCTTTTCACTCCTTTCTTTTGTCTTACTGCTCTTCAGAAGACTTCAAGCACTATATTGAATGAGAGACAAGAAAGTAGAAAGATACCTTGTCTTGTTCTGATCTTAGTGGACATGCTTTGAATTTTTCTCCATTAACATGATGTTAGTGAAATGATTGTCATATACAGTCTTTATTATATCGAGATGTGTTTCCTTCATTCCTTGTCTCTTCATGACTTTTATCATGAAAGAATGTTGGATGTTATCAAAAGTCTTTTCTGAATCTATTGAGATGATCATGTAATTTCTGTCCTTGAGCCCATCTGTGTGCTATGTTACATTTTAGATTTGCATTTATGAACCATCCCTGCATCGCTGGAATTAAGTTACATGATCACACTGAATTATTTTTTTGATGTGTTCTTATTAGGTCCGCAAGTACATTATTGAGAATTTTTGCTTCTATGCTCATTGAAGAGATCGATCTGTAATTTTCTTTTATTTCGGTGTGTGTGTGTGTGTGTGTGTGTGTGTGTGTGTGTGTGTCTTCATTTAGTCTTCATTATTATTGGGATAATAATGCCTTCATAAAAAGAATTTGAAAGCATTCTTTCCTGTTCTAATTTGAGGAATAACTTGAAAATTATTGGTGTCAGTTCTTATTTAAAGATAGGTAAAATTCTGCAATGACTCAAACAGAGTCTGTACTGTTTTTAGTTGGGAGAATTTTTAATTTCTGCTTTATTTCTATTTCTCATTGTATGATATAGATATGTTTAAATTATTTATCTCATCTTGGGATAGCGTCTCTTTCTTTTTGTTCATTTTGGTACAGATTTGTTGATCTTTTCAAAGAAACAAATTTTATTTATTCATTTTTTGAGACAGAGTCACCCTCCAACCCCAACTGGCCTGGAACTTGATATGTAGACCAGCCTGGCTTCAATCTCACAGAGGTTTGCCTGGTTCTGCCTCCAAGTGCTGGGATTAAAGGCATCTGCCACTACACCAGACTCAAAGAAACCACTTTTGATTTAACTGAATCTGTGTAAAATTTTTTGTTTTCATCTCATTAATTTCTGCAATGATATTAATTATTTCTTTATGTTTACTGCTTTAGGTTGGCCTGTTCTTGTTTTTTTGAGGCTATAAGGCGGTTCATTAAGTTATTTGTTTAAGACCTCTCTGATTTTCTAATGAAGGCACTTAAAGTTATAAACTGCCTCTTAGGAATGCTTTCCTTTTATCCCATTGTGTTTTCATTTTCATTTGTCTCTAGGAATTTTTTATTTCCTTCTTGATTTCTCCAATGACCATTCATCATTCAATAGTGTTGTTTAATCTCCATAAGTTTGTCTGGTTCTGTAGTCTCTCTTACTGTTACTTTCTAGCTATAGATAGACATAGATAGCTAGATAGGATACAAGATGTCAATTTCCCTGTTTGCTTGAGACTTGCTTTATGATCCATTTTTTTAAAGTTCCATGGACTGCTAAGAAGTTATATTTTGTGGTGTTCTGGTAGAATGCTGTGTAGATGTGTGTTAGATCCACTTGATCTATGATATAATTATCTTCATGTTTCTCAATTTCTTTTTTGTCGATGTAGCCTATCTTCTGGTGAAAGTGGTGTATTGAAGTCAGCCACTGTCACTGTATTGGGGCTGATATATAACTTTATATACAGGAGTATTTATTTTAGAAATTGGGTGTACTTGTACTCAGTGTGTATTTGTTTAGAATGTCTTCTTGATGGTTAGTTTCCTTAAACAAAAAGAAGCCGCCCTCTCTCTCCTCTGTTGAGTGTTGACTCAGATTCCACTTTGTCAGATATTAAGACAGAGACAACCGACTGCTTCTTAGTTCCATTTACTGGGACTAACTCTTTCCATCCTTTTAATTTTAAGATAAAGTCTTTTCTGCCTTTACTGATGAAGTATGCTTCCTGTTGACAGAAAATACGTGGATCATATTTTTTAAGCCAGTTTTCTAGTTTCTGCCTTTTGATTGGGGAACTGAGACATTTAATATGAACTAAATGACAAATGTATGAATTATGTGTATATTAATTCCGATCATTTGGTTCTTTCGTAATGCTGTTTTCTCAAATCTCATTTGTAGCTACTTTATTTCTCCCTGTAACTTCTTGGATATGTTTTTCATTCCTACTAGTATTCTGTATAGAGCTGGCATAGTGGTCATAATTCCTTTAGTCTGCTTTTGTAGGATGATTCTGGCAAGGTCAGGCAGGCTCCCCGCATGCTGGCCTAGAACAAGTTAGAACTGATATTGAGCATGCCTGCATGGTGAACTCTTCCCGGGATCGAACCTGGGCAGCTCCCAGGCTAGCAGCCATCCAGGACCAATGAGAGCAATGAACTTCGGATTGTCAGGTGTTCAGGACCTACCAGAATGAAGCACGTCAAATGACTAGATAAAGACCTCCCTAAGCCTGACAAATGTATAAATCCTGTTCCTTTCTAAGATTAAATGAGATCGTGGCTCCACAGGTCTCCCAGGGTCTGTGATGTTAACTCTGCACCTCCTTCCCCCGCCCCCGAGGGACCCGGCTGTGCTAGCCAACACCTGGCACCCATGGTAGCCAACACCTGGCACCTATAGCAGACAACATGCTTTAACATGGAATTTTTTTCTCTACCAATTGTTAACAGTTTTTCTGGATACAGTTGTCTGAATGAGCAGTTGTGGTTTTCACAACGTTCAAGTTTCTGTTATGAAATCAGATGTTCTTCTGATGGGCCTGCCTTTTTATGTGACTTTGAGTGTCTCTTTTACAGCTTTCAATACACTCTCTTTATTACGTATTTTAATGTTTTAACTATCTATGACATGGGGAGTTTCTTTATGGCCCTGTCAACTCGGTGCTTTATATGCTTTTTGTACCTCAATGGGCATGTCTTTCCCTGGGTTTGGGGAAGTTTCTGATATGACTGTACTGAAAATATCTTCTTTGTCTTTGGCATGGAATTCTCCTTCTTACATCCCTATAATTTGTACATTTGTCGTTTCATGGTGCACCAAAGATGTCATATGTTCAATTCATACTTTTAAAACTTTATGATCAACCTTAACTAAATTATTTAATTCCTCTACTTTGTCTTCAAGCCATAATATTCTGTCCTCTTGGGATCCGCTGTAATCGTGAATCTGTCCATTGAGATGATTAGTTTATTGAGTTTTTCATTTCCAGCATCATTTTTCTTCAGAACTTTCCTTTTTTTGAGTTCCATTTTTATATCCTGTATTGGCTTCCTTGTTTTATTATGCTGTTTCTCTTATAATTAATCCAAGTGTTTGTTTTAGCCTCTTTCAGTTATTGAACAAATTCATAATCATTCCTTTGATAGAATCTCATTTGAGTCACTTATTGGGGGCCTTTATGAGTTGGTAGGTTTTGCAGGTTACAGGTTGTCTTGGTTTTTCATGTTATTTGTGTTTTACATTTGAACTTGTACATCAGGAATTAGATAGTCGATTGAATTTTTTGTTTCACCTGCCTTCTTTCACTGGAATGTCTCCATGTTCTGGAGTACTGCATTGCAGTAGGGTCAAGGTGTCACGACATCTCCGTTCAGGCCACCAGGCTCTGTCTCCAGTGCTCGCCTGAGAGCAGGGCACTGTGTGCAACAGCAGTCATGGTCCAGGAGTAGATCCACTGTGGAAACAGAGCAGTAGTTCACTCTGAAACATGTTAGACAGGAAAGGGACCCTGTGTGTACTAAAATACTAGCTATCTGTGTGTGCATCACAAAAAAGAAGGAAAAAAAATCACCCTAAGACTCGTGATTAGTATTGGAATGACAGAAAGAGTAGAGGAGAGGGACATAAATAAAGAGGGACACAGGGCAAAAGTGGAGTGAGAGATGAGCGACTTTTGGCTTAAAGTAAACAAAAAAGAGGAAGAAGTAGGCTTGTGTTATTGGTAACAGAACATCCCGTCTCTCAGGATGCTGAGACAGAGATTCTGCAGTTCAGGCAAGACTATGTACGTTTTCTTGGGCGTCACAAAAGAAAAAGAAAGTGGGAGGGGGGAGAAAAAGGAAGTGGGATGAGGGTGAGAAAGAGGAAGAGGAGGAAGGGGGCAGAGCAAAGCCTAGCTGCCCTAATAAACTGACATTTGATGTTAAATAGAGAGTTGATGTAACAAGACAAAGAGGTGGGGAGAGATACAGGATATGAAAACTGACTGGCCTGGTTGCTGGGTTCCATCTGTCAACACTCACGTTCCTTCCCTCACTCCTAGCAGCCTCTTGTCCCTGGAGTTTCCTCTGGGGTGGGCAGTCCTGTCCTGTTTTCCTGATTACTACTTTGCAGTAGAGTCTGGCTCAGGCTGCAGAAATGGCTGCATACTTGACTGAGACCTCAGATCAGTCTCTGGCTTGATGTACTGAAAGAGCTCTAGAAACAGCTGTCTACCTTTTGGAGTGAGTTTGGCACACGGTCATTTGGAGTGAGCAGCTACATGGGTACTTCTTTGTTTAGCTGGCCTTGGCTTGGATAAATGCTCTGTGGAGGAGATAAAGAAGAACCTTGTTTTCAACCACCATCTCACAGTCCCTGTACCAATGTTCCGGGAAGGGCAGGATGTAAGGTGCTGCCTGCTGGTCCCCTCAGACCTCAGCCAGCCCCCTCCCCTCCCCCGCTTTGCTTCTGATCCTGCAAATCCAGTGTATGTGAGGCCAACCCCTTCCTGGTGATTCCTGCACTTGTCTGTGGAGCCTGGTTTGGTAGGGCACCCCAGCTGGCAGTGACCCCTTAAGTTCCATCTTATCTGGCTTCACCAATCTGCCTGCTCTTCTTGTTTTCTAAAAGACAAGAGGCTGTGGTCTATTATCTTAACTTTTCTCCTTCACTGCGCTTCTTCAGTGAGGCTTCTACTCTACCACGTTACCCAGAAGTCCTAGAAGAATATTTTTTCAATGTCAAAAGCTCTTTTTAGAGCAAATAATATTGTGCATTATTTAGCACTAGTGTTATTCATAAAAGTAAGTAGAATTGATATATGCTTTATATCTTTACATGTGTGTGTGTGTGCATTGTATACCTATATGTGCTTGTATATGTACAATTGTGCATGCTTGTGCATATGTGTGTGAGGGCATAAGTTCATGTAAGTGTCTTCCTCCACTAACACCACCTTATTTTTGAGAAAGGGTCTATCAGTAGACCCAGAGCTGACTGCTTTGACTGTTCTTGCTGGCCATCGAGACCCTGGAATCCATCTTTCTTCGCCCCTTACCTCAGCACTCTGATATACCTGGCCTTTAAGTGGGTGCTGACAATCTAAACTCAAGTCTTCATTTCTATACAACAAGCACTTAACTATGGAGTCCCCTCCCCAGCTCTTGCTTTATATATTTTGTAGGTGCTACTCTTTTGATGATCTGATTAACAAGGTATGAAACACAGTAAAGTCAGAAATAAGAGAATAAAATTATGTATCTGCATATGGTTTGTTGTAGTCCTAGAACACTAAAAAGAACAAACTAAACTCTACTGAAACCAATTAAACAATCAAGCTAAGTGACAGGTCTTTCCAAGTTTTAAAACTCTCCACTATGTTTTCTTCCTCAGAGATGCCCCTAGGGAGGACAAATTTAACAAACCTGGTGACTGACAACAGTAGAAATGTATCCCCCCCTTGCTCTAGGCCGGTTGCCTCTGAGTGTTCACAGAGGAGCCCTCTGCCCCCTCTCCAGAGTTCAGCACTCACTGACAGTCTTTGGCTGAAGCACTCCAGTCTCCACTTCCTGCACGCAGCCCTCCTCCTTGGATGTGTCCCTGCCTCTTTTTATGAGAAAACAAGTTATTCAAGTCAAGACATCCTCCAATCCAGTTTAACTTGATTACATCTGCAAAATGTTATTTCTGAATTAAGTCACATTCACAGCTCCTGGCGGATCTGAATGTTGGCAGAACACTACTCAGTTTCTTACAGAAAGTAGACCCAGCTTGTTTCCATTCCATCTGCCAGGTCACCAGTTCAGTCTTTTGTGTTTGCACATGGTTCCCATTGTCCATCTAATTTCAGCTCATATCTATATCGAAAACGCCGTATTTGTTTATTTGGCAAGAAAAGTAGAATTTTAAGGAAGATAGTTCTTATTCTTTCAACAGTAGGTATTAAATTTCACCAGATTAAATCTCAACAGATTATATGGTGAGATTTTTAAAAACAGGTGCCTGAGTTCCCACCCACCCCTCTCACACTGAGTCAACCAAACAGGGTAAGGTCCAAGCATTTGATTCTGATATGTAGCTTATTTGAAAGCCCTTAATATGTCCCCAATACACAATAAACAGAATGGTCATTTAGAAAATATGGCCCATATGCCATCAAAAGACCAACATAACATACATAAAAATAATCCATGTAACTTGCAAAAGTGCTGTAATTATATCATATATATGATATAATATGTATATGAGATTCTTGACCATGTTGATCTACTTTACATGGACATTTAATATAAGAAGAAAACTCAATAACTAGCCAAGCTCATATGGTGGCATTTAACAGACTTGTGACATACTCTAAGGGTTAGTGGTTGGAGGGAAAAAGACAACAGTGATGGCTAAAGGGTTCAGGAAGTTCTTCTGAGTTAAAATAAGCTACAGGACACTAGGGAGGAGCAGCTATAGTGACAGCAGGATGACTGATTTACCAAACCTTTCATTTTCAAAATGAAAAAAATATTGCTAACTATAGATAAACAGAGTATCTGCTTTCTAAGTGTACTGAGGAATAAGTTATATAATACAAACAAAACAAAAATAGAATACATTGCATTTCAGTAATACTTAAGATTATGTTGCAATTTTAGTATCATCTCTGGACTAGAAATTCCATTTAGGGATCGCCAGTGACAGAGTTTCACATAAAGATATATACACAAAGATGTTTAAGTTCACAGTATTGGAGGGAAAACAATAAAAAAAAGAAAAAAATTAATGTCCCCTCAAAGGGACATGCTGAATAAACTAGGAAACTCTTGTCTACCAAAAGAATAAAGTATAGTTATAATATTGTTCAAAGGGACAGCAAATTACAGCATAGAGCATATTGAATTACTACACTTTTATACAAAGAAAAATTTAAAAATCTTCTCTGGTTTTAAATGTTTGATTTGTTTGTATTAACACAGAAACCAAATAGCAAACTGCATCCTCGAGGTATAAGCTAGGGGAGGGGTCAGAGTGCGTGTTCTCTCTCTCTCTCTCTCTCTTTCTCTCTCTCCTCTCCCTTCCTCTCTCTGCTAAGAGAACCAAGGGCCTTGTATCCCACCACTTACCTACACACAGCACTACTGTAGGGGCAAATTTATATAGTTTCCCTCTGCCTCGAGGACATGCCTCCAAGATTGTGATCAACAGAGATGAAGCCAATAGAGTCAACTACTTTAAAACCAACCAGTAACCTGAGGGAAAAGGTCTAGTGGGAAAGCAGTGGACGTGGGTAGGAGACTCGAAGCGAGGCTGGTCTCCATCTTGGCGGTGTGTGCCAGAGGTCCACCCCACTTCTGATTAAAATGCTCACTCCCACTATACAAAATTTCTGTCTCTATCCCCAGGGATCCTTTGTAAGAAACCCCAAATAAACTGGTTCTCTAACTGGAGAGCATTCTCCATTCACTCAACTGGTTCAAATCTAGAGGGCAGGGCCAAACACAGGGCCTCACTGTGAGAGGCAAATTCTTTGGACAACTGCTTTTTTATTTAGTATGTCCATTTTAATTTATTTTTCATTTTGACATCAGCATACATTACCTTTTTAACTTAAATGTCTATAAACTTAGTACTGTGAAAGCATTAATATTTTATGCGGTGTTTTCTTGTTTCAAATGGAATGAGATTGTTATGAAAACAGCAACAGAATAAAAGAAGTAGTTGAACAACTGAGAGATGGTAGAAAATGAAAATATAAAACACCAATTTTCAGGTGACTTTGCCTAGGAGAAGAAACCTGAGATAGAATTTAAGAATATTTTGTTCACATTTGAAATGGGTGACTTTTATCCAAGATTGAATTATATGGTTCTGAAGATAATTGATTTCTTCCCTAAGAAAATGTTGCATCCACTGTTTTATCTTTACTAAAGCTGGTCAAGTGACCAAATATACTGAAGCGTGTTAGAGACTTGCATACATCCTCTAGTAATCTCTATTCTTCCAGAAGCCTTGGCTTCCTTTACTTTTGTGAGCACCAGGGATGTGTCCATGACATTTCACTGGCCAATATTAGACTGAGGAGCAAGCAGAGAAGAACCCACCAACATTTTCCCCATGACATAGGCTACTGATCTTTCTCCCCCAAAGAATGCACATCATTTAGTATACACCTGCTGTTCTTTAAGGGATGACTATTATATTTTATCAGTCAGTGTGAGGACAGAGTCTATTCTTTTTCTACAAAATAGCTTTATATTTCATAGAATTTTATGAATTGATTTGTGTAAAGAGCTAAATTTATTGTTTTTATTAATATGAGGATATAAAATCTAACATTATAAATTATTTGTGTTAGAAGAAAAATCATAAACTTTTAGTGGAAATACATAAACAGTGTGCTCTCCAGTCTCTGGACTTTCACATGTTGATTTCTGTTGTTTGTGATTGTGTTACTGCTGTAATGGTCTCTGTTGATTTAATTCCCCCCAATTTTACATTTTTTAGAAGCTCTGACATTAAAAGTAGGCTACATTAGCATTATTAGTAAAAGATAGTATTGGCAATGACCCCTTTGTTTTGAACAACCAAATCATTTTGACTTTGTAGAAGCTCTACGGAGTAAATAGAATATGTCTACAGAATTAACAAACTTGCAAAAACTATAGGATTGGCTTTCAAGTTGAAGCAACAGCCAAGGTCAAGAATTTACTTTTTGTTTTATGAGGTCATGGACTTAGAGTAAAACCAAAGTCTAATTTTAAAGCAACATTGAACCTTCACATGAACCTGAATGAAACTATACAAGGCTGAATGGCTAAAAATCACTGTCTTCTTTGGAACCCGTTTCAGTGACTGTGTACTCATGAGGTCTAAGTTAAATTTAAAAGTCTAACAAATCAAAATTTTAGCAAAGCTTAAGATGTCACAATTTTTATTGCAAATCCAATGGAAAGTATTTTCAGTCAGTGTGGAACATAAGGTTGGCATTTTTCAAAGTTGAATTTTACTTTTAAAAGCATTCTAACATTAGAATGAAATAAATATATCCAAACCAGCCCATAGACCTGTATTTCTTCTATAGAAAATATACTACAAAAATATAAACACACACACAGACATTGAGTAGCTATTTCTTCTCAGTTGAAAGATTCCTTCCAGAGTGGGGGAATCTGCATAGCCCAGAAAATAAATAAAAGTTCAAGATTCTGGAAATAAAATCTACAAGGTTCAAGAAGCACCTGAAAGGCTGGGCATGGTGGTACACGCCTTTCATTCCAGCACCCAGGAGGCAGAAGCAAACGAATCTCTGTGAGATCCAGGACAGACAGGTCGGCATATAGTAAGCAATTGCTAGCGAAGAGACTCTGATTAGCTCAGCTACCTGGAGTTATACAAGAACTTAATTCCAGGGGTGCAGCTTTCCTGAACTGTTGCCATGCTGGGGTGGGCTTTTCAGTGGAACCCCTGAATCAGGCATGCTTTTGTAAGTAATCTCTCAACCATACTGCTGAATGTAACCTCAAAAAACACATTGGCTCATTACGCTAGACTTGGAAAATCATTTCTTTGGTCTGTCATTGGTTTCCTATCTGGAATAAATAGACGTTTGTTTATATCTCTCCGGGAAAAGTTATACAACAGGTAGGTAGATGATAGATACATGGTGGACTATGCAAAGATGCTTCATACACACACACACACACACACACACACACACACACACACACACGTTAATTCCATTTTAAGATAGTAAAAGGAAAATGTTTATATTTTTAGCAATACTTAAGGCCAGGAAAGTTCATTTCAAATACATTATCTTACAGAGCATACAACAATCTTATGAACCAGCTACAATTCTATTTCACAACTAAACCTAAATTTTAAAATGGAAGTAGAAGAATTTCAGGGACCTTCATAAGAAAAACAGCAAAGCTAGATTATAAAATGGTATTTCACAGCTTCGGGTCTTGTTTATCCTAGATTTTGGCATAAGGCTATAATTTTGTTCTTTAATGCACTATGAAATCACCAGCCTAAACCAAGCACACATGACCTGGATCCACTTTAAATGGGGTAACTTATGAATGGACTACCAAGCTAGCTCATAGAAAGACATGGGAGAGAGTGCACACCAAAAATTAAATTAAAACACTAGATGCAAATGCCAAGAGGGAGAGATATGCTGAGAAGTTAGGGTCTGGAGGAAGTGGGCCATGCTGCTCTCTGGAAAATAGATTTTTAAAAAAATATATGACTTTCCCATAAACAAATAAAATACCAAGTTAGTGTTATCTTTGAATAAAATCTAAATTTTCTTCAATCGATTTAAACTTAAACATCATATTTCAGCTTCTGTCTATAAAACAAAAAGGTATATAATGCTCCATATTAACACATAATGAAAGTGCATTGTATTATGTCACCCAATGGAGAATATGAGCTCCATGTATGTTACAGAACAGTAATCTTGAGCTGAGAAAGGAAATGCAGACTGTAAAGTCTTAACAAAGTCTGCAGAGAGGTTGCCTATTTTTTTAGTTACAATAAATATTTGGAATCCAAGATTCAGTGACGGTTTATGAAAAATATAAATGTCTATTAACAAAATATCCATAGAGATACAACCCCGGATGTTATACAGGTCAAAAATAGAAAATCTTTCAAACTTACAAGTATAAACTTTCAACTCATAGAAGGCACAGAATACTTGGAAGGCAGTCAGTTTTAAAAGGAAAGGTCATGGCAACATTTTCCCCATTTCCCGTCTAAATGAATCCAACATGTTGTTCCCACTGTGTTTTAACGGGCACATGCTCAGTTAAGAATATGGATTATTTCTTTGAAAAATGTACAAAGCATTATTTTACGCAATTTTAGACTGTTTGGGTCAATTATAGTTTTACAAATACTCATCAAAAATGGAAAAAGTGAAAAAACTTAGGAAACAAGTTACGAAAGAGCTTACTAAAAGCACTGTTCACTTGGGGAATGACAAGGTCTAAAACACAGACATGCACTCCCATGTTATTTACTGTAATATTAAGTGGTTCTCTTGGGAAAGTTCACATGGTACCATTTTGGTTTTGGTGAGAGGGTGGGAGATATGTATTTGTCTAGGGAGAGGAAACTTCTCTGAGTATCCCTCCCTCTTGGTATTTGCATCCAGTGTTTTAATTGAATTTTTGATGTGCATTCTCTTCCAATACTTTCAAATACTTGGCAGTTGCTTGTATAAGAGGAATTTGGTCTTTTCTGTAGAGATCTAGTCCACTGCCAATAAGCACTCAAATTTTATGCATGCAAGTACAGAGGCAAAGTTTGTGTGTCAACTTGCCTGAGCTAAGGCATGCCTACAGAACTGGTAAAACCATCGTTTTAGGGTGTAGCTTATGCCAGTCAGCATTCTTAGGTGCTTTGGACTGTGCCTTCTTGCTGTGGGGATATGGAGATATGTGTGTAGCCTTTGTTATAAAGGCACTAATTCTATTGGGAGGCTCCACATCCATGATATATTCATGTCTAGAAACCCCATCTCCTGACACATCACCTCCACAGGGAAGAATTACAATGTATGTTTTGGGGGACAGAAGTAAAATTTAGACTATAAAAACTTAAATCTTTTCATTATGGAGATTCTTTTAAAAATATTTTACTTATTTTAATTTTATGTGTATGAGTGTAATGCCCACATGTAGGTGGGTAGGTGCACCCATCAGTGCCCAGGGAAGCCGGAAGAGGGCACCAGATCCTCTGGAACTGGACTTACAGAGAGTTGTTAGCTGCCATGTGGGTGCTGAGAATTGAACTTGGATCCTCTGCAAGGACAGCCAGTGTTCTTAACCCCTGAGCCATCTTTCCAGCCCTTCTGTAAAGATTCCTTAAAATTCCTTTTGTTTGAGTCTTCCCAATCTGATTCCTAAAGTAGATAGAATTTCCAGGAATTGACATTTTCAGAAGTAAAATTATTATCAAGAATATGATTAATGAAGTGTGCTTTGAACCCCAGTGGACAGAACATATGAGAAGATGCAACACATGAAAATCAAATTCTGAGCAACGGTGTACCATTAGATTCACAGAGCACCAAGACCTATCTATGAGGCTGTCTTGTCTGTGCCATCACAACCTCCAATCGGGAAGTAGAGAGCAACTAAAACTTACACCACTGATGTTGGCCAAATCATAGCTTTTGAGATGCACTCGGGACAGCCTTTTCTGACTTGAAATGTAGCATCTTTTACACTTGAATTCTGTCATGCTTTACTTCGTAATTCTCAGTGCAGTATTTCATAATCTTTAGTGCATCTCATTGCTAATGGCATTTACTGAATTTCATGTTTTATTCATGTGTTGAGAAAACAGATGAATCACAGGTCTCCTTTCCTGGCCCACTGGGACACTCACCTCAGAGGCTACTTTTTCTTGTCTCTAAGCATTTCCGGTCACCTGTTCTCGGCCTTCATGCTCAGGCCCACTGTTCCATCCTGCCCTCCACCTGCTCAGCAGCAGCCTTGCCACTGTTAATCATTCCTGTCTCCCGGAAACATCTTCCCCTGCCTTCTAGGACACTAGTATGCTGCTGCCTCACTTCAACCTCCACAGTTTCTACCTGTCAGTCTTCTTATCTCGTCTCATTCAGTGCTCAGTGCTCGGTCCTAATAACTCACTGTTTTCCATCACTTAGAAAAATCCACTGGTAAATTTGAATGCTTGGCTCAGGGTAAAAACACTTGCTGTTCTTCCAGAGGGCTTAGGTTGATTCCCAGAATCTACATGGTGCCTCTCTTGCCTTCTTCCAGCCTTCATAGGCACTACAAGCATACATGTGGACAATCAAGCCATATGTGCAAGCATAAATAAATCAAAATCCGTCATTCAAGCACATCTCACTGAGCTCCTTTTTTCCTTCCTGGTATCTCTCCTGCTTTGTCACAGGGTTGTCACAGGAGCCTCCGTACTGCTCTTCCTGATCTTCCCAAAGCTGTAATGGTCTCTTCTGAACAAATCAGGAGAAATCACCCTAAAACATATCTCAAATCAAAACTATACTCCACTAGAAGCCAAAGACTGAGTAGGTGCTAGGAGTTCCCCGGTCAGCTCTGCCGTGGGCCTCACTTGCTCCTCTCCAGCACATTGGAGCACGCACACGACAGAGTGCATGACTTTGCTGTTGCCTCTGAAGCCACGGGATTCTTCTCAGCAAGCAGGCTCTCACCTTCCTCCTCCGCCTCCTTTCAGCTTCGGCTGAGGTGATATCTCACTAAGGCTTGTCCTGTCACCCCAAATTGTGACTGCGTCCTCCCTCTGCCGCTGCTCAGATGCTGCGCCATCTCTGACAGGGCCTCTGTATCGGTGTGCATCTCCGCTTACCAGGATGCAGGTTTCAGGAGGGCAGGGATTTCAGCCTGCTGTATCCCTAGCAACTAGCTCTGTAATTCTGAATGAAAGAAAAAAGAAAAAGCAGTAAATATCCACTAGGTAAATATCATGGCCATTTCTGTATCTTATTTTAAAGGCTGGATGAGGCTGTATTGCACTTAAGATATGACCTTGAAAGTCCTTTCTTGGGGTCAAAATGTATCCAACATCCAACCTATAAATACACATCCCTTAAACAAAGGCATTTTAACAATACACTGATAACCCTCCCAACATTGAGACTATGCACATAATGATAAACATGTGATAACATCATCCACTTCCTCTGAAGCGGATTTCAGCTGAATACATGATCTCCTCTTCAGCAACAGTCTGAAGCTCCCATCCTTCTTTCTGGTTTTGTATGACCCATGTGACCATAGCATTGAAAACAGGACACGTGTGTGTGCGTGTGTGTGTGTGTCTGTGTGTGTCTGTGACTAAGTGTCCATGCATGTGTGCATAATAAAAGTGGCCCTTAAAAGCAACAGGCATACACGTATATTTCTCTTTCCCACTGTTTACTGGCTGAAGAAGACCCCTTGGCATAGCCACAAGAAGATTGCCAATCCTTTATCAAGACACTAAATTTGATCTCTGGAGTGTTAGTGTGTTCATTAGACTAGCCTATTCTGTGTCATGGAACACGAATATTCTGTTATTGCAAGTGATAAAATTGTTGCATTTACTTATAAGCAAAAGATATAAATCAAACTTAACTAAAATTTTAAAAAACTTGAAAAATACAAATATAACTTTTAGCTATTAATGACTATTAATAGCTAATATTAACTTGGCTGAGATTATATGCATATTATGTCATTTAGTCTTTATAATATCCTTCAAAATTGGGTTTTGTTATATGCATTCTGCTGGTAAAACTATTAAGACTCAAAGTTTAAATTTTTTAAAGACTCTGTGGCAAATTCTGTAAAGGTTTCCAAAGTGTGTTTCCTCCTCTCTGCTTTTTGTATTAGGAGCACACCCTCCCTCTAGACGTCTCAGAACTTAAAATGGGGGTGGCTCACTAACCTTTCCACAGACAAACTCCTGTCCCTCTGCCTCAGACTGGAGTTCTACAGAAGTACTGTGATTCCAAACTCTGCGCAGTATGTGGAATAACTATCAAATTGAAACCTAATCTGCAGTTTGATTTGGATTTCTAAAGTGAGATATTTAATCTCTCTGGATCGTAACCTATTGGTCTAGTTCCTGCTGTCAGATAGCTCCAATAACCAAGTCTGCTTAAATAAGCTGCAAAATCATTGGTATTAAGTGGAAAAATTGTAAGCCTGGACAGAATTCCCATTGATTTGAGCAATCTGGAGTCAAAACTAAATCTGAATCCAAAAACATATACACGGTCCAGATTAACTAATTCCACAGATGTGGTTACAAAATGCATTCAACATTTAATGTCTTCTTTTTCTCCTGGCTCAGAAGCAGGGAGTTCATTTCAAAAAGTATAACAAAAACAACAATAAAATTAAACTTGCAGTTTTTGAGTCTTTACTCACGTGGATGCACATATGCACCTATAACCTAGCGTGTTCCTTGCATACGTGCCGTCAGCAGTCACCCAGGTTGACACTGGTGCTGGCTGTTAATCAGCTAACTTCAGATCACAGAGACAACCACAGTACCAGGACTTCACCTCCTGAATCTGGATGCCTTCCCCTGGCAGGCACTGACCCTCCATCTGCTAACTGTAGGAATGAAGTTCATGTGAACCACAATTTTGGACAGCTATGTGCGTCAACACCACGGTTTGACATCAGCCAGAATGAAGACTGTGGCCTTAGCATTCAGCTACAGAGAGAACACTTTGCTTGTGACATTCTCCAGTTCATCATGTTGGCCCCCGTGTCAAATCAAACATTTTCTTTCTAGACCGTTATTTCAGAAAGTGCTCTCCCTGGGCGTCCCCTGCAATCTCCCCACCTTCCCATTGCTTTTCCTTTTCTGTCATCTTCAGCAAAGAGTCTCAAATTCAGTTTTTCATCCCCTATGAATCATACTAAATAAAAGAAATATTTTAGGAACAAGCTAATTATAAAGCTGTTCAAGAAAAGCAGGTGCCTTGGATTCTCTGTCCATGGTTGTATATGATGGGGTAACTTCTACCATCTTTTCAATCCACTTTTCAGTCTTTATCTAGAGTTTGGAAAATAAAACTATTATATACATATTACAAGTAATGAAAATCTGTTAGTGAGGGAAACCACAAAGCTGCCCTGAAGATTAACAATGTGTGCAAAAAAAAAGTTTAAGAGTTCATTTATCTTTGGGGATTTTATTTTTCATACACACACACACACACACACACACACACGCACGCACACGGAGAGAGAGTGGTAAATAATTTCTTATGTACTATTTGAAATATTGCTAAAGTTAAAAAACATTATGGGATTAGAGATTAACTCAGTGGTTAAGAACACTTGATGCTCCTCCAGAGGACCCCAGTTTGATTCTCAGCACCCACATGGTGGCTAACAACCATTGATAACTCAGTTCCAGGGGATCAGACACCCTCTTCTGAACTTTGCAAGGCACTGCATGCACATGGTACACTTACATACATGCAAGAAAAACACTCATACACACAAAATAAAAATAGTAAACAAAATATATTTTTTAAATGTTACAGGGATATAAGAAACATTAAAACATTTTAATGAACATTTCTTTTTTGTGGAAAAGGGGAGTCTAAAAATTCATCTTTATAGTTTAATATTGGGATATAAATCGCTGCGCATGTTCCTTTTACCAAAGGAAGTATTTCATGTGGGTGGGGGGGGAGGGTCCTTTGATTGTGACTGTTATGTACATTGTAGTTGCTGTTGCCCTGAATGTGTCTACCAAATCAAAGAATATAGGTTACAGCCATAATTTTGAATTTGACTAGGAAGAATCAAGCTTAGCTTGATCTCCTACTCAGTGTGCTTTTTATGGATTCTTTTACATTATGCTAACCCTGCCTTTCAAGTTATGCATGCGTTCCCCAATAAACCCGCAGGAGGACAGAAGAGCAAAGAGAAGTGGCTCTCTTACACTTTATCACACAAGGAAGGCTGGTTCAAGGAGCGCTACAATTCCAGACTTCCTGAAATCAATTCATTTGGCTTAAAATTACTGATTTAAGGCCACTGCGCATGGCTGGGCACACAGTAACTTCCCAATAAAGTCTTTGTAGTCTAGTTTTTTAGTATTTTCCACATCAATGAAAAAGGAATGAAACCCATGTTTAGGATGTGAATGCCTTCTTGATGGAAGTGGTTCACATATGTTGCATAAATTTACTCACGGCGGGACCTGGCATTCAGCCTCGTCCCACCCCCAGGTTTGAACTGACTGAAATGTTCTTTAGAGAGACTAGTTTATTTCATTGTTACTCACAAAAAGTTCATCTCCGGAGGGAGGGGAGGGAGGTTTCCTGTGACGAACCTTGCATTTTTGATCATGGGAACCCTGGAGTGTGTGCCCAAGATGGATACCTGACCCCGCCCCTGCCTCTCTCCTTCCCATCCTCCTTTGTGTTTCCCTTAAACCATTGGTTACTCAGTTGTCAGTCAGGCCTGAAGTCCATCCCTCATAGTAGACAGAAAGAAAACCTCTTTTTGCTTTTTTTCCACGCTACAACATGCACTGCCTGTGTCTAGATGCCTGTAGATTGCTACAGGCAAAGAAACAGACCCTCTGAGCATCATTCGAATAAAATTATGCTTAACAAAGAAAGCTTAAAAACTTTATGTTGATCTTGAAGAGATGCACAGATCAGGAATTTTTCCTCAGTGCCATTAGTAAGCCTGCAGCGGATGAAAACCAGGAGCTGGCTTCAACTCAGAGAAGAATTTCTTTCACTTGTTGAGAATTCTTCAGTGACCTTCCTCTAAATTATACAAGAAATGTCATTGATCTGAAGACCATAACACTGGCTGATCAAGGCCCAACTTCAGTTTTTGTGTTTCCCTTCCTTCCTTCCTTCCTTCCTTCCTTCCTTCCTTCCTTCCTTCCTTCCTTCCTTCCTTCCTTCCTTCCTTCCTTCCTTCCTTCCTTCCTTCTCCTGGTTGAAGCTTCTTTCAGACAGCACCTCCCTTGGCTAAAGGATGTTCAGATAACAGAATTCAAGAAAGAATTCTAAGGTTGCAGTAAATCTATTTTTTTGTTTCATGTGTTTAAATTAAAAGCTATTTCATTGAAAGACTCATACCTTTGAACATATTTTCACAGTGGAAAAACATAAAGTGTACGTGCAGGTTCTTGGATTCTGTTGTATAGCTATTCCCACCAAACTGAAACAGTCTTAGAGGGAGGAAGGAGGCTCAAGAAGTAAAAGAAACATACAGGGCTCAGGAAGGTCCTGAACGCTACAAGGTTTACAAGGCCCCCACTCCAAGGTGACGTAAGCAGTCATGACAATTGAGAGGGAGAGGGGACTGCTCGGTTGAGTTGCCTGCAGCTTTTCAGAGATGCTGCTGCTCGGAGTTCCTCGTGCTCCCTTGAGCGAGCTCTTCCCCACTCCAGGAAGTACCCTTCATCTGTGTGCTTCAGGCCATAACCCTAGCAAACTCACTGGTTCACTAAGTTAGACTTCGGTGCAGTTATTTCTTTGGTCTGTCACTAGTTCTCTATCTGGGGTTAGTAAACACTACTTCCTGGGGAAAAGTCACAAACTAGTTCCTTTTCTCCATCATCAAGAACCTCAGGAAGCTGAGCCTTTACTGACCCTTCCTATTTCCCTCCTCAGTGCTTTCTAATTTAGATTAAATGCTAATAAAGATATCCAGGGTATAGATTTCATTTAATTTCTTAGAAACTATCGTAGAAATTATTACATCTTAAGTTGATGGTAACAACTATACAAATTATAAAGTAGCTTCTCTGGGAACACTGAAATACTTGGAACAAACCACAACTCCTATAAGATGATTTGATTTAAAAACAATTTGTTTAAAACAAAACTATTTTCAGTGAAATAAGAAAAATGTAAAGAGAAAAAATATATAAAATTGAATGTGTTTATGGATCCCTAATTAGGCTGACCGTTCTTCTATTAACTGATAGTTTTGAGTATTTTAAAGGAAAAAGGGCTTAAAATCTCATTCTAAATCCCCTCTCACCATCAATAAGCTGCGGAAAAAATAATTCATTTATTTCAACTTGGTTTGTATCCATCTGCAGGAAATTCTTTTGTTGTGATAATTTCAGCGTACTGTTAATTGGCTTTTCTCAAAACACTTCTGTGCACTGATGACTGATAATCAATGTGATGAAGGTGTGGTTCACAAAATTCATAAAAGGTCACTGAATCATCAAAAACACTGAATTATATACAATATTTGTTGAGTTTAGCTAGCCTTGTGACTGAAAATACTCCTTGTACTCCATGCCAACCAATGCTTTCACCATTAGAGCAGCCAATAATGAGCATGTTTATCTGAACACAGTTGCACAGATAATTAGAACACACCTGTCAGAAAGATTCTCATCATTAAATGAAAGTCATTCTAATATTTTCTATTGACTTCTAATCTATTGAATTGTCTTAATGAAGTAAGTTTTTTCATCAATTAGTAAAGGGCTATAACCTACAGTTCAGATAACAGTGTTCTAATCCCAAGTAATGTGGTATTTTCTTCCCCACAAGATAAATATCTCCTCTAATTTCTAAAGTTTGTCCTTTGAAAATTATTTTACTCTTTTGTTTTCTTTAAAATATATAATTCTCAACAGGAATATTCTACTGTCTGGAGCACATTATTCTTATATAATCAGCCTCGATACAACACAGGTTATAATATATGTCTAACCTTCACAATGACTCTGAAATGCAGGCTGCTTGCTTTCCATTTGCACTTGTGAAAAATAAAGCTCAAACAGGTAAGCCTCTTCTGGACCTCCAACGCAGGCACCTCACATCCTCATCTCCTTGGCTACTCTAGTTCTAGCCTTTCTCTATATACTAAGAATTTGGACGTTCAAAAATTACATCTCCAAACCACCCATTAAAAACATAGGATGTCTTCTCGTGTTGTTCTCTATTTTGTTTGAGATTTTCTGTTAAAAATTGTTAGCCACATTGATAAAAACATTCATAAAGGATAGCAGTTTTTACCAAGACTTTTTAAATTCTCAAATTAAATCCTCTGGCAGAAGGATCACACATGTGATCCAGGAGCACAAAGATTGGACCCATAGATCAATTTAAAGTTTTCAGAATAATGTGGCCATGACACATAGTGGAAGGGGTGATATTGGATCTTAACCTTAAAACACACAGAAACATCGAAGGATTTCAAAGTGTAAAAAAGAGAGGCAAGCTTTGTTCAGGCTTAAAAAAAGAGTTCAAAACAAAATAGGCAGATCTGGGAGTGTCCTGAGTGGGGTCCTCAGCAGGCAGGTCATCCAAGTGAGCAGCACACACAGAATAACATGGAAACTGAATACATGGTTCAAGGATCGACTGCACTCCTGAAGAGACTGGATGCCACAGTGAGAAACTCACACTCAAACTGTCACCTCTTTTCTCTTTGTAACATTATCTTTCCTTATATTACTTGAAAAAACAGACTACGACTTAATCGCCAGTTAGTCAAAAAGCATAATCAAACCATTAGAGCTGTATTCAAATGTTTAAACTTAAATCACTACACCAAGTAGCTACAAAGTATGGACACATAAGTGAATATGCTATGAAACATTTATATACAGATATAGAGATCCACAGACAATTTTATTAATATTACATTGTAACCCCGTAATGTGTTAACTTCACTATATTAAAATGTTGCTCAGGCTTCATGACCATTCCTTTCAATAGTTCTGCATAGTTTCTATGATTTGATAGCAACACACTGACGTCAACCAAAGAGCACACTCCTTCAGCATGGAAAGAATATGCTAGCCAGAAATTTTACATACAAGGTCAACAGCCTTTGAAATATTTATTATTTATTTAGTTGTGTGAGTGCTTTGCTTGCATGCCTGTGACTGCACCATGTGTATGTAATACCCGGGGACACCAGAAGAGGGAATCAGTGCTTTTCACCACTGAACCATCTCTCCAGTCCTGCAAACAGCCTTTAACTCAGTATAAGTCGGTGACCTTAACTCTAAATCAAGTGTGCCTTCACTCAGCTATCAAGCATGCTAGCAAGAACTGAGGACTATGTGAATGCGATTGCTTTTATCCCCCCACCTGCCTCTCTTGCTCTACCTGACTCCCTATCCCAACCAGTCTGTTGTCAACGAAAACAAATCAGAATCAAGACTGAATATTTTATAAAACGGAATTTCTAAACATTTTCTATTTCTACGAGTGTAAAATTATCCATAACTATCATGCTTTTCTATGAGTATATTCAGTTCAGCTCACATTTTGACTTGCCAGTCATAACTTCATGCCATTTCTTTGTCAGATTATAAGCAAACAGCAACACTTCTTCCACAGATACAACTGTCAATCAACTTTAACTTACAAAGTAAACAGTTCACTAGTCAGGTACAGACACATGAAACAAGCATTATTTTCAGTGAAGCTAAACTCCATGTCTCTACATCTAGTACAATGCACATTTCAGACGCTCTTAATTGGATAAAGGTACATATCAAGAGAAGGACACCACCATGTGTGATTTCATCTATCCTTATTCTAGCAGCCAGCTCACAGTGAGGAATACTCCAGCACAGCAATGATTTAAGAGGTGAAACACGGTGAGGTTTGTGAAGCAGGACGCCGCTGTCTTTTATCTTTGCTGCCCTCCTCTGGAAGTCCGGAATCACTTGGGTCCCCTTTCCCATTGGTGTGTGCCTCATATCTGACTTCTATTTGTCCAAATTCTGAGCCCATATTGGAGAGAGCGGCACTGTAGCTCATCCCTCACTGCTGTTCCATGAGGACAAACGTGATCACACTAAGAAACTGCTCTTTCACAGCATTTTCGGAAAGACTAGAATTGGACTTTTTATCCTGCTGTTATGTTGCTGCAAGCTCTGTTTTCCAGAAAAATTCATATCATAGCAATATCACCCCGTTTATTCTTTGATTACATTACGTTCAACGAGTCCATACCCATTTTGATGTAACTGTTACAGTCTTTCATGCCTCTAGCAAGTTCTTCTCAACAATGAATGTGCAGATAAAATACTCGAAGCAATATAGGCTAGGAGTGATGGCTCACGCCTTTAGTCCCAGCACTCAGAAGGCAGAGACTGGTGGTCTTTGTGCATTTGAAACCAGTCTTGTCTACATACTGAGTTCTAGGCTGTCTGTGGCTACATACTGAGACTCTGCTTCAGAAAGTAAACAACAACAACAACAACAAAAAACTCTTAAAGACCTTGTTTCAGGTGAATTTTTATCTAAAACACTGTCGTTCTACATTTCTAAATAGCTCCTAGGTATGGCTACCCTGCTGATTAAAGAGAAAACACTTTGGGGAATAGACTGAGATCCGGGCTGTCTAATAGAATATAGAGAGGGTTATAAATGCAACAAATGTTTCTAGTAGCCACATCCTGATAAAGCAAAAAGAAACAGGTGAACTGATTTTAATATTATATTTCATTATTATATTAACCTAATATTATCATAGTAAATGTTCTATTATATTTTTAAGCAGCATATAATACAATATATTAATCTAATGTGACCCAAATATTATTTCAACATATAATTGATATTAAAAGTTACTGAGACAGTTTAGTTTATTCATTTCATATAACGTGTAACATTTAAATACAACCAACCGATTTTACATTTACAGAACATCTCAGTTTGGACAAGTGGTCTTTCAAGTACTCAGTAGCTGTGAGTAGCTGCAGTAACCATATTGGACTGAACAGCCCTAGACAGAGGTCCCAGGATACAGTGCTAGAGTACAAATATTAATCAACTTTGAGAGCATGCCACCCATCATAAAAAAACCTAGAAAAAGAAATGCACATGTCTTACCTCAGGCAGGTCTGGGGGCTCATGCATTAATCCTAGCACTTGGAAACAGGCCTTTAATCCCAGCACTTGGGAGGCACAGGCCACCCTGGACTTCAGAGCAAGTTCCAGGCCGGCTGGGGCTACAGGAAGACCCTGTCTAAAAAAAATCATACATATATTTTGTTCGTTATATTAGTTTTTAATTAATATATATGGTGCACATTATGCTTATAAATGGAGAAAATTTTTCATATGAAGGAAACCATATTTATTCAGTGAAGCAGATCCCTGTTCCCATCATTAATACGCTGTTCATCCTTACTAACCTATTCCATTTCAACCCAAGAACAATAATCAGCCCAATTCTCTAAAGACCTGTCTCTTAGTGCTCTTTGTTGAGGCTACCAGTATGCATGATTTCCTGCTCAGGTACCCCTGCATGGACACAAAGTCCTTCTACTCAGGAGCTCACACTTAGGATCCTGCAGGAAATAGCTTGAGCACTACCAGCACTATGAAGACTGAGTCCACTACTCCCCACTCCCACTAGTGCTCCTTCATGGTAAGTACTTTCGTTGCTCATTGGCTGGTCTGTTACAGATGACCTCATGTTTCAATACAGAGTGGTACTCCACTTTCTTTTTTAAACTGGTGTTTGTTTGTTTCAGGCAGGCAGTTAGGATTACATTTCATCTATGTAGCATAGATTCCTGGATGCTCTCTCATGACTAGAGGACACACAGCTCTTTGCTCCAGAACTAACTTCAGCTAGCCTTCTGTATAGATTTCTTTCAGTCCATATACCCCTGTGAAAGGAAGAATCTGGAACATGTGCATCAACAGATTTGAACTATCTAATATCACCAGAGTACCTTGGATCAGTGAGGCAATGTGCCTTATGCTCATTGGTCTGACTGATATTGAAGGAAAAGTGCCATTAGAGCAGGACATAGTGAGAGGACCGTGTGTGGGAAGATGCTCAGGAGACAGTGGAGTAGGGAGATGCAGGATGCACAGGAATGTTTGCTCTGCCCAGGCTCAGTGTACTCCAGAATTATTTCAGTGCTGAGGCACTCCAGGCAAGTTAGTTCTTTGCGCTTAGGGTGAGGAGACAAACTCATTGTTGAATTGCTGAGTGGTATTCTATTAGATGGAAACATTATAAATCTTTATCAATTCACCATAAATTTAGGTTGCTTCTATTGTGAGGCTGTCGTAAACAAAGCTGTTGTGAATATGTAAAATTATCTATATAATTGTGATGTACCACTAGAGCAGGCAGGCTACAACATAGATGCATATGTAACTTTACCAGAAATTTCCCATCTTTTCCACAGCATGGTTTTAGGATTTTCCATTCTAGTCCTGTGGCAGTTCCAGGTGCCCTGCTGTCTACCAGGACTCCATCTGACTGGCCTTTTATTTTACCACTGTGGTAGGTATGTAGTGCTATTTTACCGTGCTTGGTTTTCAATTTCTCAGTGGCAATGACGCTAATCAATTTTTTGTGCTATTAAAAGTGTCCCAGCAGGTGCCAGTCATGTAGCTTAGTGAGTGTGAACATTTCCCATGCAGGCCGGATGATCTGAGCTCAATCTCTAGAACCCATGGTGGAAGGAAAGGACTGACTCCCAAAGTTATTCTCTGCTTCTATATCTGGCTTTTATATCCGTGCACACACTGGCACACAAACATCATCCATACACACACAAACACAAAATAAATAAATTTTTAAAACTTAAAAAAATTAATGTCCAACACTGTTTTCCAGGAAAATACTTCCAACACTGAATTATTTCTACACCTTTGTCAAAAATCAATTGCTTCTCTGTGGATCTGTTTCTGGATTCTCTTTGTAAAAAGTGATTCTTACTGTCAAATTATAATGGTAACTAAAATGTTAAAAAATAAAATAAATTACACGCAACAATTACAAACAATAGGGTTAAAGTCAATGTTCATATAATGGCAGTGCATTCGTTACATTTCTGTTTCTGTGATAAGACACTGATCCAGAGCAACCTAAGAAAGACTTTATTTCAGGCTATTGTTCCACAAGGCAGTCCTCATGTTAGGGCAAATGTGGCAGGATCAGGAAGCTGACTGGTCACATTTCACCTGCACACAGGAAGCAAAGACAGAGAACAGGAAGCAAGATGAGGCATGAGCCCTCAAACTCACTCTGGGTGACATACTTCCTCCGGCGAGACTCCACCTCTTCAAGGTTTCGCAACCTCCCCACGCAACACCACACTGTGGGACCAGGTGTTCAAATCCCTGAGCCTATGGCGGGCATTTCTCATTCAAACCACCATAAGCAGAGACCAAAGCAGCAGTCACAGAAATGGTGCGATGCGGTTATATTTTGAATCTGTCTAAATCCTTTATTTTAATTTACGTGTAGGAGTATTTAGCATGTATGTAAGTGCACCCATGTTGTGCAGTGCACATGGAGGACAGAAGAGGCCATTAAATTCCTTTCAACTGGAGTTATGGAGAGTTCTTAGCTGCCATGTGAGTGCTGGAATTTGAACCTGTGTCTTCTGCAAGAGCAGACAGTGCTCTTCTTAACTTCTGAGCCATCTCTCCAGCCCTGAATCTGTTTAAAGCTTAATGACATTAGAATTGTCTATGTATTAGAATTGAAGATGATAGAGAAACACATGTTATATATTAAAAGTTTTTGGAGTAAACAATTCTGGAAAGGTATCATTTGCCAATAGGGAAAAGAATGGATGAATAAGGAGTTTTGTGAGGACAAAAATCCAAGTGTCCATGGGATGCTGTAGGCTTCACGATCATAGAGGGCAGCACGCTCATCAGTGGACTTCTAAATCTCTACTGCTGGGTGAAAGCTGGGGACGAGGTGGAGAGCACGGAATTGAAGTGCATGTGGACAGCATTACTCAGATCTAAGCAAAAATCAAGAAGGGCTCCAAAAATTAAGCCTTAGATTATTTTAATAGTTAAAAGTTGAGGAGCCTGCACATGGCGACACATATCAGTAATCTCAACACTAGGAACCTGAAACAGGAGGATCATGAGACTTTGTCTCAAAAAAAAAAAAAAAAATCACTACAGTGACAAAAATAAAATGGTAAAGAGAGACCAGAAGGAGGAATGGTGAGTGGAAATCAAGAAACACAGCTCGCACGGCCAATGAACAGATCTTCCCAAACAGGTGAAACCAAATACTTCTAAGGAGTTGAATAGGCCAGAGTGGAGAACTGGTCCCTGTATTTGACAGTGCAGAGATTATGGTGGTACAGAGAAAGTCTGATTTTTTTTTAAAGGTAGAAGGAGAGAAATGCCATGAACTTTTTCTCCAAGGGGAAGCAGGGGAATAGTCACAAAAGAACGGCCACCATTAAGTACGAAGACCACCACTGTGCACAGCTTACTGCATAGATTCCTCTTCCAAAACAGCTCTAAGATTCAAAGAAACCTACAAAGTCCCTAGTCTTCCACCACAGATGTGCCTGTACATCCCTGAGGACCTGAGCAGTAAGTTCTCTAAAGGAATAACTGAAAGGTGTATGGTTTTAGGAGTGGGTACCAGCATTTAGTGACCCCATGTTTGTAAACCTAGGAGAAATTACAAATGTTAAAAGTTAACTCAGAAGTTATGCTTAAAGTTCAGTCAGAACTGGAGAGATGGCTCAGTGGAAGAGCACTGACTGTTCTTACAGAAGATCTGAGTTAGAATCTCAGCACCCACATGGTGGCTAACAACCATTCATAACTCCAGTTCTAGGGGATCCGTGCCCTCTTCTGACCTCCACAGGCATTGCACAATACAGGTACGCTTACACACATGTAGATATAACACTCATACACATAAAATAAAAATAAATAAAAATTTAAAACCCTGGAAACTGTATTGATTAAAAGCATAGCACAACCCCACCTTGAAATACAATTAGTGAATATTACATTCATTAATAAAATTCTTGCTCAGCATCTCACTTTGGATAAAACACAGGTCTGGCACCTCACTGTGAGCCTTGCGCTGATGTAAGCATTTTGTACCAGAGTACCATTAAGATCATTAACACAGCAGTACCTTTATCTTCACATGAACAGGTATATGGAAGGTGATGCATTTTTTTTCAAAGTGTGTATCAACGGAAGAGAGGGATCCAAATCTAGAAGCCAAATTCTGTGTTCTCAGCTGCTATGGCACACTAAAAGCCAACGAAACATCCAGTATTTAACAGAAATGTTATCAACATGCACACAAATTATATTTGCACCATAAATCGTTGTAGATGGACTTTTTATAAGTATAGATTCCTGTCATACTGTCCCCAAAATGTTCTGCCTGTCTGGCATTCTCACCAAAACCCCCTAGGAATTCACATGCTCTTGGGCTTATCTATGGCTACACTTCCAGTGCCTGCAAGATTTCTGCGAGTCTTCCACTTTCCACACTCTGGAGAATGCTCAGCTTCTGTGAGTCTGTGAAATGTGCCTGATACACAGAATAACCAGGAAGAAAATCGTTTCCGCACATCTCTTCTAAAGAAGTCACTATAAATTCCTTCAGCTTTTCATTAATTCCCGATGATGAGGAAAAATAAGAATTCATGGCCCCTCAAGTAAAGCAAAGCCCCAAACTTGACCAATATTTCCTGTTACACACCCAGCTAATCTCAGAGTAATCGCTGGATGTCACATGCCACAGCTCCAGACCAAGTCTAACTAAGCATGGAGCTGCAGGCGTGGGAAAGTCTGCAGGAAATCCTGACAGAGGGAATTAAATAACACTAATCAGGCAGCTGAAAAGGTCACCCACCACCAGTCTGTAAACACATGCATCCATTTTGCAGTCACTTCTTAGCCATTATTTAAGCTTTCATGAAAAACATATTTCCACTAATCACTGAAATTCAAAATAACTTTTGGCATTGCCTTTAACAATATCTCAACACCAAATTTTTATAGAATCATTGAGCTAATGTCTTTTTGTTGTTGTTTGGCTGTTTGTTGTTTGTTTGGAGACAAGGCCTCATAATGTAGACCGGGCTGGTCCCAAACTCATAGAGATCTGCCTGTCTCTGTATCCTGCATGCTTGTAGTGAAGGCATAAGTCAATACACCAAGATTTTGATAAAGTCCTGAGAATGTTCTGGGAAAATTGGCCAATAGATAAAGTAACCGGCTTGCCTTCTTTAGTCTCTGCCCCCTGGTGTGTGAGCCTTTGGTCAGAGCCAGGGCTGGGGCTCTTCTGCTGCTGCCCTGGGCTGGGAACTTGAGGTAGTTAGCGAAGGATTCTGAGTGTGGATTCCTACTACTGCACACCTGGGAAATAGTCTCAAAGTCAAAATTACTAGTTACCCCTCCCCCTTTTTAAAGTAAATTACTGAGCTAAGAGGTACCACAAAACAGTTTCTGCTTGTCACCTGCCCACCTCTATCTTTAATTCCACTTATTTTGTCAAGGTCAATATTCAAGGAAATATCTAGGTTTGGACATATCAAAAAGAAACCTTGCTAATACTTAGATGACTAAAAATCCTCTATTTTTCTTCTTAAACATTAAAATTCTTAAGTCTTAGGCTTTCCCCCAGGTGACTGAGCTAATTTGTTGATAAAATAGAATAGTTCTATTTGAAAATCTTGCGGAATAAAGGCAGAGCGTGCTTTTTAAAGAGCATTTGAAATTTTCTCAATGACAAATAGTCTCTGATCTTTGGGGTGGAAGGAATAGTCATTAAATGTGGAAGTAGGCTATCTGCATTGCCAGGGTCCCTACTGGACCCCTGGGACTCAGACTGGTTAATGCTCACAATCACAGGATAACCCAGATTTCCTACCTGCGAACTGTGTTTGTCCTCAGGCTGTTGTAGAACAACAGGACTGCCTCAGGTGACTCTCCCCTGTGCATCAAATTATTTCCAGCAGCTGGAAGCATAACAGAATTATGTGACAAGCTTAAGAAATACTTCTCATCAGACTACTTGAGAATCACTTTCACATTCTGTTGCCAGTCTGATGTGGCTGGTTGGAATTTTTTCAAAACTGCTTTCATTATAGTTGCTGTACCTCTTCCAGCCTCGGAGATAAGCGAGGCTCCGCGGCAAGGGCGCCACTGGGTGCGTCAGCCTTGATTTACCACCTCCCTGGGGATGAGTATTTACCTTTGAAAAAATATGGAATCAAAACTTGTCAAAATGTTAATTGCACATTTACAGTGACAGATAACTGATTAAAAAGGACTTCTTTTTAACCCTCAAAACACACTAATTTGATATTTGACAAAATTTAGAAATCTAGGAGGACCATTTTGAAGATAGTACTAACTGTGCCCTGAAATTACAGAACAGCTTTCTTCAGAAAGCTCCAAGAATGCCTGAGGTAAGGCTGCCACGAAATGACAGTGGGGTTAATGGGTAAGAAAAACAGAAGCACTGCTTGGTTCTCCTGGAATCCTTTCAGAACATTATGCAAGATGTTGTGGAGATGTCAGACAAGCGCAGTCTGGAAGAACCCAGCAGACTCTCTGGAAACCTTAGCTATAATTGGTGTCAACTGAATTGTTTTAATTCTATCAATTTGTCATACATTTATTCAAATGTATACTAAGGAAATATCTATGAAGGAAAACCCTGGTCACCTGGTAGTTTGCAAGTCAGAACTTTGCATTAGTGAGATGCCATGTCAGGAAGTCATAGTTACATCTAACAGTCACCTAGGAGGGTAGACAGACAACAATGAAAAGGAAACAAAAATGTGAAGCCCAAATACAGCTGAGCCGTAGTGGAAATGCTGGCATTGAATGTGCTGCTGCCATATACATTTATGATCACAAAAACTAAAACTCATAAGACAGACTTGCCTGGATTCCTGGGTAATTTTCATATTCAAACCCCAGTTTCTCCCTCTCCTCCCCTCCCCCTCCCTCTCTTTTTCCCTCCCCCTCTTTATTTCCCTTTCTTTCTATGTTTTGAGGCAGGGTTTTACTCTACAGCCCAGGCTGACCTCAAACACACAGTAATCCTCCTTCCCAGCCTCCCAACATGCCCGCTTCTTTCTCTCTCTTCAGCCTCCATCATTGACTATATTGTTTGGACTCCAGAATCGATTTTAGGAGCAGGGCATGACCTAAAACAGTCTTTAGTTAGAAAGATACATGACTCGGATGTCTTTATTCTATATCATGAGCACTGGGCATAAAACCTCAGAGCAGTAAATAGTCTAAGCAGAAACATGGGGACATGTCCTCATATCATATGTGCTATATTGATTTTTCAGTGTGTTTGCTATGACTGACTACAAATTCAGCAGCTTCATCACTTCATGTTTACTGATGGGTTATGATGTGGCTCTTTGCATTACAACTTTATTTATTTCATTCTTTTTATAAAATCTTGCCTTTAGCTTGTATCTTCTAATACTGGTCCAGTACTCTCTACAATAATCAAGCTGCACTTCTAATGAATATTGACTGTCTATCTCCTTTTGTTTCTTTCTTTCTTTTTTTTTTTTCCTTCGGTAAAGAGCACCGCCATGTTTGAAAGACAATATTTGGTCAATTAACAGGAAAGACGTTGATAGAATATTGTGTTTCCAGGAAAATAAACTTGGGCAGATTATACACCATGGGAGTGTCCTAATTAGCCTTACCTGTCCATTTGACATGTTCTAGAGTCCCCTGAGAAGGAAGTCTCAATTGAGGGATAAGATTGGCCTGTGGGGGGATTGTTTGGACTGATAGTTGAGGCAGGAGGGCCTAACCCTCGGTGGAAAGTACCATTTTCTGGTCAGGTGGTCCTGGCTGTAAGAAAGCTAGGTAAGTGTGAGTGTGTGAGCAAAGAAGCGGCAGTATTCACCTCTGGTTTCTGCTTCAGTGACTTCTCTCAGTGATGAACTATGACCTCCAAGTTTAAGCCAAATAAGTGTTCCTTCCCCGAAATTGCTTTTGGTTTGAATGTTGTATAGCAGCAACAGGAAAACTCAAGTCGCCAGTCTTTCTTAAAGACAGAAGTGATTCCTGACGTCGAGAGCTGCACTCCCAGTGAACCATCTCTAACATCCCAAAGCTTAACCTGCAATGGGGAGCTTTCTCAAGCTTTCCACTGAGATTAAGCCCCAAGGGCAAGGAGCCTACAGTGAACTGCTTGCTATTTTATAGCTGTCAACTCAACCCAAGCTCTCTCAGTGAAGCAACAGGGAATGAAGCAAAATCCCCACTAGACAATATCTGGCAGGAAAATCTTCAAGAAGGACAGAGTGGGGAAACAGGCTGCAGCCCACAGAGCCCATCCTAACAGCATCCCAATGACAATAGCAACAGGATAGTCCCTGGAGGAGACAGTAGGGGACCCTTGGAGTGTGAAGGCGATCTGAGTGTCACTGTAGCAATGGGAAACTGATGGAACTCCATTTGACAGCTAAATACCTACTTCCATAGCTCCACAGAGGTAGAAGCTAGACCTATGGATCTGGTTAGGAACTTTCTATGGACTCAGGATTCTTCCCCTCCCCCTCCAGACTTGACAACTTTCCCCTGATTAGTCCCATTTCTTGCCTTATTTGCATGCATGTGCATTCAGCCAATCAGATGCCAGCTGGCCCTATATATCCACACAGGCAAGTTTGGGAGGGGCTGTCTCATTATTGCAGATGGGTTAGTCCTGGACACTGATAAGAAATGTAAAATAGTGGTGACTCAATGGTGACCTGCTTTCTGCAGACTTGCTTTGCAAGGGACTGCTCTTGGTTGGCACCCTCAAGCCCACTGAGTGCTTTCAAGCTGTAACACTTGCTGACAGTCTTTTCCCTGCCACCCCAAAGCATGTTAATGCAGGCCTGAATTTCACAGTGAGATGCCAGTGAATAAACACACACCAGATTTCAGGGATTGGTTGAGGCTTATGTTATTTTACTCTAGTGGAGAATGATTTTCATGTTTATCACCACACTGACTACACACACAGACAGTGCAGTTCCCTTACCCCATGCAACCTCTGCACAGGAAGTTTGGGAGTAAGTAGAAAACTTAAACAACATTTGACATTCTCACACCCACACAGTCAGTGTGACCTCAGGTTTAGAACAAAAGTTTCATAAGTCAGGAAAAAAAGTGGTTTTAGAAGGCTGGGAGTTGAACGATCGATGAAGCAGTGGTTCGTGTCCCTGGCCAGCAGCAGGAGCACCTCCAGTCACCTTTTTCTTTTTGCCATGAAGCTGCGTGTTTCTTCTTCATTCCACGGAAACATGCTTTTTCAAAATGAACCATCAATTTATCTCAAGCATCGCATGCAAAATCTTTTAAAAGAATCTGGAAGAGTGAAATAAATTAAATATACCACATAGAATTGTTTGGAATCCAAAGAATTTTCTACTACATTTCTTCGTCCACTTCAAAAGCTGTATCCACAACCCCCAATCTGCTAGGAATGCCAGTGCTTGCCTAAGTGCTCCAAGGGCTCCAGTTGCTCAGGAACTTACTTTGTCTCCGGTTTGCCTTTCCAATTGTTTCTGTTTGTGTTTTGTTTTGTTTGTTTAATAAGAAGGCTCAGGAACAACTTCTGCCATATTTTTTTTAATTTTAATCACGTATCCATCTTAAAATATAAATAATGACTCTGGAAAAAAAAAGTTAAATATACCTCAGGTTTTTCTGTTCATTACCTATATACAAAGAGACCATTGCTTTATAAAAAGACAATTACATGAGCTACACAGAACTCTTTTTTTTTTAATCCTAAAGGATCCAGTCTATATACCTAATGTGGGTTAAACTGAAATACAGTCTCGACATCCTAAGCCACCGAACAGAGCATACAGGAATATTATACCTTAATTGTCTCATGTGTAAAAATATTATCTTTATCTTCCAAGTATCTCGATTTCTTGAGCTCCTAACAGCACCTCTTCTTTGTAAAGATATTAAATAAGAACTTAGGGAATTGCTGAGTTTTGTACAAAACTAAAGGGATAAACTTACTATCACCTGGCTAGCAGTTGCTTGGCGGGATGCATCCACTATCTGATGGATTAAACTTTTCAATGATTTGAACATAAATGACACATGTATATCAAGTTAATGTATATGTAGTCTAAAGGTTTATCATTTTATGTGTATGTGGGTAAGCCTGAGAAAATTTGTGTGCACTACATGCATGCTGTAACTCAGAGGCAAAAAGACAGCATTGAACCCCTGGAACTGGAGTTCAAGAAGCTTGTGAACTGGAGTTCAGTGTGAGAAGAACCTGCGTCTTCTGCAAAAGAAGTAAGTACTCCCAGTCGCTGAGCCATCTCTCCAGGCCTGTTGCATAGTCTTCAATAAACTCCTCTGAATATACACATGTAACCCTCTGTTACATGAGCAAGAGTTATCAGGATTCCTCTTGAGCAAACTCCCACTGCGACACCAAACACCATTAAATCACTAAAATGTGAATAAGCATATTGGCATAGTATTGTTAATCTGTCTAGCTAGTGACACATGAGTCCCAAATTCTAAATCATTTCATGAATTTCCCTAAACTGTTTACAGCTGCTAAATTTCTGCAGTTTTGTTTTAATGATGAAAATAAAGAAGTCAGTGCTCACAGTACAAAAGCAGCAGAGCCTGTGAGAAAGCTTAACTTACCCTTGCTGCTTAACCTGGCAAATCATTTGTTCTTGCTGAGCCCCACTTTTCTAACCTAAAACGGAAATACAATACAACCATGCTGAAGAGTAAGTAAGTGAATGAAATCACACAACATGTTAGGTACCTAGCAGTGCCTGGACATGTAAAGCATGTTCAAATGATGTCATTATGATTTGCTTACAATGAAGACCTTGTCCCTATTCACCACAAACGGCTTATAGATACCTCCTTTCTACTTAATAGGATTGCATTCCTCCAGACATTATGTTTCAGAGAGAAAGGAAGGACAATCTGCACGTGGGCCTCTCTGAGCAGGAAAGCCTGAGATCTGGAGCAGGCACAGCAGGCTGCTCAGCTGCCTTTCCAGTCCAGCTGGAATTTCAGCTCTTCTCCACTCTGGCATGAGATCATCCAACTATTCAACTTGGAAAGTGGCGAGGTGTGAGAAGCTATAGGAATAAATCACTGAAGCACTGATTGATGGCACAGAAGAGACATGGGTCTCTTCTCCAAGGCATATGCTCAGGGCCCAGGCATGGGACTCACTAAAGGGCTAGTTACTGGGGCAAGCTACACCATGTGAGCAGACAAACCACATCCCCAGTACCAAAAATGTGACCTGGGTATTTATTCTGAACCATAGGAGCAGACCCCAAGTCTTGTGTGCTCAGGTACTCCATCATACAAATGGATAGCTTTTTGTTGTGCTTTCTTTTTGTTCAAATGAGTTCAAATGTGAAAATATCATGGTCTAATCACTACTTTCTGGCATTAGAATGTTTGCAGGATGCTCAAGCCTTTGTATATTTGGTATAGGAGCCAGCAACTGCAAGTAGACAGCACAAGCCTGTCCTTGAGCAGGGCGCTCACAATATATTGATACCTGTGGGACCTGGGCCTGTTGTGTAAAGGCATTGAGCAGGCAGTGTGACCTCGGAGACTCTGAAGGGATGGCAGGTATACTGGCCTGCTCTGCCTGAAGCTATAACCTAGGTTCCAGGAAGCCACTGCAGGTCCGACATCCTCGTTCCTCAGCGGTTGCTTAACCTTCTTCTCCCCACAAAGATCACCCCAGACCAAAACCAGGTTTGGGGGTTTCGTTTCCTCACTTCTTAATTCCACATCAGCCCTAGAACCTCCCCACCCCTAAAAGATCCCCACCTTTAACTTTCCTGCCTTCAGTAAGGTCTCCCTATATAAACCCTTGCCTTGGTTTCAATAAGCGAGTCTCCCGGGAATTTTTCCCATCGCACCATCATTTCTCAGTGCTCAACACTGGATATGCCCACCTCTCCTTATTGACAGATCCAAGATCTCTGGCCACATTAAGATATGGAAAAGCCTGGCTCCATCAGCTTCATTCAATGTGGGGTCTATTTTTATATTACTTTTCTGCTTTGCTAAGAGCCCAAGGTGAGAGAAGAGTATGATGCATATTCTTGCTATGGGAAGAGGCCCTTGGGCAGGCTCTTGAGAGTCTCTGGAATGCACAGTGTTCTCACTGCTGATTTCAGATCTTTCTCCAGCTCTGGTACCTCTCCAGTCGCTCACAGTTAGAGATCTGCAGGCGAGAACTTCTATGTGACCCAAACACCAGCAGTCCCCTGTCACACAGTATGTGGACCCACAGCCCATTTTATAATGGGCTCCTCTCCACCATCTACTTCAGTCAGTTACCTCTTCTTCAGCAAAATCAGGCACCCAATTCTAGGCACCAAACTCCTATATTCCTGAATTTGTTCATCAGCACATCTGAGAATCTCTTCATGGAGTTCTACCCCAAGAGATAAGTAGAAGAATTCAATGAAAAGGAAATTGTTATGCAACAGTCATCCAAAATTCATGAGTTAGGTAAGTGATCCCCAAAGTCATGTCAATGTCATTCAGAGATGGAGCTTTGGGGACATAATCAGGACTACAACCCCACTTTTCCCTCAGCATGAATGGCCTTATAGGAAAAGGCTGCATTTTCTCCATCTCACCAAGAAATTCCTTCTGCCTTGTTACATTGTAGCAAAAATCCCTTACTTATGTTAAATAGAGGCCACTGTCATGTCTTTGATTTCCCAGCCTCTAAAACCATAAGCCAAAGCAAATTTATTTCCTACATAAACTATCCAGTCTTGGGTATTATGCTTTAGTAACTAACAGCAAACAGGACACATCAATTATCTAAATTTGAAGTTTAGTTGAAATTCAAGCAGAAAGGAAAATTCCATTTTATATCTTGCTATATACTGTTATGTTTATTTGAACTATAATCTGAACTGAGATGCCAATCATGAATTCTCCGTGTGGAATTCTATTACAGGAATCCATGACATATACTTAGTATTTTCTTTTCTTTAGAAAGGAGTTTGGGGGCTAAAGAGATGACTCAGTGGTTAAGGGCATTGGCTGTTCTTGCAGAAGACCTGGATTCGAGTCTCAGCACCCACACGGTGGCTCAGAACTGTCCGTAACTTGAGTTCCAGGGGATTCGACATTCTCTTCTGTGCTCCGTGGGCATTGCATGACATGGGTGCACCTGCACACATGCTGGCACAACACTCATACACACAAAATAAGAATAAAATAAAATAATAGAAAGGAGTTTGTCTAGATAATAATACACATGTAATCATTCTCCTTGGCATGGGGTCCCACTTCTGTCCAGCACTTCTTCAGGTGTATCACCAGATTTTCAACTTCAATAGAGATATAAAGCCGTGGCATGGTGGTTCATGTCTATAATCCACAAACTTGGGCAAGTGAAGCAGGAGTCACATGTTTGGCACCAGCCTCGGTTACATAGGAAGAAGAGGAAAAGGAAGAGGACAAAGGAAAAAGAAGGATGAGGAGGTGGGAGTGAGAGGGAGGAGAGAAGAAACAGAGAAGAAGCAAGGACCTGTGGGAGGAGAGTTGAAGGAAAAATATTTAAAGATGAGAGGTCCTGAATTTTTTAAATGATAATTTTAACCTAGTTTTCTAAATTTTATATGCAACTTTTCTCCCCAAAGAGTATAAAACAGCAATTGATATATGACGGTTTCCACTCTCTGTGATGTGACCCACATCTCTCAATAAATGTATCCTTACATGAATACTTAGGGAAGAATATGTGAATTTATCCTGAATGACATTGGAAGCAATTTCTCAAAAGCTAATTCATTCTGTTTGGAGTACGGATAGTTGCTCCCTGCTGAGCCTCAACTGTCTTTGAAATGCGGAGACTGGTGGACTGGTGACTGGTGAGATGGTACCCTCGGGCATCTCGTTACAAGAGTTGATAAGTTTGGGCACAAGAGAACCTTCAAAGATTTAAGAAGGGATCTAGAGAATCTCAAAATACTTAAGACAAAAGGATTATAGGTCATGAGTGTCTTTTGCCACCTTAGGGACAACGGCAGCAGTCAGGGAACTGTTTTTTTAGAAGATTTTGCTAGAACATTAGTAGTAATGCTAATATGAGTCTTGAATCAGACAATTATGCTAGCTTTGTTAATGGCTTTCTTCTAGCACCTTGTACACTCTTCTACTTTCTACTTATAAGCTGAAAATCTGTAAATATACTTTCCATATCTTGAGCTAACAACCTTGGCTCCCACAGAGAACAACAGCACATTCAAAGCAGTTTTCCTGGGGACTGGAGAGATGGCTCAGTGGTTAAGAGCCCTCGTTGTTCTTGCAGTGGACCTCAGATGGTTCCCAAAAGCAATACAGAGGCTCAAAGCCACTTGACCATTCAGTTTCAAGGGATCTGGTGCCCCCTTCTGGCCCTTGCAGACACTACACACACATAGTGTGTATGTGTATTTATTCATAACACATAAAGTAAATTTTAAAATATCTTGAAAAGTCAATTTTAATGTACCTGGTTATGGTTAAGAAAAGCACCTCATCAAATTTCTGCTTATTAACACACCAGTACTGTGCACAATCCTTTTATAAACTAGGCTTAAATAAGAAAATTAAGAGTATACATACTTTTGTTGACTGTTGAGTTTATTTTCATCAATAATGTATAACACTGACATAGAACTTATCTATAACTAACTTCACATCTAAGAATAACAGTCCTTGAATAAAGCAACATTTAAGTCATTCCTATGTACTCAAACCTCACCATGTATAAATATGGGAAATGAATTAATATCAAGAGTCACTACCTAGGCCTTACTTCTCTTACTTGCAGAACTGCACAGTGCTGGCTAACACTGGACTTCAGCCTCACCCATCTCTCTTCCAATGGCTTTGTTCTTTTTTTTTTTTTTTTAACACAGACTTTTCTAAAATTTTGTTCTCAGTGTATCAGAAAATAAGGGTAACAGATATCTTTAAGTTTCAAGTTTTATGCTCTGTAGACTCAGTAAAGCAGAGAAAGATGAACATTTCCCTCTTGAGCCTACGTGCAAAATTCAGAGAAATAGACCTAATGGCCTGGGCAGGCAGCAACCAGACCATCAAGAGCTGCACTGAGCACAGACTGTTTTACTAGTCACTTGTGGATCCTGAGTGGGGATACGGTTCCAATAAAGGGAAAGCTTTCTTGACGGGAATAAAGGTTTACAGAGCTATTCTTTCATTTATTCATCCATTAGTTACATTTTTTTCAGAACCATTAACAAAAAGGATATACTGTAACATATAATACAATGGAGAATAAGAGCTAAGCAAAAATCCAGTAAGATAATAATTGTCATGAATACACGAACATTTTTAAAAAATTATGTAGCATATCAAACACTTTTCTGGAATTTTGTTTGGTCGTTTACTGTTGTTGTTTGTTCCTTTGAGAGGATTTCAGGTAGTCCAGGATGGATCCTTACTTTGCGATCTCTCTACTTGTGACCTGCATTTTTTCCACATTATAAGTAAATCTACTATGAATATTTGCATGTTCCTATGTTATGGCATAAATATATGCTTTTAATTCTCTTGGGAAGATACTTAGGCTCATAGGGAAGAGTGCGTTTAACTTCATAACAAATTGCCAAATCACTTTTGAAATTTTTATTTTCCGTTTTCAGCTCCTACCAGGTGCGTTGGATGCTTCTCTTTGTCTTTGCCAACACTTGAACAGTCAACATTTCTGGTTTTAGATCTAAGCTGCCATGTGGTCCTAAATTGTGATTTTCTAATAATGTTCACTATCTTTTCATATAGTTATTTGATCTCAATATGTCTTAATTGATGAAGTGTTTTTTCAAATAATATGCCTATTTTTACTGAAAAGTTTGTTTTCTTATTGAGTTTTGAGATTTATTTATGAATTAAAATCCTGCATTAACTATATAATTTGAAAATTATTTGTCCTTGTATGCTAGTTTCATTGTGCAATTTTCATATTTTGAAGAGAAGTTTTCAATTTTGATAAAATCAGATTTATCAATATTGTGTTTTATGAGTTTGTCATCAAATCTAAAAATTGTTTGTCTAAATCCCTTGAACATAAAGTTTTTCTCCTTGGTTTTATTTTAGAATCATATACCTTTTTTGTCCTTGCCTGCAACCAACGTTATATTAATTTTTGGACCATGTGTAAATGTAAAGAATGCAGAATGTTCAAAAGAACTTTGAAAAAGGTCAAAATTAGAGTACTGACTGATTTCAAGGATTCAAAATCTACAGTGAGAATGAACATTACGTATCAAAATGTAACAAACAAATTGATACATTCAGAAACACACCTACTAGGAGACGCCCAATCAGCTTTCCAGGAAGCTTCCTAAACGCTGGAAAATGATAAGCTGTTCACTACCACCTGCCACTGCTACTAGATACACACATGCAAAAGTTAACAAGCATTTTGAGCCATGTCTGACCTTGCCCCAAACTGGCTATTATAATAGTAATTTACTTGCTAAAAATATGAAAAATAAAACCCTGTTGATAGGCTAAATTAGTAAAGCCAATACATGTCAAAAATAAAATTAGACCTACTCTGGGAAAATACCAGAAGAGGAAAGGGAGTTCACGAAAATAAGAATATTGGAGCTTGAGGGATGGCTTAGGAGTTAAGAGCACTGGCTGCTCTCTGAGGACCAGAGTTTGATTTCCAGCAACCACATGGGTAGCTCACATCTATCCTCAACTCCGTTTCTGGGGGATCTGATGCCAGCTTCTGGCTTCTTTGTGCATCAGGCATACATGTAGTGCACTTATATACAAAACACTCATACACATAAAATAAAGTATTAAATAAAAGAAAAAATAAGAACATCATATGCATGGCTTCTAGACAAAACAATAACAAATAATTCACAAAAAAACTTTAACTAGATCAAAGGGCTTTCTAAAGGAGAATGTCATTATGTTAGAAAATGATATTTTCTCACTGTAGTTGTTTTCATGCTGATTTTCTGTCAGATAATTCTTTAGTCAAAGGAAATCTTGAACCAAACAAAAAGCAAATGGTGTGCTGAAGTTAGGTCAGCAGCCAAAGGACAAGAATCCATTATGCCAACAACCCTTCCAGCAAAGGACCCTTTCCTATCCTCACTGTTTCCAGTAACCCCAGACACATCACAGTAACCCCTTGGCACATCAGTGTCTGACTGAAATCTCCACCTCTGTCTTCACATGACATTCTCCTTGTGTCTCTGTGTCTCCACATGGATTTCTTGCAAAGAGATCAGTCCTATCGGATTAGAGGCTCACCATGCCCGAGTATGACAGCATGTTAACTAATTCCATCAGTGATAATACCATTTCCAAATACATAGTAAGGTACTGAGAGGTGTGTGTGTCATCTGATGACTACCAAATGGTACTTACTGCAACCTCTTGACTAGTAACAAAACTGGACATTTTAAAATTTACATTAGGGACATTCTAGCTTACTCATTTATGAATTCCTTGTTCATGTCCTGTGTCATTTTTTCTATTGGTTTGTTTCTTATATTTTAGTGATTTGGAGGAAATGTTTATAGTTTTTCAGATATCAACAGTGACTTCCTAAATATCTGTTATATTTTACATATTTAGTGATTAAAACTCAATTTTATTAATTAATTAAATGGGGTTTTGACAATTTATACATGTATATGATACATTCTCGAGATGCTGTCATGTCACATATGATGAAACCTGAGCAAAGACAGTCTGACTCTCAGAATTCATTAAAACCAAGGACCTTGCTCTCTATTTATTGAAGTCATGTATGCTGCATCACATCAGAAAAGAGGAACTTGTCTTATCAGAGGATTATGTCTCTTCTGACTCCTACTGACCAGAACAGTACACACAGCCACAAGAGGTTATCGTCTAATCCCACCTGCTGTTCACAACACAAATGGTAATAATCCATTGCTTTCAACAAACATTCACTGCACAGCATGTACACACATACACACATTATTCTGGGTCAAGGGCAAGGAAGGGTCATGAGGGAATAATGCTATATGTTTAGATTACAAGAGGAGCCCAAGGCCTTATAAGCTTTTTTACATTATAAACAAGCTGAGATCATGTTTGATGATCTAATAGCATAACTCTTTGTTACAAGCTTAGGTAAAAACCCTTCCCACACCTTCTAATTACTCCCATCCTCAACTGCCTCTTGTCCCCTTCCTACCCTGTCAACCCTTTGCCTCCTTACAAGTTCCTTTTTCACATTAATGTCTTTTTTGTTTTGCGACCCATTGAGTTTAACTAGGACTATCCATATAACCATGGATTTCAAACTCTCCACTGGAGCCTTGTGGGATCACAGTGGGTGTATAGCAGAAATGACCCACTCTCCTAAAACCTATCAGTAGTCAATAGTTCAGCAGGGTGGGTTTGGGTCCCATGAGCCCCTCCCCAATCCAATACTGACTGCTGACAGGGTCAGTCTTATGCAGGCCAGTGGAGGTAACTGCAGCTGATGAGAGCTCATGATTACAATTGCTGTGTCATGCACAAAAGACAGTGTTTCTTACCCATTCTCCTTATCTTTTGGCGCTATTTGCTCCCCTTTTTCTGTGATGTTCCCCAGGGCGTGGTGTAAATGTCTTGTTTAGGAGCAATCATTCAATGTTCACTTATTCTCCATACCTCCAGCAACCATAAGTCTCTGCCACTCACTGCCTTTGAGTGCCAAGGGGAACTTCTGTGATTGAGGTTGAGAGTAACATTTTGTTTGAGGAATTAAACATATGTATTTATAAGAGAGAGTGACATGATGCCAATTTGACAGAACAATAATAGTGCTACCTTCTTGGGTTTATGAGTTCCCCAGCTATGTGATTTTTACCAGATTTACATACCAGGCATGGGTTCCTTCCTGTGGAGGCCTCAAATAAAATCAAACCCTTAACAGTCACACCACTCTTGTACAAGTGGGCACATCTTCTCTGGAAGGAATTGAAATTCACAAGTTCACAGCTGGCTAAGGCTGTGATATCTTTTCTCTCCCTGTAATCTGGATAGTGCCTGCCAGCACTGTGAAGGCTAGAGGAGAGAGGAAGTTTCCAGCTTACTTCCAGCTTGATTTTCTATATCTTGCAACCAAGATTGTGGGACCTTTAACAATAGGGTCTTATCATTTAGTTCAGGTGGGCAAACAAGCCAAATGGCAAGAGCCTGTATTGTTTTCAGCATCTATTGGCATCCTGGACCAACAACTTACATGGCAATATCCCCCATCTGCTACCAGAGTTCTGTTTAGTAATTCATGGCTTCTAGGAGCAGCATTATTCAATCATGAAGGGCATCTCCCTCATAACTCTATCTCGTTATGCCTTTAATGGAGTGAAGAAGTAGTAGGTTTCCATGTAGCTTTTTCACAAGCCTTCATCTTGGATATGCTCCACCCTCACCCTCTCATCATCCCCACCTCCTGCTCCTCTCTCCGTTTGAACCTTTCCACCTCAGTATTCTCTGTCTCAACTTTTATGTTGTCTATGTTCTTTTATTCCCCTCCTTTAATGCATGGCCCCTTGGAGTTTCCTGGTTTCCACAGGCACTCCAAGTTAAGCACACGGATATAAAGATTTGTGTGCTTATATTATACAATATTACATATCAGTGAGAACATGCAATATTTGTATTTGTGGGTCTGGATTACCTCGCTTGGTCTAATTTTTTTCCAGTTTCATCTATTTGCCGGCAAATTTCATAAGTTCATTTTTCTTTACAGATGAATAAAATTTCACAGGGTACATGTACCATGTGGTTCATGATCCATTCATCAGTTGATGGACATCTAAGCTCATTCCATTTCCTAGTTATTATGAATACAGCAGCAATGAACATGGGGTATACAAGTACCTCTGTAGAAGGATGTAATCCTGTGGGTACATAGCCAGGAGTGGTGTAGCTGTATTACATGGGAGACCTATTTCTACACCAGCATTGGCTGTCATTTGTATTCTTGATGACAATTATTCTGACCTGGGTGAGATGGAATCTTAATGTCATTCCAATTTGCATTTCCATGATGGCTAAGGATGACTAACAATTTTTAATGGAGTTGACTTATGCTATAATCCTGACAGTAGAGGAGATCAGTACAGGCACGTGTTGCTGTGGAGGGAACACAGAATGGATGGTTTCACCAGAGCTCAAGTGCTCCCTTACGCACACTGACACACAGAGACATACAAACTCCATCTACTGCTACACAGTCCTTCTGAATCATCTTACCAACTCATGACTTAAAGAATAATTTGTTTACTCATAAAAATCACTCTGTATACTGTATTCAAACAATTGACTTTGTACATTACTTGGTCGGCCAGCATAGCAGTCAAGATAACCCAGGTTATGCAGCATGACACTTTCTCTCTGATATTCACGTCTCAATACCATAAAGACATATTTTTCATTAAATGACCATTGTGAATGGTCATTCCAATAACACTTTGCTCTTCTCTACACAGTTTCTAGTTGATGGAAGCTTCACTATGGAAAGAATGGTTTGAGCAGAATAAGAATACTAGAAAATCACAGAGACTTTCTCTTTATGCTTCATGGATAAGAGCAAGCCAGTGCCTAACCTCGTCACAGTAGAAGGACACTTGCCTTACGCTCCAGAAAAGCGGAGAGGTAGATGTTGGTGAAGACTAAAACATCTTCAGGGCTGGCATGCTTTCTTTTCTTTTGGAATGAAAATGTTTTTCTTGATGAAAGCTTTTGAGGAATTTTCCTTTTTAACTTTGTAAACTTCAACTTACACCTCAAAATCAAAAGAAATATCTGTGCACAGCATTACGTTGGCACTTCTCATTCGAAGCATGTTGCCTACTAAGTCTTTCTAGAAAGGATCAAGTTAATTACTAGGGATAGTAAGACAAACATCCCTTGAAAAAATGCAGGCAGAGTTGTGGGCAATGCTCCTTCTGAGTTGGTCAGCAAAGCCTCAGAGGCCCCCAAAACAATAGAAGCTATAGCAATTGATCTTGGTTGACCCCTAGACATTGGTGGCAAGACACTAGTACTGAATAAACCACGTGCTTTGGTCACAGGCCACCAAGAAATCAAGCTGAAACTGATCTAGAAATGTCCTCCCTGATGACTAGCAAGGGATTTTATTTTAATTTCAACACTTGCTTTTATATACTGTTTTCATTACAAGCAATTGTTAATATTCTAATCATGCTTTGTCAGTTAAAATTTTAAGATATTTTAAATTCAAACTAGTTATATTTGACTTCATGGTCCAGTTCTAAAGCCAGGTCTCCCACATCCTAGGACTCACTAACAATAGTAATATGATCTTCTTCCATGCACTGACAGTCTTCTGACACAGAGTTTGTTACTTTTAAAATTACTTAGTTGCTTTTATTCTCACCTAAAAGATTTTGAAGTGCTAGACAGCAGGAAATATCTTTTATTTCACATTGATAAAAACTGCCCACACTGCTGTAATAACTCGTCACAAGCTGGAGACTAAAACCAACTGAAATTTATTGTAAGTTTTGAAGGCAGAAAGTCCGAAGTCAGATCTTGTGTCCCAAGAGTCACACCTTCTCTGGAGATTCGAGGAGAATTTTGTCCTTGACCTTCCCAGCTCTTGCTACTTTTAGAGTGGACTTGTGGCCCCATCAGTCTGTCTCTGCCTTCCTGGACATGAGGCCTCTCATAAGGACATGTGATGACATTCGGGACCCAAAAAGATAACCTTCTTTTCTTAAATTCTTATCAAATCTGCAAAGACCGTTTTTCTAAATAAGATATTCTTTACAGTTCAAGGAGTTATAACCCATTTCCAAGGTTAATTGTCGCAACCCCCCTCTCTTACCTAGCTTGAAGCTTAGGTGTCAAGTCCTTATTATCTTTGTTAAATTGGAAAATAGCATCTTAAGGATACCCAGCCTCTGCCTCTTTCTCACAGCTGTAACATGTCTTATCTCTCTTCTCCCTGAGCATTCCTTTTCTGTGGCCTGACTTCTTTGCTAATTATCAAGACCAATCCACTTTGAAATGCTATCCAAAGAATCACCACCACAACCAATGTCAAGAACCTTCTGGAGAATGTTAGAGCTTATTGTATTATTTACCAGTAACAGGGACAACTTGAAGCTAAAGTAAAAAATGTATTTTAGTGACTAATTAAGAAAAAGCATAAATATATAAACAATAACATTTTATTGTCTTTTCATAATAAATCATATGAAATCCAAAAGTCAAAAAGTAAACAAGAAATAAAACAGAGAAATTGTGTCTGGTCCCTGCCAACAGACTGGAAATCCCCTTTAAAAAATATTTTAAAATTGACAGAACAGCTGGGAGCAGTTAGACCTTCCAGGACACTTCAGCATTCCTTTAGAGAGCCATTTGAGCAGGATTCAAAATCACAGACTATAGGAAGAGCAAAGAGAGTTCTGGAAAATTGCTCTCTCCTTTATAATTAGAATAGAAATGACATGTAGCTGCCTCTGCAGCCTTTTTCTTCTGAGTCGTTCAGAAAATATCTCATTCATGCCTCCACTTCCTATTCCCATTTTCAAAAGGTTGCAGAGCAAGCAGATGGGAAGGGTTTAAGCCCACATATACTGAACCAATAGTTAAGTAAAAATGATTATGGCATTTCTGGTATTTTTGTCTGTTGTTCTGAAGTCTCAACTTGAAAAAAAAAATACTGGTTTCCCAAGAGACTTACAAACTCCTTCTTTCAGTAGGTCTTGTTTAATTTTTCTCAGATTTTCCCAGGACATTCTTGAGCCTTCTGACAGCACTGAAGCTAGTTTCAGGGAAGCTGGTTTAGCTTTTTGGCTGGGAGTGCTGTCCTGGTCACTCAGTACATTGTCTGCTATCTGCAAGACCTCCTTTGCCTCCGTGTCAATATTACATGCATTCCTCCATTTTCTTACCTGCAAATTGCCTGAAAGTAGAGAGGACATGAAACTTTGTTTATGCACATGCAACAAGCTCATATGCATCCCTCTTATGAAGTTATTCTCTGAGATTCCGCTGCAGCATTTGACTGTGAATTGTAAACATGCTTCATGAGAAAAGCAAGAAAAATTCTTTGAAAAAATATTTTGTTTTTTTTTTTTTTTCTGACAGGAATTTTCACTGTTTCTGTCTTCCAAAGACTGTTGTAAGAGCACGATGAAGACAGACTACAATTTAAAGAGTTCTGATTGATGGGAAGAAGGTCTGGATTAGGCAACAAATATTTTTTTCTGAAAATTCCAAGTTCCGAAGCTTACTGCTTCTTGCAATGCTGGCTGTTCGTTCAGTTGCTGTTGGACAATCAAACATTGAGGGAAGAGCCTGGAACATTTTTGCTCTGGGCAAGCCTGATTTCATGCTACTCATCAGCTCCAGTGATTCCAGGAGTGTACCTCACGAAAAAATTTACAAGCCTCATGAAAGTCATAGCACCCATGAGGCCCCATCTTGGGGTCAAATGAGCAGTAAGCAATTGCTAGAGAAGAGGTGACTCTTTGGTGGAGCTGCTGATACGTTGGCGAGCGTCCGCACACTCACCAGGGCAGGCTTTTGGCGATGCATCTGTTTTGGGTTTATTCATACTCCTGTAAATAAACCCTTTACCCATGCTCTTAGTAACCCAATGAATTCATCAGTCCTTAACTTAGACTTGGGTGGGATTGTTTCTGGAGTCTGTTGTCAGTGACCTATCTGGAAGGGCTCCCCAGGAAGAGTCACTCAAGACAAATACCTTGAGTCAGGCAAATACCAATGAAACAATCAAAAACATTTCTTTATGATAGAAATAAGTCCATAAAGCAATCAGCCTGTCACCTGTCTAAGAGTATCCCATCCCTAACGTGAGAATCACAAAAAGAGAGTTAAAGAGTATAAGAAGTTTCTTCGAAAGTGTATAACTAAAAAGTGCTTCAACTAATGTGCGGCTTAACTCCTGGTAAATGTGTGCATGAGACAGGGCCTTTTTAATAGGACCTAAATAGATTTTATGACTTGTGGTGGTGTTTTTCTAACAGCAAACACTTGGAATTTGTGATAAGCCTGTTTTTTCTTTTCTCAAAAATATCCAAGACAAATATAAGATTCAGATTTCTCTAGAGCCAAATGGATTAACTTGTTTTGAGGGTTTGCAGATAGGGAGGTTCCCACATACCAAGCACTATCCTGAGTAGAATTTACCCCTAAAAGACAGTTCCATGGGGCTGATGTGTAAGATATGCAGGTGTGGAGAAACTTCAGAACTAATTAAAGATAATAAATGCTCTCCAGTTTTGCCCTGGAGTCATAGAACAGCAGGTAACATATCTTTATTTTAAATTCTTCTTTCACCATCTTCTTTGTCAAGTAAGAAAAATCTCTCTAGTCTGTGCATTTACAGTTTGGCGCTCTTATTTTTCTCTGTCTTACTCATTTCCAAACACTCTTAAACTTTGTCAGTTTTAATTTAACCTGTTTAGAATATTGACTTGCGGTTGCAGTTGTCAACCAAGTAGCTGCTGGCTTCCAACACAGGTAAAGTTTCTACATAAACACCAGTCCTAAGCAAAACTGCTTCTATACCTCTGTTAGTAGCTCAGATGTGTACTGTCAGACTTAAAGTAACTGTTTAACCAGGGGAAGCTAATATTTTCTATTTTCCAGGTATGCTTCCGTTTAATTACCTGAATACTTACTACTGTAAGCACTATTCTTAGCAACTCTGCCCTTAAGATGGTTGCTCTTTGGAAAGATAAAACATCCAGACAGATGTTCCCAAGCAACATGGTACTACACCGACAGTAGATGCTGAGTTCAAATGAATTCTCTGTCAGAAACTTGGGCTGCATGTCCCATTGCCTTGGGTCTTGAAGGATGGGTCTGATGTGGAATAAACAATGTGATGAATGCGTGGATGGGTAGAGAGATGGAAGGGTGAGATCAGAAGTGCCAAGTGAGAATGTCGAAGTAGAAGCATGGCCTATCTGTCTAAGCCTGGAGGTCAAAGATGAAAGGCTCAACTCATGTCTGCTGTCATATCTGAATGTTTCTTCCTTCATGTTCTGGGAAATGGTTGTTAGCATTATAACAGAGCCAACTTATCACCGGAAGTTCAGCTTTCCAGTACCGGAAGTCCCGTGAGACTCCCTGAAGCAGACCAGATGCTATTCAGTGTTTTGACTATTACCAAGTACATAATCAGATGTGTAAGTCATTTACTAAACAGTGGATGAATGAAAGGCAAAACAGACAACAAACTACTGACAGATTTTCCTATTAGTAAAACTTACTAATGCCCAATGATAGGTGGAATTTATACTTTCAGTAAGAGAGACATGAGCTGCTTCACTATTCTCTCAAAGACTCCATTTGGCTTTCCCATTAAATAGGCGCAGACAAAAAACATATTTGAAAATGTTATGTTAAGCAAGGTTAAATGGGATTATTTTGATTATTTTACATATTCTTTTACTCATTCAGCAAGTATGTATTCAGTACTGTGCACTAGACACTGTTCCAGGACACGGTAAAGAAAATGTAAAACAAAAGAAAATGAAATACTCTTTATGGCCATTGTGATCATGGCGCTTATATTTTAGTTCAGGGAAACCAAGAACGAGAAACTTCTAATAGGAAAAAGCCTGTAAGCTTGGCCAAAATTGTTCACCTCTTTCTCTACCTATGAACCTTGCAGTGTAATATTCTAGTGCCTTCCACGCCGAGGCTTGGGCATGTGACCTACTTTAGGCAACCACGCAGTGTTAGTTTGCTGAGGTGTGTCCAGTCCCTCTGTCATCACCTTGAAGAGTCAGTGGCTGGGGCACCAGAGAGGTGAAAACAAGCCTAACCAGCATCAGGAGAGCTACCCAGAGAACCCGTAGTTAGCCAGCCCTTCACATCAAGTAAATGTTGCACACTTGGAACTGAATAAATGTTGCCACTGTCCACCGTGAGGCTCTGCAGCGCAGTGGGAAGGCAGCCTTACTGTGGCACGGAGGGTAAGTGCGATGGCAAATGCTCAGTTGAAGTGCAAGTTGGGCAGTTTGCACGTGTACTGACCTAGAACTCAAGGAGGGCGGGGAGGGCGCCACAGAAGAGACGTCAGGAGGTCAGAGAGGAGCGCCGTGGGTATGAAGGAGCTCTGTGGAAGCAGTGAGACGCTCCCTGTGAGGATTTAAAAGAAAGGCTTGTGGTTGAAGCAGAGCGACAGAGACAGGATGCCGTAGAGGAGCAGACCACAGTGCTACTGCCCCAAGAAAGTCAGCTTTAACCCATGCCAGCAAGCCTTCTGAATTTCATAGACCCTAGGAATTCAGCAAGTTCTCCACTGTGTTTGACGATCTGGCACGGTCTTTTGCAGAGTGTCTCAAAGCACTGGAGCTCTGTAGAACTCACCTGTGGAGGAGGCCTCATTGCCTGAGTGACCACAGAGAAATGGCCGCTTTTTATCTTCCGGTCCCAGCTGGGCACAGCTAGGGTGGTGTGAGACATGCCCCCTCTCTGCATTCCTCACGATCTTGGCACTTCTGTGGAGTTAAGTCTGCTCCAAGGCACGCCCTGCCCAGCTGTGGGACCTGACGTGCAGAAGATCGATAGGCGGTTATCATTAGGAATGTTTCATATGTGGCATACTACATCATTGCATAAATGTTCCAAATGAAATAAAATTCTACCAGGGGGACAAATCAAATAGTGTGTTAAAACCCACAGAAGCTATAAATCACTAAGCCTTTCAGATTCCCCATTTAAAAAAAAACCAGCGAAGCGTCTCCAGATGGTCTGAACCCATATCATTTAGACAGAGCAAATGATTTAACCTGGCTCAGCAAAGGCCTCATTCTGAAATAAATGTAAGAAACAGAATTTCTACCCTGAGTTGTAAGATGGACTAGTTTAAGTGACTTACGGGACGCGCCTGTGACTAAAGTTGTATATAGGAAGTGTCCTCCCAGTTGATGGCTCCAGGGCCAGAGGTTCCCCTTTGTTCAGATGAGGCATAGAAGACCCCTAGTGTAGACCTGTTCTCCCCTAACAGCTTCAGGGGCTTCATCTCCACTCCTAATTACAGCTTCCTCCTCCTAGAGGAAGAAAGAGCGAAATGTGGGAATGCAGAGGCTCTAGGGAGCAGAAGTCACATGCATTTTATTCAAGATTTTAACTCTTAACCAAGGATAAGCTGGATCAGATATGTCTGCTATAGTTTCCCTCTGTGATATTGCACATAAAATGACATATATAGAAATATTTAGAAATAATGTGAATTATGCATTTCATAAAACACATTTTCATAAAATTATTCATTTCCTAAGAACCTATTTAATCCCAGCACTAAAGAGGCGAAAGCAGGTGACTCTCTGAGACTGAGACCAGCCTGGTCTATACAGCAAGTTTCAAGCCAGCTAGGACTACAGGAAGACCTGTCTCAAAACAACAACAAAAGCACATTCCTAAATAGCCTGGCACATACAACTTTAAACATAGTTCCATGAGTACAAAATGCATTTCTGGAAATTCAGAGGCAAATTTTCCTTTTCCCTGAAAGGCTTCATCAGAGTCCTTTAATTCCTTTTCAAGATTCAGGCTCTAGAAACGCTTTTCTCCTGCTTCTGCTCCACACTGAGCAAACGTGCTGTATGCATAAGAGAGAAGAGGAAGACCTGACTGTGAAGCCTGCCTCGTCCCTCCTTCCCCGCATGCGCTAAGGTCAACTCAGCCACCTGCTTCAGCACTGCCCTGTCTCCTTTGCGGAGACAGAATACTTATGCTTACCTATCTGATGAGACATCTTAACTACCAGTGCCTCAGAAATGTCCTAAGTATGGCAGGAATCCTGCCCACAAGACAAATGTAAGAAGAGCTGGGTGACTACGTTAGTGCTTCTGCTTTCAAACATGACTATTTAAAATGCGCTGTCTTGCCGTGCAGTAAAATTATAGAAGTTCAGTGAAATAAAAGCTATTACTTATGAGGGTAAACTTCAGAGATGAGAAAACTTTGACTTCAGCCTTGAAGCATAATGACTGAGAATAATAGAATTAGGAGTACCAAATGATGCCCTCTTTGGCTCTCTACTGGCACCGCACACACATGCTGCCATATATATATACATGTGGGTGAATGTTCATACACGTAAAAGAATTTTGAATAAGATTATGTTCTAAACAGCTGAGAGTGTTAGGAGCTTATTGTTCACTTTATAAGCTAGCCTTAGGAGGACACAGGAAGATTCCGTCCGGTCCAGTAAATTTCTTTGAGATCAGTTGGGGAAAGGAAAGAAGCCGGCAGCAGGAGGGACGCAGAGAGGAGGGGCTGAAGCCGTGGCGCAGGAAGATGGAGCCTGGACGGGCAGGAGCACAAAGGAGCCAGAGAATTACTGTCAGAGCTGGGAAGCCAAGTTAAGGAATTAAAGAGCAACGTGCAGGTGGCTTCTTTGTGCAGTTTGGAACATGCAGAGTGGGAATCCTTGGAGGGCAAATCGGGAAGAGATCCCAAGCTGAGGGTGGATTCAGGCCTCCAAATAAAGATTTTAGAGAGGATTCGCTTAACCCAAGAGCTGAGTGCCTGCAGACCCCTCCTCCCTTTACCACATGTTCTTCACAGGGCTTGTGATAGAACTCACCCCTCCTGAGAGTTTCTCAGAGAAAGCAGGGATAACACCATCTCTCAATGTTGTTGTGAATATTGCTCCAAATAGTATCACACAGTGTTGTCTAGTGACATAATTTTGTCATTATTTTAGTGTTGCTATTAATGTTATTAAATGGCACAGGTGAGGGACTTTGGAGAAATGATCTGGAAGGATAATCTTCAGCACACTCTGCTTACCCTCACTGCTTAATTGTGTAAATCTTTTCTATTCTTCACAGGAATGCATAAATAATGCACATTGTCATGCAGTCTACATTCTGAATTTCCGAACCAAGCTTAGAGAAAGAGCACATTAACATATAATGTTTTATCTTAGATGTGCATCTGAAATGTCTTCTTTGCAGAAGTTAATTGATGAGATCACTATTGTAATAATTAAATATTGCTGCTCTAGATTCAAATACATTAAGTTGGGATGATATTCGAGGTTAAGAGGAAGACTATGTCCCATGATTCACTACTGATCACCCTCAGCTCAGACACATCACAGTTAGGGTTAGAGTTAGGGCTATGGCAAGGAAGATTTAGAGAAATAAATCTCTAGAAAAATGACTATGATGTGTGTGTGTTCCAGGTTCTGCGTACGGAAGCACTGAAGTAAGTGGCAGACATCATTCTGTGTTCTGAGTTCACTTACTATTGTTCCTCTCAGGCAGTTCTCTCAGTGTGAGCTGAGCTTCCTTTTGCTTCCATTGACCGTCAGTGCAGGGAGAACTGAATATGACTGGACACTGATTTGTTGGATGTGCCGAATGAGGCATAAAACCACTAATGCATTAATGTTCTTGGTAACTATTTTTTTGAAAATGGTCTCCCTGGAACCCCAGTTGGCCTAGAACCCACTATGTAGACCAGATTGGGCTCAATCTCACAGTGATCCACCTGTCTATGCCTCCTCAGTGCTGGGATTAGAGGAATGTGCCACCATACATGACATTATTTTGTTAGAAGTTTTCGAATTTTCTAATAGAGTTTTTTGAATGAAAAATGGGGGCAGGTTGGAGAGATGGTTCAATGTTTAAGAGCATTGACTGCTCTTGTAGAAGATCAAGGTTCATTTCCCAGCACTCACGTGGTAGCTAGCAACAGTCCTTAACTCCAGTTCCATGGGATCCAGTGCCCTCTTCTGACCTCCAAGGGCATTGTACAACATAGGTGCACTTACATATATGCAGGCAATACACTCATACACATAAAATAAAATAACAAATACAAATTTAAAATAAAATAAAAAGGAAAATGACTATGAAAATAATAACCATTTTAATGGAAACTCCAGCTTATTCCTGCATAGGAATGTTTACCACTTAGTAGACCTACAATTGTTTCTACACTTAATAAAACCAGCTGCCTCAGACTCAAGCCCTTCAATACAGCTTCTCTCTGGAAGTAGCCTTTTGAGAAGAAAGGAATTACTTCCTAGAACATGCTGAAGGCAGTGGAGGGGTCCCTGCCCCTCTCACCGAGGAGGCCTTTCTGGAAAGTCAGCTCCTCTTTGCAAAGTAAAAAAAATGTCAGTTCACATGTCTTAGACTCAAAAACTTCAAAAAAAGGCAAGGGACAGTTTTCCATGACTTTTTAGAGTCTGAAAAAAAATTTTAATTAATATTTTTATGTTTATGACTGTCTTATGTATGCATGTAAATGCATCACATGTATGCAATGCCTGCATAGGCCAGAAAGGGCATTGGATACCTGGAATTGGAGCTATGGACCCTTGTTAGATGCCATATGGGTACTTAACTGCTCTTAAGAGCTCTTAACTGCTGAGCCATCTTTTTATGCCCTAGAGTCTGAAATGTTTTAATATTGTTTTATTTGAGGATTCATTTCATTCAACTTGCCCTAATAATGTCTAAAACATCTGCTCAAACTTTTACAAAATATTAGCTAGTATACTTTATGTAGAAACACATAAATTAGATTGATATCTTTTAATGTTTGAGTCAGAGATTCATAGGTAGTCATCAGATATATGTAGAGTATCAGCTTTTAAAAAACTAGGTTATACAAACAAAAGAATATGGGCAGAGATTATGTAATTATTGATTATAAGCTTGGTCTATTTTAAATAAAGGTTGTGATTCTTTCCACTTTCTCACAGTAGAAAGACATTTTTCTTGAAATTCATGAAGAGCATAAAGACGGTCTGATGATTAGTGCCTGAAAGACATGGCTGCCACTGTATAGAATTTACAGTTACATTTTATAAGAGTTAGCATATCATCTCCATTTGGCTTCAGTTTTATCTAATTTCCCCTGAAAATTCAGGTTGAGATGAAAAGAGTCTTCTAAAGAAGATGAACAGGAATCTGACATGTTCACAAATACGGGCCTACTCTGCGGTGTCTGAGTCTGAAGGAGGACTGTGGACCTCCTAGACCCCTCCTCCCTGACCTCGATCCTCAGTGATGTGGCGTAAGCCATGTCAAGGGACTACATACTAGTTACTTTTCTGACCTCTTTGACCAAATGCCTGGCAAAGTGGCTTAAGGGCAGGAGGGTTTATTTTGGCTCTTGGTTTCAGGGGATTCTGCCTATGATGGAAGGGAGGGTGTGGAGGAGCAGAGTCGCTCACACCATGGCAGGCCGGAAAGCGGAGGACAGGGAACGTCGGCTCTCAGCTGGCTTTCTCCTTCTCTCCCTTTTCTTCTGTCTCAGGCTCTAGCCCATGGAACAGATGCTGCTGCCCATTTGAAGTGGGTTTTCACCCTCAATTCTCAATGAATTCTCCCTGGAAAAGTCTTCACAGACTCACCCAAATTCCCAGGTGATTACAAATCCAGTCAAGTTGGCACTGGAGATTAGCAGTCCCAGAGAAATCCCCAGTGGTGTTAGCTGTGGGAGATGACCTCAACCTAGATACCAGTTCTGCAGGCTGAGTGCACAGGCAGACAAGGGAGTGCAGGAACACAGGATGAGAGGCGGGCATGGTTAGTGAGGAGTCTCTGCTGCTTAACGGCATAACTGTAAATCATGGTGACAGTTTAGTTTCCAGTAATTGTTAACAAATATGCTGTGTTCATTAAGATCACATCTCCTTCCAGCCCCTTAGCCAGCTCATCTCATTACACACATTCCCCTTGTTTAGGTTGCTAAACCAGTTCGCCCCTGCTCCAGCTCCTCAGTTCTGGGCATGGGCACAGGGAGCTACTCCTAGTGTGGACTCGGGAGGCGTCTGTCTGTCCTCTCCCAGAGGCTGCGAGGCCTGGAGCTGGCGTGAGCACAGGTGGCTGTCCAGCTTCCCATTGTCTGCTGTTTTGAACCTAAATTTTCAATGATTGTATTTCTTATAGTCGTTGCTCTGCGGCGACCAGAAGACACTGAGAGTGGGGGGTAACCCTGATAAGTGAAACAACAGACTCCCCACCCCTTAACAGCCCCGCCTCATGGCTTAACGTCAGAGAGAAACCCAGGCAGCCCTGTGCACAACAGGAAGCCAAGCGCATTTTCTCAAGTCCTTGAAGAAGCCATGTTTATTTAACATTTCAAACTAAATTAAAGCAGTTTTAGAAGAGATGCTTACACTCTAGTAAGTGGAGAATGGGCAAGATGTGCAGAACACAGGAAATGAAAATAACAAAAGTAAATGAGCAAGAGGAAAATAGTTGATATATAACAGTTAATCATAAACTGTTTTCTCCTTGATGGTTCACTTCCTGCACTTACAAGTTGAGCTTAACAAAATAAAGGTGTCCGGTTGGGGCCTGTGTCCCACAGTCAGCCATAGCAGCAGACACAGACAGACCCTCAGTATCCTAGGACTGACTTGCATCCATCACCATGGGCATCACGGTGGGAGGGAGGCATGATCGCATCTTTGGCAAATACCAGCTGCTCACAGATGTCCCCAGATGTGCCTTTCCTCGCTGCATTAGTGTACTTCTCGGGGAGCTCTAATCATCTGCTCTTGTTGCTCTGCCCCAAGGACCTCAGTTCAGCTTTCACCTGCTTAGTTCGGTGTCTGGCACATGACGTTAAATAAATATTTGATGAGTGAAGAAACAAATACCAGGTACCTAGACAGTGAACATCCAGATGGTTTACTAATTGAGCTGTCAAGACTCTGCCACATTTAGGTGGAAAAGAACTACACGGCTATATCTTTCTCAAGATTTTTCCGGCCTCTGGATTCTGGTTTCCTATCCTCTTCGTCAAATACCAAGAACTGTTCTCTCTGCTAAGGCGCCACGGATGGCCACGTGGTGGCGCTGGCGCTGCACCATAAACGCACAGCGCAGGCTGCAGCTCGGGCTCGCTCCTCCTCACTCAGCTTCCTATGGGCTCTGAGCTTTCCCTGACTTCCCTTGCAGTCAGGCTAGAAGCCACAGCACTGCCAAGAAGCTGTCAGGCCGGAACTGGGTGCATCCCACCTGAAGCTGAGTTTTCTTTGTTCTCTAACAGACTCAATTTTCAGTTTTGCCCCAGCTGAAAAGGAAGTATTCAACATTTCCATCGCCCTTTAAAACAGTTTTCGTAGTGTGAGATGCAAGTATTTTTATTTTGCACTTGAGTGGCCCTTGCAAGTGATCTAGTCCTTCCTAAATAAAATAGCCTACAAACTAAATCATATCTTCACGACTAAGGGAATTGAGACTAAGGTTCTGCAAACATAGAAAAGACTGTTACCCAGTGTAAAGCATGAGGATGTCTATGTTCACAGTAGATTGGAAAACCTGGAGAACAAAAATAAATTACTTGAAAATCAGCTACTTCGTAAGAATGATAACTGAGTTCAGAAACTAAATGCAGCTTTCAGAAATCAAACAACAAAACCCGAAAAATATTTTTAGTGAACTAAACTATATTCTTTTCTGTGTGTGTGGTGTATGCATGTGTGTACACATATGTGTACAAGGTGTACTTGATATGCAAGCACATTCAGAGGCCAGAATTACTTCTGGTATCCACCTCAATTTTTTGAAACAGGGTCTCTCCGTGAACTTGGAGCTCACTGACTGGATCCTCCTGTTTCAGTACCCCGGTACCAGCCACCAGGTTAGCCTTTTACATGGGTGCTGGGGAGCAGAACTCAGGTCCTCATGCTTGTGTTGCAAGCACTTTACCCTACTGAGCCACTTTCCTAGTCCAGTTTTTATGTTTTAATTGAAGCAGTTATTACTTATAGTGGAATATCCAACATCTACACTTATGTGTGACAGTTTTATCTCTAATACTTTACATTCAACAAAATGAATGTTTGTAAACAAATAGTCCACTGAGTCTTGACAAGTATGTGTACACCAGTACAAAGTCTGTCAGAACCCTTGTGGAGTGCTCCTAGTCCAAAATGTTTAGGACCAGAAGTATTTTAGATTTCCATTTCCTCACAGCTCGAAATATTTGCATATATAATGAGACACCTTCGGAATGGAACCCAAGTCTAAACATAAAATTTACCCATGTTTCATATATAACTTATATGTAAACTGAAGATAATTTCATATTTTTAATAATTATGTGTATGAATTAAGTGTCATGATGTAGAATTTTCCATTTGCATCATCATACTGTTCTTAAAAACCTCTGATCTCTGAGAACTTTTGAATTTTACGTTTTCAGATTAGAGGTTCTAAAGTTGTCCAGAATGTTCCACTGTCTCAGAGAGATCCCTGGGCCTCTCGGATCAATCTGGACACTCACTGCCCTGATATTCATTAACCAACCATGCTTTGACCGACTTTGATCTGCATGTAAACCGACTTGTACAGTGTGTGCACCCTTTTCTATCTGCTTTCTATTTCTCAATATATGTTTGTGATGCATACCCACCTAAAGAAGACACTAGATTTTTTTTTTTTGCTGAATATTGTTCAATTATATAACAATAATGCAATTTTTTATTTGGTCCTTTTGTGAACATTTAAATTGTTTCTAGTTTGACCATTATAAGAAAAATGTCTATGAACATTTTTATACAAGTACTTGTGTGGACATATATTCTTCTCTATTTTTTTTTATTTTTTATTGTATTTTTATGTGTATGAATGTTTTGTCTGTGTATATGTAAGTGCACTCATGTCATGAGGCCAGAAGAGAGCATCAGATTCCCTGGAGCTGAAATGCAGAAGGTTGTTATCTGCCATACGGGTGCTGGGAATCAACCTGGGTCCTCTGGAAGAGCAGCTAGTACTCTTAACTATTGGGCCATCTCTCCAGCCTCAAGATGTGTTTGTATTTCTTTGGAGTAAGTACCCCAGAGAGGAACTGTTGGATCATAGGAAAGGTGGATACTTTCAATGTTATGAGAAATTGCCAGCTTTTGGACTTGTTTTGTACATTTCCTAGGACTGTCTTAGCAACATTCCAACAACTGGGTAAATTAAAACAACAGAAAAGTATTCTGCCAGAGTTTTCCTCCAAGAGTCGGATCTCAAGGTGTTCTGTCACCGAGCTCCTTCTGAAGTGTCCCAGGAAGGATGGTGGTTGCTGGCAGCCTTAACGTCTCTTGTTTCCTGACATCACTCCAACCTTCCTGAAGCCCACTTCCTGTCACCTGCTGTCTTCTTCATGTCCCCATGTCCCCATGTCTCAACCTCTTATAAAGAAGCCAGCCATCGGGGTGAGGATGCATCTTAATCTGGTGTGGCCTTAACTATTCATACTTTCAGAGACTGGAGTTTCAAATAAGGTCACATTCTCAGATTCCAGGTAGACATGAATTTGGAGGTGGGGTGTCACTATTCATCCTAGTGCAATGGTTGAACACTTCCGCACTCTCCAGGGAGAGGTATGCAAATGCCAGTTGCTCCGCGACCTTGTCAATAGTGGGTATTGTTGTTATCCATTTACAAAATTAACCGCTATATAGTACACATGTGGACTGGTACCTCATCCAAACTGGAATTTTCAATTACCTGGTGTTTATTGATTCTGACCGTTCTTTCACACACTTGATCACTTATTGGCCTTCCTCTTGCCCATTTGGAAATTATGCTAATCTTTAAGAACTGATTTGTGGGAACTAGCCTATAATCTGAGTGTAAGTCATTGCTCCGTTACATGGGCTGAAATGACTCCTTCCCTCGCCTGGGACTTCTCTTTGTGTTTCCTGCTTCATGAGCAGAGGTGAAATTTTGATAAAGTACAATTTTCAACTTCTTCGGTGTTTGATGATGTTAGAATCCACATCCACTTTCCCCTCATGTCCAGGTGCTTCCCTTCCATTTGTTGGGAAGCTCTTTTGTCTTCATTAAGCAGCCTTGTCTAAGAGTTTGTTGACTGAGTTGTGTTGAGAAAATAATTGATGGCACCTGTTTTGCTCTAACTGTGTTCTAGACTATTCTTTCCACATCTTTTTAATTATTGAAGATTTCCAGCCTTATTATGATCAGATGGCATGGGTCCCTCCACACTGATTTATTGAGCGATAGTTTGGGCCATTTTCAGTCATTTTTGTCTCCCATACAAATTTCAAAATCAGCTTTTCACTTCCTACCAAAAAAGAAAGAAAAATATAGGACTGTGTTTTTTTTTCCAATCGAATGAATCTACCAAACTATTAAACAGTTAATTTGTAAGATCTATTTCTTGTTTTTTTTTTAAAGCTTCATTTTCTAATTTAAAAAAATTCTCAAAATTTTCTTGTCTTTGAAAAATATTTATAACTGTCTTAAACAAGATCAAAACTCATTTTGAAAATCTTGGAAATCATCCAATCTATTTTCAGCTACTCTGCCTAGAAAAAAAAAGAAACTTTTCAGTATGGTTCAACTATGGGAAAGGATTTTTCTGACATAAAAAACATAATTATGATAAATTCATAACTTCAGAAATATTTTGGATTATTTGGAGGGGTTGTTTTGTTTCCTTTCTTTCCTTTTTCCTTTCTTTCCTTTTTTTGAGACAAGGTCTCCCTGTAACCCTAGCTGGCCTGGAACTTGCTACGTAGACCAGGTTGGCCTCCATCTCACAGAGATGTGCCTGCCTCTGCCTCCTTAGTACTGGGACTAATTGGATTTTCAAAAATCTTTTATTTAATGTTATTTTTATTTTATGTGTATGAGCATATTGCCTGCATGTGTATATAAGTGCACCCATGTCATGCAGTGCCCACAGAGGCCAGAAGAGGGTGTCAGATCCCCTGGAGATGATGTTACAGACGGGTGTTAGCTGCTCCATGTAGGTGCTGAGTGAGAACTGAACCCAGGTCCTCTGCAAGAGCAGCTAGTGCTCTTAATTCCTGAGTCATCTCTCCAGCCCCTAATTAAATATTTTTTTAAAGAACATTAATTTTCATTTTAACTGTTAGCTTCAAAACTCTTCTGCATGGATTAGATAGAAAAATACTCTCCAGTTGCTATAAGTTAACACGGTCAGCTTACTCAAAATTTAGACCAATTAGTTTTCATGTCTCTCTCTTGCTCTCCTTTCTAGTTCAATTCTATGTTCAGAATATCTGTGTATAGGATGCTGAAAGATATGCCCCAAAGAGAATGCTAGGTACATTCAGCTGCTCCAGGGTTTGCGGCCTTAACTGCTCTCTGTCCTATCTGGTTTTCCTTCTATATAAGCTACTGCCATGTCAGAAAGCCAGAATAGGCAAAATCTTAATTATTGACCCACATCATTTTTAAAATCGTCTTCCAGGACAGTGACATGTGGCTGTCAGCCTTCCCCAGTGTCGGTAGTGCGCGTCCCCTTTCCAGCAGCCGTGGCAGGTACCTGGATTTGACCGCACTGTTGGTCATCCATAGTAACACAAAGAGGTGGAGCTTCACATGAAGGAAATATTGTGCCTAACACTACAGTGACTCGAAGAAACATACTGTCTTCACTAAGTAGCTTGAAAATTAGTAACATTTTGACGGTGCTTTCTGCTGAGAGTATCAGAAAACAAAACTAAAGTGAAATTATAATGAACAGTTTTCATATCCCTCATTGTGATCACTATGCTCCTTCCCTCTTAAAATGTGTTTTCTCCTAGCTACAACATTTCTGAAAAAAGTCTATACTAGAATTTAACATGATTTTTTTTCTCAAACAGAGCAATACCATACTGAAATTAAGACAAGACTTGCAAGACTACATTTATTTGAGACACACGGTTCAGTAATTTAAATTTAATTATTTATGAAAAATACATAAAATGAATAATTCAGAGTTGTTAAAGATGTCTATGAAAATGATCAATGGCAAGTGAAATTGTTTGCAATATTAATGGACAAAAATAAACAATAAAACCCTTTTACCATTTAAACTCACACTAAGATATGCTAGTTAAGAATGCAAGATTTAATCTGGGCATGGCATAGAACATCTTTATCTCAGCATTTGGCAGGTATATCTCTATGAATTCAGGGCCAGCCAGGTCTATGTAGTGAGTTCCAGGCCAGCCAGGGATAAATGGTGAGACCTTGTCTCAAAAAAGAAAAAAATTGCAAAATTTAGCCTGAATATGGTGTCACATGAGCGTAATTCCAAGCTGCCAGAGCTGCAGCGGGAGGACTGAGCATTCAAGGCAGGTTTGGAATGCACAGAAAAGCTGCACCTCAAAAAGAGACTATATTCTAGTATTTCCGTCTACTTAACGCCAAGGAAAAGATAAAGCTGTGTCTATATCTATGTCTCTTTCACTTACTTTTGCTTCATTAATATAACTATGATTCCAAGTCCTCGTCCCATGTTAGCAAATTCAACCTCAGTTCCTGTGAAGGCCTCTCCAAGGTGACAGACTACAGCATAGCTTGGGAACATGGGAGCCTGGGTCCTAGAGACTCAGTGAACTTCAGTCACTAGGAACACAGACGGTCACTGTCACCAGAATGTCAACTTCTCAGAACAGAAATGTTCAAGATCCAAAAATGGAGCAGTGCTTTAGTGTGGTTGGAATGTATAGCTTCTTTCAATGTTATTATAGCTAATTCTGCTGTCCTATATCCTCTAATGCCCTCAAATTTAAGGATTTGTTCATTCCTGTGCCTTTGTTTTTGATCCTTTGAATAGATCCTTACTGTACACTTGCACATGTCTGTCTCTTTGACAGGTGCTGTACCAGAAAGATGAATGAAGCTTCACATTCAAGAAGACAAATATGTGTCAAGTATAGCATTGTGATGTTATAAATTTATCTTAATACTAATCTTTAAGAAACTTGGGCACCCATGTGCCTATTTAATAAATGGGAAAAGTAGGATTCCAAGAGTATAGGAAATTTGGTATAGGAAATAGGTTATAGCTAGGATTTAAGCCAGAGCTTCTTTGCTTCTAAAGCTCTGTTCCTTCCACCACACTGTGTTGCTCTGCCTTATACAAACTGAGAGTGGTGTTACACAGCAAGAGTGTACAGAGGTGACCACACAATTTTGTCTGGGGTTATCTAATAGACTAGAAGAGGAAATTAAGAAATGATTTGCCTGCTAGACCAGAAGTGTGGAACAAAAAGCCAATATGCCAATGCAATGAATGTCAGAGTGAAGAAACTGCACATGTTCTGGAAGGGTCATATATATAAGGAAAGTTGGACAAAAGACCATGCCATATGCTCTGTGGCCCATTTGAAGACATTCACCATTTTACCGTGAGTGTGGGGTCACTGAGGAGATTTCAATGGCTGAGGCTCTGAAATTTGGAAAGTTCTCTCTAGTGCCAGTGTCAAGAACAGATCACAGAAGACGAGGGGCAAGAAAATTTTCATAGGATAGGTGTACATGATCTTGTGGTAAATGTATAAAAGCAATCATCAGAGACTGCTAAGGATTCCTAACTGAACTGTTTGAGTGTATGTCTCCTTAGCTTATGTATTCAGTTGGATATACAAAGCAACAGTTCACTGCAGTTAAAAGCAGGGAACCTCTAAAACGTCCCTTCTGTTACAGTGTCTCATTTAGGAAACCACCTCACATTCTTTATGTCTGTTTTTCACAGCTGAAGTAAACTTTGGTTTCTTTTCCCTAAGTGACTTTTTCATGGAATGGCCTATTTGAGCTCATGGATATAGTTATTTTCTTAAGAAATCATGTGCTGTCCCAGATAAAACATTCCAGAATGTATAGCATGCGAAGTCCTTACATGATCAAGCTCTTGTCAGCCTGAATGCATTTCTATAAACATTTTTAGTTTGATCCCCTTTAAAATACGGGTGATGGGAATTAAAGTCCCATTTTTAAAATGAAAGAAATCATTCTCTCAGAATTGGTGCTATTAACACTCAGTGATATTATCCAGATAGTAGGTTCCTGAAAATGAGCTCACTCACTCTCCAATAATTTCTTCCCCTCCCAGTCAAGTTTGAATTTCACTGACCACTCACATAGTAACTGACATGTGCACCATAACAAAGAAGTCAGTTTTCAAAAATAAGGAGCCATTAATTTCTAGAAACCGAAGATGGTAAGGCTCAAGTCCGTTCCTGTTAAATAAAGATCCATGTGATCACTTGAACTTTCATCTTTGCCTCAGGCATAGTGTACAATCGCATCCGGGCACAACGCAGTGGACCCACTGATTGCTCCTTTGCCTACCATCAGCCCAGTCGCTGCAGTGGTTAGAAAATCAACCAAGGGAATCAGCTTCGAAATTGGTATTGAAGCTTTGGCAGCGGACTCACTGATCCGGCCACTGAATGCAGAACTAAAACACAAAGCACAGCTTGTTTAGTTTGGATCTTTTTTTTTTTTTTTTTCTAAACAGTAATTTCTAATGGCACAGACAGATGTTTCTTGAAGCGGCAAGAGATTTCCAAAGCAGAATATTCTACCACTTACTGTAATTGCTTTATTAATACTGCATGTGTTTATGGCCGCTGTCTTCTGGCTGTGGCACCGCTTATTGAAATGACTTCAGGTTTCCTGATGATTGGCAGAGCATCTCGACTCCAGAGATCCTTTGAGTCTTAGGCCCAGCTTTGCTCCTGTACAGTGAATTATTTCCTAAGAAACTACACTCCTGCTTTCTATTATTACACACAGAGGCCCTTGGAGGGCACTAGAACGCTGTCAGAGCCAGCAGTTCAGTACCTGCAAAGAAACTTCTTGGTAGGTGAGAAATAAGCACTCAGGCACAGAGACCTCCTTACAACAGAAAAGGTTGATTCCCTCCCTAGCATAAGCACAAAAGAGATTCCAATCCAGGATCTTGGAAAGACTGATCTATGTGGGGAACTCGTTTCCAATAGACACATCCCCAAACAACCTTTTTCCTGGTGCTTGATTTACTTCACTTTGGAAAGTACGGACCTTATTTTAATTATCTTCTAATGTATTATGATTATTTTCCATTATGTATAATGGAAAATTAATAAGGAATTAAGCCAACAAAATAAAGCTAGATGTGGAGGTGAGGTTTTCTGAGAGAATTGTTAGTGCCTTGAGCCTGGATCATGCTTCCTGTCTTCTCTTGCAAAGCCAACTAAAGTGGCTTGCATTTTACCAAGGTTCCTGTTCCTGCCATGTGCTGGCTTACTGTGCATTCTTAGGTGAGGAAGAAAGTTGCCATCATTATCCTCATTTGCTTTAGGACTGCCTCCAGGGGTTAACTGCAGGTCCCACCCAGTTCACAGGCCATAAGTGGTGTGTGCAAAAGACTGGAAATTTGTCCCATATGGATCCCTGGGTCTTTTCTCAACACCGCTCCCGCGTTCTTATGAAGCGGCGCCGGGCTGAGCTGGGCATTGCGTACTCCGTGTTCTACCCTGCGTTGGGTCAGTCAAACTCCTTCAAGCAAACACAACTGGAAGCCTCCACACTTCACTGGTGCAAAAAAGCGTCTTTCTTTAATCTGTGTTGCTAGGAGAAAGCCTACTCGATATTTAATTTTAATCTAACATATCACATTTTTTTTCCATGTCAAGAAATAGCCTGGCAGTTCTGCATATTTCAGTCTAGTGGACAGAGTGGTCTCAGTTCTGGAGCCACACGTGTCTAAGTAGATAGATGGGGGCACAGCAGCTTGAGCACTCACCTTCCCAGGGTGCAATTAGATCAGTCAATGTAGATGGCCCGTACATTTAAAAAGCTTTTTAATGGAAAAGGGAAAGGCACACACACAAAAATGTTGTGATTAACATGCAGATTTTGAAGTAAACATTAACGAGGAGGATGAACAGGTGTGACCTAGAGCACCCACAGGTGACCTGCCCCTGCCTCACACTCAGCCTTTCTTCCATGATGTGTGCAAACGGTCTAGAACATCACAGGGAAAGAAATACACAGGGTTGTGTATTGCCTCCCGAATTCTCAGCTCTTGTTTCGTTTGGTTTGCAAACACTTTGAAATTCGGCCAATATTTTTTAAATTCTCATGATCGTAAAAATATCAGATGATAAGGAAATACTAGAATCTACGTCAACCATAACGAAACTATAGGCACTTCTGTTTTTGTTCCTGAAAATCAATACCCTCTCTTTCCCTAACACTCAATTTCATTAATTACTCTCCTTAAAAAGACTCACATCTTACTTTACTAATAACAATTTTAAAAATAGGAAAAAGTATCTTTGGAAATCACATTTCATATACTTTAGCTAATAACATCTTGCAAGGTAAACAGAGATTATTTACAAAGGCCAGGTTAACATATAATATTATTAAAATACTACCGTTCCTTCAAGCTGCTCGACTGCACAGTCAATCTGACACACCAACATTCTGCACAGTTGAGAGCCTGTGCTTGCTGCATTTCCCCAGATTTTGTTTCATTTGAAATATTGTGTACAAAGAAAAGTCATGCTGGAGATTTTGCTTATCCACAACACCCTGAAATGCTTTGACAGCTACGGGGCTTTGTAGAAACAGAGCCATGTATACATGCATTTGTTCATCCTTACTGCTTTATTTTTAAATCAGCTACCGACGTTTTCTTCAGCTTTTCCTTATAATCAGCTGTGCATCTTTTTCTCTGGGGTGACCCATACTCCAGACGCACACAGGTGACTCGAAGCTATCTTATCTTACATCTCACACCTCCCTGGCCCATGGTGACCTGTATTGCATTTTAAAAAAATGAAATTGAAAAGAAAGAGAAAAGGTAACTTGTGGATATTTTTGGTATAATTTCTCATTTTCTTCAATTGCATGATGTGCAATTCTCAAGAATATTATGTTTCTTGGCTGATCAGTATTCTCTTTCAATAAAACCACAGGCCATAGCTGCTGGGCATAGAAACTAAATGTCATGAATTCAGTGCCCTGCTACTTGGCAGAAAATTCTGGCTGCATGCTTTTTATGTAATTCTTTTCACCTTCTCTCTTTTATTGTGCTTTTTCAACAAAAGTTAGGCAGTAATAACTACTACATTTACACACCACAGTTAATGATTGTAATAGTGTAAGGTAAGAGGATAAATACTCATTAACACAAAAAAGTACAGTGTAACTCTTCATTGAAGAGAAAAAATTATTTCAGCAGTTAATGAAAACATGGATACATTTGACAGAATTACATAGAGGAAGAAAATGACTTGTGTGCCTCCTGGGGCCACAATTAACTGGGTGTGTACATGCTTAATCCTTCCCGGACTAAGTCTAATTGTTATAGACTGCCTCCTGCCCAAGGCTGAGGAGGCACCCTCCCAGTTCTGTCTTACCTTCCCATAGCTAATTTGAGTTTCTCTTCCCAAGATGCACCACCATATCTGCAGGAAAGAAAGCTAATAAAGCCTTTCTAGGAAATTCTAGATTCTGTGCCCTGCAGTTAATTGTTGATGAAATAATGGACAATCAAAGAAATTGCCCTTTGGATAAAGAGGAAGGAGGGCTTGTGGATAGAGCAAGGAAAAGTGAACACTTCAGCAAATGCTCCACACTTTATCGTTTCATTATTAAAACTTCTATTTTATGTCTTTTGATACCGCATTGTCATGTTAACTTGATGACCTAGCTTAAGCAAAGAGATATTGGCATATCATACATACATGTGTATATACATGTGTGTGTTCTGTGATCACTTTGTTTCTTGCAATCCAGCCATTGACAAAGCATATTCCCAGAAATATGTAGAATATGTTCCCTCAAGGAGAGAGTCATCATCATATATACAAAATTAATCTATCCAACCTTAGATGGGTTAAGTACTCTTAGTTAAATGCATTAGGAAGTAATTTAATGACATTAGTAAATGAGTAGTACGGCTAGGATCTAAGGCTTTCTGAGGAGAAACGCAATGAAAGTAAAGAAATCCTCCTGAGACAATTAACTTAGGAAGGAAATTAATTTTATAGTTCTTGCCATTTGAGATGAATCACTTAACCACTCTGGCCTTGAGCTAAATCACAGCATTTGTAAAAGAACAGGATTGGGCATGGTAGTTGCAATTCTAGAATTATTTTACTTAGGGTGCATTTTAAATTTGTGATTATATAAAAATACCAGAAAATGAGAACACGGCTATTTTACCTTAGAGTCTTGATAATATAGAGTTCATTCAAATCGACTTCAATAAATCCACAGTGCAAATATGTAGGATTCTAATTCTAGAGACTCTGAACAGTTCCTAAGAATGTAGGGAGAGTCTGAAAATCAACTAATCACAGAAAGGAAGGAAAGGGACAGTATTTACAGAATGATGTCATTGGGAAGCAGGCCAGAAAACAAAATGTACAGAGCAGGGGTTTTATTAGCAGTAGAAGGGGTCATGATGCCTAAGGAAGTTAAAAGAAGTCGAGAGCAGGTCTGGGCAAATGAAGCCATCAGTCCACAGCGCAGTTCTGATCTTCCAGAATGAAAGCAAGAGAGCAAGGGACCATCAGATCAACTCGTCCAACCTCCGGGAGCTGCAGACAGAGGACTGCTAATCAGACAGGTCCTGAGAACATGGACAGACCCAGTACCACTATACTCAGTCACCAGCTAGCTAGAGGCTTCCCAGAGAGTGGGTACTTTGACTCAAAAGCTGAGGAGACCCTGGAAAGGCCAGGTAGTAGTCATCCTCCTGGCAATGGAATGTCAAGTGTTTTCTTGCTTGGAACAGGCACTTTGCTTTATTTGTAGATGTCTGCTTGCATGCTGTTTGAGCACTCTACAAAAATAAGGAACTCAAGTGCTCAACTGTGTATGGGTCATCTACATCAATCTCTCACTGTCCAAGGCTGGTGAACTTCTTGGAAGAGGGGCTAGAAAGAATGTAAGAGCTGGCAGATGGTGAGGAGAGCTGTAAAATGCTCACTTCTGTACAACACAGAGCTGCTGAATACATCAGCTCACCCATAGCAGCTGTGCTTACCTGATCAAGATCAAGCCAGTCAAATTCCAGCCCCAGAGGCACCACCCCTATCAGAATTGCTCTTGGCAATTGATGGTTGCTCAGAGAGGGAAAGTCAGTCTCCTTTGGGGACATGACTGACGGTCGTTTGCTCATGAGGAGTGGATGGCCACATGCCCATGCACATATGGTTAGCACTAATTAGACTCGGGCGGATTTAAAAACAGTCTTAAAGGAGGGGACATGAAATTGGGAGGGAGATGGGTTAGCAGCACCCAAGGGGGGGTTGGAGAGAAGTGGTGACGCACGGAGATGAACAATGTGTGCTGTATAAATGGAACTTTTCAAAGAACAAGAAATATTATTTTAAAAATAGGTGTAAAACACATAAGGTAAACAAAGCAAGAATCTATCAAGAAGATGGAGAGTCATTATCTTTATTGTACCAGGAAGGTGAAAGTAAAAAGCCTGTAGAAACACCAAGGAACAAACAAAGAAGACTTTCAATGATCTGTTCAAATCAAGAAAGAAACAGACGAAAACTTTGGTGCTTGCAGTTATATAACAAGTGATGGACTGTGGAGTAGTAACTCTTTTTTTTCTGTTGTGACTTATTTACCAAAACTTAAAAAAAATCCAAATGCACAAAAGTAGAAATAAGATTGGGTAGGAACCCAAAAAAGCCCATGAAAAGAAGCTATAAATTGACCAACGGCTCAAACAAGTCCTGTCACCTGGATCCAGAATGCTGAAATAAGCAGGGATTTCCAAAGCGTGACTGATTAGGGTTAATGAATATTTTAAGATGTAAATAAATCAATAGTATAGCTTTGTCCTATCCAAAAAAGGGAAAGGCAATGTATTAGCTATGCCAGCACAAACTTAAGCACACATGCAATTAAACACAGTATACACATTTCTAAAGAGTAAAACTAGTTTAAAAAGTATATTTAATTCAATATACCAGAAACACTCTTTTATAACATGCATTTCATATAAATAGTTAAATAATGAGATTCATTAACATTCTCTTTCTTCAAATTTTGATTTATGACTTGTTAAAAAAACAACTCAATTTGGATATTAAACTTTCATTCCAAATGCTTAATCACCAATTTTGTTTCTTAAAGCCAGGGGTGGGAGAAATGACTTAGTGGTTAAGAACACTTGCTGCTCCTACAGAGGACCCAGGTTCAATTCCAGCACCCATGTTGAAGTTACCAACCATCCATCACTTCAGCTCCAGGGTACCTGATGCTTTCTTCTGACCTCCACTGGCACTGCATGCACAGAGTGCATTTACATACATGCAGGCAAAACACTCATATACATAAAGAAAAAATTTAAAATATACATTAGCAAAAGAAGATTTATGTATTCAAATTGTTTCCAACATCAAGGTTTTTATAAAGTGATTCAAGTCCTGAAAAACCTTTCCTTTAATATTTGTCTGTATGCTGACAACACTAGTTCATTCTGTGTATGTGTATCTGAGGGTATATTTATTTTTGAGGGGAAATATATCCAATTCAAAGCTCCATCTGTCTAAGTTACATCAACCTCATATAGTTAAAATAAAATGTTATATAAATTATAAGGCAAATGTATTATTAATATCAACTAAGCGTTCATCAATTTTTCGTGTGCTTTAAAATTTTTGGTTGAGTTGATCTTTGAGATCAAAAAGGACTTGTAGAGACAATTGGTCAGTAGATGTGGGTATTCTCTAATTAGAAATTTTCTACTCTTTCCTTATGATATAACAAAATTTACATAATCACAGTATTAATTTTTATACTGCATCTCTACTTTATTTTTTTTCCTTTTGTACAAAAATCTAAGCCATTCTGCTACTCATACAAGCAACAACCTTAGCTTCTATTAACTTATTTTAGAACACTTTGTTAGATAATTAATTCTAATATCATTTGACTATATTCCTCTATTAATTTTTATTTATTAAAAGGAAGTCTATTAGTTCACTGAGCAATTATTGATAAAGTATCAGTATTACCAATTTTATCATCTTCAGTTACTTCTGGTATACATTTTTAAAGTTTGGAAAACTTTAGATATCTACATAATTTGAAATATGATTTGAATATTGATTTGAAGAGGCAAATTAAATGAGAAGCATAGAATTTTCTATCATACACATAACAGAAGACATCCATCTGCCTGAACTGCCATGTAAAAACACAAATAATATGAAAAACTAAGAGAATATGTCCCCCACAAAAAGTGTACTACAACAAGAATCACCCTGAGGAAAACTGCAAAGCAGAATTTAAAGGAACAATCATAAACATGATCCAAGAACTTAAAGAAAACACAGACAACTGAAAGACTCAAAGAGAATAGGCATAAAATTGTGATGGAAGCTCAAGAAAATACAAATATATGACTGAATGAAATAAAAAAATCAGGAATTGAAAAGCGAATTCACAAAAGAAATAGAAATATTGAAGAAACCTGAGCTGAAATGAAGATGGAATTGAAACAAGAAAGCCTTTCAGGTAGAAGAAATGAAACAGAATACAGAATATCAAGACTAGATGACAAGGCTGAAAGACTAGGGCTCCTCAAACAAAGACAGACAAGCACAGGCATGGAACAGGGAAGAAATGTGGACACCGTGAAAAGAACAAATCTATGTATCATAAACATTCAGGAAGGAGAAGATCTCAGGCCAGTGACATCGGCCAGATCTTCAACAGGATTATAGAAGAAAACTTCCCTAAATTAAGGAAAGATATGTCTATACAGATCCAAGAAGCACAGAGAGATAAAGCGGGTCACTTCATTTTAATCAAAGGAAAAACTGAACAAGAAGATATTGCACTAATGAACATGTGTGCATCAAACTCTGGTGCACCCAGATTTTAAAAGCAATACTGCAAGACAGATTAACCTTAACACAGTAATAGTAGGTGACTTCAAAACCCCACTATCTCCAATAGACAGATCAACTGGACAAAATAAATAAATAAATAAATAAACTGACATCTTACATCAAATGGACCTAACAGACATCTACAAAATCTTTCACCCAAGCACTAAAAGAATACACTTTCTATTCAGCAGCCTATGCAGGTTTCTCTAAAAGGGACCACATACTGGAACAGAAAACAAAATTCAAAATATATTTAAAAAATTGAAATAATTCTATGCATTCTATCAGACCACATTGATATTATACTGACAGACAACAAAAAAGAAAGCTCTAGTAATTACAAGAATTCATGGAGATTAAACAATACACTCCTGAACAATAAATGGATTGAAAAAGAAATTAAGAAAGGAATAAAAATATTTCTGGAACCAAATGAAAATCATAAAACAACACAACAAAAACCTCTGGTTCATTTTAAACTATAAAAGCAGTCCTAACAAGGAACTTTTAACTCCAAGTGCCTACATTCAAAATCAGAAATAGCACATATAAATGACTTAACAGTCCAATTCAAGACTCCGAAAAGGCAAGAACAAACCAAACGCAAACCTAGTAAATGAGAAGAAATAACAAAAGTCAGAGCAGAAATTAATAAAACAGAAACAAAGGAAACAATACAAAGAATCAGTGAACGTAAGAGCTCTGAAAAGTAAACAAGATAGACAGACCTTTAGCTTGGTTAGCCAAAAGAAAGAAAGAGAAAACTCCAAATGAATAAAAGTGGAAGGGTCACAGTAGACATCCAAAACAACCCAGAATATTATACAGGAATGCTTTAGAACATATACTTTACTAACTTTGAAAATTTCTAAATTCATGAAAACCACCAAAGTTAAACCAAAAAGAGATCAACATCTTTTAAAAAAACCATAACAAATAAGGAAACTGAAACAGTAATACAGAGCCCCCAACTAAAAGAACGCCAGACCCAGACGGATTCACAATAGAATTATACCAGATATTTAAAGAATATCTACAACCAATACTTCTTAAATTATTCAAAAAGAGAATCAGAGGGAGAACTCCCAAACATCGTTTATAAAGGCAGCATCACTGTAATACCAAAACTAAGTAAAGGCACCCACAAAAAAGAAAACTATAGGCCCATATCCTTAATGAACATAACACAAAGATTCTTAAAAAAATACTACCCAACTGCATACAGACACAGATCAAAAAGATCATTCATTATCATGAAGTCAGTTTTATTCCAGAGATGCAGGGATAGATCAATATATGTAAGTCAGTAAATGTAATAAATCATATAAACAGACTTAAAGACAAAATCACATGGTCCTATTAATAGATGCAGAAAAGGCTTTTGACAAAATCCAACATGCATTCATGTATAAAGTCCTGAAGGGAATTGGACTGAAGAGAACATACCTCAACATAATTAAAGCTATATACAACAAATCCACTGTCAGCATCAGTCTAAATGAAGAAAAACTGGAAGCATTCCCATTAAAATCAGGATCCCAACAAAGCTGTCCCACTATCTCTATTCCTTTTCAATGTAGTGCTTAAAATTCTTGCAAGAACAATAAGACAAGAGAAATAAATTAAAATAGTACTAATTGGAAAACTAGTATAACAAGCAATTAGAAAAAACATTCAAGGAAACTCTCCCTTTCACAATCACCTCAAAAAGTTTATTTAGCAATAAACCTAACCAAAGATATTAAAGATCTCTAGAGTGAAAATTTTCTGTCTTTAAAGAAAGAGATGGAGGAAGACAGCAGGATGGAAGGAACTACTATGCTCATGAACTGGTAGAATTAATATTGTGGAAATGACAGTCTTACCAAGAGCAATCTACAGATTCAGTGCAATGCCAATCAAAATCCCCATGATGTACACTAGAGAGCTAGAAAAAAATTCTAAACTTCATATGGAATCACAAAAGACTCTGTGTAGCCAAAGCAATCTGCAGCAACAAAAACAATGCTGCGGAGATCACCATACCAGTTCTCAAACTATATTCCAGAGATGTGGTCATAATAATAGCATGGTACTGGCATAGAATTAGACACACAGATCAATGGAGCCCCATAGAAGACCCAAACATGAACGCATGTCATTTTGGCCACCTGATAATTGGCAAAGGTGCCAAGAGCACATAAGTATCTTCAATAAACAGTGCTGGCAATACTGGATCTCCACCTATAGAAGAATGAAATGAGACCCTTACAGTTCACCCTGCACAAATGTCAACTTCAAATGGAAGAAAGACCTCATTATCAAACCTGAAACTCTGCAACTGCTAGAAGAAAATGTAGGTAGTACATACAAGATATAGGTGTAAGAAAGGACTTTCTAAATCAGACATCTGTTGCTCAGGAATTAAGGTCAACAGTCAACAAGTGGAACCTCATTAAACTTAAAATCTTCTGTACAGCAAAAGAAACAAAGTGAAAAGAAAACCCACTGAGTGGGAGAAAATCTTCACCTGCAACACATCCAACAGAGGATTTATAATCCAGGATATACAAAGAACTCAAAAAATAATGAAACAAGAAAATGAAGGATCCAATAAAAAAGATGGGATATGGAGCTGAGCAGACAGTTCTCAAATGAAGAAATAAAAATAGCTAAGAAGCTATTTGTGGATCATAGCACCAGTCCCTTATATGTGAGTGTATACTCTAATGTTACGGCAGGAATCGGGGAAATGGAAAGGAAACACAGAGGTGGGGGAGGGGTGGAACCTCAAATGGGGGATGGTAAGGGATGACCTTACCAAGGGGGAAGTGGGGAAAACGGATATTCCAGCCGGAAGGAGGAAAGGAAGGCCGCACAGGAGCGCTGTGGGCAAAGGGGAATAGCATATATCATCAAGGAGAAATGCAGGAAACCGGCACTTCAATTGCGGAGGGAGGAGGGGGCTGCACAAGGAGAAAGGCGGAGAAATAACATGAAGCCTGGGTTACATGAAAAGCCAGAAGGAAGTGTACTACCTCAAAAATCCCCTGAAAAATACACATACAAAATCTGAACATGAATGCATGTCTATACCTGAAGGTTATATACCGAGGAACACAATGCCAGACAGGAGAAGCTTCCCTTCCAGATGTTGGTCAGGGTAGTCTAAGAGACTCCCCAAACAACAGTCTATTGCCATAGGCCTTGGTGACTTCCAGAACTTGAAGGCGAGACCCTACCTCTGAAGACAGGACATATTTTGAACACAGGACATGGAGCTAGAACTGACCTGGAGGCCTTCTTGAAAACTATCTCTCATAGTTCTGGAGGATAATAAGCAAGCTGCTAAGGGAGAAAATCAGTCGATGGTCCAGCCCAGCTCTAAAGTCTAATAACCATGATGACTGGCACAGCACACTGCCTTTACTGGCGCGGTGGTGGCCCTGTTATCTAAGGGGTAATCAACGCTATCCAACTGGACTTGGAGCCATCCCGGTGGGAGAGAATTTATGGGCGGCACTATAAATATAGCCAAATACCCATGGCTGGAGAGGTCACAGATCCCAGAGAAATCCTACCTCTATGATATCTCTAGACAAATGAAATCTCTTACTGTATGTTAAAAATGTGTCCTTATATCTGCAGACAAATATACCATACACCACTAATCAAAGAAGCTTCTTTTTGCACCACATGGAGGCGGTTGCAGAGTTCCACAACTGTTCACACACAGAGAATATATGTCTGAGAAATGCCCTGCCCTAAGTGACACCTCTACAATGGGACCTCTAACTAAGGCTCATGGGACACAGCAGAGTAGAGAGAGAGAGGACTAATACAGCTCTGAGTTCTCACCATCTCATCATAAAACAGAGTGTGATGCACACAGAAGGGCATGACTGGGTAAGCTTTAGAGAATAAGAAATTGTAGAGTGTGTGTCCCTGGATAGAATTCCTATATTAAACCCCACATGCACACACAGTTCAGGGACCGTTTCAGAAGACAAAGCAGAAAGAGCATAGGAGCCAGGTCTGGTACATGAACTCAAGGAAACAGACACTTTCAGGCCACTGACAGCTTGTTCATATGAACTTGTAACAACATTGGCAGTATACATAAGACCCATGCCAACTTAATCCAACAAAAAATCCAGCATGGAGCAGGGGAAATGGGCAGTAGGCCCCAACCCTAGCCAAGAAACTATTGGTAAATGTTTCCTGTGGGATGTGGGAGAATAGATCTTTAAGGGAGTGAGTCTAGATAGGCTGACTAGACTCCAGCGGATGAACTTGCACAGAGGCACATCTGGATAGAAATGTTTGACCTGAAAGAACTTAACATATACTACAGAATTTCTGAAGCCTGGTGAAGGATGTGTGGGGATTGAGCAGGGGAAGAAGGAGCCTAAATTTGGTTAAGATGTATTATATGAAATGCACAAAACCGTAAAAATATTAAAAATGGAAAAAAGAAACTGACTCTTCCCCTTCCCAACAACCATCCGTTGCCAATAGTTCCTTAAGTTGAACCGGGAATTCTTACCAAATTCCTCATATCTATGCTGGGATTTTGTCTGGCTTGAGCTTGCAGGGGACTTGTGTATGCTGTCACCATTGGTGTGAGTTTATGTGGTTAACTGACCAGCTGTCTAGAAAACCCTGTTTTCTTGTGATCATCTACTACCTTGAATCTTACAGTCTTTCCACTCCCTGTTATGCAATGATCTTTGTGCTTTGGGAAGCAAACATTTGATATAGGTATTCTATTCAGAAATAAGCACTCTGAAGTCTCTTTTTCTTCTACATTGGCCAGTTGTGGTTCTCTCAGTTATTCACCATCTTCTGTATAATGAAGTTTCTCTCCTGAGAGTTGAGAGATGCACTAATCTATGAATATAACAATAAATCATTAGGAGTCAGTTCAATACTATATCTATTTAGAAGAAAAACAGTATTAGTCTCTCCTCTATGCCCTACGACCTGTCTAGCCTCAGGTTCCTAGGCCTGATGTAGTTGTCAGGTATGTGCTCTGTTCTATGAAGTGGATCTTCAGTCCAATCAGAAAGTGATTGAATGTTGGGTGTGGTGCTACAGGCATTTAATCCCAGCACTCAGGAGATAGAGGCAGGCAGCCTTTGTGAGATGGAGGCCAGCCTGATCTACATAGCCAGTTGGTGCTGCAAGGAGAACTTATCCCAAGAAAACAAAGCAGAATACCAAAAAAACCTGCTAGTTCGTTACTCCCAGAATGTTTGTGCCACTATTGGACCTGTGGACATATCTGACCAGGCCAATTGCTGTTATAATTTACAGGATTCACATCTGGGTAAGGCTGATGACTATGCATAACACCTTCCAGCACTGTGAACGCTAGCCAGTAGAGATGAGGCTTTGGAGTCAACATTAGCTTCATTTCTCCTTGTTTGTTTTACAAATCATATATGCAGTGTCTTTACCATTACGGTCTTACTGTGAGGTTCTGGTGGGTAACCAAGAGCAGGGATAATGGCCAGTAGTCTATGGTCGAGGGTCTATGGGATGCCTTGTCAACAGCTTCAAAAGAGGATTTCATTCCTTTCATTGGACTTTTATTTTGTTAGCTTATGGAGTCCAGTAGGGACCATATCCCCCATTTATAAGGTAACTCTTAATTCGTTTTTATAACATATATGTGTATACTTTAAGTAGCCTCTACAGTGACTCTTCTTTTTAAACATTTTTTGTTGTGTTAATTAGTATTTGGCATGTATGTAAGCGCATCTATGCATACAATACCCATAGAGACCAGAAGAGGGTGTCAGATCCATTAGAAGTGAAGTTTTGGATGGTTGCTGGCTGCGTGCCTTGTGGGTGCTGGGAAATGGAACTCGGCCTCTCTGTAAGCATAGCCGGAGCTTTTATCTGCCGATTCACCTCTCCAGCCCTGCGGGGACCTCTCCTAAAGACCGTCGGTGTTAGTTATCCCTCCGCACACTCCTTCTGCTCTGCCTCCCATTCCCTTCAGACGCCATTATTCTCCTTTCTCCCTTTATATCACTGCATTCCACCAGTCCTCGCAGTAAGCCCTCCCCACCTGTGGCTATTTATGAGCTTCATAATTTTTCTAAATTTTGAAATTGAAACATGAATATCTAAAATTTCAAAACTAGCAACCAACTATGACAGAGAACATGGGACATTTGTCTTTCTGGGTCTGGGTGATTGCTTCGAATTCCATCCATTTACCTGGGAATTTCATGATTTATATTTTTCTTAAAGTGTTGAATAATATTCCCTTGTATAGAGTACCACACCTTCATTATCTATTAATCAGCTGATGGACATTTAGGTTATTTCCAATTTCTGGATACTATGAAAAGAGCAGCAATGAACATGGATGAATAGGTATTTCTATGGTAGGGCAGAGTCTTTTGGGTATATGCCCCAAAGTGGCATCTCCGAATCATATGGAAGATCAATTTTGAGCTTTCTGAGAAATCTCCACACCGATTTCCACAGTGGATGCACCAGTTTGCACTCCCATCAGCAGTCGATAAGAGTTCCCCTTTCACCACATCCTCACCAGCATTTTCATTATTTAGATTTTGAATCTTAGTCATTCTAAATCCGTAGCCTTCCTACATGCCTACACTAAATACACCAAGAAAGAAATCAAGGAAATGATCCCAGTCATGATAGCGTCAGAAACCATAAAATATTTCAGAATAAATCCAATCAAGGAAGTAAAGGATTAGTATAATAAAACTTTAAGACATTGAAGAAATAAATTGAAGACGATACCAGAAGATGAAAAGAACTCCCATGCTCTTGGGTTGATAGGATTAACATTGTGAAAATAGCCTTTCTACAAAAGCAACCTACAAATTCAATGTAATACCCATTAGAATCTCAACACAATTCTCTACTGAAATTGAAAAAATAATTTCATAAGGAAACAGAAGAAAATAGTATAGCCAAAATAATTCTGAAAAATAAAAGGACTGCCGGAGGTATTACCATTCCTGATCTCAGATTACACTAAAGAGCTATATATAGTAATGAAAGCAACTTGTTCCTAACATAGAAACATACACAGTGAAATAGAATCCATGCACTTACATCCACCTGATTTTTGACAAAGAAACCACACATATACACTGGAGGAGAAGAGAGCATGCCCAACAATGGTGCTGGTCAAACTGGATATTGGCATGTGGAAGAATGAAATTAAATCCCCATCCCTCACCATGCACCAAACTCAACTCCAAATGGATCAAGGGCCTCAACATAAGACCCAATACCCTGAATCAGATAGAGGAGAAAGTGGGAATATGCTGGGGCTTACAGGCACAGAAAAGGACTTTCTGAACAGATCTCCTATTTTGTACCACATTAAGTCCAACAACTAAAAAATGGGAACTCATGAAACTAGAAAGCTTCTGTACAGAAAAAGCATACCATCATTCGGCTGAAGACATAACCTACAGAATGGAAAAAATGTTTTACCTCTAACAGAGGGTTGGTATCTAGATTATACAAAAACTCAAAAGGTGAGACAACAAAAAATAAAACAACACAGTTAAAAGCTGTGACAAGGAGCTGAACAGGGAGGTCTCTAAAGACGAAACACAAATGGCTGAGAAATGCTTTAAAAAATGTTCAAACTCTAGTCATCAGGGAACTGCAAATTAAAACCACTTTGGGATGTCATCTTACTCCCCCCTTAGCATGAACTCACTACTCCCTGCTGAAGGGAATGGTTTTGGAAGTCAAGATGCTGGAGTGTGAAGAGACAGAGAAGGAACATGGGGACAATGGAGCATCTGTCTGCTCTGCGCACCACTCTGACCCTCTGAGGCCTTCTTGGAATTCAGCTTTGTGTCCCTTTCACAGGACCTTTAATTTCCTCAGTAGGTACCGTGGTTTTCAGGAATTCAGCTTTCAAAATGTCGGCATTCTGGACTTTAGTCCTTTGGCATTGTGATTATCAGGATTTTGCTCTTTAGGGATTTTCAGCTTTAGGGATTTTGATTGATCTTTTAGGATTTCAACATCTAAGATTATGGCATTCAGGGCGATGTCTTTCGGGACTGTGGCCAGCACTGTCTGAACAGGCAGAATCACACTCACTGATAGCTCCCATTTGATCTTTTTGTGGCTTCCCGCGACGGTGCTGAAAGACAGAAAAAGATTTACAAACGTGGGCTCATGGCTGCCGTGTCTTAAGCTGAAAGCATTCATTATTTGAGAATAATATGCCTTTCCAGGCTGAATTAAGATCACTTTCCCTTTCCTGTTATTCTTCTTTTTAGGGATAAAATACCTTCCCAACATTTCCTCTCTGGAAAAGCCCTAGTAGCAATCCCTTCCTGAGGACCTCACTGGCATTCCCGCCTGTACTCTCCTGCCAAGAAGGGCAGACCTCAGACTGTTAGGAACATCACTGTGCCATGCAATAGTACCCCACGGGGTACTGTCTGGCCAGAGGTTCAGCACTGCCGTCCGTGTCAGCTCTAACATATGGTGGAACATGCCCTGGAAGCCTTTCATAAACCAGTAACAGTCCTGCCGGTAAACAGTGTCCGAGGTCTCCCTGGAAAAGCCTGTCGTCCCAGGTAGACTTCGGTGGGTTTTGCATGGAAGTTCTAGTCTCTAACCTCTGTCCTGCCCAAATTGCTTCCTTTAAATGATGACGTTCTACTATTTCCTGGAAGATTTCTTCTCAAATTTACCTCTGCCCAAACATGGTTTAGAAAACTGGAATGAGGAGAAAAACAAGACTGAATCTTTTCTGAGAACTGGGCCCAAGGAGCCTTTACCTGATTTGGGTGACGGTATTTTTCTCAAAGTTGATAAAACAAGAGGAATCACATCCTTTAAGGATGTCAATCAAGGCTGCACCAGGGAAGCAGAGCCTGAGCTTGTCCAAGGAACAAAGTGCATCTCTAGAAAAAGTCACTCTCCTTCATCTGCAGCACTCTGCATCCACGGGCACTTGGGCACAGAGTCCACACTGCACTGCGCTGTGAGAGGCTACGGGCCTGCATAAAGGAGGCAAAGGCGGAGCTATGAACCCACCGCTTCGGCCGCTTTCCCCTGGACCTTTCTTCTGTCCAGCCCACCCTTCTAGCACCCCACTTCTCACTTGGTCACTGCTCGTTTGAGAACAAGCACATCTTCTTGCAGATCTTAAAATTTTGAACCTATTGATTCTTTAGCGGTGAAAATCTGAAGTTTACTCTAGAACTTTTGCTAACTTTGAAATCTTTTGCCAACGTCTTCACATAACCTTTTCAGCCTTGCATCAACCCAGACACAGACCTCAGTCTCCTTTTTGAACATCCCCTAAACTGACACGTTCATAAGAAGCATTAGGAACCAAGCAGATTTTGCTAAAGTCCTATGCTGACGGTAAAGGGAGAAGGGACACAGCCCAGCCCACTACAACTTGCATCTTCTACGCCAAAGTTCCTTCGGACTCTCAGTGTTTTCGGCATTAGCCGCTTTCTCCCTCTTGTTCCAGATCCTCTCAGCACCGCTACCATATTTCAGATTCTTCTCTTCCTTACAGACCACGTCAGCTCTCCAGCTCCCCAATACCACCTGGAAACGCACACCCTGATTTGGAAGCTCATCTTTTAAATTTTTTTTTGCAATTTAATTTTAATTTTTTTCTGCTTTTTAAATTTTTATTTCTTGAGAATTTCATACACGAGTACTATATCAACAGAACCCTCGCTACCTCCTCTCGCCTCTTCATCTCTTCCTTTGCTCCCTCCACAAACACTTTTCAGTACTTGACATGGAAGCTGCACTCACGAAATCTTAGCAATTTGGTTGCTTAAAAAGACCTGCATCATGACGGCACCAGTTGACATGCCTGTGTGAAATGTTAGAAGATCTCATCACCTCTAGGCAATTAATGGTGGCAGAGAGAAGGGGAATCAGTTTTCTCCAGAAACGAGCTCACTGATGTCATCCTACCCCAAATGGTCAATCCTAAACATGAACATATATGAACAACAGTATGTGTGTGTGTGTGTGTGTGTGTGTGTGTGTGTGTGTGACTTTTTCTTAGACAGTGCGTTCTCACTGGGCTCTCACTTGGAGGAGGGAGGAAGGCATCTCTCTTCAAGCTCTTTCATGAGAGCGGTAATCTCCATAGTAAGGGGCTGCCTTCATGGTCTTATCATTTTTGAAAATACCCGCACTTCCTTTTACAATCACCTTGACATAAGGATTTCCATTTATAAATTTGGGTAGAATACAAGCACTCAGACCTTAGCAGGCATTCTTCCAACCTTAATCTATGCTTGATTTAACAGAGAAAACTGTTTGGCAAAGTCCCTCAATGCATCTCAGTCTACCAAAACACTCAGATATCAAAAGATCTTTCAAAGTTTGAGCACAAGTAAGCTCCAGAAACTGCTTCCAGATGAAAAAAGGGGAGAGTAAAATGGCTCAAAGGCTTTTTCTTCAAAAATGTCAGCCATAAAACAGAAAGAAACCTGAAGTTGCTCTGGGAGGAAGGGGGCTCATGGAGCCTGGTGGGCAAGCACAGCTCAAGATCCTTGCTGGATCCTGTGTGGCAGTAAATGCTTTCAACAAATGGAATTCCAAATCCAGAGGAAGCACTCCAACAAAGAATAGTATGTAAGAGTCCGGGCCCATGCTGACCTTATTTAAATTGAGAATTCTACCATGATATTCTTTTCCTTGGGTAATACACACTGAAGTATTTAGATGGAAACAATTCTGATACATACAATTCAGTTTCAAAAGCTCAAAGAAGAATAATGTTTGAATACACCACAATTGGACAAGCTGCAAACAGTGAGTGAATCTATAAAAAGTATTGGACTATTTTGTTCATTCTTTTTTAAAAAGATTTTTTTTATTTACATGTATATGTATGTGTCTGTTTGATGGAATGTTCATGTGTATGCAGGGGCCCGTGGAAACCAGAAAAGGTTGTGAGATTCCCTGGAACTGGAGTTCTAGCTGATTGCAAGCACCCGGAGAGGATGCTAGGAACTGAACTCTGGTCCTATTGGAAGAGTAGCACAGCTATTAACCACTGAATGCTCTCCCAAGTCCTTGTTTCCTCCTCCTTCCTCCTCCTCCTCCTCTTCTTCCTCTTCCTCCTCCTCTTCTTCTTCTTCTTCTTCTTCTTCCTTTTTGGAAGTACTAAGCTTCAAATTATTTCTGAATGAATGGCTCTATCCTAGGTCAGACCTGCTGAGCTATCTCTCCAGCCCCATCAATCTGTATTCTTAATCATCACTATCATTTTCTGACGTGACAACCATCTGTCACTCCAGTTCTCATGTCCTCTTCTCAGCTATGTGGGCATTTCACAACATGGGTGCCTTTAACACACATGCAGGAAATACACTCATACACGGAAAAAATAAAAATAACAATTTTTTTTTAAAAAGAATACAGATTTGGAGCTGGGGAGAAGACTCTGTGGGTAAAGGTGCTTGTGGAACAAGTGTGAGAACATCAGTTTGGATCTCAGAACCCACATAAAAGCCATATGCATGTCTTTAATCCCTACAAGCAGACGGGAGGCAGAGACAGAATTCCTGGAAGTTTGCAGACCAGCTAGCCTGGTGTACCCAGTAGAAAATAACAGCCCTGTCTCCAGCAAGGTGGAAGGCAAAGACCAACACCTACGGTCCTCCTCTGACTTCCACATTCACACCTTGGCATGAGTGTGTTTTCACATAAACACACAAACTTGTGCACTCACCCCCAAAAGATAAACATTTTAAAAAGAATGTTAGGAGTTTTAATCGGTAGGAGTTTTACATGACCTAAAATGTTATATTCAAAAGATCCAAATATCCTGGATGGATCTGACACAGAATTCAACTAAGTAATCAGTGGATATGATCCTGTTATTGATTCTCTGTAGACTGATTCTCTTCCAACATAATGGTGACCTTCTTCACTGTGTTTTGCTTACTGGTACCCATTTCATAGAACTGATCTGCTAGAACCAGCAAAGCTGACCCCACCCCACCCAGCACCTTCAGGATGACCCTTTCATGCTAGGCTTTTCTCTTCCTCTGATATCACCATTACACACACACACACACACACACACACACACACACTCACACACACACATACCCTGTCTAATGCCAAGTCAACAAATCTCACGTTCTCCTTCTCTTCAAAGCTTTTCTACATTGGGATGAACACATTCATGTTTATGTTATGATGCCTGTGGATTTCTGGCACATCTGATCCTTTAGTCTACATATCTTCCTGGTAAGGCAACTTGCAGTTATCATTTTGTACGAATAGCATTTTTTGTGCCAGCCTCCTTCAAGATACAAAATGCTCAGGTGTGTGTATCAAATGTTCCATGCTTTGTCTGTGAACCTGAATCTGGGGAGAACTTGGTTCTGTAGAGGTTTAACTTGCAACTTGTCACCTGCAGATGCTGATTATGGAGATGAAACCTGTCCTTCATGCACTTTTGACTCAGGCAATGGAAATTCCCAGTTTGAAAGCACAAGACAATGAAACATGCAGTTCTGACATCCACTCCCATGTTGAATTTTACTGGGCAATTTTAGTTAAAAAGGAATCAACACAAAGGTTTTTACTTGGCATAGCAGTGGCAAACACATCTCAACTCCGGAGATGCTTTTAGAGAACTTTCCTTTTGAAGACTTGGCTGCAATACAATTTTTTCCAGGTGTTGCTTTTAAAAAATCATATGGAGACCATGTTTTAAGACTTTCTGCTATAGGAAAATCATACCTAAGAAACAAGAAATTCTTTCCAAATCATAACATAACTGAACAATACTACGATGATACATATTTCTGCTCTCTTCCTTCCCCCAAATAGAAAATTATTAATTAATTTTATTTCCTTAAGGTAAGATAAGGGACTTCTAGAATGGAAACTGGAATACTAAAGAGTGCATTCAAGCCGAAAAGGAACCAAGGAGACCTTTAGTTGAACCCTGTGTTTGTGGAGTAAGAAGCTGAGACTCACGGGAGGTTGGTCCAAGACTGTCGACACATTGTTAGTTTGGTGTGACCCTCCTCTGGCCGATCTCCCTGGCCTGTGCTTAAATCCTTTCACCCCCCAGTGTTCTCTGCAGTTTCATATCAGATGTATTCTACTAGCTCCTCTTCCTTGAGGAATCCTTTTCCTCCCAGGGTCCTTTCTACTTTTTCTGGGCTCTACACACACACTCTCCCACATAAATTCACAAGTATAAAAATTACAAGTTAGGATTCACATAGAGATCAGAGTGCTTTTCTGAGCCTGAGTTACCTCACTTAATATATTTCATAATATCTGATTTCCTGCTATTTCATGATTTCATTTTTCTCTTTTTAATTATTTTCATTTCATGTGTATGAGTATATTGTCTGCACGTGTGTAGGCATACCTATGTCATGCAATGCCCATGGAGGTCAGAAAAAGGTGTCAGATCCCCTGTAACTGGAGTTACAGATGGTTGTTAGCCACCATGTGGGTGGTGGTAATCTAACCTGAGCCCTCTGCAGGAACAGTCAGTGCTCTTAACTGCTGAGTCATCTCTCTAGCTCTGAGTTCATTTTTCTTATACAGCTGAGTAAACATACATCATATTTCCACTCTCTTTTCACTGACTGATGGATATCTAGGCTGATTCCATTTCTCTGCTACTGTGAATACAGCAGCAGTGGACCTGGATGTACAAGTAACCACGATAGCCTGAAGAACAATGATTGGGGGATTGGGGGATTGCTGTGTCTGGGTCAGATGATGGTTCCAGCTGTGACCAGCAATTGCTGTTATTTGTTGTCTTTTCTTAAAAAATAAATTGTTTGGTTGAATCATTATGCATTTCATACAGAAACTTTCAATCAGTCTTAATCATTTTTATAACTCCTCCCCCACTGGAAACCCCCAAAGCCCCAGCTGGAATCCACTCATTCTTTCATCTCTGTTAAGACTTATTGTGCCAAGTTAGTGCTACCAGATGTTCCTCAGTGCAAGTTCATCCACTGAGGTCTAGTCAATCTATCCTGAGTCCCTCACTTTAAAAGGAAGATTAGCTCATCCAAACTAAACAGTAATCAGTTGACAATATTTCTTCAGCAAATATTGGAGTCTACTGCCCATTTCCCAAGTTCCTGGATGTGTTTTTGTCTGCTTGAGTTTGCATGGATCTGGAGCATGCCAACACCATTGCTGTGGGTTCATATAAACAGGGTCCCAGGAATTTGTAGGATTCTTTTTCCATATGGTCACCCACCTCCTCACTGGCTCTTAAAATCTTTTCTCCTCCCTCCCCGAATGGTCCCTGAACCCTGGGTGAGTGAAATTTAATATAGGAGTCCTGTCCTGAGACCCACACTCTGCAGACTCCTAATCTCCATGCTTTGGCCATTTGTGACTTTTGTGTTCCTGGCCCTCTGTTGCATGACAGAGCTTCATTAGGGACAGTTCAGAGATTCATTAGTGTCCCCTTTACACTTTACCCTATGTTGCATACACCTTAGCTGTAGAGGTTTCATTGTAGATATTCTGCTTAGGCTTGGGCAATTTACAGACGTCTGTGTGTGACCAGCTGTGGTGCTCTATATTAGTCTCCATCTGGTGCAAAAGAAGTTTCTTTGATGAGTGGTGACTGGGATACTTGGCTGTATATATAAGGATACATATTTCACACTCTGTAAGAAGTTACATTAGCCTAGGGATGTGAGAAGCTTAGGGATTTCTCTAACATCTATGACTGATTCAGCTATTTGTGTTTGGCTATGATTACAATAGCACACATGAGTTTCTTCCCACTGAGCAGGCTTTAAGATCATTTAGGTAGCCATTGATTACCACCAAGATGAAAGTGACACTGCTGCACCAGTGTGTGCTGTGCTGGTCATTGATGCGGTTATCTGATCACGAAGCTGGTGTTGGGCCAAAAACTGATGGTCTCCCTTAGCTACTTGTATAGTGCCCCCGAGAGCCATGAGAGCTAGCCTTCAGGAGAAGGCTTCCAGGTCAGTTTCAGCTCTATTGCTCCAAATCCAGTCTCTGAAGTATGTCCTATTTTCAGCAATACGGTCTGACCTTCAAGTTCTGGGAGGCAATCATGGGCTGTGAAAATAGCCTGTGTTATTTTGGGAGTCTCTCGGACCACCCTGACCAACAACTCAAAGGAAGGTTCCCCTGTCTGGCACTGCTTCTTGTTTTGTAGCCTTCAGCAATGCACATGGACTCATGTAGAGACAGCGTATGTGGAATTTATCATTACATGGTTAGACTAACATGAGTCCCCCGGTAGGTACTTTATCTAGCTAGGCATTATTTATCTCTCTTCTCTTTCGTTCTCCCTAACTTTGCCTCCATATCTTCCCCATCTAAAGCGTCCCCATTTTCCTGTTTCTCCCTAGATAATACCAGTCTCCTATGGCCCACCTCTCTTGTGTTCCTTCTTTCACTTTGTCCCCAAAGTTCCTTGTGTAGTCCTCCCTCTCCCTCCCATTTAATACCTCCTTTATCTATTTCTCCCTTAGTAACACCTGTCATCTACTGTTCTTCTCTCTCAGGTTTCTTCTTTCTCTTTCCCTTCTTGGTTCCTTTCCATTTTCATGGTTCCTGCAGTTATATCAGGGCATATACTTATATATCAGGATTTGGTGCTAGAATCCACATAAGGGAGACTGTACATTGTTTATTTTTCCCAATCTGTGTTACTTTCACTTAGTATTATAGTTACTAGTTCCATCCATTTACCTGCAGATTTCATGATTTGCTCTTTCTTTACCACTGAGTAGAACTTCATTGTGTAAATATACCACATTTTCAGTATCCAGTCATCAAGTGAGGGATGCTTAAGTTGCTGTCTCTTAGCTGTTGTGAAAAGAGCAGCAACAGACATGGATAAACAAGCACCTCTGCAATAGGATGAGTTGTGGGTCTATGCCAAGGTGTGGTATAACCGGATCAAATGGTAGATTAATTTTTAGTTTTTTAAGAGTTCTCCACACTGCCTTCCATGTGGGTTACACATGTTTACAATCCTGTCAGCAGTGAATGAGTATTCCTCTTTTCCCACGTCCTCTCCAGCATTTGGCATCATTTATTCTCTTGATCTTAGCCAGTCTGACTAGGATAAGATGAAATCTTAAAGTGTTTTAAATTTTCATTTCCCTAATTATTAATGGCGTTGAGCACTTTTTAAGATATTTCTAACCATCTTTATTTATTTCCTTCTCTTGAGAACTCTCTGCTCAGATACTTAGCCCATTTTTTAATTGGGTCACTTACTTTCTTGATTATTTGTTTTCTGAGTTCTTTATATATTCTGGATGTTAAACTCATGTCAGATGTGTTGCTGCTGAAGATTTTCTCCTACTCTTTGGGTTTTCTTTTCACTTCCTTGGTTGTTTCTTTTGCTGTACAGAAACTTTTTAGTTTAATCATGTCCCACTTGTTGACAAGGCTGTCCACTATCACCACTCCTTTTTAATACAGTGCTTGAAACTCTTGCTAGAGCAATAAAATGAGAGGAGAAAGTGCTCACTGGAAAAGAAGAGGTTAAATTTTCCATTTTTGGCAGATGATATGATATACCTAAGAGACGCCAAAAATTCCACAAGAAAATTCCTAGAAATGATTAACACTTTCAGTACAGTGACAGATTACAAAATTAATCTACAAAAAATCAGTAGCTTTTCTAAATACCAATAACAAACAATTGGAGAAAAAGTATAAGGAAAATCTCCCATTTATGATAACCTCAAAATTATCTCAGAATAAACCTGACCAAAGACATTAAAGACACCTATAATGAAAAATTTCAATCTTTAAAGAAAGAGATGGGTGAGGACACCAGAAGATGGAAGATGTTCATGGACTGGAAGAATTAATATTGTGAAAAATAACCATCCTACCAAAAGCAATATAAAGACTCAATGCAATCCCAATCAAATCCCCATGACATTCTTCACAGAATTAGAAAAAAAAATCCTAAAATTTACATGGAAGCGCAAAAGACCCCAGATAACGAAAGCAACCCTCAACACAAAGAGCAATAAAGGGAGGATTACTATACCAGATTTCAAACCCTATTATAGAGCTAGAGTCATAAAAACTGGCACAAAAATGGACCTATAGACGAATGGAATATAATTGAAGACTCAAACATGAGTCCACACAATTTCTGTCACCTAATATTTGATGAAAGGATCAAAAACCCATAATGGAGGAAAGACAGCATCATCAGCAAATGGTCCTGGCAAAACTGGATCTCCACCTTCAGAGAAATTAGGCCCTTGTCTTTCACCTTTCACAAAAAGTCAACTCCAAATGGATTAACGACTTCGATGTGAAAATACTGGCCTTGAACTCACAGAAGTCTGCCTGTCTCTGCTTCCAGAGTGCTGGTATTAAGGGCGTACACTTCCATGCCTGGTGGATGTTGAACACTTAAAAAAATAAATAAACACATACTGGCTAATTGTGCTTCTTCTCTGAGATCTCTCTCTCCAGTTCCTTAACTCATGTTTTGAGCTGGGTTGTTTGTTTCCTTGGTTTTCCACTTGATTTTTTGTTTGTTTGTTCATTAGTTCTTTGTATATTCTGGTTAGTAATCTTCGGTTAGCTATATAGCTGACAAGTATTTTTATTCCAGTGTATCTGCTGGATGGTTTCCTTTGTCGTACAAAAGCTTTTGAATTTCATCAGGTTCCACTTGTTATTAGCTCTACTTTCTGAACAACTGGAGTCTTGTTCTAAAAGTATTTACCTATGCCTATATCTTGAAGTGTTTTCCCTAATTTTTCCTCTCGGAATTTCAGAATTTCAGGTCTTAATTTAAGGTCTTTAATACATTTGATGTTTATGCAAGGTGAAAAGATAAGGATTCTTCTACATTTAGTTTTCCCAATATTTGTTGAAGAAGCTGTCTCTTCTTCAATGTGTATTTTTGGCATCTTTACCAAAAATTGTGATGCTGTGGTTGTGTGGGTTTAGATGTGGGCTTTCTGGTCCATGTTATTGAATATTGGCTTCATTTAAATAAGTTTGGAAGTGTTCCTTTCTTTTCTATTTTGTGGAATAATTTTAGAAGAATTGGTGGTAGCACTTTATCTTAGTTTCTTGTTGCTATGATAAAGTATTCTGTCAATTTAAGAAATAAAGGGTTTACTTTAGCTCATACTTAAAGGCACAGTCCATAATGACAAGAAAGTCAAGACAGCAGGATCCTGGAGCAACTTGTCACATTGTACCCAAGTCAAAGCACGAGAACAATGAATGCATGCAAGTTGCTCAGTTCCCGGTCTCTATGTAGTCCACAGTCCAAGACAAGAAAAGCAGGTAAGTCTTCTCACCTCAATTAGTATAATCAAGAAAATTGCCCACAGACATGCCATCTTTCAGGTGGTTCTAAAAACTAAATATCAAAACTAGATCCTTTGTCAACTTCACACCCAAACATACCACTGTAGAGCCTTCTTCTCCTTGTACCTTTGTCCTCATTCCATCTTTAAATGCATTCTGTCTCACATTAGAAGTCTCCATAATCATTAATTGTTCTAGCACTTTACTAGTCTCTCAACTTTGCACTGTTGAAAATTATAAATTAAATTACATTCTTCCAATGTATAACAGAATGAATGTTATTATTCCAAAATGGAAGAACCAGGGACTAAAAGATGATTCAGCAGTTGAGAATATCTGTTGTTCTTCAAGAGGATGCAAGTTTAGTTCTCAGCACCCATGTCAGGCTCCAGGGGGATTAACATGCTCTTCTGGCATTTGTGGATAACAGCACACACGTGGCATGCACACACACTGGCAATAAATAAATAATAAATAAATAAATAAAAATTTAAAATAGAAGAACCAGGACACAGGAAGCAATAGTTACACCAAAACAAAAAACAAAGTTCAGTAGTGCAAACACCAAATCTCATAGCTCTGTGTCTGGCACCTGGGGCTCATAATGTAATTGACAGAGCTCCAAAATGCTTAGGCTCCCTCATTCCTCCAGATCTGCTTCTCCATGTACACAAAGAACATCTTCTGTACCAGCAACCATTCCGTGCCAACAGCTCCTCTCAGTACAGGGTTCATAGTCCTGGCTGCTCCAGCATTCTGAGGTCTCCACTGTAACTTGGCCTTCACTTTGACAGCTTCCCACAGTGGCCTCTTAGGGCCTCACAGGTACTTGAAGCTGCCACATATTACCTGTCCTCAGCACCTCTCCATGAGTCCCTCTATCTTGTATCCATGAAGGCATGAAGCCTTCAAAACCTGTACAGAGGTCGGGATGACACTGCCACGTTCTGCGGCCAGCTCAGGGTGTAGCCTTGGGACAGAACTGTATGAGCTTCTGAGTGCAGATCCCTGAGAAACACTTCCCTAGGTAGGAGCTTTTGAGGAGTACGGAACCCACTCAGCTACACTTTCTTCCTTTAGATGAATTTGGGTCACCAGAAGAGGGAGCCTCCGAGGGGTGGAATTTTGCCTTCAGAACTCATTTTCTATTGCTTCAGTACAGCACAGATTTCTCCTGAGTGGCACCGATCTCTTTAAACAATAACAGCTGCTATCTTGTTGATCAGCTGAAGGCTTTCCTGTTGAAATTTCCTCTGGCGAAAACAATTAGACTGTTATTTTTAAACTCTGCTTCACTCAGGTTCTCAGGACAATGGGCAGAATGAAGTGAGATTCTTGGCCAAAATATCATGGAATGGTTCCTACCTTGACTGAGTCTCTGTTCCCTTTGACAGCTCCACTGTCCACATTTCTCTCAGTATTCTTGTCTTCCAGGCTCCCACCAGAATGGCACATCAAGTTCTGTTTCCGGCATCCACAGGTTTTTCTAAGCAAGAGTACCAAACTTTTCCATGTTCCAGCCACAAAGGAGTCCCAATGCCATAAGAACCGCATAGCCAGGTTTATCACAGAATGGCCCCATTTCTCAGTACTCTCCATCATGGTTTCTTTTCCTGTTGGTGTGATTAAAATACCCTGATGAGATCAACCTAAAGGAGAAAGGATTTATTTTGGCTAACAGTTCAAGGCACAATCCTTCATGGTGAGGAACTCAGGGCAGCAGGAGCTTGAAGCAGCTTGTCACCTTATGTCAACAGTCGGAATAAGAAAGCAATAAGTGTACCCATGTTGCTCAGTTCTTGTCTCTGTTTATACAGTCCAGGATCCCAATAATGTAGTGGTGTTATTCCAGTGGTAAGCATTCCCACCTTGATTAACACAATGAAGAAAACCCTGCCAGAAATGAGCCCAGAGGCCATCTCAGGTGAGTCTAGAGTCTGTCACATTGACAATTAACACCGACCATCACATGATTCTTTAAAAGACTGGTAGAATTCTGAGTGAATCTTTCTGGGCCTGGACTTCTTTTTAGTTGGAAGATTTTTAATGATTGCTTACTATGCATCATTTTAAAATGTTTATCTCATTTTGGTAGGTCATGTGCATCTAGAAATTCATCATCTATTTCCTTTGCACTTTCCAATTTAGTGGAATATAATTTCTTATGTTATAGACTCATGATTTTCCAAATTTTCGTTAATATATGTTGTAACAACTACCTTTTCATCTTTACTTTTGTTAAATTGAGTCTTTGTGCTCTTTCTTTCAGTGTGTGAGTGCAAAAGTGTGGGTGAGTATTGACAAGCTTCTGTCAATACTCCAGAATTTTGCAAAGATCCAACTCTTCATTTCACTAATTCTTCGCATAACTTCTATCATTTCTATTCCGTTAAATTCTGACATTAATCATTTGTTTTTCTAAGGCCTTAGGGTGAATGACTAAGTTATTCACTTGAGAACTGTCTTGTTTTCAGTGTAGGCACTTGTGGCTGTGGCATTCCCTCTAAGGACTACTTTCATTGTGTCCCATAGAATTTGACATGTTATGTTGCCATTTTCATTTTATCAGAGGAATGCTTTGTTTTCTTCTTGACTTCTTCACCCACTCATTCATCTTTCAATAGTATGTTGTTTAATCTTCATAATTTTGTGGATATTCTATGATTTCTCTTGCTGTTTATTTCTAGATTTTTTTTATTGTGATCAGTTGGAATACAAAAAAATTTCTGTTTTCCTGTATTTGTTGAAACTTGTTTTGTGTTCTGGTGTATGATCCATCTTAGTGAAAATTCCGTGGGCTGAGAAGTGTATGTGCTCTGCAGTGTTTGATGGAATCCTAAGATGTCTGATGTGCTCCTGTTTATTTTTGTCATAATGATCTACTTACTGGTGACAATGGGAATTAAAGTCACCTCCTATTAGTGGGGTTAACCTAACATTTGTTTTATAAAGAGAATGCACCAGTGTTTGGTGTGTATACTTTTAGAATTGTAAGGACCTTTTGAAGGATTGTCCTCTTAATCAATATGGTGTTACTTGTTAATCTTCCCTGGTTGGTTTTGATTTGGAACTTACTTTGTCTGATATGAGAACAGTGATGGATGCCTGATCATTTCATAGTTCTAGTCACTTAGAACACTTTCCTCCATTCTCTCATACTGAGAGAGTCTCTATCTTAATGGTTAGCTATGTTTCTTTGAGATAGAAAATAGATGGATCTCGTTCTTTAAACCAACCTGCCAGTCTGTATCTTTTTATTGTGGAATTCAGACTATAGCATTCAGTTATTATTGAAAAGTGGGTGTTAATTTCTAATGTGTGTCACATTACAGTGATTCTTCGAAAAGGCAACATGACTTGTAGTCGTCATTTTAAGGCCAAGAATGGACCTGAACTGCTGAGACCCTTCTCCTTCAGATTTCTCTCAGAATGGTACTCTCAAGCAGGGGCTTTGCTCATTCTTTAGTCTCCTAGTATCTCCGGTATGAGATGGGGAAGTAGAAGTCAGACCCATATTCTTCATAGAAGACTTTTTCTAAAATATTTTATTTGTTATTTGAATTTTATGTGTATAAGTATATCCCTGCATGTGTGTAAGTACACCTGTGTCATGCAATGACCTCAGAGGTCAGAAGAAGGAGGTGGGTCACCTAGAACTGGAGTTACAGAGGGTTGTTAGCCACCACGTAGATACTGGGAACTGAACCCAGGCCCTTTGCAAGAAAAGTTAGTGCTCTTAACCACTGAGCTGTCTCTCCAGGCCCCTCACAGAAGAATTTTGTCCTTTGATTCCTAGACCCAGAGCAGCACTACTACAGACAATTCTCAGTTTCTCTCATTTTCTGTGAGAATAGTACTGTTTGCAATGCTTTGAGGCTTTGATATGTAAAGCATGCACACATACGTTCATACTGTTTTGGATGCAGGACAAGGAAGGTCCTGAGGAATTAGGGCCATATGACTAGATCACAAATGGAACACATGGCCCAGTGAGCTTGTTTGTATTACAGTCACATTTTGGTTTCAAGTTAGGGAAAAATCATCCATACAGAGTACGTCCGCATTGCTGATGCCTTTCCTACACTGTCGTTCTGTTGATTTCATGGTGTTGGGTGCTTTCCTGAGCCTCGTTTGTTTAACTACTGTTGTAGCAGCTGCTGTTTCTTTTCTTTGTAGCGTCTTGTATGTGTTTATTGTTCCTTTCCATGTTGTCTGAGGAGGTGACGTATTGATCATAAATTCCTTTTTCAAAAATTACTTTATCATGGAACGATTTTCTTTCTCCATGAATCTTGATGGACAGTATTCCTGGGTATAGGTTCCTTGGTTGACAGCAATGGCTTTCAGAAGTCTACACACATATTTTCATGCTCTTCTGACTTTTAAAGTTTCTGTTCAGAAATTAGCTTTTATTCTGATGGGCATGACTATATGTGCCTTCCTTCCTTCCTTCCTTCCTTCCTTCCTTCCTTCCTTCCTTCCTTCCCTGTGTCTTCCAGTTATGCAATGTTTCTTAAACTGTATAAGAGGAATTATGTAGTTTCTTAGTATATAAAGAAGAGGAAGATTAAGCTCTCTCTAGAAGATCTGTCTTCCCTTGGGGTCTCTTCCTTCATTACAAAGGACAGAGGTCTCTACTAGTTTGCATTCTTTGGTTTATCTTGCTTTTGTCCATTTGACATGAGCATGACCTCACTAATATTAGATGACTTTTTATGTAAATGAGTACTGTTTAATGTCCATCTGTCTGTCAGTTTTCTCTTCCATTTATTCATTTAACTAAAGATGCCATTCAGTTGTATAGGGCACAAACCTACCTGATTTATTAGAGATGAGCATAGGCATGTTTAATTGTATCACGGTTTCTTATAATTAATTGTCTTTTGTCCAGGGGGCAAATATTTGTGAGTTATATAAGACGAGAATCTACCAAATACTACTTTTTATTCTTGTCCCTCCAGGACAGTCATTTTGTTAAGCTACTTCCTCTGTCATTTCTTACAGCTATAAAATGACATTTTAAAATAGTACCGTATAATCAAATCTTCTCAAAATATTAGACTCTAGAAACTTGAGCCTTCGTGTTATTAATGGATGGTCTCTTAATTAACAGCTTTGAGATCCCACCTGCTGTCAAAGTAATTGTTCCATCTTCTCACCTAATTTTTATTCAACCTCAAAAACATCCAGGTTTTTTTTCTTGAATATTTCTGTCAAATTGCATTTCACATTTCTCATAAAGGGTTTCAATGCACAACTGAGCTGAAGGAGAACCAAGAAGCAAGGTTGTTTTCTTTGTGAAAATACAAGCGTCTTCTTGACAGGGAGGGGCTAGACAATAAAAGGAGCGGCCTAGTTAAAACTTGGAGCTGTGCTTGAACACATCCTAAAATGATGAAATTGTGTGTTCCGCTTATAAATTATAAGCTGAGTAATTTAAAGCCAACTCCCACTGACTATTAAACTGGAAACTGTTGAGGTAGGCCAGATCTTAGTTCTCTGTGAACTGTTTCTTTATGATTTGCAATGTTAAATGTTCAACAAAAGTGACAGTAAACAAAACTCAGACTTCAAAAGTGCCCAGAGGATATGTGATTCACAGTGATTATTGAGTCTCTTTCTGCCTCCAGATAAAGTCTACTAGTAAATTACAAGCATATTACATGTAGCTACTGATACATGAGTAAATATCGATGCAACCCCAAACTCCAGATATCTCCTCTTGCAGCCTGACTCCTGTAGTGCAGTCTGCGGTTAGGCATTATTCAGATTCAATAAAAAGAAATGGCACTTTCTGGTTTTCTGAAACCTCTACATTTGCAAAGGATTCTAGAAAGATGAGATTTTTATAAAAAGGCAAAGACCCCCAAAAGGTTAAATAATCAGTATTTCTAAAAAAACCTATTACAGAATATTGGGGGGGGGGTGAGCTCTGGGTGTTTAACATAAATACCAAAATTAAGAAACTTTCCCCATACCCTTCCTGAGAGAATCGCGTCTATTTCCCCAGCTTTTCCTGCTGTTTGTTTTTCTGCCTTAAATACTCTCATTTTGAAAAGCTTGCTTTCCTGTCTTAAGTACTTTTATTTTGAAACCCATAATGAAGAAATTCTTTGGGGTCAGCTTCTCTTTCTGGCACATGTGGAATCTGCAAAGCAGTGTGCAATGAGAGAATCCCTTATCATGGAGATGGGTAAACTGTCCTCCAGCTCCTGCCTCAAGTTTCAGTTGTGAGACCTTGGGAAAGTCGTTTGGTTTGTTTTCGTGTAGGAAGTGAGAATATTCACTTGGATAGCCGGTACGGTCCTTGCAGGGACAGCTGTGCAGTGTGGACTGCGAAACAGCAGGCTTAACTTCCGCCTCTAAAAAGGGATGTTGATACCAGCAACCTTTGGCACTTTCGATGCATACCTTTTTAGTATGACTGCGGAAAGAAATGTGGTGACACATCTGTAGACGACTGGACCAGGTTTTCATGTGACTTTGTAGTGTTGCCAGTATAGAGGAAGGCGTTTTCCAGTCAGTTCTCCTGACTCCAGTCACTTCTCTCCGTAAGCGGAGCCACTGTTCTCTGGCAGTTTGCTACCACCGTTCTATGTTCCGTCTCTGCACACCCAGTTTCTTGTCTCCTCTAACCTAAGTGTCCAGCCTGACTTGGGAACCTCACTTTGCCAGCAGCTTATGCCAGCTGTGTGTGCCCACCTCACTGCCCTCCTTCCCACTGCCCTGGGTGCCAAGTCCCCTCCTCCACAGTCGTCCACATCTTTCTGAACTGCTTGCCTCATTTGTATCACCATCTGCTTTCTTTTCTTCATCCATCTACCAGGCATGTCCATTCTGTTGACAATGACACAGTATTGTCATATACAGAGTTCATGCTTGTGTAATCAGGTTAACAAAAATCACAAACTTTCTTGTCTGTGTGTGTGTGTACACATGCAGATGTGTGGGGGAGGATATCAGTGTCTGTAGAGGCTGGAGATGACATTGGGTATCTTCATCAAACACTGTCCATCCAACTGTTTTAAGACAGAGTCTCTCATGACCCCAGAGTTTGTTGACTCAGCTAGACTGGCTGGCCAACAAGTCAAAAAGATCCTCTTGTCCCTACCTCCCCACCACTGGAATTGTAGGTGAATACCACATGCAGCTTTTCTCTGTGGGTTCTGGGTATCAAACTCCAGTCCTCATACTTGCCTGAAAAGCACTTCACCAACTGTGCCATCACCCTTCTAATATTTTAAGTAAGTTTGTGACTTTGTGTTGGACTGCATTCATCTACACACAGCTTATGAGCCACATGCTGGAAAGAGTTGAAACACTGTTCAATAGTAGAGATGGACATGTTCTCTGTTGTCTAGTATGTTAATCAGTCATGTATGACTCTTACGTACTTGAAATATGACTGAACATCTGAATTCCAATTTTATTTAATTCTCATTCATGTGGCTAATGCTAATATATTATATAATGCCAACTTATGGTACCATTGGAAGTTTAGCTCAAATGTCACTTGTTCCAAAATACGGATTATTAAAATTACCCTCAAGAACATAAAAGGGAGATTTCCCGATGACCTGTTCTCAGATTTTCTAATATAATTGGTATGAGGTTGCATCTGAGCATGAATATTTTTTAAAAAGTTTGCTCCAAATATTGTAATAGGCAGCCAGGGTGGATAGTCCTTGTTCCAGTCTCTGACTCCACAGTCCTCCCACTTCACAGTACTTTCTTGATATTTTGGAAACCCCCACGAAATGGTCTGCACCATTTAATTGGGTACTTCAGGTTTTTTCTCTGCATAGCAAGTCTTCTCCTGTTTGGTCCATCGAGTCTTCCACTGCACGTGGCAGGATGTGGATATATTCTATCACTGAGGCATTTTCATTTTGTTACACATATGTCTGAAAAAAGTTCATACTATGTTGATTTTATAATCCTTAGATGAGACTGCGCTTGCGTGAGTTCCTGTTCTACGCCAGAACAACTTTAATCATAGTTGTATGTTGACAAAAGACTTCTTGGTTAGACCAGAAGTTCCAAGTGGGCAAGGACTGCCATCATTTATTATGCTAGCTATGATACCAGTGCCCAGTACATCACAGAGGCAATGAATTAATTATTACTGAATGAATAATTTACCCCCAAGAATTTAGTAAAAAACTCAACAGTTGAAAAACTGTGTTTAAAGTCATATTCACCCATATATTTTCTTTACAGAAAGTACTTATTTTCTCAAAATATCCAAATGTAGACCATCTCGAGCTATGTACTTGTGTATGTGAATGCATTGTATATGTACATGTGTGCTTGTGTGTGTCACATATACATGCTGTGTGTGTAAGGTTGAGATGTAAAATTGCTATGAGCGTCTGTAAGAGAATCCAAAAGTTGCTGAGTACTCTGAAGGATCCCTTGAGTCTTCTGGCTGTGTGCAGCTGCTGACTCTGCTCTCCACGCCTGCAGTATGGGAAATACGGTATTAAGACCAAGTGAACAGATGGTGTAGGGTGTGTTCCTCAACACAGTTTTGCCAGGAGGTCAATTTATGCTTTATAAATGTACTTCAAAACTGTGCTGTTTGATTTAATCACTTAATGCAGAGACAGCTGCACACTGTATTCGCCTTCACTGCAGTTATATGGGTTATCTGCCAATCTGTTAATTACAGTATTTTGAAAGACTTTAGGAAAAAAAAACAGTAATTATTCAGATTGGGGTGGAGGAAAGGAACATTCTGACACCTAAATTCAGACATTCACTCCTGATAACATAAACTCATTGATGCTTCAGGAAACCTGTTAAGAACATGTGAGTGTATTTGATGGTTTCCCTTTGAATTACCTGTGTGTCCTCACTCTGCCTTGGCTACCATGGGCGACTGCTCTGAGAGGCTGTGGAAGGATCTCCAGGCAAGACAGGGCTCCAGTCTGCCCTCTAAGGTCTTCTGGCACCTGCTCAATTCTTTAAGAGAGGAGCAGGTTCAAACTTGATTCTGCCCTTGACTTTCTATTATCATTTTCTCACACTCTTGTTCCTGGAGCCCCCTAAGCTTTTCTCTGTTCAGTAGATGCAACGATGATTAAGCTGGGGAATATTTTAAGCTTAGCTTGACAATGTAGTCTTACTCCATTTAGGGTTTATAAAATCAAAAACCTTTTCTTGCTAAAGATTAAAAGCCACACATTTGTTAGAAAGTCTGGCCCACTTCCCTTACACCCTGGGAAGTCGTGTTCAATGAATTTCATTGTCATTTTGAGAACAAGATTTCCTGTCTGTAGGATAAAAGGATTGAAAGGAACCCAAAGTGTAAACCAAAGAATTCTGAAAAAAAAAAAAAAACAGAACATTGAAGACTATCTGGTCAAAGTCTCTCATTTAACAGGTGAAGAAACTGAAAAATCTTTTTTTTTTTTTTAATTTTTATTTTTATTGATTCTTTGAGAATTCCATGTAAATTTTGGTCGTTTCCAGACTGCTGCCTCATTTCCTCTCAGGTCTATCCCCGCCTCTGTATACTCACACCACCACTTGATGTCCTTTATTATTCTTCCTTATGGCCTATGGAGTCTAATTTGTGTTCCCTGAATACAATCTTGGCTTTGGTCTATTATGTGGGGCATGACCAACTCAACCAGCATCACATTCTTCAGCCAGGGGTTGGGGCTTTCTGCCCAACTCTCCCTCCACGCTGTGAAGAACCTTTTCCTAATTGATTCTCTTTCCCACATAAGTTGAGGAAAAGTGGGGAGACTTGTACCCTGCTCCTTCATAGGCCACGAAGAAGCAGGAATTAAACAGCAAAGAGCTTATTCTCTAGCGCTTGTCTAAACATAAGCAGCTGGGGCCTCTTTGACTTCCGAGGGCGCTGCTTTCCACAACTTCCGGTGCCCACTAGACCAGGGCACCTGGGCTTGAGTATCACAACTTGAAAGGGCATAGGCTGCCTATGATCTCCGAGCCCTGATCTAAGTACTTTCCAACCATTATCTCAATTAAAACTCCTAGCAATTATGACGTCAGTGTCACCTTGAATGAAGCAGATTTAACTTCTATCAGTTAAAGAAAGTTCTTTATTGGGGGTCAATATATAAAGATGGAAGAAATTCTTTGTGGTTTATGTTGAAATTCTTTATTGCACAGGGTGGGTTGAGAAATAGAACTACAGAGAGAGAGAGAGAGAGAGAGAGAGAGAGAGAGAGAGAGAGAGAGAGAGAGGAACCACATATATACTCTTTTTGTTCTGGAATAAAACTCTAGGGGACTCTGTCATGTCACTAGGTCAATTACCATTCCTGTTGTTGAGAAGATGGCTCTGCTCCTGGAGGTTCAGTCAACGCTGGGGAATTTCACACTCCATACAGGGTGTGGAGGTGCTTCCTACTTTTCCATTTGCAGCAGGTCTCACTTGGCAACCTCAATTTCTGATGCTTAAAAAAAAGTTCTGTCATCAGACATAAAAGTCTGTGTCTGTGTCAATTATTCTTGTTTTTGAGGGTGATTTATAATATACACTATTAGTGTTTATTTACTTAGTTTTAATTTTACTTTAAAAATCTACAAACTATCATTTCTCAACTGAAAAAACATTAATCTCACTCAAATAGAATTAACTGAACTTTGATAAAACTAGTAAGGTCAAGAAGTAATCAATTCAATCAAGAAAAGATAGGTTTTTTTTTTTTTCTTTCAATAAATAAGGATGGAAACTTAGATGTCCAATTCAAGAATGTGGTTCTGGATAGATTTAAATATAGACTTTTCTCCAAAAATACCTCAAATTAGCTACAATTCTAAATGTGAAATAAGAAAATGAATTAGAGATAACATAGGAGAAAACACAAGTGTCTCTGAGTTTCCCTGTGAGTTTTCACATACGACCCAGAAATATGAGCAAAAGAAACAGATAAAATGGGCTTTATTAAAGACAAACACGATTAAAATGAGAAAAAGTTCTGAACAAATAGCTCAACAAAGATAATATATGTGCATTAGCAATACCATATGTTACATTAGCAACATTACATACAATTTATATAAATACATGAAATTATAATATTACATATTATATACAAATATATATACTATATAAGCCATATTACAAAATGTCATAAAAGGAACAAAAGTAGTTAGAAGTCAAAGAATAGTAATAAAAATTTGCAATATATTGTCAAATAGATGTATCAAGATACTTTTCACATGACATGTCATTAGAGAAGTTAAAATTTCAAATAACTGTAATACACAGCACTGCATACCTTTTATAATGGAAAAGGTCCAAATTTTTAGCAATATTCAATTTTGGCAAGATATATAATAGCAATAACTCTATTTTTATTGCTTTCAGGAATATAAAATGAATCAACATGACCAAAATGTATCAACTCCTCAAAAAATTAATAAAATATTATATTACATGAAAGAATCAGTAACATACAAGAGAAGTGGGAACAATTATAAGGTCAAATAATATATTTATTTATTGGGCATTTAATATCATATTAATGACAGTCCCATGTTTTAAATTAATCTATATAATATTCATGCTGATATTTTGTTACAGAATACAAACTCTTCCCTGCAAACTATATAAAAGTAAACTGCATGTATCAAATAACTTCAGGGTGACTCTCCCACTGATTAGTGTGCCCGCAGGACAAGCTTACAGATCTTTCTTCATGAAACATCCATTTCTCATCTATTCTGCTCACACAGAGCCACACCTTCTATACTTTAAACTGCCCCAGAGAACCTCTTAAGCCTTACAAAACAACTTCAGATAGGTGATTTGGAAATGGATTTAGAGAACAAAGGCTGTTACCAGTGCCTGCCTGTGGCTGTATGGAGAACATGCTAAGACAGAGCTTAGGAAGCAGCTCTCGTCTGAGTGCGCTTCTCCTTGCCCAGGAGCAGTAAAAAGACTGTCACCAAGAACATCACTCCTTTCTGCAGAAAGAGAACAGTGCCCAGCTCTCGCATTCTGTGGGCATCGTGTGTTGTGTGGCTTAGGGTGTGGAGAAAGTGCTTTAATGTAACTGAGTCCCACTACATCCTTGTGATCTAGTGTATGTCAAAAATTATGAGCTTGATGCCCACCAAAGAGCAGGGCACATCACTGGCACCCTCATCACTGGCACCCTCATCACTGGCACCCTCATCACTGGCACCCTCATCACTGGCACCCTCATCACTGGCACCCTCATCACTGGCACCCTCATCACTGGCACCCTCATCACTGGCACCCTTACTACTTTCTTTTTCTCATTTTATTTCCTTAAGTAAATGATGCATCTATTAGGCAAGTGACAGGCATTGACACATCACAAACACCACACTGTCTTGGACACTGTGTGTGCTGAAGAAGTTTGGCAATTGATTCTTTCTATTCTCTTTCAATATCCACACTCCACAGTACATGTGGCCAGGTTGCACATTTCTTATGCTTGTCCTTTTCCTTCTGGAACGTTATTACATTATTTTAAATTCATTTCAAAATGATGTCTCAAAGTAAGCATCACTTCCTTTCTCCTCCTAGTTCCTCCAAGAGTAGTATTATAAATCTCAGTTTGGATCTCTCTGCATTCACTGTACAGTTTAGATACCTGCTCAGGGGTTATGAAGATAGGTGTTGTAATATATAATCATGTGGGATTTCAGAATTTCCATATGCCCTGAATGAAAAGACATAGTTTTATAGTAGCACTAACTCTCATTTTATCTTAGGTATGAACATATCTAGAAATAGAATATTCCATTTGACAAACATAAGACACTCTTTTTTGTAGAACCACTGCCCTTCGACAACATAAATTTTGCACAAACTATTAAGAATTAAACTTTAGCTGTGGGTTTTCTACCTCTGGTCATGCTGAAGCAACGTTCTAGATTTTCTTGGTGTTGAAGAAAAAAACAAACTCTAGGGTGAGATAAAATGTAAGGCTGCTATTTTTGGATAATGAACAACTTTGTACAGTAAATGCAAACAATCTAAAAGAAAAGAAAATGCCAGGTTGAGGCCTATGTGCCCCATGATGACAACAGCCTTCAGGATTTTTCTGGACAATTTTTCTGGAGAGCTGAAAACCAGCAGAACACAAACAACAAAAGTTCGTAGTTCAGGGAAATGAAAAGAGCTGGAATATCTGGAATTTAAAAAATTAAAATTAAGTATGCAATCAAGAAGGGCAAAATATGGCATCCTCTAAGAAGAAAGAAACCGGTTACTAGAAATGGCCCAGAAATTACAATGATGGTGGAATGAGCAGAAACTTTGAATGAATGCTGATACATACTGAAGCCAAAAATGACCATGTAATGTTATGAAGAAAGAAACGTGAGATATAAAAATATTCGTAGAACTGAAAAATATAATACCTGAAATCTAAATTTTAAAGAACTTGACAAATTCCTCTGTCTCAGATCTCAGAGCAGTTAGGAATAGCTTCCTAACGCAGATTAACTAGCCCCTAGCATAGATTGCTAATTCCACCTCAGGTGGCCCCACCCCCAGGTACTACCCCGGTCTTCCCTGCCTACTGATCTGCTGGACACACCTGTTCACCTAGGACTCTGCAACCAAGGTACATAAACAATACAAGCATAACCAAAATTCAGTTAAACAAAAGCAGAATAAAATTCCTACCAGACACATAACCAACAAAGAACATCCATATGTCCAAACAGGACACATAACTAACAAAGAACATCCATAGGCCCAAATCCCAGCTCAAAACCATGAATAATATGAAAAACGAAGAGAACTAGTCCTACAGAAGTGCACTACAGTGCGAATTCTATGAGGAGCCCAGGAGGCAGTATCACAAGAGCAATCACAAACATAATAAAAGAACTTAAACAAAACACAAAGAACTCAAAGAGGATAGGCATAAACTTGTGATAGAAGCTCAAGAATACACAAATATGTGGCTTAATGAAATAGCAAAAATAATTCATGACTTAAAAAGTGAACTCACAAAAGAGATAGAAACAGTGAGAAAACCCAAATGGAAAAGCTCCATAAGCCAAGAACACACAATGGAGGAAAGACAGTATCTTCAACAAATGGTGTTGGCAAAATTAGATCTTGACCTGTAGAAGAATGGATTCAGGCCCTTATCATTCCCCATGCTCAAAAATCAACTCCAAATGAATCAAAGGCCTCAATATAAACCTGAAACTCTGAAATTGCTAGAAGAAAATGTAGGCAGCACCCTCCAAGATATGGGCAGAGGAGGAGACTTTCTAAGTCTGACATCAGCCGCTCAGGCATTAAGGTCAACAACCAGTAAGTGGGACCTCACTACACTACAAAGCTTCTGTGCAGGAAAAAAAGCAACCAAGGAAGGGAAGAGAAAACCCACTGAGTGGGAGAAAACCTTCACCTGCTACACATTCAACAGAGGATTAATATCCAGAATATTCGAAGATCTCAAACAACGAAGAAGAAAATAAACAACCCAATAAAAAGATGGACGATAGGCCTGACATGAATGGAAATTTCTCAAAGAAATAAAAATGGTGAAGAAACACCTTAAAAACTGCTCGACATCCTTAGCAATTAAGAAATGCAGATGAAAAAAACCTTAAGATTCCATCTTACCCCAGTCAGACTAGCTAAGATCTATAGAACGGAAGACTCCAAATGCTAAAGAGAATGTGGAGAAAGGGGAACACTCACTCACTGCTGCTGGGAAACAGACTCGTGCAACCACGATGGAAAGCAGTGCGAAGGACTCTCAAAAATCCGAACATGATGCACCATATGATGCAGTTATACCACTCCTTGGCATATTCCCAAAGGACTCATCCTCCTGTGGCATCCTACCTGTGCATCCATGTTTGCTGCTGCTCTCTTCACAACAGCTAAGGAATGGAAACAACCTGAGTGTCTCTCAACCGAATGGATAACGAAAAGAGAAGAATTCCACAAGTTATCAGACAGAAAGAATATGAATCCAAGAAATGCCCAGTCTTAGGTGACACATCTACAACTAAAGCTCATGGAACATAGCAGAATGAGTAGTAGAGAGAAAACTAGCGCATTCTCAACTCTCACTACTGAAGCTTCCTTATACAACAGAGTTCAGTGCACACAGAAGGCCACAACTGGCCAAGTTTCAAAGAATAAGAGACTGTACATGGTGCGTCTCTGAACAGGACTCCTATATTGAACCTCCCACCCACGGCTCAGGGACCATTGCAGAAGAGGGGGTGGAAAGATTGTAAGAGCCAGGGCTGGCTCATGAACATAGGGAAAAGGAGACTCTCAGCCCACTGGAAGTCTGCACATGTGGATCTGTGGCAATGGTGCCATCGAGCACAGGATCCATGCACCTGGATAGGACTTAATATGTATGACAGAATGCTTGAGGTTGGATGGGGGGGTGGGAGGAAAGGGGTCTAAAACTGCTTAAGAACTGTTGTATGAAAGGTACAAAAATTCAATACAAAATTTTAAATTAAAAAAAGAAAAAATGATTCAGTTAAAACTGTTGCCTTTGTAAGAAAATCACTTACATCTAAATTTAAAGATTAAAACTACAATGTTGAGATGTCCAGCATATGATTAATTAAATGAATTAATTGAAATTAAATTTAAAAATTTAATTTAAAATTAAATTAAAACTTTTAATTTAAAAAATTAAATTTAAAATTTCAATTAAAAAATTTAAATTTAGAAATTGTAATTACATAGTAAATATGAAATAAAGAAGGGCAAAATATGGCATCCTCTAAGAGGAACGATGAGCCAGTTACTGGAACTGGCTCAGAAAGTACGATGGTGGTGGAATAAGCAGAAAATGTAAATGAATTCTGACATACACTGAAGCTATAAATGACTGTATAATGTTATGAAGAAAGAGATGTGAAGTATAAATATTATTCCTAGAACTGAAATGTATAATACGTGAAATTTAAAATTTCAAGAACATGACCAACAATAGGCGCCACCAAAGAAATTCACTAAAATAAAAGATGGAGTAATGGAAAATAACAAAGTGACACAAAAAGAAATGACTAGAGACTCAGCTATCCATGGCCTAATATCAAGCAATTTCATGTAGTTAGAGTCCCAGAATAAAAAGAGATGTTATAACTATTTCATTAATAATGCCCATTTTTTTTCAAATTTGTTGGACTTTATAAACTACTAAATGGAATAGACTTGAAGACAATTACAAGACAAAGCATAAACTATTTGCAGTAAAATAGTCATAAGAGGATTTCCTAAATGCCACCAGAGAAAGCAGTGGACACAAGGCTTTTAAAGCAACAAAAATAAGAATAATTTCTGATTTGTCAGAGATCATGCAAGCCATATGTATTTATCTGTTAGGTTCCTGTAACCAAGTTCCATAGCGTGAATGACATAAATGTCGTATTTCTTCGTAGTTCTGGAGGTTAGAAATATTTCTGATTTCTTTTTCTGAGGATCTGTCTCTTATTTATATCAATGACCATTTTATTAGGTGATTCGAGGAATAGAACAAATAGGATATATTAGTTATGTCCACTATAACCTAAATCATGTATATATAACGTGAGAGTATACTACACACTATATGCTGTGCATGTACATATATATAGATCTGTATATGTATATGTCTATACCTGTATATGTGTGTGGACACTTTTACTCATTACCAGCCTTATTTTTCATATTATGAGGAATATACTCAAATGATTTGAGCCTCTCAAGTAGTCTGAGATGCTCTACAATATGCTGTCTGCTTACTGGAGACCCAGAGAAGTTGAAGTTATAATTCAGTTCTAGCACAAAGACCTACAATCAAAGGGAACTGATGATGTCAACTCAAGTGCATGCACATGAGCAGATGAGATGTTCCAGTTTAAGAGGGGACTTTTGTCTTTCTACATTTTATTCTAATAAGGTCCTCAACACATGGACTTAAAACAATCTACATCCAGGAGGAAATTTGCTTAACAACTCTACCTTTCAAACACTAATCTCACTTGGAAATACTTTCCCAGATATATTTCAGCATATAATACTCAATTCTGCCAATAACATCAGAAATTAATAAAATAGCATCTTTCAGATGTTTCATGAGTCATACTGGGCTGGAATCCACAATAGGACTTTATTTTACCTTCATTGCCCTTTTGAAGGCTCTATATTCAAACACTGCTACACTCTGACTTTCTAGGAGTAAGAACTTTACTATATGAATATCAGGAAGACACAGTTTATTCTCTAATGTCAGCTAAAAGAGGCATCTTAGAAATGATGAAGGAAAATTCAGTATTTAAAACAGTAAAAATACCATTGATAAATGGAGAATAAACAAGTTTTATATAAACAATACCTAAAAGAATTCATTACCAGTCGGTCTTTAGTAGGTAAGTTCTTTTGCTATGAAGAAAGTCATATCAGATAGAAACTCAGGTCCAGAAAGTAAAGGACCTTTTTTTAATGCAAAGATGAAATAACGAACCACATTTCTCCTCCCATATGAAATGATGAAGACACCGGCTGCTCTTGCAGAGGACTGGAGTTCAGATCCCAGCACCCACATGGAGATTGACAGCTTAACTCCAGTTGCAGGGGATCTGATGCTCTCTTCTGTCATCTGTGGGCATTGCACACTCATGGTGCACTATCATACATGCAGGCAAATTCTCATACACATAAAATAAAAATAAATTCAAAAATAATTAAAAGGACAACATCCACGATACACAGATTTGAAAGTCATTTTACATAAAACAAAAAGTACTATAACTCTGAGAGATAGGAAACCAAAGAGATGAGCTGTACATTTCTTCAGTTCATTGTTTTAAGAGTTTCCAGACTGCAGTGAAATGAGGGAAATCCAGACAGAGTACAGGAGAACCCCTAAGTCAGGAGATTGGGGCGAGAGCCTAGAGTTTGGAGGCTAGATTAGGCAGAAGTACTCACAGAACTCTGGGATCTGCTGAGTGTTCCAGTCAACGTAGACATGCATTACGTGGATCCTCATTACCACAATGAAATATCTGAGGCAAACTATTCATGAAGAAAAGAGGTTTGCTTTGTTCATAGTTGTAAAAGTTCAAAGTCCAAGACCTGGTGGCCCATTGGTTTGGCCTCCTGTGAGAACTTTAAACTGGCATCACATCATGGAGAAAGATGGAAGGAATGGCCACATCTCAAACAGGGAGAGCTGGGTGGGTCTAGGCTAAGAGTGTGCCTCAATCCTCTTGTGAGAACTCTCAACCGGTCACATGAAAATTGTCTTAAAGATAAATGAACGGTATGATGGTAATATTGTCAGCCTGACAAGTGCTAGAATCACTTAGAAGACAAGCCTTTAGTCATGTCTGTGAGAGATTAACTAGATTAGATTATGTGAGATGGGAAGACCTATCTTAACTATCTGACTGGATAAAAAGGAGAAATCGAGCTGAGCTAGTGCTCACTCTCTGCTTCCTGACTGTAGATTCTGTGTGACTAGATGGCATAAGCTTCTACCACTATGATTTCCCCCACTATGAGGGGCAGTCCCTCAAACTGCCCTTTTCTTAATCCTTTCTTTTTTAATTTTGTCAGGCATTTTGTCACAGTAATCAGAACAATAGCTAAGACACATAAATAAGAATATGGGATTTATTTCTAGTCATTTGTCATAACTGACTACTTAACAAATAGTGACAATGTCCTATGGAGTTTGTAGCTTATATAAAATCACATGCCATGTAAACACAAATCTCAGGAATGAAGTGACAGAAGGATACCATTATGTTATTAAACTAATAGTCAAGTGGTATATTTTGAAAATATATATGATCAATTAAAGAGAGATGCTCTAAATAACCACAATAAAGAGTTGCACTAAATAAATAACAAGATGAGTGCTGTGGTCTGAATGTTTGCAACCCTCAAAGTCAATATTTTGAAATCTAATCTTCAATGCAATAAAATTAAGAAGTGGGAGTTTTATAAAGTGAGTAGTTCATGAGTGTACAGATCCTATGATTGGATTCATGACCTTAAAAAGACGTATGACAACTCCCTTGCTCTTTCATTTGAAGACATGAATTTCATCTGTAAAGCTGAGAGCCCTCATCAGATACTGGATGTGTGCACATCCTAACCTTGAAACTCCCAGACATAGGACAGATAAATTTCCATCATCTATATACTATTTTGTTGCAGCATGAAATAAGTAAGACATAAATTAAATACAATTAATAGAATAAGAAATAAAGCAAAATGAAGAGTAAAAAGAAACAAGAAGGCTGGAGAGATGGCTCAGTGGTTAAGAGAACTGACTGCTCTTCCAGAGGACCTGGATTCTGATCCCAGCACCCACATGGCGGCTAACACCTAGCCATAACTCCAGTTACAGGAATCTGATGCTCTTTCCTGGCTTCTGCTGGCGCCAGGCATGCATGTGGAACATTTACAAGCATGCAGGCAAAACACTCATACACATAAAAATAAAATTAAAAATAAAATCTTTAAAAAAAGGAACAAGAAGACAAAGACTAGATAGGCCAAGTAGAAAGCGAGAACCAAATGGTGTTTAAACCAATCAAAAATCAACTACAAGTGTTCTAAATAACCCCAATAAAGAGGGACTGCCAGGCTGCTGTGAGAACAACTGGGTGTGCCTAAAAAATGCACTTTAAGTTTGCCATTCACTCCTTTTCAAAATGCTTTAACCTATACAAAGTTTTCAGTGTAATCATGTTATTTCTTAAAGAAGGCAGTGCTCATAAAATAGTTATTTTTTAAAATCACGTTAAATAAAAATCACAGTTAGGCTTAGGCTTATGATTAAAAGATAAAGATACACTGCAGGCACTAATCAATAGAAATACAAAATGTCTATATTAACACAGATGAGTAGATTCAGAGCAAGGAATAGTGCTAGGGAAAATTAACTTCATAAACAATTTCATTTTCTAAAGGCAAAATGATTGATTTCTGGAGAGCACATAGCATCTTTAAATATTTATGTGCTGATAATATAGCTTCAAAACATATGGAAAATCATTGAAAAAATACACATTCACTTATAGTAGGAGATTTCAAAGCACTTCCCCTAAAGGTGAATAGACCATGTAGACAGAGACCTGGATAAAATCAGTGGACTTGATTTAATTGGCATTCTTAGACTACCCCACAGGACTACAAATGCATGTTAATTCTCATCAACATTCGTAGGAAGGACAATTTCTGGGTCTAAGACAAGTTTAAAAAAGATTTAAAAGGATTACATATTAAGTATGTATTCTTCTCCATAAAAATAACTGTCAAGATGATCTACAAGAGCTCACAGACATGCATGCTGAAGTGACCTGGACAAAGAGTAAAGCACATCTGAAGTAAAAAGTATTTAGAACTGAAAAAAGAAAACACAACATCAAGACTATTACAATTCTACTACAGAAGTATTAATACTGGGGGAAGTTTCATAGTCACCAATTCTCTTATGTAAGAATCCTCAAATCAATAACTGCAGTTTTCCATGTTAAGAAGTTAAGAAAACGAATCTGGAAGGAGTTACGAGAAGTGGGGGTGAACATGATCAAATTCAATTGTATGTATGTGTGCAATTCTCAAAGAATTAGTAAAAATATTATATTAAAAAGAAATCAGAAAAATGAGGGTACAGTCATATTATAAAGGAAAGAATAGCAAATATCATAACTTAATGAGAAAAAATTTAAAGGTTTAAAAATCAATAAAGAAGTAGTTGATTCTTTGAGACTATCAGCAAAATTCATAAACCCAAAGGCAGACCTACCAGGAATGCAGAATGTGGCATGCTTACAGACTCCTCATTAGTGCATATCTCTGGGTACATACTGGAATCAGAGTTAAACCCCCTTTAAATAAAATTACAGACCCATCTGGAGTCATTGATAAATTATACTTAGTAGGTAAACAAGAAGAAATATCAATTTCTATAAACTCAGAGAAGTTAAAATATACATATTAGTTAATTTTTACAATTAAATTTCTAAACCTCATCATGTTCTGATGTCAAAACCATGCAGGCATTGAATGAAAAAACTATAGTGAATATCCATTGTGAACATAGATGTAAAAATTAAAATGAAAGTTTGGCAACTTGAATGAAACATTTTATAAAAAGTATAATATGCATCAAGACCATGTGGGCTTTATTCAAGGAATTTCAGTTTGCTTAAATATATGAAAATCAATTATGACACACTGTATCAGTACACTTGCAAAAAACATCAGCTCAAGTGGCCACAGAGAAGGTATTGAACAAAAATCCAAGACAACTTATAAATTCTGATTATGCTATGAAAGTTATAATCAAAAAGCCCACAGGTCATTTCATACTAAACAATGTGAAATAAAATGTTTTGAAACAAGACAGAATTGTATCCTGTCCAAATATTTACACAATGTTATACTGGAGGCTCTAGTGTGTGCAATGGGATATGAAAAATAGATAGTAGTTACTGGAGCAGAAAGGGGAAAGTCAATGTCTATGTAGAAAAAATCTAACAGGCATTTATAAAGAAGCTACTAGATACAATAGTAAGTGTCTAAGGATATAAAATAAACTGTATTTTTATAAATAGTAATAAACAATGAGAAATTGTAACTTAGAAAACAATGCCAAGAGTTGGATGGACAGCCAAGGACTGAGGACACATTTGGCCATGAGGTCAAGCAACTGATGAAATTAAAGCAGTGACTTAGTTCTGAGACAGGCTCCTGGTGAGAACAGGGGGACCTGCCAGACCACAGTTTACAACTCACCGGCCACTGTAGCCAAACAGCCCCAGGGAAGAGCTGTGGCAGAGCCCAGGGCTGGGTGAATCCAAGAGCCACACACCCTCCTGGCTGAAGTGAGGAGGAGCCCAGGCAGCCTTCCTCCCAAGACTGCCACTGAGGTCTGTGGCCTCCTTCACACAATGCTGTCACCCAGAGAGAGAATCCGGGAGGGCACTGGGAACCACGCAGCTCAAATCAGCACAGTTGTGTTAGAAGCACAATCCAAAAGGCAACTGGTCTAAACTCCACTGGGACAACACACACCCCAAATCTGCCTTTACAGGTTTGACCTGGAATTACAATTTCTCCTCTCCTCAGCATTTTGCTGTAAGAAACATCACAGGGAGGGGAAAGAATTCAAAACCCTTCCCACCAAAAAAGTGATTAAAAATGAGGTACTGTCGTTACACTTTGTCTTCATGTACATGTTTAGGGCCTGAATGGTCAAATCTGTATCCTTGAATGCCCTTGATGTGGGTCTGTCCTGGAGGCTGGTTAACCCACTAATAGTCTCACCTTAAAACAGATGGACTCTCCTGGGCCCAACAGTCAATATCTTGCGGTGATCGTTCTTTGGTTTGTGTATCGTCAGGTTGTGTGATTGTTCTCTACACTCCTTCACCCACTCTACCATTACGTACTTTTTATTATTCTTCCTACACACAGTGCATATCCTTGCCCTCCCATTCCTGCATTTTTCACTTTCTGATTTCTTTATCACCTCTTCTTTTACTTCTTAACTATTATCTTCCAACTTTTGAGTAATCTCTAAAACCTTACAGAATTCCAATTTTCCCCTACCAGGTATCTTTTTTTCTACTTTGACTTTGTTCCTCCATTGATGTAATACTAATCCCTATTCTTGCCCAGTCTACATCCTTTCCAGTCTTAATTTTGGCACGATCTTAATTTTAGGTCATCAAAGAATTAAGAAGGAAATTTTAAAATTCCTGTAACTGAAGAAAAATGAAAACATGATATATAAAATCTATGGGCTGCAATGAGAGCAGTACAGAGAGTTCATAGAGCTCTCTGAAAAGGGGCTTAATAGTCATTTTCTTTCCAGAGATGTAAGGATGGTTCAATACATACAACTCAGTAAGTGTAAGTCATCACATCTTTGTACTCAAGGCTGAAAATCACATGATCATCTCAATAGGTGCAGAAAAGTTTTTTGAAAAAATGCAACATACCTTTATGATCAAACCAGGAAAAGACTAGGGATGAAGCAACACGGGTCAACAGAATGAAGGTTCAGCATGGCGAGTCTATAGCCGACGCTATCCTAAACTGGGAGAAACGGAAAGCAGTTAGGTTACAGTCAGGGACAAGACAAGCATTTCCACTTTTTCTACTCTTATTCAGTATAGCAATTGGAGTCTTACCTACAGCAATAAACCAAAGGGGAAATAAAAAGAATTCAGATAGAAAAGGCAGGTGATTAAAGTATCTTTATTTGCAGATGATATGAATCTATCTATAACTGAGAGACCCAGAAGACTCCACCAGGAATCTCTTAGAGCTGTCAGCAAAGTGACAGGACACAAAACTAATGCAGCTTCCCAGTCAGCTACCTATATGCCAATAGCAACATGCCGAGAAAGACATCAAACACTTCCTTCACAACTGCATGAAATTAAAAAAAAAAAATGCTGGAGAATAAACCTAACCAAGGAAGTGAAAGACCTCAATGATGAAAGCTTTAAAACATCAAAGAAAGAAATTGAGAAGGAACAAGAACCTCCCATGCCCATGGGTAGGAAGAGCAAACATTGTGAAAAACACCAGCCTACCAAAAGAAATAATCAATGCAATCCCAGTCCAAGTCTCCATACTTGCTCACAGAAATAGGAATAAAAACAATCTTAAAATTCACATGGAAACACAAAAGACACTGGATAGTCACAGCACTACAGAGCAAAAATAACAATGCCAGAGGACTCACCATTTCCCCAGGTCAAGTCTACTGCAGAGTCACACTAATAAAAACAGCATGTTACAGCACGAAAATAGCTACACAGATCAATGAAACAGAATAAAAGACCAAGACATAAACCCACACAGGACCGGCCTCCTGACTTTTGGTAAAGATGCTAACAATATGGGAGAAGGGATGGACTTCTCAATAAAGGTGATGAGAAGACTGGGAAGCTCACGTAGAAGAAACTATCACAGCTAGATCTCCATCTCATCCTGCACAAAAAACAAAACCCAGCATCAAATGGATAACAGACCGTTGTGTAAAACCCAAGACGCCGAAACTGATAGAGGAAAAAGCAGGCAAAACAGTTCAAGGCACAGGCAAGAATTTTCCTAATGTAACTGCAGTGGCTCAAGACATAGTACCAATTTCGGACAAGTGCAATTTTGTAAAATTTAAAAGCTCATACTGTTAAGATGTCACATCTCTAGTTGATTTACACAGTCTAATATAATCCCATTTAAAACGTTTAAAGGCTTATTCTTCAGAATTTGAAAATTTGAATCTAAAACTCAAATGAAAACGAAGAAGGCCTGAAATAGTCAGAATGATTCAGATATTAGACCACAGTAGGCCAGGCATGGTAGCACACGCCTTTAGCCTTTAATCTCCGCACTCTGGAGCAGAGGCAGGCAGACAGAGTTGGAGGTCAGCCTGGTCTACGTAGTGAGTTCCAGGTCAGCTGGAGTTCCAGGTAGACCCTGCCTCAAAAACACTGCAAAAAACAAACCAACCACAAAACACAAGATTTATGTTACATACTTCAAGGCTTAACCCTAGAATAATTGAGATAGCATACTATTACACAGGATACAAAAATAAATCAAAAGAACAGAAACAACTCTAGAGACAAAGGATTTCCTACTAAGGTACAAAAAAAAAAAAAAAAAAAGAACAAAGCAATGAAACAAAGAGCAAAGAGGCCTTCCTGACAAAACGATTCTAGGATGGCTGGATATCTACATGCAGTAAGTAAAGACTTGTATATGGACCACACCGCACACACAAAAATTACTCAAAAATAGTTACAGCCTAAATATAAATATAGAACTTAAACACTTAAACATTTAGTAGAAAATATTTGCAACTTTGAGGTAGGCAAAGATTTTTTTTAGAGGTTCTGTAAAAGGATGATCAATAAAAGAATACACTGATAGCTAGACTTGAAAATTAAACCTCTGCTCTGTTAGAGAAACTGATGGCAGGCATGCCATCCCCACTTGGGAGGCAGGGGCAGAAGGACTGATACAAGGGAGCAACAGGACCTAGTGTGTCCTTAGTTGAATTCACAAAAGAACTTAAGAGGCTAGAGAGATGACTCAGTGGTTAAGAGCACTGGCTGCTCCTGCAGAGGACCCAGGTTCTGTTTCCAGCACCTTCTTGGTGACTAACAACTGTCCATAGCTCCAGTTCCAGGGGATCCTAAGGCCTTTTCTGACCTCTGCTGGTATTGTGTGACATGGGTGCACTTACATACAGGCAGGCAATATACTCATACACATAAAATAAAAATAATAAATAAAATATTTTTATTGAGTGTGGTGGTGCACGCCTTTAATCCCAGCACTCAGGATGCAGAGGCAGAGGCAGATGGGTCTCTGTAAGTTCAAGGCCAACGTGGTCTGCATAGTGAGTTCCAGGTCAGCTGAGGTTACAGACAGAACCTGTTGTCTAAACAAACAAACACACACACAAACAAAAATGTACTCAAACAGAAACTTTAGGAAATTTTTATTAGAACTTAAGGAAAAATTCTCAGGCCAGGCCAGGCTAGCTGGAGCTGGTAAATCTCAGTAAATCTGAGTAAATCTCAGGAGCTGCCTTGAGGAAGAAAACAGAGGGGAGAAGGAAGAAGACATAAAGCCATGCCCGTTTAGGGCCTGCGTGGAGGTCAGTCACACGCTGGACCAGCGTCCAGATGGCTGAGAGGAGAAGGGAGCTGTAGAGAACCCCCAAACATTGGAGCAGACCAATGGTACGGGAAGTATGTCTGGAAGACGTATAAAGAAGAAAAGGAAGGTTATATTTCCAGAAGAGCAGACAGAACTGACATAATTTACATGTTGCTACACAGATACGTAAGAGCTGCTCTAGCATTCTGGGAAGGAATAGCCCACTGGGTATTTTGCCCATCTCTTTAGCATGACTTTAAGTGAACTGATCCTCCTGGAGTGTTCCTAAGACCAAGTGACTGACCTTGGAAAATGAAAAGTTAAGGTTCCAACTGGACCAGATTATTATTTTTTGAACAGTTAATCTTATGGGTCTTATTGTTATTACTATTTTATTGTATGGGTGTATTGCCTGCATGTATGTAAGTGCACCTGTGCTGTGCAATGCCCAGAGAGGCCAAAAAAGGTCATTGGATCACCTGGATCTGGAGCTACTCATGGTTGTTAGCTGACATGTGGGGGCTGGGAACCAACCCTGGGTCCTTTGTAAGAGGAGCGAGTGCTCTTAACTGCTGAGCATCTCTCCAGTTCCCTTATGGGAGGTTTTGCTACTCTAACAGGATCAGGAGTTCTGGGCCAGGCTGGACTACATAGTAAGACCTCATTTCAGGAAAACAAGAACCAAAAAGGAGAAACTGATAAGCAAGGATAAAAACATTAAACATGAGGAAAAAGATAACTCTTTCTCTCTCTTTCATAGAACAGCAATCAATTCAATTTGTTGTTGTTGTTGTTAAAGACAAAAGAGCTTTGGAGAGATCTTCTACCCAGGTAATCCACAAATAGTAACAGGCAAGAGAAAGTTGCTTTTAGGAAACGGGGTGCATCTGACTGAATGTAAAGTAAGCATGTTCAAATTAATGTGTAAGAAGTCTAGTATAAGGCTGGGGAAATAGCTCGTGGATAAAGGCCTTGCTGTGCCAGTGTGAGGAGCAGAGTTTGGACCCCGGAACCCACGCAACACTAGGAAGGCATGGTGGTCACCTGTACAATACTCAGGAGGCAGACACAGGCTAGCTAGACCAGTCAGAATGACTGGGTTCAATGAGAGACCTCTCTGCCCCAATAAACAAAGCAGTTCAAAATGGAGGAAGCCAGTTGATGCCAATCTCTGACCTCTGAGTTCCACACACACATGTACACAAGCATGTTTGCACACACAGGCATGAAAAAAGTCTAGACTAGAGTTGCTTCATATCACAAAACATCAAAACAACATAACAAGAAAGAATATATGCTCAGTGGCTGAACTGACATCATTTATATACTTAATTTTCTCCATCCCTTGTCTTTTGTGAGGTAGGAAGGGAAGGGAAGGGAGAGAAGTATTTCACTGGGAATCAAAGGGAAGGGAAAGCTTTCTAGAGATGTGCCAGCCTGCTTTCAAAACAAACATTTCTGTAACTGAGATTAAAATGTAGCCGTCTACTTCAGCAGTGATTTCAGTTGAAGCAGATAAGGATCTGGGTTGCCTAAACTTGTTTTGCTGCTCTATAAAATAGGTGCAGTATCTTTGATACTTATTAGGTAGACTCCTCAGGCAACCTGCCTGTTTAGAGGCCTCAGAAGAGCAGCTGCATTCGGTTATAATGAGGGTCTGGTATCAGGGCAGAGTCTGAAGGCAGAAGACTCTTAAGGGTTCATGCAATTGTTCCAGCATAGGAACACTAACTCTCTGATGTGAGCATGGCTTCCATCTCTTATTTAATTAATCGGCCCCACCCTGAGATACGCAACCTATAGTTTTGCCCCAAAGAGAAGTGGTTATATCAAGCTTAAAAGACATAACCCTGATTGCCACCTGTTGCTTTTCATATTGCATGGCATTGGACCATCAGTTTAACTAGCTTGTCATCATTTTCCTCATCTGTAAGATGGAGATGGCCATTCCCATCACACCAGTGTTTTGGGTTTTCATCTTCAAAATGGGAATCAGCTTGCAGAAAGTGCTGGGTAAATGATGGTTGAATTAATCAACCAGAAACCAGAGCCTATGCAACAAAAGCTGACATGTTGGAAAGACAGCACACACACCCCCTCAATCTCCACCCTCCATCAAAGAAGGACTAAACAAGATGGTGGAAGGGAAACAGCACCACACAATAAGAAGAGGGATTGTTCTTTTCCAGGTCAGGTTGGTTCTCATGTCCCAGAGTGGGAATCTTGGCAGTATAAATTTGAATGTTACCTGAATTAGATTAAGGTTGGAATTGCTAAGGTCATTGTAGTTCCAGTTTAACACTGTCAAGTATCTTTTCTATGCATAATCCTATGCAGAAAAGAAAATGGCTACCTCTAAAGGGCACTGCTTCCCGAAAGAAAGCCTTTCTCCAAGTCGCCAGATAGAACCAGCATTTTTTGACCAGTTTTCCATTTCAGAAGTCCCTTCACAAACGCAGGTCTTCAGTGAGTGCTCTAAAGCTTAAAGGATTTCTCCTTTGTTCTAAGGAAATAAAGATAAAATCATTGAGGGTAGCAGAAAGCCAAAGCAGTTTTTAAGAAAGACAGTGGGAACCCACTACCCGTGGCTGTCTTCCAAGGGCTTCCCTTTAAAAGCATGGTTACTGCACTGCCTTGGTACGATCACAGCATTTCCTTACCAGCACAGCCTCGTAGTTCCCTAAGATGAATCTGTGTAGACTGGTCTGCTGCATGAGTAAGAGCTGACTTAACATCAAGGAGAAAGTTACGCTAAGCCAGGTCCCTTGGGTCTCAAACAAACACTGCTGCCATGCAGACTTTCAGGAAGCGGCTTGTCAAGCTCTGGGCTGCATGCACATCCAGCGTCAAGCCCCTCGCACGTTTCCCGAGGGAATCTTTGCAGGAAGGACACAGCGCTAAGACCAGTGATGAGTGAAAATACAGGGGAAAGCGAGGGGGATTTCGCAGAAATGCATTGTTTTTCGCTAGAAATTGACAACACTGTTTTGAGCCAGCAGTGTTTTGCCATCATCTCACTCAGTTCACGGTGAGTGGGAATCTACTCTGTCCTGAAGGACTTTTGTGAGGAGCGGGAATGGGAGACGGAAATGCTGAGAAAGGTAAAATTAACGCACTCAGAGTTAGCAGTAACAAATGCTTACCAATTTAGTGACTCTTTTGACTCTCAGCTCCTTTAAGACAGGGTGATATGCCTTAGTTTTCAGAACTTACCATGTTCAATAGATAGATTTTTAAGTAAACAAGTTGAATATCTACTTTATGCTCAGCATTGTTTCCTGGATTAGATATTTATAAACATAGGCCAGGGTCTACAAACGGTTCTATTCTTTATCAAGGAAAATTAGTCCTTGCATGTTTATGGGAAAATGTGACTGTACATGTTCCAAGGCCAGAGACACCAGCTAAGCTTAATTGTTTCCTCTGAAGAGGAAAACTTACACAAGATATTGAAGATAGCTGTGTTAAGAGAGTGAAAGGAAGTATCTAGAAAATGACTGTTTTCATCAATAAAATATTACAGTATAGTATTTTTAATTGAAGCACAGAATAGACCTTCACAGAACGTATATAAATGTAAATCAAAGAAAAAAATCAACTCTTTCATTTCATCACAACTAAAGCTTTATTGAGAATAGGAAAAGAAACCCATAAATGAATTAAAAGGCCATTTTAAATTCCATTAGTGTCAAAAAGCAGAAATATTAACAAAAAGTCCAAGGTGTGGAGTATTGCTAAAATTAATGCAAATGCCATTTTATATTCACTATAGAGAATATGTTGTTTAGAATACAATGAGCTTTTTTTTCCCCCAAGTTTATGTAGTCCCATCTTAAACTGGATTTTCACAAATGAGGCTTAAGAATTAACTGATTTGGTGATTCATGCAAACTTTTTTTCAATAACCATGTAAGCCTGTGCCTCTATTCTTTATGTCTGGAAACATTCACTTAAAAAGTAAAAGCAAATTTTCATAGGAACAAAACCGATGTTACCTGTGAAACGATGAAGATACTTTCTACTTTTGTACAAGTTTCTGAGGAAGTGTGATGTTCCAATACTTTAGAAACAGGGATGGACAGCTTTTCTGAAGGACCATTTAGCCAATCCTAGGGCATGAGAAGATGGTCAAGGCAGAGGGGTCCCAGGTGGCGGGGACTGGAGCAGAAAGCAGACGCTGCATGGACTCTACTGCCCTCCAGTGACTGCACTCTGGAAGCAACTTGGGTAGTGGTTTGTTTTATTCTCTCTGGATTTACTTTTCTTTTAGAGAATTTCGTGTAAATTTAAGTAGAGCATTACGTGGAGTATGAGGAAAGCAGGAATCTGGACCTTTGGTAATTTAGATCACTGAGGAAAACACACCAAACAGGAGCAGTAAGGACCAGTAAGGCACTGCTTGAAAGAGTCTACCCTCCGGCTGGCCCCCTCCTGCCCGTCATCCCACCCCTGCCCCAAACCATATTTTGCCTAATTGCCTGCATTTCTTGTGAGTACCTAACTTCCCTGTTTCCACCTTGAAAGAGGAGAAGGGTGAGAAGGCAGGCCTAGTGGGGTCACTGTTGCGCTGGATGAGCCTAAGCCAGCATTGGCTGTTCAGACCTGGATGACTGGCAGTCCTGAGTGAGCCAAATATTTCAACCTGCCTTTAAGGCTTGCTGCAGCACACTCTTAATTTCTAAATTTTCCATTTGAAACTTACACTTAATAAAATGAAATAACATTTTAATGATGTTTTTCATCAGTCTTCAACCTATCCATTTCTGCTAGGCTTCCACTTGCTGAATTTGCTTTGAAATAACATATGTGCTAAAGGACTCCAAATTACAAACAGCACACACATGCCTGTAAGCTGCCCCAAACCTTAAATTATCACAAGTGGCTCTCTTGTAAACTGATACTGCAGTCACTATTATACAAATACAGAAATCTAATCAAGAGTGTGTTGATATATCACTTGTAAACACAGAAGCAATCAAAATACCGGTTTGCTTTAGTCTTGATTTTCCATAAGGTGCCAGTACTTAGTGGGTCATATGGAACTGTGAAATAATGTGCGAATCTGCCTGACATTGCTATGGGCACAGATAGTTTAGACCAGTTCTAAGTCACAGGGGTGCCGAAGAAAAACCAGGGATGTTTCTGAGCAAGTTGCTCCTCGACAGGTGATTCTTCCATCAAAGACTCAGTGAAAGCTAAACAATCGTTCAGGTTGCTTCCAGAAGGATATGTCCAGCTATTGATGCTGTAAGCTTGGATGGCCTAATGTCTGAATTTCTAGTTCTGCAGAGTAAATGATGACAAGCTTGGCAGTTGCCCACTTGCTCTCCTCACTCCAGTCTCTCATGTACGTGTTTAATGCTTGGCCACTTTCCTTCAGTTAAGGACAGGAAAGGATGAATTATTTAAGGATTAAATCCTTTTGAGAAAATTACTTTCAAATACCTTGGTTAAGAATCACTTGTCTGAAAATCTGGTTTTCAATGTCAGTTTTTACAGTTGGTTCTTGATGACTTTGAAGATGGCTCATATATAAAATCAGGGACTGGATTAAATTCTTTCCTAAGTTTATTTTGAGACAAGGCCTAGGCGTATAGCCGAGGCTGTCCTCAAATCCATGATCCTCCTGTCTCAGCCTCCTTAGTGTTAGGATTACAGGTGTATGCCACACAACCAGATCAAATTCTTTAATCTTATTGACAGTAAAAACTATTCAGGCCTGACAATTATTTCATTTGCAGTAGTAGAATTCTTGGTCCATAATGCCCAGCCAGTGTTTTGGTGAAATTTAATACAATCTAAAGAGACGGCAGATATAAAGATATACATATGTGCACAAGAATGTGCAAAGCAACAACAGACAGCTTAGACACATAGCCCACTAAAGAATGGTTTATACTCTCGCTCTAGTCTTTCAGCATCAACTGAGTTTCTTGTTAACACAGCACTTAGCCAAGCACTGACCAGCACCCCCTCCAGCTCTATGCATCCTGAATACTGGACTGGGGGTTCCCTTTACACCACTCAGAACTCACTTAACTTTTCACAAAAAAAAATCTGCCTTGCTTTCAGCTCTGTCTAGATGCCATAGGAAAAGAAAATACCTAATCTCCCCACCTCAAAAAAATGCATGTGTCATAGTCTCCTTTATGGGAATACAATGAGGCCTGGTTCTTCTTGAAGAAGCTCTGAGGCTGTTGGGGACCTGAACTCATGGTTAAATAACCATTGGACTCTGCAATCAAGGTGGGGTACCCACAAAATGTAGTGCTTTAATCCTTTTTGATATTTTCATCAAACAGATTTGGAAAGTTATAGTCTATCTCAATGAAGAGTTATAATATATTGCTATATTTGGCATTTTGATGTTTGTCAAAACAAATCTCTGTACTGCGTTAAACTAATGTTCTAGCATTTATTTGGGGGCCATATAAGAGTTTTTATTTTTAATTAGTAAAACTTGATAAGCATGTGCGTTCATTATATTCTGCGTTCTTCAGTACATATTAGCTCATTAAATAAAAAACTTATGAAGGGTGAAGGGATTGCAGGTAGAATGTCTGAAAGCATGGTGAGCAACAGCTCATTCTAGAAAAAGGCAAATTTAAATAAAGGCATGGAGAGGCCAACCTATGCCAATCATGCTTGAAAAAATGTTACAAGAACTGAAGCCTTTTGGGACAAAAATGGGGAATTAAACAGAGAAACTCAAAACTAGGTTGCAGATGCCTCCAATACTAAGAAATGGCACTTACTTCTTTGTGCAATCAGCAGCCTAAGACAAACTTTAGCAAGAAGTAACGTGACTGAACAACTGATCCAAAAGCAGTTTGTCAGAACTCGTGTAGATCAAAGGGAGAACAGACCACACGGTAGGAGGTAAACTCAGGATTTATAAAGAGCGCTACTCGTCATTTCTAAAGCATCTAAGTGCTGGAAGACTTTCTCCTACGTCTCCACAAGTGCTCCATTCATCCTCCCTTCTAAGAGGTTTAGTTTCCCTCAAACACTAGCATCAATACTAGCTTTTCTATGAAACTTAGTTTTACCAGAATACACAATAATACAAATATTTCAACCTATTTTCTAGGTCATATTTTGGGGTGAGAGTCAATCTCAGAAAGTGCCAGAAGGATGTGAACAGTGAAAAGGCAGGTGTGCTACCTCAAGTGTCAGTGGACAAGCATGGAGTGTCAGTACAAGGTCCATTCCCAGCACAAAGAGAGGCAGCGAGGAGCGCGAGACTGCGGAGGTGCAGGCATCCAAAGGACAGGCCGCCAATAAATGCTGGCAAGCCATACCCAAAGACACAAAGCCCACCGAGTGTGGGAACTGGGTGAGGGGTGTTTTGGACACACAGGACAGAATGTCTTTTCCGTGGAGCCCTTTGATGAAAGACAGATTAGCAATAGAAAAGCTAACATGTGTTACGTAACATGTGTTATAGGACACTGGAGTCCTTGTAAGGAATTTCTATGGTAGATTTGACAGACACTGAAGAATTGTGGGAAAATGAGGTAGGACAAAAAGGAGGTTGGACTAAGAGTAGAAGACAGGAAAACAGTGTGGGGGGGTGTCAGACACCACTTCAGTGTTTGGTATTTATGTTTCCTTGTCATGTAGGAAGAGGGAGAAATTGATCCTTTGGGAGAATGTTGATGTGTATGTGGGCAGGGTGTGTGCATTTGAGTGCATGTGTGCATGTATTAGAGATACATACTTGCACTTGAAGACACAGTCCTGAGGCCTGCCTGTGCTTTGCCCTATAGGTCCTGAGCTAAGCTAACCCCACCTACATTCTCCATACCTCTTCCCAAGCAGACAGCTTTTCTTGAGTTTCTTGAGACGGAGTCCTACTGCATAGTTCAAGTTGGCCTTTAGCTCATGGTCCTCCCACCCTGGGCTCCAGAGTGTTGGGAGACAAGCCCAGCAGGTTTTGCTTTAGATTTTTTGCTTTTATTCATTTACATGAGGAATTCAGGTAATTGAATGACGGTAAAATGTGGTCCAGTGAGAGATGAGGAATATTCGTAGGAGCACCTGGCATGCCTGCCCCATATGAAGATGGGGAGAAATGGGCAATGCACAAGTGAGGAAAGTATTGAGGGACGGATCAACAGGCAGAGATGGGGTTCTAAGCTCCTTTTGTGAATGTGACAGCCTTAAGACGAGACAGATGAGAAAGATTTTGAAGAAGTTAGAAAAACTATGATTTGATAAAGTAACTAAATGAAGTCTACTTTGCCAGTCTGTTTCTTTTAATACAAATTATGATCAAACCACTGATTATACCTTGGTGAAAACCTGCTTTATGAAGAACTTCTGGATGCCAGATTTAGGCAGGGCCAAAAAGAAATCAAAGCAGAAGTGAGACGTGGAAGAGCAGCTGCAGGCTGGAGTGTAGCACAGTCAGTCCGGCAGGAACGACAGGCCCCTCGGAAGCTGCCTCTTGCAGTCTTTCCTCTCCCTTCCCTCTGTCTGGCATTCTAAATTTTAAAGAAAAGCCAGGTTGTACCAAAATTCTTCAGAAGTTATCTGTGCCCTTCTGGTAACATCAAAATGTGTGATATCTCCTTATTCTTTACTCCCGAGCTTCACTTACCATGACACCCACTGAAATGTCGTGATGTTTAACTTGCAGAAATGAGTGTCTACAGAATTAAAGGAATTAGCCTCAGAAAGTCAAAGCCAATTACAATGTTCTGTCAGAAGAAAAAAAGAGAGACAAACGCATGCCCGGAATGGTAAAAGCTATGTAGTAAGCAAGCTGTCATGCTTCTGAATTACTTAGATGGTCTTTGGGGGAAAAGGATCGCTTTAGTCACCTTTTCAGGTGGCAGAGCCTTGAATCAACCTGGTTTCATTCCAACTATCCTTTGTGTCCAACATGTTGACTTTGAAGGAGTCAAAAATATTGTACCTAAACTAGGACTGATGTATGATTCAAGAAAAAGAGACTGCCTGGAACTGTCCAATCGCTCCTGTAGTCACTGATTTCTTCAGTTGTTAAGGGGTTCCAGGGCTGGAGAGGTGGCTCAGCAGCTGAGAGCACTGGCTGCTTTTACCAGGGTTTGCTTCCTAGCACCCAAATGGCAGCTAACAAGCAACTATAACTCCAGTTCCGGGGGATCCAATGACCTTTTCTGGCCTCTGCAGGCATTGCACAACATGGGTGCACTTACACATGTGTAGGCAAAGCACTCATACACATAAAATAAAAAATAAACCCTTTTTTAAAAAGAGAAAGGATTATAACATTAATTGTAGATAGAAGTCAGGCAATTCTGAGAAGGAGCTGTGGTTCCTCAGCGGTGATGGGGAAGCAGTGGGCTCAGCGTGGTGGTGGAGCAGAGGCTTAACCGGGGTCCTTTCTACTCCTTGCTGGTCAGTTTCTCAGCTCAGTCTCAAGGAATGGGCTGTTCTTGCGCAATCATCTTAATAAACTATCCTTCAGAGCAGGAGTACAGATAATCACAAGGACAGAGGCATGCTGGAATTACAAGAGAACTGCTAATGAGGGGTGGAGGACAGGGCCATACCTCATCGACACAGAATATTTGGCTGGGAAAGAAGGAAAGAGAACAACAATGTTCTTACAGTCACTGAGCTAAGCTTCTAACCGGTCATCTGTTTCTGGAATATACTGTCTGAAATGTTCATGCAGGTACTGGTAAAAAATGTTTCTCAGAGCAACAGACAATCAACACAGACACAAACTCAGTGCCATGTGTGGTCAGTATTTTTTTAACATTTTAGTTTGACTATATAAACTGCACCAAAGGAGTATTCACGAGATTAGGTCCAATTGTTTGGTAATTTAATTCAGAAAATGTCCTATGGAGTAGCTAGATCTGGGCATTACGTCATTTCTTTCTCTGATACCATCTGCCAGGAGGCCGCACTAAAGCCTTTAGTTTGATAAACAAAAGGACAAAGGCGTGGATTGGCTCCTGAGCCAGCCTCACATGACCACTCCCCTGGCTGGATCACCTCTCTGGTTGGACTGAGTGAATGTGCACAAAGGGTCTGGAGACTCCTTACTGACTTGGACAGAAATGCTCTAAAAATTCACCATTCCCAATGCAGATTGCTTCAGTCTCCATCCATTTCCTGCCATGAGACCTATAAAAGACCACGGGTGACCGAGTTGCAATGTTCCTCTTCTCTTGAAGCCCCTCCCACTCTTAGAAATTCTTTCTCATTTTTCCTAAATAAATCTGGGTGCTCTGCTCACTCTTTGTCCATGTTTCCTTGTTTGAGGCAATGAACTCCAAAGTCACTGGCTTGGAGCTGCGTACTTTATCCTTCCAAGTTAAGCTCACCAAGAGCAGGAAAAGGCTCTGTTGCTTTCAAAAACTAACACATCACTACTGATGGACTGGACTATTGTGATTTCATTAATACTGCCCAAGATGAAAGTCAAGGAAGTAAATGACACCTAAGTGTTAATTTCTATGAAGGTTTATTATTTGTCTAGTAAACGTTACAGCTACTTTGGAAAGTGAGTTTTTAAGTAGGGTGCACACCACACATTTTTAATTTTATAATCAAGACCATCTTGGGAAGCAGATTTAATTAAGAACAATTCCTATTCTGAAAGGCTGAAATCAAATTGCCTGCATCTGCTTAGACACCAAGCGTTCACATGGAAACCAGCCGCTGGGCCTCACTTATGGAGCCTCTGTAGAAACCAGAAGCAGTTGCTTTCTGACTCATGCGGTGCTGTCAGTGCTGGAGACAATGCACATTTTCTCCCTGCTTCACTGTGTGAAAATACTCACAGCATACCACCATTCTCTAGGTTTGCTCTTCGTAAACTCAAAAATTAAAAAAAAAAAGTTTGGAAAGATAAGACAGATGATAAACACTATTACTAGTTTCAATTTGTACTATTTTTCATTTCATTTTTCCCTCCAATCATGCCCCGAAATGATTCTGTCATATATTTACAATCTTCCATTTGCATTCATTATTTAACAAGTGAATTCTAAGTATAAAATTGACCTACCCACTTACTGGGGAAATCCATGTATGACTTTCACACCAGGAACAGGAAGCTCATGGTACACCTGTAACTGATGCTCTTTGCCCTTGCTCTGAACTTCCTTCCTGCCTCCTTCCCTTTCATTCATTTCTTATCTCCTGCCACCAGTTCCATTTCTCAGCAGAACTGTTGTATTAATATTGTTTCTAGAGTAGTAACTGACCTCATGATGTAGATAAAATAACAGTAAAAACATGTTATAAAGCAGATATTTCTATGATTAATAAAGATGACAAAAAGATCATGTTTGGAGGATAAATGAAGACTTTTTCTTCAATTGATAACTTTGTTTTTTTAAATATATACTTCGGATAAAATATTCTTAGATATCCTAAATGTAATCAGAGGAACCAGATGTTGAAGAGGGGTGAAGTAGTTAACAGCTACTGATCTTTGGGAACACAAGACTAGTACATTGCTGAATGCAGACTGAAACTTTGATGCAAATCACAGGTGAGTGACCACCAGTATGCACATCATTCTGCTTAATCAGCTTTCCATAACCTTATCTAAGTCGGAAACATCGAGTTCCCTCCTTAGGGACTGATCTCCTGTCCTTCAGTATTTCCACTTCACACCATGCCACTCCTCTGAACGATAGCCATTGTAGATTCAATATAAATCATGCTTTTCTTCCATTAAATTTTTGACATTAAAAATGTGCTTAGCTCTTATATTGATCTGTCAGCTGCAGAACTTGTCCCAGGACTTAATCCTTTTCTGGCTAGAATCTAAAAAGCTTCAAAAACCCATTCAGAAAAACCTGGTCTCAAGAGTTCTGGCTTATAACTACTGTAAAAATCTATATTTGACTTCATTTCTTTTAGAGAATTATGGGATATAAGTTATTCATTACTTATCATTTCAGAAGAAGGATTTCATTTCTAGCATTATGTAAAAGAAAAATGGCATATTACATTAGAAAGTGTCTTGTCAAATTAATGATTATTAGCTAAACTAGCCATAAACATGGGGTGGAAATTATATATAAATAATGACCAATTATTACATAGGACTTTAATGAACTGTAGAAATAATCACTGAAAGTCTTACATATTGCCCTCAAAGCTCACATTTGTTATACAGTTCAGGTTCTAAAATCTTGGAAGCAGATATTATCCCCACAAAGAAACTGATTTAGAGAAATCAGATGTCCAGTTTGTGACTCTAACCTCCTTTTTACACCCTTCAAAGTAACATTTTCTACAGTCTCATTCAGTTCTTTAATCAAAATGTCTAATCTCTCCAGTATTCAGAACCCCATGTAGAATGTTAAAGGGATTCTAGTGATCTTTTACTTTTCATTCGAAGTTGAAAATAAATAAGCCTCTGAGGTAAGAAAATCATTGTAAGAATACCACGCACTCACAAAACATGCCTCATGACCCATAAAGGAAAGTATTCCAAAGATTTTCACACTCTAGAAATGTATGTTGCAACTTTGACACATGCACACGTGTCTCCAGGTGATGGCTTCCACGCGTGTAGCTAGGCACATGCTTTTAGGACCTCAAATTTATATATATTTTATTGAATTTTTGTGTATTTTGTATAAAACATTTTAATCATCTTTAAACACCCTCCTCTAGCCCCACCCTGCCATAGACCCTCCCACCTGATTTCATGCATTCTGTCATTTATGCTAATGTCTATCTAGTCTAGTTAGTATATGCAGACATTCCTCAGTGCACATCTATCCACTGGATTCTAGTCAGCATGACTAGAGTCTCTCTTAAACAAGATCGACTCTAGTTCACCCAGCAGTAATCAGCTGCCAACATTGGCTAAGGTTGGTACCTGCTGACTATTTTCCCATTTCTGTGCTAGGTTTTTGTGTGATTGAGTTTGCATCAGTTTGGTGCATGCTGTCACCACTGCTAGATTCATATGGGCAAGGTACCAGGAATGGTAGGACTCTACTTCTGTGAAAAAAAATCATAGAGATTTTGATTGGGATTGCATTGAATCTATATATTGCTTTTGGTAGGATAGTCATTTTCACAATATTAATTCTTCCAATCCATAAGCATGGGAGATCCTTCCACTCAGTCCCTTTCTTCCAAGATCTAAATTTTTCATTGTAGAGACCTTTATCTTTTGTCAAATTTGTTCCTAGATATGGGAGATTTTCCATGTATACCTTCTCCAATTATTTGTTGTTGGTACATACAAAGACTAATGATTTTTATAGATTGATTTTTATAACCTGCCACTCTGCTGAAAGTGTTAATCATTTCTAGTTTTCTGGTGGAATTTTTGGGACCTCTTATGTGTAATATCACATCATCTGCAAATGGGATAACTTGACCTCTACTTTTCTAATTAGTAGTTCTTTAATTTCCTTTAAGTCCATTTATATGATTGAACCATCCCACATCTCTCGAATAAAGCAGAGTTGACCCAATATTTAAGGATTTGAGTCTATAGTTTTGTTGCTGTTGTTGTTATTGTTTTATGGTTTTTCAGTTGGGTCTTTAGTTGGTTTTGGTATTGAGTGATGCTGCTGGCTTCATAGAAAAAGTTTAGGAGTTCTCCCTCTGACTCTTATCTTTTTTAATATCTTAAGTTGTATTGATTGTAGATCTTTAAATGTGTGGCATATTTCTGCTGTGAATTCATATGGGCCTGAGCTTTTTTTTGTTGGGAGGTTTTAATATTACTGTTTCAATTTCCTTATTTGTTATGGGTCTGTTTGAGCTGTTGATCTCTTCCTTGTTTAATTTTGGTGGTTCCACATGAATTTATATATTCATCCATATTTTAGGTTTAAAAACTTTAATAGAGTATAGGGTTTTTTCCCTAGTTTTATTCATAATTATAAACTTAACTCTGAAATCCAGCTAGACCTGGAGGGGAATATGGATAAGATAGAACTCAAAGAACTGCAGCGAGAGCACAAAGATTCTGAGATAGTGTGAGCAAATGGGGTGAAGGGAGCGCTCCTGAGCTACAGAAGGAATGGTCTGGTGGTGAAGATGACACAGGTCAACAGTATTAGAGCTGTCCACATCAGCAATGGTGATCTTCCTGCTGGTCTTGCCATTCCTAAAAACAAAGAGCTCCACGGCTTCCACGATGCTCATGCCTTCCTTCACCTCCCAAAGACCATGTGTTTGCCATCCAACTACTCAGTCTTGGCAGTGCAGATGAAAAACTGGGAACCATTTGTGTTTGGTCCAGCATTTCCCATGGACAAGATGATAGGACCTGTAGGCTTTAGGATGAAGTTCTCCTCCTTGAATTTCTCCACATAGATGGGTGGACTTACTGCCATTGACATTATGGTGTGTGAATATACCACCTTGGCCCAGGAATCCTGGAATAATTCTGTAAAAGGAGGAACTCGTAAAACTAAACCCTTTCTCTCCAGTGCTCAGAGCATGAAAGTTTCTGCTGTCTTTGGAACTTTGTCTGTAAACAGCTCAAAGGAGACATGACCCAAAGGCTCACCACTGAGAAGAACACCATGGCTAACAGCAAGCAGCTCCAGGAGACAGCAGCATCTGCAAAGCTGAATATGGGTGTTTTAATGATATTTTTAAAATTAATTTTTGATGTTAGTTTCTTACAGAACATCTCAATCAATCTTAATCATCTTTATACCCCTTCCCCACTGGCTCCATCTCATAACCCCCAACTGGAATCCATACATTATTTCATCTGTGTTAAGACCTACTGTGCCAAGTTAATGTCCCCAGATGTTCCGTGGTGCAAGTTCATCCACTGAGATGTAGTCAGCCTATCCAGAGTCCCTCGCTTTAAGATTAGCTCTTCCTCGCTCAACAGTAATCAGCTGCCAATCATTCTTCAGCAAAGATTGGGGTATGCCAACCATTTCACAGGTCCATGATGGGTATGTGTCTGCTTGAGTTGGCATGGGTCTTGGCATGCTGACAGCACTGCTGTGGGCTCATATGAGCAGGTCGCAGGAGCTTGCAGGATTCTATTTCCACATGGTCATGACCTCCTTCCTGGCTCTTACAATCTTTCTGCCCCCTCTTCCACAGTGGTCCTTGAGCTGAGTATAGTTTTTATTTTAAGTGTTCCCTTACAATGTTCTGGATTGTTATGGCATCTGTTATGATTTTTTTTTCCTTTCATTTCTGATATTATTGATTTGGATTTATGCTTTCTTTTGGTTAAATAGTCAAAGGGTCTTTCTATCTTTTTAAAGAACCAGCTCTTAGACGCATTGATTCTTTGTATTGCTTTCTTTATTTCCATTTCATTAATTTCTGCTCTGATATTTGTTATTTCTTCTTGCCTGCTGGGTTTCATTTGTTCTTGCCTTTCCAGAGTCCTGAGTTGGACTGTTAAGTCATTTATTTGTGCTCTTTCTGAAATTTTTAATGTAGGCACTTAACAGCCATAAACTTTCCTCTTAGGGCTTCTTTTAAAGTGTCCCAGAGGTTTTATTGTGTTGTATTATCACTCTCATTTAGTTCCAGGAACACTTTTATTTCTTTCCTAAGTTCTTTGACCCATTCATCATTTGACTGGGGTTGTGTTGCTTAGTTTCCATGAATTTGTGTATTACTAGCACTTACTTGTTAGTTTTAAGCTTTATTGCATTGTGCTCTGATAGAATGTATGGAATAATTTCTGTTGCTGTCTTGTTTTGTGCCTCAGTATCTGGTTAGTTTTAGAGAAACTTTCATAGGCTGCTGAATAGAAAGTTTATTCTTCAGTGTTTGGGTGATACTCAGTAGATGTCTGATAGGTCCATTTGATGTATGTATGGTATCATTTAGTTCAGATGCCTTTCTGTTTAACCTTTGTCCAGTTGACCTGTTTCTTGAAGATAGTGGGGTATCAAAGGCTCTTACTATTACTGAGACTGGGATAATCTGTGTCTTATAGTCCTATAGTTCTGTTTTTATGAAATTGGGTGCACCAGAGTTTTGTGCATATATGTTCATGATTGTAATATCTTCTCTTGGTCAATTGTTCCTTTGATCAGAATGAAGTGACCCTCTTTATCTCTTCTAATTTGTTTTAATTTTGAAGTCTATTTTCTCACATATTAGAATAGCAGCTCCTGCTTGTTTCTTAGTGTCATTTGCTTGGATTTTTTTTTTCCATCCTTCACCTTGAGGTAGTCTAGCCTGTCTTTTGACTGGGGAGTTCAGGCAATTGATATTTAAAGTTATTTTTGAAAGATATGTATGGGTTACAGTCATATTCTTTAGAGTTTGAATTCTTGACCTAATTTTGTATTTCCACAATTATACCTTTAGTTTCTTTCTATTGTCTCTTGGGTTATTTTCTTCAGTCTTTTGTACTGCTTCAAGTATTCTTTGAAGGGCTCATTTGGCGGACATGAAGTCTTTCAGTCCATTCATGTCATGGTAAATTTTTCTTTCTCCTTCAATTGTAATTGTAGCACCTGCGCTACAACTGCACCCAAGTCTGTCTGGCGAGGGGCTGAAGAATTAAAGACACACGAGACAAACAAACACAGACACACTAGTGGAGAAGAAACAGCTTCTTCTTCTGATTTATTCAAGCAGGGTGCTCATATATATACACCCAACAGGTGACAGTAAAGAATTGTAGGGAATTTGGTAGGAGGCAACAGTTCAGGTTCCCAGGAAACATCTCAGTACATGACGCGCACCTGGTTCAGAACAATTGCGGTTAGGCCTCTAAAGGTCAAGTTGTTCTCGGTCAAGTTGTTCTCATCGCAACTGCAGCTGACAAGCTGAAGCTAGTTCCTAATCAGGAACCTAGCTGAGAAAAAGACATGCAGGGAGGCCAGGGCCCTACATGGCCCCCTTTCTCTTTTAGTAAACGAGCGCCTGTCTTAGGTTACCGAGGACGTTAGTGTCCGTCTTACCCGTCATTGGAAAACCAGCCACAATGTCTGGTCATAGAGGCTGATTCCCTGTCTTAGGTCAGTGGACACCCCCTTGTGTTTACCCGTCTCTGGCTACTCATTTCACAAAGTCAGTGAATTCTGGCAGTTGTAATGTAGGGTGGTGAGCTTGGGACTGAGAGGGCATGCAAATTAACCAGAGGCTAGCGAGACATAACCCAGCATCCTTAGGAACAAAGTCTGAACACATAAAAGGAGGGAACACAGGGGCAAATCCAGGGGAATCAGGCATCGCAGCAATTATTCCAGTAATGTAGCAAAGGCTTACTCTTATGCTGAAAAACATAAAAGGTTAGTAACAAAAAAAGAAAGGCACAATAAACATTCTCCTTTAAAATTTTAGCCCTGTTGGGTTCTAAGTATCATCAACTGCATAGATGTCAAACGAGCTTTGATAAAACCCATCAGGTGATTAAAAATGCAAGGGCCACAAATAATAATGAGGACAAAAATGAAAAACGGCCCTGCTATTGCTGAAAGTAGGGAAGTGAGCCAGGGGCATCTAAAAAGGAGTGACTCATACCAGCTCTGATTGGAAACATTTCCATTTTCTCGCTCCTGTAACCTACATCTGATTTCATCTAAGGACTGCCTGATCACTCTGGAATGGTTCACATAAAAGCAACACTGTTCTCCTAAGGCCACACATAATCCATCAAGAGCAAGTCAAGACCTCGCCTATTTTGGAGGGCAACCTCAGCCAAAGAGGAGAGGGATTCCTCAAGGCAATGGATGGTGCCTTCAATTGATTTGAGATCTTGGTCAATCACTTGTTGAAGGGCTCGATAATTCTGGTCTTGAAGAATTAGGGCTGAAATTCTGACTCCTGTGGTGGCAACTGTGCCAACGCCCAAAAGAGTAGTCAGAATGACAGTTGCTGTGCCTAGGGCTCGCTTGGAGCGATGCCCAGGGGAGAGCCCAGCCTCAACCTCAAGGTCAGAACAATAAAACAGGTGAGGCATCAACTGGACTAAAATACAGAAGTCTTGAGTATGATTAAGAACGAGGGAATGAAGGCAGGGTGTCACTCCAGAAGTGGAGGCCCACCATGTGGATGGAATTGGGTTCAACAAGATAGGGCAAGGAAGCATTAAAAGCGACAGGATAGGTGGAATTGCAAAGGTGACTATAAGGATCAGGGACAGAAGTTCCGATAGAAACCACACAAAGCCCCATATATTTGGGTAAATAAAAGTCCACAGCGGCTCATAGGGGGAAAAACTCTGCAAGAGATGGAGTTTGAGGAAAAAGAATAAGTGGCATTAACAGCTAACCCATCATAAAAGGGAGGCCTGGAATCCAGGTAAAACCAACACTGTGTAGTAAGATTAGGGTTGGTCACATTAAGAACTGTAAAGGTAGCATCGAGTAGGCCGAAAGGTCTAAGAGGAGGGTGCAAGGAGGGAAAAAGCGTAGAGGTGAGGATAAGAGAAGGAGAGGCAGGGAGAGAAGAAGGAGTAGGACTGGGCTCAGAAGAGATGGGGTATAGAGGAGTAAAACGAATCAGACCCACATGAAGGTGGACAGTAAAAAGTACCCTGGGATCAGTACCCAAAACATAAAGTCTCAAGCCCCAGGTAAGCCCATTAATTCATTTATCTTTATTGGCCGGATTTTGACCTTGGGTGGTAAAATTTAAAATCACAGGACTGCAAGCCTGTTCACATGGACCACCAAATCCCGGAGCCTTATTTACTGTAATTAAATCAGTAGGAACCAGAGCCATCCAAGAAATGTATCCGGTGGATACACAATCCCAAGAGGCACAAAAAAAGGCAGACGGACCTCCACATTTTTGTTTATGTTCTGTAGAGCCGGCATTGCTGGAGCAAACATAGAAATAATGGCTCCTAGTCTGGCTACGAGTAAACTCAGTATTACACCATAAATTATTGTGGTGGGGCTGTAAAGGGATTGATCCCAAGCTCCATCTGCTAAGGAGCAAAGGTCAAACTGAAGTGTGGGGAACCAAGTGTTAAGGGGATGGTTGCCAGAAGTTTGATTGATGGTTTTACCAGACACAGTATTGCTGATGACCCAGGTGAGATTCTGAACCTGGTAGGGTGAGGGGTCGGCTGAACAGGAAGCCTTTGAATAGAAGGGTCCAACACTGACAATCACCAGGCCCCAAATCCACATCGTCCTCCAAAGAATCATCATGTTTTAGGTCCAGAAGGTTTCTAAAGAAAAAGAAAGTAAAATGCCTCAGGAGAAACCAGTTGCCTGGTTCAAGGAGTGTTAGTCCATAGCAAGGCCGCAAAAACGGAACCATAAAAAAATTTTAATGGCCCAAATCAATCATATCAAAAATAGTACTGGAAAAGAATAATTGCCCTCAATTGGTAGAAAGAGAGGGTGTGGCAACATGAACAAAACATTCAGGCACCCATAAGGGGGATTCAGAATCTGAAGGAAAGACACAGACTGATCCCTGGGCCCAAACAAGCACAGGATCAGGCCCTCTCCATTGTCCTGTCAGGACATCCTTCCATTTTACAAAGGTTTTTTTGTCCTTTGGGGCCCACCAATGTCTATTATCAGGACTCAACCCAGAATCACTAACAGTCAGGAAATTAAGAATATAGAGTGATAGGGAAAAGGCGGAATGGGGGTGGTTATGTCGTCTTGGTGGTTACTTGACCGAAGCTTAGTAAGACAAGTCTTGAGGGTGGATGGCAGTGTTCTACAATAGCTTGGCCCTGACGATTATAAGGTTTGCCTATTTTCAAGATAATGTCAAAGGAAGCACAAAAACATGCAAAGCCACAGCTAGTGTAAGCAGGGCCACTATAAGTCTTAATTGTTTTAGGAACCCCCATATAGGCAAAAGCCTGGAGGCAGTGGGCCTTAACATCTTTGACCTTTTCCCCAGAGCGTGCTGATGCAAACATCATGGATGAATAAGTGTCTACCACGACATGAAACATATTGTAGTTTGCCAAACGAGGGGACATGAGTAACATCCATTTGCCAAATGTGATTAGGAAGGAGACCACATGGATTAACACCTAAATGTGGAGCGGGGGAAAATTCTATACAGGAAGGACAATCCTTAAAAATTTGAGTCGCCTGTTCTTTGGTCACATTTGTGTGGCACTTAAGTGACCCCGTGTTTAAATGGAAGCGCTGGTATAAAGCTTGAGCCTTAGCCAAAGGCTCTTTGGCAAGAACAGGGAATAAGAGCTCATCAAGAGATCAGATGAGCTCGTCAGCCATTTTATTTCCTTGACTCAAAGGGCCAAGGAGAGAAGTATGAGCTCTTAAATGGGAAACATACAATGGGTGAGAACGAGACCAAAGCAGACTCTGAAGTCATAGAAGGGTCTCATGGATGGTCGAAACTGAAGCAATATAGGGAGCAGTTTCGAGAGGGCCAATTATTTTGGCAACATATTGACTATCTGTATAAATATTTAATGGATCTTTGGAAAAATTTGTAATGCCAAAACAAAGGCCTGAATCTCTGAGGCCTGGGCTGACCAAGAGTTCAATTTTACTCTTAGGACGACAGGAGGGGAAACTACAATGGCTGTGCCATTGGATGAGCCATCTGCAAAAACAGTTCTGCCCTGAGGGATGGGCTGGGGGGAAATTATTCTGGAAAAAACTACAGGATGCATTTTAAAAAACTCTATATATTTATTGGGTGGATAATGGCAATCAAAGGTGCTCTGTGTAGAGGAAAGAAAAACGGCTCAATCCATATCATTATTTTGTAGACATAAAATTTGGGATTTAGAAAGAGGGGAAATGATGTAATCTGCTTGTTTCCCAAAGGTCTGAACACTAATCTTTTGAGCTTTCAAAAGAAGGGCAATTATTGCTGACGGATAAGACTGAACAATTTTAGAAGGCAAGGCCTGTAAGTGAACCCATAAGAGTGGCACGGTTTGCCAAAAGAGTCCAGTAGGAGAACGTTTTGAACAAAACACTAAAAAGGACAAAGGTTTGGAATACTCAACATAATTTAGATGGGCGTCTTCAAGGGCTTGCTGAATTAACTGAATGCAAGTGCGTCCTTCTTGGGTAAGAGTACGAGGGGACGAGGGATCAGTATCTCCCTTTAGGATGTCAAAAAGTGGTTTTAATTGTCCTGTAGTAAGCCTCAGGCTTGGTCAAATCCAGTTAATATCGCCAAGCAATTTTTGAAAATCATTTAGGGTGCGTAAGCAGTCTACTCGTAGTGTAATTTTTTGTGGTCTTATCCCAGTCCAGAGTAGCTGATGCCCCAAATACTGATAAGGAAACATTTGGTGAATTTTATCAGGGGCAATTATCAGATTGGCTTTGGTCAAAGAATCTTGGAGGCTCGCTAAGGCTGATAAATGTAAACTCTTTTCCTCAGCAGCAAGGAGAATATCATCCATGTAATGAATAATGTACAAATCAGGATATGTTTGACGAACAGGTTCAATAGCTAAAGAAACATACATTTGGTATATAGTAGGACTATTAGCCATGCCTTGAGGCAAGACTGTCCGGATACATTGATATCTTTTATAGGGCTCAGTTAAATTTAGAGAAGGAACACTAAAAGCAAAGTGAGGAGAATCCTTCTCATGTAAGGGTATAGTGAAAAAACAATCTTAAAGATCTATAACAAACATGTGCTAATCTTTAGGAATGGCAACTGGAGAAGGGAGCCCAGGCTGTGTGGCTCCCATAATTAGCATGGTTTTATTAATTTCTCTTAAATCTTGTAAGAGTTCCAGGCACCAGATTTTTTCTTAATAACAAATATGAGCAGATTCCAAGGGGAAGTAGAGGGGACAATATGTCCAGCCTTTAGTTGTTCTTGAATCAAGACATGGGCAGCCTTTAATTTTATCTTAGGAAGGGGCCACTGCTCCACCCATACAGGGTCATCACTTTTCCAAGTAATGGCAATAGGAGGCATGGTGGGATGTGCTGGAGGCAATGGAGCAATGGCCCCCATTAAAAATGGCCCAACCCTGCTTTATCATAGTTGGGCCTGATGGTGGAGGCTTTGTCTGAGACTGGGACAGGATCGCCCTGGAGGTATTTTCCTAAGCCTTTACTGGAGCAAAATCCTTGATTTTTCATCACACTGGACTGGTTGAGTGGTAAGGACAGCCCCCATAGTATCTAAAACATCTCTGCCCCACAGGTTAACAGGGACGTCAGACAACACAAAAGGCTGAAAGATGCCTTCGTGGCCCTCTTCATCTCTCCATTTTAGGAGTCGGGAGCTTTTGAGGGGAGCATGAACTGTTCCTATCCCTTTTACATCAATACCTGAATCTTGAAGTGGCCAGGCCTTAGGCCAAAAATTAAGTGATATTACCAAGGTATCTGCCCCTGTATCTAGTAGTCCTTTAAATGTCTTGTTCTCAACGAACATGGTCATCATGGGTCTGGAGTCTAGAGTAGAAACCCAACAAGCCAAAGGTCCAGTAGAACGGAAGCCTTGGGTCCCTCTTTCCTCTTTGAGGAAAGGATTATTAGTTTTGAATTTAGGTGTTAAAATTAGTTGTGCAATTCTTGCTCCTTGGGGGTATAACAGTGACTCCCTTAGTTGCTTCAACCATAATTAATTTCTCCCTGGGTGTCTTCATCAATTACACCAGGAATGACCCTAATCCCTTTTAATAGGGCACTGCTTCTTCCAGACCTACAGTCCCCTTAGGGAGACGCCCATGGACCCCGGTGTTTATGACTTGGGGCCCCATTAGGGGGGTTAGTACTACCCTGGTGGAGGTACAGAGGTCCATTCCTGAACTTCCTTGGGTGCCTCTATAGAGGTCTTGGATAGAAAGGGGTTTTGTTGGGGTATCAGTTGTCGTGGATGACCAAGCGTATTGAGAGCCCCGTACACTTGGCTGTGGGGGGTCTGAGGTGGACCCCTCCTTTTGTTTCCCTGAGGGGGAAGGGGATTGCCCTGGCCATCAGTTTTGGAATGGCTCATTAGCCCAATGGTTTCCCTTCTTGCATCTGGGATAGAGGCTTGGGGCGTGTTTTTGAGTTTGATTAGTCCTGGGACAGTTTTTCTTGAAATGGCCCATCTGTCGACAACTAAAGCAGGTCCTAGGCCTGGTGACAGGATCACTGTGTCCCCCTCTCATGGCTCATGCTATCACTTGTCCCATAATGTGATGGCCATCAATGTCTCTGCACAATCGAATGTAGTCATTGAGGCTCTTATTTTGGTGGGGACAGATAGCCTCCTTGCAGTATTTATTAGCATTTTCAAAGGCCAGTTGCCTGACCATAGGCATGGCTTTTTCTGTGTCCCCAAACATCTTACTAGCTAATTGTAGCAGGCGGTCAACAAATTCAGAAAAGGGCTCAGAGGGACCCTGAAGTATTTTGGATAGTTGGTCTCCTGTCGCCTTATTGGGTAGGGCTTTCCAGGCTCTAGTAGCTGCGACTGCTATCTGAGCATAGACTGCAGGATCATCTGTTATTTGTGCAGTCAAATTTGAGTATTGGCCTGCTCCAGTTAGCATATCCAGATCTCTATTGGGAAATCCTGTGGCCGCATTAAGGCCTGTGGTGACTTTGCATTGTTCCTGTAACTCCCCCCTACAGAGGAGGAAATCTCCACCTGAAAGCACCGCTCGGCAGAGCTGGAGCCAGTCACTAGGGGTGCAGGACAGTGCAGCAAATGACTCAAAGAGAGTGACAGTAAAAGGAGCATGAGGTCCATACGTCAATACTGTGTCCTTGAGTTGTTTTACGTCTTTAAAGCTAAGAGGCTCATGTTTTCTAAGAACCTGTTGGACATTTTGAGGGTCTGGGGTCTCAAGGACTGGGACAAGAGCTCCTCCTTTTAAAGTACCCTTCTCACCACAGGGGGCAGAATATGTTAATGTTAATCTAGGTTGACTCTGAAAGTCAGGGTTCTGAGGAGGTGGTTGCGGTTCCAGAGACCATTTTTTAAATTTTCTCTTGAGCATCTTGATTTCAGTAACTCTTCACTATCCTCACTCTCAGGTTCCCTATTCTTAGACAAAACCTCTGCCTCTTTAAGTTGTCTTTTTAAAAGACTGATTTCTTTAGTTAATTGTTCCTCCTTGCTTTCCTCACCCTCTGACCAGGCCTCAGGGGTGGAAGCCTTTGAAGCCTCCAAGGATTTAATAGATTCTTTTTCCTGAACCTCCGTGAAAGTGGCAGAGGCCTCAGTCAATTGCTCTTTTATCTTGGTATTGTCACTGAGGAGAGCACCTTTGACAAGTCGCCAGAGAGAGAATGTGGCAATGGGGACACTATTTGTACCTTCTTTTCTAAGGGTTAGTTGTAAGTCTCGTTTAACCTGTTCCCAATCAGGGACTGTTAAAGTTCCTGTAGCAAGAAACCAAGGACTCGTCTTACGAAGAGTCTTTATAAAATCCCGGGCAGTTTTATGCTTTATACCAGTGCCCTGCTTCTGCTAAAGTGAAACCAATTCATCTGTCAGCAGACTACAAGAGCTCATTGCTCCCATTTAAATTCGCCCCTTAATTACTTACTTTACTTTGAAGTGCTGGCCAGCCTTCCTGGGCATTCCTTCAGCGACTCCCTTCTTTCTGGGTCTCAGTGGGACCTCCACTTGTAGCGCCTGCGTTACAACTGCACCTGAGTCTATCCAGCGAGGAGCTGAGGAATTAAAGACACAGAAGACACACAAACACAGACACACCGGTCTTCTGATTTATTTGTGCAGGGTGTTCATATATATACACCCAGCAGGTGACAGTAAAGAATTGCAGGGAATTTGGTAGGGGGCAACAGTTCAGGTTCCCAGGAAACATCTGAGTACACGACACGCACCTCGTTCAGAACAATTGCGGTTAGGCCTCTAAAGGTCAAGTTGTTCTCGGTCAAGTTGTTTTCATCGCAATTGCAGCTGACAAGCTGAAGCTAGTTCCTGATCGGGAACCTAGCTGAGAAACAGACATGCAGGGAGGCCAGGGCCCTACATGTAATAGACAAATTTTGCTGGGTAAAGTGTTCTGGGTTGGCAGCTATGGTCATTTAGAACTGGGACTACTTTGGTCCAGGCTCTGGTTTTCATAATGTGTGCTGAAAAATCAGCTGTAATTCTGATGGGTTTTCCTTTATCTGTGATTTGTTTTTCTCTTAGAGTTTTCAGAATTCTCTCTTTGTTTCGTACATTTAGCGTTTTTACTATGATAAGCCATAGCGGGTTTCTTTTCTCATCCTATTTGGTGTTCTACCTGCTTCTTGTACTTGTTGAATGTCTTCCCTTAATTTTGGGAAGTTTTCTTCTATAATCCCATTGAAGATCTGGTCAATACCATTTTCCTGGGATTCTTCTTCCTCTATGCCTGTGATGTTTAAATTTGGTCTTTCCATGGTGGTCCACATTTCTTGCATATTTAATTCCCATTTTTTTCTTAATTTCATATTCTTTGCTTGAGAATTCCAATTCTTCAGCTTTCTCATCCAGTCTTGATATTCTGCTGTCCACTTAATTCGTGCTACTGGTGAGGTTTTCTCCTGTCATTTCAAATTGGCTTACAGAGTTTTTCACTTCTTTCTTCATTTCAGCCTGAGTTTTCTCTAATACTTCTCTTTTGTGAATTCAAAGTTTATCCCTAGCCTCTTTTAGTTTTTGAGTTGTTTGTGTGTTCTTTAAATTCATTGAATTCTTTGATTATGTTTATGATTATTCTTTTCAATTTTGTATCTTGGGTTACCATTAACGGGTTCTCATTGTAGAACTCTTCTATAGGACTGGTGGTATTTGGTGGTGTTTGGTATATTATTTTGGTTTTTCACATTATTATTTTTTAGTTGTGACTGGCATGTAGAGTTCTTTGATTGTTTATTATCCAGGCATGAATTATCAAGCCTTCTTTTGTTGAAGTTTGATTCTGTTTGTATTATTGATGGACCTGATTGCTTTCTGATTGGATATGAAAAGCTGATTGGTCTATGTTTCAGGTTCTCTGTTTTGACTTCATATTGGAGGGACCAGATGGCTCCAGTCAGGCTACTCAGGAGCTCTCCAGGAGGATGAAGGGACTCTAGCAATACTTCAGAAGCCTCAGATGAAGAGATAATGGGATATGGATGTGCTGGTCTCTACTAGTCAATAGGGACATCTGGTTCTGGACCAGTGGGAGGGACTCCAGATGGTCCCAAGCAGGGGAAATGGGTACTGTGCAATAAGCTCACCCTGGAGACCAATTCAGGCTCTCTTAGGCAGTCTCAAAAGATCTAGGTCTGTATTAGCCAGCAGGAAAGCCTGGTCCTGGGGAAGAGTGACTGCAGAAGGCTCCAAACAGGGGGATTGGTGGCACATTTTAGCAAGTCTACGTCGGAGGCTGAGTCAGTGTTCTCCAGCAGTCTCGAAGGGTCTCTGGACTTCAAATCATTAATGTTTGGAAGCATTCCTTTTTTCTTCACTACATTCAAGTTTTTGAAATGTATGGTTTCTTTTATAAATAATCACAAACACTTTATTAGCAAGTGATGAACGAGACCAGTTTCTAAGTCTACCCCATCTAGTTGCCAACCTAAAAGGCAGGCTTGTATACAAGTCTGCTTTCCAGTGTGGAGAGGTGGCTGCATCACCCTAAGCAAGTGGGCCCCTCCAAGCCTAATGTCTCTCTCACAGGCTAGGAAGTTTCAGACACAAGGTCTTCTTGGCAGAAGTAGTCCTCAACAGCAATTTCCTCTTCATGATTCCTTAAAATAAAATGATTTTAGGCAGATCCTGGTGGTACGGGTCTAGAATCCTAGTTATAAAGCAAGATGAAGCAAGGGGATCCAAACTTCTAGGCGCTGATGGTGCTTGCCTTTGGTTCCTGCCCTCTAGAGGCAGAAGCAGGTAGATCTTTGGGAGATCAAGGCCACCGTGGTTCACATCATGACTTCCCCGGGGGGCTGTGACTAGGGCGACCCTGTCAAAACAAACAAACAAAAACAATAACAAAATTCCAGACCTGGCAGGCTGGAATTAAGATCAAACTAGGCAACTTGGTGAAACCCTGTCTCAAAATAAAAAGTAAAGAAGAAGACTGTGGGTGTAACTCAGCAGCAGAGCACTACTTGCATAGCGTGTGAAAGGCTTTCGGTTGAAGTTGTAATCCTAGAAAAATAAAATCAGCCATTAGAAGTAGATATAAATTCCACTTAACATTTCTCCAATTCATTGATTTTCAGTTCTCAGTATAAACCACCTACCCCAAACAACAGAACAAAACTCCAAAAGGCCGCAGAGTCATTTGAAAACAATATCCAATGGGAAGAAAAGAAACATTTGGTTGACAATCTGATTGCACTGAATTCCTTTTAGAAGGCTAGCAAACTAATTTCCTCTATTCCCCTCCTTTGCAGAGACTGAACCTTAAACTGGCATGAGAAGGAATTTACTTTAATTAATTACACTATGAGGTCTGGAGAGGATGGATGAGTCACAAATATTGTACAGTTTCTCAATTGGTTTGAAACCTGAGTATCTCATTAAATATGTAACCACTGGAACTTCAAGCATTGATAAAAACTCTCACTAGGATTAAATGACTTCTGCTGAAAACAATTCTTAAAATACTAAGGGTGGCACATGCACTTAACTAAGAAGGGAGGCTGCAGTTCTCAGCTTGAGGAGTCTTTGTATTTTAGCTTCCTTTTTTAGCAATAATTATGAAGTCATGTCTAGAAAATGTAGGCACGCACTTTCCAAGTTTACACTGAAACCTGGATACAGTGAGTGCTCGCATGCTCTGCTGCAGATGACTGTCACACTTCCAGCTTACAGAGCACTGTCCTAGATGTCACTAACATTTTATTGGTAACAACATCCTCACGTGCAGGCACAGTCCCTTTAATGAGACTTGAAGATGTTGTCATTAGTCACATTTTACAGAGGAGGCTGAGGCACAGGGAAGTCAGCTGGTTTCCATCTAGTCAGGAGCAAGGGCCAAGCCAAGGCTTACCTTCGTCACACTGCATTCTTGAGAATTCTATGAGTTCCTTCAGTCTAAGGCACTGGCTAGATATGCTTGATATGAATGAAACACAGGACACTGCTAACACCACCACAGCAAACCCTGTAGTGAGCTGCCAGGAATAACTTTAGAAGAAACTACTGAGTGGGAAAGTCTGAAGCACCTACAAGCAAATGTGAGTAATGAGGTGACTGCTCTCCAGACGGGGATAACTATGACAAAGTCATCAATGTGCAATTTATTTATTAAACTGAAGACTAATGTCCTTTAGTCTACAAACCAATTGCTCTTAAAAACGAGCCATTGTTCTCTTCTATAAACACCTGACACTAGATTTTCCAATTTTGTGGAAACTTCCACTGAATATAATTTTATGTATGTTAACTGATGGTGGGAAAAAAATATTTGATAATTCGCTCCTGGTCCTGGTCTCAGCGTGTGGTCACTTGCCCCCTTATTTCTGGGTGTGTGTGAGGCCTGCCCATTTCAAATATTCCAGCAGTGACTGGCTCCCTTCTGCTAGCCCTTGTCTCCTGGAAGTTTGACCACCCACAGTGCCACAGGATGGCAACTAAGACGCCAGCACATGATTTTTGTGAGACATTTAAGATACAAGCCATGAAACTTGTATTTATCCATGTGCTCATACGTGTGTGTGTAAGCAGCTATTGAGGTCAGATCATCCTTGATCGCTCTCCCCATTTTGGGTAGGCTAGCTAGCAGAGCAGTGCACTCCAAGGACCCTCCTGTCTCTGTCCCCATGGGGCTGGGTTACTGATGTGCACAGGCACGTACATGGTTCTGGGGACCTGAACTCAGGTCCTCATGCTCTGGCAGGCACTGTACTGACTGAGCATCTCCCCAGCCTCTCATCCTTTATTTTTAAGTGTTACTAATGACAGATATCTATATATAAGAAGAGTAAGTATACATGGCAAGTATTTTCATATAAAAGGATTTAAACAATCATTCTGAAGCTGAAAGTAGATTTGGTTGTGTGTTTGTGTCTGCACATGTAGATGTGGATCCAACAATCAAGTCCATACTTCTGACATGAGCTCTTGGTAAGTTTTAATGTGCTCAGGTTCTTTTTTTCAAAAATTCTATATCAAAGCATTATCTACACACTTAATTATGTCAATGCATTTTCTAGAGAGGTTACTTATTAAATAACTGAATCTATGAACGTCTGAACAATAAATGACCAATTTAACTATACCTAGAAAAATCAACTTATTTAGGATTCTACTAGCAAATTATTCATTACAGATGATGTGTAGAAGAATATAAAATTTACATTTAAGCATGTCTTACTGGTTTGAAGGTGATCTTTTAAAGATGTAATATTCACATAAAAGACAAATGACTGCAATGGTTTTATTTTAAAATCACATAAACTTTTCATTTAACGAATTACATTTTTTTCTTATAAAAATAAGATATGTATGTCTGGGTGCCTTGCTCTACTTTTCTGGAGCCAGTAAATGCACATTCTTTTCTCAGCTGAGAGATTTTATCAGTATGTTTAAAAACAGCAGGGTGCATAATTAGGTATGCCTGCCATCTGCAGAGCCCTCCAGGTGCTAGAGGCATTTGCTTTATTTAATATTACCATAACATTAATTTTACTCCATTAATTTATGTCATTTGTCCATTATTTCGAATTCAGATTGCCAAAACTAAAACACTGGACATCATGTACCAATTCACTTTAGTGAAAGCATTCTATTAGAAACCAAATCTTTGTTGAAAATTTTATTTTTATTTTATTTTATGAGTATGCATGTATTGCCTACCTGTACATAAGTGCATTTGTGTTGTGCAATGCCCACAGAGGCCAGAAAAAGGCATCAGATCCTCTGAAACTAGAGTTATGGATGGTTGTTTCTACCATGTCAGTGCTGGGAACCAATCCCAGGTCCTCTGAAAGAGCAGCTAATGTTCTTAACTGCTGAGCCATCTCTCCAGCACCTAGAAACCAAATCTTAAACCACCTCTGTGGCTAGAAAGTGGCTGGCTAGGCTAGCTTGCACATCTGAAGGAAAGATGTCCTTTAAGCAAAGTGTTCTTTGCTTATGGAATGGTTTTTCAAAGGGTTAGCACACGCAGGCACAGCCCAGCACACGCTATATCCTGTCAGGAGAAAAGTTCTTCCAGTTCCTTCAGTACAAGGAAGTCTTCACAGAATTACGGATGTCAAGTTTACACTGACCATTTTCCCTTTCTAATGACAGCATTCTTCAAGCTAGGACACTTGGTACCTTGGAAAAATTTTGGCTTATCGTTATTTTGTGTTGTGGAAAACTATACTGACTTCCCAGGCAAAGAAGTGAAATACAACTTGTCTTAAGGTGATTTAAGGGGCTGGTGACAGCCTCTTACATACATATATTTACATATATGCAAGCAAAATACTCATGCACATAAAATAAAAATATTAAAAGGTGGTTTAAGCTGAATGGCTAATCTATTTTAAAGGAAAGTAATTAGCAATCAAAAGTACAACATGGGACATATTATGAAGACTATAAAACAAATCACTGGAATTTTGGGAAGTTTCCTGTTGACTTATATCCAGGAAAAAGACAACACTGTGTATACACATGCGTGCATACACACACACACACACACACACACACACACACACACTCAAATGAAAACTATGAAGTATTTAATTGCAATATTAGGTGTGTATTGTTAGGAAAATGAAAATATAAATTACTCAAATCTCTCTTTTTTTTTTTTTTGCTTTTTGAGACAGGGTCTCCTTGTAGCCCCAGCTGATCTGGAACTTGCTTTGTAGACAGGCTGGCCTCAAGTTCACAGAGATCCACCTGCTTCTTGTCTCCTCAGTCTTGGGATTGAAGGCATGTATCACCAAGGCCCAGCTGTTCAAACCATTTCTTGATTATTTTCTTCATGGTATTACTACTTTACATAGTTTTTTATCATTTAATTTTTCAAATGAAAGTAAAGTTTGACTGAGTGGAATAAAGCACTACTAAGTTAAGGACGTTTAGGGGAGTGGTGGTTAGAATGTTGGGCATTTCCAGCTAGACCTAAGATACAGAAATGCTAAGTTCTAGAAAATGTGAAGGAAATGCACATCTTCCAAAGATTTCTGAACATGTCTCTAGTAAGAAGAAAGTGTGGCAAAACATTCACAAACGACATGGTCTTCTTTAAAAAGAATCCGATTTAAAACAAGTTGGCACTTGCTCCCAAAAGGTGCCTGGGGCAGTCTTTGGAGGCCACACTTTAAAGGTGTAAATATTTTCAGTGAGATAATTCTCAAAATATTACAATGCCTTTGCCTCTTTGACAGAGTTTCTTTCAGGGCCTACTGTTTGATTTTCAGAATTTGACTGACAGTTTAATACCCAAATACTTTTTCCCTCTCGTTTATAGTGACATGGATCATCTTGGATACTTCTCTCTGGAGGAATGTACAGAGGGGAAGAAGCGTCTGCTTTTCCTAGCCTCACACTTTTTTGTGTGTATGTAGGGATTTTATTGAATTTTTGTGTATTGCATACTGAACATCTTAATCATCTGTACATCCTTTCCTCATTGGCACCCTTCCACAGACCTCCCCCCATTGGATTTTATGCATTCTCTCATTTGTGTTAAGGCCTATCACGTTAGTGTCTCTAGACGTCCCTCAGTACAAGTTTATATACTGAGGTTTACTCACCTTATTTAGAATCACTCCCCTTTAGAAGATCAGCTCTTCCTCAGAAGAAATGAGCTGCCAATAGTTCTTTGGCTAAAACTGGAGTCTGCTCACCACTTTCACAGTTCTATGCTGGGTTTTTGTCTACTTGAGTTTGCATGGGTCTTGTGCATGCTGACATCATTGCTGTAGGTTCACATGAGCAAGATCCCAGGAGCCTGTAGGACTCTATTTCCATATGTTCATGTACCTCCTCCCTGGCTCTTACAATACTTCCAGCCCCTCTTCTGCAGTGGTCTCTGAGTCCTTGCAGGGTGGTTTAGTATAGGAGTCCTGTCCAACGACCTGCACTCTGCGGACTTTTATTCTCCACACATTGGTCATTTGTATCTTTTTGTGTTCATTGCTCCCAGTTGCATGAGGGAGCTTCACTGATGAGAGTTGGGAAATGCATGCGTGTTCTCTCTACCCCTTGTTCCACTATGTTCCATGAGGCTTAGGTGTACAAGCTCCATTGCAGACGTGTTACTTCGGGTGACTGGGATACTTGTCTGTAAATATAAGTCTCCATATTTTGCACATAGTAAGAAATTACATTTGTCCAGGATATGACAGCCTTGGCATTGTCTCTAAGATTTAGTACCTCTCCAACCAGGTGTATTTGGCTAGGTTTACAATACCACACATGAATTTCCTCCTACTGAGTGAGCTTTAAGTCCAAGTAGGTAGCAGTTGATTGTCCACAAGATAAAAATGTCACTACTACCCAAATATAGTTTGCTGTGCTGGTCACTGCTACTGTTACTAGGCCTTAAAGTTTGGGTTAAACTATCGATGAATGTTTTCCCTTAGCAGCTTGCATAGTGCTCTCCAAAACTATGAAAGCTAGCCTTCAAGGGAAATGGTTTCCAGGACAGTTCCAGCTCTGTTGTTCCTCTGAAGCATGTCCTGTCTTCAGCAGTAAGGTATTGTCTTCAAGTTCTGGAGATAATCCAGGGCTGTGACAATATCCTATGTAATTTTGGAGGTCTCTTGAACTACCATGCCTAATAGCTCAAAGGGAGGTTTCTCCTGTCTGGCATTGTTTCTTATTATGGAGCCTTCAGCTATACACATGGATTCATGTGGAAACAGTCTATATGTAAGTAATTTTTAAGTAGGTTTTTTGACTAATATAATTTCCTCTTTTTTTTTTTACACTAGATAGGCATTATTTATCTCTCTCCTCTCTCTGTGTAACCCTCCCTCCCAACTCCCCAGGTTAAGTACCTCTCCATTCTCCCCATTTCTCCCTTGATAAACCTGGCTTCACACTCTTATATAGAGAATTTCTTGGCACCAACAGTTTGTATTCCCTCTGTTGAGGCAAAGGAGACCAACTCAGCATTACAAATAGCTCCCTTTAAAAGGGCAAAGTTAAACATTAATTCCTAGTAGACTAAGTTCAGGAACATCTTTGTATAAGCCACATGCATTCCAAATCTGTCATGAAAGTGAAAGAGCTCACAAGGGCTGCTGAGAGCAGGTGATGAGAGCTTTGACTTTCTCTCCTTGAGATCCCAAAGCCTATGCCTTCCACCTATCTGCAGACTGCCTGTCTACTCCCCCTTTCCCTCTGAGATCTGAAGAGGGGCATTGACATTCAGACAACAAACTACCTGACCAAATCTAAAGGGCTTGGTGCTGTGGATCTCAGTTAGGACATAGCACTTTCCTTCTTCATGTCTGTCAACATCTGCTTCTCAGGAACCTGAAGGTGAAAAAAGAATGCTCTTCTTTTTGTCTTTTCTACATGATTCAGCATGATGACTGAATTCAACTATCCGGCTGCTTGGTGCTCCTCTTGCTGCAGAAGGGTCAATGTGGAAGTCAAAACTTTAGTACTGCTGTAATTACCCCCAGCAGTGATGAGGAACAGCATCAGAATCTGTGGTGGTCTCCAGCTTAACAGAGCGATCACACGGAACTTTTTGTTGCTGTTGCTGAAGAGTTATTTGTTGATCTATTTCTCCTGTGCATGTATGTGTGCCTGCAACTATACGCCTCACGTGCATGCAGGCCCATGGTCAGAAGGCATAGGATCCCCTGCAATTGGAGTTACAGGTGACAGAGGCTGCTGAGACACAACCCAGATCCTCTGGAAGAGCAGTAAGCATTGTTAACTGCTGAGCCGTCTCTCCAGTCCCTATGCTGAACTGATGGGCAATCCATTATCTTGGGCATTGTACAGTGCATTAGCACTATAACAGTAATTACTTTTTTTTTCTAAGAACTTTATTCATCTCATAAAATTTGTATTTGCAGAAGAGAATAACACAGGAAGCTTCCACCTCTGCTTCTCCCCAGACTTCCTCCTTCTTCCTTTCTTTTTCTGCTCATTCATTTTGTTAGTGGCAAGTCACAGTCTCTTCTGTCACCCAAATACAATGCTGGTTCAAGCTATAAAAATACAATATTAACTCTCCAGAGATTCTCTAACAAAATACTACACACTGGTGACTTAAATCAACAAAAGTTTATGTCCCGACAAGTCTGGATGCTAGGACCCTGAAGTAAAGGAAGCCTTACAAAGGCCCTCATGGAGATCCCTGCCTCTCCAGCTGCTGATCCCAGGTGTTTCTTTGCCTCCACTGTCACATGGCCTCCTCCATGTCTATGTGTCTCCACAGCCTTATAAAGGATCCAGTGCCAAGACAGGATCCACTCTAACTCAGGATGGCCTTATCTAACTACTTTCCAAAGATTACAATTTAAGATTCCGGGTGGGTAAGGATTTGGGGCAGTGAGAGATACTGCTAAGTGAAGACAAATACCTGTTCTTTAGAAGGGGGTCATTCCATGTATTTTCTCAAACATCAATTTAACTGCTTGATTTTCCATCACACAGTGCTGATACTAATATTCCCTATTAAAACCTTTATAAGTTGACATTTTCAAATGTAGTTAAGTAGAAATCTTCTGTAGGCTGCCCCAACTGCTATAAACTCATATGTGTTAACACTCTGCTGTCTGGAAACAACTGCTTCCTTGTAGTCATCCACTACCTTGGGTAGGCTCTTAAAACTTCTGTCCCCTCTTCAAAGATCCCTGAGCCTTGGGATGGGGGAGTGTGACACAGATGTCCCATTTAGGGTTGAGTACTTTTATAGTCTCTTATTCTTTGCATGCTGACCAGTTGTGGTTTCTGTGATTAATGCCTTTAACTTCCAAGAAGAAGTTTCTTTGATGAGGGCTGAGAGATGCACTAATCTATGGGTGCAGCAGTGAGTCATTCAGAGCCATTTTAATACTGTGCCCACTTAGTAATCAGAGCCATTTTAATACTGTGCCCATTTAGTAACTATTAGTAACTATTAGTAACAGGCTCCGTCCTAGGGCCCATGACCCATCAAGTCACAGGCTCATGGTCCCATAACAGTAGATGGTTACTCCTCTAACACCTGTGTCACTATTGCACTAACGGGTACATCTTACCAGGCTGGTCATTTTGCAACTAAGCTCAAAGGACTGTTATATAAGAAATTTCTTTCTTATGTTTAAAAATTTAAATAGAAGCATCTCAATGAAATGGACTTAGAAATGCCCACTCTTATTAGCAAATCTGAGGCAGAATTATCAGGGCAAAGATTTCTTGTTTGATGCTCAAATGATTTGTGCATTTCATGTGCATTAAAATAACTTTCATTATTTTTCCATCTGATATATTTAACTGTTTACAAACCTCAGAATAATTTACAGTAGTACTGCATTAGTAGCACCTCAGAAAAATATACCTAACCAGGACATTTCTTTTATAATGTCATCTTCATCAGCTCATGAGGAATCTATGAATCTTTGGCAGTAAAAAATACTGTGGAGGCAAAAACGCTGATGTTTCCACAACAATGCTGTTCAAAGTTCTTCTAATTGTACTTACAATTGGATATGATAATTTAAAACAGTAAATCTTTAATAATAAAGCTTTTCTCCAATGAAAGAACAAAAAGGTTCCTGAATTTTTTTTATTTGGGTATCACTGAAACTTCTTTATTCACTTCAATTCTGCATTTACACAAAATGCTATAATATGCGTATACTACTTGTTACAAATATAGATAATATCTAAAATGACTTTATATATTCTAATGTAGGAGTTTCACGCTCTAAAATGGGACTGAACACATGATAATCCCTCACCAGTTGTCTCAATAAACAGCTCCATCTGTTTCCCTTCGTCTTAAACTATTGTATTATAAGATGCTAATACAAGGGAAGGAAATGAAGTTATGCTGCCCCCTTAATTTTCTGTCAGCTTACTAACAGCATACAACCGAAATAATTACTAACACATTTCTTTTTTCTTCTGTCATTAAGAGTAATACTAATTGAAAAACAATGGTACAGCACATTAACATATTTTCAATGTTGTATCAGTTGGTACAATAGGCAGTCTAAGATTCTGAGAGCTTTCTATGTCTTCCGTGTAGCATGGATGTTTTGTAGAAGAACCACAGCCAAAATGGAGTAAATAATCATCAGTTTACTTGTAACAACGTGGAAATATAACAGGTCAAAAAAATGAAAAGAACACCAAAATGTGCATTAAATATGATTTTTGTATAAAGCTTAGAAACACTGCTATGCAAGTTCAGCAGGAAAATGTATATCAGAGGTGGAAGAATGCAACTTCTTATATGCTCACAATTTAAAAATACTAAGAGTATTTACGATTTCCATGAACTTTTTTTTTAAGTAAGGGATATGGAGAGGAAATAGACTGCCAGATTGAGGAACTCTTATGACACTTACCAAAATTATCTCCTTTATTTTATAGGTTTATTTTTTAATCTTAATTTTCTTAAGTCACCTAGTTACTAGCATATAATAATTTTGTCCATGTGATTATAAAACATTTGACATTCTCAAAATAAAAAAAATGAGATTTACATATGCAAATATTCTTTCTCTTTGAGTTTAGATTCATAAAATATGTAGGGAAAGGCAAAGTTGATGATGCGAAGTTGTCAGTAAGAAAATCATTTAAATGTTACTCCCTCTCCCCGAGTAGTTTCCTTCAATGAACACAACACAGGAAGTCACCCACAAGACCAGTTTCAGTCTCCTTACAGTAGGTGGTGAGCAAGGGTTGGGTTGGTCCAATTCAGGAGAGAACCATCAGAGTGACTGCGCCTTTTGTCCGCTTAAGGATGGCAACTGCTTCTTCATGGGTTACCCCTTCCAGACTCTGCCCATTAACAGCAATGATCTGATCGCCCCTCTTCAGACGCCCGTCTTCTGCGGCTGCACCCTATAAGTAAGGTAGATTTATTTATTTCTCATAGAACACAACTTCATACTACACACAGAAAGAGTACTCAACAAGAATGCAAATTGCTCTGTGTGTATACACATCCCTCTCAGCACACCATGCCATTAGGCAATGATGATCACACACAAAAGAGGCCTTTCTCCAAAATGGTTATAACACTGAGATTCCAATTTGGGAGAGGATTTAGCAGTCAATAGATTAGTTAGATTTTTTTTTTCCTTTCTGTTTAGTATAGCAGTTGGTGGAATCTAAAATTAATAAAGAACATTTGGGAATTTGCCTAGTAGGAATGATTTTATAGACTCTAGAATTTTCTATGCTCTAAAGACCAACAGAAAAAGAGACAAAAGATAGAGAAGAAACCAAAGCAGCTTCATCAGACAAAGGTACGAAGCCTACAGAACCCAGAGGCTGGCAGAAACACAAAGCTACATGAAGGCTGATGAGAGTAGGCAAGGCTCAAGTGACGACTTAAAAGCCGTTCCTGGACTTGGGGTAGCTCTGTCCAGCAAGGACAAGGCCCTTAATTCATCCTCAGCACCCTTCCTCCACAAAGCCCCACAACCATTGCCAATTGTAATTCTTTCTTTAGCTTTGAAAAGAAAGACTGCTCAAGCTGTCTTGGTTCTTACTTCTCAAGGGTAGAAAGATTCTTCCTGTTTCCATAGGCCTGAAATAATTATGATTAAACACAGACATTGCTATTTTAAAAAGAACTCCATCTTCAGGCATGCATATAGAAGATAATTATGCAATTAAATATGAGATTAAAAATATGGAAAGTTAATGAGGAACATATAATGATGAAATTCTTAAAATATGCTCTAACTAGCATGCCTTAAATAAATTGTTCTTAGGCGGATGCAAAGGACTGCATGACGCTTCTATTTATTGGCAAATGCTGTTTGTATTTTTGGACATACCAATAACTTTTCAAAAAATCTCATAAATTAAGTCTAAATCTAGTTTGCTGTAAGTTCAGTACTTTAAATGGGCTGAGAATAATATTCTTTTTCTAAAATAATAGAATTAAACTTCCATAAAATAAAGGACCAAAGCACTTAAAGAAACTGAACCAAACCTTTAAAGAGGAATGACAAACATTTTGCCCCTTTATACTATAAAAACTAAGATTCTTGGTTTTCTCCTGAAAGAGATACCTTTTGTAGTACTTGAAAAAATGTCTTAACAAAAGAATGTCAATCATTGTATATACTTACATTATTTTAATAATTTCATCAATAATATAGTATATTCTTATTTTATTTGTTGTTTATTTACTTATTTTTATCTTTTTGAGACAGCCCCAGGTAGCCTGGAACTCCCTGTATAGACCAGGCTGGCTTCAGTTACACAGGGATCCACCTGTTTCTGCTTCCAGAGCACTGGGATTAAAACTGTGAGCCACCACACCTGGCAATATTCTTATTTTAAGAATTCTTAAGGAAGAACAGATATAGCTTAGTATATAGTTACAACTATATATACAAATATTTCTTTTTAAAAATTGTTAAATTCCTTGCTTTCACATTGTTATTTATTATATATTATTATCTATGGCAACTGAATAGTCCTCACACTTTGAAAATAATTTTTTATTCTTTTCAATGAAATGAAACAAACACCGTATTAGTTAACTTGATAGGTATTATATGTACTTTTCTGTACCTATCTTGTATTTAATCAATATAAAAAAACACAAAGAAAAAAGTCAATCCTCAATATTATACACATTTTAAAAGTCCATTTTCAAAAGGTAATCATATATAACTTGTTTTCAAATGAAAAACACTGACTTACTAACAAAAATTTATTAATAATTTTATGAATATTGTTGAGAGAGTTTCTGTGGAGTTTCAATTTGAGTTTATCTTCCCTTAAACATGCAGAACTAAACCTCAAATTGGACAAAAATATCTAATGATGTACTCCTGCAGGGAGTTCAGAAAGAAAATGATTCATTGTTAACCATTTGGCATTACCTCAAGCAATAAACTAATCAGCCAGATGCTGACCTCTGTTCATGAGTGTTTAATAGGCAAGGGAATGGTTAGAATTTTCAAGCTTACCTTCGCGAACACTGTTTTCACATAAATGGGTAAGTCTCCGTGAGGGCTGCCATATCCTCCCACTATACTGAAGCCTAAGCCATCTGGTCCTCGGTCGAGGGTTACAGACTTACACTGCGGAGGTCTACAGAAAAGAGAAGGGAAAAAAAGGGGGTTTCGAGTAAAGACACGCGCGCGCACACACACATACACACACACACACCTCGAATCTGTAGCATGTGATTCTAAACTAGAGCCAGCCGGCTTCTCTATGCTACTGATATGGAATATGTTATGGGCATTTGGGGATGTTTCAATTTTGAGTGCATGCTGTGCACAGTATCAGAAATTTACATAACCTAATGCAATCCTACTTAGCACCCTAATTTTATTAGTCATTTACAGTTGCCTGAAACGAACATATGTACTGCAAGTTCTTGTGGCACAGAAATATGCATTCTTTTTCTAGTTTATTGAAGAGGACTAAAGTTAGGGACTACAATGAAGTAAGTCATAAATGGCAGGACTCTCAACCTCAGAGAGAAGAATTAATTAGAAGTAAAGCAATGGCAACATCAAGTTGTTTGAACATTCAGACGTGTTCCCCTTTACTCCTCCTGCTTTCTCACACTTTACAGTTAGTGTTGTTTTCCAATACAATGAAGTCCCTCAATGAAAAGGATGACAACAAGTAGGTGATGCTGGATGATTTTAGATGGTAAATTTGACATTTTTTTCATGTTATACAAGATAGTGAAACAAAGAGCAAAATGTTATCTGGGAGTCAGAGCTGGAAACAAGGCAAGGGTAGCAGGATACAGAGTAGTCTGTCTGTAATTTACCCACTGCTGACTGTCAGCTAAAAGCATGTGACTGTTGTATTTCCTATTTCCTCTTCCATTATTTTAACTCTATGAGAGTACTAGATTTTGAGACAGAGACTACATTGTTGGGATGATCTGATTCAAAAGTAACAAATAGTAGGCCACCTATAACATATGAGCTCACCCTAAATCATCCTGAAATATACTGCTTGATGTCAGTCCAGTGAAAGAAAGAGCAGGATTGGCAGGCTCCTGCTGATGACCCGTGACCACACTCACATCTCCTCCAGCAACCACCTGTGTGAGAAAGAATCAGGAGAAAGCACATGCCCATGTCACTGAAGAGGCCCCAATGAATTTTCTTCGAGGAGAGAACTTACATTAAAATATGTATTACATGCCAGCCAAGGTGGCACCTCTCCCGGCACTAAGGGGGCAGAGGCAGGTGGATCTCTGTGAGTTCAAGGCCAACCTGGTCTACTTAGTGAGTTCCAAATCAGGTGGGGCTATAGGGAGACCCTGTCTCAAAAAGACCAAAATAAATGTATTTTTTTACCTGTTTATTCACAGAAATGATTAAAATACAACCAAAAGAAAGGAATTTCACAATTACTAGATAGCTTTTAACTAACGTCCAGACAGTAAAACTATTCTAATTCAATTCTATAATGTTCTTTGATGCTTTTAAATCATAGTCTCATATGCAATTATTTTTTAAGATCTTTAGAGGATAGGCCACTAACTCAGAACTTTAAAATCTAACAACCATTTACTGCTAAGGCCCTGTACTTTTCCCTTTATATATAAAATGTGAACTAATAAAGGCATCAGGATAAAATGGTATAGAGCATGTTCAATAATGCTTTCTTGGAGCTCTCAATTGAATAATTTCTGTTCAAGGAATATATTAAATAAAATAAGAGCGGAGGATTTAATGATTTTTACATCAAAGCTCCTGCAGTCTCAAGCACCCATATTCCGAACACTGCCTGGGAATAAGAACCTCACCTGCATTTCAATGGTGCCAGAGGCATTTTTCAGTAAGTTAACTGCCTGGGTGTGAGTCATCCCCTCTGTGGATGTGCCGCAGATGGTGACAATCCTATCCCCAACCTGCAAGAAAAAGAAAAGCCACCTGCTAAAGCAACCCCTTGGGGTTGACCATGGCAGTCTTTCCTTCCTTCCCAGTCATATGACACACAGTACCACAAGCCACTGAAATATAACCAGGGAAATTACTAATCCACGTCTAAACAGCAACCACAAAAAGAAGTAGTACATACTAATTCCTATAGCTTTGGAGAGGGAGACCCATGGGAATTCCTTGATTTCACTTCTTCTGGGCAAGGTATCATTTCTTATTGAAATAATAAAATACTAGTATCATTTGGAAGTCAGAATTTCCCTGGACATTATTGCCATAGATAGTAAGATGAGGCTGTAAGTTAGAGGTTGGCAAATTAAGGATAGTGGGGCAAATCTGGCACACTGCCTACTTGGATTAATAAAATTTGATTGGAAAACAGCCCTGCTTATTTGTCTGTTTCACAGGGTAAAGTTGTGCAGTTGCAAGAGAGTCCTATGTTCCAGTCTAAAATGCTCAGCGTACTCCCTATAGGAAGGTTAATCGACCCTTATGGCACTATGAGTATAAGTTTCTAAGTTTCCATCATAAATTCAGAAGTCGCTGAACCATTCTTGAACTCTAGACTATCTCTTTTAAGAATGGTTATATTGGACACCTTGTTTATAGCACCGGGCACACGAGATCTTACTGCAGAGAATCTGAGCTACAGGAACAGGCACTGAGCTCAGTGTCGGCAGTACTCGAAGTGCCATCACAGTACTCTGCATGTGAACTGTCCCCCAATCTTCTTGCACTTAAAAGTGTCTAAAATTCTAAAATAGTGGTCACATTGCAAATAGTGTTATTTGTAATAAAATGAAAGTAGATATTTTTCAATTTAATAAGGTTAAATCAGCATTAAACCAATGAAGCATATAATTGGAAAGTTCCCCTCCATATTATGTTCTGAAGTCACTTTGGTTTCCTTACATGTGTTCCATAGAATTTCAGACATGTATCAAAAATGAGGCCTAACTATGCTTAAGATGTATTAGAAATGCATAACATTTAGCAAAAAATGTATAAAAACATACTGAGATAACTCTCCTTTTTCCTACATAATTCTTTACAAATTCTCATTTGATAGCATTTTGTTTTCATATTCTTTATCTTTTATTTAAAGAAAGCCCACACAGGTTCATTAGCTGACTTAAAAGCAAACATAAACATCGTGAACTGCCTGGCATGAGGCTACATTGGAAGGTTATAAAGAAAACATTTGTTAGATCTGTTAGGGATACTACGCTTATCAGTAGAACTTACTCTGAGTTTCTGGGTTTGAGCTGCAACACCATTTGGGTGCATCATTGCAATAAATATAGGAACATCACCAAGTGGGCTGCCCACACCTCCAGCAATACTGATGCCCAAAGAGTCAGCAGGACCCTGCCATGGAACAGATACATTTTGGTCCAAGTGATATTATCAGGGTAGAAGAAATCATTCATGAAAACTGCTTTACTTTATTTTAGGAAAATGAGCAACTGTTTTGGAAGTAAGGCAATCAACACATACTAAATAGAAATCATGTCACAAGGCTGATAAAAGTCATGTAAATTCAGGAAGTAAGAAGACCACAGCGTGTGGAATGAGAGGGGCCTGTGTTCAAAGTAAGGAACCTATGCTTCCAATGCCAGGCTGGTGCAAACACACTTCATTAAGACAATCAGTGGGTCTCACAGAGTGCTTCAGTGCACACAAGCTCATGACTCAAAATGCTGAGGAGACTGGGCAGCAGGCAGCAACGAAAGGCTCAACAAGTCACAATGCTTTTATTTTTTCTTGTGCATGGTAGTCAGGGTAGAGGTCAAAAGGAAAGGCCTGAAAGGTGAGAAACAGGAAACTGTTTTCTGTGGGGCCAACAAGGTTGACACCATTTCTGGTGGTTTAGAAAATAAATATAGTAACTTTTCAAATGAGGCATCATGCCTAAGAAAGTTGGAAAATACTGAAATCCATTATTTCTAGTGCTTATAATATGCATACCAATTAAGATGGGCACTATAAAACATTCAACGGGAAAAGACAAATAAAGATGCCTTTGGAGACATCAAGTTACCTTTTTTATTTCAATTGTTCTTAATCCTTGTATTTCAGAAGCTACTGTAACAGCAAAACCAGAAAAAAGATATGGTTGTTAAATATGTTTATGCTTATCTCAATATTAGCTACTACATGGTGCTGGATGATAGGCTTTTTTTTTTTTTTTTTTAATGATGCACTCAGTTAATAGCAGTACACATGATTAAATCCATCTTACACAGAACTCTATTTCCCAACTGGAGCAATGTGCATGCCATCTTCCTTCTTCCTACTTAAGCTTTAGCTATGTAACTGTACAAGCCACTTAGTGAGTTAGGCACAGAATGTGCTTTGGACAGAAAGACTTCACACAACTGATAGGAACAGTCATGGATGAGTTAAAAATCAATGCATTTAGGTGTCTAAATTTCTAGAATATTAGTCACATTGCAAATAGAGACTGCCATATGGTGAGTTCCTTCAATTTGAACAACTCTCAGTCAAAGCTCCAAGCCAGACACCCTCTGCACCATGATTTCATGTAATTAAAACACTAGAGGACTGTGTCAGTTTTCATAAAATCTTTGTAAGCTTTATGAAAAAAGGGAGGTTTCACTTAGTGTTAACTTTCTGATTTCTGTAACAGCGATAAAACATCAAACACACTCATCTCTTTGGTGTGAAAAATTACAGAATTCTGATGGTAATGTTTCTACGACTTGTAGGCAGCAAAGGGGGACTGCTCGAGGCACAGCTTCATGTGTTGGAGTTTTGGCCAGAGCTTGTTCCTCATCTGCATCACGGCACCGGGTGGTTTGGAGGAGGAAAGGGGCTTAGAGGTGAACAGACACACACACAAAGCCGGTCTCAGCAGCCAAAATCCAGAGCCACAAATCAGCTTAAAGCATTCTTACATGCATTCTTCTTTGCATTACTTTCCAATGATTCAGAAGAGTTTATCCCAGAGAGTGGAAGAGTGAAAGATGACAGGCTGCCTTCACTCACCTACGGATGTGAACAATGGTCAGAGGTAGCTTGGGAAATGATCACACCCCAAGTGCAACTTATTTTACAACTCAATCTGTGTATTTTATCTAAAGAGAAAGACTGTTAAACAATAGTAGCATTTGGTAGTTTTAAGGGTAACTGAAACATAGTTCTTTATTTCTTTTTACTTTTTAAGGAATAATAACATAAATAATTGAGTATGTACAAAGGCAACGTTAATTTTGGTGGACTAAATTTTTATCTAAAATTTTAGTGACTTTCATAATTTCATTCAGGTTAATTCTCTCTAAATTTACACAGCTACACAAAGACTGGGATTTAAACACTATAGAACAAAGGCCAGTTAACTGGAACCATAAGGCAGTTACTAACGAAGTTAGTGTTTATGGACACATTCATGAAAATGGGATTCTGTCATCAGAAGACGAATCTGAGGTGAGATGCTTATCAATCATCAAATTGTTTATTTTTTTGTATTTTGCCGTCTGTGTGTGTATGTGCACATACATGTATTTTCATGTGTGTGTTTATGGGTGAATGTGCATGTCCATGTAAGCAGGCTTGTGTGTGAGGCCAGATGTTGACTTTAGGCATTATTCCTCAGGATGGGAGAGAGAGAGGGAAACAGAGAGGTTGTTCAGGGAAATGTTTAAAACAAAATTCTAGGATTTTTAGGAGCTGTCCACTTTGAATTTTGAGATGGAGTTTCGCACTGAGACTTGGGGCTTGCCAGTTAGGTTTTAAGCTGGCTGGCCAACAAACCCCAGGGATCCTCCTGGATTTACCTCTCAACACTGGGATTGCCATAAAAGCTGGCCTTTTTATGTGGCTATGGGGATTTTACTTGAGTTCTCACACTTGCTCAGGAAGCACTTTACCAACTGAGCTATCTCTCCAGCCCCAAGAATTAAATTACTGAATATCATATTTCATATATAGAAATGAGCATTTATAGTCACCTACCTGGAATTTTCCAATTGAATATTGATTGTTGGCAGTTTTATAGCATCTTTAAAAATATGCCATCTCAAAAGGCTTTACATATATTAATTAGGGGGTTAGCTTTTGTGATTATGGAAAAAGAATGCTTGAAACAAAATTCCTCAGAATGGCTAGAGTTTCACCTTTTCTCCCTGTCTCCTCTTGTCTTGTCCTTTCCTATTTCAAACTATAAACTCTGTTACACATTGCTTGAGGGCTAAACCTGTGTCTGTGACCTTAGGCAGACTCTCTAGGGCATCTTTGAGCAGTTTTGGCTTATGAGCTGGTTGTCTAGATGTACTCCGTAGCTACCCACCTGGCTGCTTTGAGACGGCCTCCTCTCTGAGTGGAATGAACCGGCTTTGATTCTTCCCACTTCCAGCGTTACTGTGCCTAGGGAACACTGAAGGAGGTTGTTTATGGAAATGCTTAAAATAAAATTCTAGAATCATCTTTAGGGAAACATAGTCTTTATGTTCTGAAAGGCATTTTCCCTTTTTCTAATTTCCACAAAGTAACTATAATCCTTTATGGAAAATGGCTTTTAAAAATATTTAAACTAATAAAACGTATCAGCAATTTTCTGTCTATCTTAGTATGTTACAATTTATATGGAGATTATTTCAACTAAGGCAAATGTAAATTGAGAATTATAAGTAATTTCTCATGAAATACAAAGATTAAGGAGAAATGAAATGAGAGGGTATAAAAGCACAACTTATTTTTCCCGTAATAGATATACTCAGGTGATTCAGTAAATTTCCTCGATGCACTATAGTTGAGTAGATGGACTGTGCAATACTTGAGTAAATATTGCTACAAATACAATAGAGGAATTAAAGATAATTTTGTTGTAGTCTTTTACAAATGAACACTAGCTTGCAAGAAATTTAGTTTTTCTGATATTAGAAGTGGCACAAGAAGGTGCTGGAAATTCTGGGCTTCTAGAAACACACCTTGTCTTCAATTCAGACTGTGATTCAAGAGTTGAGTGACCATACCAATGGATGTCTAACCTTGACATGTTTATTATTCTGTGTTTTAACATTTAGAGCACTATTGCTTATGATAAGAAATCTGTATTCAGTGCTTACAACAAAGTCTAGTAACGTAAGTGCTGGACAATGATGTGAGTATACTACATGTGATGGGGTGCAAGGCTAATGTGTTCATCAAACACACGAATCATGAAAAGGTTTTTGTAGCCCAATAATTTAGCAAACTCTTCTTGGATCTATTTAAGTTTTCATCTTGCATAACTACAGAGATTAGCAAGTCTACAGACTGTGTATTCACTATGCAATGCTAAAACTCATGTACTCAGGCACACTTCTAAGTTCAAGCATTGTGACTATTATTTTTAAAATTTTAAGGTATTTTTTTTCATAATAAAATAAATTCACTTTTATAAAAATTTGAAAATAAAATGAGAAAAAGAGGAGGAAATGTAGGGTAAGTTAAACAATCACCTCATAAGTATTGTTATGAAAGTTGTAAGATTAATAAGGCCTAGTGGTAGAGGCCTATATGTAATCCTAGCTACCTGGAAAGCTGAGGCAGAAGGATCACTAGAAGGCCAGCCCGGGCACCTTAGCCCCTCCCTATGTCAGAACACAAAGTAAACAAATGGCTGTGGATACAGCTCAAGAGGGTGAGCACTTAGCATCAGAGAGGCCCTAGTTTCAATCTACAGGACAGGAAAAAACTTTGTGACTAATGTTCTCTTCTGATTACATATTTTGGGGTTAATAAAGATGTGAAAACCATTTTAAACAGACAAGTAACTATTATGCAACTCTGGAATATACACCAAAGCGGATGTAATTTTTGTCAACTATACTGCTTCCAATTATCCTATTATTACAGAGGGCAGCCAATGAAATTTACGTATATAAGTTATTGTACTTTAATTATTTATTTTAAAAAAGTAAGACAAAACAGCAATAAGCCACAGCAAACCAAACATGCAACAATACAAATAAGGCTATTGTTATATGTTCCCAAACTGGTTTTTAGAATAGCTGGCTAGGGGCTGGAGAGATGGCCCAGGGGTTAAGAGCACTGCTATTCTTGAAGAGGACCCAGGTTTGGTTCCCAATACCTACATGACAACTTAAAACTGGCCTAACTCCAGTTCTAAGGGATCTAATGTCCTCTTTGGGCCTCCATCGGCATTACACAACAAAAACAAACTTAAATGCATGTAGGCAAAACACTCAAACACATAAAATAAAATTTTAAAAATGAGATGACTTCTGCCTTTATATAGAGCTTTCCTTGTATAAAGCTTTTCCTTTTCTCACTTCACAATGTGAAATATACTTAAGGTTTGAATGATACCCGGGCAGGGACCTTGTAACCATCACAGCACTTACCAGGGATGGTGCTGCAGGTGACTCATTAAATTACCTTCAGTGCACAAGCACAGCCTACCAATCATGGTTTCCTATTCATTTTAAAGGAGGTCAACAATTTTGAGTAAGAATGAGAATTGGGCCAAGTAGTATCTTATGTGAATCAAAGTGAAGTTATGCCACATTCTGTGTCACAGAATTAAAATATCAACTGTGTTATGCCCAGAAAGGGATTTAGAAGGGGGATGGGACAGGAAAAGTCAGAAGAAGATGATGTCCTGTCGTACTATGGGAACTCTGGGAACTACCACCTTGAAGAAAGTCTTCACTTAAGCTGGGTCTTAAGAATAAATCCAGAAAGAAACAGAAGAATAGATCTTAAACTTCTGTAGTCTGAATATGCATTTTCCTCTTAATATTCATCTTAAAGATAAAGATTTGCTATTATTTCAGGCATTCAGTTCTTAATTTCCACTAACATAACTAACATAACAACATAAATAATTATAAGTTTATTGTTTAGAAAACTGTCAGTAAAGCATGGTATCATACAATTTTGTTTTTTTCTGGATTAATTAGAATTTTATTAGTACAGATAAGTATAATGACATAAATCAATGAATGGAACAAAAACAGACTCACATGATCTCTATATAAGACAAAGTTGCATAGTATATTAGTGAGAAAAAAGGCAATGGTATTCACTTAAATATGCTAGAACACTTGAATATGTACATGGAAAAATAATTGTAGCCTTTGTATCATTCAGAAAAATTAAACACATAGAAGAATATATAAAATATGTCCTTACTTTGGCATGGGAAAAATTCTATTTTGGGGGGAGAGTCTTTTTGAGACAGGGTCTCCCTGTAGCATCAGCTAGCCTAGAACTCGCTATGTACACCAGGTTGGCCTTGAACTGACAGAGATCCACCTGCCTCTGCATCTTGAGTACTGGGATGAAAGGCATGTGCTACCACAGTTGGCTAGATTCTCAAATTAAGATAAAAATATGGAAACCATAAAGAAAAAAAATGATAAATTTGGTAAAATTTAGGGTAAATTTTCTGATCACGGGCCAGTAAGATAACTAAATAGGAGTTTCTCAAGTAAGTTAGATCAATCATTCACAGAAGGAACATAGGAAAGAACTGACAGCATTTAGACAGAATACAGAAACGAGGAAACGACACTGAAGAGCACGAGAAGGGTAGATTTAAACTGTCCACAGTGCCCCACAGAAAAGAGAAATTTTCTGGTTGATGAGGAAAAGGGCAGTGAGCACCAGACTTCTCCAAGGACTCCAGCACAAGGCAATGACAGCGAACCTGGGGCACCATGATTTTATTTTATTTGAGATGAATACTAAGTACACAGAACTATATGAAATAACTTTTGTCTCTTGATTTTACCTTTAGCAGAGCAGCCACTGCTTCCTGGGTAGCGTTCCGGACGTCTTCCCCATTCACCATTAGTATCTGGTCTCCCTGCATCAGTCTCCCATCAGCATCTGCAATTCCTCCTTTGACAATGTCTGACACAAACACCCCAGTGTCGTTTCTGCAAACAATGTTGGATTTCAGCATTAGAACTGTTTCTCAACTGCAACGCAATGCTTATTTAATCTGAAGTTAGCTTTCTAAAATGAAAATTGTACCTAGTTTTGAGAGTTTTACAGTTTTGAGCAATGCTTTCACCACTTTGTTAGAATATGTTTGCGAGGACAGTTGAGTTATATATTAACATAGTATTTTACAGACTGAAATCTCTTTCACAAGCATACTCTTCATCAACTACATCCTCTGAATACATGGGTGTTCAATAGCTTATTTTATGGGCAATATATCTAGCCAATGGTAAAACTGGCACTGAAGAATCAGTTGCTGGGTACCAAGTACACCGTTCTCTCCACATTTTAGTGAAGCCTTCAGGGGATACTGAACTGTGGCCATATGAATACACTGAGATTACCATCAACATCATTAACATTACTGAAAATAAATGACAGGTATATATTCCAAACTGAATCTATTTGTTACTTAAAACTTAGCTATTATTTCTGTTATGTCTTTTTGGTCATTAGAGTTAACTTTCCTATACAATAGATTTATTCAAAAAGATCACATATTAATCTTAATTGCTATTCCTTCACAAAACTGAAAGAGACAAACTCCTGAAATTTGCTGCTGAAATACAGTATGTAAGTAGGTGTGTTCAATAAGGGCTGAATTGTGCCATGCCCTCTTACCAAGACCACAAACACATTATCACTCCTCCCTTTGACCCTAGGCTTTCCCTTTTTTTAAATAGGCTGCTGAATTAGATGGTCTTTGAATATTCTTCCCAAAGAAAATAGGGTTTATTACTATTAGTTTTTATAGTGTTCTGGGGACCTCAGAGATTGTGCCTTAAATGAATTTTAAATGTATTTGTTTCACAAGATGCTGTGTTCTAAAAAAGAGAGTCTAAGTTTTCAGACATGTTCCCACTGAGATTCAAATAGCATGATACACTTTCTTTGTTTATTAATAATAGAATTGGGTCTTTGCTTTTCTCTAAAAAAATTGGTAAAAATGTTCTTTTAGTTCCAACATAGAAGTGAGGTGTCAGGTGAGTGGCTGGTTAGGGTATTCTGAAATGGGCTCTGACATAGAGGCCACAAGTCCATAGACTGGTGACTCACTGACTGCTTTGTCACTGTGGATCTGTGAAGCCTTAAGTCTGTGCATGACAACTCAGGGCCATTGCAGAATACAGAGCTGCTTTTCCCCCAGGTATGACATTATTTGCTAAACTATCTGATAGATTAGAACTCTGAAGGCCTTGAACACACAAAAAATGTTTATGGAATTTACTATTGGTTAATAAAAATCAAAACATTTGTTATTATCAGTTATACACAAATATTCTTTAAACATTATACATAATTTCTAATAGTCGGTGCTGAATCAAGTGCAGTCAGTGATCTGTGCCAGTCCCGCGTTAGTCTGTCAGTCTCCTGCTGGTGGCACGCTCCTTTCATGTGGACCCTTGTCCTTGAATATCTAACCTCCATCTTCCTTAATGGAACAGCTAACGATTATCACTTTGGCCCTTGCCATGTCTTTCTTAAAACGTTTCCCCACTTCCCTTAAATATAGGGAACTTCTTTGCCTTTACATTCTTAACAAACTTGTTTGCTATAAAAATATATATTAAATTCTCATTCACCAGAGCATGAATTTTGAAAAAAGATTTACTTAAACAATTATAATATTACTAAAATATGTATACACGTATGTCTGTGTGTATATGACATGTGTGTGCAGGGGCCTGTGGAGGCCAGAAGAGACCGTTACAGGCAGTTGTCAGCACCTGACAAGGTGCTGGGAATTTACCCCTGGTCCCTGGAAGTGCAGTAAGTGTTATTAACTGCTGAGCTATCTCTACCATGCCTGAGGTCAAGAGCCATTTCTTATTCAGCTCTGCTCCTCCGAATGTAGTGGACCTCTTGGCACACAGTAGACAGTTCATATCAAATGACCTTCTATTGAAGAGCTTCACAACCCTCCTATACTGACTTACAACATCCACTGTGCTTTTTATGATCCCTAATGACTGAACTAGTGACAGCTGCTCACAGAACTTAGAAGCCAATGATAGATTCCACTATGGCTGGGATTAGTTCCAAAGGAAGCCTGGGTTTGTTCTCTCCAGCACACCTTTTGCCAACAATACTCAATCCCAGGCCTTTGCCCGGCCTCTTCTGCAGCTCTATAGTGATGGAATCACACACATCCTCCTCTTTGTCGGGGGCCTCATCTCGGTAGAGTGTCAGCCGCACTCTCTGTGGCGTCTGTCTCAGGACATTGATGGCTTCATCATGTGTGGCCTTTCTTAAGTCAATCCCATTCACCTGTACAGAAATGAGATGCTGAGGGTGAGGAGTTATGTAGGTGAGTGAAGACAGAAGGGAGCAGAGAGCAAGGAGGAGAGAAAGAGTAAAGAAAACCCGCCCTCCCACTGCCGAATACTGTTCTAGGTCCAAATCAAGTGTCCTGTACCTCTAAAATCTGGTCTCCAGCCCACAGTCTTCCATCTTTACATGCTGCTCCCTCTTCATAAACTTCATGGATAATAATAGCACCCTAGGACAAGCATAACAGACCCACGCTTTATCCATTTTCCTTACGAAGGTTGGGAACAACAGAGTCCAGAGACACTGAACTTTCATAGACAGCCAAAAGTGGCATGGACTTGCTGGGTCTGTATGTGGATCACACACCGTAATTTAAGGAACATGTAACACTATAATTTTTGTTAATGGGCTCAAAGAAGCGTAATTTTTTACTAATAATAGAGAGATTCAAAGAAAAACTCACAAGATTTATAAAGCACACATCATAACAGACACATCACCACTCCTATCCACAAATGGAAGCCTTTTAAAGTATTTCTGACATTTAGATTTTTGTCTCTAAAGAACTTCACACTCCTCTCAATATGAGACTAAGTCACACTGGATATTAGTAAAAAGGAAATTAAAATACGCCAAGGACCAGTGGACTGACACAGTGTTCTGAGCACACTGAGTAACAGTCTCTGTGCATCAGTACTGGCTTATTTGAAGTCATAATACTATAAAATGAAATAACAATGATAAATTTTCTCAGACTTTATAACACATTTAAGAAAACTGACAGCACCATCCTTATCACGGTCTCTTGGGACAATCTGAGAGGGGCTTAAGGTGAAGTACCTTTGGGTGGGTACTCACCAGCAGTGTGTCTGACCCCCCAACAATGCTCAGACCCAGTCCCGTGCGTCCTTTGGAAATCTCAATTGTTGTTTCACAGCCAGGGATGATGGGGCAAGCAGCAGGATCGGAGGCAAGGACCGCTGGTGTTGAAGACCTGCTTGTGCCTAAAAGTGAATTCAGAATGAATGAGACACACAAGCATCTATGTCAAATTCAGCACACAGGCTGCCTTTGAGGATGGAGGAAGGGAGAAGACTGGGGAAGACAGCTTCAGCTTTCTCTTAACTATTTTAGTTATTCTTTTTACTAAAGATATAAAAGCATTCTGACTAAATCATTATTGTCAAGTTCAGGGCTAGGCATAAAATTACGTGCTCATTTTTCTATTGTATTCTATGTTTTTAAAATTACTAGAGGTTCAGAGGACAGACCATGAAAGGATATGGCCCGAGAGTCAGGTTGCATCCTAGTTTGAATTTAGTAGTCTGTAGTCATCAGAGGCAAACACATTTCTTATGGAATAGACATGGCACAGACTGAGAAGAACACTCTGAGAGAATCACACAGCACAAAGCACATCGTTAATTCTGGTCTTGGTCCCTGCACCACAGTTTCGTGGTTTTTCTTTTCTTTTTCTTCTTATCCTCAAGCATCTCTTCTTATGTAATCTATTCTGAGCATATTTGCATATGTAAAAATGTATGTATAAATATTCACAGTCTTCATTTCCTATTTTTCTCTCTGATTCTTGCTTGATGTTTTTTATATTTCTGACATCAAATCCTCCTGTATATAGCTGTGAACTGAATAGATAATAAATCATAAAAAAAAAAACAAAGAGCATATAATTCCACACCTGTTTCAGGAGTGTTCACATTGTATCATATGTTTTATAATACAACAAAGAGCCCACAGCAAATAGCTTGTTTTCCGAAAGCTGGGGCTCTTGTTGAATAGTGTGTGCATTAGACAAGATGTTCTCTTTTAGGAAGTCAGAAACAGACTATGTTCTTAATCCAGAAATGGTAAGAACAGGTGTATGATATTTTCATTTATGCTAAGCTTTCATTTAGCATTTCATATTTTTATATACAATGCTATTTAGGAACCAACATAAAAATTTTAAGATATTTTAATAGTTACTTCAATGAATTACCTAGGCCTTCCAAACTCAGCATCGTCGTCATTAAAGATGTATCACTCTTAAGAATTGTTTTGTTGCATTGTGAATGCTTCCAGTTACTTTTCCCTAAGAAACTGTCAAATGGATGGGATATTTCAATTTTTATTGTAGGCCAAAAATGTATCCCCTCTTCCAACCTGCTACAAAAAAAGCCACTGCTTAAATCATCTGTAAAAATGACACTGTGGAGAGTTTGAAATTTATTATTTTATTACGTACTAGTATACTTTTTCTAAAAACTAAGTAAAGGAATAATTGGCCTCCATATACTACACTGGCAGCTTAATGATACAATAAAGTCTCACCCTATAGTCCAAGTCCACAATGCACGTATTTCTTTCCATTTGACAAGAGGTTTTAGTACATCTCACACTTGAACTTAGACCTGTTGTGTATGTGGTAATGACTAGCATTTCAAGGCTTCTTCTAAAGACAGGCAGTATTAATTCTCCTTGTGAAATAGGATCATTATATTTCCATTCCACAGTCAAGGAAATTGAAGCCTAAAGAATTTCTTTTCCCCATTATATGAACAGAAGCTATAAAATGATATTTCTGATTCATTATTTAGATTTCTTTAAAATTATGTTCCATCAACAAGAACTTGAGAGCAAAGAAGGCCATTCCCTTTGTTCAGGGAGGAAGAGGCTGAGGCAGGAGCGAGCAGGCGGCTTCCTCAGGGGTGAAGGCTGGGTAATGTTCAGCATCCGGGTCCACTGCTCCAGTGCTCCTGCTCCTCTCACTTTCCCTTCTCTAAACCATCCTCTCACCAAAGTGTCCCCGACCTCAGGGCCCTCTGAACAGTGCTCTGCAGGCAGGCGCCTGCTTCGAAGGAGGGCCCTCTGCTGAGCTTGCCTTATGCCAGGAGCTTCACAAGCCAGAGGAGTATCACAAGCCAGCCCTTACTTCTGATGGGTTCTGGGTCCAGCTCTGTGATGGTAGGAGACTGACAGCTGTTTTTGCTTTCTCCACTGGCTACAGTACTTGAAGGAACAGCCTGGGAATCTGGATTCTCAGCTCGAATGGTCAGCTTTACAGTTGTCTTTGCCATCTTCAGAAGGTTAATAAACTGGTTGGAGATTGATGTAGAAAAGAAGAAAATTCAAAGACAAATGAGTAGACACATAAATCAAAGTCACCAAAACTGCTGGAATCGCTCTTGTACATCTGTGTGCATACATATTCATGCTCATGTAGGGCATGTGTATACACGTCCATGTGTGCATGTCTGCCCATGTAGGGCATGTCATGTGGAGGCCAGAGGACAACTTTGGGTGTCTTCTCAGGGGTCATCCACTATGGTTATTTTTTGAGATAGAGTCTCTCACTGGCCTAATGCTCACAAGACTAGGTTGGTGGCCAGGGAGCCCCAGGGACGTGTCTGCTTCTGCACCCCAGTGCTGGGCTGTAAGTACACGGCACCACACTCTCTCTCCCTCCCCCTATCTCTAAAAAACGTGGGTTCCTGACATTAAACTCAGGATTTTTAAAAAAGGTTTATTTTTATTTGTATGTATGAGTGGGTTATCTGTGTGTATGTACCACATGTATGTGGATGCTTATGGAGGCTAGAAGAGGGTGTTAGATCCTCTGAATCTGGATTTACATGCAACTGTGAGCTGCCTGATATGGATGCTGGGAACTTAATCCTGATCCTCTGCAAGAGTAGCAAGTGCTCTTAATCTCTGTGCCTTGTCTCCAGCCCTTCAAATATTGTTTCTTATGTACTTTACCCACTGAGATAACTCCTCAACCCCAGAGCTACTAGAGTCTAAACTCATCTGTCATCAAGAAAAATGATGATTTCCTTGTGCCTGTAGAGGACAAGAAAAAAATTCTTCTAGTTTTTCTCAGGTTTCTTCAACCGCTCAGTGTAGATTATAGTCACGATTAATATCTACTCTCTTTCTGAACTAGTTGTGATGAAATTCTTCCTAATATTAACATTTTGGGAGATGGGTTTTCAAGATTGTACATTTTAATTATTCTTGCCCATTTTCCAAGATCCTTGTAACCCTTAGAAGAGACATGAAGTATTTTACCCATTTTCTGATTCTGTGAGGAATCTGAAGCATATTACACCATCACTTTTAATAAAATAGGAACACACTAACATGCACACGTTAAGAGCAGAATAGAAAACAATGTCGCAGAAATGTCAAGGCAAATGGAAAGTTAAAAACAGATTTATAGGTTAAAGGACCCAAGATAGTTATTACAACCAAAAAATTTAAAAGTGGCTTTAAGCTTCTTGCTGGCAAATGTAGAAATGGAAAGATGGTCAGCTGCCCTGGACAGGAAAAGAAAAGAATGCCGGATCTCAGGGACAAAGCTTCTTCCTGGCACTGACTATGGACAGCAACAGTGAGACACGGGATGAGGAACTGCTCAGCACCAGGTGACAGACACACAGTGGCTGAGTCTTAATACTACACACAGCAGTCATTTATGGGAGTAAATGTAAGAAAAAATATTCCTTTAGTCTTAACATGATATGAGCTATTGTTCAGCTTTCTCAAGGGAAAACTAAAACAACATTAATCAAACAATGCTCAATGGATAATGAATTTACCAGTCAGAATCATAATATCCTTTGATTAGAAAATAGAAAAACGAACTGGGGATCTGGAAAAAAATTCTCTCTCTCTTTTCTCTCTTTCTGAGTCTTTAAAGATTACATTTAGCATGGCTACCTAATCCTAATTCCCTATGTCCCTACTTAAGCCAGGCCTAAAGATGAATTGATAGTGCCACTGGCTTTATGGTGCAAGGTACCTTTTCGACAGAACAGCCAACAACAACTTCATCATCCACAGCCAAGATCTGATCTCCAACTTTGAGGCGTCCATCCTAAGGTGAAATGTGGAGGATACTGAGTGACTGTTCCAGAGAAATCCCTGCTACCACATTAGGACAGTGAGAAGGTAAAGCCGCACCTTGGCTGCCTCCCCGTGTTCCATTAGACTCTTTACGATGACTCCACTGAGCGTGTCTTCCTCGCTGATAGCAATGCCCAAGCCCCCTTGATCCTAGGAAGTAAAAGAAGATGAATCAGGAAATGTGAGGCAGTTATTTTATCCAAATAGAAAGGGATGTAACCTCAATGTCTGAACATAACCTCTACTCGTGGACTACAAAAGCAACTACAAAAGCAACTAGAACTCTTTCTAAAGGCAGAGGCCATTCCTGGTGCATGCTCCGTCCCTTCCGGGCACAGCACCGAGTTGTTTCTCCACAGAAGAATTTTCATTTGCAGCAGAATGAAAGTGCCTCTGTGCCCAAATCATGCCTGAAAACCAGCCAGGGCTGCAGAGCTGTACAGGCAGGGTCTGCAGTTTCCACATTTAAACAATCCAAACCAAAGGTTCAATAATAAGTGACTTTTACCTTTCTTTATATTTACTTTAATAAGAAGAAACTGGAGTTTTGAGATTTCGTTCTGGCCAGAGCCAGCCACTGTTTACACGGCAGCTTTCATCCAGGCAAATTTCACAGAAAGTAAAAGGGAAAAGAGGAACTCTTCCGAAATCTACACAGAGGATCCACGCTGACTAATGAGACACCTGCGCACCTGACTGTGACATTGAGGGAAGGCCCCACCGGTATGGAGGTCCACACTGCGGCTCTGCTGAGGCAGGTTATTAATGCCTAAAGAGTCTGGCGTGTCTCTACTCTTCACCTTCCCCAGGCAGTCAGTGCCACATGCAAGCCAGACTATACTGGCTTCCAATCCACTTTCTACCAAATCTACGTCATGTGACACCCCCCAATACTCCTACCTAAGGAACATTATCTAAAAGTTACAATCACAACAGCAACTCCCTGTTAGTCAGGAAGACTTCATTAATTCAACAGAAATTTACTCAGTAATAGTTGATAACTTTTCACAGGCAAACCTAGCCTCGCCCTGCACTACTCCACCAACCGTCAGGATGCCCTCCTTTCCTCTCCCTCCCTCTAACTTTCCTCTCCTCATGGCCTCCCTCCTTCCTCGTGTTTTGGGTGGTAATTTTAAAACATGAGTGGAAAATCTCATAGTCCTCCCTTTAAGGCAGTGAGCCTAAGAGGACAGGTTAGACTTACTGACTTGATTATAACAAAATAAGCGACAGAATGGAATTTCACAGCTGGGTCAAAAAAGACAACAGGGCCTTTTCCTTGTTGGTTCTTCTGGCTCACTGATTCTGTGGGAAGCCAGCTGCTATGGCAGCGGACTACTCAGCAGTACTTTGAGGATAAAACAAGGTCTTTTGTCCATAATTATTCAAAGAAATCACTTTGAAGTAGAAGCAATGGCCAGCCACAGTTCAACCTTTTAAGGGTCTGGCTGTGGTCCTTACTTGCAGTTTGTCAGTGACTTATACAGGAGAGTTAGCCCACTCACCCCTGGTGAAGTATTCCAAGTTCCCCAGTCACAGAAGCAGACAAAACAAATGTTTGAATTTATGAAGTTTCATGGTGATTTGTTATACAGAGAAGAAAAGCAGCTCCGTGGATGGGATCTGACCCCAGGCCCCGTTGGAGTGGGCACGTGACCTGGGCTATGGTATTTAGCTGCAAGCACTCTTATCTATCTTCTCACAACCATATGTGAAAGAGGTGGCAAGGGCTCTAACTATAGCTGGAAGCCATTTTAGGACTACAAGGAAGATCACTTTGGGGATCAACAATGGGCATGGTTGTACAGAAAGACCTAACTCTGGATGACTCTACTGAATGCAGTAGTCAACCACCCTTGAAAAATGCCAACCACTCATCCAAGGAGTACACAAATCATCTTCTCAGATTAAGCCTGACGAGTTAAGCTTCTTTTTTGTTCCTGTTTTGTTTTATTTTTACTGTTACTACTTTTTGCTGTTGTTATTATTTACAATAGGAATTCCACAAGAACAGTATGCTACACATCTGCATGTACATTATATCCTAATCCCATTCAGGCCATGCAGAAATATGTAGCCACACATACTGGAAACAATGTACTGCTGTCAGAAAAGCAGAAAGACATATATGGGCTGGGCTGTGCGTTTTCTTACCTAACTATTTAACTCTGTAGCCTGCTTATGCCACAGTCTGTGAAGTCCTTAGCTAGAGAACATATAGGAAATACTTTTCTGGCAAGTTACTGAAATGCCACCAGAGAGTATAATTACAGAAAAGTTATACAACTATGCAGCTAAATAGCTGTTCAACAAGAACTAGTAAGATTAAGCCAAACAAAGTACTATCATTAGAAAGTAAAAGGCTTTCTAAAATTTAGAAGAAAAATTTGCAATTGTTCTTGAATATTTTCACTACGTAAAATTATATGAATGTGAAGCAGATCTTTCACAGTCATAAAACTTCTTGTTTGCTATGATGTATAGCTTTTATCATGTAAACAGTATTAAAAAGAAATTCTGGGTCAGAATTGTTTTCTGTTGAATTAGCATCACAGGAAGCCACTGAAAATGTAAATTATGCACACAAGAACTTCTGGAAGCCACTAAAAATATACATTATGCACATGAGAACTTTCTGGTTTTTTTTCTGTTTTGGTTAAACTTTTTAAAAAAAGTTTAAAAGAAAAGAAGATAATTGATGGTCAAGAAGGCTTCTAAAAGGAATTAGAAATGCAGTTCTCTTAACTTCTAGCTCTGAGCAGATGAAACTAGTGAGAACTTCTGTAGCAGGTTTCCACAGGACTCTTAGAGAAGGCCTTCCGTGCTATAATTCCTCTTCTGCCCCACCTTCCCAATCCCTGCTGCCTTAAACCTGTCCTATCCGTTATTCCCCTTTCCCACTTATAGCACAGCATTCTGTCTCCCCTCTCCTCCGATGGACCACTTCTCACAGCCCCTTGTTAGTTTCCTGACCTCTAAAGATTTTCCAATTGAAACACACCTATCTAAAGATTCAAAGTTGGTATCCACTCATGACAGAGAACATAAGACATTTGTTTTTCTGGGCCTGAGTGAAAATAACTTAAATGTTGTTACCCTGTAACAGGGGTTCATTTCAATAACCCTGACAGACACCAGAGAATAGCAAATGACAAGCACAATGCCAGGAATGGACTTCCTCCTTTGTAGTTGTTGACCAGAGATATACCACAGATCCTCAAGCAATACTGGCATTGCCACAGCATTTGGTTACTTACCAGTCCTTGAACATAAGGCCCTATTGCTGAAGATACCACATAACTGAGTCATGGAACACACAAGGAAAAATCAAGCCTGAACTGACCTTGAAGATACATTTCTGCTGGCAAGCTTTCACAGTTCTAGAAGGTGCTACGAATGTTACTGGCTGAGAAAGGTAATCATCAGCCTTATCTAGCTGTGAACCCTCAAGCTACCATTACAACTGGCTTAGCAAAATATGCCCAGTGGTACAATAGTGACACAAATATTATGGGAGTAACCAACCACCTTCTAATTGACTTAACCCCTGCTTAACAATAAGAAGTCCATACGTGAAACTGTTATTAGGATCGAGGACCTGTGGCTAGACAGGTCACATGCCATTCGGTAGAACCTACTGCTATCAGTCTGTAAAGCAATATCTGTCTGATTCACAATAAACTAATACATTTCTTAACTCTCACCAGAGAAGGTTCTTCCTACAGCCGATAGCAATTAATACAGAGATCCACAAATGGTTGATGTGCAGAGAATATGAGACTGCAGAGTACTCATCCCTCAATGGTATACCTAGCTCATATCCTATCTTCCCAAGGTTCAGGGATCATTGTGGAAGAGGAGGCAGAAAGATTCTAAGAGACAGAGACCATAGATGAATACAAGAACACCTTGCTGTCTGAACACCACAGGGAAGTTGCACATATGAATTCACAGCACTTATAGCAACATGTACAAGACCTGCACAAACCCAAGTCAGACAGGAGCCCAGCATGGATGGGAGAGGTGGACAGAAAACCCAAGACTTAGCTAAGGATCTATTTGCAACTGATAGGTTCTGGGAGAGGGAGAGGCAGTTTTCCTTACTAGTTTGATGCCTGGTTGATTGACCAGACTCCAAGGGATACACCTACACCTAAAAGCACGTGAAAGCACATGGTAAACACAGATTAAACTTTATAGGCCTTAAAAAGGCAATAATAATAGAAGACAGAAAGTCAAGATGAGAAGGTAGTAAGGTTGGGGTAGAGAGAGGGATGAGTATCTGAATATGATCAAAATACATATATGAAACTTGAATCAATAAAAATATTTTTTAAATAGTGGGAACATGTATCGAATATCTCAGTAAGGTAGCGTCAGGCAGGAAGAGAAAACACCAGTTAAAAGTAGGACAAGAAAACAAACAACAGTCTTCCAAGGTTACTAAGAAGTAAAGGATGTAACCAGCAAATGTTATATCACTATTAAATCCTTTCCTCAAACAAGTAAACACAAAAATTCTGGATGCTTCAGTGAGAAAGGATTTTAGATGAGTAACGAGTATTTGAACTCTCTTCTGTCTTGGCTTTGCTGTACTTCATCTCTTTGCCATCTCATAGTGGAGTTAGCATGCACAGACTTACTGAATGTGCCACTCATCATTTTTAGCAAAGACCTCCATAAAGGAAGTTTTCACGGACACATTCTATAGACCATTAAGAATCTCACAGCTTTAAAAGTATTTATGAAAATAATTATGGAACCTTGCACTACAAATGCTTTATATGTTATTTTATTTAATCCTCACAATAGTATCTTTAATATGAATTCATTACTTTTCTCGTTTTACAGATAAGGAACGTGAACCCAAGGAACTTAGTCACTTCACAGCTTACACTTCAAATGAGAAAAATCATAATCAATTGCCTCTTTGTCCTGCTTATTTCAAAGGTTCCTAAAAATTCTCTTCATTCTTTTGGCAGTTGATCAAAAATACATTCCAGTTCCCTGGCACTTGACTTTACCATCAATCTACATGTATATGGAAGTTTGTGGACAATACATGGCTCCGAGGTCTTCATTTTCAACAACACATTCAGGAAGGGAAGTGCACATAGTAGACACGTATGAATGAATCACCAGGAGGGTAGAGGCAAGGAGGAGCTTAGCTGCAGAAGGAAGGGATCTTCACTGCCTCATTCAGTCTCCGCAGTAATTCTTGAACCTAGGTAGCCCCAGTTACAACAGAGGGAGGACCAATGAGCTTAAGTATCTTATCTAAAGGCTTTCAGATGGGCTTCTCGTAGACAAGAGCAAGCTTCTGTCTACCCAAACTAAGAACACTGAATTACGTTTGACAACCAATGTTCTAGGAAAGTTCTGAGCATGGGATGAAAATGATGGGAACATGAATGGATACCTCAACAAGGTGGTCTCGGGAGGAACAGAAATGAGTGGCAGCAATGTGACATCTCTCAGATTGCTCTTTCCTAGTAACTAAGACAATAACAGTAACATTCAACACTTAGTATATGTAAATGCCAAGTATAAGACACGTCATATACATATATATGCACATATATATGTATATTTAATTTTTACTGGAACTGTATGGTGAGTGCTATCTTTAGCCTTATCTTAGAAAGTATGATGGTTAATATTGATTGTTAATTTGACAGGCTCTTCAATCACCGAAGGGACAAGCCTCTGGGCACGCTTGTGAAAGATGATCTAGATTAAGTTAGGCACTGGTGATGCCTGTGAGGGATTATCTATATGAGGTTAACTGATCTAGGAAGACCCACCTTAACTATGGGTGGCACCATTCCACAAGTTGGAGTCTTGGACTGAATGAAAAGGAGAAACCGAGCTAAGCATCAGCGTTCATTTCTCTCTGCTTCCCCACTACAGATTCAGACTCCTGCTGGCTCTGACTGCCATGCCTTCCCTGTGATGCTGGACGACTGAACCCTCAACTGTGAGCCCAAATAAACCCTCACTTCTCTAGGTTCTTTTGGTCAGAGTATTTTATCATAGCAACGGAAAAAGTATTTAATACAGAGAGGCAGATTTGGGAACATGCCCTAGGTAACAGTGTCTCGGCCAGTACGGGGAGAGCCCAGGTCTGCTCCAGGTGGTCTGGCTTTCAGCTTGAGCTCACAGCCTCTACAGTGTCCTGTGCTTCATTTCCCTGCCGCACTCAGCCTCCAGCGTTCCCTGGAACTTGTTTATTCTAGGATATACAGAGCATTAGGAAATAAACTGGAATTGTTATAAAGGGTATGTGAGACATATTACCATTATTTTGAACTTTTCTAAAGATAGGATAAACTGAAAAAAAGTATCAAAAATTCACTGTGCATTCAAATATTTCATAATTAAGAAGCTAAAAGTAAATAAGTTCACTATTAAATCCTGGCTTAAGGATTTGTAAATTTAAAACAAACTAAGACCTGAAACACTGGAGAGGAGTACACAGAAGACATAATCACACTGTGGTGTCAGCAGAGGGAGGGATTCTAATTAACACACGTGGGCTTTTAGCAGAAAGGACAAGATTATTAATGACTTCTGTTGTTTTCCTTTTGTGTGAAACAAAATAGCCCACAGCAAAACTTCTCTTTTATACCTATCACAAGCCATCCCAGCATCTGTGGTTGCCTGCACAGGGCCAGCACAAGATCAGGCCAGTCGACTCTTCATCATAGAATGGGAGGGTGGGCATCTCACAAGCCCCTGCTTCTAGCTGATGAACTTTGACAGGTGATGGATTCTGGGAGAGACGGAGCCTGTTTTCTTTAAACGTATGGCTCCTTTTAGGTTATCCCTGCTCATGTGAATAGTCCCATATTCATGAGCACAAATTGGAATCACTAGGTTCTTTTAAACAAACGAAGGTAAAACAGCACTCAGGAGACAGGGGTAGGCAGATCTTTGTGAGCTGAGGCTAACCTCTTCCCACAGGGAAGAGGACACAGGGTGAGGAGGTAATGGGTGAGAGTTAAATGGAAGAAGAAGGGTGAATATAATTAAACTATATTGTATAAATATATGAAATTCTCAAAGAATTAGTAAATATAAAAATATATATTAAAAAAGACTACAACCGTCTACTTGAAGAAACAAAGTCATCCAGTTATATTTTTCTGATAAGGGTGTGCCAGGAATTACGGTATTATATAAGTAATTCAGTTAATCTTTACAAGTGCCCAGGACAAAGGTAGCACTATTATTCAACTGACAGGGATGGAAACTGGAACAAGAAAAACATCACAGAAGATGAAGTATCCTCTGGAAAGCCAGGGTGGCTCAGGATCTGAGCATCAGGCCTCCCTGTCTCCTGGCCGACGGACCACTGCAGCAGTTCCTATCTGCAGCATGTCCTGCATGTACCCTCTGGCCCCACCCCTCTCTCCTGAGGGCTTCCTGCTCTTTCACCTCACTCTTCCCCCCAAATTCAGCATGAGCCCACAGCAGCTGAAATCATTCAGCAAACCACCTCTGCAAAGCAGTCATCTGAACCTAAAATTCAGATGTTGAAGGCAAGCACCTCACTGATGCCCTTCAGGTGAACTCCTAGCAATGTCAGATTTTCATTTTCTGACAATCATTTTCACTTTTGAAGTTAATTAGCTGACTTATTTTACTTTTATTTTATGCATAAATGTTTTCACTACATGTAAGTGCACGCATGTGTACAGTGCTTACAGATGTCAGAAGATGGTGTTGAATACCCTGCAGCTGGAGTTCAGGATGGTTGTTAGCTGCCATGCAGGTGCTAGGGTCTAAGCCTGGGTCCTCTGGAAGAGTATCCAGTGCCCTTAATCACTGAGCCATCTCTCCAGTCCCATGAATTTTACTTCCATTTCATTATTTTTATTTCCTACTTAGCAGCATCTTGGTAAATGAATCAAGGACAGATGGCATATTTCATTACTTTGGAATAACAGTAAAAGCAACACAGTAGTTCTCAAGCTTTACCAGCCACTGGAATTGCAGTAGGCTTATTAAAACAGACTTCAAGGCCCATCCCTTGAATTCCTCATTTAGTAGGGTACTTTAGATGGACCCCAATACCTGGATTTCTGATAAGACTGAGGTGGTGAAGATCCTGTTTCCTGATGGCCATTCTTCAGGGAGCCTATGAACTGGCCACTGGTGTGAGGTTGCTTACATCATTTAATCCCCGTTCAAAGAATATTTACCTTGGGAAGCTCCAGATGGTACACATTTGTAAAGGAACTGAGGTCCACAGCTCCATCAGAAGTAGTAACACTTGGTTCCTCCTGACAGAGAAAATAAATGTCTAAGTAGGTAACTGAGTGTTAGGTATTTTTGTTTACTTAAATATAAGCGCCACTTAATCAAAATTATTTCATTTGTTATATTCAATAACACTATCTTAATATCTCATGGAATTTATTAATGTGAATTAATGTGATAGTCTCTCAAAATACTTAGGAGATGTGAGAGGAGAGTAATTGTTTTTGGAGCACGCTAGTGTGCCTTGAAGTTTTCCAGGGTTTATTCCATGATGAAATGCAGCAGCAATTTGGCTATCTAACACGGGGTGCTGATGCTCAGGCACAGGTGAGAGTGCCGCACGGTGCTCTTTCTGTGTGAGCTACGAGCGGGATTTAGCATCACTAATCACTTCTGTGAAAAATTATTAAAATATACCATTTTAAAGTTTTGAAAAAAGAATTCTTGCACTGCTCCATATGAAGATAAGTTTGTCTTCTATAACCTACCCATTTCAGGTAACATGCCTGAATGAGTCTATGACTTTCATATCTGTCATATACGTATGTACATGCCTTGTACATATGTGTACACATATATATGTATATGTGCATACACACACATATGCACACACCTCATCCAGGAAAGAAGTTTTTATTACTACAATTTTCATCACAGACAATCCCCATGGCTCCTTTAGTTTTCAGGCCTTCCTTGTATATTACCTTCCTTTATTGATGTTATATATGAATGCAAAGATTTTCCAAATTAAAAACCACCACCCAAATTGAATTTTTCCTTACCTCGAGTCAATGCCATCACTCAGTGCTTTTCCCACCATCTGTCAAGTACCAGTCCATGGGCCTCTCCTACCCCATCTCCCTCCTGGCCCTCTCTACAGCGTCTCAGGCTACGGGATTTACCCACTCTCCTTTATGGTCACACAGGCGCCTCCTGGCTCTTTTCCTCTTAGTGACTTCTCTTTTTCACCTTTCTCCTTAGGGTTCATACTGCATGCTTTCACACTTCACTCTTGGTCTCTCTAAATGCTCTCTGAAAGCCAGAAATTCAGCCCCTGGGGCTAACATATGCAAATATGCGCCCTGGAAAGTTGTCTATCTAAACTCCAGACACATGTCCTAATATATACTTTACCAGGTTTCCAAACAGATAGTGTAGTAAATAGAAAAGGCAGGAAAGCTCGAGCCCCATAAAGTACTGCACAAGTAAAGTAGCTCTCAAGCTTTTCTGTGCACTGCCTCCCAACAGGCAGCCTACAACAGCTAGTGGTATCCTTTTGTAAGTGTCTGCTCCTCTTTTCTAGATTTACAGTAAGTGAGGTTAGGTATATGGAAGCCTTACATATCCTGTCTATTTTAATCACCATTATTTTTCCTACCCAAAGAGGCAGATTATCCAAGAATGCTATGAGGTAAATACTGCACAACTTTTTTTTCCTTAACAAGTTCATTTATATGGGACTGAAGAATTACCAGCTCAGGTCTTCTACCTTTGATGCAATCCTTCCTTCTTTCCTTGTTTTACTTCAGATCTTTATTATCTGTCTCATGAACTGTTTTCATTATTTTGTACTTCTAATTTAATGTCTCTCCCTTGCAACCTTCCTGATTTTTTATTATACTATTTATTGCCTGATAAGTTTTTGAAAAAAGAATGTTCATTCATTTAAAACAGAATTTTTACAATGTTCAGTTGGAATGCATTAGTCTGTCATAGTGTTTCCTACGACCTCACTGGCCCTCCTTTCTCAGGGCCCTTTCCTTGCCAGTGGCTCCTACTTGCCAGGTACCATTCCTTAATGCTCTTCTTGGTTTTCGCTTTCACCCACCAGGTAGAGCGTATTCCACTCCTTACTTCCTGTGTCCTGCCTGCAACCTTCATGACCTCTCATCTTCCAACACACATTCTATAGGCAATCCTTCCACAAAGTCTGCTCTGTCTCCAAAGCAGAATAGACAACTCTGTTCTACTACTGCCTACAAGGGATCTTCTGGTGGCTTCCACATAGATGACATGCTTATTTACTAAGTGTTGCTTGAGAGAAGCCTATGAACTCTTTGAACATCAAGATTATAACTTGTCTTAGAATCCCTGAAATGTCTATCACGATTAACTGATTTAGGATCGGGGTATGTCAGTCAAATCCCCACAGGAAAGTAAACACTTACAAATACCTCCTTATTTTGAAGGTTTTCTGAGGTAGAAGGCAAAGGTTCCACCGTATTTCCAGGACACACAGCCATCTGACTCACAGCATCTTTATTTCTAAAAGAAAGCACCAGTCTATCATATCTTAATAGTTAAAATTACCATTCTCTTACTTGAAGAGTTATAAAAAATTATTAGTAACAAATCCTCTAACCCCAAAGTCTGAATTCTGACATAAATATATATAGAAATGCCTTTATTTTCACTCAGAACAACTCAGTGTTGAAATGCTAACGAATTATTTAGTAAATCAGAAAGAGAAACTACTCACCTGATAAAAATGATTTTTACTTTAGATGGGGCACATTTAATGATGGATGAGGCATTCTGATGACTTCTTCCATATAAAATTTGGCCATTGATCTATGAAAAATAAGTTATCATTTGTTGAGCCTGAAATTCTTCATTTCTGAAATTATCATCCTGTCTAGCTAATGAAAAGCCAAGAATTCTCTTTTGCTAAATATTAGCTGTATTTTCCTCTCCAGAACACAAATCTGAATTTGAGTGATGAACATAGAAAAATCTCATGTTTAAAGCTAGCATAAACTGGCATGCATGAAAACTAACATCCCTCAAATAACACCCCTGGCGTGTGGCTGGAAGCATCATCTGGAACAAATACGGACAGTAGTGAGCCAGCTTCCTGATAAGGAGAACCCTGGCCTGCAAAGACCACCTATGCAAGTTCCCTGTCACGTTTCTCATCTGGTCTCAAGAAGCAAGTCCTGGAAAAAGGCATTTGGAAAAGTCATGCCAGGGAGGTTCAGGACATGGGCAGCAGACTGTCTGTAAGCGGCAAAGCACCTACAGAAAAGAAACTGCCAGGCCAGGCCCAGTCATTGAGTCACTGCTACCAGAAGCAGAGTAACTAGCACAGACACATGCACCACACGAAAGGCAGGCGTCATGCTGGTCCAGCCTCACTGAGGTAAAGGAAAAGAAATACAGTCTATAAACACTGTAAAGTCTGGGCTGCACTATTTGTGTGGCAGGCTGTCACCACGTTCGTGGTTTAGTACTGGGCTTACATCCTCTCAGTCCTATCACCTCTTTCATTAGAGATTCAACTTCTAGAATGTCCAGGGCATCAACATCATGAGGGGGAATGACTCATCCTAATAAAAATGGGGCACACTCACAAAAAATGTTTTTGAGTGTGATTTTTATTGCGGTCTTGGGGCAAAAATAGATTCTGGTGCTGCAGAGTCATGACCTTTTAACAGAAGTTAATGGGAACACAAATTCTGTCGTAGAGATTTGGTTTAGAGCCAAATATCCTGGAGTGCATCCATTTGACTGGGCAACTCATGGTTTATTTAGTTACCATATGAAGTCTGGGTGATTTTTCAGAAGCTGAAGTTTCTACTATGCTGCTGTAGCAAGGGAACTTCACAGCTGTCTACCACCACTTACTTCTAGAAGCTCGTCAGCAATCTGGAGTCGGCCATCTCTTCCTGCTGCTCCGTTTGGATCGATTCCCACGATAAAGACACTCATTCTAGTTCGGTCTTTATTCCCAGCAAGACTCAGACCCAAACCGCTACGACCTTTCTCCAGTTCAATCATGTGGAGCTGGCCTACCAGGGTTCCATAACGCTCTCTGATATTTTCTACTCATAACAAAGATAAACATATTTAAAGTTAATTCATAGACAAATGCTTTACTATGGAAGGCTATTTAGATTTATCTTCAAAGAACATAATTTGCCTCAAAACACTTTCTTTGGCAGTTAGAAGCTAGACAAACTGGCTGCCTGGACATCGGGACTGGTTTCTTAGAAGAACTTCTTTGCATTAAGAGTTGCACAGCACAATATCTGACTAATCAGCTCACCAAGGAGCTATTAGGCCCAATGTAGAAACTCACAGAAGACTGTGATTAAACTAGAAAATTACTTGGCCACTTGGAAAGCAAAACAGAACAAAGCATCCAGAATATTTGTGCTTGATGACCAGCAGGGGTTTCTCTAACAGCAAATCTATACCATGCATCTCATTATTCCTCAGAGCTGCTCAGGATATACACCCAGAGGAAAATATGTAGAGCAAGACAAACCAGTGTACCTGGTCCCAATTTGAGAACTGTGTCCTGTCTCTATGAGACTAGATCTCTTGCTTTAGATTGTCAGGACATGGATTTTTGGGGGAGAGTGTCAACCTGCTTTAATCTGAGAGGTACAGGCACATGCAGGGGTTCCAGGCAAAAGCCCCAGATAAGCACACTATCAGTATCCAAAACTGACTGCCAGGCATGCCAATGTTAGAAACCAAGCCCTGCCTATCACCGTCCCCACCCCACCCCACCCCGCACAGTCATAAGTTCATATTTTAAGGCACTACGTTTTGTGGTGAATTAAAAACAAACAAACAAACAAACAAACAAAAAACAGTAATATTCTGGCCACTTTAATTTGGTTAGATTTTTGACAAGTCATCTTTTAGAAAATTACTATATGACTAATGACCTGCATTTCATGTTGACTCCTAGCTACATTAATTAAATAAATATACTCTCCAGATTCCTCCCCCAATTTAGCAATATAACTTGCATGTTCTATACTTTCTAAGATGTGTATACTACAACTTTCTTAAAGGAAATAGTTGAGCTTTTAAAATGAAACTTTTTAACACGATGACATATTCATGAATTCTGGCTACATTTCTGTACCAGGCACCGTGCTAGCACTCCTCAGACATTACCAGATGCAGTATTAGTGAGCTGACAGAACTGCATTTGAAGAGATATCCTGCCAACTATTCAAAGATTTTATCCCAATAATTGTAGTATTATCATTGCAGTACCAAAAAATACCAGAAGTTCAAGGCATAACAGCACCAGATACTATAATGAGGAATCTAAGGCCTAGAGAGGGCAGTGCTTGTTCAAGAGAGTTGGTCCATACTGGGTTCTGAGAGAATGTTTTGTCCTCCTTAATTCTCATATGAGAAGAAAAGGGGCTTTTATAGGAATGCTCATTTAAAGTAAATGAAGAACAGGATTTCACCTTAGAAGTGTACATTGTATTCAAGTAAAAAAAACACTACATTTTCCATATACAATGGCAGTATGTATCACTAAAGTTGAAATACTTATTCATACAAAACAAATGCCTTGCAAAACCCAAACGATTTCAATACTTGTTATAATTAAGGGCAGCACAAACAGACAACTTACTCCAGCTGTAACCAAACTCATCCTCTTTGTCTACTTCTTCCAAGACTGTGCTTGTAGGCTGTGCATGGTCACTACCCATTTCTGAAAGTGCTTTAGGAAAGGGTAAAGGAGAATTGCACAGTGGTGCCTTCTCTGACTCTGACTCTGACTCTGACTGACTGGGGGCCTGTAGGAACAAGAAAAATGCAGTGGGTATGTGCAGTCTTATGAAGAAAAGTTTAAGGAAACAAATAATACAATACCAAAACCAAAACCCAGCTTAAAAATATCCTTCAAATAATGGAAGGTTTATATATACTATATGAGATTTACGTATCAAAAAATTCATTAAATTGCTATTTGCTATTACAAATGAATGAGTAATTCAGTCTGAAGGCTTAATAAACTAAGATAGAAAGCTGTACAAATTTCTCAGAGGGGAAAAAGTAGGAACGTGTGTAAGATTTTAGAGGTCTTGAAAAGCCTGTCAAGAAACAAACCAGCCAAAGGAAATTAACCAAAAAAAAAATTTCCTTAAAACCTGTTAGTGAGAGCCAGCAAGATAGCTAAGCTGGTAAAGGCACTTGTGGCCAAGAGTGAGAATTCGATCCCTGGGACCCACAATGCATGAGGAGAGAACTGACTCCTGCAAGTTGTCTTATGCTGTATGCACACATACACACACAATAAATGTAATAGTAACAGAATTTCATAAGACTGTACATAAAGATACTTCTTGTTGTGTTGACCTAGAGACTGAACCCATGATCATGCACATAATAGGCAAGTGTTCTACCACTGAGCTTCATCCCCAAACTACATGAACAATTTTCTGTTGATATTGACTCCACCTTCCAAATGGCTCTGAACAAATTAATGTAAAAGAATATTGTGCATGAACTTTCTTTTCCCTGGACAGCCTGCTGGTCAGCACAGAGCACACTACTGGTTTCATTTGGAGATGACGAAACCTGATTCCAAGGCCATAAGAGGTAAAATATTTTAGTGAAAATGAAAATGAGGAGCTACACTTCTTTTGGCTTAATTCTTTTTATATGTTTATTTAGGACACATACACAAGTGTGTGTGTGTGTGTGTGTATGTGTGTGTGTGTATGTGTGTGTGTGTTTGTATGTATGCCTTACAGGAGTGTCAAATGAGAGACAACTTGCTGGAACAGGTTCGCTTTTTCTACCATGTGGGTTCCACGGACTGAGCTCAGATCATCTGGCTTGGTGGCAAGAGCCTTTATTCACTGAACCATCTCACTAGCCAGTTTCTATTTAATTCTTAGTACAGTGCACTTTGCATCATACCATGCTGTTTTCTCCAATTTCCATAGTAATTGTACCCCTGTCTTGAGAGCCAAGGACAGCCAGCTAAAGTACTATTCCTGGCATTAAGAAGTCCCTACGGCCACCAAATTACATTTTTTTAATCCTTTTTTTATGCTACTTCTCTAAATAAAAAGTTTTCTCACATATCTTACTTGAAATATATAGGCATTCCTATTGAGAATTATTAAGTGGTGCCAAGAATTAGAATACCACAAAACATATCTAACACTAAAACTTTATGGCACTAAATATGATCTTTTTGGTGAGTCACAAAATGCATAGTTTTCTGGCAAAAGGTTGGTTGAAAGAATTTAAGGGCAATCACTTTCCAGGTCATAGAGTATGCTGTACTAAAGCTGCTTAGTTTATGCATCATTGGCCAAACAAAAGTTACCTGTGTTGATGAGATACCTGCTATCTTCCCTAAGACTGTGCCATAAATCTCTCAAACAACACATGAATAAAAATGAGCACTTACTTGGTCCAAACAAGATTTGGAAATCACACTGGCAAGATCTATAGCTCCTGATATGTGTTGTTTTTATTATTACTTTTCTTAGATCAAAGAAACAAAATCTGCTCATCTGAAAAATTGCTCAAGATTGCAGGAACAACATTTTCACATTGTGAATAAACTAAGTCTGCGTCCTAACTTAACTACTAATCATAGAGCTAATATTGGCCTTTACTTTCTTGAGGGGCAATTAGGTCTTCTATTTGGCTGTACTAAGATCATGGGACTGGCTTGGTACTGACACTACTCAAATTTTGTTAATAAAAATATGTCATTAAAGAAAGGTCATTTAGCCTTTAAAAAAATATGCAAAGTGCACATACAATCACCCCATGCCATGTGTGCACACATTAAATACATGCATCACAGAGTATAGCACACCCACTTCAAAATGTCGTATGTAAACACACCTTAAATGGTGTGGGAGCAAAAGGGTTAGATGAGGAGCAATGGAAGACGACTGTACTTGAATTCTGTAATTCCTATATCAATAAAAACAGATTCCTTCAGAAATGGCATCTCTGCTTATCCAGAATACAATTACATAGAAATCCAAAGAAAATTCATAAAGTACTTCCTAAAAGAAACTGTTGACAGCTTTCTCTCTTTCTATTATCAATTTATGGTATCTAAGACCTCTTGTAAATTTGTGTTTAGTTGTGGCTATATAATTTCATAATACATGAATATCAAAGTATGGTTTGATGACCATGGAAACAGTCATGTTTCCTGATTTAGGCATTCATATAGACACATTTTATGAACACTCAGGACTTTCACACATACACACACACACACAATTATCTACAGAGTGATTAATTTGTGAAAGAGCTTTTATGATCACCTTGTTCAAGAATGATGATATTCAAACCTACATAAGGTTCTAAGGAAATTATATGTGAAAATTATACATTTTGCAACAAATATTTAAATATTAAGAAATTAAATCACACTAAAATGCAGGACAGACACTGGATTCATCATACTTCCTTCTCTAAATGGGACATTTAATTTTAGGTAAAAGATAAATATTCTCTGGCAGGAATATGCTTCAGAAAGGATTTGCATGCCCACTCAAAGCACACGGTCGTTTTATTTTTCTGACTAAATGTGGTAGACAGTGAACCCGGACAAAGGCATATAGTAACAATAAAACGTCTGCAAAAGGCAACAGCAAGACAATAGGCGTTATCCAACCTTGTCAGCGGTGAGCTGGAGAGAGTCAGCGAATGGGTTAGTGCTGCTGAAGCTGTGCTTAGGGTAAAGGTTGTGCAGCAAGGAAGGCAAAGAGGATTTCTAGAAGGAAACAGAAGATGCACTGAAGGTACAAGATACGAATTTAAAACAACCCAACTTTAAGAACAAGTACTTACTGGTTTAAGAGCAGCCTGTGAAAACCTGGAGTCTGTGTAACTCAAAGCACCATCTTCCTATATCGTCTATGCACAGGGTTGCTTCTAAGGGTCTGAACCTATCCTTGAGTCTAAATCTGTCCAGAAACTACAAAAGGAAACCAGACTGACCAACTGGCCTCATACTTCCTTCATTTTCTCTGAATGGCTTTGCTAACTTTGGTGGAGATGAATGTATTCTTTCCACGTTATATACTAACATGATTCATGGGTCTCAATATACTGGTTCAAAATTAATCACAAATTTTTAATTTACATTTAAAAGTGAATGGACTACTTTTCAATAGTCCATCTGTTCCAGAATGCATAGTAAACAACTTATCTGACAGTTCATTAACAATTTTCATTATTCTTTTATTTCTCTACCACTTAGGAAATCATACTTTGACTAGATAATAAAACTGATTTGGAACAATAATATTTTTTAATTTAAAAAGATGAAAAAAATAGCCACTACACAGTGTGGTTTGTTCTTCACCAATTTTTGTGCACATCTGACAAAGAGATTCATAGTTTTATTTTTATTTATTTTCTGTATATAAGCATTATACCTGCATGTATGACTTGCAATGACTGTGGAGGCCAGAAGTGGGTGTCAGATTCCCTGGAGCTGCAGTTATGTATGGTTGTTAGTTGCCATGAGGGTGCTGGGATTTGAACCCAGGTACTCTACAAGAGCAGCCTGTGCTCATAACCACTGAGCCATCTCTCTAGCCCTGAGATTCTTTTTTTTTAAAATTCCTATAAAATCTCCCACATCATTGGTAAATTCATGGCTTTTGATTGTTTTTGAAGTTCTGGGTTAAGTTTGCTTCTCCTGGGTTCTGGAGCTTGCCTGCAATCAGTCTTCAGCCAGAATTGCTGAAGTTGAATTACATATTAAAGGCAGGAAGTCTGCCAGATAGAATTTAGCATTTCATACTTTAAAAAAAGTAATTTCCCTAGCACAATGAATTCTTCTCCATTTCACACCCGCTATGTTTTCCTTCTATTGACTATATCTTTCAAAGAAAATTGCAGACATTTAAAATTCATGTTGGCTCCAATTAAATGTTTGTGTTACGTCTCTCTCTGAAAAAGGCCTACTGGCAGGCATGGAATGGAGGGACTGGTCATGTGATTCCACCCTGCTTGGGAGAGCATGCTGGAGAGACTGTCCCCCGTGCCAGGACTGAAGCTTATGCCACATTACCCTTTCAATCTGGGCTTTCTGCAGTGTTTTTCCTACAGAGGCAAGGCAGGAAAAGATACAGTACAATGACATTTCTGTTCATCTCCACTTTCTCCCTGCTTTTCAGTTTAAAGTGTCACCTCCTGATTTACCAAAGTGCTAAGAAATACAATGACCATGTATTAAGGTGGGAGAAATGACTGGGCAGCTGAAAACCATCCGAAGACTAGTAACTCAGTATACGGATGGAAGGAGGAGAGTGTTTCTATTCCTCACACCCGGCATTTCTAGGTTTTGAGTGTCATTTGTAATTATGCAGACATGGGACTGTGATGGCAAGAAACAGAATCCTGAGAGACCTCTAGGAAAGATTTCCTCCAGCTCTTCCAAGATTGGAATCTGGCCCTGGCAGCGCAGTGTGAAGGCACAGGAGGAGCACAGCAGGCCGAGCAGGAGGCCACTCCACTCTTAGGGAAAAGAGTTGTAGGAATGTGGGGGTTTTTGATTAAAAAAAAAATCAATGACGAATTTTGAGGTCATACTCCCAACAGTTAATGAAGGAAGAAGCACCCCAACTGACAAGGTGCACAGAGAAAGCACCCCGACTGACAAGGTGCACACAGAAAGCAGAAAGTCTCTGGTCCACAGGAAGAGGCCCCCTTTAGTCCTGTAGTCAGACAATGTGGTCACACAGCTCTGAGCTTTCATACTGGTAGATAATAAGGGAAAGTCTAAGTTCTCATTCCTGAACAGTCAAAGTCCAAAGGGACTGACTGGTCTATTCACCTGAATAAGATCTCCCTGAAGCTCTAACTTTTACTCACAAATAAAATCTTCCACAAAGAGGCTCCTAGGCAACTACAGTTGTGATATTTTTCCTTTAGATTACAGGAGACACGATTACTTTCATTTGGAAGTAAATCACTGCAAACAAAGAATATCTCATTTTAAATGCAAAATTAATTCTAGTTTTCCAAAGCAAATTGTGTATAACTTGACTAAACATGTCATTTCTAAGAAAGATTTATCCTACAATAATTGCTATAAAATTAGGTGTCATTATGCCTCAGATAAAAAAAATAAGAATATTCTCCAGGTGTATAAGACAATGTCTTTCCAGCACACTAGAAAATGTGATGAAAGAAATGTTTGTAGTTTAAGTCCTTGAATTAATATTAAGAATCACTATTCAGCAGTTTATAATATTATCCCAAATGATAAGTTAGAAATTAAAATAAAACAAAAATAAGAATAAACCTACCCCCACAAAAATAACGTTAACTTAACTTAAACAGCCATTTACAACGCTACCATGCTGCGTCTGTGTTTAACACACCAAATAGGGAAACAAATGTAAAAAGATTTGCAGGTATTTAAACAAACTGAATGGCATTTATAAAGAATGTGGCTCAAGGCAGCACTATCATTTGGCAAATTTTCTATCTGAATGGATAATTATTACCTAACAATAAACAACTGAATGATTAAACACTACAGATGTGAAGATAACAGCTTATATTAGGAAACAGTACATTCATTCCATACCAGAGCCACACCTGTCTTGGTAACTATGGAAGGGCCTGTGATTGCTTTGGATTTGGGAGCACAGGGGGTTGATATTTCTTTTGCTGATCTCACTTAGAGTATCTGCTACTTTTCTTCCATCATTTGAATATCACTACCTTAAACTCCACATTGTCCATGTTAAAATTCAGTGTTTTGCATATAACATATTTTTAAGTTCCAGACACTATGTCTAGTTGTCCTCAATATATGAACACTTTTCTCTTAAAGCCAACCAACCCTAAACTTATCAGTAAGGAGAGGTCTAACAAAAAGTTATGACAAGCCATCACACTCAGAAATGGACTCTCACAGGGGTTCGGAAGCTCAGAGAAACTCCCAAAATAGCATTAAAACCCCACTTTGAGGGAGAGTGGATTTCTTTCTCAGGTACATGTGGCACAGAACTTTTATAATTATTGCACTGGAAATACTTTTAGTAAGGTATAGGAAGAACTGAGGAAAAATAGCATTAAACTGCATATGTTCACCTACAATCTTCGCCAGAACCAGTTTGTGCCCTTTTTAGCAATAATATCCATTAACGTGTTAATATTTTCTTAATTTTTTTGTCTCAATTTGGCAATACTCACATCAGCCATTGCAGGGCTGGGGTTGTGGACCTGCACCACTATGAACGGTTTCTACAACATCTTTTAAAACTATTTCCCTATGATGACAGGGGGTAAAATTGTTAGTAGGTTTCTGTCACCTACGATCTGTTCTCTGATGATCTCTATAGTAACTCTGCCTGGGAATCAATTATGAAATGATTTGTAAATAAATAAAATGCATTCTATGAGAACTCAATGTCCAGTGCAATGCACAGATGTGTTAAAGAAATGATTATGAGATCATATAAATAAGATTCTGTCTAAAGAATGAATCTGGAGAAAATGAAATCTTTCTAGCTTCTAAGGGGCTCTATTAAAGATTAATGACCTTTAACCTATATATCTATATCTTATTTCTTTTAGCACATTATATATTTTTGGGATAGAATGAACACAACTATTAAGATATTATCTAGACACTTATGATGAAAAAATTTCTACTTCCATGTATCGTCAACAGACATTAAGTATTAATTACAGTGGAAGAGATTTCCAGAACAGCTCAATGTTTTCAAAAAACAAAGGAAACTCTGAATGAATCTTTTGAGACCTCCAGAGCTGGTGTGCGCACACACAGACACCTTGGTGGTCCTCCTTACATGAGACTCCAAGCTGAGCGCTGTTTGGGCATGCCGACCTTACTCTTTGGGTTGCTTACCCTTGGTCTGTTTATAATGCTCTGTACCATAAACACTACAGGGTTGCCTGCTTTCCGAATGGCTTCCACAGCTTGTTCATGGCTTGCATCTCTGAGATCCATTCCATCCACCTGCAATGGAAGGCCTCAGCTTAACATTTCAAGAAGCTTTAGAACAAAAGGAACAATTTGGATCAGGAGTTCTGAGGATCCTTTAGATCCTGGAAAATCGGTTTCCATATAAAAAATAACTGAGACTCTGTGAGAATGCACAAGTGGACTTGTGGAACCTTGTCTAGACACTTCTGCTTCTGCATCACTTAAAATTACTCGGGTATTCTTGTGTTTATGATCAGCATCATTCAAGAAACAATATAAAGAACCACACGGTCCTCATAAAAGTCACTGTGCTGTGTTTCTTCTAATTCTTTATAAAGTGATTTATTTAGGAATTAGGTGGGCGATTCCTTCTATGTTTCTCTCAGATAAAGAAAGAATAAACAAATAGTGATATGGAGAAAATAAGATTATTATAAAGTTAGTTTGCAGAAGAATCTTTGTAGTAGACATGACAAGCTGAAAGCCAAGGAATTGTGCATGTTTGTTAGTAATTTCTACATAAATAGCTTGAAAATGAAAGTCATTTTGAAACTTTTTTGTGGGTAATGATCAGCTTAATTTATACTATTATCAAGAAGGAAAGTAGTTAAAAGGCTAGATGCTAATCCCGCCAGAAAACTGTACACGTTACTATCATTTCTAAATGGACACAATTCTAGAAAACAAAATCAATTGTTAAGTCCTGACATAGAAGTTAAAAACATCTCTCAGCCTTATACTTCAATGATATAACAATATTTTTTCAAGGACACATTAAAAAAATGTCTTTTCATGCTTTTATATAAGTCAGTATTCATGTCTAGTTATATAACAACTATACATTCAACTAGTGGAAAGGTGTATAAGGACACCATACATCCTTGGTCAAGTTCAAAGCAGGTTATCTATTCACTTAATGGACACACATTCCAAAACTCAGCGCAGGCTTGTTGAACTCCCCAGAACTGCAAAAGCCCAAAGCCTTCTCTTTGCTATGAAAGTCCTGAGTATAAGGCACTCAAGAAGCAACTGCTATCTCCAAGCAAGTACTTTACAACAATGCGACAAAAGCCCTTTCTTTTCAATATGAAAGGTTGTTTTAATTCTTAATATATTTAAAAAGCATTTGAAGCAGGAGGGGCACCATAACCAATCACGGCTAAAGATGATTATAAACATTTTTTATTTTCAGATTTAACAAAAAGGTATTTAATAGTTAAGTTACATTAAATAGACTTACAAGTGACAACTTAAAATAAAACCTTTTAGATGGAGTTCTACTACACGACTTCTTTTAAAGGGGGCTATAGTTCAGTTAATGAAACACAGAATGCACAGGGAGAAAAAGCCTTTTCCACCATTCATTCTTTTCTAAAAAATGTATTATTTTAATTTTATGTGCATGAATATATTGTCTGCGTGTATGTGAGTGTACCCATGTTGCACTGCAGCGGTCAGAAGAGGTGGTTGGATCCCATGGAACTGGAGTTATGAATGGTTGTTGGCTGCCATGTGGATACTGGGAATGGAACCCAGGTCCTCTGTGAGGGCAGCCAGTGCTCGTAACCACTGAGTCATCTCTCCTCATTCCTTCTTACTGGTCTGCTCAAATCTCCATCCCTCCCTCCATCCCTCATTACCTCAGATCTCAAAGGAAATGGATGAATGAATGATTAAATAAATCATCAAAACATTTTATTTGTGGTTCTGGGGATGGAACATAGGGACTTCCACACACGGGCTAGGCAAGTGCCACAGCACTGAGCCACGGGCTAGGTAAGCGCCATAGCACTGAGCCACGGGCTAGGCAAGCGCCATAGCACTGAGCCATGGGCTAGGTAAGCGCCATAGCACTGAGCCATGGGGTAGGCAAGCGACATAGCACTGAGCTACGTGCCTGGCCCCAAATGCTCACCTTAAAGTCATGGCTGATAAGCTGTAATCAGTCTTCTACACAGTGAAAGCGTTTTAATGTGCAAGTTTTATAGACTAAGAAAACGCACAATCATTTGCATAAGGTTAAGTACAATGCCCATTACAGTAATACAAATCTTTATCTACAATTGCTCTTTATATTTTACCCTGTAACTAGGATATTAGGTCAGATACTCGTGTCACGATATTAATAAAACTGTGCCTAATCTGATTAAATAACTTATCCCACTTCTCTGAAGTGTCTTGACAACTTCTCCCATCTGTATGCCCCTGCCCAAGCAGGTCCGGTGCCTTGCCCACTGCGGGACGGCAGCTGGAATACATCTGCTGCTCTGTGAATTCTCATCAATAAATGTGTGACTCAGGAAAAGGCTCCAGGTGAGGTATTAAATGCTGACTCCAGGATGAGTATGATTTGACTACATGGCTCTCTCTCACATATAACAAAGCATACATGCATGTACACACAGAGCCTTCTGTCATGAAGGGGCACAGTGATGAGGAGGCTCCTGGCTTGGAACGAGGGTGAAGCACTCATTTGAAAAGTCATCAAGGGTTCAGCACTGAAAATTGTAGTAGAAAAGACTCACTTGGAACACAAAATTCATACAATGAAGGTTATCTACACTGAAATATTTGTTGAAGAGAACTAGAGATATATATTTCATATATAAACATTTAAATTTTTGCCCTAAGAAATTTTCTGTGTTTTTTCATCAGTTATTTTCTTTAGTATTTATTCTTTTAAAACTGTCTATATCTCTAAACAGAAACCTTGACATCAAGATATATAATCTATCATATACATACAAAGAAACTGGATAAAAAAAAGAAGGAAGTTACTTCACCAGAAACATACTTGACTCTAACACTGGGTTGAGTAACCAAAATAAAAATGACAACTCCTTTGGTGAAGAAAGTGGAAGAGGAGAAGAGTTTGAACAGAATTCCGTGTACCTCAACTATTCTGTCTCCGGGTTTCAAGGTTCCATTTCTTCCAGCTGGACTGTCTTCAAGAACATGTTTGATGAAGACACCCCTCATCACCTCGCCGTTGCTCAGGCGGCTCCCCATACCGCGACCACCGACAATGCTGATGCCCAAGGATTTGCTCGGTTCTCGCCAAAGTTCAACCCTATAAAAGACAAAATTATAAGCTCTTAGAGGAAAACACATACGAAAGGATTCCTGAAATGTCTTCTTACAGATGACACAAGAGGAAAAGAAGGAAAATACAAACTGGACCTCACCAAAATGACAGACGAAAACAACATCAGGGAACCATACATCTGAGAAGGGATTAATATCCAGAATATACAAATGAAATTCCTAAAATTCAATTACAAAATACCCAAATAACTGGATTAAAAATTAGGAAGAACTTGAATAAACATTTAGTTACAGGTTTATAAATACCTTACAAACACATAAACAATGATTAACCAGTATCCAAAAAAACACTATCTCACTGGCAGGAGAGATGGTTCAGTAGTTAAGAGCATTGCTGCTCTTGCATAGGACCTGGTTTGGTTCCCAGCACCCACACGATGACTCACAACCCACTGTAACTCTGGTTCAGGGGAGCAGATGCCCTCTTCTGGCTTCTGTGGGCCCCAAGCATGCGTATACATATTGGCCCCATACATGCAGGTACAGCATTCATACACATAAAATAAAAATCATAAATCAAAAATTTAAATTACACTATCTCACACCCATAAGAGTGGCAATCACAAAGGATCAAAAAACAGACACAAGTATTTGTCAGAATGAGGGAAAATGGACCCCTGTGCATCGCTGATAGGAATGTGACATGGTGCAGCCACTATGGAAGCTAAAAGTACAACTACCATATGGGTCAGCAATCGAAAGACTCCACTGCAGGCTCCTGAATGGCTATACTGGACACGCATCTCATAGATGAATTATTCACAACAGCTAAAAAGTAGACGCAACAGTGACCAAATAAGGGGCTTGCGAAATGGCTCAGCCTCCACCTCCTCATGTACTTTCTGTGCAAGCCTGACGCTAGAGTTCAGTCCCTGGGACTCTCAAAAAGCCAAATACAGGGGATCACGTGTATACTCCCAGTACTGCTACAGAGAGACGGAAAACTAGACAGGAGAATCATCCAGAAGCTCACAGGCCAGTTAGCCTGGAGTACACAGAGCAGGAGAAACAAGAATTATCCTACTCCAGTAAGGTGGAGGGAGAAATGCGACTCCTGAAAATTGTCCTCTGACCTGCACATGAGTGCTATGGAATGCATCTGCCCATACTCATGCACACACATATTTCTTCCAAATAATAATTTCTTAATTTAAAAACTGAATGAATAATCAAAATGATACATGGCTTATTGAAATGCTATATAGTCTTAAAAGGAAGAAAATTCTGAAATATGTTTCAGCACGGATAAACTCTGAGGACACTATGCTAGGTGAAATAAGCCAGCTAAATAAACAGGCAAATGCCCTACAATTTCACCCATGAGGGAACCAGAGCAGATGAATTCAGAGACAGGAAGTAGAATAGGGGTTTCTTCAGGGAGAGTGGCAGGGAGGTATTGTTTAATAGATACAGTTTTAGTTTACAAAATGAAAAACCACCTCTGCAGATGGATGGTGCTGATGGCTGTATAGGAGAGGTCCTTAATGCCTCTGAAATATACACTTGAAATGCTTAGAATTGCTAAAAATAATGATAATCAATATTTTTACACACAATGGCATACTAGTAGTAAAAGATCATTTTAAATACTTTTTAATTTGTAAGACCTGATAAATATTAACGTATTTATGAAGCTGATTTGGTGTAAATATTGGACTCTCACTCTAGGCTAAAGCACAAGCCAGTACAGAAGTATCACTTTGCAGAAGCGTTAATGCTACAGACATTAGGCGATCCCACCACTGAACAGATGGCAGCTACCAGGCTTAGCAGCCAAATCCAAGAGAAGAACGCTTTTGCACACACTAATCAGAAGCTTGCCTCTGTAGGAGTCGTCCTTGCCAGAACAGACCTGGTCATTAACAGTCAGGGCATGAAGAGCCATCGCTGAGAACACTCTTCATGATCTGATCCCTCCACTGCCTTCCCAAACCCACTAAGCTGTAGTTCCCACTCCACTCCAGCAACGCCAGCATCATCTCACCGCTCTGTAAGTTGATTCACTATGCTACTACCTCTGGGCCTTAGCACTTTCTATCTGCTGCACTGTCCCTACCCACAAAAGAAATACATGAACTCATACATGTATTTAGAGCTGAGGATAGAGATCTGGGGTTTGAATTCAGTGGTAGAGTGATTTAGTGGTATGTGCAAGAACCCAGGTTTGATTCAAAGCACTGCACAAAAGAAAAAAAGACAAAGATGTAAGAATGGATTTAGAGAGCACGCTGTGTGTGAGGGTATGTTACAAACAGGAGGTGAAGAGCAGTGGGATATTTCACTGAGAAGTGAGGAGGCAATTGGTGGTGTTGATGAGCCCCTGCAGTCTGTTCCAGGCCTTTCAGATGAAGGTGCTGAACATCAAGGACAAGAGGACAGCCTGGTCCAAGGTGCCCTCGACACTGACACTGAGGTGTTTCTAGACAGGAAGAAAAATAAGACCACTGCAAAATGAACGAAGTGGCTGAAAGAAGAGAGTCCATACCAATGAGAAACCCGGCAGAAGCATCTTTCCATTCGGTCAGGACATTTGTCTTAACTAAAGATCTATAATCCTAGAAAGCTGACCTGTTTAGTTTGAAGGACTCTTACCATAATCTCTGGCATTATAAAATCCTTGGAAACAAACCAACTGAATATACTCATCAATTTCTCTCTAGAAGTTCTATAAAACCAGAGAACCCACATCCTTTTCTGTTTAAGTTTTATTTTATTTGCGAATATGTGTATATGCACATGCTGGTCTCTAGCCCCATCTTTTCTATTTCCTCAAGTAGTTATTAAATGACAAAGAAAAAAAAGTTAGCTATCATATGTACACATTTAAGAAGCCAAAAAGCATAGATAGGACTCTTGAAAAAAAATGAAATAAAATGTCTCCTGAGGATCTTTGTGATTACTGTAAATCAGAAATGATTTCTAGAATGACACAACAGCAGCAAGTGTTCAGTAAAGACTTACGGTGTTTCTACGATACGCATATACAGTCACTTAATTTTCACATCAACCCTAGAAGGTTTATACTCTTTACATTCCATTTGCCAAGAAAGGAAGAACCACAGGTTGGGCAACTTAGGATGACAGTACTTTACACTCTATTGGGATTGGCGAAGTTTGAATATACTGCAAAGAAGTACAGCCTGTGAGTCCTAAAACAATGCAGAAGACAGTCACAGTCAGAGCTGCCAAAATGACCCCAGATGCCAGACTGTTCAGTCACTGGACACAGAGTGGTCAGCAACCCTGGGACAGGAAAGGGGACATTTGTAAAGAAGCACTTTGTAGTACTGCTCACTGAGGAGCATGATATGACTCTGGACCCAGACTGCTGGAATGTGTGAGCAGAGTCCCTGAATCAAGTCCTGCTCTTCTGTGACTTAAGCACATGAGACTAGACAACTTACTTAGTCTCTCCATCTCATGTGAAACAGGGCCAACACATGAGCGATATGCATCCCATCTTATCAATCCTACCACACCTACACCCTGTTTAAGAAAAAATGTCACTTTCCACCCATTGACAGAACACTTTAAAAACTATGTAAGTATGTCATGTGGAGAAAAGAAAACTCAAATATTAAAATTGAAATACAAATGGTTAAAACCACTGTAAAAGGAAATAGGACTTCAAATAAAGTAAAAAACATAAAAATGTAAGGCAGTAATTTGTATGGATATATATATCCTAGATAAAATTTCATACACACACATAAAGAAATACACACATTTACTGCACAGAACTATAACAGCAAGTAACTGTTAAGCACTCAAGTAACAGTCTGAGAAGTGATAACCCAAGGCAGCGTCAACTGCAGGAACACAGCAAAACCCAATGGAATGAATTACATAGCATTATATGACACAGACCTTCAAAATACAAGACTGAGGAAAAAATAAGCAAGTTGGAATATGATACACACAGAAATCACTGGCAAACAAAAAAATCAAAACCAAAAAAATCCTATCCATTCACAAGCTTGTTTTACAATCTAAAAAAATTAAATTTATTTATTGTTATTTATATTAGTGCAAGTAATTGATTATTGAAGAAATTTAAATTAAAAACCCATTTTAGATAGCTGGAAATATTTAGCTTTTCTAAAAATGACAAAGTTATGTTCTCTATATTTTGGAAAATACAATGGTTGTAGGCTTAAAGCTGATTTTCAAACAGGCAAAATCACACTGCATTCCACCTCTAGAGCAATTTTTTATACACTGTATAGTAAATATTAATGTTTACCAAATGCAAAGTCATGGCTAATTTTAGAGCTGTTTGGAGGGTTGATCAACGATCACTAACACTTAATATCTCATATTGTTCATCCTCTCCAGATCCTGCCCAGCCAAGTACACGCTGTCTTCCTTAGAGGCAGAATTTATATCTTAACACTTACTTCTGGACTACTCACAAATGTTACTTTTCTGTTTGGGCAAATATCCAACACTGAATAATTCCTACTCCTAAATGAGAGTTGACTCTATTCAGCATGAACATGTGCACATGATTTATCTGAGCGTATTCAAGCTAAGTTGCCTTCTTTGTTACACAGGAAGTTAGTGCTGGGCAGTGGAAGGCTGGACAAACTGAGCCTGTGACAGTAAAGTTCTTTGCTCACACTGCCTTTCTTTCACACTCACAAGAATTTTTTTGGTTTTGTTGTTGCTGTTATTGTTTGGTGGGAGGCAGAGTCTTATTGTGTAGCCTTGGCTGGCCTAGATCTCACTGTGTAGACTAGACTGGCTTCAAATTCACAGGAATCCACTTGCTTTTGCACCTTAAGTTCTGGGTTTAGAGGTGTGCACCACCATGCCCAGCCCCCATGTTTTAAATATATATTGGAATATCTAGTTTCTACAAATTCTAACTTAAATTTAAATAAACATTTGGTACTATACCAAAAACTCTTCAGAAATTATTATTCATCACAACTACTTACGCATTTCTCTATAGTTTTCTATAGTTAATTTTCTTTAGTGTCTACTATAGATCCTCACCTGTAAGTTCATTTTTATCCCACGTGAAAAATACTATTTTCTCCAATGTACACATGATGAAACAGAGGATTAGCAGTGTTAACTTGTTTGATGTCATAAGTAGCAAGGTACAGGGGAGTCCTTAAAGGCACCCCTTTAAGCATATACACCCACTGCTTAGCAGACCAAAGAGATCTTCCTTACCGCCGGGGCTGGTTCCAACTGCTGTGTGCTACATTCTGCAGCTCGCTCTCTTCTCCCTCTCCTTCTTCTCTCTCTGGTAGTTCTGGGATGTCTCTGGGTAAGGAGATATACAATGAAGATTCCAAGCAATACTGCCTCAACTGCACTTAATTATTGGTTAAGCTAAAAATGCAGAACCTTTTGTATTTTCACTGTACCTGACTTACAGGCTTACAACATTTTTACAGCACAGGGAAGGGAAAACCTAACCAAATAAAATAACAACCTCACACTAGAATCAGTGACCATTAATTGGTGTAAGAGAGAGCTGAACGCTAAAGCCTTGTCTGGTGTGTCTGCTGATGAGACACAGCAGAGTAAATGAAAGGAATGGGAAGAATGTAGTAACTACTGCAACTTCAGAAGAAAGGAGTTGGCAAGCATGTCTCTGCCCTAAAGGAATTTACCATCAGTTTATTTTATAGCAACTGAAAAAAACCTAAGGAAGGTATGTGCTGAAATTATAGTCATTCTTTACTGACAGGATCCTGAACTCACACAAGCTACAAACGTGGAAGCGAGAAGTCGTACAACCCAAAAATTCATCCTCACTTAAATGTGATTCACACTTCTTACAAACCAATGCCCAGATGTTCCACGAACACTTTCTTTTTGACCTACATGGTAGATTTGCTTCAAAGATTGTAAAATGAAATTTACCCGCCACGGGTCCTTCCAAGTATTTTTGTTTGAAATCCCCTTTTATACAACTGAAGAGAGCAGATCAGAAAAAGGCTCAGATTCCTGAAGTCTCAGCCTGACAGGGGACAGGAATGCTGCTAACAGTTCCAAAAGAGGGTGTTCTAAAATTGATGTTTGGAGCTGAGTGATAAATAGGCCAAGGGAAGTCCCTGCTCTGCTCGGGGAATGCAAGCCAGAGATGAGAAAGAGAGAAGGAAAAGGAGGCTTGGGGAGAGACAGAATGAAAACCTGAGATGGCAAAGGACAAGAGGAGGTGTTAAGACCTAAAGCCCGAAAGCGGGGAGCTATGCATAAGCACTCTGGACATACTGTACCACAGACCTGACATTTTAGCTGTGACAAGATGTGTCCTTAATCTTCTGATACACAGACCCCAGTTTCGTCTAACAATTCTGCAATTTCACTAACCCAGGCATGCTCCTGTATATATGTTCCTGTAAAAACTCTGTGACTTGGCATGTGGTCTCAAGAGCTTCAGTATCACAAATTGCTTAGATCAGAATAGAACAATCCTTTAGTTCCTCTACTCTGTCATTGAAAAAAGAAAGAATTACGGTCCTTTCTCCCTGTGTTGCCAGTCAAAAGAATTTCCATCAACCATGACCACTACGTCATGGGACAAAGTGGGACAAAGTGAATGGGACAAAGTCACATGGCAGCACAGCCCCAGGAGTTGAACTGAAGCCACCTGACCACACAGTCTAGCTCTTGCTTTCCCTGTTATGCTGCCCCTTAAGTCTTATGTGACTTGTTTTATGAGTTTATGCAATCCTTTCTTTGGATTCAATGGTCAAGATCATCGAGCCTGACTGATTGCATCTGAAGCTTGGCTTTGAAACTGGCTATGGGACTCGGGCAAATTAAGCTCTTTGCTGTAGATTCTTCCTCTGTAAGATGCAGACTGTCAGCATCCTGCTATTAATAACAAATATGCTTTCTTTGTGATGAAGCAGCTGGTTACTACATTGAACAATAGAGGCCATTCTCCTTCCTGAGCTGAGGGAAGAGCAGTGATGAAAGCAGTTCTTTCTTTCTAAAACTTTTGAATATTCTCAGGCCCATGAATTTACTAGGACTCAGATGTAAACTGGTATTCCATTTGGACACAAGACAGACTGTCTTCCCTGTTTTGACAGGAAACACTGGGAAACTACGATCAACCCATGTCACTAAGCTTGGGACAATCATTCTGAAGAGCACTGTTGCACTGTTTTGTACAGGGTGGTGTACTCCTTTCCCATAAAACTCACTAGGCCAAACAGCTTACAACATTCCTTGTCCTTCTAGTTCACTTGCTGTACACTGATGTCTCAGGGAATTTCAGAGGAAGCAATGTAGTACCACAACTCCTTCAGGGCCACTGGACACCAGGAGTTCTGGCACCCACTCTGAAGGAAAGACTTATGAGAAGGCCTCCAAATGTTTACAATGTTACAAGCTTCCTGCTCTACAACATGCTTAAAGAAAAATCCGGTATTCAAAGCAACTGGGAGCAAAAAATGGGACATATTTTTGAGAAAAGCATGCTGACATTTTGCCCCTTGCTCTAAACTCAGTGGGTAGCACCATCAAGCCCCAGTTTCTGCAATTTGTAAGACTGAAGAAAACTTGGTCTTTATTACTTAAAGGTTTTTAATTTATTATATAATTTATTATATACTAAGAACACAAGCTAGGTATGATGGTATACTGGGGAGGCAGAATCTCAGTGAGAACAAGGTCAGCTAGGTCTACATAGTGAATACCAAGCCAGCTAGGACTAAAGGGAGACTCTGTTTCCAAAAACACCCCCCCACCACCACACACAGATACACAGACACACAGACACACACACACACACACACACAAGCTCAGCACTACTTCCTGGCATGCCTATATATACTAAAAATTCAGCCTAACATTCTCTAAAGAATAAAAACACATTGGCTAAAAACAATTTTCTGAATTTGGTATTTCTAGAAAAAGTAAAACATTATATAAACCTACAGAAAATGTACATTCTAAGGAATAAATGAAATAATAATCAAAACTGGGGTAAATTACCAAAACTAAATGATGAAAGTACTGTACTATATGGGATGATTTAAGATTAACTCAATTTATTACTTTGAATATTCACATATTTCCCCATCTTCTTTTCCATTCTTTCCATTTCCTCCCTCCCTCCCTCCCTCCCTCCCTCCCTCCCTCCCTCCCTCCCTCCCTCCCTCCCTCCCTCCCTCCCTCCCTTCCTTATAGCCTCATCTGGCCCGGAACTTGTTGTATAGACGAGGCTGGTCTCTCTCACAGAGATCCTTCTGCCCCCCCCCCCCATAGTGCTGAGATTAAAGGTGTGTGTCACTAAGTCCAGCCTATTTCCCCAATTTTCAATTCCAAATGATAGTTATTTAAGTAATTGATACAAAGGGAGAGAATGTGTTTTTTTAAACATCTTGGAAGAAACAAATGGAATTTTAGCATTTACTTGTTTCTTACCTGACTACAGATTCAAAAGTTTGTGGGTTTTGTTGTTGTTATTACTGTTTATTCATTTATTTGCTTCTATTTTTATTGACTTTTTATGTATTTTAAACAGAACATCTTAATGAATCTTGATCATCTTAGTACTCTCTTCCCTACTCATCCCCCAACACTGGAATTCAGACATTCTGTCATTTGTGTTAAGGCCTATCATGTCAAGTTAGTGACCCTAGATGTCCCTAAGTACAAGTTCAACCACCCATGCCTAGTCAGTCTTCCTAGAGTCCCTCCCTTTAAGAAGATCAGCTCTTCCTCACCCAGTAGTAATCAGCTGCCAATATTTCTCCAACTAAGACTGGGGCTTGTTGCCCATTTCCATAACTCTGTGCTTGGGTTTAGTCAACTTCGGTGTACATAGGTCTTGTGCATGCTCACACCATTGCTGTAGGTTCCTATGAACAAGACCCCAGGAGCCTGTAGGATTCTATTTCCATGTAGTCATGTACCTCCTACCTGGCTCTTGCAATCTTTCTGCCCTCTCTTCCACAATGGTCCCTGAGCCCTGGTTGTGTTTTTGTTGTTGTTGTTTTGTTGTTTTGTTTTTTAATAAACTTTCTGCCTCATTACTCTTTTCAGTAGACTTAGTGATTCACTCACCTGCCAGTGTATGAAGAAAAAATATCCAGTGCCATAATTCCTCCAGATTGCTGTTCAAAACTTACTCTGAACTCCTCCAAATGTTCTGCAGGCACATAAGTAATTCTGGAAATAAACGTAGTTCATAAAAACAAAGGGAAACAGTTCTGTTTGCTGCAAAGGTCCCCAAACACAGAAAGAAATTACACTGTCCATTCAGCTTTACTTTTCATTTAACTCATTTAATCAGCATACTATACTCAGCAGATGATGCAAGATTCAAAAAGCAAATAATTCACACAGACTCAACAACTGAAATTGAAACTGCCAATGCTACTACTGATAGACTATGAATTTAGTATAGTAGTAACAGTCATACAGGGAGGAAATTAGCATTATTTATTTCTCCAAATGAGAAAGCTAGTACTAAAATTCTGAAAGCAGGAAACTCGGAAATCCTTAGAGGGTGGGGAGGCGGCTCAGTGGTAGAGCACCTGCATGTGAAAAGGTCTGGGTTTGATCCCCCGAAGGACAACAGTAAAGGAACGATGGCGGAATGAGACTGGGGGATAGGTCAGATGCGGAATGTCTGTTTACCAAGCCCTTGCCTAGATTCATCCCAACTACCACAAAATAGACAAGGCATACTTAAGTAATAATGATACTATTAATTTTGTTCAAAGATATATGGTTTCTCCAGCAGATATAAATTACACATACTCTATTAAGCATTGAATATCTTAATTACTTGGGTCTTCATAATACATAGTTGTAATGATGGACATTAATAGGCATCATCAATAATTGAGTTACCTCTATTAAGTTACAAACTCTAAAGTCTGAAGTATGAAGTTAAACTACTTAAGTGTAAGGAAAGAATCACTAATATGCAGCAGCTTCTTATATGTTCACTTTCTTTCTTTCAAATAAGGCCTACTGCTCACACTTAAGTACTAATTCAACAAGTGCCATCTGAATGTCCACCATATGGAAGGCACTATACTAGATATGGATAGAGTTGAAATGCTTAAAAACAAGTGCTGAAAAATTCAAATTTATTGCTACACTGAGAGTCTAATTCCACAGCTGATAAACTTTTTAAATAGACTGTTCCATTTCCTTAAATTAATCAGTAGTAAGGCAAAAGAAATATTGTGCCAGAAGTCAGTGTGGCAGGCATGTCTATGCAAGGAAGAAATAAATATGTATAAAATAAATTCAATATAGAAATAATGAAGATGAATAAACCATTTACCAACAATGAATTCATTAAGGTAAGTTCATAAAATCTTGGACCTAGAAGGCAAAGATTATGTTTTATGCTATAAGTAAATAAAAAGTATACTAATTCACAGTTTCTGGAGCAAGGAGGATGCATTTCAGACATGTTGGTAAGTTCATAAACATATTCATTCACTTCTCCAAAGTATGGTCACTTGTGTTTGAGTGTGGTGGGAGGCAGAACAGTACTGCTGAATCTTCCAACCCTGAACCAAAAGAGTGCCACCTTTATGAGACATTCATAAGCTGAACACCACTACTCAAAGTGATATAGGTTCTCTCAAGACATGGGTGCTCTACATCACAGTTATACCTCCAGAAGGACACTCAAGTCCTCTGAGATCTCCCATGACATTTCTGTCTCAAGAACCAAAATATGAATAGGAAACATAGATTAGGAAGTTCTGCCTAGGTAGGGTAAGAGAGTCCCATCTTTATCCTGGCCCAACTTAATTTATTCATCTATATACACATCTTCTTTAATGTGCTACAAAATTACTGAATAGTAGATTTGCTGTTATCTCTTCAAACTGAATTAGTCAAAAACATGAAATGTATTATTACATCGGCAAAGACTCACTTTCTTATTAGAAAAATTAGAAAAAAGAAAAATTTCTATCAACTCTAAAGGTTGATAACACAAAGTCACAAAACTTGTTTTAGTTTTAAAAATTAGGGAAAAACATAGAAATAACCCTTTAGTTAAAACCAGTAAAGAAACAAGTAGGCAAAGGTAGCACACAAAAGTAATAATCACGAGCAGCACAGCCTATTCATTTTTAATCAGCTTGAAATTCCAATGTTCATAAAGCCCTTTACATCTGTATTTGTTTAAATCTAATTTTCTTCCATCAGTGAGTGGGAAATGAGGGACTTATAAATATTTGTTTGCTATTTGTTTAGCAAGGAAAAAGAGCCAGGAAAGAAGTTTCCATGAACATTAAGCTCAAAGCTTTCAGCCAGGCCATCAGAACAGGTATCCCACAATGCAACAGCTCATGCAGAACAACTCCAACACATGCGTGGTCACAAGGCCATGTGAAACCTCCAGATCACCAACAGAGAACATCAAAGCTGAACAACAAACTGCATAAACACATTGAAACAGCTCACTTGAGTAACGTATTAAAAGTCTTAGGTGTAAACTAACCTGTGGTTATACACAGAGTAGAAAGAGTACCATGAGTGATGCAGAAACGTGATACAGCTATTAGTCCAGAGACCACGCCTGCACACGCACACAAGCGCACCCCTCACAAAGAAGCCTGCAAGCTTAGTGGCTAGCAAAAAGGATTTCCAAATCAGTTCACAATTATCACTGCAATGCAAAAATGCAGCAGTCGCATAGCTCTGCTGGAATTCGTGTTCTTATAAAGGAAGAAAAGAAGTCAAGATGTACACACTGAATCTATATCTGGATCTATTCCTGCTTTGAGACGTCATGAAAGCATGAAATGGTTTCCGCAGACAAGTTGTAATACACAGCCATAATGAGCTTTTGAATCACTGATACTCACACATAAAAGGGGCCTCGATCGTCAGCAGGTGCTGCAGAAAATCTAGAATGTGAAGCATACGCCGCGGCATCTTTTTACAATGGTGTTAACAAATGTCAATGTCTTGTGCTGAATGTGAGATGCATACATATGTAGTTAAACGTGGGTGCTCCTGGTTATTTTTCCCCCTTCCACCTCCCTCTTATCTTACACCTCCCCCAGAAAAGCATCTGCTCTTTACTGGTGTCTATAGCAGTGATTATTAAGAACCATGGGAAAATGCAACTGCAATCAATCTTTTATTCCTTGATCAGGAATTCATCCCACACTTTGGGTTAAGGCAGGTGAATTCTGATTCAGCTCGGTAATTATCTGGCAGATGTTATAAGCAGCTGCTGCTAAGCACAAAACCCTGGCTATTATTACAGAAATATAAGAGCTCCTGGCAAGGTGGCGTGAGAAAGGAAACAGAATGCATTCTGGTAAGGCTCCACATCTGGCTTTCCATAGGAAACAAGGAAACCTGGAACTTAAACTGGCTGTTCTTGAACTCTGGAAACACAAATCATCTATCCAGGCAGGCACGGATGCACACAATTCTTAGTTGTCTATCCTAAGTGGCAACACAAAGGCATTGTCTCAATAAGCAATGCTCTTTCCTACAGCAATCAGTTGTGAACCTGCACTAGAGTCCTTGATATTTTAAGGCTCCACTCTTCCTCCAGCATGTCCAGTTAGTAAGCAACATGAGGAACGTGATGTGGACAGAGCTCAGCTCCAGGAAATGAGTATAAAACTGAACTGGCCAAAGGCTATGGAGTTCCTTCCATAATACTAAGGAAACTAGGTTTTCCTTTGGGGAGGACAGTCATGCTGAGCTCAAGGGAATTCCAAACCACTTGCTTCACAACAGAAAAATGACAGAAATGGTATGGCCAAAAACACTTCATGGAAAACCCAGAGAATATGCTACTCAGCTGCCCTGGTCACCTTAATCATCACATTGTTTTTCCAAAGAGGACTACAGAAGGATGGTTTAATATTCTTTCATTAACTCAGTCCAGTCACATCAGAGTCAGAACATTAGTGAGACTTTAAGAAGAAATCCTGTGGGATTTTGTGAGTGTGCTGGTGAGTGTGTAAATGCATATACTGTGTGTATATGTGTGAAACATCAACTAGTGAACTCGTGTGGAGATTGTCTAAGAAAGACTAACTAGTGAGCATGCATGAGAAGGACTGATGTACATGTGTGTGTGTACGTGTGTGTGTTTGTGTAAGACTGACTGGTGTGGATGTGTCAGAAAAACTGACCAATGTGGTGCTCAAAAAACGCTGACAAGTGTGCATGTGTGAGGACTGACATGTGTGAGAGACTGACTGATATGTGTGTGTGTGAGTGTGAGAGAGAGAGAGTTTGAAAGACTGATTACTGAGTGTGTGTGAAGGATTATTTCAGAAGAAAGGTTAAGACTTTCTGTCCTGTTTTAAATGAAAACTTCTGAGTATTTTGACTCCTGAGATGACAAAGCAATCACTTAGGAAGCTAGTTCTCCAGATGTCATTCAACAAAATCATGAAGCCGATATTCTCAGAGGATTGGGGCCTTCTGGCTAGATCAGCAAGTGAGGGGAAAATGGACATATAATATAAAATAATGTAAGGAAGAAAGACACTTTAAATGTCTCTACAGCTAATTAGACACATGACATATTTGGGGGCCATTTTTGAATTTTCTACAATCATTAGAACTGAGGGGCAAGACTAGCATAGTCTGCATTCTGGTGCTGAGCATGCCCAACGCAAGCACAACCGAACAATCAAGTGCTCGGTTGCCAGGCCATCTGCATTTATACTACACCCAAGCTATGCAGGCTAAAACTCCTGCAATAAATCATTTTCATGTGGATCCACAGCATTCACCCTTTAGAAAAAAAGGAAGGGCTGGCCACAAGCAGCGAGGACAAAGTTTCCCTGTTTTTGTGCAACATGGGGACTGGTTCTGAAAATGATGCTCGCTTGCACTCTTATCCTTGGAGGATAATCTGCGGCTATGTTCCACTGTAAAGTGAAAGTCATGCAAACTATGGAAACCTTGAGGGAAGGCTCTGCTTAAGTAACACTTCTCTGGAACATGACAGCAGAAACTCCTCTCAGTGATACAGACTTCATGTTTTATGGATGATAGAATGAAAAACACACTGTAAGTACAGCTCTTCTGACCTAAGTTCCAGCAATACATACATTTCAAAGGAACGTCATCAACAGAATAATAATATATAAAGTGATCCTATGCTAATCAGTTTAAGGTAAGCTGCCTTTCCCTGAGTGCTTATTTTATGCTTTTTATCCCTCATACAATAAACACAAATACTCAATGACTAATGTTACAGTTAAGTCACATTGGTTACATGTGGTAATAAAGTCATGAACTGCTATTAATGTCGACTCAAGAATATTTAATGACTTAAAAACTACATATATATATATGTGATATACTTTTAGATCATTATGGGCTCATAGGAAAATTTAAGCACTTCCTACTGAAATAACCTATATGATCTATAATCAGACGCTATCAAACACATTAGTGAATCCCCATGGGTCCCGAGGTAGTTCAAGAAAGCTAAGATTTGGGTTGGCCTTCTGCTGTTTAGTCTTTTCCATGCATGACCCTGAACTGGTTTGGTTCTTAGATTCATTTAACACTAATACATACCTCTTTACATTGAGGCCAATCGACCTAGTGGCCCCAGCTCTATGAAAGTATGCAGTACTATGAGATGCTTGATACATGGGATATCTCTTACATATAGAAAAGACAAATATAAGCAAACACATAATGTACACTGTAAAATTCAACAGTCCTATCTATAGCCTTAATATCTACAATAAAAACCTATTCAGAAATAAACTGGAGAGTGATTTATGTTAAATAAAAAATAGTAAGGGTTTTTTTTTTGTATCAAGCAACTTTATATTGAAAAATATTCTTACTAACGATCACTATTTGTAAATTTCTCCAGACAAACAGGTCCAAATGATAACTCACTTTATGTCAGGCCCAACGAGACAATGTCTTCTCAGCATGGCTCGGGCCTGGGCATTTGTTAAACTGATGGTTGACTCTTCATTAATGGACAAAATGCAGTCTCCAACAGCAATCCGGCCATCTCGACTAATGGCACCTCCATGAATAATGCTTCGAACAATCACCCCCAAACCATCTTTATTAGCACTCACTGTCATCCCTGTGGAAAAGAGACGTGGATGAGGAACTTATACAAGATTTTCCAATTCAGTGTAACATAACAATCACTATGGCTACACAATTTAAAGAATACAGTTTTAGATAATAAAAAGTTTTGCAAATAGAATGTTTTAAATTTCTTTATTAAACATCTGTTATACATACGCACAATACTGTAAGTGTGAGTGTGCCATGGTGTACACATGGAAGTCAGAGGACAACTTTCAGGCTGGTACTCTTCTTTCACTATGGATTCTGGGGATCCAACTTAGATCATCAGCCTGACATGGTTTGTACCTTTAGATGCTCAGCCATCTTGCTGGCCGGTAACAAAATATTTTTAAGTAAATTATTAAGATGTTAGACTGTATATAGATAGATAAAATATTTCACATTTAATATGTAAAATAGCTCACACTAAAAAATGAATATAATTTAGACCACTTGATGTGGTTCCCCCTTCTAGATACAAAACTGTCTTAGGGAAAATGCCATAATAGTATCAAATATATTTCATTAATAGCAGTTCATCTCTTAGACATGTAACAAAATAAAATCAGGTCTCCAAATGGAAAGCCAGGTTTACGAATTATAATGTTTACTCTATGTCCAGGCCACTTTCACCAATTCATATTTATGTAGCAGGTGGTTACTATGTGACAAATCTTAAGGCAGGTTACTTAAGAGAAAAAAGCAGAGCACAAAACTCCCCTCCACACCCCTCCCCCTGGTGTTTACACTGTGCTTAGATGTTGTCTGTTGACCTGAACTGGCAGGAACTTAATTCTCATCTATTCCCATTTTATCTCTAAATTCTGATGAACTCCCAAATTTAGATATTTGATGGCTTTTTGACATGCTCCCTGGATTTCACATCAGAAAATAAAATGCTCTCACACAACTAAGTCACTCTCATTTTCACCATCAGTAACTCAAAACAAAACACACCTGTTCAAGAATTAACAGCCTATCGGACCTCACTCCTTCAAGATATAAGACTGCTAAAGCTATGTTCAAAACTTTTCAGAATTAATGGAGGTTCATTTGAAGTGCTACTATTTTCTTTCCAAACAAGATGATGTTAAATGAGTGAGGAAAAGACAGAAAGGTGCTGTGTTTCTTACTGTTCTTATTCTTTCTTTCCCTCTTTTTGTCAGTTTAGCTTTGTTTTTGTTTCTGTTTGGAGATAGATTCTAACCTATGACCTTTACTTGTCAGACATCACTATGTAGATCAAGCTAACCTTGACCTTACTGCAATTCTCCTGCCTCTACCTAACAAGAGCTGGGATTACAGGTATGAACACACCACCCCCTAGTTCTCATTAGTGTGACATAAGTCTACAACAAAGCAAGTCACAGGTAGAAAGCTTATCATCAACACAACCTCTGAATTCAGTTTTAATACAGTAATGAACTCACTACTCAGCTATTCAGGATGTCAGGGTAGGAAGAGGCTGACCAAACTGGCTCAGCTTGTATTTTCCTTTTACTAAGTGACAATTTCTGGAGCCAGCACTTTGGGGTACTATCCACTGAGTAGATCTCCACTGGAACTTGAAAGAGCTCTTGGTATTTTTTTTCCTGGAAGAAGTATTGTAAGCAGTCCAAACCACAAACTAGAAACACAGACCTGCTTCTATCACTGCTCCCAACGTTTCCCATTCACGTGGCCTGGGGCGGCTCTCTTAATCTTATGGAGATTCAATTTACTCAGTAAAAACCCTCCAAATAAGATACATTATAAAATGCACTCTCTTTTAAACTATTCTTTTAAACTATTCTTTTACAATTATTCAAAAAACAAAAGTTGCAAACCTCATACAACTGATGAAGGGGAGACTATAAGTCTAAGAAAAAGAGGTCTTCATACATACTTCTGTCAGTACAAATCCAGTCTCCCAGTAGATTTCCTGAAATATTACTTATCATACCCTTTGTTATATTAAGTTGTAAAGGCAACACCTTCTCACATGAAAGCTTAAGTCAACATACTGAGTTATTTTAATGTTTATACAGATTTTTAAAATAGGCACGTTTCAAGGTTTCCTTGCATTTCAGTTATTCTAAGTGCTATAGAAATCTGAATGATGAACATCTGTCAGTCATTAAATAATGGCTGTTCTTCCCATGACACTGAATTTTAGCTGAAATGCTAGCAGGCCTGTGGGCGTGTCTAACCATCTGACAAGGTGACGTGATGCTGTCACCTACCAAGTTCACCCTCCAGAACTCTGCAAATACGAACTCACAGCAGTTGTCACATGGACAAGACCCATTCAAGCTCAGGCCAGCACAGAGAGGGGAGGTGGATGAAATGTCTCTCCTCCAGCAGAGGAGCTATTGCAACTGACAGCTGCTGGGAGGGGCAGACTCATTGTTCTTTGAGAGTCTGGCCTGACGTTAATCGTGCTCCAGTGGAAGGCCATACACCTAAGAGTATATGGGCAGCACAAGCTGGACTCCACATTCTTTGCTATTTTGTTTTTAAAGAGGACACAACCTGAGTTAGTAGAGATGGGGTGGACTGAGGAGAGGGGTGGATGTGAACAACATACATGATATAAACTTCTCAAAGAACTAAAATCTATTTTTTAAAGGGTCACATAATGTTTAATAACTTGATTTTGTGTTAGGCTGCATTCATTCCTATTTGAAGCCGAACAGAACCAAGGTGTGGTTCAGAGACCTCAGCCTGTAAGAGGAACCTCACACAGAACCAGGGAACCAGACAAACAGGGCCTAAACTCTATAAAATCCTGTGGTACGTAATTTAATTCGAATAGTGGAAATGAAGCAAAAAAAAAAAAAAAAAATCCTGCAAGTGGCACACACCAGTATCACCAGATGGGTCACAAGTCACAGCACTGTGGTTTCACACATAAACATTCTCATTTTCACATGTGGCAGAGTTCTTTTAGACTTTAATTTTAAAACCAAGCTACTGAAGTTTAAATGGATTTCTAGATATGATAGAAAAGGATACTTCTAATTTTCACTGTTTTTTCCCCAAGATCTTAATCTATTTTTAGATCAAAAATTAAAAGCTAAGGTGAAATCAATTCCAGTGTCCATCAACAGATGAAAAGATTAAGAAAATGTTTAGCTACAATGGAAGAGTATTTAGCCTTCAGACAGAATAATGTTCTGATACGTTTAGCTGCAATGGAAGAGTATTTAGCCTTCAGACAGAATAACGTTCTGATATAAGCTACATGAAGAGTCTTCAAGACATTGCACTAAGTGAAATAATATAGCTACAAAGGTTAAATACTGTGGGATCCAGAGGCTCTCACATGAAGAACTAGAGGTCGTCATTGCAAAGCCAACCAGCAGAGCAGGGAGAAGGCAGCACCTCCCTGGGAAGAGAAGCAGGAGGAATTGTGTGATTGACACAGAATCTCTGCAGCAGAAGATGAGTTCTGGAGGTGATAATGGTGATGAGGAGCAATGGTGTGAATGGACTTAATGCCATAGAATGTACACTTTAAAATCATGGTCAACTTTACATTATATATATTTAACCACAATGGAAAAAATACATCTTGACATACTAACAATGTATATAAGAAAACTTATAAATCATCTCAACTGATGAATAAAGTATTTGACAAGATTCAACACCCGTAAGTCTTCAGAGTTCTCTGTACGAGCAACTGTCACAGAAGGCCTTTAGAAGTTCATATGACAATCGGCTTCCCCTCTCAAGCATGTGTCCCTGGAGGGTAGGAATTCTATTATCGTACAGTGACTAGCATATAAAACATGAGAATAAGGGCTCAGTAGAGCCAATACACTTGGTAGGTTTTCCAAATGAGGTTTTCTGTCCTGAGCTGTCTGATAGTAAGAAGGGTTCTACGGTGCTGGAAATGTGAAAATGCTACTTCTTGCTGCTGCTTCTCAGAGACCCGTGTCCACACGGCAGCATCAGAGATCTGTGAAGCAGCACTGCCAGATCATGTCTTCTGAAATTTAACACATCCAAAGCCATGAAACATGAAATTTATTTATATTTCTTATTAACGCCATGAAATGAGTATCTGGCTTCAGAGATGAATGCATGTTCAGAAACACTGTCTGAACAGGTAAAATAAATCTGACATGCATTAAAAAGCTCTACTACTTGTCTTTAAAATTAATGAGTTATCAAAGATTCTAGAGCCTAAGCTTTTAACCAGTGAATTTAATATACATATTATTGACAACATATATAACATGAATATTTAGTATATACATTAATTGCATTTATATATGTTGTAATATGTAAGATTTAACATACATCCTATTTAATATACATATATTATATGAAGAGCAGGCAGAATTTTATGTGCTATATGAAATTATATATTAGACATATATATACATATATAAAACAAACAACAGTGAAAATCCTCTATTATAATTTTCTTTTCAGTTGCTATTGCTAAATATCCAGCCACCACAAAACAAAAGAAAATCTGGGAGAGGCTGGAGCTCTGGGAATTCCTCTCTCAAGTCTCAAGTTCAACAAGAAACCTGGTCACACATACAGTATCAGTGTAAAAGGTGCTGGTTGGTCACCACACAGGAGGAGGGTCTGTGATATCAGAGCTAACTGGAGTTGGACCTCAGATGGGCATTGTGAGCTACTGATGGATCATCTTGTTCAACTCTAAGAGGCAGAGACTGTATTGCCTAACTCAGTGAGGGAGCATATGCTCTGTAACAACAGTTTTGCCTACTCAAGTCTGAGTTTCAGTTCCTTGGGAAGTCTTCTTAGCCCATTTAGAGGATTTGTGATTATTAGCCAGTCAAACACTTTATGAGTAACAGAGGACTTCAAAATTCTGCCACCTGGGAAGAACCGCTGAATAACTTGCATTCATAGTTTGGTAGTGGCACACCTGGCGGTCCTTAGTCTTTATATCAGTGAATGAAAGAAATTAAATAGAATCTGACTCATGCATAACGAGCAACATTCAAAGAAAGTAACAATTTACTTTTCCAAAGAATTCAGAATTCTAAATAGCTGACTTTTCATTTTCTAGAATTCCTTTTTTGATTTGCTATTTCATACACAAACAATCCATATATCTTTTACTAGAATGTAAATGAGGCTCCTGAATGCTTAGAAATAATTAAGAGAATGGGGGACTAAAGCTAGCATGCAATAAACAAACCTCAGGAAGAATAATGAGCACATAAAAAGGAAAATCATGGAAACTACAAGAAAGTTTCTAAAACCTATTGTCTGCAGGAAAAAAGTTGAAATCTACGGCTTGATACCTAACCTCACGAGGGGCGTGGGGAGTGGGGTTGTGTGGAAAGAGAGGAACTTACCTAGACTGGAATTTCCTTTTGCTACAGTAATAGTCCTCTCAAAGGCTTCTTTGGACATGGTGTGTAGGATGACACACTCAGCATTAGAAGCCACAGAGCTCTGCTCAACCAAATACTCGGAACCCTGGAAAAAAGAAAGAAAAAAACAGGTCACATGGAAGAAAGCAGACTTTGGAATGGTCATTTCAACACTGCACATGTTCTCTCTTTATTCAGCAAAAACCTACAATCAATTAGGTTCAGAGCTTGCTTCAGTGTCAGACAAGCACTCATTCCACACAAAGAGACTAGGCAGGACACTGACTCTTCACTGTCCCTGCCTGGACAGAACACAGGTCCTCTCTCCGGATGGTACCTTTCCAGTTGAATCCAGCACTGCAGGACAAGCCACTTCTGCACCACACTTAACTTCACTTGCTAACTGAGATGCAGTCCAAGCCACTGTGTTTTCACATCTATAGTTTTGGTCAACAGCATTTGCATGTGTATAATCACTGAGAGAAAAGCCAGAATCAGTCCCCATGCTCAGGTCTATGGAAGAACTGGTGTCCTGTGTTTGCAGGAGATTCTGGACATAGAGCTCTTCCAAGGACAACTGCAGATCAAGCACTGGATCAGAATTTTCAGTGACATCCTGATAATCAAAAGACAAAACATAAATAAAAATTATGATGGAATTTTATCAGTTTATTTTATAAAAATACTCTGAATGAATAACTATTTAGTCATAAATAAAATACATTTATTCATTATTTTAAAAGCCATAACAAATATATAGATTCTTCACTGAGTATGTTTTCTGTATACTTTTAATTTCATAAATCTTTTACTCCACATTTCTTGCAAATCATTAATCTTAAGTTCTATTGAGTTACACTTGTAGAACAGGCAAAATAGATAATTTTAGATGTAAGATTTTATCCATAAATAAAACAATTCAGAGTTAGAACTGCAATTTCCAGTGCCACTTGGTAACTTAGGTGCAATCTTATAAAACTCCACAGTAATACATGTCTACTTGATAGGATCTTTCTCAAGAAAATCTTTCTTAAGTGCAGTGCAAAACTAAGGCTATCCATGACATACTACCTATCGGAAAATAATTTATATAGACTACTACAACAAAGATTAACAGAGAATTCTTTTTACATTTTAAAACCTCAGCTTCTGTAATTTGCCAACAGTCTTTCTGAGATATACATATATTTTTTTTTTTCATCTTTGACTACTTTTAAAGCATTCCTATGTGTTCCTTTGAGAGTCAGCAACTCTGTCACTAATACTTTTGAGAATCACTCTCATCCTGCTGACTACAGTGATTCAATTAAGTTTTCAATTTTAACTACCTCTCCAAAACCCATTATGAAACAGATGCAGATATGAAAGCAGAGTATTATTCTAGAGAATGATGTAAAGTAGAGATTTGTAGGAATACAGGATTGCTTGATACTCTAATGGAACCCATTGGTTGTTTAGTGTATAAGAAGCCAAAGAAAGACCCCATCTTAACAAAAATAGCTTCAATCTGCACTAGAATCCATAGATTTGTTGGTAGAATCAGAAGTCAGGCAGGAAGGTCTTATACCACATTAGTCACAGTTTTATCCCTGGTAAGACTGAGAGTGTAGGTATAATGGTGAAGGCATCATACATGTTAAGCAGGAAACATAACATACAGCTATTAAATCTTTACTAATTATTTTCTTAGGCTAAAATATTTTTAAAAAGCAAAAATTTTGTCAGAAACTATGTTGAATATTTAAGCAATTATTTTGGTATTTTGCCATGTCTTTAGGGGTACCAAGGAAAAGTGAATAAATGTTTCAGATAATTAATACAAAAAAATACAATTTAGCACAGTACAAAAGAAACAAATCTCAGTGGCTATAGCTATGTTGACTCTAAGATGCATATTTCATTTGTTTGTTTGGGGGGCTTTTTGGAGAGGATTTCACTAGGTAATTCTCCCTTGCCTAGAACTCACCAAAGGAAGAAGGTGACAAGGCCACCCCCGTGCCCAACTCTGCCTCTGTAAGTCCAAAATCACAGAAGCGGAAATATTTAAATTCCTTAGTGACAATGAATAAAAACAAAGTAAAATATAACCCACTTCCCCATCAGGTCAAGAGATATCTGTAAACAGGTGCACAATCTTACAGCTGCAGCCTTTGATACTTAACCTGCTCATCAGTCCTAACCTCTTCTCTGAAGCACAAGCCTTCCCAGAAGGCAAGTCTATGCACAGAAGTTAGCTCTTATAAGTCTCAGTAACATACTTGATCAATGTAGAAAGACCTTTTATCAAACATGTAAGATAGGTAAAATTATTTATACATTTCCAGTCTCCACCCAAAGTCAAAAATTGGAGGTTACACTGAGATTCTCAGATTCTAATTCATCATTCTTTCAAATTAGTTTGGAAGCATCTTTCTTAAATATCTATATGTATTATATGTTTTTGAAAATCTCCACATGTGCAAATGTCTTCATTTTATTAATTAAAAGGTTCTGAGGGATGCCTACATTTTTATTAAAACATCAATTCTGAATTCCTTAACAAATCTCTTGGTGAATTTTGTACAAAGAAACAGGAAAAAATATATAATTTTTTCATTTACTTAATTTTTTTCCCAGTAGAAACTTAGGCATTAAAAGGGTAGAGACAAAACCAAGCAAAATCACAACAACAAAAGAAAAGCACAAGAACTGCATTGTTTTACCATGAGGCAGGAGCTATTCTACTCTCTAAGGAAACTAAAAGCATATAGGAATTTCACCATGTATTTTAAACATCCTTTAAGGTCTTCCTTGTTGTTTTGTAGTTTAAATATTTCAGTAGTTAGGCCAGCTTGCCAAACTTTGCTTCAGCAAAAGAATAAACTGCTTAGAAAAAAAAAAAAGATGCAAACAGACTTCAGCAAGTCAATATGTTGTGCTACATATAGCCAGTGTTTGCCCTGTAGAATATATGCTTCTCAGTATGCAGACTCTGTAATCCCTGTAAGTAACAATTACTACATTAAACAATGCAATCTGTCCCACTGGCACAAGTCTTCTATGCTACGGGTTAGGCAATGACATTAGGTGATGAAACCAGCTTCCAGCCCCAAGGACAGCAAAGATGGACACATTCCAGCTAGGCCACAGCCAGCGATCTCAGGTGTGCATGAGGTGAGCAGCTGCTCCGCTCAAGATTATACCTTGCAAACCCACAGAAGAGACGGTCCAGCACTGCTTGCGAAGATAGCAGGTGTACCTCAAAATAGATATTCTGAGAATGTTCTAGCCAGAAACAGTTGCTAATCAGGAAAGGAAGAAAACTGTGCTAGGCCTAAGGAAACTCAACTTTGCAACTTATTTATTTACATATGAGATCCTTTCCCACTTATTCAATATATGCAGAAAATATGATGCTGATGTTTAAGAAAAACTGTTGTCCAATTCTTTGATCTGAATGTTCATTTATGGTATATTTCCAACATAGAAAAGAAAGTATATTCAAACAGGGACCTGTCTTCTGGATTTAATAGATATTTTTCCATCTTCAGTCACTCTTTTGTAAGCAATAGTTATGTTATAGATAGAGCGAAACTCCCATGATTCATTTTTTTCCTTCAAATATAACTTATGGAAGTTGGAAAGTATCATGTCCACAAATTTTAATTTCTTCCCAATCCCCATGTACACATATAATCATAATACAAATATATGCATAATTTACTTTTTTTAAATATCAACTTCCAGAATATATAAATAACAACATAAAAGATGAGTAACCAATATAAAAATGACTGAAATACATATGGAAAAGCATTCAATCTCACTCATAATCAGGAAATCCAAGTTAATACATATTATGGGAATGGAGAGATGACTCAGCAGTTGATAGCAGTGGCTGCTCTTGCAGAGGACCTAGGTTTGTATCTCAGCACCCACATGGCAGATCATAATCATCCATAACTCCAGGTCTGGGGGACCAATGCCTCCATGAGCACTGCACAACAATGGGTGCACATGTACGCAGGCAAGATGTCTGTACACATAAAGCAAAAATAAATTCAAAAATTCAAAAAAATATTTTGGGGCTACAAAAATGGCTCCGTAGTTAGGAGCACCAGCTGCTCTAACGACTGTGCTAACTGCAGATCTGGGGGATCCAACAGCCTCTTCTGACCTCTGCAGGCATTGCATGACACAGGTGCACCTAGCGACATGCAGCCAATACACTCAAGCACATAAAATAAAAATAATAACATATTTTTTAAAAACATGTTGCAACATACCAGTTTGCACTTAAAATTTTTGGATCAGTTTTAGGGTATTATTTATTGAACACTGCAGGGTATTTCACCAAGAAATTGAAGAGTTATGACATCTGTGCTAATAACCTATTAAAATACAGACAGCACAGATAAGTTAAGTAGCAACCAAGCTCTTCATTCAGACCCACTGACAAACATACTTTGCCTTCGACTATAATGTTTTCATAAAGCATGCTTTGGCATCACTTTACATAAAAACAAGTGATGGCATTAAGTTTAAATTAGCTAGTAATTGTTAAATTGATGTGACAATATTTTATTGCCTAAAAGTCAGTTTAAAACCATTAAAAAATAAAGTGACTAATTTTTTCAAAGACACTACTAAAAGCACAACCTGAGAAATATATTTCACAGAGGCAGGAGGCTCTCTGTGAGACTGAGGCCAGTCTGGTCTACGTAGCAATGTGCAGCATAGCTGTGGCTAATGAGAGATCCCATCTGAAAGAAGCAAGCAAGGACAGCAAAAAATATAGTCCATAAAATGTCTATTTTTGATATGAAAATCCTTATTAAAACTTTGAACCTCTGTTTCTATTAGTCCACCTCACCAACATTAGAATTAAATAGTCCTTAACAAACTGAATGACTACCAATCAATGACACAAATGAAACTGCATTCTAATCTGATGTGAATTCATAACTAAAGCACCAGACATCATTAACATGCTATGCCCACAGCTCCTGAGAGACAATGACCTCTGAAGAGTTAACACATCAACTTTTCTCAAAAATGGAATGGTATTTCTGTTGTACCTTGGGAGGAGATGATGGAAGGGAGAGGCCGTAGTTCAGATCATCACTACAAGCACTGCCGTGATGAGATACAACGGAGGCCTGGGTAGAGTAGACACTGTCCTTATCAGGAGAGTACTGAGACTCGAATCTTGATTCCTCTACTGAATCGGCATCAGGTGCATCTACCTAGGAATAAAATAAGACCAACCAGTTACTGTGCCTTATCACACGTATCACAGTGACCACCTGAAGCTAGAAGGCACAGAGGAAAGATCTTTTTGTCTCCCGTTTTCTGTGTGTCTTCTCTACTCTGCAACCTTAGCGCTGGATGAACGGCACAACGATGAACCACCTACTTACAGCAGGAAGGAAACATTCCATTCTGATGGGAGCAGAATTTTCTGTTTATCCCAATGTTAGAATCCCGTACATTGTTTTCCTTTCTGATTTCAATTTACATACTAGAGGAAATTATAAGCATTTTAACATTATACCAGGCCACATAATCATAAAAAGTTGTTAAATATACAGAAACGTTTCAAAATGATTCTCTTGAAATATATTTCATAGACCTGATAATACATATAAATCCATGTTCAAATTCACCAATAAGCCACTACATGGAGACTACCTTCTACAAATGTACATTATACACAATGTTCATGGTAAGAACTGGCCAGCATGTTCTATCTAGACAGGCAGTGTTATTTACACCTTATGTCAGATTACAACAAATAAATATTCCTTTTAAGTAATGTTGAAAAAGAAAAACTCAACATAGCTTGTATACCTATCACTAATGCCTTTAAATCTTAGAGATCCTAAAACTCCATTAACTCAATTACTATACAGATGAAATGAGGAACCAATGCAGTTGAGCAATCATTTCAGGAATACACAGGTCATTAAAAAAGTTCAAGGTCTGGGGCTGAAGAGAGAGACAGCTCAGCAGCTAAAGGAGCACTGGCTGCTCCCCAGGTTTAGTTCCCAGCACCCACGTAGCAGCTAACAACTACCCTTAACTCCAGTTTCAGGGGATTTGGTGCCCTCTTCTGGTCTCTGTAGGCACTGTATGTATGGGTACATGTACGTCCGTGAGGGTAAAACATCATAAGCATAAAAAATAAAAATAAAATCAATAATTTCAAAAAGAAAGACTGAGGACACTTAGGACATTACAAATCACTAAGCTTTCATAAAGGGGAATTAATTTTTTAAAACTGGAATATTGTTTCTTGGTGGACATTAAAGACTATGATGTTTTCATATCCAATGACATTTCAAAATGAATTTGCTATTACTAAACATTACCTAATGCTACAGTACCTCCCAAATTCATAGCATTCTAATTATAATGCCCTTGGAGAAAAGAGCCAAAAATTACCTACATCATACACTAAGTACATGATGTAAACTTATTATATTAAGTATAAATATATTAAACCTTTCTAGATAGCTATTTCAAGAACTAAAAATTTTTAAAGTAATAACAGTAGGAATTATCTCCCCCAAACTGGTATTACCATAATGTATCAAAGACACAATTCATGCTCTTGTTTAAAGCAATGTGTGCACACTGAGCTTCTAAGTACATGAAGCAATAAATGCAGTAGGGAAGCTTCAGAATGTTTTGAAAGACTAAGATTCACAAGAATTTGAAAATAATGCTTGATCACTGGTGGCCACTAACCAGAGCCAAGTTGGCCCTGAAGAGGGCTTTGTCAGGCAGCCCTGGCTCCTTGCAGGAGTGCGGTGGGCAGAGAAAGGCGTCCTCCTTAGCAGAAACATAACCTTCTTCTGGTGAAAGCTGCAGGATAGTGGTATGCAGAAACAGTTTATGGGAAATAGACAATGCAGAGAAAGTAGAAAACAGAAAGCAAAAACAGAGAAAAGAAAAATGAAGGGAGAAATGACAATGTCTTCAGATGATAACATGTGACTTCAACACAGAACAGCAAGCACGAAATCTGACAAATATTAATGTTAAACACTTTACTTGAAAACAGAGAGGTTATTTTTCTAGTATCAGTATAGTCTGTTAGACGAAAATAATTTCTAATATTTTTCTCTTTCTCTTAAAAATGACTATAAAAATCAACAATTTTTATATAGTAATAATCTTGTCATTTTTGTCTGCCAAATATTTTGACCCGATAAGGAAAGGCAAATTTTAAGTGTTAAGGTTTTTAAAGGTGCAGATGATTAAATCATTAAAAAGAAGAATCAATTCTCTTCTATCTCTTTTTTGAATATCATTCTAAAGAATGCAATTTACTAAATAAGGAATGTTGCTAAGTACTACAGGTGAACTCCTCTAATCTTCCTAAAGTGAAACGGAGATCATCTTTTGCCAGGTATCCATTAGAAATCTTGCACGAAAATTTTAAGATACTTGAAACTAGGAGCTATCCACTAAATTTGCAACTGTTAATACAGCATGGCTTAGAGGACCAAATAAAACAGAAATGCTGTAAGTGAGCAGTTTGCTTAAATTACACTTGTGGACTGTAGTCTTCATTACATTAGCTGAAAAACCTAACACTTTTTCCAATCTCTAATAAAAAGGGATAAAAATTAAGTAACTCTTACATCACTCTCCATTCCAGTAACTCATGTAGAAGTGCTATAGGAAAAGGTCTTTTTTCTTTATTTTCCCATAGATGTATTTAATATTTATTGAGCATCACTCTAAGTAATAGAAATACTCATGATTTGAATTTGAACCATCAACTATTACACTGGAAGAAATTTACTTTGAAACTAGATAGAAAAAGTCTTTGCTTCTAAATAGCTGATATGTTTTCTCCTTAGGGGCAGTAAAGATGTCGCTGAGTCATGTCTGCCACTTCTCTTGTCTAACAGAAAGACCAGAACCAAATGTATGGTCTGACCTAAGAAGTGTAGAGTTCCTTAATGGCCTATCTTCATTCGGTATCCTCTGTGTACAGAGATGTTCTGATAATTTCTGTAATAGTGGCCCTATTTTAGATTGGATCACCCATTCCTCATTTTTCCCTCCAGGTATTTCTTTGCTTTTTAAATAAATATATTTTACAGGTTTCTGGAATAAAACTGGTACATGGAATAATTTTAGCTGACACTTAAGATAGGTTTTTTTAAAACTTACTATTTGAAAATTTCTTTGTCCTAAAGTAACAAAGCCTTAGTACTGTTTATACAAATATATTAATGTGTTTGCATTTTCTTAAGGAAAATAATATTTATTTGCCTTTTTTTTTTTTTGAGACAGGATCTGTCTACAGCCCCAGCTGGCCTGAAACTCATTATGTAGACCAGGCTGGCCTTGATTTATTTCACAGTCATCCATCTGCTTCTGCCTCCTGAGTGCTGGAATGAAAGGCCTACACCACCCAGCTTGCTATTAATTTTTAGTACTACTTTTAATACTTGAATTCATAATTCTTAGCAATATCTGACTTGGAGTTTACTGTAACCTTATTTTCAAATCGAAAATGTTAAAAAAATAGACATCTATATATAGATATACATGTATATATATATATATATATTATATAAACATCATAGTTATTTACTTTGCTCACTTAATTAATTCTTTACATCCGTGCAGTCAGTAACCATGTTGATGAAAAGGACCCAGAGTAAATAGTCAATAATGAGAACAGTGAAATTTGAAAAAAGCTCACCAGTCATTCTGTTTGCAAATATACAAAGAAATCAATAGAATACAAATTCTTACAGGCAAAGGCTTGGCCACCCCAATCCGCACAGTTCCAGAGGGTGCTCCCTTCAGTACTTCCACAGCCTCTTCAAGACTACTGTTCTCCAAGTTAATGTCATTGACAAACATGAGGCGGTCTCCAGGAAAAAGCCGGCCATCCTTTTCAGCGATGCCACCAGGCACCAAAGACCGAATTACTATCACGGTGCTTGCTGGATCAATGGGGTCCTGAAAGAACCAAAGATGGAAAGAACACAGTCCATCCAAACCATGGTTTTACAAGTTGTCCTCTCTGAACTGCAGTGGAGAGCTAAATGTTTCCAGTGCCTTCAAAATTTCATACAAGATTTCTAGTGAATACCTACGCAAGAGCCATCTCTAGGTCATTTTAGAGACTACAGAAGCTTATCTGAAACAACAGCATCCTCATTTGCTGACGAGATCCCTTAAAAATGCTCAATAACAGGGATTGGAGAGATGGCTCAGCAGTTAAGAGCACTGGCTACTCTTCCAGAGAACCTGGGTTTGGTTCTCAGCTAACACCATCTGTAACTCCAGTTTTGGGGGATCTGATGCCCTCTTTTGACCTCTGCGGGCACTGCATGACATAGGTACACTTACATACATGCAGGCAATATACTCATACACATAAAGAAAATGATAGATGATTTCAGGATGGACTTTGAGTTTGTGGTAAGCTGTTAATTTTTGTAAACTATCACTTGAGGCTGGATATCAAGGGCATTATTAGTAATAGCATCTGTAAAGCAGGATGCTGTCTGATGTAAGCATACTGAGATAGGACATGACTTCTGAAAGGGAAGAAACACCAAATGAAGCCTTGCCACATTTGCATGAAGTGTTAACATGCTGGACAAACACTCTCTGGAGTCATCTGGGATAGCTTGCTGTTCAAAACTACAGGGTTAGCCTTTTCTCATGTGCCTAGCGGAAAACAAGGCAGGGAAGGTTGTAGGCTGTACTTATCAATCCAAAAACAGTAATAAACTTTTAAAAATGACTGGAATGCTAGAATTTATAATGTATCCAACTATAAATTAATTGCTCATATTATACAAAAAAAAAGAAATACCTAATACTCTCAATTACCATTAAAATATAAGCTGTCAATTAAGAGCACGGAAATAGAAACAGACTCCTTTATTATGAAAAAAACACTGTATTGTTACACTACTCCTAAACATGCTCTGTGTGTTCCTCAAATTCAAGAGCTGCAACATAAATAGTTCAATTCAGTGCTAAAAGAAACCTATGATCACTGATGAATCACACTAATTATTCTGAAAGATAAACTAGAACAAGAGAATGTCATATTAGAGTCTACAATACTATTTTCTTATCATCTGCTAGTAACAATATACCTTTAACATATGGCATCCTTTTAACAAGCAGAAAACACTAGGTTTACTTACCTGATAATCTAAAATGCTGAAGCCAAGGCCTCTGCTCCCTTTGTCTAGCTCTATGTACTGAATGCTGGCCTCCCACATGGTCAATGGCGCTTGAACATCCTCTGCATTCTGACCCACCTCAGGCATCATGGTCAGCATGGGATCCTCTGTCTCTGAGGACCCGATGAACTCACCAAGATCTATATGAGGCTGGATAATAGAGATCTTTTATTTCAGAGGGAATAGTCTGATCACAGACCAACATTGCATAGAAAAGGAAGAGTTACAGTGTCCGTACATAACAAAACATTCTCAAACAACAGCTCAATTTTCTTTCTATGCAAATATGACTGTATAATGCTGTGATTTACATGTGATTATTTCAGTAATGAACTAATCTAAAGAGTAGATAGACATCAGATTTGAAATCAGGTCTTGGAAGTCTGATTTATCAGTGTTACCTTAAGGCAATATTCTTAACATGGGCTTCACAGCTGTTCCTTTCATAGAGATCTTTGAGGATTAAAGGAGGTAAATATGGGCATGCTCTGGACAAATAACGGTTTCCTAACCTTGCAACCAAAAAGCTAATCTCACGTTTTGAGATCATTTAATGTTATCTCAGTTTGTTCATAATGCAAACAAGTTTACTAAACATTGGAATCCTCGTGTGACCTACACATATAACCTTAATCCCTCATGACTTTTCCTTGCCTGTGACCCAGAATAATGTATGAGTATGTGTGTGTGTGTGCGTGAGTGTGTGTGTGTGTGTATGTGCATGTGTGTTTTACATATCAAGTACTGCAAATAGTGGATATTCATTAGAAGTAAGAAGATCCCATTTGTGTTGCAAAAAATAGATGGAATTAAATTGGTAACATCTGTCTGTGCATATATGTGCTGTTCTAGGTCAGTAGGGTGTCAGGCAGGGAAAACTCTTCGGTTAAGGGTCCATTTTTTCCTTCAGTATTTCATGCTTGGTGTACAGTTTCAATAAAAGAGACAGGAGGGACTTTGTTTAAGAGTATAGTTCTGGGAGAACTCTGCAGGAACAAGTTATCAGAGCAGTTTAGACCCTCTCCTGGCTGAAATACATGCTAAGCTGTCATTATCCAGGCATCTGCATAATGTACCATCACGTAGCACTTCAAGGCAATATTTATAAAATAACCAACACAGAAACTGGGATTCAAATGTTAGCTTCTTTCAATAAAAGCAAATAAAGTGAACATAAATTAACCCAAGTTCATTCATCTGTATGAAAATATCAAATGTAAGAAAGATGTGTTTATTAGGATAAAAATCTAGTTCTTGTGCTGTCTTTGTTTTTAATCTTTTAATGCACTGCCTAGGACTACAGATGCAAATCCTTTTCACACGCTTTACTGTAATCATCCTATTTATACCATATGAATATGTGCATGCATATACATGGTGTAGCCTTTGAGTGGTACACAATTTAGAATCATGTTTCTTGTTCTACCTTATTATAATCATCTATGTGAATATTAAACTATGCACTTTATTTTTTAAGTTCCAAAATTATTCCATTGTATAATTCCTTCATCATCATAATTTAAATGAAACTCCTACATCATCTCTCTTTGTACTATAAATGAGATTTGAGCAAGCACCTAACTGCACATCCTCCAAAACTCTGATTAGCTCAAGTGTTTCAAATCTTGATCTAAATGGAAAAGGGGAGAAGACAGAAAATGGACATCACAGAAAATTATTTGACAGGAATAAAATTAAATAAAAAGAATGCATGATAAATAAGATAAATTGAAGAGAAAATAGGTATGTGTAAAAGTTGTGTAGCAAGACCTATAAAATGCTGTGATGTGCATTCTCACACTAGACTGGACAAATAAATTGACCCAGATATATAAAAGTACTTCCTGCATTTTGTCTACACACACACACACACACACACACACACACACACATATTTACATACTTCAGTTTTCTGTCAATTAGGATAATATAACTATTTGATAGAAACATTGCAAGTAAAATACACTATACAATGTACAATAATACTTAATATTACTACTTTAACCTACAGAGTAACTCTGTGAAACATGCATCATTGTAATCTACCATTTATAAAAACAAAAACTGAGTTTCAGAAACACAAAGTGACTTGACCAAAGTCACACTGTTTACAATAAGCACCAAGTCTGATTCAAACCAAGGCCAGTTTGACTTCTAGGTCTATTCTATAAGCCATAGACTATGTGAGAAAATCAAGTATCAAAAGAAAAAAAAAATGGGGTAACATTTTACCACCATTCAGCTTTGTCACTATATATTCAGATTAGCCTTCTATATGCAAATCTGATACCTTTTCTGTTAACTCAACATCACTGAAGTCCAGACTATCACATTCTGCTGTGGTGGTGGGTGGTACAGTTCGACGACAGCACACCATTGTCACATCTATAGGCAATTCTTTTAAAATATTGACCACATCTTGATGACTTTCCCCAAGCAAATTTATGCCATTCACCTGTAGATAAACACACATGGTTTACAAAAACATTTCATAATAGAAAAGTTTTTTTCTAAAAACATTAAGTTTTACCATGGTGACACTCATGGTTGTGCTGTGCCCAGAGCTGCAGTTCGACCTGTGTGAGTGCTATCTCAAGCATTCTGAAGTTTAGAGTTTGGCTGTAACTTCAGCTTCTCAAGCACCCAAGGGAAAACCCTGGGCTTCCCTCTAGGTCTGATTAGCCAGTGTAAGAGTCTAGGAAGAGTGTTCGTGAAGATACTTGTAAAGGATGGAGGTAAAGAATTAGCATTTGATATAATTTACTAAATAAAACACTGGGGATGGCATATTTGTATGCTAGAATGATTTTAGAACTAAGAACAAAGAAAATTTCTAATTTTTTTCTTATTTCTGCATTTAAAAACATGGATAGAGTATGTAGAAGCTTCAGTAGCTATCGATAAAACGGGCTGAGAAGCGAGTGAGTGCGGACAGGGAGGAAGCGCCTCACTGTGTTTTCTACGGACATGCAAAAGCACTGTCTAGTCTAGAAACTGAATGTATGTTTAATCATTCTCAAAGAAAGCTTTTATGGCCTTTAGAGGCTAAAACAGCACAAAACAGCAGAACAAAACAAGAGACAACAATGTGTGGAGTTAGGTCTGAAGGTTGATGCATACAGACTTAGTGACTCTAATACTGGTCACACTAAGTCACCAGCTGCCTTTCAATCAGATTCAGGAGCAGAAAGAGAAACACAGTTCCTTACCTCCAAAAGCTCATCTCCACTGAAGAGTTTCCCACTGTGTCCCACAGGACCTTCCGGCAGAACAGATCGGATGAAGTGATGTCCTATGGCTGCTTCCAGGCTTATCCCCAGCCCGCTGCTCTCACTGAATTTGCTCACGTGGGCCACCTAGGAGGAGAAAACCATCACAGTTTCAACATGCTTCCATTTTTCTATTCACCCCGGTATTTTAAGTTCACCCCCAAAATAATCAACTTTCCTACAAAAAGCTTGACAAAAACCTAGTTCAGGAGTACTGCCAAGCAAAAGTACTGATGTCTACTAGTTTCATGAACCAAAAAAGACTAGAAGGAAGCACCCAGTCACAAGCACCCAGCACCATTCTCAGTGCTCAAAAAGGCCGAGAGTAAATGGAAGGCAGGCAAAAACTACCACAGATCTAAGTATAACTGACAGCACAGAAAAGATACACACTTGAATTTGCGGCTATGAGCCCAACACTGTGCTGACCTCCTTGCATACACTGTCTCATTTGCTTCTCATTAGCAGCAACAGTTACTCTATTTGTTGTCCAAATTAGGAAAATGAGGTTCAGACAGATTACCTTAAGCAAATTGCACAAGTTGAAAAGGCTTTGAATTTAGGCAGTCTGAACCATGCTCCTGACCTGAGACAATACTAAGGCACAAAAAAAGTATTTAATCCCAGGAGCTGGAAGATGGCTCAGCAGCTAAGAGTACTGGATGTTCTCACAGAGGACCTGTGTTCGGCTCTCACCACCTACATGGTGGCTAACAACTGTCCACGACTCCAGTTCTAGGCGATCTAATGCCCTTTTCTGGCCTCTGAAGGCAATGCACATACATTATACACAAATGCACACAGACAAAACTCTCATACACATCAAAGTCGTTTTTTTTTCTAAATCTTTGATCCCAAATGGTCAACCTTAAACATATATACATCTGAGCACCACTAATGGACCCAGTAGGTTACACACACACACACACACACACACACACACACATCATATATTCATATACTGTAACAACAATAACTAAAGAGGTCATAAAATTGAGGAGTGCCGAGTACACAGGAAGTGTAAGGAGAGGGAAGAAAGGATTGGAATCATGTAAATTCAGTACTCATGTTTGAAATTCTCAAAAAATACTGGGACTAGAGAGAGGGCTCAGTGGTTAAGAGCACTGGCTACTCTTGCAGAAGACCTGGGTTTGAATACAAGCATCCACATAGTGGCTAACAACTGTCCACAGCTCCAGGTCCAGGGAATCTGACACCCTCTTCTGACCTCCTCAGGTATTACATGACATGGGAGCACTTACATACATGCAAACAAAACACTCCTACACATAAAACAAAAATACGTGACTAAATAAAAAAAATTTAATGAAATTCTCTATTTTTTTTAATTTAAGTAAATTAGGGCTGGGATTCAATTATAAAACACTTTGCCTACTATATAGAAGACCCTGGGTTAGATACCCCAAATCAAATACATAGAAAAACATGAACCAAAGTGTAAATCAGGGGAAGAAATGTCTAATTTCCTCCAGTTATTGTAAATAATGAGTCTAGTAAGAAATTATACATTTTCACACAGAATCTACCTCTAGTAATAGTATTAAAGTCAGAAGCTATAAAAAATGATCCACTGTAGTTTTTTGCAGTTAAGAAACTTGAGGGATGATGAACCTGAGAAAAAGTTTCATTAAAAAGTTTTTTCCAGTCAACAAGATGATTCAGTGAGGAAAGGTGCTTGCTGCCAAGCTTAAAGAACTGAGTTCAATCCCCAGAACCCACATGGTGGAGAGAACCAACTCCCACAAGTTGTCCCTCTGACTTCCACATGTATGTCATGGGATGCATGTATTATCTCCCCCAGCAGAATAAATAAATTTACCAAATAAACTTCTTTCGAATCCTAACGGCAAGTAATACAAGGCAGTATCAGAAGCAAAGTCATTGACTTTGAACTGTAATACTGGGTGTATTCTCCCCTAAAAACCCATCTGGAGCTCCCTTCCTCTGAGAAGCCTTCTGTCCTCATATATAATGTCACTAGGCTTCTGTGTCACAGCACTCCTTGCAAGGTTTCATTAACAATGCACAACTGCCCAGGAGGCAGGTGAAGTGGGAGCTACATCTCATTCACCTTTAATCAAGGGTCACATATAACTTGGTTCTGTCTCGTATCATTCTTGTGATCTTGATAGATTAATGTGAGTGCTACCCCGATAGGCACACAAAACTGTGTGGTTAAAAGTTCAGTCTTAGTTCCAAAGCTAACTGAAAAATTATACATGGAATATCTCTATATGTATCCAGGTGTATAGCTGAAAGCTATACAACAAGAAACAGTGCCAGACAGGAGAAACCTTCCTTTAAATTTTTGGTCAGGGTAGTCCAAGAAACTCTCAAAATTACACAAGCTATTGCCACAGCTCTTGATTGCCTCCCAGAACTTGAAAATAAGACCTTATTGCTGAAATCAGGACATACTTCAGACATAAGATTTGGAGCAATAGAGCTGGAACTAATGTGGAAGCCACCTCCCTGAAGGCTAGTTCTTACAGTTTTGGAAGATACCATGCAAGCTGCTAAGGAAGAATATCAACTAATGGTCCAACCCCAGCATTAAGTCCTAAAAACCACAACAATGGCTGTCACAGTAAACAATACTGGGCACTAGTAGCAGTTTAATCTTGGAAGTAATCAACAGCTACTGGACTTAAAGGCCACACAATGGGAGGGAACTCATGTGTTGTGCTGTAAATATACCCCAAAACACATGGCTGAAGGGGTAGCTTAGAGGAAACACTAAGTCAGTCACATCCCTAGACAAACGTAATTTCTTACTATACGCTAAATATAGATCCTTATATTTACAGACAAGTATTACAATCATCACTCCTCAAAGAAGCTTCTTTTGTAATAGTTGGAGACTATTACAGAGTTCCACAACTGATCACACACAGAGAATAAGTGTCTGTGAGATGCCCCGTCCTAAGTGACACATCTACAATGGAACCTCTACACCTAAGGCTCACAGAACATGGTGAAACAAGGGGTAGAGAGAATACTAAAGCATCTCTCAACTCTCATCAATGAAGCCCCCTCATCCAACAGAGGGCAACAAACACAAAAGGCCATAAACAGCCAAAGCATAGAGAATAAGAGTCTATAGAGTATGGGCCTTTGGATAGGAACTCTAAATTAAACTCCACTGACTCAAGGCTCAGGGACCATTGCAGAAGAGGAAGCAGAAAGACTGTAAGGGCCAAGGGAGGAGATGTATGACCATATGGAAACAGAGTCTTACAGGCTCCTGAGACCTTGCTCAAATGAACCTACATCAATAGTAACAGCATGAACAAGATCCATGTACATTCAAGCAAACAAAAACCCACACAGACTGGGGAAATGGGCAGCAGGCCTCAACATTAGCCAAAGAACTGCTGGCAGCTGACAACTGCTGAGTGCTGAGTGAGGGAGAGCTGCTCTTCTCTAAGGGAGTAACTCCAGACAGGCTGACTAGACACCAGTGGATGAACCTGCACAGAGGGACATCTGGACCCACAAACTTGATTCAATAGGCCTTAACATAAATGACAGAATGCATGAAATCCACTGGGCTTGGGGGTTGTGGGCAAGTGTGGATGGGAGATGCAGTAAAAGACAATTAACATGTTTTGTATGAAGTGCACAAAAATAAAAATACTTCGAAGAAAAAAAAAAGTCTTGGTTAAAGCCTGTTTCTGATCTGAGTTTTCAATACATAAATTACCGATTTAGGGCCTCTGAAGCTCAGAACAGTGGATGTTTCTCTAGGATACTGATGATTATCTCTGTTATTACATAAATGTCCTGCTCAAATGCAGTTCTAAGTTCCTGACTTAGGATGAATAAGCTAACCTACCACTATTTCATAGTTAATTCCCATAACCTTCTGCCACTTAGTCAGCAGGGCAGCCTCTTGTTGCACATCTTCTGTGTCTTCTACCTCAGTTAACAGCAATGGATACCCTGAAAGATCCAAAGAATGAAGTGAGTGACAGCACACAAAACTCTCCACAGACAAAAACCTCCTTCACTAGGAAGACAGCAGAACCTCTGGGCTGCCCCTAGTCAGACTCTTTGCCAACACAATAGTTTATTAAATTTTCATAATTTAATTGAGAGCACCGCTTGCATATACAACACTATTTCTTTTTTAATGGACATCTTTTTAATGAGATTCTGTATTAAGGTATCCTTATATGATCCAACTTTCACTAAAGAACGAGGCCTCGGGGCTGCTCCTGGGCGTACGGGGAGACTGATCTTTTGGTAACACTACAGTTAAAAAACTTTGTCTGGAGAGAAACTCTCTTTCTCTCTCTCTCTCTCTCTCTTTCATCAAGAGCTCCACTAAGCCACAGTACTACAAATATTTCCAACATCACCATAGTACTTACTCATAAAGGTTTTCTTTTAAAAAATCTCTATTTGGCCACAGTCTATAAATTAATTTCCATTCCCCTTTCAGCATTCAAATTTCAATTTTAAAGATCATTCAAAAACTCAATCTCTCACTAGCTGCCTTCTCTCTCACAAGAATACAGATTCATTATGCCTTAGTTAATGATTTTGTTTTTGTCTTAAGAAATAAGACACGATTGGTAATTATTTTTAAAAGCTGTAGGACAGCAGGTAGTTTCAGCAATCTTGAGCAAGGTCCTGACTTCAATCTCTGAAAAATAAAACAAAGTAATACTTAAAAGTGACCCCACAAATAACTGTTTTCTCATCAAAATTAAAATAAGTTACATGAAGAATGACCAAGCAGTGGTGAGCAGGGCTTGTAAGGAATCTCTTAATCTCATTTTGGGGGCAAAGGTCAATTTAGAGTCTCCTAATTCACTTTTGATTATTCCTTTGTGTTTACACAGCTGGATAACACTGCAATCTGGGATTATGAATAAAAAATCTGGGGAACTCATGAGTTGCTGAGGGAAGCAGTCTGAGACTCATAATCATCTAACCAACTTATGGTTACATTCACACCTCCCAAATGCCCCAAGACTGCATACTGGGCATCAGAAAAGTAAGAATCCTGTCCTCTGGCCTTAGTGAAAAGTGAAGGGATTCATCTGACTGCACAGGGAATCACTTTTCTGTGGAGAGGCACTGACATCTCACTCTGTCTCAGGATGAGGGTCAGAGAAGGTCCATTAGAATCATTAACAAGCTTTTATTTCATATTGTTTATGAAAAGATTCTAGGACTCCAGACTCTAAGTCTGGAACCTTGGCCCCAACTATCCTCCCACACATATGTAAATTTCTCATTAGCTGCCTTCTCCAGAACAAAAGAGATGAGCCAGCAAGACAAGGCTCCACCCATTTCACTTATCATTTCAAGCTTCCTCTTCCAGATATTTTATCCTTCCCCTGACTCTTGCTATTCACTTTAGCTTAAAATGGCAGAATGTAATTAATATATATGAACACTACACATTTTCCCTCCAGGATATCATTACATACACAAATATCTCTTTAAATAATAAAAGTAAATTAAAACTTTCAACAGAAAAAGAAATGCAATAGATACATTAAAGAGGTATCTGTATGATTACTTGTCAAAGGGCAAAATTCATACTACAGGAGAGGATCAGTCTTCAATATGCTCAGTGGGGTAAGTCAACAAGGCTCCCTAGTAAGGGGACAGATAAGCAGCAGGCAATGACACAAGAGGAGGACCAGGAAGTCCTGACAGGAAGTATGCTAAGGCATTTTGAGGGATCCCAGCAAATTTAGTGAAAAAAGGAATTCTTAGAGAGGTTTACTAACTTCTTTGTAGAATTACTTTCCAATATTAAAGTTTATAACTTGTGCCAAGTATGGTGGTACATGCCTTTAATCCCAGCATAGGCAGGCATATCTCTGTGAGATGGAGGTCAGTCTGGTCTACATAGCAAGTTCTAGGCCACAGGGGCTCAAACAAACAAACAAACAACAACAGACAAATAAAATAAAACAAAACTTGTAACTCTTGAAACAGAAAGGTTATTATCAGCCTCCCCAAAGTAGATAATTTCAGGCAGATGTAGTAGGGCATGCTTATAATCCAGCACTCAGGAACCTAGAGCTGGCAGATAGTAAGTTCAAGGACAGCCTGGGCTGAATAACAAGACTTTGCCTCAGAAAATCACAGGAAAAACTAGATACTTTTATTCCTAAAATTTTTTAAAGAGCCTCCTTATTTATTTTTAAATACTTTATAATTTTATTACTGTTTCACAGTTCGGTAGAGACCTACCTGCTGTAAATAAGCACAGGGATTAAGTTAAAACTACATACCTAATCAACTGATACCTCAACAGTAGTTCTGGAGTGTGTGTGAGTGTGTGTGTGTGTGTGTGTGTGTGCATGTGTGTGTGTGTGTTGCATGCAAATGTGAAAGAACAGACTGGTTCAACAGCAAAACATACCAGCCATAAATGAGTTACTTTAATCTACCAAAGCAATTAGTCATATTTATAAATAGGGACTTAAGAACATGATTTTTCTTATGATTTTTAGAACCTATCTATAAAGACTTCAATAATATATCAATACATTAAAAACAGTGTATCATAAAGGTTTAATTTCAAAAGGAATTTCTCTAAAAACATACAGAACATCATAGCCTGGCTCTCAGTGTTTACCTTCTTCTCCAATTGGTAATATGCTTGTATTTCTCCTCAAAGATAAAGAATCTTCATCTTTTTCATAATTTTCTTAAAGATAAAAATATTTTAATAGTTATACCTATAATATAATCAAAACGCTTGAATTTTTCTAAACACACTTTATTTATCTGAACTCCTGATTAAAGTCTGTTTGGAGAAGACTCCACGGTAACCACATGCACTCAGAAGTCTTGCTGTGAGTAGACAAGGACATTCCTGAGACCTGCTTCCATCCTCTAGTGATGATGATTGTAAACATGTCATTAACCTGGCTTGTGCATGTTGGGGATCAAACTCAAGTCTTTAGGCTTGTGCAGTTGGCACTTTACCAAGTGAGCCATCTCCCCAGCTCTGTGAAGGATATTTCTAGAATTCAGATAGATTCTTTAAGGAAAGCTTGGCAATGAACTATTAGTGTTTCGCACAGAAATTCAAGCAGGGGTTGGGGAGATGCTTTGTGGGTAAAGCATGAAGACCTGAGTTCAAATCCCCAGGATCCTTGTGAAATCAGGCCCGCAACACAGGTGTATACTCCCAGGGTCCTGCGGTTAGATGGGAGTTGGTGAGAGGACACTCCCCAGAAGCCTGCAGGCCTGACAGCTCTGGCATATGCAGCGGGAACAGCAAAGACACACTGGGTCAAATAAGGCAGAAGGCGAGGACCCACATCAGGCCTGTCCTCCGGCCTCCACAGATGCCGTGGCACACGTATCTACACTTGCACATGCAGTTATTTTCAAACATCAAGCTGAACTGCACCCCTCTAAAGAGAGAACTTGTGACGACATCCAGAAGTAAGGCAGGGTCAGGAAAATAGACGATTCCACTTCCAGCCTGGAAAGCACAACTGAATAAGGAACAGCGAGAAGTCCAGAGCCAGTGGGCACAATGATGGATCTACGCCATCCAGCTTTACTAAACGTTCTCTTTTTAGATGGCTTATGTAATGGCTAGTCTTGGTTGTCAACTTGACATACCTGGGAAGAGAGAACTTTATTGATGAATTTCCTATACCAGACTGGCCTGTGGACATGTCTATGGGGGCATTTTCTTGATTGTCAACTGATGCAGGAAGTCCACTGTGAGTAGTACCACACATGGGCAGGTGGGCCCGGGATGTATAAGAAAGGTAGCTGAGCAAACGAGGAAATAAGCTTGTAGCAGCGTTCTTCTGTGGTCTCTGCTTCAGCTCCCATCTCCAGGTTCCTGTCGTGAGTCCCTGCCTTGGCTTCCTTGATGATACACTATAAAGTCTAAGACGAAATAAACTCTTTCCTCCCCCCAATGTTTATGGTCATGATGTTTATCACAACACAGAAATCAAACTAGACATTTCATAATGGGTGGTGCAGGGTAAAAATAATTTTCTACATAAATCATTTTAGAATTAGAATAAAACAATCAAAATAATGCAAAGGTCTAACTGAAAATCAGGGCTCTGTGGTGTTACCTTTGCTGACAGAGGCAGGAGAAGGGGCCATGTCCATATCTTTTGCGGTGTCTTCTCCTGATGTAGGCTCTGCTTCCTGCTTAGCTCCTCTCCTCATGAGTGTCAGGCGCACTGTCTGTCCTGTATGTCGTAACACCTCCACTGCCTGCTGATTCGTAAAACCCTGAAGGTTGGTGCCATCTACCTGTGATAATAAGACATGTTAAAAACCAAATGCACATTTGTATTGCTAACTCACAGAATGTATATTCATTGCATATTACTGAGAAAAGAATGGGGAATGAATATTTCTCTACCTAGAAGATGACCCATAATGCGTGAACACCCATTTAGTGAACAGACTAACTTAGGTTTACCAAAAACCCTTCAGAGGGTTTGGTTTGTTTTAGTAGAGGTTCTGGGGTGCACTTGTAGAGTGGAGCCAGGGTCTTGACTTTAGATATTCTTCTATGATTCTTTTGGTGATTCTGAGGTATAGTCAAATCTGGAAACTCATACTACAGGGGATAAAAAGGTACAGAAAGCAGAGAAGAAGACATTCTTCAAAACACTGTGTGTACCAAAAACATCTCATTCTGCCTGTAAGCAAGAAAGATGAAAAGCTGCCTTTCTAATTATTTCTCTCTCTAAAACATATGAGTTCCCCTTTCTCAGTCTGTTTATTTTCTGCTCTACAACATAAATGATTTTCTCCTTTCTCAGTCATAAAGAACAAAATATTTGAAAATGGTCCTATGATCTTTCCAAGTCACAGTGGTGATATCTTATATCCTTCCAACCACTCTTTCCCCAGGATTATCCTTGACACAGTGCTCCAGATCTCCACATACAGCTCACAATGGCCACCAGTTGTCCACGTCCTATTCCTGCCAACCCCTCATTCAGCACAACGCTGCCTGTTCCCCTCATTCTGCCATCCACAGGGCTCCTGTGATGTTCCTTCACCTTGGATGTCTGAAGAGCCTACTTTACCTCATTCCCATTCTCATCAGCTCACGTAAAAAAATACCCAAACTGTTTCAGATCTCAGCGCAGTAGTTATTTCTGTGACTGAACCCCCTCTAAACCCGAGTAAAGCTAAAGCCCACAATCACTTATTTTCTTACATAGCACTTTCCAGAATTTTAAGCTTACATTTTTCTCTCATTATGTACATTATGACTATATGATCCAAAAACAGGCACAGTGCCCTCTTGTTGACAACAGTGTCTACCAAATCACAGTGACATCCACACAGTAGATATTTATCCGAAAGGGGAGTGTGGAGCCATGACAGTATTAGCCAAAAGTGTACCTGGAAAGCAATTGCAGCAAGATAAAAAACAGAGACTAAAGCAAGATAACTAAATATAGACTATACCACTATGTTTTTAACTGATAAAATCATAATGAAAACATTTTGACAACATGAAATTTCATGGTGAAATTCAGATACTGATATTACTCTTTAATTGAAAAAGAGCTATAAAATAGCTTTGTTATGGATTTTTCTAAGCACAATGCTAGTCACAGTGGGCACTAAGTGAATAAACAACTATGAGATAGAGATCACTACTCTCCTTTCTAGTAGCCTCACTATAGAAATTTCTGTAAAGATACATTATAACTTCTAATTAAACACTTTAAATGCAGGGCTAGAGAGATGGCTCAGTGGTTAAGAGCACTGACTGCTCCTGCAGAGGACCAGGGTTCAGATCCCAGCAACTACAAGGCAGCTAACAAATATCTATAATTCCAGTTCCAGGGGATCCAATGCCTCCTTCCGGCCTCTAGGGGCAATGAATACACATGGTGCATAACATACATGAAGGCAAATACTCATAGACATAAAATAAAAATTTAAAAAACCAACTCATCTGCTTTATGTATACATGTGTATATGATACACAAAAATATGTAATGTTTATTATATATATATATATAAAACAACATATACGGTACTTGAATATATATAAAGGAAGAAAGAAATAGAATAGGAGATGGGTACGATTAAGCCAATACACCAATCTAAATGATTTTAAATATTGCAAACACAAAGTCAGAAATGGAAGACAAGATAAAACCATTCTCCCATACCTCAAGAGGAAAGAATATACAGAATAAAATGATCACTAAAACAAGAGTTGAAGTAGGCTGATCCGAAAAATCCAAAATTATACAAGGAACTAACAGAAGAGGAAAAAAAGCATGGAAAATCATTTTTAAATGATGAGAAAGAGTGGAAATTTACCTATAATTACAAATCTAGGTGATACAGTAAAAACCAGAAGAAAAATGGGAAATGCAGTCTAATGTAAAATCCTTCTGTTTCTAAGATCAAAAGAAATAAATAACCGCATATAAGCAGCAGAAAGAGCTGACTGGCTACACAATTTAAAGCAAGGGATGAGTCAAGACTTATGCTCAGTAGTATGTGTGAAAGTGAAAATTGTCATCCAGATGTTGAGATTATCACCATCCTATGCCAAAATAAGTTATACAAGGAGCCACCATTTCAATGGTAAAAAGCTACAATCCATTTACATTAAAGATTTGAACAGATTTTATCAAAAACAAGAAAAAACTTATGGAAAGTATGCTTCTACCTATGATTAATTTCTTTTATCACTGATTTTTGGCTAAGAGGAATTTATATTTGAGACTCACTCAATTAAGAAAAGAAGAATGATGCTGGAAAGATGACTCAGAGGTTCGGGACTGCCTGCTCTTGCAGAGGACGTGGGTTCAAATGCCAGCACTCACACGGCAGCTAACCAGTGTCCTAACTGCAGTGCCGGGGATCCGATACCTTCTCACTTCTGCAGGCATTGCACAACACAGGTGCACTGACATACATACAGGCAATACACTCATACACATAAATATAATGAATAAGATATTTTTAAAAAGAAAAAACATACAAATTCAGAGGAAAGCTATTATGAGACTTTAAAAAGCGTATAATAAAGTTAGGCCCTCAAACATTTCCTTAATGGATTAAAACACAGTAATACAGTACATACTACACCAGTGCCTTCAAAGTCTCATTTGATTCCCTGAAGGGACATTCATAGGACATTTCCATACTGCACTTCTGCAATAGGGAAACTACTGAGGTAGCCAAATAGCTAAACACAGAACTATCAATTGCTAATATCTAGCAGTTACACTCCTCAATATACATGAAAGAAAAGCTAAAGTACATCTGCATAAAATCTTGTATGCGAATGTTCACAGCAGCACTGACTCTAATAGACAACAATGGAAAACAGTCCTGCTGGATCATGTGGCAAACTCACCTCTGATGAGTGTTATCTGCAATGAAGGGACATGAGAACTAAAGCCACCACAGGGAACTGCCTTGAAAACACTAGGCTAAATGAAGCGGCCAGTCATGAAGGACTAAATCCTGCGTGACGCCATGATAGGAATGTCCCAGAGATGGCAATTCTACAGAGATGGCTGCATAGGCCCGAGAAGACAGTAGATACAGGGAGCAGCTGCTGACGTGTACAGCATGTAATTAAAATATTCTGAAATTGATCCTGACGATGAATGTCCAACACTGTTAAGTAAATGAACTGGCAATTATTGTACAATTTAAGTGCATAAATCATACAGTATATGAAATAAGGTTGATTTTGGATAACTTCTAGTGAATTAATATACAAAGTAAGTAGAGAAAAGGTAAATTAGCTCTTTTCAGTTTTTAAAACATATTTTAATACTTTATTATTTTTATTTTATGTGTATGAGTATATTGCCTGAATGTATGTAAGTATTCCTGTGTCATGAAATGTCCATGTGAGTCAGAAGAAGACATCAGCTTTTCCTGGAAATGGAGTTATAGAGATTTTTTTAGCTCCCCTGTGGGTGCTGGGAACTGAACCCAGGTCCTCTGCAAAAGCAGTCAGTGCTCTTAACCACTAAGCTATCTCTCTAACTACTGTTTTTTCAATTTTTAATTCTGTATTATATATGGATTCAGGTTCAATTTCTATTCATTATCTCTCCCTTATGCCTAAAATAAAAAAAAAAAATTACAGTGGTTCATCTTCACTGTGTGGTAAACCAGAGATACACTGAGGAAGGCCTTCCCAGCAGATTCCCAAATTGGGTGGGAAGCTCAATTTATCTTTCAATTAGATTTCAAATGCTGAACAGATTCATGTAGAATTCATGAAGACACTGGGAGGGAGATACACTGTAGACTCCAAAGGCAGAAATAAAGGACTCTTACTTTTTTTTTTTTTCAATAAAATATGATTTGAAAATAAATAACAAAAAAATGACCAACAATGATTTTTTAAATGTACAGTTCAGTGTAGTTAAGTGCTTTCAAATTATTTTGGAATGTACATCTAAAACATTTCCATCATGCAGATGAATCACTGCCTACTGAATTACAACCTCATATTACTCCTGTTCTCAAACCCCAGAACCATCATTCTACTCAGATTTCTACGTCATTTAGGAAACTCATAGATAAGTAGAATGGTACAATATCTGTCTCTTTTCAAATGGCTTATTTCAGTTAACATAATGTCTTCAAGATTCATATATGTTGTAGCATCTGAGATTTCCTTCTTTAATAGACTGAATGCCAAGTCAATGTTTCATTGCAAACAGAGAGAGAGAGAGAGAGAGAGAGAGAGAGAGAGAACCCACTGATTCATCAATAACACTTGTGTTGCCTCTCTCTCTTGGCTATGTGAAAAATATTTCTTTGATCAAAGACTCTTTTATCTTAATTGCTTAACTTTAACTTCTTCTAATTAAGACTGCAAGAGAACAACAGACTTAATTATCCATAAACCAAGAAATCAGCATTCTCTACTGATATCTTCAAAACAACATTAAAACACTTTTTGTGGAAATTGTGAAAAGAGAAAGATTCCACAATTACAGAAGCTTTGGGAGCACTCAAGGAAAAAAAAAAGGAAAGAGCAGGCTCTGTCACACCAAACATCTTCAATGCTTGTTTTTCTATGGGCACTGTGAATTTCTAACAAATAACACTACATGCAGTTTTCTTAAATGTACATAACCTACATCAATTTCTAGTTCAAGAAGCAGTTTGGGGAAAGCAGTATCCACTAAACACTAATCTAAATGTTGGATTTTTGTTCATAAATGATCTGAAATAGCCATATACTTAAAACACATTACAGGTTACTGCAATGGCATGATCTAGCTAAAAGGCATATCCCAAGGGATCACTGGCGAGCTCCAGGTTCAATGAGAGACCCTATCCTCAAAAATCTAAGGTGAACTGTGATAGAGGAAAACATCTAACATCAACCTCTGACCTCCACATGCACATGTACAAATGAGTACACCTGAAAACACACATGCAAATACAAGCATACATACCACACACACACACACACACACAATTTTTTAAATAAGAAAAATGGAAGAATGTAATTCTTAATCACAAAACTGCAAAAGCAAGGCTACAGAGGAGGCTCAGCGGTTAATAGCACTGGTTGATCTTGCAGAGGACGTAGGTTCAGTTCCCACCAACCATATGACAGCAAAATCCTCAGTTCCAGCACAAGGAGATCTGACTCCCTCTTCTGTCTTCCACCGGCATTGCATGCATGTGCATTTACATCCACTCAGGCAAAACACTCGTACACATAAAAATGTAAATAAATATTTTTTTAATGGCAAAAGTTATTATTAAATATGAAACTCACTGCTATAATTTGGTCTCCAATTTGTATTCTTCCATCGTGTTCAACAGCACTGCTTTTTGTAATGCTCTTTACAAAGATTCCTGAAGGTTCTGAGATATGAAAAAGGTTATTTTTTACTATTTACAAATCATACTCAAAGAATATCTATCCTTTACCTTAAAATCCCAATTATGAATAACTATATATTAACAAATCACACAAAACCTCTAATAGAAAGATGAAGCTGTCATATCAGTCATTGACACTAAATTATTTCTAAAACAGCTTTCAAATAGTTTATCCAACAACATGAAAACACATAAAACTGACAAAATATTTTATAAGGTAGATATTAGAGATAATTGTTAAGGTAAAAAGTATTTAAGGTTTAATATTACCTAATTTTTTATCTCCAATATACCCAGCAATGGTAATTCCTAATCCTTGAATATTTTTGGTGAGTTCCACATCAAATGTTTCACTTTCTTCATTTTTCTGAGTAGAAGCATCAACCTGAAATATCAAGAAAGCAAATCTTCAGACAAATCAACATGTATGAAAAAAGTTACTAAGTTAAAAGTCAGATTCAATTCAGTGATAATGTGATATAAGATGTAACGTTGGAGAATTAGATTGGCCTTGTGATTGTGACAATGTGGACTGAGCATCACATTTTTATTCAGAAAATAATGTAGAGAATAAAGCTGAATCTTCCTTTATCAGGTAAACAAATATTATGTCCAATTTTTTTTTAATTGAATAGTTTTCTTATTGACAAACTATTTTCAGAGATGGCTCATTTTCATTTCTGAAGGCAGGGCATTCAAAGGTGAAAGAACATGTGTTCTGAATTGATTTAAAAGATAAATAATGCTTAAGTATTGTGAAAAACCAGAGGGAAATTTAATAGTTCAAAAAAAGCATACTGAAAAATGAACATACTGTGTGTATTGTGCAGGGATGAGTTGTATAACTGAAGGCAGCTATATACAAGAAATACAATGCTAGACCGGAGAAACCTCCCTTTGAGTTATTGGTTAGAGTAGTCCAAGAGACTCCAAAAATAACACAGGTTATTGCCACAGTGCTTGATTACCTCCCAGAACTTGAAGGAAGACCCTATTGCTGAAGACAGGACATACTTCAAACACAGGGCTTGGAGCACTGTCCTGGAAGTCTCCTCCCTAAAGACTGCCTCTCAAAGTATTAAAGGATACTATGCAAACTGCTAAGGGAGAAAACCAATCAATTCAGCTGTAAAGACTAATTACCACAACAATGACCATCTGACCAGCAAATCAAACTATCTCTATTTGTGTAGTAGTGGCACTTTTATCTTGGGGGTAATCAACAGCTATCTAGCCCATTCAATGTGAGGATTGAACTCATGTGTGGTACTATAAACATAGCCAAATGCACATGGCAGGAGAGGTCATAGATCCTAGAGAAAAGCTTACATCTGTCACATCCCTAGACAAATGTAATTTCTTATTGTATGCTAAAAATGTATCCTTATATCTACAGACAAGTATACCTCTCAACACTCATCAAAAAGCTTCTTTTTTTTGCAACAGATAGAAGCTCTTACAGAGTTCTACAGCTAGTCAAACACAGAGAATAAGTGTGAGATTCTCAGCCCTAAGCGACACTTCTACATCTAAGGCTCAGGTAATAGAATGGAACGGAGGCAGAAAGAATATTAATGCATCTCTCAGCTCTCAACAGCAAAGATATTGCTTCCTCATGTAACAGATGGCGGTCAACCCAGAAAGCCACAACTGGTCAAAATGTAGAGAATAAGAGACTATAGAGTACATGTTCTTGGATAGGACGCCTATATTAATGTTCTGCCAGCCAAGGCACGGTGACCATTGTGGAAGAGGGTGCAGAAAGACTATAAAAGTCAGAAGTGATGGATAGCCAGAAGGACAGTTTTCCAAGCTTCTGGGAACTCGCTAACATGAACTTACAGCAACGGTGAGACACATGCAAACTCAAACCAGACAAAATCCAGTATAGAAGTGGGGAGATAGGTAAGAAGTCCCAACCTTAGCTGAGGAACCACTGGCAGCTGATCAGTGCTGGGTGAGGGAGAGCTGGTCTTCTTTAAAGGAGTGACAGTAAACAGGCTGACCAGGCTCCAGTGGATAAACCCACCCCTGGGACATTGGGACAAAAGCTTGACTCAACAGACCTGATCATATATAACAGAAAGCATGAAATCTGGTGGAAGGGCTAGGGGGAGTGCAGACAGGGAAGAGGCTCTAGACATAATCAAGACGTATCGTATGAAGTATACAAAAAATTCAATAAAAATTTTAAGTTAAGATCTAGCCAGGTGTGGAGGCGCAGCTCTTCAATCGCAGCACTCTGGAGGTAGACGCAGACAGATTTCTGAGTCCAGCCTGAGCTACACAGCCAAGTCCAGGCCAGCTGGAATTGGGAACAGGGAGAGCTTGGTTTTTTTAAAAAAGGTTAAAATCTAGTGTTGCACTTAATCTTTTTCAGCATCGCTTTTTACACAACCATCTACCAAGAACAGTAATGACCAGCTGCTACCTACTGAGCGCTTGCTGGTAAGATTCTCGGCACGCCTCAGTTTCTTACTCCTTATAGCAATATGACATTATTTGTAAGCCAATAACATAGGTACAATCATTATACCAATTTTTCTTTGGGGAAATAGGCACATATCTATTTCATAGACAAACAGTTAACATTGAACAGAGGTAGAATTCAAATCTGAACATTCTGGTTGTAGAGTTGCTTTTAAATGATGTTCGTTAAACAATTTGTACAAAATACAGCCACAATGCCCACAAATATCCTTTTCTTATCTAAAATTTATAATTTATTCTAACACCACAAATACTAATCCACTTTACAGCCATGTTACAAATAAGCTGATCACTCATTTTTTAAAGCAGTGAAAGTTGCAAGAAAGTCTTTTAAATTACCATCTTATTTTGTTTTGTAAATTCAACATATCCATGAGGAATGTGTGTAGTGGTATCCTCCTGTCCTGGAATAGGAGCTGGAAGGATGCTTCTCTAACATGTACAGGTATTATTAATTGTATGCTGGACTGAAGGCAAGACTCCCTAAATTAAGCATTATTGGAAGGGTACAGTATGTTATCAATAAACTATTGGTATCATGCATTAATGTGATATCAGAGGATTCTACAATCAACCCTAGAGAAATCAAGGCAATGGACTGTAACAGGCATGTAGACTGGGACTAGCTATTAATGTTTTTTGATTTTCTTTAAGCAAACAGTTTATCTCACTGATGGTCCACCTAAATGAAATATAACTTAGAGTAAAGTTTGATTTATTTTTTTCATTGCACATAATTATCTGTGCAAACTTAGCAAAAGTTTAAAGTTTAGATAATTACAAGAAAATGACAGGATGAAATCTGCTTCAATTGAAACAAATGTGTTTTCTATTTTTAATAAGAGTTATGCGAGTGCTATTTTAGAGGGTGGCAATTTGACTATCGAATGGTTTTAAAAGGGGCACAAGCTTCAGAAATGATGATATGCATAGAATAGATATTTTTCTAAGCTCTCAATTACATCAAGTAGTTTTGGTATTGCATTCAGTTATATATTGCTGAATAAAATGTTTTGTTTATCACAAAAGAATGCCATTTAAACACTTTCATAAACAAGCTTTCTTTCTTCTTTCTCTTTGTAAAAAAAAAAATAGCAACCAAGTTCAGTCCTAAAAACAACAGAATCATGGAAATTTCAAGTGTTCTAATACAGTTTTAAAAGGCTTGTGGATGAGATTAGGACATTAAAAATATGAGGCAACTGGCAAGAAACAGCTTTAATAGAAGAAATATATACGTATATATTTATTATATCTCTGGGAAATGGATACAGGACTGGCATTTGCTATAAAATTTATCTAGAAATGAGTATATGTCTTTTTTGAAATATTTAAGAGACTTACTTGTACAATTATTTGTTAATATTTTATTTACTGGATTCTAGTGACTTGTGTAAACCAACTGAAATAGCTACTTCCTTCCTTCTAATAATTTAATTTCCCTTTTTTTTTCATACTAGGCTTTGGGCAGATGGGCTACTATGCCAATGAACAAAGCTTCCATTACATGACAAAGAATGACTTCTGTTTAAAAAGAAAACCAACTGGGCTAGGAATAATGACTACTCATGGCAAATCTGATAATAGTTCACAGTTCACAAAGCTTAAAGCAATGACACAGAAAGGTTCTTCATCCTCATTCACTCTGTTTTGGCTTCAAGTCCCCAACTGCGTATGCGCACACACACACAGGCTAAAGAGAAAACTGCAGAAGGGAATGGTTAGAACTATGGCCCAATTCATAAAGAGACAAACTGAGACAAAGAAAGACTCAAGTATTTTAGGCATTATAAGAAAACAACTGTAAAATCTCAACTATGCTTCAAAATATTATCTCCATAAAACAAATGCTTAGAGAAAAATATAAAATGACCATCTAGAATTTTTAAGCAAATAATTTTTGTGTGTTTCTCCACTACTCCTGATAAATGAAATATCAGTATCCCTACATCTGAATTTTGAACCATCCTTTCAACACTAACATATGGACATGAATAAGTACAGCTGCTAAATAAACTTGAGTGTTACTTTCTTTCACCTTCACATTAACTGTCTTTGCCGACCTACCCTCATCTCTGGTGCAGAGGAGGAGAGAGTGATGGCCAAAGAGGAAGGCTGAGCAGTGTCTTCCACAGCACCTCGTGCAATCATCAACTTAACTCTGTTTCCACACTGCCTGAGGACTTGGGCTACCTGCTCACTGCTCATTCCTGCCAGGTCTGTGTCACCAATCTTTAGAATGTGGTCTCCACTGCACAATCGCCCATGCTGAAAGAAAAAGAGCTTGAATAATTAGGCTACCACTATTATAATTGCACTAGAGAAATTCTAAATGATCCAAGGACAATAATCTAGTGTCAGTCACATGACTTAAATGTGTAACTTTAAGATTAACTGTCTTTGAGCTACTCACACATCATTCGGGGAAATACAGGTGAATGAAGCTCTCAAATAACTCCAGAAATCAACAGCTGCCCAATAAATGTAAGAAAAAGATCTTTTGCGTGATTTTGGGTTTTGAGGAACAAAAAAAGAAAATGTCATTGAGCAAGGATGAAATATGAAGTCACTACACCTATCAGTTTCAATGTGATATAAATCACAAGAAAGTACTAAATTGATCCAACAATTCCTGTCTAGCTATTATAATTATAAATTTGCCAAAAAAACACACCTGCAGATTAAATCCTAGTGAAAAGAAATTCATACAAATAAGATGTATCAAAAACAGTCATATAGACATTTGGATGTATGATGCAGAATCATACTTTCTGAAATAACAGTCAACTCTTATTGTTCAGCAGTTACTAGTGACATGTGATGTGAAACACCAGAAATGTAGCTAATCCCCTTAAGGACTAAAGTTGTGATTTCATTCACTTTAATGAAATAAAAGTTGAATTTAACAGTGGTAGAAAGTAGAGCACCTGTGTGGTGTTGGGAATTTCATTTCACACTGTTAGATGCTGGCTAATTCTTTAAATGTTATGCTACTGTTAATACCCCTACTGAAAGAATTGTTTAAAGAGGGCTTTCATTCATGAATATGAAACTGTCTCATTAATTCAGTTTTCTAGTTAAGTTCAAATACATTAGTATTTATAAGCTTACTAAGTTCAAATATTAATCACAAATAATAAATGCATTGAATAATTTCCCAAACATATATGGTATAAATCTTAAATTATGATGCTTCAACAAACTATTCCAAGTACAAAAATAGGCCATACTCTGTATACAAAGATGATTCCAGGGACCTTGACTAAATGGACAGGTTGTATTTTTTTTTGTCTCAACAATGAAGTATTTCTTGCATAAAATGTGATTTTAAGGCAACTGACTATGCTTGTAAAACTAAGGGTAGCTATTTGTAGAATGGTTAGAACCATCAGCCTGTTTTGGTCAGTGGGTGTTGAGTGCAATGCCCACTACTCTATCTTAAGATTAGTGTTCATTTGCAAAATGATCTCTCCAAGGTCTATGAGAATACTTCAAGGCAGCCTAATACAAACCAAAGACACGAAGGTCAAAGTTTCTGACCATGAAGCCACACTTTCAGATTGGAGCAGCGTTAGGGACCTGCTGGAGCGGCGTACCTGATCAGCTACTCCTCCAGGAAGAATGGTCTTGACTATCACACCAGTTGCTTTTCCTCCTATGATGCCAAATCCCAGACCAGACCCATCATTCACGAGTTCAATGGTTTCTACATGCTGCCAGTGAACCTGAAAAGAAAGCTCTTTATATGAATTTGTAAAATCTGCAACCCCCCCCAATTTTATATTACCGTGCAGATGTTTTACGATTACTGTTTTGTTAGTATTAAATTCAGACAGAATCATGAGCTCTAACAATGTCCTCTTCATTTTTTTGGTATTATTTCCCTTTCAATAGATTATTACTGCTATTGATATAATCCTTCTTAAAATTATCAAAACACCATTATAAGCCTAAACCAATTACATTGATTTTTTAAGACATGTGTCAAAGTTCTTTTAAAAAAAAAAAAAAGCAACAGAAAAAAGTTCAAGCAAAACAACTATCTCATCTTAGGAGATCCCACCTCAAGGCAGGTGGGATTCCCAATGGGATGACTCTTTAAAAGACTTGAACAGCTAACTATAATAATATATCTACATAATTCACAAAGCAAAATCAAGATCATATCTGTCTACAGAGTCATTTTACTAAAGGATTACTTTTTTTATGAATGCTGTCGAAAAACTAAACAAAGTAAAGGCTGTTTTAGAAATCAGAAACAATGGTAAAACATAAAAGAATTTTTAAAGTTCAAGACGTATGAAGAAACTACAGGACAAATAGTGATTCAGAAGCCTGTCCTCTCTGTCCTCTACTCACTGGACTAGAGTGGGCTGACACCGTGCTGGCTGCAGACGGAGAGCGGGAAACTCCAGGACTGCCACACTGTGGCAAGGGGCCTCTGGCAATGACCAGCTGCACGCTGTCTGTGGCCTTCTGCAGGATGCTGATGGCTTGCTGGTGTGTTATGGTCTGATCCAGTACCTGGCCATTGATAGCAAGGATTTGATCTGTCTCCTTCAGTCTTCCATCTCTATCAAGGATGGAAAGCATATAATGAAAGATATGACAGTTCTAGACAAAAAGGCAGGTTCTGCGGCCTAATGTTCAGGTCATTTTTATACTAGACCAGAATTTACACACTGTCTAAGCTTTCATCCAGTTCCACTTGCAAAGTGCATGGTCTGGCTGCTCTCCTGAACCAGCCCCTCCATGTAAAATGCCCCTTTTCATTAACTACTGACTAGCCCTGCAAATTATTTTTTAGATTGTGTTTTATTTTAAAAATTAAAGCATGTATTGTCTTCTTGTTCTGAGTAGATTAATTAAATACAGTTCAAATTATCACAGGGCATATCCAGTAATTTTTCAGTTAAAATGAGACTAAAAAAAATAACAGTGAAAATAAGGTTATATTCAAATTTTTATTTCCTTACTAAAATGTTGTTAATGTATGACTACTTAAAAGCTATTCTCATTTTATTTTACTAGTCTGTGATATACGCATGGATGTGCATGTATTTCCATGGATACCTATGTGTTGAAACCATAAGTTGACATTTAAGTATCTTCCTCGATTGCTCTGTGTCTTATTTTGAGATGGTCCCTCCGGGAAACTGAAGCTTGCCACTTCAGTTAAACTGGCTGGCCAGCATCCCCAGGTCCCCTGTTTCTGCTATTACAGCACTGAGTTTAGATGTGTGCTGTTACACCTGACTTTTTTTATGTGGGTCCCGGGGATTCAAACTTAGGTTGTAATGCTTACACAGCAAACACCTGTTCCACTAAGCCATCTTCCCAGCACTGTCACTCTCATTTTAAAGGACTTGCTTTTTGTCTGTAAAATATTAATGACATCTAAAACTTGGTTAATATCTGATTGTATTCAGCCTTTTATTTTCAATCATTTTTGCTTAAATTTCCTCATAGAAAACAAAACTCTCGTGATGTGACATCAAGCACAAGGAAGCTGCGGTGCTGTCTCACCTGTGAGCCACGCTGCCCTCCTGGATTTCTTGCACAAATATCCCCAGCTCTCCCCTATTTTCACTTCTGAGCCCCACAACACTAAACCCAAGGCCTCCACAGGCAGGTTTAAGGAGCTCAAAAACTTCCACATGGCGACCCTGTTCAGGAGAAAAAACAAATCAAATTAGGAGCCAATTACTAGCTAGTTTCATGGCACACTCTTGTAATGCCAGCACTCCTGAGACTGAGATGGGAGGATTAGAAGTTGGAACACAAGCTTGGGCTATTCAGAGAGTCGCAGGCCAGCCTGAGTTATACAGAAAAACCCTCTAGTAATTTTTTCAGTTAAAAAGAGACTAAAAAAATAACAGTGAAAATGTTATATAGTACCTCAGGCTGCCTAGGATCCCCTCACATCACTTACACACTCCTGACACATACCCACTATATATACTGCCCGCCCAAAGAGCTAATTACTAAAACTAATAGTCATTTTATTTACAAAAGAGAAGAAATTTGGAAAAAATTCTAAGATAATTTTAGTACTCAACACCTACAACAGAACATTCTTTTTATTGAAGAATATTTCTTGAACAAAGTATATAATACTCAATGTAAAAATGTGATAATTTTTAAAAATGTAATGGAAAAAATATGAACCACAAAAACTTCCATTCCATTTTTTTAGATGCTATAAATGCTACTGCATATTCTTCAAATTATCTGGGATTCAGACACATTCTTACTACATTTATCGCAAATCACAGGGAGGAAACGTTCTTACCTGGGCCATACTTTCAACGAGCTGATCAAAGTCATCACAGGCTGACTTCCCATTACTGGATGGGATACCAGGTCCTGAGAGCGTGTCCAGATTTCCATTATTTGGAGCTAACAGAAGTGATTCGTTTTGCAGAGTAGGAATTACAGCAGAGCTGAGATGAGGAGCGTGGGCAGGGTCAGCGTTTGTAGTGGACAAAGTTGTGATATTTACCTAAGTGGACACAGAAATTAGTAACTGAAATTCTAGTGAGGTTTCAAAGGTGGTTTTGATGTGAAAAGTCAGAGTGGTCTTGTGGGTACTTCTCCAGTAACTTACTGATAGCATCTTAACATCCTTAAAGTTAGTGTCAGAAGTGCTGGACTGATGACAGTCTGTCTAACTCCTTGTACACCAGGAAAGATTGCTCAATCTTGTATGACAAAAAACAATTCTAGCTTCTGTGTGGCTGTTAGAGTTCTAAACTAGAGATAAAGTGTAAACAGCCAGCCCTCACTGCATATTTTTGTAAGTTATCAAAGATGCAACAAAATCTATCTACAATTATGTCAGAAAGATTCCTCAGTGGCCAGTCTGGACCACTCTGCTCCATCTCTTAGCGCTGTTTCTCACTCTACTAGCTACAGCTGTGCTGGCCTCGCAGCATCTCAGGCTGACAAGCTGCTCACCCACCAGCAGGTACAAATATCCAGGTTTACCTCTTTCCTTCCTTCAGGTCTGCTCTCAGCCTTATGTTGGAGAAGGACTCCCTGAGAACCCAGTCCAAACGGGACCTAGCACCCTGCTTCATGGGTTCAGCAGCCTGGCATCCCCTCACATCACTTACACACTCCTGACACATACCCACTATCTCAGAGCTTCCATTGCTGTCGGCAGAGGCAAAGCAGAAGGGAGAACTCTCCACTGGGGAAATCAGATGGTTTTGTTTACAGCTGGGTCTTTATTCTCTAGAAGAAAGCTATGTGCTCTTCAGCATACATTTACAGAATATCTGCTTATCCAAACAACTCCTCCACCATCATCAGCTCTGTTTCAGAGGTGATGGGATCACACTGTCCTGTACCTAGTAATTGTGTGACCTACATTTTTTTCAACATGGTGCAATGTGATTATAATCACTTGGAATATCTCTTTTACACATAAAGCTATGAGGTAAAGAGCATCCACTGATGAAATCTATGAAAATACTTCACAATATGTCACTACTCCATACATGAGAATTTGGTACTCATCCTTAAAAATAAATCATGAAATTCATTTAGTTACCAATAATTCAAACATCACATTAACTACCTTTAATCACAGATGAAAAGGGAGGATGAGGCTTCTGGGAATTCTTTCAAATGCTTATTTTAAAATCTACAGCAGGCATGATCAATTATTATTTTTCAAAAGTAAGCTTCTTATGCCAAGACTGACTTTTTTTATCCTGAGCCATGGCAACTTCAGCAAAGTCTGCCGGCAGAGACACACTGCTCAGGTTGAAGCAGATGGCATAATAAAATTTGTGACAGGCTGAAGATCCCACACACTAGGACCTAATGCCTATGGTATGTTTGCATAGGGAAAAATATTTGGACTTCTGCGATGGTAAGCCAGAATGAACAAACCATATTCCAAGAATAGACAGTCTATCTATAAGAAATTAACCACTGAAGTACAAGCTCTGATATTATTGAGGAATCAAAGTGAAGGCATTACAAGACTAAAGTTATAGGAAAACTGCAATACTGCAACATGAAGATCACTGGCTAAAGATTTTATGAATGTTGATAGTTTCCTTGGCTTCGTCCTTGACCTTGAGGTTTCATATACATATAGAGCCAGATTTATCAGTTTAAAACATCACATATTTTAAATATATCATCAAAAGACTTGTTCTTAACTTTTTAAATTTATTCTTATAGGAAAAAGCACAAATGTACATTATCATACTGTTTTAAATATTTATTGCAAAGGTTTTCTAAAGCAGGTATAGGCATGCACTTATAATCCCAGCACTAACAATGCGGAGGCAGGAAGTTCTCAAACTTTAGTTGTCCATGTCAAAAAATAAAAAGAAAATAAACAAAAATACATTTTCTATACTATAATTTCTTTGAGAAACAGGAATTAATCTTTTTTGCTTTCATAGGTTTACTCATAGCAGACACATCACAATTTTTATCCTATCCTTGATTTTTAGAAAACAAAATGACCAAAAGAAAATATAACTATTTGGTGATTTTTCAATGTAAATAGTCTGTATAATTTATAGCAGTTGCTAATAAATGAACAAGAGTCACCAAATAGTTTTTCTCTATATAATTTCTGACTCATTATTTCTGTCTAAAAAGAGTTTCTATGTGCCTAGTAAATAAACATTACTTTATGGACTTCAGAGAATGCTATTTCCTAAAACAGGACTTAGTTGAAGATCATATAACTTCTTCAACTGAAGAGTTTAGAAATTGTATGTGCAAGGACAAAATTTCTCTCTCTCTCTCTCTCTCTCTCTCTCTCTGTATTCAAATGTATAAGAAACCCTCTTAATGATTTCCCAGATCTTTAGGAAGTCTTTACTCTGTTTTAAAATTTGATCATATAAAACTAATCCAAAACCAAGGGTGGAGGCACACTGCCTTTAATCCCAGCACTCCAGAGGCAGAGTCAAGGTAGATTACTGTAGATGGAGTCCAGCCTGGTCTACATATCTAGTTCCAGGTCATCTGAAGCTACAGGGAGAACTTTTCTCAAAAAGACACCCCCCCACACACACAAATAACAAACTAGTCCTCCAAAAATTATTTGTTCACCTACATAGTTTTCAAAATAAATTAAGTTCCCAAAGAAAAAAACTTATGTCTTACCCTTTATATTATATAAAATTATAAAATAAGCATAAACGGAAGAGCACTTAAAAATAGCTTTAGACAAACGTATACTTAGCTGAAAAGAGTTGAAGATGTATACAGTCCAGAGGACTGTGACCACATCACTCAATATGCTTTACAAGAGAAATGGATAGATAATAAGGAGTAGGAAAAGACAAGATTTGAAAATTAAACTCAAATTTATCAAATAATCACATTAAATACAAAATTATTAAATATTCTCAATAAAAGGCTAATATTCTCAGACAAGGACTCAAAATTCCCTCATTAAGATGCCGATAATTACAACTGTAAGTCAGAGAGAATATTACAGTAGAAGATGGAAGAATGAGTTACAACATGTACCCTAACTAAAAAAAAGCCCAATGTCGCCAAAGTAGGATCAATCAAGTAGACCTTGTCTAAGATGCATTTATAGGGATAAAGTGGAACAACTCACTGAGATAAAGCACTGATTCAATAAAAAAAGCTCAAACAATCTTAGAAATCTTAAAAACAACCCTCAAAACATATAGAGGAAAATGACTCACAATCTCCAATGAGAAGTAGACAAACTCACATTTAAAATTATAAATTATGACATACCTCTCTTCATAAATAACAGAATAGAAAAAAATCCATATATAGACGACTTGAACATCACTCTAAAGTTGATATAAATGACATTTATAGATTGAACTTAATACTTTCTGAACGTGCATACTTTTGAAGAACATAAGGAATTTCTACTTACATAGAGTATGGACACTTAAACTAAATAAATCTAAACAAATCTCAAAGAGCTGATATTAGACATAGGGTATTTTCTTAGGACTGCATTAAATTGTAAGAAGTCAATAACAGAACAGTAATGTGAAAATTCCCAAATGTCAGTCTATTAGGCAATGCAATTCTTCTTAAACCCATCAGTCAAAGAGGCAAAAAAATAATACAACAAACTTTAAAGTGAATGAAAATAAAATATGCCACACCAAACCAAAATTATAGGATACAGTGAAAGAAATGTCTAGAAATAATGTTATGGAGTTAAATGGGAATGTTAGGGGAAAGTTAAAAGTCAATGTGCTGAGCATCAGTTAGAAGAAAACAGTTAAAAATTCAAAAACGAAAGAAAATCAAGACATATTAGACAAAATAGAAAAATTCAGTATAGAAAGAAGAGGGGCATTAATAAATATTTAAAATCTATTAAATGAATAAATTCCTTGAAAATAAAATTTAAAGAAATGTCAACAGTTTTTGTATCTATCAATGAAACTGAATTCAGTACTAAAATTGTTCTTTCCCCTCAACAACAACATCAAAAATCAGACCCTTATGGCTTCCATGAAAAAGTCTTTCAAATTGTTTTCTTTTAACATCCACGTAGCACAAACTTTTTCAGTAACACAAGAAATTATTCTTTACTTTTGTCTGAGACCAGTTCAACTTTGACACCAAAATCTAAAAAAAAACATTACTAGAAAGGAAAGTTACTGATCACTCTTCCTTAAGCATTGATAGAAAAATACTAAACAAGAACGTTCACACACTGAATCCAAAGACAGTTAATGCAAAGCAGAACTTACATTGGAAAATCATTTATTCACTACATTACAAAACAGCACAAAAAAGAAAAATAATCATCTCCAAAGGTAGAGACAAACAGCAAATGAAATCTCTACTTTTAGCAATCAATTTAATGCTAGAGGCAAAAATCTCATGTAGTCTAGTAAGGCAAAGGAAGAAAAGAATGCAGGCACAAGTCAAAAAAAAAAAAAAAAACCTGAAGTTGTGTGCAGACCACACAGCTGTGTATAATGAAAACTCAAATGAACAAACAGATACCTGACTGGCATTAATCAAGGAATTCAGTCAACATAAAATCAGTATACAAACAACCATATCTTCTATAAAAAAATAACTGGAAACTAGCAATCTTTTAAATTGCTCTATCTAAAATATATTAATTATTTTAGTCAAACAGTATGGAATTCAGAAACAGAACCATATAGATGGTCACCATTTGATTTACAATATTATCAGTGTGAATGAGAAAGGGTGGTGTTTACAATAAGTTGCTCTAAATCAGATAGAAAACTACATACATACTTGAAAATAAATACTTTATGTCTCCTTCACATCATATTCAAAATTTTAAAGGTAAAAGCAAGAAATCTTCTGAGAGAAAATCTGTATATTTTCTGTACAAAGATTTCTCAAGAAGAATTTAAAACAGTGATAATCATAAAAGAAAGGTTTAAAAATCAGATTTCCTTAAAATAAAAAAAAAAAATCTGGTTTAAGATGAAGAGGATGTGCAAAGGCAAAACACAAGCAGGAGAAAAGAGCTGCTGCATAAAGGCTAACAAAGAATGTATATCCAGAACAGACAAAGCACATGGAAGTCAGTACGAAAACACTGATGGTCTAGAGAGATGGTCCAGTGGTTAAAAGCAGATATATGCTGGCAAACATTCATGCACATAAAATACGGAAAAATAAAACTATTTTAAAATACTAAATATTTTAAAAATGAAAAATATTTTTTAAATATTTTAAAAGGGAAAAACCACTGACCCATCAATAGGAAAATAGGCTAAAAGAGTTGTGAACTTCTCAAAGCAGGTTATGCGAATAATGAGTAAGTGTATGAAAACTGCTCCGAATCATTAGGCCATTAGATGCTAGGGGAACACAAGACAGTTCCATGATAGTGCAGAATACCCCTGGAGTCACTAAACTGGAAGAGAACACACACAGCTTGGCAATACAAGGCACGAGCAGTGATGTGGAATAACCAGCACTTTTCTAGACGACACAGAGACCGGAACTACAACCACTGCCAGGAACAACGCAGAAGCTTAACACAGGCTGGGTGTACGCAAGCCGTGACTTTGAAACCCCCAAGTTCTGGAGCTCCAGTGGTGCAAGTGGTTAGGGTGCACATTTTGAGCACAAACAGGATGTCCCATTAGAAAGCCTCATACCTGTCTTCATGTGACAGTATGCAGTCACAATGTAGGTGCACTACAAACTATAAACTGTGAAGTTCTGGTACCAAGTACTGTGGTAAGGGATTTTCAACCTTTCTAGATCTAAAACACTTAAATTTCATTCCTAAGTAAGTATCCAAGAAAAATGGATACTTAGGGACAATGAAGGATAAGTACTAGAATGTTCGAAGGAGCTATATTAATAATAACCGGAAACTGGGAACGAATCTCAATGGACAGAAAGTAGTACAAACATATTCTAGTGTATTCCGTAAAGGGAAGTACGAAAAGGAACTACAGATACACGTAACATGAATGAACAAATAAGCCAGCACAAAGCACACCGAGCCACATTTGCATACATTTGATTTTTTTATTGCAACATTTGATTTTTTAAATCTATGACATAAAAGCCAAAACATTGACTACTCTGGGGCAGAAAGTTTGTCCTAAGTAAAAGGGATACAAGAGGACATCATACAGTGCTGGTAACTTTCTATATATTGATTTGTCTTCACTATATAAATACACGTATAGCTGGATGTGGAGGGTTCATGTCTTTAATCCCTACACTCAGAAGGCAGAGGCAGGTAGATCTCTCTTAGTTCAAGGCCAGTTTGGCCTACATAGTGAGTTCATATGCACAGTTTCTATGACAACCAGGGCTACATAGTGATACCCTGTAACACAAAAATTAAATTAATAAATAAATAAAGCATCCAACTTTAGCTCAACTGAATACATAAACATGTAAAAAAATTTAACCTATTTAAATTTTAATTTTAAGTTAAAAATTTTTTAATTAATTAATTTTAAATTTTTTTATTTTAACTTTCCCTATATTGGATACTATTCATCAGTTCTACTAAAAAGTTTATGATATAACACATGACATTAAAGCACAATTCTCTTAAATAAGATAGGTGGTGGTAACAGCTTTATTTTTCCAGGTGGGCCTTCTCAAAGTGTGACTTGGGAAGTGCAATGGTTATGTAAAGCTGAAGCTTGGCACATGACTGTAAAGGACAGTTTTCCCCACACGCAACGCAGCAGCCATTTCATTCTGAGAATGAGTATTTAACAAGTTTTCAGATAAAGTGAGTGTGGGGTGAGTGTTTTATTAGCTTTTGGAGCACGCATATTTTTCTCCTCAGTGTGTACAAATTTTAAGTTTTAAATATGCAATTACATACTAACTTAAATATACTTATAATGCATAATGTACTTTTCATATATAGCTATATATAATTTTATAATTATATTGTTTTCACACTAAATTATTGAAACTCCTCCTAGTATAAGGCTGATATACATGATATTTTACAATTAGAAATTATTTCCAACTTTTTTCAGTAATAAAAACTATCCCATAAAAGTAACAGCATTCTAAAACACTTGAAGAGTTCAAAGGTTCAACTATTTTGACTATACACATAAATGATACACTCAATTTAAACTCCCAATAACAATTTCAAATATGTAGATTCATTTAACTAAATTAGCAACAAATTTTGAAATATTGACATCTGATATTTTATCCCTTCTGGATTTTAACTGAAAAGAAAATTACCATTATTAGCTTTGTTTTAATGGTTATCATCTATCTTTCCAGAAATACTTGTGTAAATGCCTGCAAAAAATTATTACTTTAGGAGCAAATGATTTCCAAAGTAACTGGTTGCAGGCTATAAAAAAATTCATTTGGTGGTCTTATTATTTTGGTTTATTCTGAATGCACAGGATAAGAATTAAATGACTCAAACACTTCTGTGCATCTTGTAGATATGTTTCTATCATTTGAAAGCTAAAATATGTTATCTACAATTAGGTTAGCAAGACAAAAATAGAATGACCATTGATTTTGCAATATTAATTTCATCAGGTTTCAGAAAAAAATCTAATCACATATTGGCAGCTGCCTATTATCTATTACCCCTTAACATCATGAGAAGAAATCAGGCACTCACTCTCGGGAATTTGCTGTAACAGGTGCACCTCTTAGAAAGGCAGACTTTGAATTTTTTTATTAATCTGCACCTTGTCTTTTCGCCTTTCAGAACAAGGAATGTGCTTATTTTCCTGTGAATTTACCAAAATGCTGTAAAATACTCTCTGGAACTGATCCCAAATATGAGCTGCAAAGACGGATAGGATGCTGCACGTATTCAATGAAATACACCACCCTAAACGATAGCGATCACAGGGGAGATATATACATAATGGGCCCTTGGGAGGCCTCTTTTTCCATAAATCTTTCAGTACAATACTGATTAGAGCAGATCTCTGTTGCATTATTGAACAGGCCAAACCTTGTACAGTAATTGATGGTGGCACTCCTATTTAATGATCCTTATTTTTAAAGCTAATTAAAGAAATTGAGTTGCATGTTCAAATATGACAAGACAATTTTGGACAAAGTAGCTCATAGTTCCAGAACTAAATGAAATACAAAATGGAGCTGTAAGTTATACAGAAGGGGAACGTTTTCACATATAATGAGCACAATTTTACGTTTTCCCTGAGACTCATATCGTTCATTGAGATACTTGTTAAGCATCAAATTCTCTGATACTGGGCTCTAGGTGATGGGGGCAATTAACTGAAATATTTACCGTAAAAAATGACTCCACGAAGCTTCATTCACTCAAATACTGAGATGTATCTCTTTCTTTCATAGCTATAATTCTCGAATAGCAGAGCAAATACTGGTCTAGAACCTATAATTTATAGATATTCTTAAAGTAGTCTTTAACGACCATTGGTTGATACATTAAAAAGATAAGAGGATTCAATTTAGAAAATAATCCCTTAACCTAAGAATGTTCAAGGAGTCCTTATGAGTAATTAAAATGTAAAGTCTCTGCACCTGCCCCTATTTAGCTATGAGTGCTGAGTTTCATGGCATATTTGTCTTAAAATTCCCCTGTGCTAGAAAGCATAAATTACCTGCTATGAAAACTCAAGATGGAAAGAGAAAAAAAAAAAAAACACTTAAAGCCTAAAGAAGGAAATGAATTAGAGAGCATGTAAGACTCTTGACTTTACCTTTCTGCTATTTACAGAAGGTATGTGGATGATCACCCAATACCATGCTGATTAGTGTATTCAATGACAGAGTAGGTACAAACCATAAAGTGTGAGCTTTTATACAGTCTCAGTTAATTTAAAGGAATGGTAACTTAGCAGGTTATGTTATTTCATAGTAATTTATATTTTCACTCAAAATTACACCACAAAATTTTCTTCATTCCTCAAACTACTAAGGAAAAGATATTTATTAAAATCCAGCCAATAGACATACTAAAATATGTATTCAAGCAGCATAATGTAAAAGATTCCATCTGTATTTTATACATTAATGTTTTAAAGAAAACCTGTGGTGCTAAAATTTTTTTAGAAATACTCAAGTGAAAAGATTCAGATTTTTCTCTCAATTTCATAAAACATGTATGAATACTGGAGTAATTTGGGGGAAGAAAAAACTAAACTGTAAAAAGTTATAATTTTGTTTCAAACTCTTTTCATTACTACTATAAAACAAACTTTAAGCGTGCCCTTTAAAATAAAGAAGTTCTGGGGCTTGCGAGAGGGCCTAATGGATAAGGACTTGCCATCAATCTTGAAGACCTGAATTCAATCTAAGAACCCATTTGATGGAAAGAGAGTTCAACTCCAGGGACCCACATGGTAGAAGGGAACTGACTCCTTTGAAGTTGTCTTCTGGCCTCCACACGTGTGTAGTGGCACACACACACACACCCATTCCCACATAAAGATAAAAATTAAATAAATAAATTCTATCATTGAGTAAAATTTTAAAAAAGATATTTAATTTATTCCCTTATTTTCCACTGAGATTCTAATTTCAAAAATAAAGATTCTGGCTGAGCATGGGTGTCTTTAAACCCAGCACTAGGGAGGCAGAGGCAGATGGATCTGTGTAAGTGCAGAGGGCAACCTGTTCTATACAGCAAATTCCAGGTGAGTTATAGCTACTCAGTGACACCCTGTCTCAAAAACAAACAAAAATAATGGCTGTTTTTGCAGTGCTACGGTTTAAACTCTGTCACTGGACGTACAAGGCAAGTGCCACTGGGCCGCGCTCCAGCCTCTCCCGATCACTGTGAGCTAGCTCTGCTTTATTACTGTCCTATCATTATTTATTATGCATTACTGTTTCGTTATTGTTTTGTTATTTGGAGGGAAATGTTTAGGGTAGATTAAAAGAAAGGTAACCACAAATTCTTCCAGCTCCTCTGTCAGGAACAATACTCTATCTCCATGGCTTCTAAATCCCTTTACAAAGTTCTTCTTGGGTTTTTGAAGAGAATTGGGGTGGGGAGATATTTTTTTGTTTGGTTTTAGAATCAGAGACTCACATCTTAACTCACTATACAGCCAAGGCTGGCCATAAATTCCTGATAGTCCTCCTGCCTCAGCCTTGCAAGTGTGGGGATTATAGATGTGTGTTGCTCAAAAGTTTTTAATGAAGTAGTAAAAAATCATTTTTAAGATCTTGGCCCTTGAGTATATATGTTTTTAATGTCTGTGTCTCCAAATAGGAAGATAATATAAAGCACAACACCTGCAGAGGAAGGCTCAGGGAAACCACTACCTCAGAGCCACAAGCCAAACTAGCCAAATTATGACTATGCATTCTTGAGTATATGAATGGGACTTCCTCAAAATGAACAAAATCAGCCTTTCACATCAAGTGTCACCTCAAGGAAAACAGCTGACATAGCATTGGAGCTTTCAAGTGAAAATTAAAATTTTAGTATATTTCTATCTGCCACCATGAGCTGACATCTTTCCATAGCTAAAAGGTTTTGTGGATAAGAGCTTAAGTGATATTAGCAAGTATAATTTTTTATTATATAAAGAAACATGAAACACAGTTTTGTCAATCTCAAAATTTTCAAAATGACCAAAGTGATATAAAATTGTGCTTGAGTTAAAAACAAAAAGCAAGACAGCCCACGAGGTTTAATTGTGTAATATGAAATACTCTTTGACTGACTTTCAGATTCCATATTCTAGCTAACCTTTAGGAAAATATCACAACCTTTGGTAGACTATCCAAGAAAGTTATCTACAATACTCAGAAAAAGCTATTTTTCTTTTCTAGCCCACATAGATATGCAGGGTCAGCACAGATTAAATGCAGACACAGATATGAGAATCCAACTTTCTTTTAGAGTATTACATTAGAGAAATGTACAAAAGATATAAAACCATGTGGCTCTTCTAACTTTTCAACATCAAATGTAGAGGGTTCTACTACAATTATGTTTGTGTGAACTAAAGCACTTTTCAATGTTAATTTTCACTATGGTAAATATTGGGGCATAAAATTTACAAATAAAAACTTTTCTAGCTCTTTATCAGTTTTTAAAGATTTGTTTTGTATGTGTGCATACATGCATGTCTATTTACATGAGTTATATGCACCTGTGTATGCAGCGCACCTTTGCAAACAAAGGCCAGAAGAGGGCACTGAAGCCTTCATTGTTGAAACCACAGGTTTTTACAGAATGTAGGGCTTGTTACATGCCAAACACTTATCCTATGACTTCACTGCAAGCATACTTAACTGATGATCCATCTCTCCAGAGCCAGGTCTTCAAAAGTTTTAAGAATACAAATAAGTATGAAATCAAAATGTTTGAGAACTATTGTTTTAGAATATATTTCTGTAAGAGAAAAACCAAAAAGTAAAAATAAAAGTCTAATACTTACTGAATGCTGTTTAAATACTGCGCTTGTTTCAGGCCTTTCAAAGACATTCTTCTTTAGGTCCCATGATTATTTTTTAAGTAAATTTTTGAGAATTTTATACATGATATTTTGATCATGTTCAGACTCCCTCCCCCACCTGCATCCCCAACTTTATGTTCTCTATTTTTAAAAGCTTATTGAGTCTAGTCTGTGTTCCCAAATGCCCTTTCATGGAGGTTGATTCTCTGGAGCCTGGTCAATCTACCCAGGACCACACCCTTAAAAGATCTGACTCTCCCTTTGCCAGCAGCTGTGGGTGACAATGGTTCCTCATCTAGAGTTGGGGATTCTTACTCTCCACCCTCTGAGCTGGGAATTTGTCTGGCTTAAGCTCACATAGGCCTTGCACGTGCTGTTACAATTGCTGTGAATTCATATGAATAATTTTCCTGTCATCTGGAAAACACCATTTTCTTGCAGTCATTACCACATCTGGCTCTTACCATCTCTCCACCTCTTCCACAATGATCTCGAGCCTTGGGGAACTGATACAGGTGCCCCATTCAGGGCTAATGATTTTGAGCCTTGGGGAACTGATACAGGTGCCCCATTCAGGGCTAAGCACTTTGCAGACTCTTATTCTCTGCATACCGTAGGTCTTATTATTTAAGTAAAGGGGAAAAAGAGGCTCAGTGAAGTCTCTCCATTTGTCCATCTCTCTTGCACTCTCTCTTTCTCTGTGTATATATATAATATATATATATATAGAGAGAGAGAGAGAGACAGAGAGACAGAGAGAGAGAGAGAGATCATAAGAATCAGTTCTAAAGATCACTTAGTAAAAATTTTCAGTGATAGTGTCCAAATCTGGTTGAGTCTATCTCAAAATAATAAAAAAAGCACATGTAACAATCTTAGATCAGGTAATTCTGAAAAGTCCTCAAATCATGAGGAAATCCTTAAATTATGCTCACTGGGCACTCATGAAGTCAATGAAACACAAAAGCAATAAGGCTCTTCAATTAAGACTTGGGTCCTGGCTTCAGCCTGCCAGGGTCAAAATACCAGGTCTTCCATGTAACCTCACTGTGCCTCCACAGCCTCTTTGTAGAGTGAGGAAAATCCTATTCTTCACTTTATAGCATTGCTATAACAATGACATGACTGAAATAGGTCCCGGCACAGTAATAATCTAACACCGTTCATTGTGAATTGGATGTCTCTTCAATAAAGTTATTTAGAGAAAGCACAGGGTCTCCAAAGAAATACTGGTTGTTGTTTATTTATGTTAAAAATCGGTTGTGCAAAAATTTAATATTTAATACAGAATATTTTTGAATAGTTATGAATATTCAAGTACTAATTAAACAATAAATTTTTAATTTGAGTAATGTATCATTTAAGACACAAAGAATATAAAGATGAACAAGGCATGGATTTTCCCTAAAACATAGAAAAGGGACTTCAAACCAACTTGAAATGTGACCAGCTCCAAAGTTCCTGGTGTTGCTTGCTGCAAACCCATGACAGGTGGAATTCAGTACACAGCAGTCGGGCCATGTGTGCTTATGGACATCTGCAAGATATCTTTTCTTTACTTAAATCTCAACAACTCTGTCTTTTCTTAGCCAAATTTTCAAGGGAAAAATTCAAGGAATGTAACTTGACGAAAAATATTGTTATCAAAGTATGTTGAAATTTGCTCCATCAAGGCAGCAAAAGTACCAAAATTAAGTAAATTAATCCACCTAGCATGCCAAGGCAAACAGTAATTTAGTAATGAAAATTTAGAGAAAACATTACGATTTTGCAGTCTCACATTTCAGTAAGACAAATAAAACTACTACTAAACACTCACAGTCTGCTCAGAGACAAAGTCAAAATAACCCTGCAGACAAGTACAGTCAGAACATCACGCTATCTTGCCATATCATCTCTCCAACCAGTGTTACCTTAATCTTGTTCATTGACTTTACCCTTAAACTTTAGCATGATTATAAATCTAAATAAATTTAGAATGAAAGTTCTGGTTTAGAATTAGAAAACTAATAAAAATTTGGGAGAGAATTTCTATGAAATTACAACTTAATGAATTTGAGATTTTAAAACATTTAAATGCATTTCCTTTTAGGAATACCTTTTTTTTTTTTTTTTTTTTTGTAATCTCATTCATTCCTTTACAAGGAGAACCAAAGGCCTCTGGGCCTTTGTAAATTTAAAGAAAAAAAAGTATTTTGGTTTAGGGGAAGAGAGACCTGCATGTTCCTCCTAAGACAACCAATGATAACCTCCATGTCAGCTCTTGGTCTCAGGCGGTTATATAACCTGCATAAGCTTCATTCTCCTCACTGGACAAAATGCAGGTAAATGTGACCTCATGCAACTGATGCGCCAGTTAGAACCTGAGATTAATGCTTCTTGAATTCGCTGCTGCTACAGGAGCTTCAAAGGGACAGCACTCTAAAATTCTTAATTTAAAACACTCACTTGGGTTATTCCATCTTTTCTTAACTTCTCTGAAGCCCATTTATCTTTATCACAAATATACCATACAATTAGCACCATTTGCTCTTTCATATACACATGCATTTTCAATAGCAAGATAGAGCTACATTTTATCCAGCACTGTTTAAAAAGCTTGAACAATGCCATCATACCCAGGAAAAACAAGAATTTCAATCCATTCAGTGCCTCTACATTTACAGAATTTAAAGGGTCAAATATTTGAAAGCTGTTATTGTATGAAAGTCAAAGTATTTAAAATTCCTACAGTAAATACATTTTTATAAGTTAAAAAGAAAACTTAAGAACTACTCCTCTCCTGGCTGCTAGATAATGCACATTCTCTCAAGAACCACAAAAGTACGGCAGACACTTAGGTGGTTGCAATGCTTTGCTTTACAATTATTTGAAAAGTAAGAATGTTTTTTTGTTTTTTTTTTTTTCCATTTAGGGGAAACTGTATTCTGTTTTTGACCATTTATGTTAATGGATCGTGCTTTTTTTTTTTTTTTTCTTTCTGTCTTGCATCCCCACCAATAGCAAGTCCTGATTTAACTTCTGAGAAGCAGTGGTCACTTTGCTGTCACTGATGGCTAATCTACAGGTGAAACAACACCATTTCAGTTTCAAATTAGAATCAAGAAAGAGGACATGTTTTTGTTATGTTAAGTAATAAAACAAGCATGGGAAACACATTTCCCTAATAGCATCTTTCAAATTACCAAAGTCCAAACAGAACAACAAGATATTCAGGTACCAGGTCAGCAAGACAGCCCAGTGGGTAAAGGCACTACCTGTACAAGCCTGGTAATCTTCAGTTTGATACTTGGAACCCATGCAAAAGTGCAAAAGTGGAAGCAGAGATCCAATGCCACAAAGTTGTCATGTGACCTCCACATGCACACCTGGGACATTCGCCCACACACACACACAAAAAAAAATTAATAAGTAAGTACATAAAAAATATCAGAGCTAGCAGGATGATAAGGACTTAAATCTGATGACTGGAGTTTAATACCCAGAACCCACATCGAGGCGGAAGGAGAGAAATGACTCTACAGAGCTGTTTCCTGCCTCCTCGCACGAGCTGTGCCATCATCTGCCCCCACACAAATAATAAAGATTTTTTTTAAAGTTCAAATTCCAAATATTCTCTTTTTACCCCTTTTTTAATTCCGAGGGATGGGAGAGTGCATACCATGGGACATGTGTAGTGGTCAAAAGCCTTGAGTGTCTGTCCTCATGGTCCACTTTGTTCATGATAGGGTCTCTTTTTGCTTACCACTGTGTACGCTGGGCCAGCTGACCCCTGAGCGTCTGAGTTTTTCTGTCTCCACCTCGTAGAAGTGCTCGGATTACAGACACATGCTACATCTAGCTGTTTATTTGGGATTTGAGGATCCAAATTCAGGTCCTCATTGTTGAGAGGCAAGTGATCTGTCCACTGAGTCATCTCTCAGTCCTTATTTTTTCTACTGATCTAAAATGTAGGAAATGATCAGAGCTGCTGATGTTGCTATTTAAAGGCACCACATGCCTCAACATTTTGACCATAAACTTGATTTGGAGTCTGACAGATCACTCTCTACAGCGCAGACTCTTCAGACATGACACAGCACAATTTATGTTTAACCCTGAGAGCTTCTGCTCAGGCACTTGACAATCACCTTCTGGTTTACATAAAGTATTTATTTTTTATCTCTAGGGTATGGTACCTTTGCCTTTCAGCAGAAAAGCATCACTAAATTAGGATGCAATGCTATGTTCTTAGTATTGGGAATATGAAAGAAGGGTTCCTTTGAGGAACAATTCACATATTATATAATTAATTCAAATGTATCACTTACCACATGTTACGAAAACCCTTATCTTAATTTTGTTATGGCTACTACCACAATAACAATGCAGATAGAAATTAAGTAAAAATGACTGCTAAAATATTATAATCACTAGGCTAAAAGAGCTGAAAGATAATGTTGATATGATTTCTCAGAGAGAGGAATGTAAAAGAACAACAGCCCCTTACCTCAGGAGGTGCTCACAGTGAGCCTGTGTATTCCACTCCTGCAGTATTCCACATACAATCTAAGTGCTCTGGTAAGAGGTATGTGACTTTATTGTACCAGGGTTTCTCAATCTGGGTACTGAAGACTTAGAAATCCAGTAATTCCTAGCTGGAAAAGGACATGACTATGCTGTGTACTGACAGGCATGTAGCAGCCTCCCCCAACTCTAACCCTTACGCAAAATTAGCATCTTTCCCACCTACAAGTTTTAACAAACAAAACTGATTCCAAACATCGCTCTTAGTTGAAAACTACTTTGGACCTATAAATATTCCTCCTTCTGCCTGGAATTATTTTCCCACCTCTACAGAAAAGCACTCATTTTTGAAGCTCCATCTTAACTATTGTCCCCTCCAGTGAGAACTATTCCTCTAATCTAGTAATTCTTTCCATTATAGCATTTGTCATCTTGTTTTCTATGTTCTTGTTTCCCCTTGAGACAATAGGAATCTGTCTTATTTGCTGATTTTGATTGATGTCAGAAGTTTTACAAGACATTATAAATGACTATGGGTATTTCACAGAAGTACTGGTATGATAACCATTATTGCCAAGAAAAAATTTGATTCATTGACTGCCTCACAGAAAGCAATTTATAATTTTCCAGTTCTTGTTTTGTTTTGTTTGAGGTTTGCCCTTAATCCTTGAGAACGAAAATTAAATGATATATTTGGTTTTAGTAACCCAAGGTCCTTGGGTATTTCTATGTCTATGATAATTTTATTTGGTATTTCTTTGTGTTCACTTTTGCTTATCCATTGTTCAACTTGTTTGTTATCAGAAATTGTTTCAGACCACTGTTCTGAATGTGAACAGGTAAAACAAAAAATAGAAATATAAAACAAAAAGGTTACACGATACAGATGGCATTTCAAAAATAACAATGATTTTGAAAAAACATCTAAGCTGAGTGTGGTGGTGCACGCCTTTAATCCCAGCACTCAGGAGACAGAGGCAGGCAGATCTCTGTGAGGCAGGCAGATCTCTATGAGATGGAGGCCAGCCTGATCTACATAGTGAGTTTCATGTCAGTTGGGTGCACAGAGAGCCCTTGTCTCAAAAGAAAAAAAAAATGACCTAAGAACTCTAATTTCCAATTTTAATTTCATGAAAAACCTAGCATCTCTACAGTTCTTTCAAAAGATGCCAAAATTTTTCACACAAATGTAGCTTTCTTCTTCTCTTTCTCTCTCATGCATATTACACATAGAGATTAAATATACACCACACTATTTTTTAGAGGAAGGCAGCTGAAATAAGAACCTGGAAATACTAAATATAACCAGAGTAGAACCCCATATGCCAGGAAAGCTGGAGGTCATCGATAGAAAGAATTCTGATATTCCTGTGCTGAAGCTCACTCCCACAAAGGCCATGTTGGTAACCTGAGCCAGCCACACCATTTCTCCAATCTTGGAATTACCCTCTGTCGCTATGGTGTAAAAATAATCTCTGCAATGCCAATTTGTAAGTCCTGGTTCCATATTTCTATTTAAATTCATAATTATAACCACATTTTTCCTACAAATAACCAAGAGTATTTAGTAGCCATGGTCAATTCATAAAGCAAAGCAATTAACTAATTAGAAAAGCAGCATCCACCTATACTGGACTGGAGCAACTTCACAGAATAATATGCAAATGCAATATCCTCAAGGCTGACAAGTTTCTATTATTACACTGCTAACGTGTTTATTTCTCCCACAATAGCTAGATTTTCGTCATGAATACTCATTAGGCCCTGTAGTTATTAGCTGTGATGACTAGGTGACAGTGGGGACACTACTTGAGAATTTGCATCTGACAGATCACTGACACACAGTCACAGTTCCCTTTTTTTCTCTTCACTTAAACAGAAATCATGCAAAAGGAAATTAAGTGGAGCGATTAAAGATTATTCGGGTTTAATAGCATACATCCTTTTAGCTGGCGTTAGAACAATACACAATGTGGCAGAGTTAAACAGAGGCATCAATTATACTCTCAGACCTGTTAATATTTTTGACAATATTTAAATAGCACATCCCTTCAGGGCATGGCTTTTTTGCCCTCTCAGTTACACACCTGTCAAGTGTTTAATTTGACAAAGGGAAACAGTTTGATTTCTAAGGGCAGTGTTAATACTGAAGAAGCAAACTGGAAAAATTAAACATTATTGAATAGAAGTAATGAGAAGGATTGAGGGAAAGAAATTGTGGGCTTAATTCAACATGGCATGTCAGCATCTGTCACAAACACAACAATATGATCATGCTCTCCTGTACACCACGTATATCTCAGGCTTCTCAGTTACTCACTCCCTCTGCTTTTCAAAAAGGCAGGAAAGTGAAAGGAATGGTCAAAAAGATGAAAGCAGCAGCATACACCTGCAGTGTGTATGAAATTACACACCTGAAAACATAGCATAGGTATAAGGTAACAAACTACAGCTAGCACGAGTTCAGATCGGTACAGCCACTTACTTAAAAGCATGAGACAAATATTACTCCTTATATGGATGACTTTTTAAACTATGAAGATTAATAAATTTACATTTGTTAAATATAACAAGACAAAGTCTACAATATGTGTGTTTAAATTTTAAAACAAAATAATAAAGTTTTTGAAAATTTACTGGAGTCGTACAGGAAAGAAAAAGGCTGTGATAAACAATAGCAGAAACACCATCCACCCACACCAGAGTGGAGAAACTTTATAAAATACATGTGCAAATCCCAAATCCTCAGAGCGCATGCGAAAAGTTACCCAATCTCTAACAGATATGTAGGTATCAAAGTTTATACTTCTGAAAAGAAAAAAGATATAAAACAGGTTCCTTACCCAAAAGGAGTCAAGAAACTGCCTTTACAAACACATCACTTAACCCCCACAACCACTGTTACAAACAGGATAGTTACACACTCACTTGATTCCTCTTAGTGTTAGTTTTCTCTTTTATGTATGAATGGTAAGTCCAAAGGTATATGAGGCATGCCAGCAGAATTCAAGGGCCTCACAACTTAATATTGGAACTATATGATAACAAGGTAATGTTAGATAGAATCTTGCTGAGCCTCGGGCCACAATATTGAGTAGCAATTCTTCTTTCAGATACTTGACAACCTACTGAGACACTGGTGGTGAGTCCCTTGCTAACAGACTTCCAGTTCCAGGATCTCTCACCTGGGAAGTGAGTTTGGGGTACTGGTGCCCCACATCCTGCTCCCCACCCAGTTCCCTGCCTCCAGCCTGACAATCAGAGAGCTTGGCTGCAGGTCTGTACTACCAAACCTCTCTTATTCTCAGAAAGGTATGAGATTCTGCAACATGGGCTCTGATTTCCTCTCTTCAAGGACCCAGCCATGCTACTGTCTGTCTGTCTGTCCATGGCATTAAATCAATCTTGCAGTCTCAAGGAACATTCTCTGGCTCAGTGCAGCCTCTATTGTATTCAAGACCTTTAATATGCCATTACTAAAACAGTAACAACAACCTATACTTGGTCATAGAATGTAAGGCTCCCTTACTACACTCAAAAGATTTCCAAGGCTGAATATGAATCAGATAGGGCCCAACTAGTCTTAGAGCTGCATACAGCCTACTTCTACTTTGAAACAGTAAAGAAAGTAAACCTTTTAGGTCTGTGTGTCGCCTTCCAGCAGACACAAGGGATCCTCTGCCCCTGAAGAAGGCTGGTTAGTGGGAACAGGCTCCGTCACTTAACCAGACCACTGATGTATTTGAGCATATATAAATCATTGGTGGATGATTTATTTTAATTTTCCCCTCATTATAATCATATTCTCACATATTACAATAAAAGACCTCTGTTTAACTTCCTTATACTCTGAAAAAAAGGTAATTTTCCACACCATAATTGCATTTACATTCAAAATACTCATTTCTGTAAAGGCATGTCGTTCATTCTGAAAATAGGTATTGAAAATCAATCTTTTAAATAACTTGCAAAATGAAGAAACACACATACATTCAAAAATTCTCTTTAAACTCACGATCATAATTTTTTAAATGATTAAACAGAAATTCACTATAGAAAAATAATTTTGTGGGTGTGTATGTGTGCTTGCATGTCCTCACACATGTGTGTGAGCATGTGTGTGAAGGGTGACTGTGGCTTCCAATCTGATCTTCAGATGCCCGCTCCCCTCTGTCCTGTCTTCTATGGTCGGCTGGCCAGGGAGCCTCACGTATCCATCTGTCTCTGTTCCCCCAGTGCTGCCATGGCCAAATTTTCCTTCCCTTTAATTATTTTCATGGATATTTTGTGTGCGTGAATGCTCTGCCTGCATGTACGTAAGGGCGCTCATGTCATACAGTGCCCACAGAGGCCAGAAGAGGGTGTTGGATCTCCTGGAACTGGAGTTATGGATGGTTGTTATCCAACATGTGAGCACTGGGAACAGAACCCAGGTCCTCTGTAAGAACAGCCAATAATCTTTCTCCAGCTCTCAGGTTTTCCCTTATTTTATTTATTATTCTTATTTTATGCATATGAGTGTCTCAGTGCACCTGTGTATGTAGTGCCTGTGGAGGTCAGAAGAGATCAGATTCAGTTGCATCGGATTCAGTTGCATTGGATCCCCTGAAACTGGAGGTACAGATGGTTGCTAGCCACTATGTAGGGGCTGGGAGTTGAGCCTGGGTCCTTTGCAAGCACAATCAGTGCTCTAAACCACTGAGTCATCTCTCTAGCCCCAAGATTTTCCTTTTTATAGTAAGTTTTAGGGATTGAACTCAGGTCCTTGCAAGCACTTTACTGACTGAGCTATCTCCTTAGCCAATAGGAAATTGTTTCTGGAGATTCCTCTTGATTTACTTTTCCTGGAGAACTACAAAAGTACATACCAATCCAGATTAAGAAGTTTCTGACACCAGCACATGTTGTGTTCCTTTGCATTTGGAAAAAAAATTTGAAGTTTTCCACTAGGACTGTCCTTTTACTGGATTATGAAATTAGCTTTTAAGTTTCATTTTAATCCTTTTAAGGCAGAAAAATCCCTAGCAAGTCATACATAACCATTAAATTAACACTAAAAACATGCAAATGAGAACTTCAAGGCATAATTAGATTGAATTGAAACTTTGAACATGTAGGAACTGTTTTTAAAATATTTTTTTAACCTGAGAAACAGCGATTAAATTAAGTAAGTTCAAAGAAGAATTGACTTCAGTTTTCATTCTGTCACTGTAACATACTACAGTTTTAATATAAATGTTCAAACTTTTTAATGTTCCTAATTTTTACAGGAAAAAAACCATGGTGTTGCATTTAGAGACTCTAATGTTTATCACCATCTGATGCTGTCACAGAAGAAGTGCTACTTGCACTCTTTTAAGAAGTGAGAATTACAATTCCTCTCACTGATGACAATGTAATTATTCCCTTTACTGTCAAAACAGAGGTGATTTCCCTTCCTCACACACGATTAGACATTCAAACCCAGGCTAATCTGAAATCCTGTAGTTACACTGAATGTTTCAGTCTGAATGAGCAGGATCACATAAAGGACAAGCCTCAGTGATGATTAAAACCAATCTACGGCCATCCAGTGCAGACACTTCTATCAGCCCTTCCTCCTGTAGGAACTCATTCTTCAGCATCCACACAAGCTTTCAACACCGTGTCACATCATCCATAACATACAGCAACAACTACCAAAATAACTCAAAGGAAAAAGCTACAGTGAGTCTGAATGTCTTGTTTGGAGGTTTAAATTACTTCATTATTCATGAACACATACAAAAACCAGCCTCTGGAAAAGCACAAGCCTTTCACAAGATCTGTGGAACTCTGCAGGCCACTCTGGGTGATGATACCCTACCTGGTCTTTGAGCTGCTGTAGAGAAGTCTGCAGATTCAGAATCTGACTGAAGAGTGGGCTCTGTAGGACTGACTTCAGCAGGCTCAGTCTGTCTTCATTGGCTACATCCCCACGTTCCTTTAGCTTGGCTTGCAAGCGCTCTGCTGCTTGCAGGGCCCGGGTTTTGTCTGTTCCAGAGAACAGCATTGTCAATAATAGAACTCAAAAGACCTGTGTCAAATCTAGTGCACAAGGTTGTCTCTTTTCCACCGAGTACAAAGTTATAAGAAAGTACAAATTTTTAGTTCCATATAAAGGTACCAAACTAAATATTTTTTAATACTTCATAAATTTTTTCCTCAGTATTTAGTACATATATACATGTGCTTCAATTTAATCCAACTTGCATATTTGGAGATAAAGGCACACTGTATCATTTTACCATAAATAACCTTGAAGTCTCCTAGAATAAAGATTGTTGAAAAGCAGGAACTGGGTCTATGCATGTACAGTGCATGATTAGGCAAACAGCTGTAAAGTGAACTCAAGTGATACATAATTGAACTCCAATGCTAGATGGCTTGACTCTTCTGTAAAAAACTGCATAAAGCCACATGATGCATGACCTGAAAATGTCAATCTCTTCCTTTTTAAAAAGATAATGTACAACTTTATTTATCTATAAGAAAATTGGATAATTAACTCATTCATAAGTGAATGTGGATGTCACTGAAAAATCACAACACTAAAAATTTAATAATTTCCTATATTGCATGAAACTCTCAATTACTTTAAAAAGAAAACTAAGTAAAGATTTGAAGAGTAGCTGGTAGCAACTCTCAGCACTGACAGCACTGAGCTTGATTGTGCTGCTCAACTCTTAGTCACAGATGTATGTTAGCACTTACTCTTTTAAAAATATCTATTTTATGTTGAATTATATATACAGAAGCAAGAAGAAGAGGGATTCTGATCCCCTGGACCTGCAGTTTCAGGCAGTTGTGAGCCACCCCACATGAGTATTGACTACAGAACTTGATTTCTCTAGCCCCATGACTACATATTCTTAAGGCACAGCAAACATTTATTTATTATTTTGAACTGCAGACACGCCATTAAGTAGGTCTCAAGAAATGTCAACAAATGGAATTAAACGATAAAGTAGTTTTAAAATATTTTTTTGAAATAATTATAGATTGCTAGAAAATTATAAAAATACAGTTGCTTTTCAAAATTGAGGTAAGATTTACATAGAGTGAAATATACTGCTATAGAGTATATATTTTGAAAATTTTTGGTAAAGAATTGAAATCTGCAACCAGCAAAAGACAAAATAAAACATTTCAATCATCTAGAAAGTTCCCTCATGGCCCATTCAGTCAACTCCGCTCCTCACTGAATATGATGCCACCTCCACAGCCAGACTTAATTTTGTCTGTTTCTAAGTGTTATAATATGGGCTTACACAGCATACATTCTTTGGTGTCTAGCCACATGCACATAGCACATCTCTGAGATTCATCTCTATGGTTAAGTGGATCAGCAGTTTGTTCCTTTTCATTACTGAGAAACATTCCACTTCATGAAAATATCTCCAAAATTTTAATACTTTCTCCTCTGGGTGAATTTTTGATGATTTCCATTTGGGAGATATGCAACATAGTCTCAGTTGTCGACTTGACACACCTGAGAGGAGGAAACGTCAACTGGGGAATCGTCCCTGTCTGGCTGGCCCGTGGGCATGTCTCTGAGGCATGTTCTTGATTGCTGAGTGATGCCCCGCCTACTGTGGATGGTACCATCCCTGGGTAGGTGGTTAAGAAAGCAGGCTGCACATAAGCCAAGGAGCGAGCCAATAAGCAGTACTCCTCTGAGGTCTCAGCTCCAGTTTCTGCCTCCAGGTTCCTGCCTTGAGCTTCACCCCTGAATTCCCTTCATGATGTAAGCTGTAAGGTGAAATAAATTCTTTCCTCCCCAAATTGCTTTGGTCCAGTGTTTTCTCACAGCAATAGAAGGCAGACTAAACAGGGGCTATTTTGAATATACCTGATAAATTTTTGGAAAAGAAGAGAGCATTCCATAATTAATAATTTACTTGGAAATATTATATAATATACAATCTTTCAAAAACACTATTTCAAAACTTGAAATGTTTTCCCCTAAAATTAAACAACATTATTTATAAATGCTTCAAACCAATTCAATTCAAATCATTACTGAGCAAATTAGGAGTCAAGCACAAAGCTACAAAAGTATTTTAAATATATGTGCTCTGAGAGGCCTAGCATCTTACAAACATGTTTCCACTGGTAAGCTTCAGCATCTCTCAGGATTACATGGATATGTTCTTTGCTTACTTGTAAGTCAATTCAAATCCGTTTTCCTTCATGGAGATTGTTCAAACATTGTACAACACATTCCTGATAATAACAAGTACCTTTATAGCACATCAAAGAAAAGAAATCATCACCAGAGACAGCACCCATAGTAACACGTCTGAAATTACAGATACTAATCACACGTGTATGCACACAGACAGCTGAAATGAATGATTTCTGCAGAAGTTTTTAAACTAGTAATGATAAAGATATACATGAAAATTTTGCTCTGGGTCACATTTTTCATGGTAACCAAAATATAAATATCCATATCAATTCTGAGAAGGTATGCAGCTTTAGTAAGTGTTACCAGAATGATATCTAGAAAGCAAAAGGCTTGAGAAAAGCTGTTCTTCCCCACTCTTCTCCTTTACTATCAGGAACTTCCTTGTTCAGATGAGTAGTTTTGATGGCATATAATTTCAGTGTACAATGAGTGAAGAAAATATACGTCTACACAATGTTGTGATACATGCAGAATTGGAAACAAAGTCAAATGATCACCAAACAGCCCTTTGTCTTTTTATTGTCCCAATTCTGCAACTGTCAAGACATAGGCCATAATCATCAGGGTGAAACTCTGGATATCCTTCAACACTCACAACCCGGAAATATCTGAGACAGGCATAGTGCTAGGGTGTCAGATTTCACAGTATGTAGCACACCTGATATAGCTGTATACAATTCTATAAGCAATTGTCTTTAGGATGCTACAGTGGAAAAAGGTATTAACATAACAGCATAGGCATTTGGATATTTCAACTTAAATTATCTCATGCAGAAATTAAACTATCTTAAATGAAGTCTGAAAGACTGCTACTGCTCTGTCAGGTAAAACAAGAGCTCAGGAGTACTTACCTGTACTTATATACAAGTAAGAGCAATAAACACATTTCAGTATTAACATATTAACCTTTCTAGGGACAGCCAAAAAACACAACTGGCTTCATAGAGATAACAGAGCTTACATTAAGCTTATTAAAATTTAAAACTGGCAGAATATCTCCTGTTTGATATGTATTACCAATGATTTGGGTTTTTTTTAACAACCATGTAAATGAAGTTGTACAAATACAGAAATGCACTCCATTCAATGCTGCTGGATGAAAGTTTTAAACCTAAGTTACTAGAGACAGAATCTTGCCATGTAGAACACATCACGTAGAAAGAGCAGTGGAAGCACTTTCTGATTCTTAGAAAAGAGTGGAGAAAATAGTAAGTCTTACCTATGGTTTCCAGCATTGTTTTCAAAGTTTGGCGTTCTCTGCCAACGATTAAACCAGCAACTAAAGAGGATCCCTGGAGAGAAAATGAATGAAATTGAATCATCATATTTAATCTAAAACTAAAGGCTCTAGAAGTGCTTGATGCTACTATAATTCCTTTGTTAAAATTTTATTAACTCAATATTCTCTTTATATACAGGATGGAAATCATATTAGAACTGACATAATACAATAATAAGAAGAATGGCATGAATTCTATTCTAAATAAGATGTCAGAATATTTCCTTAAGAGCATCTCAATATCAGACCACTGCAATCTTGAATCAACACAAAGACGCTGAGCCAAAGAATAAGGGGACCTACTTAAACAGCGTAAGAAATTCTGTGCACAAAAATGCAAAGGCTGTGGTCTTATCTCATATGCCCCCAGTCCTAACTGGGAAGACAATACACACACATCAACTAAAAATAAAATGTAACTAACCTACAGACTAACCCAGAATATGAATCCCTGCAGGAGAATTCATTAAATCACAGATTATCAACTGAATCAAGGAAGAAATGATGCTACATTTTTCAGAGGTATTCCAATGTCCCCCTGACAAAAGCTCTTTTTCCTTCTTGTTGGAAAAAAGGCCTTCTCACTTGCTTCAACCCACACAGCTGTTTCTCTAACAACACTTAACTGGGGTCTTTGAAGAACTGAACAGATCTGCATTGCCAGTGTCCACATCACTGACCATCACCAACCCTTATTGTCCAACAATTCTGCACAGGCACCTCCACAGCACCACCTCTCCTCTGACTGTCAGTACATTCCAAGTCACTGGGAACTGAGTCAGTCACTGTTTCAACAGAGAAAAGGAATCTCCATCTTATTTTCTTTAATAAAACAAGTTTTTTTTAATTAAGTATTACAAATACATGAGAATTTCATAATGAAACTCATTACTTTGTATGCTCACTTAAGAAATATTACTACATATATTAAAAAGTTGAAAATAAATAAATAGTTCTTCCTCATTCTTGATCTTGAAGATGAAACAGGCATTTCTCTGAAAAATAACAAGTGGTTCCCATTACTTCCTTGCAGGAAACTGCACTTAGAAAACTAGGAAGCACATGATATAGATGTGCAGTTGCACAGAGTATCACTGCCTGTGATTCATTCACTGTAGTGAGAACAGTTCATATGTTCTGTATTCTGATTTATAACACACTACTGAAGATATCAGCTCCTTTCCAAATAGCTCAACTATGGTCATTGCTTAGAAAAAGTTCCCCAATATCAAGGAAAAAATGTGGCTCTGACCTAGAACTGAAATCTAAATAGCAATACAGCCCTGAAGAACAGGCAGGTCATCTTGACCTCAATGCCCAGAAAACAAACTTACTGAGTTTCCTGTGGAAATTGGAAAGATAACATACATTTTTCAGCTTATAGGTACTATAAGAGAAATATTAAAGATAAATTGGCAATATTTTTATTCTTATGTACAAGAAAAATTTAATTCTCCTTCATAAAATAGCATATTTTAGATACCCTTTCAAAAAATAAATTCCATGAATGATTGACTGACTGACTGATTCATTGATTGATTCACTGATTTCTATGGTGCTAGAGATCAAACCCAGAGGAACCCATTCCCTCAAAAATCAACCTCCCTTGTCAAATTACTTATCTGTGATTGATTGATTGATTGATTGACTTCTGTGGTGCTGAAGATCAAACCCAGAACTTATCTGTTCTGTCTGTTCTGAATATGAGTCTATTCAGAAATAAATAATACTGAAAAAAAGTCCTGAAATAAAAAAATCATCTACATGGTGATTGCTTCACACAGCAAAGTTCAGATCTATCCACTTTGCCTATGAAAAGTGGAAAGATAGGCAGGCAGTACTTGAGACACGTGAGAGTCCATCCATTTAAAGGCTAGCTGTTTCATGAAGCAGCTCAGGGAAAGCAGAGCAGCCAGTTCCCAGTCAAGAACACTGTTGTCAAAGTTCAACTAGAAGCCACTTACACAGAAATGGAATGACACCCTGCTCCAGGAAGCATGGGTCATGAGGGTTCAAAACAAAGAGCTCAGCTGCCAGTCAGACAGAAGCTTCAGGCAAGAGCGTTACTACTGTGTGCTGAAGAGACTTAAAACAAGCAAACAAAAAAGCAGTTTCACAGTTTGTCTGCTCTGATGTCCCTAAAATAAACACAGCTTCTTGAGGTTTCTGTGGAATTTAAATATTAACAACCATGACGGAGACAAGATTTCTGAAAAAGCTGCTCCTTTCTAAGCCTCAAATCCCTTTCCCCCAAATCCAATTCTAGTGACAAACTCTTGTAAGAACAGAACTTTTAGGTTGACGAGACCAAGTCTGTCCCCTCCAAAGTGCTGGAGTGACTCCTCTTCACCTCTGTGCCCCTTTCTGCAGGTGCTCCAGTGATGACTGAGTGATGACAGGAGGCCACTGCACCACGCTACATCTCACGGGAGGCTCAACAACAGGTCAGCAGAAAGTCATGTTTTAAGGCTTGTTCCAGTGAGTTCATGATCACATTGGCAGTGCGGAATCAGAGGTGCAGAGGAGAGGAGAGATAAGCCATGGGTGGAAAATCTGGAGACCAACTACACTGACTCTGGGGCAGAAGAGATGCCAGGTGCGGTTCCAAGCACACCGTTCAGCTCAGTCTCACAATCCACTCACTGTACCCAGGAGGAAAGAGACACAGGGGAAGAGTCCTAGAGTCCCTCACCAGTGACGAAGACAGATCAGAACACAGGCAGTCTGGCTCTCCCTACTACAAAATGTTGCCTCTCCTTCTTTCTAGAGGTAAAATTGCCAAACAGATCTTGCACTACACAAGGTTAAGCAAAGGAAACTAAATTCAAGGTAAATGAAGTAACAGTGAAATAGAACTGCGTACACTTCCGACAATGTCGGCTACCCACACAGTCTGAACAAGTCAGAACTATGCATTTCAGAAAGCACTGGAGAACTGACAGGTCAAAGGAAGGTAAACAATATTCATCATTTACATGATGTTCATATATTTTTTCACAAATCACTTTTTTTTTTTTTTTTTTTTTTGTCTTTTTGAGACAGGGTCACCCTGTAGCTCCAGCTGGCCTGGAACTCACTATGTAGATCAGGCTGGCCTTGAACTCACAGAGATCTGCCTGCCTCTGCCTCCCCAGTGCTGAAATTAAATTTGAGCCTCCAAACCTGACACAAATCACTTCTGAAATCTAAGATTTTAAGAAAAATCCTTGAGAAAAAGTAACTCTCCTTATATTAATATTCAAAACAGGTTTAAAAGTATGGCTGTACATCTCAAGGGTTAGGACTCTCTCGGCCAGCACAGTGAGAGTAAAGACTATTCCGTGATAGAGGAGCACTGACTCCGCTCACGACCACTCATGGGCTCTAATAGTCATGCCACTCCATGGTTGCAATTGATCTAAAGTCTGTCTGTAATGATGTACTTGGAAACCTAAGGCCCATCAGTCATGGTTCAATGGAATCCATATCTGCTGGGAAAACACAGCGTCGCAGCAGTGAGGCTGTGTCCTTCGGCTTCACATCATATTTACTTTCCCCTTCTTCCACAAAAGACGAGGAATTGACGTCTTCTCATGGTTACAGAGCTTTTAAGTAGAGGAAGTTGGATGTGAAGCCAACTCTGCCTGGTTTCAAAGCCCACACTCTTATCACATCACCCATATTTTTTAAGGCAAGACTGGGCTCATTTTCATTAGGGAGTCCTGAAACTCTTAATTCACCCTGTGTCAGGCTACCAAGAATGAGACTCATGCACCAAAGAACTCAGCTTATACTTTCTACTTTCCATATTGCCTTGTCAAAACCAAAATGAAATAAAAATCATAGAGTAGAGATGATGCTAGTTTTTAAAAAAAAATAACATGTAGGACAATCCACTAAGCTGTTAATGTAAAATAAGATAAATTATGTAAGTAAAATTTAATACATATTTATAAGAAGTATAATGTGTTTATTAAGAACTATTTTTGTGGGGTATACAAAGATGCCTGTGGAGAAATATTGTAAGGTCAGAGGACACGAAGACAGGCTCTGTGCTGTGCTTTAACTTTACTAATAGAGCACAGCCACATCTAACACACACAAATACATGATGCCTAGTTAAATCTGAAAGATGGGAAAATGGAAAATATCTTAGTATCTCTCTTACAATATTTTGAACATATTTACACTAAAAGCTAATTTGCATATATCCAAAATTCAAATTTAACTGGACATTTGTTATTTTATCCAAAAATCCTATTATCTTTATATTTGTCTATTTTAAGTATATGAGTTTAGTTTATTGCCTGCATGTACATAAATGCACCCATGTTATACAATGCTTGCAAAGGTCAGAAAAGGGTGTCAAATTCCCCTGGAACTGGAGGAGTCATAGACAGTTGTTAGCCACCATGTAGGTGCTGGGAATTGAACCTGGGTCCTCTGCAAGAGCAGTCAGTGCTCTTAACTGCTGAGCCATCTCTCTAGCCCCTATCTTTGTATTCTTCAGCAATATTTAAAGAGCTTGTTGCACTGGCTTGTGACTTGTCAAAGTAGCTCAGCATCTGCTATTGCATTTAAACTTAGCATCTATCTCATCCATGGATGCTTCAGCCCTTGTTGAGGTCAGCAGAAAAAGTCAGACACAGACATCTGCAGGTAGTTTTTCATAACTTCAAGTGGATATGATAGCAAATTTATACTTTCACTTATAATTCCTTATTTGGGGTAACACTGCTGAACTACTGTCCCAAAAGAAAGAGCAGGACATTCACCAAGGCTCAGTCATGCAATAGAGAGCTCACCTGTGAAAGAGTGATCCGCCATGCAATAGAGAATACCACTGTGCAACAGAGCACTACCTTAGAATAGAGAGCATCACTTTGAAAAGAAAGCACTGAGGTGCTCTCTCTTAGCATCTGTTCTTTTGAATGCCCTCATTTCATGGACTTTGATCAACAAAGCATTGCTGAATGCAATTTTTATTTTCAAGTTGACATACATAAATCTTTGTGAATTCCTATAGTAGGTATAAGATGTATCAACTCAGTAACATTAACATTACAAGTTTCTTCTCATATTGTTGAATATTCTCTCTTGCTGATATTCTTATGCTTTCTTTACAAAACTATAAAATAAATCACCTATCAAAAGTAAAAACATGACTGGGTGTGGTGGCAAGCCAGCCTGGTCTACATAGTGAGATCCAGGCCAGCCCTAGCTACAGGGAAACCATACCCCCACCCCACAAAAAAAAAAATTAAGTGAAAATATTGAGGAGGTTTCAGGGTTGGAAGAATACTCAAATTATGTTACTTACTGACTCTGCCAAGGCACATAAGATGCCCATATGACTAGCATGTTGTCAAGTGGCAGAAACAGAGAAAGGAAGAAAAGGTAAACAGAAAAATATAAAGGAGGCATCCCTAACTCAAAGTGAGAAGCTTCCTACACTCCAGAGTACTAAAGAACAGGCAGAAGTGAGGGCAGATGGCAGGAGCGTTCCCCACATAGAGGCAAGCACACGTGGCACCTTCGGAGCATGGCACTTCTTTTACGCCCAGACTGAGGCAGAGCGATAATAGACATAATGAGGCTGGGCGTGTGTGAATGCCAAATTATTGAGGAGCCTGAACACCACTTTTGAAGGAGTTTACATGCCATCTGAAGTTTATTTTGGCAAAGTGTGTGATGTGGGCAGATTGTATCTCAGAGTGATAACCTTGTGATGGTATGGAAGACACGCAAAAAGCAAGAGAAATGAAATCAGGTCACAAGAGAGGCATGTTCAAAAATACAGACTGAAGTAAAAATAAATGAGAATGGAAAACAGATCCAAGAATCAGTTAAGAGCCAGAGCTAAAAGTAACAAGATCCAATAGCATGGGGTGAAATGAGCTTAGGTAGGATCCCAGAGTACTTAATGAGTCACTGGTATTAGATGGTGATGCCAGTTTGCACACAACAAACAGGACCATATCACTGGACAACCACTCTAAAAATAAAGACCTGTCCTGATCAGGAGTCGGCATGACTCAGTTAAGAGTACCTTAGGATACTGCTGGGGCCTGAAATGTACTCCCTCTACGTGGCTGAGTTTGGAAACAGATCTTTTAGGAGGCAGTAAGGTTCAATGAGGTCAGGAGAGTTGGGTGCCAATCTCCTAACACTGGTGGCCTTGTTGGAAGAAAGGGTACTGACAAAGGTCACGTGAAGATACAGCAAGAAGATGACTGTCTATAAGCCAGGAGCAGCCTTCACCAGAGGTAATCCCCGCCAGACCCTGATTCTTAATGCTCCAACATCTAGAACTGTCAGAGAACAAGTTTCTGTTATCTAAATCACCAGTCTGTAGTATTTATTGAGGCAGTTGAAGCTCGTGCATTCAGATTTCAACCAGTTCACAACCACTATTTCAAAAAAATATGCTACAACACCTAATGCTCTGCCCTTTCCTCTGACCACAACCAAGAGAACCAGGGTTGTGTTTCTTGCCCAAACAAAGTTTGCTGTTATAGAATGTGGGATCAGATCGAAAAGTGCTCATAATATCAATGAAACCATAGTAGCTATAGAAAATATAACAAATAATGAAAATATTTCTGGTCAAAAAACTCCATTCATAGCTGAACAAAAATGTTTTAACTTCAAACTCCATCAAAAATAAGCCAAATCTACATATGAAATTTTAAGGTAAATTAACAGAAACAGAATCTGCATGATTTATATACCAGGTAGAAAAAAAATATGAAAAATACAGAGAAAACCAAACAAGACTAAAGACTAAAGGAAAAAGGCATATAAATAAGAAATAAATCTAGATATCCATATCTACAATAAATATGAACGGTTTAGACTGACTTACTAAAAGAAGATTTACAATCTAGTTTACAAATATTAAATTGAGACCCGTAGAATAGTTTTATGTAATTTAACTATAGTGTTAAAGATAAAAATGCTAATGCATGCTACATGTAAGTATGTAAACCTGTACTTCTGTTGTATTTATCAGTGGGCTGAAAGGGCACAGTTCGAAATCAGTTACTTAAAGGGGTGAAGCCTCAAGTCCTAGAGAGATCGAGGAGAAATTTAGCTCCTTTCTTTTAAGGATACTCAGTTTTTGTATATGTTAAAGTATCTGAGTACAAAGCAAGTGGGTTGAAATATTTTTGATAACATAACGTCTGGAATTTGCTTTTAATAAAAAGGGTTGGGGAAGAGGAGGAGGAGAAGAAGGAAGAGCAGGAGGAGGAGGAGGAGAAGGAGGAACAACAACCACCACCACAGGAAGAAAAAGTCTAAGAGTAGAGATGCTCCAAGACTGGCCACAACCTGAACGCCAGAACTTTGCTTTCACGCACATCTGAAATGTTTCATAATAATAATAGAGGGGCTGGAGAGCTGGTTCTGTGGCTAAGAGCTGGCTGTTTTTACAGAGGCCCTAGGTTACATTCCCAGCACCCACATGGTAATTAACTACCACCTGTAACTCCAGTTCCAGACAATCCAGAGTCCTCTTCTGGCACCCAAGGGCACTGCACAACACAGGTGCACTTACATGTGGGCAAAACACTAATATACATAAAATTAAATAATTTTTATTTAATTAGAAAAATAAGAGATTACCAGCAAACATGAAAATGTTAACAATATCTGCTTTTGGAGAACAGAAATAGATTTTTTTTTATTTACTATATTTTTCAAATCTTCCCTACCATCTTTTCTTGCCAAAAAAGGATTGATCTTTAAACTAGTACAATATTTTGAATTTCTTTTTACCACTGGTAAGTCATCTCACACAAATAACTCCTTCAGGTTCTATGACTTAGCTACAGCAAAATAAAAGAAATATTATGAAATGCATTCTTCAATAATCAGTATTTCCTAAACAATCATTTTCAACTGTGGTTTGATTCTCAAACACTTCTCTACTTCTTGTTTTACAAAGCTGCTTTACATCAAAATTACATCAAAACCTCAGAAGACACTTATAGCTGCTGTGCTGGAGAGCTTCAGTTGTCAACCAGACACACCTGGGAAGAAGGAACCTCAGTTGGGGAACATCCTCCATCTGACTGACCTGTGGCCATGTCTGTGAGACATTTTCTCACTTGCTAATTGATGTGGGAGGACCCTGCCAATTGTAAAATTCCTGGACAGGTAGTCCTGGGTTGTATAAGAAAGCAGGCTGAGCACAAGCCAGAGAAGCCAGTAAGCTGCCTTCTGCCATGGTCTCTGCTTTACTTCCTGCCTCCCAGGCTCTGCTTCAGCTCCTGCCCTGGCTTCCTTCAGTGAAGGACTAGAATGTAAATTGAAATAAACCCTTTCCTCTCCAAGTTGGTTTTGGTCAGTGTTTTATCATAGCAGTAGAAAACAAGCTATGACAGTCCTTGATTACACAAATCCACATCCAAGATGATGATGAGTCGAGTGAATTCCTTGGTTTCACTTGGATTGTGTGCAACCAAACCACTTAAAAGTCTCATCTTAGGGAAAGGCTGGTTAACCCAAATATGAACCTGTTTCAGTTAAAAGAAATATATTATCCTTCACATACGTTCAGATAATAATGCAATGCATAATGAACAGTTACAACATGTGTAACAATTTCAAAATATGGAAAAGTAGCCACATGTTAATGTGTAATGACATAAACAAACATGAATCATAAATCAAACTTTTACTAAGAATCTGCATGCTTTAAACAGGTTTTGGGAAAAACAGTATTATTTATTCCTCTTCTTAGGAATTCCCCAGTATCATCTGCTTCCTTTCCTTAGGATTTTTTTTTTTCCTTTTTAGAGAGGGAAAAATTATCTAGAAGGAAAATATTTGGAAGGCAAAAAATACAACAACACTTATGAATGTACTTATATAACAAATAGACTGAACCTTTTCAATAAATTTGCTTTGGTTTTGAAAATTGCTCTGAAATAGGTTTTGAAAGTTACTTTTTTATTTTTAACATAGTTGGCTCGAGAACTCTCATCCTTTTAAAAACAGGTATTTCCTTCCTAAGCTAGATACCCAAAACACGAAAGTACTATTTCACTAAGATTTTGCCAGATTCATATGTACCTCCTGATCTTTAAATTATAGTTCAGGAGTTTTTGTGAAATTATTTTATTTATTGATCATACTCAAGTAGGGAGTCAATTTTACAGCAGAAAGAAGCCTCAAAACACATGGCACTCACAGACAAGGAGAGGCTCACTGAGGTAGGAATACACACAGTTCTTAACTGTGAGCTGCTGCTGTCAGTCAACTACTTAACCAGCTGAACGTTTTAAAATATTAGATAAATCATTTCTGTTTAAAGCCCATTGTATTATTTTATTTTCTTCCACTTCTACCTTCATCAGTTCGGGGTATTTTAGTTCAAAATAAGCATTAAAATTGTGGAGTCCAATATTTTCCCTCAGGAGACCCATGTACCATTCCTAACACAAAGCCCCTCTCGTGACACCGTATAGGACTCTAGGACTCACTCCAAACACAGTGACTTGGGGAAAGATGCCTCTGAGGATGAAGATTTAGCTCTTCTGTCCTCTCACTCCCTAGTGAAACTCAGAGGAATCTGGATTGTTGGGCAGTTTGCCCCTGTTCACTATATTTTCAGCGTTAAGGGCCAAGAATGCCACACGCCACACATATTTCTTGGATAAAGCCAGGCATAGAGGTTCCTCTAAGGGCTGTTCTTGGAGATAAATGTGTCAATGCCAGACTCTAGAGGCAGCTACCTGCCCATAAAACACTCCCTTCAGTCATACTATTTTCTTGGTAACCTCAGACATACAGAAGAATTAATTTCGCAGCACAGAATTCTCAGGTGCAGTTCCTATGCTAGAAACAAATTCCCCAGAGAAATTCATTCTGGCTCCTGCTGCCTGCCCTTTTGCCTGCCTGGAATGAGGCAATTCCCCAGTGAGCCTGGGCAGACTGGGTCCTCCAAGCTTATAAAAAGCACAGACATTCAAGCATCCGCACAGGACCCAGGATCACAGCTGCTGGTGGGTCTACATTAGTACTCAGCTATGGAGGAGGGGCCATTACTGAAGATGTCTGTCATTCCTTGGCAGTCTACTCAATGACAAGTTTTCCATTGTGTTGGTGAGAGGAAGTGTTGATAATGAGCAGAGCCTCAGTAGAGATTCCTCATGGAGTGCTAGAAGGTAGTGAATCCAAACTTCCCATCACTGAAAAATACTGTGGACCTACGGAACTTGGGGAGTGGGGCAGAATATTCTAACCATACAATCTCAGCTTATCTCCCTGACTGAAGCTTACATGGCTCTCCATGGTCAGTTCTAACTCTCAGAGAAACTATTTCAATCACTGTCTATTATATTCCCAAAATTTTTTTCCAGTTCAGCAGTCTTTTCTAAAACTGCATTTAAGAAGTTGTAAAAATGACCATTACTGAGAACAAATTAATATACACATTAGAATGTGCACATATCAAAAACTGGCATTGCTTTTACTGTGTAAAACAGAACTGTTTCTAGAACAGCTGTCATATGTACCTGTTTCCTTAAGCAGATCAAGTATACTTTGCACAAATGCATTTTGATACCCCAATTTTCAGGTAAGATGGTGAATGTGCCCCCTACATACATACAGCCTGGAAGTAACACAACTAACATGTAAACCCAACCTAGGAACATCCACCGTCTAAGGCAAAGAAGTCCCTTTGCACCAAGTCACACCTCTGGATTCTAAGAGCAATACAGGATAGACAGCAATTCTACGCCTTCAGATAAAGTAACTCAGGCAGTTGTGCTGTCAGTTTCCATAGTTGCTTTATAAATAATTCTCTTGAATAAACATTCTCATTTTGCTAGTAATTTTGATCACAGGCTGGATCTTGACCTCTTATAGCTACTTACCCTCAGGTAAAGTGGACTATGACAGCAACATCTGCAAAATGTTTACAAGTAACAGGCACACAAAAACTACTGCAGCTGCTAGTTTATACTTTAATGTCTGTACACTAATCTCTAGGTTTTGCTTTTCCCAACAGTTATCAGAATGCTGACTTTCAAAATATAAATATATTAATATTAATATAAATCAAAGTTACTCACTTCTGACTCACTTCTTGGGTAAGATTTACGAACTATTCCATGTCTTACCTACGCAGCAAAGTACAAGGTTTGACGGCATCGTTCACATTACTGAAAACATTTTGCATGCTTATTTACAGGTAGTGCAATATGTGCATGTGTAGTGCATGCATGCTCGTATGTTTGGCAGTATGCGTATAGTCAGGTGTGTATGGGTGTGCCCATGAATGTGGGGCCCAGAGTTGATGTCAGAGTTCCTCCTTGGTCACTTTATTTTACTGAGGCAAAGTCAAGATCTCCGGCTAAAAGTGGAGCTCCCAAATTCCAGCTCGTCTGGCTAGTCAGCTTGCCCCTGGAAAGACCTACCTCTTCCTCCTAGTGCTTGGAGGTACTGGCCACTTTGGCCCAGCTTTTTTATATGGGTTCTGAAGATCTGAACTCTGGTCCTCAATCTTGAATGCTAAGCACTTTATCCATAGAGTCACCTCCCCAGCACTAAAAACTGTTTATAATAGTCAGTCTTAAAAAAAAAAAATCACGCCCCCCTTGGGTATTCAAAGAAGTAGAAATTAACTGGACAACTGAAAACTCCAAAATTTAGTTGTGTCAAAGTACGGACACATATTTAGTTACTTACCAGAGGGCAAAGAGAAATAGAACAAAATAGAACAGTTTTGATGTACAGCAAGACACAGGGAAGCAACTGCACAAGAAAGGAAAAGCAAGTACTGAAGACAGGATGGTGAAAGAGAAGGAAATATGACGCTGCTGCCCTGAGATGGCCTAGGAAGCTCTAGAAACTTCCTTACATTCACCAAGCTGACAGGAAGCAGACCTAGGGCTGTTGACTGACTGACAGACGCATGGAAGAAACTGAATCATTTCCTTCACCAAAGTGAAATCTGGTCTCAAAGGAAGAACTTCATTCTATTTCATTTCTCTTGCCAAGTAGCAAAGCTTGGTCATTTATTAAATCTTAGTTAGTTTCCTTGTGGCTTGGTTGTCAGAATCCTCTAAGAAAACAATAAGTGAGAGAGTTGAATACACCAGAAGCAACTGGGCATTCTTATTACAATCTTAACAATAATTAGCTGACCTGTTGCTGAGTTTTTGTTTCAGAAAATTAACCACAAAATAAAATTATAAATTGATCTCAAAATGTAAGGATTGATATATAGATAGATAGACAACAGATAAACAAATCCAAAATGAACTACATTACTTCAGCAAGCATTAACTAAGCTTTTACTCTTCCTACTCATGAGGCACAGGTATATTTAGCACTAAAACTAAGTTCAGAATCTGGAGTCCCCTTTCTCTGTTCCTTCCTTCTTGTCATATCCCATAGGGACACAGGATGTCTTAGTTTTTTTTTTTTTTTTTCCTATTGCTGTGATAAATTACTTTAAAAAGCAACTCAAGGAAAAAATGTTTATTTAAGCTCATAGCTGATGGGAGAGAAAACAAGTTATTAGGAGTTTGAAGCAGATAGTCACATTATATCCACAATCAGGAAGCAGAGAGTGATGAATGTCTGTACTAGGCTCACTTTTTTAATATGGTCCAGGATCTCAGCCCAGGGAATGATGCCTGCCACCTACTTCTAGGATGGATTTTCCCACTTCAATTAACCTAATCAAGAAAATCTCTCCTAAGTATGCCCATGAGCTTGTCTCATGAGTGATTCTAGATTTTGTCAGGTTTACAACCAATAGAGGCATCATACGGGACTTCACATTGTCTAGACAAGTACTCTAACCACACTCCTCATTCTCAAATAAGAAACTGGTATTGTTCAGCATGATCAAACATGAAGACAGTATTTCTAACAGTTTTTCGGCACTAGAATAATTCTTATGCATTACAATATAATTTTAAAAATTCAAGTTTCCAATCTTAAGTCTCTTTCTTTTTCATCTACACATTTTTATTGATCTCCTTTATTTTCAGCAACAATTTAGAGATTAGTTTATGTATTTTTACATTTAATTTCAATCCCATTTTTAATTAAAAGAAATATCCAAACTCTATAAAACCTTCATTTGCTTTTCTTTGAAGCATGTGGCAAAGTATAAAGACAGATACCAAACTTCTGAGTTCTCAGTGCAGTGGAAACAGTAACACCACCACATTGTGATGTGCTAGGTATCAACTTCATAAGCACCAGTCAGGAGGAATCTGGAAATTTGACAGAAGAACACCATCCTGAAGAATTCTCACAGTAGGAGCACTTGGGGAGCCAGGAGAAGGGTGGGCATTCTCCCTGAGGAAAGCCTATTAGCTGAGGCAAGAAACCAAAGAACCCAAATCAAGTGACAGTGTGCAGCAGTTCTCAGTGAAGCAACAAAGCAGCCAGGAAAGCAGCATGTGCATGACGTGCTTGGCACCGCCCTGAAGGTGTGCTGATGCGCTGCACAGGACTGTCCTCCAGCAGGCAGACCACTGACAGAGATCTTCCCAAGTTTGGATATACCCACCTGCCGAAGATCATCACAGCTAAGTTTGCTGAATGCTATCCTCAGCGCAAAAGGAGGGTCTGGGACAGTGTGCCACACTCTCAACCAACCAGTGAGCCCGAGTTACAAGAGGAGGAGGGGCGAAGCACAGACAAATGGAGGAAGCCCTGAGGTGGCTCTCTCGCCATTTTATATGGCTGTGGGCAAGTCACAATCCACAGCTGGATGGAGACTTTCCAGTCCGGCATCCCTATTCCTTTAAGAAAACCCTCACCACTGCTTGTGCAGAGACTAAGAGAGAAGGGGGCCAGACATTGTTGGTGCCTCCCTCCAAAGAAAGTTTAGTTACACAGTACATACAGACACTAGTACGGAAACTGAGGAGGAAACAATCCTAAAACTTACTTAGGGAAAAACAATTCTGACAATAGAATAAATAATTCACCAAAGGGGAAAGAAAACAATGGTGCTAAAACCAGCTATTAAACTGGTAAAAAGCCCAGCAGAAAAACACTGGGAATCCAGATTAAGGTAATAACAAGAATAACAGAGAAGTCATAGGCATTCACTTGAGGGACTCCAAAGGACTCAGTGACACAAGGAGCAGAGGGGATGGGAGAATGAGATCAACACAGGCTAACTCTTCAGAAGTTTCTAACCTGGGACACTGGAAATACGGCTACACAGCTAGTTGAAAGAACAACAGTAGAGAGAGTAATGTCCAAACTGTTTAGAGGGGATGGAAATGTGTTCCTTACAGATACATTAAGCTTGAAAAGGTTCTGGAAAGCTTCAAATAACAGAACATAAATTTCAGGAAGGTAAAAATTTTAATTTAGTTGTTTTCTTTTTCTTTCAGGAATATACCCACTGCAGAAAAAAAAAAAAAAAAGCCAGTGGCTAGCCCACAGTAAATATTCAATAAATATGTGCTGAAAGAATAAATCAGTTATACAATAACTTAGAGATATCAAAGTAGAGAATCAGTCTAAAATGTTCATGATAAAGATCAATCAGAAAGTACTGATGGAAAAACAGTGAGAACTGAGGTTATAATCTCAAGAAAAGTGACGAGTTAAAAAGACAATGCTATGTATAAGAATTATCCTAGAGCTAAAAAATCTGTTAATTCTTTATGCTTGATTATGCTGAACTATTACCTAAAACATTTACTACAGCCAAACACTAGGCATAGTATAGTATTACTATTCAGTTAAGCCAGTCATGGTGACAGAGATCTGTCATCCCAAAGACTCAGGAAGCTGAGCCAGGAGGATCAGAACTCCAAGGTCAGTCTAAGCAACTTAATGAGTCCCTGTCTCAAAATAAAAAGAAAAAAAAGGCTGGGACGCAATTCAGTGGCACATGATGCATAAAGCCTTGGATTCAACTGCCAGTACTACAAAAACAAAACAAACTATTTAGATGACATTAAATACGATTCATCTGATACCACTTGTTTCCTGTACCAATTCAAAAAATTACTTATAGAAGATAATCTTAATAATCAAAATCAAATTATTTAGAAGAAAATCAAAATAATGCTAATTGAAAGCCATCTATAAGGTAAACTTAACAATTCTACTACAATCTAAAACATTTCCACAAACCACAAGATTGAATAAAGTTCACTGTAAAAGTCTGTTATATTTTTACTAGTTTTTCAAACTCAACAAAGTACTGTTCTTCACTGTGTCATTTTCACACCTACCGTGTTTCTGGTGGTGCTCCTCTGGCTTCCCTCCCCATCTCTTCTAGTACCCACTAACACCCCAGCCTTCTGCTTACCTTACTATTAGTCTCCAAGAAGTTCTTCAAAGAATCATAAAAGGTAAACAATAGCCAGACACAGTAGCACATGACTAATCTCAGCTCTTGGAAGGCAAAGGTAGGAAGATCTCTGTTTGGTGAAAGCCAGCCTGGTCTACACAATAAGTTTCAGGCCAGCTATAGTGAGACCCTCTCTCAAGAAACAAAACAAAATAAAGCAAAGTTAGATAAGAGGATATAGTCATCCACACCAGACATGCTCAGACTACCAAGAGTGACTCTTCAACACGACCTAAATAGGCTTTTTCTTAAAATAACCTGTGTACATGTGTGTTCAAGGCAGGTATGTACAAGCTGATGTTTTGGTTTTCCTTTCTTACAAGTGTTTCCTTTCTTACTTTTCGTGTATCTATTTACAGCAGCTTAGATCTGGAGGTAAAATGGTTTAAAAGAAAACAACAGATAAAGATAAGAATTCCCTAAACCAAACAATTTTAACCACCACCAACAAAAGCGCAGGAAGAAAACATGAGAATGTTAGTCTCCTTTTACTTTGTTTTTTCTTCACCCAGATGGCTGAAACTGGAAGAATGGCTTTTATATGGCTCTAAATCACAAAACACAATTTCAACATCCAACTGAAAGCTTGTGTTATTTGACTACATATGACTTATACTGCCACCTTTAAATCTATTTTTCCAAAAAAAGAAAGGAAAATGTCAAAGGGAAAATGTCCAAGGGGGAACAAATTATAATGAAACTTATGCCATAAAGCACACATGGTACATATAGGTTTTAAGGGATTTCTTTCTTTATTTGTTTTGTTGAAAGAGGATCTCCCTGTAGTCCCAGCTAACCTGGAACTCATAATGTAGACCAGGCTGGTCTCAATCTCACAGAGATCTACCTTTCTCTGCCTCTTGGATGATACAGTTTTTTAATCAATGCAACTGAGCAAGGCATGATGGTATGCTCCTATGTGAGCCCAGCACCTGGGAGGTGGAAGCACAGGAATCAGGAGTTCAAGGCTAGTCTCAGCTACATAGTGAGAGGACAGCTCAGGCTACAGCAGACCCTGTCTCAAAAGAAAAAAAAAATAATAATAAATTCATTAATCAAACAAATTGTTCTAATCAGATATAAATATCATGAGATGTTTATATTAACATTTTTCTTTATTGTATCTAATATTTTATTATTTTCTAAGACTTGGAAGAATAAAGAAAATGAAGTTTTACAAAACACTAAAAACTGAACATTCTGTCTTCAAAAAGGAAGGACCACAGATGTTAATATCCAGTGAACAATTAAAGAAAACAAGTAGCCATGGGCCAGAGATAAAATAGCCTTTCCTCAAATAGCAGTTTCTCTTTCTTACCAAGCATCAAATTACCAACATAATGCTTAGACTACTCAACAGCCTGTTCTGTGGTCTCGCTCCTCCCCCCTGGTCTAGCCTATCCTTCTGGTACTAAGCAGCTTATAGGCTGGGTTTTTCAGAGAACTTTCTTATGGGCTCAGGAGTGCTTCCTCTCCTCCCCACAAATTCATGGGAAAACTGAATCCCCAGCACCCCTGAATAGAACTGTATTTGGAAGCAGTTTCTCTAAAGAAAGGAATAAAGGTGCAATGGAATAACTGGGGTGGCCTTAATCCAATATGAATAGCATCTTCTTAAGAAGAAATCAGGTCAACACAGACACAGAGGGAAGACCACAGAAAAACAGAGAAGTGAGCCATCTACAAACCAGAGAGACTGGCCTTACAAAAGCCAATCACACTCAACACTGGCAGCCCTTAGAACTGAGGAGATAACTTTGCTGTCTCAGCCACCTTCATTATGCTTTTCGTAGAAGCATCTCCAGCAAACTAAAACAGAATTTGGTGCTGGGAAGTAGGGTGTCCTTTTAATACATATCCAAACTATGTGACTTTGGAAGTAAACAACGCAGAGAAGCTACAAGAGTTTTAAAGTGCGTAAGAGAAAGCCTGGAAGAGACTGTGGGTAGAAGCAGGGACATTACAGACGTTCCTGGTGAGGTCTGGGGTGGAAAGCGAAAAACAAAACTCAGCCCATACTGCAGTGCTGCCCCTCCCTTTTTCTTTCCCATCCAAAACTTTCCCTAGACATGCTGCCTTGACCAACTCCGAAAAGACACAAATTGAGATCTGCTCTACCTCCTGCTGCCCACCCACTTCCTGCCTTTGCATCCACAATGCCATGCCCATTTTTTAATGAAAGATCACTAATCTATACTTCATGTCAAACAACAACAAAACCTGGATGGGTTCCCTCATGTCTAAAGACCTAAGACCCTGCTGCTTCCCTGTGAAACTCAAGGCCACATATAAAAGTTTTCTGTTCTCTTCTGTGTATCCATGAAGACAGTGAGCCTCTAGATCCTGATCTTGTATTTATATTGCATTTTACCAGTCCCTAACCCAATGCAACACACATCCTAAGCTACCTAATACTATCTATTAACTAACTACCAGAAGCTTCTCTGCAAATATTTCACCTTAATTAGAATTGATTTCTTTATCCAAAAGTAGGTACCTCACTCCTTTTCCTATACACAGAATCCCAATGAAATCACTTAATCTAGCAATCTGACCATACTAAACATCACTTCTCAGATTTATAGAATCCTACCTTATGTCTATTTTTAGACAAATACATATGTTTAAACATACGTGGGGAATGTATTATCTTTTCACATGTCCCACCCAGTGATCCTAAACTCACAGAGAAGTCATCTGCTTTTTCATTCTGACTGCAGATATTTCTCTGGCAGATGAGGTGTTTGTTCTAGCATACTTAGAGGCATATCCAGTCCAGTATGTCAACTTTGCCTCAAAATGTTTGATGAAATTCAAAGTACACTGGCCATATTATAGAGGTACAAAATGGAGCCAAACTGCAACTCCACTCAGTCAGGTCTATGATAACAGAGTTGGTAAGTCATCTGTAGAAAATAAGCTTTCTCTAATTCAGGACCGTTACCTTTCCAGCAACTCACTGTTGGCTGGCAGCTTCTAAACCCCCCTAATCTTAACTCCAAACAATGGGTCTGCTTTTTCATTTGTAAAGCCATTTCCGTACCCAATCAGTTAAAAGATGAAACTGCCAACCAGGTCTGTCAATCAAAATTACATTTTAGATATTTCTCCTCCTGGCTTCCAACCTGCAGAGAGAGAAACTCTGGGGACAGCTTCTATTCCCCAACAACCGACCTGCATTCGAACAGCATCTGAAGTGCTAAGACATTCATCCACAGGGGCCAAGCAGATCAAAGTCTATGGGCAGAAATTCGGAGCACCCTCACAATATTAAACCTAATTCCCTCCCCAAGCCACAGCTATCAAGGTACCCTAACAAGGTGTAGTAAAGAAAGAAGGGATCCAGAGATAAAAAGAAGAAATACAGGAGTCTGGGGAAGGAAGGAACACACAGAGACACCGTGCACACAGGATTTGTCATTAACACGCTGAGAGTAAGTTCCGCCAGTTTTTGCAGATTGTAGCAAATGAGACAAGGATGAAGAGCTGAAGGCGGCGAAGGGGACTCCCAAGTTAGCTTTCCAAGTTACACATAACAGTACGGGTGCATTTACCCAAAGATTTGTATCACATTACAAGCTCAAACCAAAACTATTCCAATTTTATTAGTTTTAAACGCAGTTGTTTATCTAGAGTCTACAAAGCACTAAAACATTTAATATGCAATTCTTTGGCCTTACAAATCTTTCCACTGCCATCTCCTACACAAAGTCTACACGTAGAAAGTTCTCAAGCCCCCTGAGCCAACATCTCCTTGGTTTCCAGATTAGATGTTATTTATTTCATAACGGGAAATGCACAAGAAAACTATCTAGGGGTACATAAAGGGGATGCTGACAGTACGATTGTCACCAATGGGTCACTTCTTAGATTCCTCCCCGCCGGACACAGTTTTCCTGCTGGCCGGTGAAGTCTAGGTCCTCTTATCTGATGCTAGGAAGGAAACCCTAGCCTCAGCCCGCAGCGCCTTCGCCCCGCAGGGCCCCGCCCACAGGCCTCCACCTCCTCCCGCAGCACCCCCTCCTCCTCTCTCTTATCCCCCCCATTTCCCCACCTCCTTCCCCTCCTCCTCCCCCTCCCCCTCTCCAGCAGCGCCACCGCCCACCGCCTCCCCCCCCCCCGCCCTCCCCACTCTCCTCCCCCTACCGCCTTTTCCCTCTCCCCCCCCCCCTCCCCCCCCCCCCCGTGGCGCCAGCCCCTCCTCCCCCGCAGCCCCAGCTTGAGTTTCCGTGTGACCCCGAGAAAGAATGGCCCAGGCTGCGTGCCTTGGCAGAGAATGCGAGCCGAGATGCACACCATCCCTCCGCGTCCCACACAGCTCTGACTCCGGGCGTCTCTCCGGAGCGCGTCCCCGGAGCATCCGACCTCGGAGCTGCGGCTCCCGCCAGGCCGAGGCCGGGCCCCCGGGGGCGTCGCGCACCGGCCCGCCCGAGCGCCAGGCCGAGGGCTGAGAGCCCTGGGCGCGCGGCGGGAGCACCGGGCCTGGCGCGCGGAGCAGGAAACTTCCAGAGCCCGTCCCCACCCTCGGCGGCGGCACCGCGCCCTCCCCGGGCCGCTTACCGGGCCGGGCCGGACAGCCGCGCGCTCCTCCCCGCGAAGTAGCGGCCCGCCGGCGGCGCGGGACCTGGCGCGCACCCACGCGCGACCGAGAAACTTGATCCCGCGCGGCGGCCGCGGCCAGCCGCGCTCGCGCCCGCCCCCGCGCGCCGCGCTCGCGCCGACCGGGACTCGGAGGAGGCCGGAGCCGCGGGCTGCGGGAGCCGTGACGCCGGCCGAGCGGGCGCGCTGGCCAATCAGGGGCGCGGCCGGGACTGCGGTCCGGGGTTTTAAACCTGCGCCTGGGCCTCTAGGCCTGTGTAGGCGATGGACAGCCGGCGAGGTCCACGGCGCAGGGGGACCGCGCCAAATGCCAATTTCAGAGAAAAGTCATTAAAAAAAAAATGTTTTTCACAAGGGGTGCGTGGGACATACTTCTAAAAGCATTCGTTTATCAAATACTTAAAATTCAGCTGGAAATGGAAATCCTCTTTTTTGTTTTGTTTTGTTTTATGGATGTGGCCGCCTGCACTGATAGCCTGTTTTTCAAGTGAAGGATGAGGCTGCATGCCTCAGCCTTCGGCATCATTGAAATAGCCAAGATGCACCCGGAGAGCGAGGGCATGGGGGGAGGGGGCGCCAGTCTCACTTCCTAAGAAAGTTTTAGCTCATCAGTATGCATTCATTCCTAGTCTGGCGAGCCAATTAAAAGAGGGGGAGGGGTAACAACAATAAATGTTGAGGACCGTTTGGATTTGCATGGTGCCAGAAGGATGGATATGCTTTTCTGGTATGTGCCATTCACGATTGTCTTTCTGCTATCTTGTTTGTGAGTCCTGCAATTTTCCCCGCCCCGTGGAAGAAAATTGCCGCCTTTTCAGTACAGATGTACAATATTACACGGTATAATTTAAAAATTCTCAGAATTTAAAATATTTAAAAGAATTGCTTTTAACACTGAATAAAAGTAAACTATTTTTCTTTGGCAGACTTGTAGATTTGTTTTGTCTACTAAAAATCAATTTGCATTTCTCCAACATTTACTAAATATTTAAAGAAAAAAAGCCGCTTATAAAATATACTAGGCTTCATTGGGTATTTTCGGAAAACTGCAGCATAGATATTTGCCTTTTGTTGGAGTTGAATAAAAGAATTCAGTGCCCTGGGTAAGAGGAACGCTCCATCGACATGTCGCAAAGTTCCATGATTATTCAAAGTTGAATCAGTAAAGTTATCCAGCAGGGATGTAAAAACTCTAACTGGATTTCTTCCTTATCTGTGGCCAGGAATCAACACTGGGTCCTTTGAAGATGAAAATGCAGTTGGATGAGCAAAAGCGCTTCCTATCTTACCTGGCTCTCTCTGTACATCTAGTTTCTTTTCCTTCTGCTCCTTCCAGACTCCCACTTTACATAGACAGAAGGAGAAGGGGGAGGGGCTTTCTTCATCATGGTTCTGTCTCCACCCAGTTTGCCCTTTCCTTCACAGATCAAGTTTTGAACATAGCAACCAAAGAGACTGGCTTCTGGTTCCATTACTGCAATGATAGTTCCCTTAGGGACATTGGTGGCCTTTGGCTATCTAAGTCCATTGGACATAGTTTTTGTCTCATATGCCTGGTCCTTTCATGCATTCACAACTGTAGAACAGTCTCTTCTTGGAGCCCAACTTCTGCCCCTCCACACTGTACCCCACTTTTAATTTCAATCAATTAAACCTACTTGGTGTTGTTCCTTTTAATTGCAATGCATAGGCCTTGATGGTTATTTTTGAGTGCAGCAGAAATAGCTTTTGAAATTTTAAAATAATATATAACCACGTAAAGTGTTAGAACTTCTAACCAAGAGGATCTACAATATGAAGCTTCATCTGACTCCAATGGATCAGCTTTGTCATCAGGCTGCTCCTGTTTTCAACACCTTTCCTTAAATCTTTGATCTGCAAATGTTGGACTTCCTCGAGTCAGCTGGGACTCTCTTAACTCCTTAGCTCTACCTGAAATTCATTTTCGCTTCCAGCTTATCATCTAATGGCCAAAGTCTGTAACTTGGTGTGGTGAATTCAGGCTTCTAGATACACAAAAGCACTTAATGAACTTCCCTGTTTGCCTTCTCAAAAGCGAGCTACCCAAAACAACTGTGAGATCTCTTTTCCAGCCTGGTGACCACTCCCTTTTCATTATGTCACTGAAGGGTACCGCCACACCTCTACAATTGGTGGTGAATGCCTTGTGATAAATTCTCATGGGACCCTATATTTTGCTTCATAACATTTATCCTACTTTGTGATTGCGTGTTTAGTTTTATAAGTATTAATGTAATGATGCCCTCAATCTCTTTCCTCTTAAAACATAAACCCCATGAGAACAAAGGACATGTTTACTTCAGAGTCTAGCAAAATGCCAGGTACCTGGTTGGAGTTCAAATGGCAAAGGATAAATAAATGATTGCAAGGATGAGCAATTTATCTGTATATAACTTTAGTGTTCTCATAGGGTCATCTGAAGGCATCCAAATTAAAGAGGATTTTCTTATGGTCTAGAAATTCCAAAAGATTTCTTCTCTTTGAATAGCAAAAATCTTTAAATTGTCATTTCCAAATGATTAATCTCAAATGCAAAGGAAGTATGTGAAACATTAGCTGCTAGAAATATGTGAGGAAATAATTCCTGCTAGTTACTGAGGATAATTCTAAGTACTAAAAGTTAAAATACCTTTAGTTTGTGTTAAGCCATAGCATTATGGGAACAAATTCATATCCCTGTATTATACAGGCCAGTTAAAGAAGTTTAGCCCTCTGCCTTATTGTAAGTAAATGGGAGTAAAGAAAACTATTGTATCTTGATTTAAAAGGCAATATTGTTCTAATCTCATTCGGTGAAAGAAGTCTTTCCTGGCCTCTTTACACAGTAGACAGCATCTTATTGAGATGGAAACAGTCAGTACTTGGGGTTGGTTCTACTAAGAAACATCTCCTTTTGAAGTTAACAAATAGATTTCCATCACTATAACCAATAATCTACCTGCAATAATAAACTTCAAAAAAGGTTTATGGGGCTTAAAACTTTGGAAGTTTTAGTTCATTGATCTGTTGTTTGAGCGTGGCTGCAGAGCGGCTGGAGAGCATAGCAAAGCCGGACTACTCACCTAATGAATGGGGGTGAAAGAGGAAGAGGCTGGTCCCACTATGACCTGAGCCCAAGGACCTGAAAAACTCCCACTAGCACTCACCAGTTCAAAGTTTCTTCATATGCTGACAGCAGTGAGTAGAGAAACAAGTGGCCTTTTGGGCATCAGCGCTTTCAAGCCAAACTGCTGTAACCCACGTTGTTAGTCGTCTGTTCTCTTGGACTTGGTTTCAGGGTGGCATATTGCATTAGCTTAAAACATTCAAGAATTTAAAGTAAAATCTTAACAGAGACAAAGAACAAAGTAGGTAAAGGAGAGTTGCTATATTCTTCAAGATAGGTTGACGATTACCTAATACACACACATTAGTGATTCCTTACGTTTTATGTTGTTTATGGAATCTGAAGGTAAAAGAATTCAGAACATGACAGTGTCTGCATTCCAGCTGTATCCCAGATGAGGCATTCTTTACAGTCATTTGCTTTTCTGAAATCTGAATAATGTTCAGGTCACTCTAAAAAACATTTTTATTAAAATGTTGAGAGTGCCTACAATGCATTTTTGTCATATCTCCTACTGGAAGGACCCCAAGTCGCACTACCAGAGGCCACACCCTTAAGAAAATCGACAGAAGTAGTCACCTGTCACTAACTCACCTGGGTGTCGGACCTTATGAGACCCTCCTTCTTCCTTGGTGGAATGTCCGATCTGTTCTTATGCATATCTTACACAGGTAATCCTAGCTGTTATGGGTTCATGAGTGCAAGATACGTGTCATATCCAGAAGCTCTGTTTTACTCTGGTCCTCCTTGATCTCTGGGTCATACACTCTTTCTGGGATGACTCTTTTTCTGGGATGGTCATTGAGCCTTGGAAGAAAGGTTTTGATATAGATGTCCTATTTGTGGCTGAGCATTACACAAACACATTCTCTGCACTTGATCTGCTTTGTGAGTTTCTCCATTAACCACCATCAACTTCCTAAAGAAATTTCTCTGAAAATTCTCAGAAAGCTGGACAAAACTATGGGTAGAGAAATACAAACTTGAGGACAGTTTGATACTATGTCAATTTAGAAAAAAAATAGTAGTAGGTTCACCCTGGAGCCCATGAGCTTTCCAACTATGGGTTCTTGGCCACATATATAGTACTAGTCATGCGTTCCCTCTTGTGGATCAGGCCTTAAATACAACCAGAAAGCAATCAGTGAACCCCATAATATTTGTTCCACTATTACATCTATATGCATATCTTGCCACATCAGTCATTATTGTGGTCTACAGACTTCACGGCTGGGTAAGACTGATGCTGACTTTTTCCCCCCGGAACTTGCATAGCACTGTATGGTACTATGAAAGCCAGCCAATAAGAAGGAAGTCCCCTGGTCAATACCAATTTGATTCCTCCTTGTCCTGCAGCCCAAGTGATGGTGACGATGAAGGGAATGAGGAATCCTCATGCATGCACTGTTGGTAGCAGTGAAAACTGGTGCAGACACTATAGAAATCAGTGTGACAGTTTCTAGAAAAACTAGAAACAGATCTATGATGTGACCCCACTATACCACTCCCACACACATACCAAAAAGATTCTATTTTTACCTTCAGGTCATTTTTTATAAATGGAAGTTCTTGGTGATTTTTCAGTTATTTGACATTATAATCATTATAATTGATCGAGTACAAACATAAACTGATCATATATTGTTTTATATTTCTAACTACTCTGTAATTTTAAAACAAATGAAAAGCCTAGATTGTCTAAACCAAACTTTCAGGTCTACTGAAAAGGCACATCCTGCCTTGAGCTTTGTCCTCTTCCTGATGAGGCTGCTAGAGACAATCTGATTAGCTTGAGTTAGGCGCATGCCACCACACCCTGATCACTGAGTCACCATCCCCTTGCTTTGAGAGCATTTCCAGCCCTGGGGATCTAGACCTCATCTCTTCTCCACCACCTAGTAGGAACCAGGCTATCCCATCCTGTTCCCATCTGCCCTCCTTGGGCCTTGGCCCCTTCCTGCTTAGGCTGCCAGAGAGTACCTGACTAGCTATGTGAGTTAGACAAATCTCACCACGCCAGATCATCATTCCCTGCTTTCAAACAAGGCCCAGCTGTGTGGTTCCAGGCTTCACACTTTCTCTGCTTAGCTAGTTAGAACCAGTCTAATTGATTCCCATCACTCCAAGTAGGGTCTAAGTATTGTGATCTAATATCTGACAAAATAGACTTCAAATTAAAATTAATCAGAAGAGATAAAGAAAATCACTTTATTCTGATCAAGAAACAATTGTGATCATATATACATCAAACTCTGATGCAATCAATTTCATGAAAACAGTACTATGGAAATTTAAGACACAGATTACCCCAACTCTAATATACAGGTCAATTGAACAAAGAATAAACAGAAACATCTGAATTAAATCATAACATAAATGAAATGGACCTAACAGGCATCGATAATGTTCCACCCAAGCATCAAAAACTAGGCATTCTATTTAGCAGCTAAAGTTCTATTAAAATATACAACATACACAAAACAAACCTCAACAAATGAAAAAATAATAGAAATAATTCCAAGCATTCTAGTGGACTACAATAAAATAAAGCTTAGAAACAGCAATAAAATAAGCTGTAGTAACTACACAAACTGAAGGAGATTGAGTAACATACTCCTGAATGATGAATGGGTCAAAGAAAAAAAAATCGAGAAAGAAATAAAAGTATTCTAGAAAGTATAATACAACACAACAAAACCTTTGGAACATATTAAAAATCATCCTAAGAGGCAAGTTTATAGCTCTTAAGTGCCTACATTTAAAAATTAGGAAGTGTACAAATAAATGATTTAAAGGTACAGGTCAAGAATCCAGAAAGACAAGAAAAAAACAAAACAAAACAAAAAAAACCCTCAAACCCAACAGATGAGAAGAAATAACAAAAATCAGAGCAGAAATTAATGAAATAGAAACAAAACTATACTAAGATTCAATGAATTTAAAGGCTGATTCTTTGAAAACACAGACAAGATAGACAGACACTTAGCCTAGCTAATCAAAGAAAGAAAGAAAGAAAGCAAACAGAGTTCAATAAAATGAGAGACAAAAGGGAAAACATTGCAACAAGAAACCCAAAAGAATGTTAGAAGAGAATACTTCCAAAACCAATACTGTATTAAATTTGAAAATCCAAAAGAAATGGATGAATTTTTAAGTTCATTGAAACCACCAAAGATAAACCAAGTAAAGATCAACAACTTACACAGACACATAATAAATAATAATATGGAAACAGTAATACAAGACCTCACAACCATAAAAGGCCCAGGTTCAGATGGATTCACAGCAGAATCTTAAAAGCCCTTTAGAGATTTACAACCAATACTACTTAAATTATTAAAAAAGAAGCAGAGAGAGAACTTCCAACCTACCAGTATTACTCAAGTAAAAATCCAGGAAAAGACACACTCACACAAAAACAAAGCTATATGCCAATATATTCTTAAGGAACATAAAAATTCTCAACAAAACTATCACAAATTGCATACAGACATATATCAAAAAGATTATTTACCATTACTCAGTAGGCTTTATTCCAGGGATGCAGGAATGGATCAATATATGCAAGTCAATAAACATAATAAATCATATAAATGGACTTAAAGATAAAAATCAAATGATTATCTTAATAGACACAGAAAAGATCTTTGACAAAATCCGGCATGCATTCATAATAAAAGTCCAAGAAGGAATTGGGCTGGAGGGAACATACATCAACATAATTAAAACTATATATAACAAACCCACAGCAAACATCATTCTAAATGGAAAAATTTTTGGAGTATTCCTATTAAAATCAGAAACCAAATAGACTAACCAATATCTCCACTCCTTTTCAATATAGTGCTTAAACTCCAGCTAGAGCAATAAGTCAAGAGAAGGAAACTAAAAGGTACTAGTTGGAAAAGAAAAGGTCAAATTATTCCTGTTTGCAGATGATGTGATTTTATACATAAGAGATCCCCAAAAATTCCACCAAAATTTTTCTAGAAATGATCAATACTTTCAGCAAAGTGATGTGATACAAAATCAATTTACAAAAATCAGTAGACTTTCTATGTACACATAGAAAGCAATCAGAAAAACAGTTCAGGAAAGCACTCCCATTTAGAATTGTCTCAAAAAATATAATCTAGGAATAAACCTAACCAAAAACATTAAATACTTATTCAATTAAATCTTGAACAAAGAGTCTGAGGGAGATACAGGAAGATAGACCTCCTGTGCTCTGTGATTGGCAGAATTAATATAGTGAAAATGATTATCCTATCAAAAGTAATTTACAGATTCAATGCAATTCCAGTTAAAATCTTTATGACATTCTTCTCAGAAACAGAAAAATCTATCCTAAAACTCTTATGGAATTAGCAAGGGTCCCAGATAGCCATAGCAATCCTAAGGTAAAGCGCATTGCCAGGGGAATTACCAAGCCTCAAACTATATTAAAGAGCTATAGTCATAAAACCAGTATGACACTGACATGAAAACAGACTTGTAGATCAATGAAACAGAATAGAAGATCCAATTGTGAGTGGATGTGATTCCAGTCATCTGATATTTGACAAAGAGACCAAGAACACACACTGCAGGAAAGAACATCTTCAACAAATGGTGCTGGCAAGATCGGATCTCTACATGTAGAATAATAAAATTAGACCATTTTCTATCAACCTGAAGAAAAGTTAACTCCAAATGAATCAAATACCTCGATGTGAAGCATGTAATGCTGAAATGAACTCAGAGAGATTACATAGGGCAGTGCCCTACAAGATATAGGAACATGAAAGAACTTTCTAAATTGGACATCAGTCACTCAGGATTAAGGGCTGAAATTGACAAATGGGAACTCATTAAACTAAAAACAACCAATCAAATGAAGAAGAAGCCCACAGAGCGAGAGAAAATCTTCACCAGTTATACTTCTGACAGAGGATGAACATCTAGAATAGACAAAGAACTTAAAAAGCAAAGAAGCAAGAAAACAAATGACCCAATTAAAAAATGGACTAAGAACCTGAGCAAAGAGCTCTCAAAAGAAGAAATAAAAGTAGCCAAGAAACGCCTTAAAAAGTGTTTAACATCCTTAGTAATTATGGAAATAAAATCTATTTTAAGATTTTATCTCACCCCAGCCAGAATGGCTAAGAGCAAGGGAACAATGACAGCAAATTCTGGCGCGGATGCAGAGAAAAAGAAATCTTCAGTCACTGCTTGTGGAATTGCAAACTTGTGTTGCTACTATGGAAATCAGTGTGAAGAACTCTAAAAGCTCAAAATATAAACTTCCATATGGTCTGGTTAAACCACTTTTTGCCATATACTCATCCTACTGCAGAGATCCTTGCACAGGTGTGCTGGTCACTTAGCTTCTCACAATAGCTAAGAAATGGAAACTATCTAAATGTCCCCCAGTTCACAAATGGATAATGAAAATGTGGTACATTTACACAATAGAGTTCACTTATGACCCTTCCTTGGTCTTGACTGACAATAATGAGAGAGAGAGAGAGAGAGAGAGAGAGAGAGAGCGCTTGTGTGTATTTTTAAAAGAATCAAATGATGCAAGCAGCAAATTTTCATTGGAACCATCGGATTATCCCATTTAGGTTGCAAACAATCAGTGGGATCACATTAATACCTTCTGTTTCTGGTTCTGTCTAATGTTCTTGGTAGGGGTCAGAAGGGACATAATCCTCTGATAAGACAGTTTTCTCTTCCTGTTTCATGGCATTTGAAAAAATAGATCAAGGCCTTGGTTTGAGAGGACAGTTCACAGAAAAATCTGAATAAACAAGTTCTCACATCAGTTTGGGTCCTATTCCTCATTGAAAGGAAAGATCAGAGCCATGCTCTCAGGTGTCACCATAAGTCATTGCACTAATGTAGAACAGGATCTTTTAGGTAATACTCGTCCTTTGGTAAAAAGTACAGTAGGGAAAAATAATGTGTTTTTTTTTCTGCTTGTGTGAGTGTGCGTTTGTGTTTGTGTGTGTGTGTGTGCACGCGCACACACACACACATGCATGCGTATGTTTGTATTCACATATCCGTGAAGGCCAGAAGTCTGTGACAGTGTCTTTCTTGATTGCTCTCTGTTTTATATATTGAAGTAAGGTGTCTCACTTTAATTCAGAGCTTGCTGATTCAGCTAATTTAGTTAGCCAGAATGCTCTGGGCATCTTCTGTCTCTGCTGAAATTATAGGTGGGCCACCATACCCACATCGCCTTTTACATGGGCGTTTGTGTCTTCAAACTCACACTGAAAACATTTTACCACTAAACCAATTTCTCAACCCCTAAACTGAGCTTTTGAGAACACCATTGAGTCATTGGATCTAGAGAATTCAATGTTCAAGTGTAATGGGAACTTTTCTGGCCCTGTTTTGCTTGACCCAAGGACACAGGGTGCCAAACATTCACGGTCACCCAAACCAGACCTTGGACAGTGGCTTGTGTTTTTATTATACATCGGTGAAGATTAAAGATGTGAACACTTGTAGGAGTAACTGATGTAGAAGCAAACTTTATTAGGAGAATTTCAGAAGATTAAGAAACTAGTGAAGACCAGGGGATTCCAAATGTAAATTTGTTATAGAAGGAAAGTAAAGCTCTCAATACAAGTGAGGGAGTGCCTGTGTTGACTGCAAGGCAAGTTGGCTCTGGGAAAGTTTTATAGGGTTATGACCAAAGATTGAGGTGATGATACCAGTTGGCCAAATGGAATACCCCAATTTGATGCTCTCTTGATCTAACCAAAAAGAGGATCATGACATATTCACTTGTTCACTTGATCAGGGATCGTTGAAACCCTTTTTTGTTCATCTCTGACTCTCATCTTGTTCACCTTGACCGCATGGCAGCATTAGCCACTGGCTTGTGTTGTTACCTCCCAATTTGCAGGGCTCTCAGCGCTGTTAATTATACTAAGCTCTCATTCTCAGAGTTACCATGAATTTTCTTAGCTATTATTAGTTAATTCCTTCTTTGTGGTATGGTCTGGAGTCTCTGGAAACAGGTGGAGGCTTTCCTAGAAACTCTCTGATACAAGCAGCTGAATTACAAGTAAAAATATGTGAAAGAGGGCCTAGCGTGAGTTTTCCCAGGGCTGAGGTTCCACGCCTGCTGGCCTGGCCCAAAGACACTGAGCTTACCTCTCAGATCCTGTCTCTGTATTATCAAGTCTACTTGGCTATGTCACAGTTGCAGGCTTCTTTGCTTCTCTTCTCTAGTGTTCCTGTCCTTATTGCTTTAATGCTAATATACTTGTTAGTCACAAAGTCTGTCCTCACTGTGTCATATTTGAGCCACTTGGAGTGTTGACCATAGGTGCTTTCCTGTTACCATAGGTTATATCCTGCAATAGCTATCAATATCTTACCTGAAATCTACTCTATCTACTGTTTTTCTATTTATATGAACCCATATAAATGTCCAGTGTGTGCTAGACATTTTGCTGCTTGCAAATAAAAGTATTCAAATTGGTGAAAAACACACTGAATCATTTACAATGAGCTAGCTAGACAAGTGCTAGAAGATTTCAAGAAACACACTTGAGATAGCTCATAGTTTGCAGTTCTGTCATGATCATAATTTGGTGTACTCTTGTTTCTTTGTACCTTCCCTTCTGTCTCTAAAAGTGATTAATTTGTTCCTTGAAAATAATTTTTATTATTTATTGTCTTCTACTGGGATTGAGATTGGCTGCTTCTTGTTTTCTCTGTCTTGAGAATCAAACCCAGGTCCTTTGTAAGAGCAGTCAGTGCTCTTACCTGCTGAGCCATCTCTCCAGCCCTGTACTTTCATTTTTATCTCTTATTAGTTTGATATGAAACAGACTCTCCCCCACTTATTTAATGCAGTGTCCAAAGTCTTAACTATAGCAACTGTATAAGAGAAAGGCATAATGGGAAAACAAATAGGAAAGGAAGAAGTCAAAGTGTCCCTATTTGAAGACAACATGACTGTATACTTTAAATGCCCTGTAGAATTGACTAGAAAATTCCCACATCTAATATACCTTTATAGTAAACTTGAAGGATGCAAAAGTTAATATAAACATAGCCTTTTACATATCAAAAGAAGGGAAAAGGAACAGGAAAAATTGGGAAAAATCTCATTCAAAATAGCTCCAAAAATATTAAATACCTAGGAGTGCATCTCATCAAAGACAATAGAAAGACCTTCCATGCTCTTCAATATGCAGACTTAACATCATAAAATGATAAACTACCAAAATTAATCTAAAGATTTAATGTGATACGTATCAAAATTCCAATGTCATATTTCACAGATTGAAAAACAATCCAAGAATCCATATGGAACCACGAAAGACATCAATAGTCAAAACATTCCTACTAGAGCACAGCAATTATACTTCAGAGAGAAAGTGATAAAGACAGTTTGGTACTGTCATAAAAAGCAGACAGGTAGACCAATAGAACAGACAGAGGACCTGGGGACTGGAGGCGGTGGATGGTACCTCCTTTGTTGCTTCGTGTGAATTCTACAGAGCACCTGGAGCAGCAATTTACTTAAGTGCCAAGGAATTACTTAATCTGTAAGACCTTCACCCTCCCTGCACACTGGGGGCATGAACCTTAGAAGCAAAACAGACCCAGTGGGCACAGGAACCAGTTCAGGGAAGCGCACATCAGGACCAGTAAGAACACCAGTTAAGTTTAGTTTGGGTCTGGCACCCACCCTAACTTCTGCAACCCACACCAATTCTTGGAAGCAATGTTTTATCACCTTTAAAAGTTGTGGAAGGGGTTGGGAAGAACGCTCGGCCATTAAGAGCACTCCTAGAGTGTACGGACCAAGTTTTTAAGAGAGGAAATTATAGTGTTAAATTGGTTCTTGGAAAACCCTGGACACTCTGTGAGATAGACTGGCCACCTGCTTGGGGTGGGATGGCCTGCTGAGGAACCACTCGACAAGAAACTGATAAAATGTTCAAAACTGTTGTGAGGGATTCAGGGCACCCCAGTCTATATTAATAGGATATGGTCCTTTCTTACAATGGTTACAGACTTGTTTAGAGGAAAGTTGTAGAGTCCTGACGAGGGTAATGGCCACCTCCAAATGTGGGCTGGAACCTGAGAAGCCCTTTTTGTCTGAGAAACTGGAAGAAGTTCCCCCACCCTCTATGACTTTGTATATCCCTATTGCCACCTATGCCACCTGAACCAGCTGTAGCCAGAGTCTAACCCTCACTAGCACTGAGGCCATCACCCGCCTCTGCAGCAGGTGGTTCTCTGAAATTACTTCCCTTCAGGGTCACCTCACCAGGACCCACCCCAGATCCTCCGGCTTTATCTCCTATACTCCAGTGGGGAAAAGCAGGGAGAATCTGGCCTGCAGTTCCCCAACTATAGGAGCTTCCAAATGCCTTACCATTGCTATTGAGCAAAGCATGGGGTGCTCTACTATGACCAGGAATGACAGGTGTGGGAGGCCAATGTGTCTTCATTAATCAGCCCTTCTTCACCAACAACTTCTTAAATTTCAAATATTATACGCCTTTTTTCATGGACAAGCCTCAGGCACTGACTGACTTAATGCAGTCCTTTATTCAGATACACAATCCCACATGGGGACACTGCCATCAGTTCCTACTCACGTTCTCTAACACCAAGGAAAGGCGTTGTATGACCAAAGCAGCTCTAAAGTGCTGGGGAAACATACCCAGTGAAAACAGGCAATGCCTAGACCATGTCCAAGGCCAGTTTCCTGAAGAGGACTCCCACTGGGACCCTAAAGATGAGATAGAATTAAAAAGACATAAGTACTACCAAGAAGCATTGATTAATGTCATGAAAAGAAGAAAATGGCCTAGAGGTGCCCCAGAGACCCAAGGAGAGGAAATTTTATGGGAGAAATAAGAGAGGCATTCTGCCTTTACACCCACTTTGACCAGAGGCAGCTGAGAATCAGGAGACAGTAAACATGGCCTTTGTTCGTTGGTCCCAAGGAGTCATTCAGCACAAGTTACACAAATTAAAAGGCTCCAGCTGCATAAATACCAACCAATTACTAGAGGTAGCCATGAAGACGTTGATCAATTGGGAACAAGAGACAAGGCATGAGTAACAGAGTAACACCAAAAGATGAGAAAGAAAGTTGATTTGTTGAAACACTCAAGATGCCCCTGTCAGGAGGTTTTTACCATATTGGTGCCAGAGCACACAGAGAAACTGGCAGGCAGAAGAATTGGGTTCAGAGGTGATGCTTGAGTGGAATCAATGTACTTACTGTCATCAGGAGGGTCATTAGAAAACCAAATGTTCTCAGTAACCCAAGAATGCACAGGTCATCAAGAATGGAGAGAGAGAGGCTGGGTACCAACCTAGAGGAAATACAAGGTCCCCAAGGATAAAGTTGTGGACTTAGCAGCCACAGAGAACTATGAGGAAGATTGGGACAGACTTTATTCTGTTGGTCCCTTGGCAGCCTATGGTACTAATGACAGTAGAGGGTGGACTGTGGACTTTATGGTAGACACTGGGGCTACACATTTAGTACTGACACGTTCTATGGGCCATCTATCCTGAAGGCATATTGGGGGCTACAGATAGCAGAGTTTAGTATCCTTTTCTGCAGGCCAGTTAGTGTACTCTAAGAGGCCATTCTTAAATTATTTTATAAACGAGACTCAGTGTTCTAGAAGAGGACCCTATTTATCTGGGTATCACCTAGACTGGATTCAAAATTTCAAGCCCTGAACAAAAGTATAGATGGGGATTAAACAGGCATTTTTGGCATTATATTATGGGTGGCACGTGGACCCTATGTTTCTTTTAATGATCAACCATGTTATTTAAAAAAGTCCTTCTGAAGTTCACTCAATCATCGTAGTCTTCAAAGTAGATATCCCAGGTGTGAATTAAGACATCTCATTCTTTTGATCTATGGCTAGGCCAGCATGAGGCTGCCTGGTTTAAGACTGAGGATGGAAATGATCTCCCAGGAGGATGATGGACATTTGTGGATGGTCAGGTAGTAATTTCTGAAGCTATGGCCCCTACTTTTGTCAAACAGTTCTGTCAGGGAACTCACAACAGCTGAAAGGCTCATGAAACTGCTTTGAACATAACTCCCTTTGCTCTCCAGTGTAGCTCAGTCTGTGAACAATATGAAACATAAGCCCAGAGCAAACCATATCAAGGACCTAAAGCTGCCCTGGAGTGCAAAGTGTTGAAGAGGCCCCACTGGAATATTTAGTTACTTACTTAATTGAGCTCCCCTGGACCTGAGGCTACAAATACCTGTTACTTTTTGTATGTACCTTGTCAGACTGGGCCAAGGCTTTCCCTGCCTAGGAGATAAAAGAACATGAAGTAACCAGATTCCTTCTGAAAAAAATTATCTCTCAGTTTGGAATTCCTACCACCATAGAGTTGTGACTGGGGTAGTGCTCTTAGTAGCTATGGGACTAAAGATTACTTGGAAACTATACATAGCTTATCTCCTCAGAGTTTTGGAGAAAGTAGAATGCATGAACCAAACTTTAAAACTGCAACTGGGCAAAGTGTATCAGATTCATTGAGGTTGAGACAAAGATGGTCACCTGAGCAATGATACTATGGAAACACATCTCTGAGCCAGCCATGATGATGCTCTTTGAGTCTGGAAGGGATCTGAGCATCAAAAGGGGGCATACGGTAATGTAAGGAGTAAATGGTGTCTGTTTTGCTGTGTCTACTGTTCAAGGCCTCTCTTTTCCCGTCTCCTCACATTTCAGTTATTTCTCTGTCATATGCCACTAACTATAAGAAACAGAAAAACCAAAAACCACAAAAGACTAAGTCTCAAAAGTAGAGCCTCAAGCAATCTTTCAAGACCCTTATTAGAACACTAATAAAAGCTACTTTCTGTGTAAGTTGCCTTAGGATCCCGTTTTCTGTGTTGAGTGCCTTCCACACTAGTTGTTTATCCACAGACAAATTGACAATGACTATGTGGTACATTTATAAAACTAAATATTAGTCAACTCTAAAGAAAATGAAGTCACAGAAATTTCAGGAAACTGAATGAATATAAAATGTATAGTAAGTGAGGTCACCTAGAAAGAAGAGAACTGTATGTTGTCCCTTATATGGGGATGATAACATATAATGTATACATGTATCTATGTAAACAAATCATATGTCAGCAAACTATAAAAATTTATAAAGGAGAACATGAAAGGATGATTTTAAAGGAATAGTAATGAGTTCATTTATATAGTATGCTTCGTATAAGTTTTTTGAATTCAATATATTAGACGTTTTAATGCAAAATGAGTCATCATATGGGCTGTGTCCACATGTGATTCCATGAGAGGCTGTTACCCTATCAGAGAGTCTGAATTTTAAATTGTTTCCTCATTCTCTGAATACTACTGTATGCTGTAGGACTTTTGGTAAATACTAAAAAACTTAAAAAAAAAAAAAAGAAAGAAAATTGTTATATAGCTATTTCCTCTACATTGAAACAGTTCCCCCTCTGGGAAAGAAGGAAATTCTGAAGACTCGGGAAGCAAAGGAGGAAACTTAGAAAGTTCAGGAAGCTCAGAAGATTACAAGGTACACAAAGCCTTTCCCTAAGTCTATATAAGTAATAATAATTGCAGAAAAGAGGAAGTTATCACCAGCCAAGCTGCCTGCGAGCTGTGTGGAGAGCTCCACCAATGAAGATTCTCTGTATTGTCATCATAGTAAGGCAGAGTTTTGGATGACACAGTTGTCTTTGAGTGATCCAAATTCCTGCAAGTAACCCTAATAAACCCACTATCTTAGACTTGGTTGGAGTTGTTTCTTTGGTCTGTTGTCAGTACCTTATCTGGAATGAATAAATGATTGTTCATGTCACACAGCAGTCTAGAGATCCTTCCTGACTGGCTCATATTTGATACTGGGCAATGAGCCATTACTTGGGACTGCTGCACACAGGGAAGACTTGTCCATACATATGCTTCATTTTGAGGGAGCTGAATCACACTCTGATGACCCTCCTCTCCAGGATGTGCACATAAGCTCTGAAGTTATAATATGTCCTTACAGAGGACATTTCTAGGTCTTTGTTGAGAAAAAATGCCTGGTTGCTAGTGTTGCAGAGAAGATGTATCTCTGCGTGTGTGGGTGTGTGTGTCTGCATACCATCTGCAGGTCTGGTACCTGACATTTTCTTTTCACCCCATGGTACTTGGTCACTCAATGTTCCTTGTCTTTCTGCAGTTGTAATGGCTGAATTAAGTCCCTCCTTAACTGTAGCCCTCAGCACCATGCTTCTCAAAGTAGCTGTGAATAATCAGGATTTTGATGTTAATTTCTGACCTGTTGAGATCTTGTGTCAATGTTTAAATTGCTATACATAGTTGCACAGGTTAAGTTTTAATTTGTTTGTGGGCCAAACTATAGACGACTTTGGGGGCAATGTTCCATACACAATCTATAAAAACAGAAATCTCTGCATCACTTTTGGTGCTTGTTAGAGACACAATTTCAAGTCAGGCTTGATGGTACTCACCTGTAATCCCAGCATTTAGAAGCCTGAAGCAAGGTGTTCATCATGTATTTAAGGGCACATAGCAAGCTGAATGCCAGCTTGGGGAATATCACATGACCTTCTCAGAAGGTAAGGGAGGGAGAAAAGAGAGGAGGGAGAGAGGAGGGGAGGGGAAGGGAGAAAGAATGGGGAAGAACAGGGATGGGATGCGACAAGCTTCAGTGTCACAGCAGACCTGCACCTGCTAGAGAGGACTGGGGTCTTCATACGACACCGGAGGTGGTTTATTTCCGTATCAGAGTTCTCAGGGCATTTCAACTCCTTTCTATCTGTGTTGGTCTTCCAGGAATGCACTGCTATCTCTCTCTCAGAAAGCTTTATCCTCACAGCTAGACTTTTTCATTCAGGTCAGGGATCAAATGGCACCTTTCCAGAGGTGTCTCTCCTTTCAGTGAATGCAGTAACCCTTATGCTCCATGTCACTCATAATCTTTGTGTCTCTAACTTAGCTGGTCTCCCTTTCTCCATCCTGCAACAGAATGCTAGCTGTGGGAGCACGGAGATCGCTTGTTGCTACCCCAAAGCACCCCTCATCCCTTGCCATTGGACAAACGGTCTCACACAAGCCTCATGCGATCATCACGCGATCATCACATGCTTAGTTAGGCTCATTGAGTCCTGCTTCTTGGACAGCTGCCAGGTGCCATCTTAGGGCTGTGGCTCCCAACAAATTCCCCCTTTTTGTTTAAGCTGAAATGGGACACATGTCTGTCTTAGGTTGTCCAGGGCCGAACCTTATCCTTACCCGTCTTTGGTACAATCAGTACTTAAGCCTGACTGCCCCGTCTTATGTTGGTATAAGGCTGCCCCAGAACTTACCCGTCACTGACTACTGGTCCAGCATATTCAGCCACACCTGTGAGGAGGAGCCTATTTGCAAAGCCAGCATGGCTTGCTTTATGGCGATAGTGTCTCTGTGGTGTTGCCAGCTAAGACGGCAAAGGTACCAGAGACACAGCGCGGATGAAAGGCATAACAGACCACCTAAGGCCAAGAACCCAAACCAAGATCTAACCCGTTGTATGAAAGAACTGAGAAATGTCACAAAATCTTCTACTGAGGCAATTTACATCCTAGTATCATTAAATGCGACAGTATACTGTCACAACACAGAAGTAAGGTTATCAAATTGTGCAGTCCAAGTACCAGTAATATATGCACCTAAGCTTTTTGACAAATTTGCAGCAAAACTAAGATTTACAAATTCTATGGAAGTAACACACATGCTGTGCGTGTGATAGACACACCCAACAGGCATTATTTGTGATATGTCCAATTGTTCTTGAATCAAGTTCACCCGTTGATTTACAACCAAGATGCCCACTCATGGATGTTGACTGATTTGAGTCTGGCTCTCCAAAGCAATGGCAGTGTTCTCTGCGCTATAGGGATAGCTGCAGCTGAGGTGAGAGTAATGGCAGCTACAACAGGAGCAGTAATTCCAAAATCCCTCTTATATCGTCATAACACAGATAATTCTCCTTCCTCTATACTCACTGGTATAGGCAAATAAGTTGGTATTCTCATCATCACTGCAGTAGAATAGATGGACCCAGCATTCTGTTTAACAGCATTCTGTTAAAACACATATCCCCTCTGTACAATTTAGTACCTCAGACTCAAGTGAGCTATTAGTTACCAGGAAAGGACCAATTAAATGGCTGAAACTTTTCTAGAGCTTGCTTAGCTAATACAACACAGGGGGAGGAAATATTATCAGTGTAAATTTGAAAACAGAGTGCTCCAGTGAGGTTAAAACTGCCACGAGAAAAGTTAGCTTCTTCTCTATCCAATTGCACTGTGGGCAATCCAAGCGTTGCATTTGTAGTAAACAGGGGAGGAAATAATCTGGAGGACACCACAATTGGCATTGGGCTTGGCCAGGCTCTTACAATGCTCCATAGTTGGTGAGCCGCTGTTCCAATTCTTAGCATTAGGCTCAATATCACCATCACCCAGTGAATCGCCATCTTTCTTTCCAGGTCCGGGCTTTACTAGTCATTCAGGAACGCAGATGGGAACGTGGGCATCCTGTGGAAAAACACAAATGGAGCCTTGGGTCCACACTAAGGCTGGATCCGGGCCTTTCCATTGTCCTGATAAAACATCTTTCCAAATCACAAGGGGATGTCCCTTGGAACATCTTGAGTCATAGTGCCGCTCTGAGGTGGAACGGCCCTCAGTGTCTAAATTTTAAAAATTTAAGGTGAAAAGGGAGATGGCTAGTTTGTCTTGTGGGGCATGGAAGGTGGCCCCGATTCCCCCTTTTTGTTTAAGGAGCATGTTTCTTAGGGTGCGGTGCGCATGTTCAATGCTTCCTTGGCCTGTAGGATTGTAAGGGATGCCTGTAACATGGGTAATGCCAAAGGCATTGCAAAATTGCACAAAGGCTACAGAGGTGTATCCAGGGCCATTATCCATTTTCAAAATTTTAGGCATGCCCAATACAGTGAAGGTATGTAGACAATGTGAAATAACATCCTTGGCTTTCTCTCCTGAATGCACCGAGGCCACAAGGAAGTTAGAGCAGGTATCTATAGTAGCATGAATGAACTGTAGTTTCCCAAACTCAGGATAATGAGTCACATCCATCTGCCAAATGTGATTGGGTTTAAGGCCCTTAGGACTGACTCTGATGGATGGAGCTGGGAGAAGGGGGAGACACTGGGGACAAGTTTTTACTATCTGCTGAGCCTCATCTTTTGTGATAGGGAATTTAACCTTATCACATGAAATTTAGAATGAAAATCAGTTGCTTCTGTACACATGTTAAAAACATGTGGATCGCGTGTGGCGAGGTCCACATGTTGATTACCCAAACTCATCAGGCCTGCTAGAGCAGAGTGAGCGCATATATGGCCTATGTAAAATAGTTCTTTGCAATCCCAAATTAAATGTCGTAATGTGAGAAGCAAATTATGAATAGAGGACCACATAGCAATGTTGGTACCAATTTCAAATTTCGAGTTACCTGTATCACATAATTACTATCTGATATTATATTAATGGGTTGGGAATATGTCTTGAAAACTTCTATAACCACTAGTAACTCTACTTGTTGAGGAGAATTAGTAAAGTAAAGAAAAGTTTGGACAACCTGATTACTTATCATTGCCCCTGTGCCACATTCGGATCCATCAGTATATACCACTAAAGCTTTTGGAATAGGTTTATCACAAGTACATCAGGGGAAAATTTACTGGATGACTACTAAATAAATTGCAGTAGTGGGTGTGCCGGTGAGTGTTTGTCAAAGGGTGCATCAGCACAGGCAGCTAGAATAGCCCAATCGTCTCTATGGTTAACCAAATAGTCTATCTGCATAGCTGTATAAGGTAAAATAATTTTAGTAGGTTGGTGTTGAAAAACTGATCGTGCTGTTTTTAGTCCCTTGAGAGCTAAAAGTGCCACTGCATCTGGATAACTAGGTAAGACCCTATTAGGGGAATGTTGTAAGTGCACCCATAAGAGAGGGGAGTCTTGCCAGAAAAGCCCTGTAGGCAGGCGATCCGAAGTCAAAATAATGTAGAGTAATACCTGCGACAAATCTATGTATGACACATGAGCCTTCTCTAAGGCCTGTTCTTCAAGCCGTATAGCATGTCGAGCCTCTGGAGTAAGTTGTCTAGATGAGTCAGGGTCTGGATCCCCTTGCAACATATTAAAGAGAGGCCCCAATTGACTGGTGGAAATATGCAAATACTGGTGTACCCAATTTATGTCACCCAATAATTGCTGAAAGTCATTAAGAGACCTTAAGGAATCAAGTCGCAATGTAATTTTTGCAGGCTTAATTGTAGCAGCAGAAAGCTGAGCTCCCAAAAAGGTTTGCATCTCTGTTTTTTGTATCTTTTCTGTGGCTATATACAAATCAACATTTTCTAAATTTTTAATAAGTAAGGTGAAACATTCTTCTAAAGTAACAAAATCAGGATGGGCAATAAGGATATCATCCATGTAGTGACAGATAATTAGTAGTGGATGGCTCTTTCTCAGTGGTTCAAGTGCTCTATTGACGTACAATTGGCACATTGTGGGACTATTTGCCATGCCCTGTGGTAGGACCACCCATTCATATCTACAATTTGGACCTGCATTGTTACTACGTGGGATTGTGAAGGCAAAAATTTTTGTATCTTCTGGATGTAGAGGAATAGAAAAGAAACAATCCTTGATATCTATAATTATTGTAGGCCACGTCTTTGGGGGTGCAGCTAGAACAGGTGATCCTAATTGTACTGGGCCCATAGGTTCCACGATAGCCTTGATTGCTCTCAAATCATGTAATAGTCTCCATTTCCCTGATTTTTTTCTTAATAACAAAGATTGGGGTATTATATGGAGACGTGGATGGCACTATATGTCCAGTGGACAACTGTTCTTTGACTACCTCTTGAGCTGCTATCAATTTTTCATGAGACAAGGGCCACTGAGGCACCCATACTGGCTGGGCTTGCTTCCAGGTAATTTTCAAAGTATTTGCCTCAATGGCCCTTAGGGAAAAGGGCAGCCTAATCCTCTGGTATCAGATTTCTGTGAAATAGAGACAGGTTGAGTAATACCTTGACTCTCCTTTCCTAACCCTTGGCCCCAAATATGTCCTGATGCCAACATTATTTGATTGGCTATGGGACTACATTGGGGAATATCAGAAGTAAGTTTAAACCCCGTTTGCTCCATAATCTCTCTGCCCCATAGATTAACAGGGAGCTGGGGAAGGACATAGGGTTGGAAGAACCCTGTATGATCCTCCTTGTCCTTCCAAAATAATATTTTTGCACTCCGATCAGGAATGGATGCCATTCCCAGTCCTCTCAGGGTATGCTCTGCCTTTTGTATCGGCCATGCTTTCGGCCAATCTGCAAACTTTATGATGCTTTGATCAGCCCCAGGATCCAATAGTCCTGCAAATTCTTTTCCCTCTATAATTATTGTCGTCATGGGCCTACTTTTCATATCTAAGGATAGCTAGGCAAACGGCTCTCCCATAGATTCCGGGCCTTGATGTCCTTGAGTTCTTCCTCTATTGTGATACTGGGAATGCAGGCTGGGCAGCACTAATAACTGAGCAACACAGTCCCCCACTGCAATTGTTGCTATTCCATGAGGGGAGGAGGCAAGAATATTTATTGGCCCATCATAATCAGGATCAACAATACCGGGAATGATTTGTAACTCTTTTAGCGCTGATGAGACTCTTCCTAAGATCAGTCCCACTGCATTTTTGGGGATGTTTATGGGAGTATCAGTGGGAATTACTTCAACTCCCATCTCAGGGGTTAATATTGCTCTGGCGGAGGCACAGAGGTCTAATCCTGCTCTTCCTCTAGTTTGACAAAGGGGTTATTTGGAGGATAATGAGTCCAGGGGACTACACGTACTTCCCCCTGCATGTCCCCATATATTTGCGGGCCCCAGGGTCAGGGGCCCTGTCTCCTATTTTTTGTTCTGGTAGCAAATTTCCCTCTTCGTCCTTAATTGATTTGCACTCTTTTGCCCAGTGCCGTCCCTTCTTACAACGAGGGCAAATTCCAGGAGTGGGCCCCTGAGGACAATCCTTTTTAATATGCCCATATTGATGACAGCTGTAACATTGTGGGTTATTGGTCCCCTGGAGTCATTGGTCCCCTAAGTGCAGCTGCTAATACCTGTCCCCGAATGACAGCATCATTTATATCCCTACAAGCTTTTAAGTATGATCCCAGATCTTTAGCTTTCCAGGGCCTGATTGCTTCCTTGCACCATTTATTTGCTTGTTCGTATGCAAGCTGTTTAATTAAGGGCATAGCTTGGTCCACATCTCCAAAGACACGACCAGCCACTTGCATAAGTCTGTCCACAAAATCAGCATAAGGCTCATTTGCTCCCTGCACTACTTTAGACAATTGGCCTTGAAGGTCTCCCATGCCAGATAATGTTTTCCAGGCCCTAATGGCTGCAGCTGATATTTGAGCATATACCCCAGGGTGATAGGTCAGCTGGTTATTTTGTCCAGCATATTGGCCATTACCTGTGAGCATATCCAGGTTCCATTGAGGATTATTAGCTGCAGCATTACGCCAAGCAGTGTCTATGCAAAACTCCTGGTTGGCTACCTTCCACATCAGGTACTGACCCCCCGAAAGGCAATCCCTAGCCAAATTTGCCCAATCATCTGGCGTAAGACTTTGCATACCAATATTCTGTAATATGGAAATAGTGAACGCAGCTTGCACCCCATAAGACATAACTGCTTCCTTTAACTGTTTTATTAGCTTCATATCCAGTGGCTGATGGTACCTCTGTTGGTTTTGATCCTCTAGAACAGGAAACATCCTAAGGTCACTGAACAGATCTTTCCATGTCAGATAATGTCTGGTGCCACTGCAGCAGCCACAGGCCCGTCCACATTCCTTATCGTGAGGTGGAGGTGCTCTCGGTGCCTTTGGCTCTAAATGCATGTTTATAAACCACTGATTTAACCCTGTACTCTCGAACGGACATTGTCCTTTGCAGGGGAGTGGCACTTTTCCCTGTGAGCTATCTGGTTTTCCTTCCACCTCTGAGTCCGAGCTAGAGCTCACATCAGTTCCTCTCTCAGAGGCCTGTTGTGAGGAGCGTGAATGCTCCTCCCTTACTCCCTCCAGCACCTCATTTCCTGATTGAACAGTTTTCAACATGGTGGGTTTATGAGAGCCCAGGCAGGAGTGAACCAACGCCCAGATGGGCATGGTGTCCAAAGGCAGGGGGGAGTGCATCTCCTGAGTCCTTAGCTCCTCTCCCAAGCGCTCCCAGGAAGCTGTATCTAATGAGCCTTCCTCTATAAAGCAAGGGCAGTGCTGTTCCACAGTTTGTAAGAAGGCTTTAGCCATTCGGATTGTCAACGGTGTTCCGTTTTCTCTTAAAAGAGATTTAAGTGGTCCTTCCACCTTAACTCAGGACAATTCAGATCCTATTTTCCACAATATATTCTATATTGAAACTAGAACAACACACAACACAGACAATACACAGATGGCTAGCCTTACCAGTCCTTCAGGCAGAACTCTTCCGTTGTGTCTCTCTCTGGGGAGATCTGCACTTAACTGTTAACAGTATCCCTTTTACTTACCAATCTTTCTTTTCTTTTCTTTTTTTTTTTTAAACCATGTGGGTCCCCGTACGGGCCACCACCTGTCGCCATCCAGCAGGACACAGAAAGAGCCGCACACTGGTTCAGACTTCAAAAACAGGAACCTTTATTCCTCTTTTGCACTGCCTTATATATTGTCCAGCTACCAATCATCGCTTGTTGCTATCCCAAAGCACTCCTCATCCCTTGCCCATTGGACAAATGGTCTCACCCAAGCCTCATGCAATCATCACACGATCATTACGTGCTTAGTTAGACTCATTGAGTCCTGCCTCTTGGACAGCTGCCAGCTGCCATCTTAGGGCTGCGGCTCCCAACATTGAACTCCCACTTTCCTGGTACAGTCTACACAGACTCTCTTTGCCAGGGCCCATACATCCAGGAAGGTGTTCTTTTTAGATGTTCTTTCAACACAGTACCAGTTTAGACCTAATACCTTAAAAGTGGTCTTTATGGCACCATAGAGAAACTGCACTGGAAATCCTCCAAATCTGTGATACATCTAGGACCTGCCACCATGGGCAATTCTAGGCCGACTTCCACTTTGAAGCTTGTCCATGGAGAGGCAGGCAGCTATTTCCTTGCTCCCTAAATTCCCAGAGACCCAGATTAAGTCTCCGAGGACTTTCCTGCCATGCTACAGTTTTAGTAGCTGTATCATACAGGCTGTGCCCTCCCACATCCGTCACTCAGCAATCAAGAAAGTGCTTCACAGACATGCCCTATCCAGTAGAGGAAATTCCCAGTTGAGATTCCCTCTTTCTGGCTGGGTCAGGTTGAGAACCAAAGCCAGCCATGACACCTCCCTCTCACAGACACCCAGGCTTCCAGGAAAATTCTTTCAAAGCTCTCAGTTACCTGTGGAGATAGAGAAGATGCAAGATTTTGCCCACTAGAAGGAATGATACTCCCTTCCAAAGTATAGTTTTTCCAAAAGCCTTCTCAATATGAAACTATCTTCTGCATTTCTGGCTCCAGTGTAGCCTGGAACTAGAGGGAAGACAAGTATGGGATCTGGGTTCAGGTCTGAGCAGTCATGGAGATCTAGCCATCCCGTCTGCTTAGAACAGTGGGCCAAACATCCACTATTGGGTCTCCAGGTTCAGAGTTTCATCAAAGTTTCAACAAAAATATTACGACTGAGCTTGGTAATGTTTCTGTTTTCCTGTATGAGAACGCACAGTAGTGTCTGTTATTGGATTATAGCCCATCTCCCTCACTTCATATATCAATTACATTTTGTATTTTAATTTTATTTAAGTTCCAATTTTTATAGCCCTGTAATAGTTTTAACAATTACTATTCTGCACTAGTATTTCCTCTTCAAAATGCCCATAATTAATTTGATTTGGTGAGAAAAAACTATGGGCATTCTGAAGAAGAAATGCCATCATAGGAACTGACAATGTTTATCAGTGGCATAAGCCAAAGAGTGAGTGAAGTCCAAAATAACCATGCTGAAGTCATAGCTACCCTGCATTTTGGATATTGTTCTGGATATGTTAATCATATCCTGTATGATTCCGTACTGACTTACATAAAAACACCATTGTTCTTATAAAAATAAGCATAGTACCCCCTCCTGTTCAGCAATCCCTTTCTGTCCCTTCTTGTTCTGAAAGATTGTTACAGGTAGGGAATCTAATTGTTTTTGAACCTTAATAACTGAGGGATCCGCTTCTGGGTAAGCCCGTCATATTCTTGGTAGAGTGGTTTCACTTTCATCTCTGTGTGGACTTCCTACCCCAAGATTTATTCTTGAGGTGATTCCAAAAAGAGTGGGATTTGCATAGGTGCTCTCTTTTGTCTGTTACAAGTGTAATGCAGGTATAGGCAAGGGTTGGTCTCCTGTATAATGCCCATCTGAGGAGAGAGGAGAGCCAAGGCATGATCCCCTTTCTATTCTTAGGGCAGATGGGTATAGGCTGCCTGATTAGAAATAAACAGAAGAGAGTAGAGTTTAGTGTATTATATTTGATCATTTGGGCAAGCAGCAAGGACCACACCTCATTAGAATGAAGTGGTATGAGGCCCCGAGTAGGCAATATAACCAGGACCTCTAATGCACCATGGGACCTCCTGGTCAAGGGCTTGGATTTCCCAGGAGAGGTTCATAGTTTTAGCAGATAAATCGACAAGTCCAGTATGATATGTTTTCCTGTGAGATTGCAGGAGGTTAGCGTGTATTACTTTACATCAGGTATTATAGAGCACAAGTCCTGAAGGCTCTGGGTGTATGGAACTGGCACCAATTTCCCTTTAACTGTGAGCTCTGCTGTAATCTTTACACGATAGTAAGTGAGGCAGTCAGGGGTCCCTTCCAGTTACATAATTTTTCCATGAGGCCCTAAAGAAAACAAGGTTTTTGTTAACACGTGAGTTCATAACACAATGTAAAGCTGGGAGGAGTGGGGAGCAGGAGGAATAAAAATTCTATGGGCACATATAAGTCCACCATGTCTGTCTGTATTGTCATGAGTCTAGCAATGACACCGTGGATCAAAAGGGCTTCCTAGTGCTCCAGGACTGTGGAAAATGCATGCAGTTCTAAGAAACAAATACCCCAACAAACATTCCCATTGTATGCATCAAGGCTATCGTCATCCTTTCTATTAGATCTCATTCACTGGGAGCTGTGGCAGCCAGACCCATTGCAAATAGTAAGGCTAGCAATGTTATTAAGGTTAATTAGAAGGTAGCACATTTTGTTCATAGTCCTCACATGTCCCATGTTGTGTTCCTCAGGCTTCTACAGTGTACAGACCAGTTTGCTTCCAGGTGGGCAGGGGCAGAGCTGAAGCATCCTCAAGCTCCTGCTGTGCCTGACTGACCGGCTTCCAGGGGTGGTCAGAGCAGGACTGAGGTCTTCTGGTATGATTCCATTGTCTCTTTAGGGTGACTTGAAGTAGTTGATCAGGGTGTTCTCTGCAGTCAAAGTAGGGCATAGGTTGTTTTACTTGCATGTGGTGAATCCATGAGATGATATCTGAAACTGTTGGCTGTAGGGTTGTTAGAAGCACACCTTTTGCCAGTCTTTATATGCTCTAGATATGAAGACAAGCATGTTTTTATTCTCTTGGTCTCTTTAGTTTTGCTGTTATGCACCTCTATCCAGTTAGAGTAAGTACACACCTTGTTAGGTACCAGGTCAGTAAAGTCTGTTCCTAGATCTTCAAATGGGAATTGTTCCTGTGGTTTGTACTTAAACCTAATGTCTGGGAAGTATAATTCCTTATATTCTTAAAGAATAATGTTAATTATTTTAATCTATATACTTCTTTATTGGGTGTTTAAGACCATACAGTTGGCGAATGATAACCAATTTCTTTGATTCTTTTAAAAATATTTTCCTTATTATTTTTTATTTTATGTGCATGAGTGTATTGCCTGCATGTATATAAGTGCACTTATGTCATACAGTGCCTCCAGAGGTCAAAACAGGGCATTGGATTCCCCTGGAACTGGAGTTATGGACAGTTACTAGTCCCCATGTAGGTACTGGGAATCAAATTCCGGTCATTTGCAAGAGTAGCCAGTACTGTTAACTACAGTGCCATCTCTTTAGGCCCTTATTCTTAAGGTAGGTTGAATATCTGCTGGTCCACAGGCATCATCTGGACTTGGGAGGGGCTTCTGCCTCCATTAGTCTTTCTTTTACCAGTTCTATCTATATGAGGATAAATCAAAAGGCTTTACTTGATCATGGCTTCCCTTGGAAGCACTGAGGAAACCTCTGTTAGGGTTAACTGTCCTCTTTTAAGAATAGCCACTGGTTCAAGTCCACATGACAGTCTCCAGGGCTTCTCTGAACAAGAAGTCAGATGCCTCAACATAATTATAGGACACTTTTGGAGATGCCCCATAGTTCAGTCCTCTAGGGCTAGTTGATCTTGGAGGGAAATGTGGTGGTCTCTCCTAGGGGCTGATGGTTCCCACAGGACACTGCCACAGATAATTAGGGGTCGTGCCTTTCCTCCTTCAAGATTACAGCCCCTCAGCCAGTGGCCAACCAGCAGGAGCTGAGCCAGGAGAAGTCAGGTGTAAGCCTGCCATGGATAAGCCCGTGCCTGCTAGGCAGCAGAGACCTGGAGTGTGGCTGATGGATAGGACACTCCTCAGGCGAAGCCGGGGCCCCTGATCAACCCGGGGAGAGACAGCAGCTGGAGTCTTCAGCAGAAGTCTTGACTCTTTATTGTGTTGCAACTGTAACAGATGATACAGCTCTCCCCAGGCGCAGGTTCCGCTTTGCAAAGTCCAAGCGTGCCCTTTTATGCTCCCCTCCCCCAATCAAAGCATATTTCCCCATTTCTTATTGTCCTATCATATTTGCACATTTTCAAGCCTTGCTTTTCCAGCATAAGGGGCAGTCACAATAGTCCAACCATCATACAGCATGTATAATTCTTCATTATCATATCTGGGGGATAGGTTTTGTTTTCTTCAAGGTGCACTCAATTTCTCAGAACTGCTTGTTTATCTCTCTGGCCCTGGTGGGTAGGTTTCACTTCCCTTAAACGCCATCTTGGCTGTCGGTTTATTGTTATCAGGCATTTAATGAGACCCCACAGGGAAAGAGGTAAAGTATTGTCCCTTTGAGACCTTTTGAACATATTAATATAGATTTCTAGGTGTCTGAAGAATGCCTCTCAGTGAGGCAAGAGCTGCGCTCAGCTCCACCCACCTCTCTAGGTCCCCAACAACAAAGTGAACGAAGTATGATTTTGCCAAATTACAGTTTGGAAAACCAGAGTTTACTTGGGATTAATTACAGAGTAATTATCGGGGAGGGGTCAGGTAGCAAATTTCACATTTTTGCCAGAAACCCCGACTTGGCTGACCACCTCCAAGATGGTGAGCCATGGCAGCCACTGTGCTCTTCTCTTCCCAGATTCCCTCCCTCCCTCTTTCTCCCTCCCACTACATACAGCTCCAGTCACTGGTTGGTTGGGAGAGGTAGCTGACTCCATTGGCTTCTTCCTGTGTAAGTCAGTTCCTTGTTCCTGATCCAGTCTGATGGTCAGTGGAAAACTTCATAACACACTTGGTATAGTTATCAAATGCTCCCAAAGATCAGTTACATTGATCTGGCATTTCTAACTGCTGTAGAATAAAGCCCGAGTCAAAGCTCCATTAATTTAAGTAGAGATTTAATTGAACTCTGACTTTTGAAATTCTAAGATTATGTACACATCTTTAACCTTTATATATATATACCCTTTCTTATTAAAATATATTCATTTTATATATTTTTAAATGTTAAATTTTTGTGTATTTCATACAAAGCATCTTAATCTTTATGCCCCTCCCTCTTGGAGATACAATGTTTTATCCACTTGCTAAGGTTCTAGTGAAAAACCTGATTATATTAACGTTTATTCTGGGGAAGCAATAACTCCACTGGGTTTACATATAGAGGAAGGGTGAGTGATTGCTAACAGGTGTATGGATGACCCAAGAGCAGCTGTACTGGAATGTCTACTTAGCATGGTCGATGTCTTCTCCTAGCCTCATGGGTTGGTCCTCCTCTTTTTAGCCTTTCAAAGCCTGTATTTCTCGGTTCCTCCTCAAGATCAAGAGCCATATGTGATTAAGACATAGCATATTCATATACAACAAGTTGAGAGTTACAACTAGATACTCTGTTTATCCTTTCTTATATGAAGAAGCATCTGTAGTCAACAAGCCAATTGTGATAATGTTTTATAAGCAGGCACAGTTTAACTCATAAAGTTGGCAGTTATTTGCCTGAGAAGATAGTACTATGTAACATGACTTTAGAACAGTGAATCCAAATTACATACATAAAAGAGTGTAATAAGTTGTGTTCACATTTTGGAACTGTGAACTAACCTGTGTTCACTATTTTAGAACTGTGGGTTTTGTGAGTTTTCAGAGAAACCATATAGAAAAAAACAAGAACAAAGTTTTCTCCTTTCCCCTTTTCATAGTTCAGAAAGTGCTTTACCAAAACTGTGCTTTAGGCTTTGGCATATACATGGCAACACACATCAAACTGCTCTTCATAACAGCCGACAGAGATCAACTGAGGAAACCCTGCTAGAACTGTGAAACCAGAGTTACTACTGAGGATTCTTTTAGATAGCATTTCTCTTGTTCTTTCCATCATTTGCGACAGTCTTTTAATCCTTTTCACCTTTTTTGATCTATCCTGTTGGTTCTTTCATTAAGTAATTAAATGAACAGTAGTACTTATTTTACAACTGCATTAATCTGTGTTAGTTTCTTTTCCCATTATTGTGACAAAATATAGCATCCCAGTAGTTGTTCTTATTAAGATTTCTTTATATCTAGAGATAAATAATAGAAACGTCTGTGGGAAACAGTTTATCCCTAGCTGCCTCCAAGTGCATAATGCCTTTACTTTTGGGCGGTTGTACTCTCCTCTGTCATAGAGTCAGGGGGCCAATTTGGTTCAAGTCGGGGTTTGCGTTTTGGAGTACATTTAGAGAGGAACCTGCTTGAATCTCAAGTGGAAAGATCAATCTCATCTCCAGAGTCATCTTCTCTGTGAGCTCAAACAGCACATGACAATTTAGTAACATAAAATATGTAAGGACATTCATTTCCCTGTAAAACAACTGAACCTAATGGTTTACATTAGACAAAAGATTTGAGTCCAGTGGTGACTGGTGGACTCAGCATCTGTTCTGATATCTCCATACATTTGTCCACGAGCATCCTTTTTCAGGCTGGGTCTGAGTCATTTCTCTCTCTGGTCTGTATGACAAACAGTTACTGTCTGTAATACAAAAGAAAGCCTTCTTAAAAAACACCTTCCAAATCTTTTTCCCTTTCTCCAGAGGATGTTCTGGATATTATTTTATTATTTAAAAAAATATTTTATTTATTATTTTTATTTTATGTGTATGTATGTATTGCCTGCAAGTATGTAAGTGCACCCGCATCATGCAATGTTCTTGGAGGACTGAAAAAAGACACAGAATGCCCTGGAACTAGAGTCACAGACAGTTGTTAGCTGTCATGTAAGTGCTGGGATGCAAACCCAGGTCTTCTGCAAGAACAGCGAGTATTCTTAACCACTGAGTCATCTCTCCAGTTCCAATTTTTTAAAAAAATTACTATTTTTATTTTATGTGTATGTATTGCCTGCCTGGGTGTAAGTCTACCCGTGTCGTGCACATTTTATTCTTTAAACATTCCTTTTGACCTTTTAAAAAATGTATAGTTTGCCAATTTACATTAGACAAGCCCAATAGCTCTCAGAGTACATTTTCCAGTGAAAGAGGGCTATTGGTCTGATTCTCTGGATTAGGAAAAACGCATTACAATTTGCCACACAGGATCTTGGACAAAAACCTCCATAATCTGGGGAACAAGGAGCACAGAGCACAGTAGCATTGAAAGAACTTGGAAACAGACTACATTAGAAGTTTGGAGAATGTCCGACTCTGAGTTATCTTGGTGTGGAGAGTGGCTGCTTGCACACAGCGGGGCTATTTCTGCCTTCTTCTTCCCTGGGTAAGCCTTTTGTGATGTAGGAACTGGCACCCAGGCCTTACACTCTTGGCCCCACGCCCCTGGCTCTTGTCTTGGACAGTGGGGTCCCTTCTGCCTCATTCCCTATCTTATCTCCATGCCCAGAACTGGTCAAGTTGGAATTGCCTGGAGCTCAATGGCAGTGAGACTTTGTGGGCCTCCTGCGCAACAGCTCGTTCTAGTGGTGGGAGGAGTGAGTTGTGCACAGACAAACAGTTGTGTCCATGCTGTTTTGGTCTGAGGCCTCAACCACAGCCAGAAAAGGGAAAGGAAGCACCGTAGTGTTAGGAATCCTAGTCCAGCAGGATGGGCCTCCATGCCCAGACAGGAAGAATGCAGCAATAGCCTGGTGACAGGAGCCACTGCCTTCCAGCCTGGCTCACACCAGGGGCTGTTGCAGGTTGGGGATGTATGCGAGAGCATGCATGGAAGGTAGCACACAGGCGGGCTTGGGCAGGGACTGCCTAGGAGTAGTGGACTAGATACCCAAAACTGGTGGGGTGATGGCAAAAAGCATGACTGAGGACTGTAACTTCATTTAAATTAGGATCCAAGGCTTCCTCAGGACAATAGAAGTCTTTGGGCTTCTTAATTTAACATTTGATCCCTCCTTCCACAATTTCTTGCTTGGCCAGTGCCTCCTGCTATTCCTTCGATTTGCAGAGTGCTGGTCCGGCTTCCACCCTGAATTCCCTTGGGGCATACTGAGCAGTTCCAGAAAGGTGATCAGTTCTTCCTTTCCATTTTGACAGGTGGAATTTACTTGAGTCCCCAGACCTTACCTGGGAACTCTTTTAAGATGAGGTGATGTAGTAACTCTCTCTCCTGAGTCCAGTAAAGGAGGACAGGGATATGTCAGGGAAAGTACTTTTCCCTCTCACTTGAGTGCTCCTACCCCTTGGACAGCCAGGTCACCATACCAGACAACTCAGTGGGCTTGCCTGGTTTGCGAATTAACCACAAGCGGACTTGGCCTGTCAAGAAGACTCAAACCATATTCAGAGTGTGGAGGAAATAACTTTTTTATTAGGTAAGGTCCTCAGACTGGGCAAAACCTGTTCCAGAGAAACTAAGGCCCTGACCAGAAGCACATGCAGCATTTTATAGGATTTTTCATGCTGTGCTAGACAGTAATCACATTGGTGGATTTCAGACTTTCAGTATAGGCATTTTTCAAAGAAAGGGACATTTCTGGCAAGTGTGGGATTACAACTCTTTCTAGCAATACATTGATGCCACTCTAATCTATACTGTTTTAACAAATAGGGCTCATTGCAACAGGTGCTTTCTGAAGACCACTACAAGAGAGAGCATTTTCCAAAGTGCTTACAACTGTAGTTTCTTGTGAGACTGAGCTCAGGATGGCCTTCATGATATAAGAGATATTTCAAATTATTGTTATAATTAGATTACATAATAATAAATATAATTAAATCATATATATACAGTAACATTTATAATGAGGTTGGTTTGGCATATATGTAGTCACATGTCTAGTTATAAGTTAATAATATCCTGCAGTATAATATAACACAGTTTTTATGAATTAGAAAGATTTTTAAACTTAGCAGCATCAGGTAACTTTGAGGGAAGAAGTAAAGGGACTAGACTGAAGCAGAACAGTTGTACATTCCCCAAAGACTACTGAAATTTACATCTGCTATTAAATGAGCAAACAGGTTGGAAAGGAGCATGGTTTGCCTTATTCTATTCAAGGCAGCTGTGTACCTTCTACTGTGCTGTTTCGTTATTGTTAAGTAATTGATATCCTTGGACATGGCAGGAGTGGGTAATTAAGAGAACTGCCTGTCTCTCATTCTTTAATGACTGACAATTGAGTACTTGGTATGAGACAGGCACTAATATCATTACAGAACCAAATAATGCCCCAGTTACTGCTCTAAGGTATGACACTGGAAAGAAAGATGCTCTTGAATGGATGATGGCATTGCAGATCTGTTGCACTTCTGTTTGTAGCAAGGAGATCCTTTGCTGGATATGGTGGTACATTTCTGTAAGCCCAGTCTAATAGGTCAAGGTAGCAGAATCATGAGTTGAATGTCATCCTAGGCTACACAGCATGACGCTATTTAAAAAATAAACAAAAAGAACTTTTGTTTGCACTTTTGTTTTTAGAAATCAATGTCTTCAATGCTTTCAGAGAAAAATTTATACTTTATGAAAGTACTTTTACCTTGAAATCTTAGGCTTTGGTTGTAGCTATATTATACATTTAAATTTAAAGTTTCATTTTTTTTTTTTTATTGCTCAGATTCCCTGTGAAACCAAAAACATGTTGGGAAATAACCTCCTGGTCCATATGGGGGTTGTTTTCAAAGTAGTGGAATCAGGCAAAGGGAAACATTGACTGTTATTGAATGTCACAAAGGCTTAAGCAAATCTCACAGCATGCTCTGGAATTGTACTGTCCTATCCTGAGACAAGAGGCCTGGCCTTCTACAAATCTGAGGAAGTCGGGCTGAAGAGATGCCTCAGCGGTAAAGTGTACATAGTAACACACAGACATACAAAAACACACACTCATACGCATAAGGAAAAATAAATGAAATCTTTATTAATAACCGAATAAATCTGAGGTAGTAACCCAGCTTATTAGGCATTATTCCCAAGTATTGTTTGAGCATCATCACCCTCACTTCCATCTCTTAGATTTTGTTGAAACAAATTCTTCTTCTAGATATCTTCCTAGTACTATAATTGATTTTCAAAAAATTTTAGCTATGTTAAAGTGTAATTATTTTGCTAGATTTTTGACCACTTTCCCCTTTCTTTGTTAAAAAGTACAGTGCCAAGTGAAGCAAGACAGTAATATTGTATTAGGTAGGGTTCTTTGGAACACAACCAATATAGCCTATATATAGCACAAAAGGAGGCTTGCACAATAAGGGCTGGGTAGCCCAGCAGTGGCCACCTGCATGCTGAAGGCGCTGAGACTCTGCTAGCTGCTTAGCACATGAAGTTGGATGCTTCAGCAGTCACAGTCTGATACTGAAAGACTGCAAGTTTCCTGGAGAATCTCTGGTATTCATTTCATGCTGGAAGGCTGAAGAAGGCAGAGCCTAATGTCAGTGAATGGTGGCAGCAGCAGCATCAAGAAAACAGAAGTAACACTGCTCTTCTCTTGGACTTCACTGTATTTGAGACACCGTTGGAAGGTGCCACTCTGAGGGAAGCTCTTCCGCCTTCAGTTAATTCTCTCTGGAAATACCCTGACATACAGGTGTCTCTAGGTAATTCCAGATTCCATCAAGTGGACAATCAATATTAATTACCATAAATGTGATGAATTAAAACCCTTATTTCTTGATAAACTCTGATCTACTACTTAGTCTTTGGGTGAATAAATGATTTCAGTGAGAGATACTCAGTAGAAATTCCAATCCTACCATACTTAATGTGTTCCTAGCTAGAGTCTGTTATAGACACATTGCTCTTTCCTTCTCAGCTCTTGCACTTTGAATGGGTTAGCCTATATAATGCTTACATTAATACTGACTGATATATTTATTTTATATAATTGTTAATCATCAAATATTGAGCTATAAATATGTAATAAAAACAACACATTAAAAGCATTAAATGCTGGGATCTATTACTATCGTTCTTTCTGGTGCTTAAGGTGTCCAGTACTTCCTGTAGGTGGGCACTTGCATTTTTTACGTTTTTTGAAATATTTTGTTTATTATTTTTATTTTGTGTGTATGAGTGTATTGCCTTCATGTATGTAAGTGCACCCATGTCATGCAGTGCCCCATGGAGATTAGAAGAGGGAGTCGGATCCCCTGGAACTGGAGTTATGGACAGTTGTTAGTCACCATGTGAATGTTGAAACAGAATCAGTTCCTCTGCAGAACAGACAACATTTCTAGCAGCTGAGGGCTAAGCCATATACCCAGACCTTTTCATGTTTTAATTGAGAAAAACTGTTGCTGTATATGTAGCTCTGGCTAGCCTTAAACTTGTGATCTTCTTTCCATAGCTTCCTGAGTGCTGGTATTATAGATTCACTCATAGACTAGGTAATAGATCAGAGTTTATTGGGACATAAGAATTTCAATTCATCACATTTGTGATAATTAATATTGATTGTCTACTTGATGGGATCTGGAATTACCTAGCAACACCTGTATGCTAACAAGCCTAATTATGTACTTGTTTGATGTCATTCATCTTTGAATACTTCCTAGACAAAGATAGTTCAGCCTATCTTTTGTCTTTGTTCTAGCCTTTCTGTTAGCCATTTCTCCAAAGGGATCAATTACCCATTACAAGAGTATGATCCCTTTATAAGCAAACTAGATGGAAGAGTACAGCAAAAATTTTGTCTCTTAGCACCAATTCTTAGGGACAATCACTGTCTGCTTGCCACTTTACTGTGCAAATTGGCAGTAGACCTCAGACAAGGCCTATGAATGTAGCTCAGTTGGTAAAACACTTGTTAGCATGAGTCCGTGGGTTCAATCCCCAGCACCATATAAACTAGGTAGACAGGTGATTGCCTCCAACCCCAGCACTAGAGAGTTAGAGGTGGGAGAATTAGAAGTTCAAAGTCATCCTTGGCTAACTATGTGTTTGAGGTTAGCCAAAAATCTTCAGCTGACATGACAGCAAGACCTCAGCTGGGAGGGATTGCTCAGAAAAGAAGTCATGAAGGCCAGTTAGAACGATCACATTTCCCTTTGTCATTCATTCCTCGTCTTTCCCACTCCACAGCCTCTGGATTGGTCTAGAAAACTGCACCCTAGGAAAACCACTTCTGGCAGTGTTGCTTCTACCTGAGAGCTTCACATCAATCCCTGAACCCTGAATGTGTGGTTTTTTTTGGTGTAGAGATAGCAAAAGTCAGTAAGAAATAGTCATTTAGTCATACCTAGGACTAGAACCTTATGCCCATGCCCTTCTTTTCAAAACAATTGTTGACAATTATTAAACTCTGATTTTTATTTATATCACCAGAGACATTAGTGTGTTCCTCCAGGTACATAAATGAACATGACAAAATAGATGGATGAAGTAGGAAAATGTCTATTAAAACAACGATGATAAATTAAGCAACACGTGCCATCTGGGTGTATTTAAGATGGATTAAAAAAAGTATTTTTAACATGATAAGAGGATGAACCATTGCAAAAGCAATGTGAAAATATTAGGTATGTGACATCCATCAAAGGAAAGAGAATAAATGGAATGAGAAGAACACACTGTGGATTTGGTAGATCAAATTGAGGGTTCCCAAGAAGACATGAAATGATAAAGGAATAGATATTAAGAGAGAGAGGGAGGGAGCATTAACATAAGCGGCAGACAGCGATAGAAGTGTCTCTGTGCTTTACTCAGATAATAACTTGGAAGAGAAGAGACAAAAAGAGAGAATAGTTGAGGAAATAACAGGTTTGATTTCCTAAACTTAAATGTAAATGAATAGAGAATCTGGGGAGAAGAGCTGGGGGGGGGAGGAAAAAACGAACCCCCACATATATCATGTTACAGTGAGATTAAGATCATAACCCAGAAAAGTCCCAAAAGCTTAGAGAGAGAGACAGAGAGACAGAGAGAGAGAGAGAGAGAGAGAGATCATCATCAAAGAAAACCGAGTGGGACTGAAATCATACTGAACAACCTTACCTGATGCAACATGACCACGGGCTGATGGTTCCAAATATTCCAGGTGGAGAACTTTGAACTCAAAATGGTGAAATCTGTCAAAATGTGCCTAAAAGTAATCATAATAATTTCAATCATAAAATCTTGAGCGTTTGTTACTTAAATGAACACTGAGAACACATTTAGAAACAGTACTCTGTATCACATACATATCGTGTGAGAGACAGTGCAGAGAACGGAAACTGGAAGGCAGAGATGAGCAGCATGCAAAGAAGACACATTTTATTGTTGCCAAAGTTAAAAGGAAATACAACAAAGTGGAAATCTGGCAATAAAGACTCAAAAACATCTTCATCTGCAGTACCCACAATATGGAGCCATCTATGCTAAAGTGCTTTTTTTCTTTTTCTATGAGTTCAAGAAACCAGCAGTGAGAAAAGAGACAAATGCGGGTTTTAGACTATCACAAAAGTAACCTGGAGTGTCAACTGTAGTAGCCAACAAAACACGATTTAAGGCAAAAGAACATCACATAGTAAAAACACAAGGCATTTTCAGACTATAAAACAAAAGAGCTTATTACTATTATATATGCAGCTAAGATTTAAAAATATATGTCACAATAGTTGGTAGACTTTCCAGCTTAACAATATAAAAGGAAATTTTAGCACATGCCTCGCAAAAATTTATACACTGATATAAAAAATAAGTAAAAATATTAAATGTCTGAACACTATGATTAATCAATTATTCGTCTATCCACCTATCTATCTATGTATCTAACCACAAATGGAAAATATGTTTTTCTCAGCACACATAAAGTATTTATTTACAAAGATATACATGCTTTGGGAAAAAAGGAAGCTTAAGTAAAATTTAAAATACGACTTTATATCATATATTTACCACAATTCATATAAGGAAATAAAATTACAAATTATTGAGATATCCCTAAAATATTCAGGTTCCAGCAGAGGTTTCCAGAATTGGTCTGAAACACCATCACTCTAATGACAAGGTCTCTCCCTTGTCCTACCTTTATCCGTCCTTTCCTTACTAGAAAATGAGAAAGTGTTGCAAAAAGAAGTTGCTGGGTTAGTCAGCTTAAGTTGTGCATAGATTTAGAGCCTTGGTTGAAATTTTCTATCCATTCTCATCACACAGGTAAAATGCACTGAAAAACTGGGGGTAGTGCGGATTAGCACTTTCTAAACACTGAGGAAAACCTGCATTTAGTAACATTTACCCAATCTCTCCTCATTTTAGTCCTCAGATCTAAAAACATGCTGTAATTTAAGACTTTTTTCCTTTATTTTTTTGAATCTCCTTATGCAGCCTAGGCTTGCCTCTTACTCTCTGCCTGTGTCTCCTGAGTGCCTGGCCACCATGATAGGCAATATTTGAGCTTTAAAGATTAAGAAACCTATTATGTGTAGATAACTGAACCTCAGTTTATTAAATGTGTTTGCTTTGGGGAAGTGACAGATGAGAGAAATGTGCTTGTTTCTAATAGAAACTTAGGGAATCAAATGGCCTTAGTAATTCTGACTATTTGGCCTTATAACTCAAATAATAACCACAGATTTTAACCTTGTTGTTGATTATATATACAACAACATGCAAGTTCATCTGTCTCTTCCAGGATACATGGTTTCCTATCTCTACTTTTTGGTTTTTAAAATATTTTGTTTATTATTTTTATTTTATGTGTATGAGTATATCGCCTGCATGTGTGCAAGGACTCACGTGTCATGCAATATCTGTGGAGTCAGAAGAGGGTGTCAGATCTCCTGGAACTGGAATTACGGGTGATTGTCAGTCACCATGTGGGTGCTGAGAAGAGCAGTCAGTTCTTTGAACGGCTGACCAATTCAATTCTCCAGCCCCGACTTTCAAGTTTTCAGTCATCTGGCTTCTGACTAGGTTCTGCCAATGGAATTTCAGGAAAACAGAGAAGGAAACTCAGTTTTTCCCCCTTTCAACTCTGGCAAGACCTTATGCTCTGCTTCCTCTCTGTAGAGACCTCCACTGAGCCTGGTAGCACATCTTGGCCTATCTCACTTGGTGAAGGGATGCTAGCTTCTTGCAAGATCTAATTCCTTGCATGTCTCATTTTGTTTTTCTGTCTTCTGTTTGTTCCCCATACCGGGTTTCTTTTGTTCCAGTAGTTCATATAAGCTCTGGACTCTGACATAACTGCTATCTTGTGCCACCTTGTACAAGATGAGTGCTATATAAAATTCTCAGGTTCCTTTCAGCTCTTACGTTGACAACTATGCTCACCACATTTTCCTTGGGATACCTCAAACCTTTCATCCAGTCACTTATTTGATATTTGTTGTGCTGCAACCAAGTGCTATTCATTGTTCTGATTGTGAAGAAACATCCAGCCGCGTGAGAGCCAGCCTTGCTCTCAGAGCTCAGATTCGACTCTAGAAAGGGTAAGCAACTAGTTTGACTAGGCTGGAGAGAGTTCCCTTGACACAGGCCTTCATCACTCAAAGTAGGAGAGTCCCAGGCAAACTGAGATGACTAGGTGACCCGTGAGTGGGAAGATGGAGAAAGAAAACTATTTTTTTAAAATATCAGATGGTAGTAAGTACAGCGAAGAACAGCAAGGCAGTCCAAGGCAAGACGAGGAAGGTGCACGGTGGGGCTCCTCCTGTGGCAGCGCGGTCTCAGAGATCTCTGGGATGAGGTAACATTTAGCAAAAACCTGAATGAAGTCAGGAAACAAAATGCGGGTGTATGAACCGGAAGACCATGTGAAGAAAGGCCCCGAGTCTAAAATGTGCTGGACTTGTGTCCGCCACAGTTTCAGGAAAACAGAAACCATCCATCCTGAAGCATAGACAGGTTGCAGGGATCCTGTGAAAGTCATAGCTCCAGGTTAAAGACTGTGGGGCACTTACCGTCTACAGAAAAAAATTCCTGAACAAAATACCTTCTAGAATGGAATATCTGACTGCAACTGACACCTCTGTGAGGGCACACACCACCTTCCTTAACTGGGATATACTGAGAGCTCATAGCCTCCTCCCACTTCTTATTCCCCTTCTCTGTTTGGCATATGTTGCTGAGGCTGTGAGATCTCAGGTTTGCCTCGCTCACCATAATAGACTCATCTTTCTGGAACCATAAGACTAAATAAGCTTTCTTCTGTGAGTTGCTTTGAAGATAAACTGTGCACTACTGGCTAAGAAAATTTTGGAGAACATTGTTCTTGCAATTATACTCTTATAAATTGATGAGGCTGAGTATGTGCAGCGATACCATTCCAATTTTCCCATAACATTCATCTTTTTAGCTCACTTTAAAGACATCACCAAAATAATGCGATCCTACAAGATAAAAGAGAACTGAACACACAAATTTTGTGCTTCAAACCAAAGATCTCATGAATCAAAAGCTCTTTATAGGAAAGAAATATCTACTCATAATTACTGTCAACTACCATGTTCTCAATGCAACTAGTCAGAATAAGAAAATATCTCATCTTAATACTTTATAATATCTGTTTTGGTCTACCTGTAAATGATTATTTTGATGATAGAATAAAGTGAATAAGTTTAGTTCTCCTAATTATTAAACTTTTTTGTATCATAGATATTTCTTAAATGAGATATAAGTGATTTTTGAAGTAAATCAAAGTATCAGTGATTTCTCAGAAACGCTTTATGTCTCATCTGCAACACTAGTTGGTAGAATTTGGGATCAGACAAGTATCAGTGATTTCTCAGAAACGCTTTGTCTCATCTGCAACACTAGTTGGTAGGATTTGGGATCAGACAAGTATCAGTGATTTCTCAGAAACGCTTTATGTCTCATCTGCAACACTAGTTGGTAGGATTTGGGATCAGACAGCCTGCCTGGACTCTTTCCATTGTAACTAGAAACACAGTTATTTTAAAATCGGGTTTGTATTAATCAGTATTTTAGATAAGAGTTATTTGAAGAAAGACTCCACATTTAACATTAAATAAAAGCTTGAAAACTACTCTGCCAGAATAAGAGTATGTGGACCACCACTCCTGTTACTATGTGAACTCAAAATTAGGAAACTTTATCTTAAGTTTACTACTTGGAATTCATTTGGTATTTTTGTAATTGTATCTGCAAGAAAAGAAAATTGGTTTTAGATGTGATGAAATGTGTTTTGGCAGGACTGTGCATGGATTTCCATTTGTAAGTAATTTTAAAAGGTTCTATTCTTCCCCGAGTACACATTTTCACATACCTATTATTACTATCCTACTTTATGCATTAGTATCTTGGGAAGAATATGTGCCTTAATGAAGAACCGGGGATTGCAATGTTATCATCTTTGAGATTTTTTTTAACAACTATTAAGAGGATGGCTGCAATTACAACACATTAAAATACTTCTATTGTGAAAAAAACCATATAACAATTGCTTCAGCTTTTACCAGGGTAAATACAGCAAAACTTCTGACAAAATATTGAGAGAGTGAAATATTTATAAAAGACTTTTTAAGAAACTCTCCATAGTAAAGTATGGCTTGTTCTACTTTGTTTTGAAGTAGTAAATATCTGTTTCCTTTTTGTTTACATACACTGTGTAATAAGAGGCAGGAAACAACTATGCACTATGCACACCATATGCTAAATATAACTAGCTCATCTTGAGTTGGAAGCAACGACATCCTTTTTGGGTTGATAGATGTTTTTGTAAAGTATAATCATGTTTAAAAGGTTTGTTTAGTAAAATCCTTCAGTAGCAACACTACTGTATCTTATCTAGATAGCTACCAGAATAGATGCCTTCATGAACCATTCACAATGACTCCATTTCCTTCCAGTAAGGAACAAGTGTATAGCACAATGACCCATAGTCAGCCACTGAATTAAGCAGAGTAGAAGTCTGTTGAGCATGTTTAAAAACTGTCAGTGAGCAGGCACTGGTAGAGGGCACTACAGAGACTCTTCTTATTCATTATAGAGTGGCAAAGACACGTGGCCTAAAGTGTCTTTAGTTCTATGGTATGTGAGGGATGTTTGTAACACCTTCAGAAATAATCAGTAGCTTCCTTATTATTTCTGGTGGCTTCAAGTCAGCTCATATCTCAGAATAGGAGGACTCTCACAGGTAGGCCAGGAAAAGGCAGCAGATGGCTTTTGTTTTGTAAATATATAAGGTGCTTCTTAAGACTCCTCTTGAGCTTTGGCAAGATGTTGAAAAAAGTGCCAGCCACAGTTCCTGGAGTCAGTAAAAATCAAGGCACCAACAGGAGAAAACTGTGATTGGGTCCTTTCATGTCTTAGATGAAGTGTTAGAAGGCATGGCAGGCAGAAAATCTATGATGACACCAGTGAGTTCTTCATCAGTTCTTAGATGTTATTTACATGGCACTCAAAATAAGGAGTTCTCCCATTTCTTTGTAGAAATTTTGCTCAGTAGAATCCCAGTGGCAACGTTTCCATCTCAGATCAATCTCTTCTATAAGCATCAGAGTAGGTATAACAGAAACAAAGATCCCATTAGTAATATCAATAAAAAGTATTTAAAAAACTGGTGAAAATGTTAAACAAATGATAGATTTCTTGAATCACATACTGAAAAGAAGGCATAATAAATATAAAGTTCTACCTTTTGCTATATGAAAACTGTCATATCAATGATCTTGTATTACTTTAGAATTAATTTAGACTTCCAATGAATGGTTAATTCAAACATGTATATAGTTCCTTCTATTCCTGAGAAAACAAGAGGATCATCTGAGAATATTGCTAAGCAGAAAAAGGCCCCCTGTCCTCAGCCATGCCACACAGCAGAAGACTGGAGTCTTCTTTGTGGAGGTTTCTGGTCTCTGGAATACTGGCACAGTTGAGGGTTTGGGTACTGTATTAAGTACATCAAAATGAAGATATTCTCTCTCTCTCTCTCTCTCTCTCTCTCTCTCTCTCTCTCTCTCGTGTATTAGAGATTATACCCACCTATGTATTCATACTAGGGAAGTACTCTAACACTAAGCTTTTCTACCATTACTAGCACTATTATTTTAGTTTGAGACAGGGTCTAGAACTTTTGATTCTCTGGCTTCAGTCTCCTAAGTACCTGAGATCACAGGACTGTGGCACCTTGCCTGGCTCTAATGCTTGCCCTTAACCATATGATAGGAGAAATATTTTTAATGAGGAATCCAATCAATCCAAGGTGAACTACATAGATATTGATATCATGCAAGCCTTTTAGAAAACAAAAAGAAAACAAACAACTACAAATCCCTAAACAAACAGGGATATTCCCCCCCACCCCTGCCTTGAAATAGATTAGAAAATATAGGAGGTTAATTAAGGAGCACTCATAGGCGGGAAGAGGAAGGGAGAGGACAGGGTGAGGCAACTGGGTTGTGATCCATCTCAGACTGACTCCAGAGGAGTTTTGAAGCATGGTTATCCTTCAAGGTTGTCCTGCATTATTATAGGGAAATGGGATTGTATGCCTTCCTGTTGATCTGCCTCTTCTACAGATGTGCTTACGCCAAAAGGCGGCATAGCAATTGGTGAAGAAGTTTCCTTTAGGTAGGAGAAAATTACAGAGCACACTTAGAGCAGAGGACTGGCAGCCAGTAGCACTCCTAGTGTCTGGGAAAATACATCCTGCAGTTTTTACGGCGGAGTTTAGGAATACCTTCCATGTTGCACTGAATTCCTTTTAATAAGCAAACCTCACCAATTTGCTGCTGACTCTTTAAATGTTTGTGTGAAGCAGGAAAGGTTCTATTATGCTGGAATGATGAATGGTCTCCATATCTCAAAGGCTGACAATAAAGTGCTATACCCAAAGTCAGCTTTGACATCACGTCTATGCTTCTTGGGAAGGGCCTCAGTGTGCATCATTGCTATCTATTGCACCCAGGAAGAGTGTGTGTCACACTATACACTGATCTTAAAGTTTTTGCTCAGAAGACAGACATCACTTCTAATGATATTTTATTGGTCAAAACATAGTACATGTTTCAACTTAATGTCATAAAACAAGGGTATATAATATCCTCCATGTCAGTCATATATTATGTGGCTTACTGCAGTATGTATTGATACATTATTTTTCATGTTGTTCAAAGGTTGATGGGGCTCAGTAGCGTGATTCTTCTGCTATCAAAAGTGTCAAACAATCACTAGGGTGGCTACATTCAACCAAGAATTCAGCTGTGGTAAGTTATCCTACTAATGGCCTCTTTCCTGTTTATAACTTGGTGTGAGCTGTTCCTTGTTTGGGATACCTTAGTTCTCTTCCTTGTGGCTACTCCATGCAATCTTTCAGTAGTAGTAATGTAGTCTAGGCTTCCTTGCGTGGCAATGATAGCATTTCAAGATAGTTCACATGGAAGTTGTCAGGTTTCCTAAGGCTTATGCTTTAAACTGGCATCATCTATATGATATTGACTAAAACAAACTGTAATGTTATGCCAGTTATTCAAAGGAGGGAAGACTTGCAAGCTATCTGCCATATGCAAATCATGAGGGAAGACAGGATAGTCCGTGAATTGTCTGTGAAAGTAACTCCTGGAGAGTTAGGAAACAGTCAGATGTCTGAAATGGCTTTGAAGGAACCAAGATCAAGTCAAAGGAAAAAAAGACATTTAAAATTCAGGAGAAAAACATTTCATACACTAAAAGTAGAATGACTCTTCTGTTCATTTGGTTTTGGTTTTTGAGACTGGTTCTCCCTATAACTACAGCTAATGTGGAACTTGCTATGTAGACCAGGCTGGCCTCCATCTCACAGAGGGTCTATCTGACTCTGTTTCTTAAGTGCTGGGATTAAAGTTATATACCACCACAGCCAGCTTAGAATAAAGTTTTTAAACAACAAAACTTTTGGAACATAAAAGTAATGGTAGAATTCTTTATCCTGTTTTCAAAATCTTAAAGTACTAAATTGAAATCTACCAGGAGATAAAGCACAAAGCAGGAAGTGGGAAATAATCAAGAAGAGACAGGAAGCAAGAGTATCAGGCTGAGAAATCCATGTTTTCAGAGAAGCAGATGGAGAGAATAAAGGAGAGGAAGGCAGAGACTGCTTTGTAGGAAATTCCTGTGACTAAAGATGGTGAGTTTTCTGGTTTCAAAATCTGACAGTGAAGTCGATCAAAATCCTTGGAAACCAAGGCACACTGGCATTCAAACAGCTGGAAGAAGGAAAAAGGTTATTTCATAAGAAGACCAAGAACCACACTGTTACTGGACTACAATGACAGTCCTGGGAGTGAGAAAACAAAGCTGTTTTGCTCTCAGTGTCCAAGGGAGTCAGATTTCCACTTGATAATTTTCAACTCAGTTATATTTCACAATTCAGGATATCTAGCAATATTTCTTAGGTGTAATATTACCTTCTGTTTACCAAAAACAAGGGAGTTATTCAGGAAAGATGGAGACAACAAGCCAGAAGATTGCTTGGAAGAAAGAAAAGGAGACAGACACCAAGGTAGTAGCTGTATCAGAGGTCAGACAGTACAGATGAAAACATGAAATTCTGCTGTTCTTGAGCCCCAGTACAGTAATGTGAAGGGTGGTGCCTTTAACTATGTGTTAAGACTTGGGGGGCTCTGTGCTCATGAATGGATTGTTAGTTCAAGAAGGATTCCTTTTAAAAGAATGAGCTAGTTCCACATCCGTCCTCCCTCTGCCCATGCTTGCAGAAACAAAACACCTCGTGCTAGCTTTAGGCTTCCAGTTCTTGGGCTTTCAGCCTCCAAAATGGTCAGAAATAAATGAGTTCTTCATAAATAAGTTCTCTTCATTCATAAGTTCTCCCCAGTCTTAACCTTCTTGCTATGGTAGGACAAAACAGACTAACAGGTAGGAAGGGGTTACAGTGGACAAATGTGGTGTTTTGGGTAGGAAATATATCACATAGGCTCAAGTATTTGTCTCCGGTCGGTGGTGCTGTTTGGGAGGCAGTGGAATCTTTAGAAGCTGCAGACTTGCTGGAGGAAGGGTGTCCCTGGGGGTGGCCTTTGAGAGTTCACAGCCTTGCCTCACTTCCAGTTTGCATTCTCTGCTTTAGTTTATGGTTCAAGGTGTGAGTTCTCTTAGCTTCTGCTTTCTGCCACTTGATGCTATGCCTCTACCATGAGGGACTCTTATTCCTCTGCAACTATAAGCTAAAGTAATATTTTTTTCTATAAGTTGCCTTGACCATGGTATTTATCACAGCAATAGAAAGTGATTAATACAAGTACTTGATCATGTCAATTGATACTGGTTTTGATACTGGTTTCATTATCTCAGTTTGAGATGCCTTTTCTATATTGCTGCTTCGTGTTACACTGAAAACATTTGCTACATTACACACAAATTTTCTTGGGACTTGCATCAGAATTTTTGAAATAAAGTATTTGAATTAAGTATTCTAGGTGATTCTAAAGTATGTGCTGGTTTGAGACTCACAACTTGGAAGTTCACAGATCTTAGCTATAAGCAGTAATTTCCCACAAGGATTTTAATGAGCTCATCATTCAAATTCAGAGCCAGCTAGATGGCTCAGTGGGTATCAATGACGCTTGCTGCCAGGCCTGAGGACCTGACTTGGTTCTCTAGGACCCACATTGTTGAAGGAGAAAAACAACTCCTGAAAGTTTTTTCTTTGACCTCCACATGTGCACTATGACACATATGTACACACACACATGCAAATAATTGAAACAGAAAGAGATGGCAGCATACCTTCCAGGGCACGTCTTCACATCTTCCTATCGTCAGCTTAAGAGACAAGGTTTTATCTTTCATATGCAAGAATGAAAGTAAGGAGAGGCAAGAAGAAATACATGATAAACTAGATGTGAGAGAAACCCCATAAAACAAAGGGGTTAAATAAATAGGGAGTTTTGTTATCTGATGCAAAGACAGTTCTGCCTCATGGTCGCCTCCCAGGCCTCAACCTGGGAGAATGCTGATGTATCTTTAGCTCCTTCCTTCCTTCCTTCCTTCCTTCCTTCCTTCCTTCCTTCCTTCCTTCCTTCCTTCTTTCCTTCCCCTCCCTCTTCCCTTCTCTCTCTCCCTCCCTCCCTATTTGTCTCCCTCCTTTTCCTTATTTCTCCCTCTGTCCCTCCCTCCTTCTATTTTTTGACAAGGTCTCCCTATGTATCCCAGATGTAAACCAGATTGGCTTTGAACTCAGGATCTTCCCATCTCTGCCTCCTGGGTGCTAAAACTGCAATATTATGTCACCACATTTTACCAGAGTTTTATCTGTTATAAATAACGTTAGCAGGAGTAACACTTTCATTCTATAAATAAGCTATTTGTGTTTTTTGGCCAGGACATAGTTTCTTCTGTTAAACTGAATATGTAAAGTCACTTAATAAAAGTTTTAATTGAATATTCTTTAATATTATTTCACCTGATGAACAAATGTTTTTAAATCTCAATCATTCTATAGAAAGCATAATTTTCATAACATATTTATCGTTTTAGAGTTTCTGACCCCCAGGCATTATAGGCTACTGCTGTTGTTTTTGGTTACCCTCTAGAACTTGTCAGTAAGACCTTATTGCTGAAGATATTATATTATTGAGTCATGAAGCAGAGTGTTAAAATTGACACTGATTTCAAAGCTTCATCCCTACAGGTTAGCTTTTATAATGCTGGAAGGTGCTGTACATGACCCCAGAGTACAAAAGTAATCACCAATTGTACCCAGCTGTGAACTCTGCATGTTAAAATAATGACTGGCTTGCAAGGCAAGCCCACTGTTGAAATGCTGGCACAAATGCTATGGGAGTAACCAAACACTTTCTGATTGGATTTAAAGCCTACTCCATAAGATGGAACCTATAATTGGCATTGTTAATAGGGTCAAGAACTTGCAGTTAGATAGATGGAAGTCCCTCAGAGAGAATCTACTAGTATTATTCTGTTAAATTGACACATAGATTAGTGCACCCCTCACCATAAGCTTCTTTTTACAATAGATGACAATTAACACAGAAACCCACAACTGGTCAACATGCTGAGAATAGGAGACTATTGAGTACTTAGCCCTAAATGACACATTGTACCACATCCCTCCCCAAAAGGCTCAGGGATCCTTAAGGAAGAGGGGACAGAATAATTGTGAGAACCAGAAGCAATGGCTGATTATAAAGAAACAGTGTTTCCAGACACTACAGGGCAGTTTACCCATATGAACTGACCTTGGTTATGACAGCATGAGTGATACCTGCTTAGGTGCAAGCCAGGGAAAATTCCAGCATGAAAGGGAAATGTGAGTACAAAGTCTCACCTCAGCTGAGCAGCTATTGGCAACTGATAGCTGATGGGAGAGAGTCAGTTTTCTTCAGTGTGTGATCCCTGGTAGATCAGATATGCCAAGAGATGGACCCACACCCAGGAGTATTTGGGCAGCACAAATTGATCTCTGTGGGATTTAAAAATAAAAAGAGGAAACAAAGTTCAGAGTAAGGAGGTGGGGTGTAGAGCGATAGAAACTGTCTCTCTGCAGTTTTTGTTTCTTATTGGTTCATTCTATGGTAAGTCCCGCCCTCTGACCAATAAGGGAGGAGGGAGGTGGTAGAGGACAGAGAACCATCATGGCCGCAAGCTCAGGAGAGAAGTGGAGGTTGCTAAGATCCACATGGGAAGACAAACACCTGGGTCCCAGGCCCATGAACCCAGGAGGCAGCGTGCCATGCCCCTGCCCAGCAAAGAATCTCGTGAGTGAAATGAACTGAGAGACCTGTGCCCAGCACGCAGCGGTTGCAAACATTATTGGGCCGGCCACCGGCAGCAGCAAACTTTCGTGGGCAAGTGGGGTGCGCGTACCCAGAGACTTTATAACTTTGTAGATAAATAAATCATTCTAAATGGAAGATCAGTTTCTGTTTTATCCAGCTGGATTAACCAGATCCCATCCGCTAAGGCATGGAGAGTAAATTTATGCAACAATTGGTGTAGTCAGCAGGATATCCAGCTGGCACAAATAGGAAAGTAGCTCAGTGGTTGAGAAAGCAAACTGCACTTACAGCAGACCGGCAGGAGGGAAGGCAGACAAACGGAGCTCTGGCATGGCGGTTACAGTGAATCCTCAAGTGGCTAATTAATTTAATATTGCCAGCAATGTCTGGAGAAGGAATGCCAGGATGGGAGCCCTCTGAGGGCTGGCATGCGGTGGCACACTTACTGAGTCATAGGGCTGAACCTCAAGACTATGGAGCTAATCTAAAAACAACAGAGGGACTGAAGCAGACCTTGAAAACGCTGCTGGATGGCAAAGAGCCAAGGCTCCAGCAGGTGATGGCTGAGGCAGCATGGCCTCTGCTATGTGTGATAAAAGATTTATCTAAAGAGACTAAAGAGTTAAGAGAGAAATTAAAGCAAAAGACCTTCTCTGCATCAGCCACTGACCTCGCTAATAAATTGAATAAAAAGGAAGAAAAAGCCCAGAGTATACCAGCTGACCACCCACCTGAGAAAGCAGGCAGGGGGCAGGATAAAGGGTTTTCAGCCCTAGAGCTGCTGGAAATAGAGAGGACACTCAAACAAGCTGCAAAAGAGCCTGTCATCACCTGGCTCCTGAGGATATGGGACAGAGGGGCAGATGACATTGTTTACAGTGTTGCCAAAGCCAGACAGCTGAGCCACATAACCACTCATCCCTCACTGAGAGTTAAGCTGCATGACCTGGCACAATACAAGGGAAAACAGTCGCTGATGAACTGGCTTGTGCAGGCTACAGGAGACACTTGGTCATCACCAGGGGAGATCCTCATGAATTCCAAGAGCTGGAGTACTACCCTAAAAGGATAGGTGCTCTTAAGAGAACTGGGCATGAGGAAAGCAGTATACAGTAGACCTTTCACCGGACCAGACAGAGCCATGCTCACTAGAGATCTTATGACAGATTTCATTGAACATGGACTTCAACATTGATATAAAAGTTTATTGTCCTCACTAAAACTCCTAGTGGGGCAGGGGCTTTACAAGGCCAGAGAGGCTTTGACAGGTTTAAACAATGTAGACCAGCATGTAAAGTATGTCTGTAGAAAAATAGAGAGACCCAAAAGATATGTAAGGGGAAAAAAAAAAAAAAGGGAGGTCTGCTTGGGTTATGCGCAGGCAAATGTGGAGAGACTTGTGTTTAGCCCAAGTTCCTAAAGAAAAGATTGATAAAAAGCCAAATTCTGTGCTAAAGAAGCTCTGGGAGGCTTTGAGCCCTGATAAATGGTTCACAAAAGGTATACAGAGGATGAAGCTTATCCTAGGGGTGGATACTAACCTCCCTAGTGTAGAAGGAGGATATTTCTCCCCTGTGACTGGCTGTTCAAGGGGTGGAGACAATTTGCCTGGCCAGGGCCTCTCCCACCAGCCAGGTGTGGGCAATGGAGAGACCACAGGTGTGGCTAGGGTCAGGAATCAGATCCAGGGGCTTCCTGGCCCTAGGAATCAACAGGTATGACAGGGGCAAGGAAAGCCTTATTCTTCCTGGGCCCTATGTAGGAACAGGCAGTTTGGGCCAACCTCAACGAGGCTGGCAAGGACACGAAGATACATAGAGGCTCCATGTGATGACTCTGGGATACTAAATGGGTTTCTGACAATAACTAAAGACAGTAAAGAACTAGCTAATTTTCCATGCTATGTTAGACCTTGTATGTGTATGTAATGTTAACTTTTGAGTGTTTTACAGGTATGAAACTGGATTAAAAGGTGTCAAGTACACTCAAAAGAACAAGAATGAAATGTAACTCATACAGAGTATCAGGGTAAAGTATAACTGTGGTATCCTGTGAGTTCTATGGGCCTAAGCCTGCAGAAGTCAAAGAGTAAAGGTATACTTTATGTGATTCCAGTACCAGGCATGGGTTGACCCTCCCTATGAGCTGTTGGCCAATGGGGGCTTGAAGGTCCCCTCTACCAAACAAGAGGCAGTTGCCACATTATAATGCTGGTTGTGCCCTGCAAAGGGACAGTAAGGCCCCATTACTGAAAATGTGACATGGCTTGAGCATGGAGAAAGAGATCTAGCTGGGACTGAGCCAAAGACTCCCTACAAATGGATGGCTGGGCTTCATAGTGCTAGAAGGCGCTATGCAGACCGCCATGGGAGAATGGTCCTGAAAGAGCTACCGATCTTGCGTGTTTCATTGTCAGATGCCCTGCAGGGGTGGTGGAGGCTCATCTGAGAAGTGCAACCCCATGATTGGCTTTAAAGCCTGCTCTGTAGGGACGGAACACATGCCTGATATGGAAAGAAAAGAAGGTTGACTCCCAATAGTGTTGAAGGAAGTTATAGGCCCCAGCAGAGAAACTACTGTGATTGTTTGTGAGGTGGATATAACTGTCTAAACAGTTGTGTTTATGACAGTCTATATGAAGGTTACTGTTTTCCTTTATGTTTGTTGCTATATTGTTATGTCTTGTTTGTTTTCCAGAGAGAAGAGGTGGATTGTAGAGCGATAGAAAACTGTCTCTCTGCAGTTTTTGTTTCTTATTGGTTCATTTTATGGAAAGTCCCGCCCTCTGACCAATAAGGGAGGAGGGAGGAGGTAGAGGACAGAGAGTCATCATGGCCTTGAGCTGGGGAGAGAAGCGGAGGTTGCTAAGATCCACGTGGTAAGAGGAACGTCCGGGTCCCAGGCCCACAAACCCAGGAGGCAGCGTGCCACGGCCGCCATCCAAAGAATCTCGTGACTGAAATGAACTGAGAGACCTGCGCCTGGCGCGCAGCGGTTGCAAACATTATTGGGCCGGCTGCTGGCAGTAGCAAACTTTCGCGGGCAAGCGGGGCGCGCGTCCCCAGAGACTTTATAACTTTGTCGATAAATAAATCATTCTAAGTGGAAGATCGGTTTCTGTTTTATCCAGCTGGATTAACCAGATCCCACCCGCTAAGGCGTAGAGAGTGAATTTATGTAACATGGGGGGAGAGAGGGAAGTGAATATGGTCAAGACAGGTTTTGTGAAATTCTCAAAGAATTAATAAAGTATTTAATAGAAAGAGTAATTATAAAATTCTCAGAGAGCAAATCATGAAGCTTCTTCATTCAAGGAAGAAAGTTCTCATTATCAATTTCAGCATAACAATTTCATCAAAGCTTAAAAGATTAAACACATTTCTTACACTGTGGATTGTGAACTCCTATGAAAATCCTGTAACTGAATGAGGAGTTGCAAAAATGTTGATAATAGTGACAGATTTCTGAATATATAGTACCCAAAGTAATTCGAACAGAACGAATCTGAGCTGCTTCTGGCAATGCTTGCCGGTGTTGCATCCTATGACTTCTCTGCAGCCTTGGTCCTGAGCACACAGCTTGGGCACTTTGTCCTGTGCATACCCTTGTGACAGTAAACACCAATGAACAGTGTATGAAACACTCCAGCTCAGATTCCTGACTGTTTTGTGCTATGACTTATAGTATTTTTATTTTTATTCTTTGAGACATTATCTGGCCTGGAACTAGATAGGTGGACTAGGCTGTCCTTGATCTAGGGGATTCACCTGCCTCTGCCTCTCACCTGCCAGGATTAAGGGTGTGAACCATCATACCTGGTCCCAGTGTAGTAGTATTTTTACTATATGTATCAAGTTTTCTGCTCTTACAGAAATATTTTACTAAAAGTTAATAAAGACTTTTAATGTTTTCCTACAGTCATCCAAAATATCAAATTAGTGTATCTTTGAATAGTATTGAATTTGATTTTTTAAAGTTTCTGTTTGAAATGCTGACTTTATCTTCATAAAAACACTCATTTAGTGAATTTTAGCATAGAATTAGGACAAACCTTCCAACGATTTCTAAAGTAGCTCTAATGATCCTTTTGACCTTTTATACTATGTGTTTATGTAGAGTGACTTTCAAAATCTTGACCATTCTTAAGAACTGGTCAGTTCTAAAAAAACATTGAAGACATTCCTTGTCTTTCAGTATCAAATACTTGGTCAAGATTTAATTCTTTACGTAAAGATAAACAAGCACAACAATTATATTAATATGTAAATTTGTTTTAATCTTTAATATGTATGCAAGCAATTGTTTTAAAATAAATTTCTTTATGATTTAATATCAGTAAATGTTTACTTTGTATACCTACTTTTTATATAAAATACGGTTACACAAAAATTTCTTGGGCAAAAGTGTTTGCAAGAGGAATAAGTTTAAGGAACAGTGGCTTAAGCAGCAACCATTCCTTAATACCTCACGACTTTGTAGGTCAGGTACCCCATATGCAAAACCTATGCTTATAATTTAATCAATTGAAAAATAGAGAGCAAGTTATTGCAATATGGCTTAAACATTCAAGAAAAGTAAGTTTGAAAAAAAAATTACACAACTTAAAATTGGGAACTAATCTTCATAGTATTACTTCCTGAAATTTATTTTAAACCTGCTCTACTCTGCTAAAGATATTAGCTGTGCATAGTCTTGGGAATGACACTGACTGGAGCTGGCTCAGACATAACCATAATGAATGCTTTTTATTTGTGTGGGTTTGCAATTATGCAAATTAAAATTTAACTTTAGTTACTTCTGCTTCAGTGCTGAAGAGGTTGCAAGCCTGGCTCTTATTGAAATGCAGAATAATGCAGAGTTACCCTTTCACTGACGCACTTTGTATGTCTTGGGCTTGGAGTGAAGGTGTAGAAGGGAGGCAGCATTGATGGCGTCCACCCTACTGAATGGCAAGGTTTTTTAGTTACTTTTCTGTTGTGATAAAACACCTTGACCAAAAGCATCCTATAGAAGAAAGAGTTTGTTTTGGCTTCCAGTTCCAGAGGGAGAAGAGTTCATCCTAGTGGAGCAAGGGGCACAAGGTGCAGGCATGGTGGATGGACCCAGAAGCTTAGACAGTCTTCAACAGTTAACAAGCAGAGTGAGTGAGTGACTGGCAGTCTGGTGGTCTGGTGAGGCTATGAACTCTCTCTCTCTCTCTGTCTTTGTCTCTCTCTCTCTCTCTCTCTCTCACACACACACACACACACACACACACACATCTCACCTGCCATCCACCCTGTGACGCTCTTTCAGCAAGGTTATACCTCCCCAACAGCACCACCATCTGTGGTGTTCAAATACTTTAGCCTATAGGGAGCATTTCTCATCCAAACCACCATGTATTGCTTTGTGGAAAAATATGGTCTAGAGAGACTTGCTCAGAGCTTTCTGTTTCTAGCTTAAATATAACAGATTATAAGACCAATATTTAAATATTAAAAGAAATAATTGTAAATTTCGCATAGTTAACATAAGACCCCTGTGATCTTTGCCATAAAAAGGTAGCTACCATGTATATGTAGCTGGTTTCTTCAAGGCTGTTTTTGTGTTCTGTGTGCATGTACTCAATACTTCAGAAGTCATCCTAATCATGGGTGCAAGTGTGAACTTTGGAGCTGAAGTTCTTCCATTCTGACTTCACTGACTTCTATGTGTTATCTCATATGATGACTCAGTTTCCTTATTTGTAACAGGTAATAGTCCATTACTTACTAGATTACTCTAGTTATTAGAACTCCCACGAGTATTAAATGACATAATCCCCACTGAGGATTTGAAGAACACACATATTCCTTCCCCTCTCCTCATCCAAACCTATTATTGATTAGGGCCTGGCTGCAGCTCAATCGGTAGAAGAAAAGGATCTGTGATGCATTGCTGCAATTTACCAAAAATTTACCTTCAACATTGTCAGGAAACTTTCATGTAAAGAGGAAAATAGAGAATGTGTCACGGGGGACTCCGCTACAAAGCTTCCCAGGGCAAGAAGAGGGCAGGTGGGCTGGGTGCTGGTCCCTGTGTTGCAGAGTTGGGTGCTAGAAGAGCCACAGAAACAGGAAGTAAAATATCCTGGAATGTCTCTCTTAGCGTCCTCTGCTGACCTGACTTAACATTGTTCCAGGCAGAAAAAGTGAGATTATTTAAAGAGCCTATTTCTGTTTTCACAGGGCAGGCAAAAAGAGTGGGTTTGGAGCTGCAAAAAGCAGGGGGATTGACAGACTTCGTAAAAACTCTGAACAGGTCACAGCATGCAGTAAGTACTCAAGAACTATTAGCCTTATCTGATGCACACATATTTTACATTCTAAATTTTAACTGTTTTCATTAAATTTTTTGGTCTAATTGGTTTAGTTTTGTATCTATAAACTCATCCAACACAGGGAAATAACAATTCGTTCTATAGTTAAACTGTTATATGTAGATTGTGAATCAATTCTAATTTTTGAGAAATATGAAAAAAACATGCTTACCATCATTAATCATTAAAGAAATTGCAAATTAATATCATAATGAGATATTAACTAAAGCCTATTATAAGGTCTATTATAGAAGAAGAAGAAAAAGGAGGAGGGGGAGGAGGAGGAAGAGGAAGAGGAGGAGGAGGGGAGGAAGAAGAAGGGCAAGGATGTGAAGACCGTGGCAAAATCCTTGTACATTGTTGGTCAGAATGCAGGTTGGTTTGACCATATTAGAAAACAGTATGGAAGTTCCTCCCAAAGTTCAGAACTGAACTGTCATATGGTTTAGAAATCCCCCTGATAGATATGCATCTATAAGGTGTCTTTATCTTGAACAGGTATCTGTATTCACGTGCTCATTTCAGCATTATTCACAGTAACCAAGTGTATGAACATTCCTGAGACAACAAATGTCTATTCATTCCAGAAAAGGCACCAGTGACACATCAAAGAAAACAGTCTACTCAAATCTACCTTGGTACAATAGTGCGTGTAAGCTGGTTACTTACAGGAGAATGGGCAACTGACAAGCATCTATACCTCTGAAAGAACATTTCTTCCCCAGCACCTGTTACAGTGTTTCGATTCTTGAGGACGGATGTGGCCTTGTGACCTTTCCCCCAAGTAGCTATTAACTATATATGAACCCTTCAAGTTGTGAAGGCTCTCATGTGTCCCTCCCCTTGCTGTGAGAGAAAGTTAATGGGCCCAAATTTGTGCAGGATTCCTCTCACTAGTCACAAACTACTGATATTCAAGAGAGCAAGGACCATGTCAATCCCGGGGAACAGCTTTCTAGAATTTCAAGATACTGAAGCAGTCTAAGTGTCTATCAATGGGTGGCTAGTTGAAGAAAGTATGGTATATATACACATGTATTACTGTATCTTTGCAAAAGAAGGAAATCAAGTTCTGGAGGACAACCTGCAGCAGTAGCAAAAGCTTATATTGTTTGGGGACCAGATTGACGGTAAGAACTATTGCTAAAGACATGACACACATTTGTCACAGAACATGGAGAAATCAAGTTGATACTAGCCAGGATAAGCTTCCTCCCTGCTAACTCTTCCCCTCTCTTGTTCACACACACCAAACTATATATATGCATACATATATATAGGGAGAAATGTAAAAATAACACACCAAAACAACAGAGTGAAGTGTCCACCTATAGTACAGACTTTGGAGTCATTCATCTGACAGAGAATTATTATTCAACATATAAAGAATTCAAAAATTTAACACAAAATAACAAGTAATCTAATCAATAAATGGGAAAATGAACCAAAAGACATTTTTACAAAAGAACACATAACGAATAAATACATTAAAAACCATCTTCAGGGACAAGAGAGATGGCTTAGCGGTTAAGAGCACTGACTGTTCTTACAGAAGACCAGGGTTCGATTCCCAGCACCACATGGTAGCTAACAACCATCCATAACTCCAGTTCTGGGGAATTCAATGGCCGCTTCTGGTCTCTGCGGGCATTGCATGACATGCAGGCATAACACTCATACACATAAAATAAAAATAAATAAATTAGTTAAAAAACATAAAAACCATGTTCAATATCCTTTCCATCAGACAAAGCAAAACTACACTGAAATTCCATCTCACCCAAGTCAGAATAGCTAAGGTTAAGAAAACAAAAAACAGCCTGGCTTGATAGCACAGGCCTTTAATTCCAGCACTCAGGAGGCAGAGGTGGATGGACCTCTGTGAGTGCAAGGCCAGCCTGGTCTACATAGTGAGTTCCAGGCCAGCTCAGGCTACAGGGAGAAAGAAAAGAAAAGACAATCAGATGATCAGATGCTTTTGAAGTTCCTGGGAAATGTGTGTGTGTGTGTGTGTGTGTGTGTGTGTGTTGGTGGGGGGTACTCTGATTGAGCCTACAGCCTCTTACATGCTAGAAAAGCACCCTACCACTGATCTGTATCCCCAGTCCTTTTAAAAACTCCTTGTTTTCAGGCAAGCCCTTGCTAATTTGCTCAGACTGCTCTTTAACCCACTCTGCAGCCCAGGCATGCCTTGAACTTGCAATCCTCCTGCCTCACTTTCCTGAACAGCTGAGATTACAAGTTGGCACCCCCCAGATCCCACATCTCTTTTACATAGTTGGGAGCAATGTAAATTAGTCCAGCCACTGTGGTAATCAACATGGAGGTCTCTCAAAAAACTGAAGATAGATTTGCCATGTGATCCAGCTATAACGCACAGCACTCTAAGATCTGTATCTGAAGACATGAATGTCAGCTGGCAATGAGGCACCTGTAGACCCTATTATTCACAATGAAATAAGTCAAATTCCTTGTTAGAATGGATTTAAAGAACATAGTATATGCACCATGGAATGTTATTCAGCCATAAACAAAATGAAATCCCATCATTTGCAGGAAGATGAATGGAGTTGAAGACTGTCAGGCTAAATGCTGTGAAACTCAAAAAGACAAACGTCACATGTGGATCTAGAGAGGAAAAGAAATGTGAATGAAAACGGAGTCAGAGAAGGAGGACGAGAGGGTAAACGAGGCTCGGTTTGACCAAAGATTATTTGCACGGATTAAACTGTCATTCTGAAACCCATTATTTTTGACAATTATTAAATGCTAACATAAAGGATTAAAAATCTCTGTCCATCTAATTGGGAAGATTATATTTTATCATTGAAATTTTGTTTTTTAGTTTATTGAGTTTCTCAACTGAATGAGCAAATATCCCCTCAATAATCATTAGAAAAGTTATCATAACTGTCTTTTTCTCTTGCCAGTTCTCTTTCAATCCAGTTAAATTTCAATGTCATGAATAATTATGCAGATTTAACTTAAGTCTAAAATTAATGTTGGAAGAAATGATATTTCATCTTTTCACTAAGGAACATACCATTTATCAAAATCATGCTTTATACTCCATGGTGAATGCTTTTTTATTCTGAGACAGGGTTTCATGTAGCCCTGGATGGCCTGGAACTTGCTAGGTAGACAATGCTAACCTCTGCCTCCTGAATGATTTGATTAAAAGGCATGTGCTACCATACCTCGCAGTAAATACTTTTTTGATATAGCCCTGCATCCTTAAGATTTATTCCTCTGTATTTTGTAATATGGACTCTTGTTTTGAGGCAGGGTCTTAGTGTGTACCCCTGGCTGACTTGGAACTCAGCACATAGAGATCTGTCTCCCTGTTCCTCCCATGTGCTAGGGTTAAAGGCCTGTGCAACCACACCCAGCCTTGGAATATTTTATGTAGTGACCTACACTATGTTTGGTTTGTTTTTTGTTGTTGTTTGTTTTCTACCAGTGAGATTCAAATCAGCCCTCCCCTTCGGTCATTGAAAGAACAATTTCAGTATTAAGGAAATGTGATACATTACACTAATTAGAAACTCAAGTTCTATAGACAGGTCATCCCACCTGTCTGGATTTATCTTCTAGCACACATCTTGAGCAAACTGGCTGTTTGAATATCTTCTTTTCCTTCTGGAGCCCCATCCCTGGTCTGTGCCCCACCTTTGTCAGCTGATGACTGTATTGGCTGGAACAGGGAGGAGTAAACTAGAGGGAAGAATTTTTTTCCAGGATTCCCTCTCTGTTTAGTTGGTGCTGGGGACCGTCCAGCCAGGCTTCTGTACTGCCAGGTGCTTTCTGCCCTTGCCAGGTACTCTCTGCACACAGCTGTCTCCCATTGGTCTGTGTCTCCTAGGCCTTGCTAGTGTAGAGCACTGCAGAATCATTTTGGTGTTGTCTGGCCCAGACCCAAGCCCGAGTAATGCCCTTATTACACAGTGTACACCATGTCTGTCATCTGCTTCCCACCTGGGTTTTGACTGAGGCAAAGAGCACACAGGGGCATATCCTTCACATTTTTACCATGTTACTGAGAGTGCCTCTTGGCTTCTAGTATGGTTTTGGCAACTGATGAAAGATAGAGTAAGTTCAGTCGTTGCCATTCTCTTTGGGACTCTATTTGATTGTTAAATTTTATCATCTGAATTTTAGCATACATATATTGATTATTTTGAAATAATCTGATGTGGCATTTACATTGCTTAATCATCCAAAGATTATCACCCAAAGTTTCTTTTGTCCTGTTATTCCTTAAAGATTGTCACAAGACATACCTGGTTTGACCAAGCTTTCAGGAAGCTCTGCCACAGCAGTATGAAAGCAGAGGCACTGAACAGAAAGAAAACAGCAGGTCACAGAAAGATGGGTCAAAATTCAGAGTCAGAGGGAGAGAGTGGATAACAGAGTGTCTCGGCTTCTTTGTTGTTGCTGTTGTTGTTTTCCTGAAAATTAAAATGACTTCTTCTTATTGTGTTTCTTATTACAGTATAATCACTCTAGATTTGGAACCTGGCCAGGCCTTGAAACTCTGCACAGCAAAAACCTTTCCTAGAAGATTATAATGTATATTGGGTCTTAAAATGTAGTACATCAATTTCTAGCAAGCTATGCGATATCTAGCATGGGTTTTCTTTTGGTTCCCAAAAATTAATTCTACCACAACAAAATCCTGAGCATAATCTTTTAAGGATATGACTAATCCAACTTAACATCTTTATGAGTGATTATACTTTGGTGCCAAACGCTATTAAAATTATCACATAATTGCTAAGCCATTGACATAAGAAAACAAACACTAACATTTAGCTCTGACACCAAAAAAGCTGGCTTTAAGAAAAGACTTCAACAATTGCATTGATACTTTTGAAAGATTCAATTTGATTTGATGTGATTTAATCTGACAGAATCTGAAAATAGGAAACTTAATGTGTTTCACTGAAAAATTTGATAGCAAACATTTAGCAATGACAAGATGCTATTTACAATCAAAGACAGATACACATATTAAAGGAAACTTGGAACTTGTTTGAGAGGCGGTAGGCTGCTTGACTCTGTGGGGAGGCTGTACCTCTGAAGAGTTTCCTCCCACAACCCCAGCTGAGGATGCTCCCTCACTCTACCCCACAGGCTTGTGAGAATTCTGTTCCCACAGAAAGCTTGCTTTGCATGCTCTCCTTTCTAGTGTTGTGTGGTTTGGAGCTGAAAGAAAAACGTGAGAACGTTTAGTATCTACTAAAAGCCAAGCATTATTGAATGAACTCATTAGAGTCAAGTGGGAATCGCAGGCTCCAAAAATTAAAACATCGAACATCTGTTAAAGATCAATCTGTGTTGGTGTTTTGAAAATAGAATCCTATCAACTTTTGATATGGCATCAATAAACAAAGAAGCTTGATAAGTAACACTCATCTGGCTAATAGTTCAGTAAGTTAGGATCTGGGACAATTCTTGGGAAGTTTTCTTAATGTCTTTTGAAAAGTAAATGTAAATCAAGAAAATTCTCAAGCAAGGAATCCCATTTACCATCAGTGTAAGAAGAAATGGAAAACAACTAACACTAATGAGATTATCCATGAGACAAGAAAGAAGTCAACTGGCATCTATTCTATCAGCAAATATTTTAAGATATCAAAAAATTAAATTCTTGGTTTTTACTTCATTTAAAGTTACTTAAGTTTTATTTCTTGTGAAGCTTTCCCCCTGCTGTAAGAACAGGACTTATGAAGTTACTTTTTAGTCTTTTGTCTTTTAATTTCCTATATAATTTGCAGTCTTTTTCTTACAATAGCAAAATGAAATGCTCATAGGATCTGTCAACTCCTTAGATTTTTATAGAACATACATAGTGCACATGCCAAAAGCATAATGCATTCAGGGTTGTAGTAAGCAGCACATTTAACTTTTTCTGTCTAGGAACGCTAAACTCCCAGTTCATCTGTGACAACGGTTTATCATTGTTTGCTCTGGTCTCCGAAGTGTGATTTTTTTTTCAGCCTGACTCAAAAACATTATTATTATTTATTTATTTATTTATTTATTTTTGTCTTTTCAAGACAGAGTCTCCCTGTAGCCCCAGCTGGCCTGGAACTCACTATGCATACTAGTCTGGTCTTGATCTCAGAGATTTGCCTGCCTCTGCCTCCCAAGTGCTGGGATTAAAGGTGTGCCATCATGCCGTGCTTAAAAACATTCTTAATGTCTTTATATAACAGCATCAATTTTTCATACTTTTTATCAGGAATTATTATTTCATTATTGAATCCGTCCATTCCAGGGGCTCCACTGAGGGAATGTCAGAGTGTCCAGTATCCCGTCTGACTGGCCTCTGCACACTGGGGCATGGAACCCCAGCAGCACACCCCCTTGCTATACCTCTCTCTCTTAAACACTCTAGGAAGGAAGGGTGCCCACAAACCTTTCCTTGACTTCCGTTGTTTTCTCTTTGATATAAAATAGTGCAAAGAAGGCTGTTGGGTATCCAGTTTTCAGCCATCTGGTTTTTGAACTTCCAAATGTAGTTTTAACCTATGTATGTTCTGGAAGTCATCTAGAAATCTCAATGCAAAGACCTTCCAGCTACACGAGATAGATTTAGTCACAGAGCCCATTACTGGAGACCAATACTCCTCCACTCCTACACAGATGCTGTTTCACCCCCACTACCTGTCCAGTGGCAAGTTTCAATGTCATCATCCACACTACCAGATTTTAGGCATCGTTACTATAGGCAGGACTTGGTATTGAACACTGGGGAGTTCCTTAGACCTCCCTACTACTTTCCTCTTCGTAGGTCTTCGTTTGTCTTCTGTCCCCCTTTGCTCTTGCCCCTCTGTGGCCTCGCTCCAGCTACTGCTAGCCTCTTCCTAGTATGCAAGCTTTTCCCAATCCTTGTTTCACCATAATAAATGAAACAATAAAGCAGACATTGACCTTAGGTACATTGTATTTCCATATCATACTTTAATATGTGACACTATGAAAAGCTGTTTTTCAGAATTAATGTGATATAGTATAATGCATGCACATGATAAAAATGGAAGGTGGAATCAGAAGCTACAAAGTTAAAATCACGTTTCCAGTTCATGCTTCATTTCCATTTATGTGACTGTCACCTTAGACGAAACCCTTGCCTTTTGTTTTCTGTGGACCATGCTAGAGGCACAAGGAGATACACATGCCTTGGCATGCATATTGAGAATTGTCCTTACACAAAGGCAAGCATGCCACAGACACTCATTTACATCTTGCTCTTAGAATTTGTGAAATATAATACAGACGATTCCATGTTAATATCACAGGTCTATCCTTTTACGACATTCTTTGGTGATCCTTAGAGTGGTTTCTGGCCTTCCTGCTGCCACGATGCGATCTGTGTCACCATGGGTTTATCTAAACAATAAAAATAAATCCAAAGAGAAGTTACTGGGTCAAAGGTGTGTCTATTTCAAAGTTTGGTAGAGTGTCAAGTTGCCCACCCAAGAATTCATATCAGTCTAGTCTCTTGACAGCCACAAGTAAGACCCTGACTTCCTCAGCTGCATCTTAAGATATAGTGTGTGGGGAAGATAGATGGTTCAATGGTTGAGTGCACACTGTTCTTCAGAGGATTCAGTTCTGGTCCCAGCACTTATGTTGGGCAGCTCACAAGTGCCATTATCTCTGGTTCCAGGCAACCAATGTCTTCTGGTTCCATAGGAACCGGCACATGTGTGTGCATGTACACACAAGTAAAATAAATATTTAAAATATATGTGTGAAATATTTCATCTTCTTGTTCTGAGATTTACAAACACTTTATGTAACAGGCAAGATATGAATGCCAGTCTCGATTTCCCTACTTATTTCTAGATTTAGTCACCAAATCCCACTGATTCTCAAACACAAAACCACTCATCAGGAGTAGCAGAAGCCACTGAAAACTAAGATAAGGAAAAGAAACTCATAAAACACATTTATTCTTCTTAAAAGACAGACTAGCTCTTCTATAGTTATATGCAGAATTAGCAAACTGTGACATTTTTGTCATTTTAGCTCTAGTGGTCCCCCACCCCCAGTTTCTCTCCACCTAATTTTTTTCAGGTGTGCTCTCTTACTGAGCCTGGAGAGCATTGACTGGTTGGACTAGCTAGTCAACAAATTCTTGGCATCCTCCAGTCTCTGATCCCTTCCCCCTCAGTGCTCGGTTGACAGGTTTGTACACTGCCACACCCAAATTTTTACATGGGTGCTGGGGATCTGAACTTGGGTCCTCATCTTGCATAGCAAAAACTACATCCGCTGAGTCATCTCCTCATTCTTTTAGTTGCTTCCTGTGTACAGACATAATTACTAAGACAGTCTTTTTATCCCATTGCGGTACCTTTCCTGGCCCCTCCTAATGCAGCTCCTATTATGACTTCAGAGACACCCGGGTTCTGCTTTCATGTGTCTATGTAAATTTTATTCTGCAATTGATTTTTATTAAACATATGACTTGTGTTCTGTAATGTTATTCTGTAATTTGGCTTTTTATTAAACATATGACTTTTGAGATCTACAAAGAATTGTTTGCTCTTTTAATTGTGATTCAATTTTGTAATAATTTATCTATCTTGGTTTATACTACTAGAAGTGTAAGTAGCTTCCAGATTTTACTGCCATAAACAATGCTGCCAAGAAACTTTGATAAAGTTTTTTGTTTCTGGAGCATATTTGTCTAGAACCTAAATTCTTACTCAGAAGGAATTTGTTTTTCACTTTGACAGGGCATCATTAGGTTAAACTGTTAGTATTGTCTATGTGCTTACTGACATATATAACTTCTCATCTTTTCACATCCTCCCCAACATTAAGCATAGTGATTTTAATATTAATTTTATATATTCTTGATACCTGATAGTTAAGATTTGCATCCTGTTGAAATATGTATTTTTTGTGATTACCAGTGAAGCTGAACATTTTTGACTATTTATAGGCTACTCATTTTTTTTGTATAAGTGATCATATTTTTACTGACTATTTAAATCTTCTTATTGTAGCCATTATGCATTCTAGCACATATCTTCTGAATGTTGATTATTTTGTAACATGTTTCATCTGATACTTTTTGGGTCCATTATTATTATTACATATTGGTTATTTTCACAATTTAGATATTTAAAGGTTTTATGCATATGTCTTTCTTTTGTGGTTTTTGGTTTAAAAAGGAGTTGGTCCAAAAGATTTATTTTTATATTTACTTTATTTTTATGTTTGTGTTTGATTGCTTATACGTATATACATGATGTGAGTGTCCATTAAGGCCAGAAGAAAGTGTCAGATCCCTTGGAACTAGATTTACAGACAGTTGTGAGAGGCCCGGTGAATGCTGGGAGCCGAGCCTGGTCTTATGAAGGAGCGGTAAGCATTCCTCCCTGCTTAACCATCTCTCCAGCTCCAAGGTGGATAAAACTTTTTTTTTTTTTGAGACATGGTCTGTTACCCTGACTGACCTGGAACTTAGTACATAGACCAGATTGGCCTTGAGCTCACAGAGAGCCTCTTAGCTCTGCCTCTGACCTGATGGGATCAAAGGCATGTGAAAAATCCTTGGCTTTTTTTTTTTTGCATAAAAAAATCATTATTTATTTCAAAGTTTCAAGGTGTTTCCCTCTCTTTGCCTGTCATTCTTTCTGCTACTCAGTTCCCTTCTCTCCTGAAGGTTCCAGCAGGTCAGTTTCTGAACCAGATAACTGTATTCACATAGAGAATGTAATACCCCCTTCACACACCATGATGTGTCAATATGTGCAGAGAAAAGGCCCAATGTGCAGTTAATTAATCCCAATTTAGAGAGATGCAAAGATTACTTGAGAATTTATTGTGATAACTGTCACACAATAAATACTCAACTAAAGGGAGAAATGCAAGTACATTTGTGGTATTTCTAATAAATATTTTAATTTTCTTTGACAGTGTTTCATAAAATATATTTTTTTCATATTTACCTCCAAAGTTTCTTCCCCCTCTCGGAAGCACCCTTGCCTCCCTACCCCAATACCATGCCTTTGTTTTCTGTATTTATTAATTTGAAATTTAGTAATTCTTCTACTCCGATTTGTGCTGTCTGTATAGTCATAGGTGCAGGGCCATCCACGGAGCACAGTGGACCTACCAGGAGTCACACCGTAGAAGAAAACTACCCCTCCCCCAGAAGCCAACAACTGTCCTTAATTCCTCAGTCAGGGCTATTACCTTTTAGAAAGATTTAATTTTATTTTGGTCTATGTATATATGTGTGTCTGTGTTTGTATTTGTCACGCGTGTGAGGTGCCTGTGGAGGCCAGGAGAGGGTGTTGGCTCCCCTGGAGCTGGAGTCACAGGTGGTTGGCGTGGATGCTGGGAATCAAACTTGGTTCCTGCGGAAGAGCAGCACTTTTAACTCCTGAGCCGTCTCTTCAGCCCCATGTTCACTATTATTGATAAAGATTAATTTCATTAAAAATTCGATAGTACCTCAGAATAAATATTTCATTAGAGATATTTATTTAAATATAAATGATTGATTAAGATCCACAAAATTAAGTAAATATATATTTATATTTTGGGTTAGATTTCTTCTTTACCAATTTCTTTTTAAAATTTTTTATCTATGGGTCTGGGGTGATGGTTCAGCAGTTAAGAGCACTGGCTGCTCTTGCAGAGGACCTGAGTTCAACTCCTGTCACCCACATGGTGGCTAACAACTATTCATAACTCCAGTTACTGGGGAATCTGATACCCTCTTCTGATTTCTGAGAACATTACATGACATGGGTATACTTACATACATGTAGGCAATACACTCATACACATAAAAGAAAAATAATAAGTAAACTATCTTTAAAATTTTACTTATTACACTTGTTTGTTTATGTATTTGCTTGTTGTGTAAAGGTCAGAGGGCAGCCTGAGGGTGTCAGTTCTCTCCTTCTACCATGTGGGTCTTGGGAATTGAGCTCAGGTTATCAGGCTTGGTGGTAAGTGCCTTGACCCCCTGACTAATCTTGCTGCTGCTCCATTAATTAATTAATTAATTTTATTATTTTTATTTTGGTCTTTTTGAGACAGGGTCTCCCTGTAGCCACAGCCGGCCTGGAACTCACTATGTAGACCAGGCTGGTCTCAAGCTCACAGAGATCTGCCTGCCTCTGCCTCCCGAGTGCTAGGATATTTATTTATTTATTTATGCTATTTTCTAATAGTGTGAGCTTGGACATGTCATTTTAACATCCTTTTTTCCTTTCTTTTTTCTGTGCGTGTGCATGCATGCATGTTTGCATGTGTGGAAGTCAGAGGACAGCCTTAAATGTTGGTCCTCTTTGCATTCCAGCTTGTTTGAGACAAGGTCTCCTGTTATTCTGCTGTATACCCCAAGCTAGGTGGCCCTGGTGCTTCTGGGGACTCTCTTAGCTTCACTTTCCATCTTGCTGCGGGATGCAGACTTGAGCCACTGCATCCAGCTTTACATGGATTTTGACAAGCACTTGCCACTGAGCCACCTCCTCTGCCTCATTCATTTTAACTTCTTGAACTTAAAGATTTACCATCTATGAAATGAGCATCTTAATTTTTTCTGTTGTAATTCTGATGACTGAATGGAATCATGATTGTGCACGAATGTATTTACCTAAACAATGAATTTGCCTGAAAGACAAGAACTCAATATCTCTATTATTATTATCCTGGTGGGAGTAATAATAATTTAAAAATCATCATGTTTATTTGGTAACCAGTTACTGATATCAGTTTAGACTCCAAAGACAGGTCGATTGTAGATGAGTAAAGTTGATATGAACTTTCAGCCTTAGGCCACAATTGTACTCAATTAGGTTTTTTTTTGGTGCCATTGAAAGTTAAGATGAAAAACATGACAGTAAAATCTATTCATGTCCATTGTCTATAAAATGAAAGTAGAGCCACCTAAATGATAAATGGTCAGTCTGTGAATTCCCAATGCACCTCAGAAAATAAGGGAGCACAGCCATGTTACACATACAGCTTACCTAACATTCTGTTTCTCTTCAAATACCAGTTCCAGGAAAGACCATAGCTTTAAGCTCTGCCTGCAGTGGGCGGGAGAAAGCAGGGGTAGGTGGGAAAGGCTGATCTGGGTAGGAGGTAGGCTGATTGCCAGATTCCCCGGGGTGATAGAGAAAGCTTTTTATTATAATTTAGTAGAAAGACTTATGCCAAAAATGTTTCCATAAATACGTATGAATGTTGGTTCTTGTTGAAAAATGCAAATCAGACGGTTGTAATGTTTTAAACCTTACTGGGAATACCTTAAATAACAAGTACAAACATTTATATGTGTACATATACACATTTAAATGTATACCAAATTAGATACAGAAAATGCATTGTAAGATGACATTAATAGGCCCCCACCAGCACCCTGACATCAGGCTGCAATGTAAACCTATTGATGCAACTCTAGAAGCTCTGCAGGAACTTTCATCACTCTAGCAAGTACTCATTAAACCTTATAAGCTTTAGGTTGTGTTTAAACAATCACAGCCCCAAATAGACAGAAACAAACATCTGGTCTGTCTAGCTGGATCATTCCTATTCCAAAATATTAATCTTCTACTTAGAGGCCATCAAAACAATCTCAGGCAGATTAAATATGCCAGCATCTGACCAAAGCCTGATTGTTCCATAGCAAGTAGGGCTGACCTTATCCTTCTTCACAGTTCAGGGAAGTATTAGAGAACTCTCCTGAAATTAGAATGTTCCTGTTATTGGGACCAGATGGGTAAGCTAAGCTAAGATTGTCTATTCCTCATAAAACATCTCTAGGCTGTTTGGACACTACTTGATTGGTTTGGATAATAAATTTGTTTTATTAAAAACTTCCTGAGGGTTGGAGAGATGGCTCAGCAGTTAAGAACATGGACTGTTTTTGTGGAGAACCCTAGTTTGATTCCCAGCAGCTACTTGGCAGCTAACAACTGTCCATAACTCCAGTTCCAGGGGATTTGACCCCTTCTTCTGACCTTGGTGGGCATTTCATGACAAAGGTGCACTTACATACATGCAGGCAAAGCACTCATACAAAATAAAATAAATAAAATATCAAGAAAACCTTCCTGACATAACCCAAATACTTTTTGAGCTATGATATCTAGTTCAGTTCTAAATAAAAGAGGAGATTTTTAAGACTGTTAGCTAGCTGATCTAGCAAACTGCAAATTTTTCTTATGGTATAATTTGATGACAGATTTCATATTTGAGTTGTAAAGGAAATACTCAATTTTTATGGGTAAGTAAAGAAAATGTCAAGAATAATAAAAATTATTATCATGATTATGTGCTCTGTACCTGGCACAAAAGCTTTTCTTCAAAAAATGTATAAACAAGCAGTTTATACAACTAAGTAACTCATAGATGTTCAGAGAATTAAACAGTATCAATAAGCTTCATAACAGGCCCTATGTTTTCTCTTAAGGAAAGAATGTCTTCCTATCAGGAAGCAATTTACTGTTGTTCCAAAATGAAAATACTTGATGAAATGACATTTCAGAGCTCCTAGGTGTGTCTTCTGATTACTTATAATAAGGTACAAATGATCCCAAAGTTACTGTTTTATATAAATGTCTCACAATTAAAACTTTTATCATGAGTGAAGCAGATTGGGGAGAATGGTACAAGCAGACAGCTTAATAGGAACAATACATAGCATCATACCTATAGACACACTTCAGATTAGTTTATCCATTTATGATACGGTGGACTGAGCTTTATCAAAGCACTCTGCTAGGTGATGGAGATGAACAAGGGATATCTCTTGCCCTCAAAGAATTTGCAACTCATAAAGCAGATCATGGCTGAATATGCTTGCCCATGCCTGGGAGCTGTCTGTAGATAATGGAAGATGCACTTCGAGATATTGTGATGCTTTTGAAATCTTTACAAATGCTAAATCTGAATGAATTCTGCAAGACTGAGAGTAGAAGGACAGTAGGTGAGTACTGTTTATGGCAAGGAGGCTAACCCTGGAAGTTCAGAACAGCAGGAAGCATATCTGGATAGAGACTTCATGAAAGAAGACAGTTGAGAGAAGAGGAGAGCTAGAGCATGCCAGGGTGAAATCAGAGCCACGGTGGAGGTGTTAGCAATTCTAGTCTCAAGATACAGAATGAAAATTAGATGTTGGGGACTGGGCCTGAGACTCAGAACCAAGATGGGTACTGTCTTGCTGTGTTCTGGGCACATATGATCTTTCTGTAGGAATATGAATTTGAGCTGGGTGTGGTAGGGCGTGCGTGACTTTAATACCAGCACTCAGGAGGCAGAAGCAGGAAGACCTTGGTGAGTTTAAGGCCAGTCTGGTCTACACAAAGAGTTCCAGGTCAGCCATGGCTACATAATGAGACCCTGTATCAAAACACAAGCCAGCAAATATATGAATTATTATATTATATATGATATAACACATAATTATTACTACAACAAGGTAGGCTGAAGTAGAGGAGTTGCAGTGGAGATGTCCCCAAAATATTCACATAGAGAAAACCAACACAGCTAAATTCCCAAAAGTTTCTGAAATGTCTTCTATCTGCAGGCAATCTAAGGACCTGAGTCACCTAGGAGATACCAACACAGCAGTTTTGAACCTGGCTGAACATTAGACTCATCTGGGATACCAAACCCACAAGAGTACAACCATCTGACCCCAGAGGTTCTGAATAAATAGTCTCAGACCATAGCAATTTCTAAAAACTAATAAACTTTTTTTTTTAGAGCCACTTTAGATTCATTGCAAAATTTTACAGGAAGAACAGAAAGTTCTTACCTTCCCCAGACTCCACACATGTACACACTTTTCCTTTACATCTAGCATCAGTGTGCCACACTTGTAACAATGACAGATCTTCATTCACAGCCATTCTGACACCACAGTAGATGGCAGCTTCCTAAACTTTCTCCACTCACGACCCTTTTTTGCCTAGGACATTTAAAAAATCAATATAGACAAGTTAAATATTTTCTAATAATGTCAGTAAGAAATTTATTTAAAACAGTTCTTTTTATACATAAATTTTACTGTTTATTAATGATGAAGGGAATTTTTCACACTAATGAGATAGCTGTATTTGTTTATTTTTACATTAAAAATTGAATTTTGACCAGATATTTGATAGAGCAGGCAGAGAACATCTTAAATGATTTTCATAGTTTTGATTTTATTGTCAATGCTGAAAATTCTGTTTCACATAAATAGATAGTTCAATATGACGGAAGTGTGTTTGGGATCATTTCAGAAATGGATGGAAATTGTGTCCTGACCCTAAGTCAAAATTCATTGTATAACCTTTTTATTTATTTATTTTGTTGTTCTTTAACCTTCTTAAAACATTATTTTTATTCTATTTTTTTAATTTTGAAAACTTGAATCGCTGTATATTTCATACAGAACATCTCAGTCAATCCTAATCTTCTTTATCCCCTTTCCCCGTGGGCACCTGCCCCATGGTCTTCCCACTGGAATCCACACACTCTGCCATCTGTATTAAGGTCTATTGTATCAAGTGGAGTCCCCAATGTTCCTCAGTGCAGGTTCATCCAGTGAGGTCTAACCCACCTACCCGGAGTCCCTCACTTTAGGAAGACTAGCTCATCTTCACCCAATAGTAATCAGTTGCCAATATTTCTTAAGCAAAGGTTGGGTTCTCCTACACATTTCCCCAGTTCCATGCTGGGTTTTTGTCTGCTTGAGTCTGTGTGGGTCTGGAGCATGCGAAATCATTGCTGTAGGTTCATATGAGCAGGGTCCCAGGAGCTTGTACGTTTCTATTTCCATATGTCATGCACCTCCTCACTGGTTCTTGAAATCTTTCTTTCCCGTCTTCCACAATGGCCCCTGAGCCTTGGGTGAGTGAAACTTAATATAAGAGTCCTGTCCAGGGACTCACACTTTGCAAATTCCTAATCTTCATTCTTTGGCCGTTTGTGACCCTTTGTGTTACTGACTGTTGCATGAGAAAGCTTCGTTAATAAGAGTTGAGAGACTCATTAGAGTCCTCTTTACCTCCTCTTCTATGTTGTGGGAGCATTGAATGTAGAGGTTGCATTGTAGATTTGCCACTGAGGCAAGGACAATTCATGGTCTGTGTGACCATTTGTGGTACTCTGTATTAGCCCCTGCCTGGTGCAACAGAGGCTTCTTTCATGAGTGGTGTGATACTTGACTGTATATATAAGGATACATATTTTTCACTTAGTAAGAAATTACATTAGTCCAGAAATGTGACAGCCTTGGGGTTTTCTCTAAGATCTGTGGCCTCTTCAGCCATGTGTATTTGGCTATGATTACATTACCGCACAAGTTTCCTCCCATTGAGTGGACTCTAAGACCAATTAGGTAGGTGTTGATTGGCCCCAAGATAAGTGCTACTACTGTACAAGCATACAGTGCTGTGCTAGTCATTGATGTGGTTATTTGGTCATGAAGCTGGTTTTGGGCCATTGACTGATTTTGTTAAATTAAAATAAATTCAGCAACTGAAATAGGAATTTTATAAATAGAACATTCTAGCACAATATAATCCAAATGCTTACTAATTTTTACTTCCCTATTGAGGAATGATGGCAGGAAACATCTATAAGAACAGAAAATTTTTTATGTACAATAACATTGATACGATTCACAGCACTGGAGTTGAATCTGATCTGAGATGTTTCAGTAATGTTCATTGGTGTTGGGTAGCCTGAGGGCATGTGCAGGGCTCGCTGTGCATGCTGTGTGCTGCAGTGGAGTCATGAGCTGCAACATGGGTGAGCTCGGCCGGAGATGCCTCAGATTCATTCTGTGTTTGATCTTGAATTGCTGGGTTTTCAGAAACTTTTTAGCATTGCCAAACTTTTTGTAAGCCTCACATTTGTTTATGGGGTTGCGACTCATAGTTAAGAAGCTGTGGTTAACTGACTACTCACGCTTGTTATTATGTTTTTTGGATTTGACAGTTTACTATCAGGCTTCTTTGCGCTATCACTGAGGGAGCCTCAAAGACAGGCATGGGATCCAGAAACTACCACAAGAGACGTTCTACAAAATTATCCTTGGTTCCTCACCTGCCAGGAACTTTAACTCTGAGGCAAAAAGAAGAATATTTTGAAACTCTGATGTCTTGGAGAGAAAGCACTAACATTTTAGAAAGCCTGACATTGTTAGAGCAGAGGATGGGAGAAGCTGGTAAAGATGAAACCTCCCGAATGTGCACCAGAGCTTGAGTATAGACGGAAAGAATAGGTGTTGAGATGAAGCAGAAGATGTTTGCAATTAAATAATGACTTGATTTGGAATCTTAACATTGTTAAAGTCTATTGTTTTGAGTGAGGTGTCTGGCTTCACTGAATACCATCTTGTTCCCTGAGAAATGGACATGGCTCTACCTAACTTGAGGGGCCGCTATGAGAGCGAAAGCCATTGCACCCTGCTTAGCATCTTTCAGCATTTAGTGTACTATACCTCACTGGTTATGGCAGCTCTCAAAAAAGAAACAAAAGCTTTTCACCAAGAAGGAAGCTCCTGCCTCTCCCAAAGCCAAAGCCAAAGTGAAGGCATTGAAAGCCGAGAAGGCAGTGTTGAATGGCCACAGCCACAAAAAACATCCTCATGCCACCAACCTTCCATTGGCCCAAGACCCTGTGGCTCCAGAGGCAGCCCAAATACCCTTGAGAGAGCACCCCCAGGAGAAACAACTGCACCATCATCAAGTTCCCCCGACCACCAAGTCAGCATGAAGATAGAAGACAAAAGCACACTTATGTTCATTGTGGATGTCAAGACCAGCAAGCACCTTAACAGGCTGTGAAGCTCAAACAGGCTGTGAAGAAACTCTACAACACTGAGGTGGCCAAAGTCAATACTCTGATCAGATCTGGTGGAGAGAAGAAGGCCTGTGTTCGACTGGCTCCTGATTCTCATGCTTTGGATGTTACCAACAAAATTGAGATCATCTAAACTGTCCAGTTGGCTAATTCTAAATACAGATTTTTTTTCACTGTAAAAAAGAAAAAGAAGGAGGAGGAGAAGGAGGAGGAGGAGGAATGGGAGGAGGAGGAGAAGGAGAAGTGGGAAGAGGAGGAGGAGGAATGGGAAGAGGAGTAGGAGGAGTGAGAAGAGGAGGAGGAGGAGGAGAGGGAGGAGGAGGAATTGGAGGAGGAGGAGGAAGAGGAGGAGGAGGAGGAGGAGGAGGAGGAGGAGGAGGAGGAGGAGGAGGAGGAACCATAGAAGCAGTTTTTAGTGGTGCAATACAGGCCAGTGAATAGTGAGAACTCGAAAGCAGGTGGCACTCTGGCAGTCAAGTGGTAGAACTTGGTTGTTTGTGTGTGCATGTGTTCCCGGGAGGAGCAGTGCATGGGTACTTGTGTGTGAAGGCCGGAAGGCAAATTTGAGTGTGTCCCTCAAGAATACCCTCCACCTTACCTTGTTGAGACACTGTCTCTCACTGAACCCTGAGCTCTCCTGCCTGGCCAGAAAGTTCTGGGGCTCCTCCTGTCTCTTCCCACAGCAGAAGGAAGGTATAGATATGTGCCACAATGCCCAGCTTTTATATAGGTTCTGAGGACCTGAACTCAGGTCTACATGCCTGTGCTGTAAAACACTTTGCCAATTGAACCATAGCCCCTACCCTCTTCTTAGGAATTTCTCATTTTTAAATATTTTCATTTTAGTTATTTCTTTTTATGTGTGTGTATGCATCAGTGTGTGTGTGTGTGTGTGTGTGTGTGTGTGCGCGCGCACACACGCGCACGCCAGGGTGTGCGTGTGAAGGTGAGAAGAAAGCTTGCAGGAGTCAATTCTCTCCTTCTGCCATGTGATTCCAGGGATCTAACTCAGGTCTGCAGGCTTGGAAGCACCTTAATCTGCTCAGCTCCTAGGATTTATAAAGCAGCTGACTATGGAGAGGAGTCGGGGAGAGGAACGCATGATACATGTGAAGGAGACATGCACAAGAAGAGCACACAACAGCTGCTGCCTTTGAATACGGCCAGAGAGGGGCACAGGTCTAAGGATAAATCAAGGAAGCTGGCGTCCAGAACCCCGGAAAAAGACACATAACTACAGAGGAGAGTGTCAAAGGCTCTCAGAAGTGAAGAAGTAGTGATTATCCTGGGAATCTGCAACTCCACACAAACACTTCTTCCGTCTTCACTCTGCCTCAGTTTACCAGAACAGCTATATCTCATGTGCATCTTGGCTAGAAAGAGGCATCTGCATTTGCATAAACATGAATAAAATGATTCGTGTTACTAGCCCGAAAGACATTTATTCAACAAGGATAAGACAAACTACTGCCTGGTGGATCCTTATTTCCTAAAATAGAATGTCATTCCCATACATTTTACCACCAAAAATCTGGTAAAATTAGTCTTCTGGGAAGAATTATGGTAAGTGGTAAATTCAGGCCCCAATAATGGAAGTGTGGACCTGGGATACTATTTTCAAGAATTACGTGTATTTCTTTACCAGTAGGTGTCACTGCAGGCATTAAACACAGCCCACTTCTAGGAAGCTTTCTCCTATAAATGTTGGTTTAATTTAATTGGAAGAACACAGTTATGATAGGCATAAAGAATATTTACTCTGAAAAGCAATATATTTTATCATGGTCATGAACTTGTAAAAACATTGGCTTAAGGAAGCCAAAGTGTATGCTTTAAATGGGCTTAATACAATATACAGCATAAGTAATAGAAACTTATGAGGTTTTACATATATACAGTGGATTTTCCTGGATACGATAAGGTTTGCTTTTCAAAGTTATCCTATAGAATCTGATTCATAAGAAGAATTTAATGAGAATCCTCAGACCCAGCTTCTACCCTCTAAATCTCTGTGCAATTGACATGTTTTTCATAAAACATTCCTGTAAATTTTGTTAGAGAAAGGAATGCAGGAGCTTAGCTGGAATTACATCAGCTATCCTCTTTTAGGTTTCTCTGGCCTCTTAAACATATAGTATCTCATATCTGGAAGTTAAATTCACTGTCTTTTATAAAAGTTCAATTTAATGGTGCCTGGGCATCTTCCACAGAGAAATACTGGCCACAACGAAATGGAGATCTTTGCTCTATTTTTCTTGTGGTCTGAGCTGACTCTAGTGCACTTATTCTAGCACAACTGAGTTCAAGTTTTGTATAATGTGTTCTTGGTAGAAGTCCCTGCACTTTGAAATTCATTTGCCCTTGGCAGTGGTGTTGCTTTTTAGACATAATTTAAGGGCAAGGTGTGTGAATATGCCCCAAGTGACTCTCTCATTGGCCCTGCTTCACATATTGAAACTTTCACTGGTGTTAATGGGGCTTTAAGGGTGACTTGAGGGCCATCTAATTTGCCTAAGCTGGTCAGAGGTGAACTCAATCCTCTATAATACATTTAAACTCTATTTCAGTTTTCAAATCAGAAAGAACACATATTGCAGGCCACCAAGGGTTGTTATGGCTGACCTACCTCCAATGACTTCACCAAGGAAGAGCAAAACCCCAAGGCTCCTGGTGTTTTAACATGTCCTCGTAACAGATAAACTGGAACATTATGTTGCTGTTTTTCCTCCTACACGCAAGCAGGAATTTTGTGAGGCCCTTCCTTGCCTTTGCCTGTGTATATCGATTCCTCTGTGAGGGCATTTTGATGTTACGATATCCCTAAGCCATCATGATATGACTAACATGAGGATTTCTCAAAAAGAAATAATATTGTTGACAAAAAAGTCAATATCATTAAAAATAACAAATATGTATACCTTCTTAGCACAAAGCAATCAGTCTGAACTGACTATAAGACATCATAATGGAGATACCACAAAGACAAAGACGTGTATGGTCAACTGCATGCCTGATCTGTAGTGTTTGGAGCAGCACTTAACATAAGTCTGATACACACTAGTCACCAAAAGCTCATTTCTAGATATTTTGACAGAATGTCCCTAGTCCCAGCCCCCCTGGAAGTTACTATATGGACCAGACTGACCCAGATCTTGCAGAGATCCACTTGCCTCTGCCTCCTGAGGACTGGGATTAAAGGCGCCAGCCACTATGTCCAGTGTGAGATATTTTAAACTTTATCCTGTGTTAATACATAGACTTTAGAGATCAGAATTCTTCAAGCACTGTGGTCTAGCATCATTGATTTTACTTTAACTCATTTAGTCAGAATGCCTTTGGCTTTTTTGGTGATGACTAGCGTAGGAAAGAAGTTGGAAACTCAGTGTGCTAAGAGTAAGGATACTGTTGACCAAAATTATTGTCTAATAGAAACATTTTGCATGCTTTACATGTTTTATTACAACCCCATGACTAGACTCTGTTGGTTTGCTTTCTTTTTCTCATTTACTTAATTAAAATAATTTTTTAGACAGAATCTCTACTGTGTAACCTTGGCTGGCCCCAAACTCACAGAGATCAGCCTGCCCCTGCCGCCAGAGTGCTAGGATTAAAGGCAAGTTCCACCAAGCCTGACTTTTTCATTTACCTTTGCTGTAATGTTGCTGTATGTTTTGCATGCTTTGTAGGCTCCGGGCCTTTGGTGGCCAAGGTAAAGTGGATGATAGATAATTAAAAATACACCAAAATAAATAATACACATTTCCAGAATAAAACCATATCATACATAAAATTTACATTTAACCACACTCTATATGCTGCAATTTACAATAAAAGTGTAAGATATCACCCCTTTCATTTAAATAAAGACTAAATAAAACTTATATCCCACTACCATACTTATATTTTTATATTGTATATCTTCATGCTAAGATTTGAGTTTTGTTGGTATGTTAAGGTAATGAAATTCACATAATAATTATATTTTTCAGGTAGTTTGAATTTCAGAACTCAACTCACTGTTCAAAGCAAGAAGACAGTTTAAACTAATAAGGACATTGAAATGGGAATCAGTAATCAATTATCAGCTTTCAGGAGCTCGGTACAGATATTTAAATTACAAGTAACAGAAAGGATGACTGACTAAGACTGAATGTGAGGCATTTTTGAATCATAAAAGCAAAGAGTATTATTTTACCAGAAAGGACTTGCTTTTGAAGGTTCAAAATATGGCTTACTGGTGAACTGGAAGAACCATCTGAATAGAGGAGATTAAGGCAGGCCAGGGTGGAGAAGAACTAGACAGAGTTAGATTAGGGAAAAGTGACTCATTGAAGTCCACTTCAAAATCATGGTTTTGCTATTTGATTTTGGATTCAGGATGTTTTGGCAAAATATAGTAAAACGGAGACAGGAAATTAGTCCTCATTTATAAGGCATTTGGATGATTTCGTAAATGGGGGAGATACTATTAAAATAGAAGTAAAAGATTCCTATCATTTTAATAAGAAAATAAAAAGAATGATGGGTAGTAATGTTTTAAAATTCAATCTTCACTCAATATTTATGGTTCCATTGACACACTGATTGACAGGAATCTTCATTCCAAAGAAGGATTTACATGTTGCTTCAAATCCCAATTGTATTACATAATCAGTTTCTAATTTTTGTCTTTTTTTTTTTTTTTTTTTTTTTTTTTACAAATTCCTTGAAAAATTTTAATCCAGTCTATATGGAGTTCTTAATAAAAGATAAGACTTTTAAGAAACAGACCTTAAACATTTAAATTAACTTCCATAATAGTGAGACAAAGAGTTTGTGAATATTTGAGAATTTCTTCTCAAATAACATGTTTAGTTTCTTAGATGTAGTGATGCCAACTATGGAAAAGCACGTGTTTCCTATTTAGAGTTAGTTATCGAGTGAATCCTAGAGAAATACATTATTTTAAATTTGGGTTTTGGCTTGAAGTATGTTTACCCCTTTGGCATCTGGATGGGTTTAGTCATTATAATTTGTCATCTCAGAGACACATGCTTTCATTAGCTTTAGAAGCTATGTATTTCCCAAGTGATCAGTTGGAACTCTGCTTTATAATGAGAAGTAGGATCTACACTGATGAAGTGATGGGGACACAATCACTCACCGAGTCAGTGGCAAAGTTAAGTTTGGGCCCACCTTGTCTCTTTCGGCCTCATGATCTCATTTAATTATGGGGCATTTACATTTGTAATGCTCTGTGTCTGCAACATGAAAATTAACCCTGAGATGGCTGTAATTGGATACTGGATGTAGAATCAGATGGATATGGATTTGTATTTTGTATTTTCATGTACTAGATATTCAGTCTTGGGAAAAATTACCATATTTTTCTGGATTTCCACTATCTCTTCACAAGGCTCTTATTTATAAAGACCAAATAAACTTTCTGAAGATGCTTAAAAAATTTTAAATGCTAAACAAATGGTACCTTTGTCCTGTTACTTTCCCAACTGTTATTGCAAAAAAAAATGTTATATTTTTAATTGAGATTCATCATTTTTGTGATATTTCATTAACAAAAGTAAAGTATTAAAAATCAAACTTTACAATATGTATATTTGGCATTATATGTTAGAAGAAATACACATATGATTAGAATGAAAACATGTATCAAATCATCTTGGTTTACTTCCAAAACTAAAGTTTTCTGGAGTTTGAAATTTATCGTTTAGAAAGTAATTAAAGGGTTTCATTGTTTCCTAATCTTATCTGAATTTAGTTTCTATATCTGAACTGAAAAGTCGCAGAATAGAGAATATAGCATAATCGCCTCACATCCTTCAGGAGGAACTCCAGATTTATCTTTATATTTATTTTCAATAAATACCTGATGACTGATTATATAAAAATGTCATTTTAAGCTCTTACTATCTAAAAAAATAGCATTTAAGGTGGTAATGTTTTTAGAAAAGCCATGAGTTTTCTAGATGATTTGATACCATTGTGAACTTTAGAAAATGTTGCTATAACTTCTGTAAACATTGGTCACAGTCCTTTAAGGACAAACATGATTTTAAACATTGTTTCATTCGTGTAGCACAGATCACAAGAATCAGGCCTCAAGTTTTGTTGTTCCATGATCTGAAGAATTCAGGAGACCATTGGAAGGGATGAAGCAACAGACTCAGAAGAGCACACTGTATTTTAAGGATGTAAAGATGCTATGAAAACCACGCCAAGTGAAAGCAATGATATTTCTAGACCCATTAATCTTAAAGTGCTCCTATTAACTTCAAGTCCAAGGAATTTAGCTAATACATTTTCCATTGAAAGACTCTCTAAATCGTTTTCATATGCACACTATGGTGAATGTTTGTCCTTGGAAAGTGGTGGAGTTTTCCTCTTTTGAGGCAATCTGAGAACCTTGAGAATCAGAGCACTGAATTTTTTTCTTTTACTGTTGTTTTGTTTTGTTTGAGCCACATCTCAGAAGACTTAGGTAGTCAAGTACTAAAAATCAAGAATATTATAACTTTTTTCACCTGACAGCAAGCATGATTAAAATGAAGAAATTTCAGGAAGGGCTGCTTCTGAGGCGTCCTCCGGACACCGCACTCCAAACACTGCTACTTTCTTCTGCCACTGGACTGTGTTCTCTTTGCTCCACCGACAGTTCTAAAATATAGAAGCTGGACGACCTCTGGGCTGACCCCAGTTGGATGTTCTTTGGAATGGTTCACCCTCACATTATTTTTCAAATATTTCGGCAAAAGCTTGGTGAATCATGTAAAACGAATATGCAGGTGTTTGGCACCCTGTGTCCAAATATCTGGATAGTTGCACCAAAATATTTTAGCTTTCGAAGATGTCCAATTTTCATAGATAACTGTCTGTATCTGAACTTCTGATGTAATCCTTGAAAGGTAAAATGCTAATCCTAACTACTGTCTAAACAATACCTGTGACTGGAGCCACATAGAATTTGCAAATTAGAAAAGATGTCAGCTACTTTTCATATCTTCTAATAGCAAACAGATACCACTGGGAATTGAGATGAGTTTCATTATTTGTTGAATTTCTTGAACATCTGCTCTGTTTCTCCGTACTTCTTACTCATCATTATCATAAGGCAACCATAGAAATAAGAATCAGGCTTTTCTTAACAAAACCAGAGAAACCTGGTGGTTCCTACTTAACAGTAGTTGTTAAGGCTCAGATACCTTAAAGGCTTTTTCCTTTATAATGAAGTTCTTTTTCTGGTACACATAAACAGGCCTGCATACCAGAAGCATGCAGTCACTGACTACATTCACTAGATGAGAACTGGGCCTGCAGCCATGCCACCAACAGACCGCGAACTTGCCAAGGCTCACAAAGAAGAGTCAGGCCAGTTTTCCTCTGGAAAAATTAACTCTCAAGTATCAAGTCAGGAGAGTAACAGGATGTCAAAATATATTCCAGAAATCTGCACGACAGTCATATCCAAGGGTCCCAGTCAGAGAGTAGCATGGTAGCCTTAGTTATCGCTAAACTAATTCTTAGCACACGGTCTAATTTCTATAACTTCCTTTAACGTGGTGCGTCTTTATTCTGGGTTTTGTTACTCTGCTCTCAGGTTCTTTTCAAGACAGCCTTAAATATTAGAAAATGGTACTTGTACTGGCTTAACCCTCTCCGACTCTCATCTCCTCTTCCTTCTTTGATGTGCATTTTATTGCTTACCCTAAAGCAGGCCTTCATCCCACCCTGCCTCGCCTCATGCTTCTTTTTTGATGCTGACTGGGCTCCCAAGTCTGGTCTTCCCTGAGACTTAGCTCCTTGTCTGGAGTCTGCACACTTCAGTTTTCCAGCCATCAACCCAGGACCCCAAGTTCAAAATATCTAAGAGTTAATGAACTTAAGGCTTAAGAAAGAATTCTAGAGCACTTCCCCGAAATATTCAATAGAAAAATTACAATCAGATGTGAGTTATTGTATTAATGCTGTTTTCACAAATTTAGCCGTCTTAAACCCGGGAGACCGCCAGGCTATTAATTCATCACTTGTTCCATTTCTTCCACTTTTATGACTGTTGCCCCATTCCAGGAAGCAATAGTTTCTAGATTAGTTTCCCTCTAATATCTCCTTCCTGGTGCTCTTTCAACGAATCCATCATGCTTCTCCATGAACAATTCATGCACACACATTCTGCTAGGAATCTTGGTGTGGTACAATAATGGCTCCCAAGAGATGTGCACATCCTAATTCCCAGAACCAGTGACCATGTTTCCTTATGTAGAAATGGGACTTTGCAAAAGCAATTAAGAATAGAATTGAATATTTGCAATAGAATAGACATTTTTCAATAGAAAGAATCTGGCTGGGCCCAGTGTAATTCATATGGACTCTTATAAGCAGAGCCTCTTCCAGCTGAGGTCAGAAAGGGGTCTAGCTACAGAAGAGGTCAGAGAGATGTGAGTTTGCAGGTTTGACAGATAAAGGCAGCTGCAAGGAATGGGATTGCTCACAGTCAGGTGATAAATTAATTTGTTGAAACTGCTGGCCTTTTGATAAGTCATTAATGGTAGCAATGAAAACAAATGCAGGTGGATTCAAATTCCAGCATTTGACAAAGTCACCATAAACTGAGAACATCAGAACATAAGGAGGTTTAAAGCTCCAATCCAATGGTAAAATTGCTCTCCTGGGCTAAGCTGTCTTTCTTCAGAGACCAAGATACTACCCAATTATTATAATGAATGAACAGAAGATAATGTGCTAATCAGTTTTATCCCATAAACTTAGAACAGTTTTAAGTATGACAAAAATAATACTTTTAAAGCATATTTTAGCCCACAATTTAACTGAAATCATTAAAATGATGTGGGGTGATACTTAAGTCAATGATTAGGTGCCTTGTACATATGAACTGTTAAATGAGGGTTTGTTGGTCAAATCTCCATTTAACATATTTTTAAAAATAAAGCTTCAAGATGCTATCTACCTAGCAAGAGCGCACAGTTAATTAATTTACGCATGTATTTATTTATCCACCAGCTCTCAGTATCTATTATCAGCTAGTTATAAATAATTAATGGGGTATCTAGAACTACATTCTATATCTGGTGCTGCTGACTTGCATGTGGAAACAGAACTCCTTGGATGGCATAGTTCTGAAGAAGTTAAAGGCAGGTCTGCAGTAAAGGAAGATCTAGAAAGAAAATGTAGATCATTGAAGACATCTTCATATAATTAATGGTATAAACTTAAGGTTGGCCTTCAGAGATTCAGAGTCAATAAGCAGTATTAATTTGAGGTAGAGGCAGGCAGATCTCTGTGAGCTTCAGGTCAGCCAGAGCTCTATAATGAGACCCTGTGTCAATAAAGAAAAGAAAAAGATAAAGAGATATCAATTCAATAAAAATTCTATGCCAGGCATGATGTGACAAAGGTTAGTGAATATGGCTGTTGTAACCCTTCTTCCTGGAGCTCTTTGTACACTGCTTGTCAAGAAGTACAGGCATTAAACACATAATTGAATAGTAAATGAAAGTTAAAAGGATGTATGTCCAAAATAGGGCCCCAATTAAGGATCAGAGACTCAGGAGACCATTGAGATGGCTAACCAGGTAAAGATATTTGCTGCCAAGCCTGACAACCTGAACTCAATCTGCAGGACCCATGATGGAAAGAGAGAACTAACTCCCACAAGTTATCCTCTGACAGTCATTACCGTGTTGTGCATTCATGTATCATACGAGCATACACACACATGCACACATACACACAAAACAAATGTAAATTAAAAAAAAAAGAATTAGGGACTTTTTTTTTAAAGAACCATTCATGGTGAGTAACAGGATAAGTTAAGATGGAGTTTGCATTTGTTTGCCTTGCTTTAGAGGATGCTTCCCCTAAAATCTGCTTTTCTTCTCTGGGGACGCATTCTTAATGCCATTTGCTGCAGAATATCAGAATAAATCCCCCAGATGTAGTGCTTATTCTCTTACAGAATTCAGACAGAAGAGCCAGAGCTCATGATTTTAAGTTTTCTAAAATTGTCAGGAAACAGGGATTATTTTTAAGCTTTTGTAGCTCTCCTCAGAGGCTGGCCTTTTTCCTTTGAGTTAAACACCTATACTATTTCTGTTTGGACTTGGGACTCATGATCTCCTTCAGAGGTGGGGAGATATGCAGGCTAGACTCACTTTAAACATAGCTCTCTTTTCGTTTGGAAAAAAGTCACTTCCAGGAGTGACTCATTCTGAAGCATCTCTCTCTAAGCATACCTCCCTTCTATGGAAGGCCACAGCTGAGTCTTTTTAGTATACATAATGGAGTTCAAAACAGACCCTGGAGGTATGGAACACTATTACAGCAGAGCACTGCCTCACAATGTTATAGGCTGATATTTCAGAATCAGTGTAGTCTCTCTCTTAATCATATAAAAAGATTAAGTCTACAGTTTCGTGGCTTCTGGGAACTGATGGGCTTTTCACTCACTGAAGCACTGAGCACTGAAGCTCAGACCAAGTCCACAAAGTTGTGCATCCTTTCTCTCCAGCATATTTATCTGGTACATACCATTTACTGCACTTCTAATTCATTAGTAAATCAAAGTAAAGGTAGAGAGGAGCCCGGGCTGCTCAGTCTTCAAGTCTTCCCCAAAGGCCCAGATGTGAAAGCCTAGCTTTCTAGACTGTGGCACAATTGGGTGGTGAAGAGGTGAGCTTACATGACCACCTACTGTGTGCTTACGTCATGACATACTACGCCATCACAGGTCCAAAGTCCATGGTGCCAAGCAATCAGGCACTCAAAAACTCGGAAACTGCAAGTCAAAACTAACTGTTCCTACTGAAAGTTAATTTTGTCGGGTAGTTCGTTGTAGTGAATGAAAGTTTGCAGAAAGTTCAAATCATTTTGTTGTTGTTATGAGCCAATCATTAGTCATCTGGTGTAGACTTACTGCTCAGAAATCATAAGCTCCTCTAGCTGTAAAGAGATTAGGAAAATGAGTAATGACATCTATAAAAATTTATTTTCTTTAAAAAATTGCAAATATATTTTAATTTCTTTATATATTTATTGGGGTGTGGAGTGGACCATACACGCCACAGTGCATATGTGGACGTCAGAGTACAGCACGAAGGAGTCCCTTCTTTCCATCCATTATCTTTGTTCCTGGTAGTGAACTCAGGTCATCAGGCTTGGCTGGCATCAGGTACCTTTCTACTGAGCATTTTCCAACTGAGCCTTCTCTTTCTACCAGTATCTGACATTTTAAGGCTCCACTGTATGTGTCTGTTGATTATACGACCACAAGTATCTGGGAATACATAGAAATTTTAGAGATCAACTAAAAAAACATTATTCTTTAAAAAGGAAGACTTCCATAATAATATAATGAAAAAGCTTCATGTTAGGAAAGAGAAGATTTCCTTTAATTCTATGTAGTGACTAAGGTCTTTTAGGTAAATTCTAGATTGTAGAAGTTCTTTCCAGTTTCTTTCTCTTGCCCAGACTGCCTTGGTAACCTTTAGTCTTGGAGGAACTTTTATTGCTTTCTGTGTCAAGGACAATAAAATTTCAGTTTCAGACAGCTGACATTAAGCTAATTTCCAAATACCAATTGAACAATTCTATGGCTGTACTAGATATGGCAGAAAACAATCCTTGTGTGTGCTAAGGATTTCAGTTGGCCACAGAGAACCTGTTCATGTGTCCATGTTTCTTAAGATGACTGTTTAAGTTCAATAGTAATAAAAAGTAAAGGCATGGTCTTAGTGGTGCTCACTACAGGCTACACCAAGATATTTTAAACTAGAGAAATGTTAAAAGAAAATCATTGGAAGGCCATTTACATTCATTCTCCGAACGCATCTACCCTGAAGCAGGTTCCAAAACTTAGGAGGAATTTTATGATCTCCCCTGAAACAGATAAGATCCCCATTCAAATGCTGTTCTCCCTCTATCATAGGAGGGGAATGTCCTCATCTTTTAGAACACAGTGGCACAAAGAGCCTGGGCCAGCAGGTCTTGCTCAGTTCCCCTGTTTCTTACACTTGGTCACAGCCCCTTGCCCAGTCCTACTCATTCACGAGTATTCACTTTCTTGATCAGATTTACCATAAAAATGCTTGAATTTAACTGCTTTTTTGGGGTCTTTTATTTCCTTGTGAAGGATCCTATGTCATATGAAATTTAGAGCTGACTGTTTTTTCTTCTTAGTAATGCTATCTTTCACTGCAGAGGACTCAGCCAGGAACCAAGGATAGCAAGGAAAAGATATTTTTCCTCTCCTATAAGTACATTCCCAATTTTGGGTCAATTCCAGTTGCAGATTAAGGTTTGTGGAAAATCCTGTTGGATTTATGCTAGGATTGTAAGTAACCATGTCTGAGGGGTTTGTTCTGTCTCTAGATAGTCTTCTGAGGGTATAAATGTTGTTGATTTCATTGTATCTCCCTCAAGGCCTAGATTCAGCTCCCTTTCCCACAATTCTGGACTGGTCTAACCTTGCCAAGTTGCCTGCTTTAGGTTTTCTCATTTGATCAGGGAGGCTTATATTAAAAAACTCTTTTGATGTTGCTGCATAACTGTTTGTGCTTGTATAAATACATAGTGGGTGTGTGAACGAAGTGCTGGTATTAACGTAAAGAATTTTATTTGTAGTGTCACTCACAGTGCCCAATAAGTGTGAGTTATTAATAAAGAACTACAATGCTGAATTGAAAATCAAGACTTACTTTCTGCTTGCAGCTTTTGGTTTTATGGAAGAAATAAAAACAACAGCAAAAAAACCCCAAAGACAAGTCCAACACTTACTCAGAGGGAACACGGTACTCAGGCAGCTTGAAGACTTTACCAGCAGCTCCACGATCAGGTGTGTCTGTTGGTCTTCTAACTACAGTCTGAAGGTGGAGGTATTGCTGGTAACAGGTGGAATGCCTGGCAAGTGGGGAGCCCTTGTAAGAAAAAGAACTTGTTCTCCTCATGAAATGGACTCTACCATGTCTTATAATTGAACTTGTGGCTATGGCTGGGTCTGAAGTTCCCAAGTTTAAATTTTACCATTTATTGGCATCCAACAGCAAAGCAGAGTACTTTTATTTGGAAATATTTTTGGAAAGGATTCCAGAGAGCCCAGGCAGCATTCACTGTACTGGGGTTTGGGAGATTTTCACCTTTTCTGCTCTGTAACTAGCTGGCATTCTTCCAACTGTAATTTAGACTTACTGTGAACTGTAGGTTCTTTATTTTTGTTTAAATTCACAGTGATCTTTTTTTTTCAAACCAATAACTTCTTTTATTGTTGTTCTATGTTTTAATTTTGCATATGTTCTTATTTTTTTAAGCACTGTCTAGGCCCTACATGCTTATGGTTAAAAAGCATACATTTTATCCATGGTGATTAGTGATATTTAAACACTTCAGATAGTTGGTCAATTTGGGTTGAGTCATGAAACCTTTACTAATCCCATTATAAACACTATCAGGAATGTCAGCCACCCCATCACTGCTGTATTTAAATTACAATAAGACATCCTCTGAGCCTTCAGCCACCCCAATTTATGTTCTTTTAATCAAAGAACTGCAGGCCAGATAACTCTCATAGGGAGTTCATTAGGAGAAACAAGGTTCATTTGGATGGAAATTTTAATTTGATCAGAAATCTTATTTTCCAAAAACCAAAGAGTTCTCTATGCAGCCTCATCTTATAACTATCTATGAGTTATGACCAAATAATCCTTGTAATCAGCCAAATATGTGGACAAGCATAGTCATATAAACATGTGAACAGCCAGTTATACTTTGTGGTCTTCTGACTCAGTTTACCAAGATGGACAATTATTTTTTGTTGTGAGAGGGAGCAAAGATGATTAAGACTGATATTGACTTCTAAAATCAGGTAAATGTCTGAATTTTTTTTTTTAACATCTGCTAATGATAGTGTTGACAAATGTTTTTTTTTTTTTTTTTTTTTTTTTACCTAAGAAAAGACTTTATGTTGAAAATGGGAGAATAAATTTAAAAAATAATCAAACATAAAAAAATTACAAGATTATGTTGGAGGGAGGAGAAGAGGTTCAGTAAAACTCCAAATAGAGGCAACTGAAATGGAAGCCTGATCGAAGGGTGAGGATTGGAAGTGTATCCATCAGGACTGACCCAGGAACAGACAGGACAGGCTTCAGAGGGGCAGCGTCTGCAGTATCTGCCATTCAAGTTGTACGGCCACTGGTGCAGTTGAGGCCAGAGAGATGGTGGTGAGCATGTGTGGAGAGCCCTGACCTTCTTTTTTCATAATCCTCAGAGGCTACTATGAATTGTTCATTCTCTTCTTTGTAAATTTATTTACTTATATGTATTATGTGAGCATATGTGTGTGATGTGTACATGAGTCATATTTATGGGGAGGCCAGAGGATTGGCTCTCTCCATCTACACATGGTCTTGGGTGTTCATGGAGCTCAGGTTATGGAGTTTGGCAAGTGCCCTTACTCACTGAGCCATCTCATTTATTTATTATTTCTTCTAAGATTTATTTTACTTTGAATTATTTGTGTCTGTGTGTGTTTCCCTGTGTCTGTGTATAGGTATATGCACATGGCTGCAGGTGTCCTCAGAGGCCAGAAGCAAGTCCTGGACCCTCTGGAGTTGGCTGGTATTAGAGGTAGTTGTAAGCTGCCCCATGTAGGTTCTGGGAAGTGAACTCTGGTCCTCTGCAAGAGTACTAAGTGGTTTAATCCACTGAGACATCTCTCCATCTTCCCATGATTTATTCTTTTTTTATTTTTATATATAAAGATATTTTATTCGTTATTTTTATTTTATTTTATGTGTATGAGTGTATTTCCTGCATGTATGTGAGTGCACACCTGTCCTGCAGTGCCCACGGAAGTAAGAAGAGAGCGTTAGATCCCCTGGAACTGGAGTCACGGATGTTTGTCAGCCATCTTGTGGGTGCTGGGAACCGAACCCAGGTCCTCTGCAGGAGCAGCCAGTGTTCTTGGTTGCTGAGCCATTTCTCCGGCCCCTGTTCATTTTTTTTTTTTTGAATTGAACTTCTGCAATTGGCACATAATATAACTTGATGGTATTTAGATCCCTATCTGTACCTCCAACTATGACTCCTTGCCCAATTTAATGTACTCTCTGTGTAATAAGCCTATAGAGTCTGCACTGTGTCCCCAAATATCCCTCAGTGTGAGCCCATCCATTGGACCTACCGAGTTCCATCCATCTAAGGCGCCGTCTTTCCCCTTCTCAGCAGTCATCAATAGCCAAAAGTTCCTTCAGTTGGTTTGGGATTTCTTACTCTCTCATGTCTAGGTCGGGGTTTTTACAGCGTCACCCTTTCAGTCTGTCGTGCACCAGCCTCACACTGCTTGAGTCACTCAGAATTTAAAAATACCTTCCTAGCTCATCATCAATCTCCCTTCTCATCTGATTAGATGTTAGGATAGATGGATTCTTCCTCCTCACACTCTTCCTCACCTTAGCATCTATCTACAGCATACTTCAAAAGGTGAGGAATTTCTACAAATAACGGATCTGACAGAAGACAGATCTCTTGTGGCAAACAAGAAACAAAACTGCGCTGCGTAAAGTAATTCCATAAGTATGGGCTCTGATCTTCAGAAAGACCCTCTGTAGAACAGCAGCTTCATGTATCAGCACAGATATCAAGAAGAGAGCTATGATAAACAGAAGTAAAAATAGAAACCCCTTTCATCTTTCCAAGCATATTAATAAGTAAGTATAAAATATTTAAAGCTACTTTTGGGCAGGCAGTGAGCTGGCACACTCAGAGGGTAAAGGTACCTGCTGCCCAACCTGACCTGAGTTGGATCTTGAGGACCCATATGGTGGAAGGAGAGAAATGATTCCCGTTAGTTCTCCCCTGACCTCCACACATGTGCCATGGCATGCCAACGCCCATACACACATACACTCACACATGCACACAAAATAAATAAATAAATAATATATAACACTGCTTTTTGAAGCCAGCTACTCTGCTTTCCTATATAATATTTGTTATGGTAGCATAAGTTTATGTGCAATATAAAATATTTTCCCACTGTTTTTAACTTTAATGCCATAGTTCCACTTTCTTAAAAGTTTGCTAATAAAAAACTCTTTAGTCAAAAGTTTTTAAATATCTGGGAGCTTACTATTTTTTTCCCAAGACTTTGATAAGTCTGTTAAAAATAAACTGCCATCATTTTATATATAATAAATCTAAATTTGTGTTTTGCTAAAGGGTACAGTTAAGATCACAGCTGTAGAAAATTCTCTTTTCTATCTGTTACATTTTTTGGCACTTCTAGAAAGCAAAGAAACAAATGGATCACATAATAATGCAAGAGAGATCAAAGCAATTCCTTCTGTCAACAGTAGCAATTCATGCAAATCTCTGAACACCAAAGGCTTCCTCAAGCTAAAGAAAAGTCTGCAAGAGGGATCCTTTTTATGTTTTTTGAAAAACATATCCTAGAAAGTGGAATCAGCTTCTCAATTTCATGCATAGAGTCTGCCTAAAGACAAGGAATCTTATGTAGAAGGGTGGAATTAAAATACATTGAGCCACTAAATGTGGTATCTCAAATAGTTGGTGCCCAGACCTGTGTTCCATTTTTCTAAGGTGCTAGGGTGCAGGTGTGAGGGCCCTGAGCTACACTGTCTGAGCTCTGAGTTCTGTCTTTGACACTCATGCGTTTACAACAGTGTGGGGCCTGCCATCTCAGTTAAATGTCCCTGTTACTTCACTGGTGAAACAGAAAACCAGGGTATTCATTGGCCTTAATTCAGACACTCATTAGGTGCAACTGAGCTCCATGTAGGGGTTTATTTGAAGCACTAGTGATGTTTTCTACACCTTTGCTATTCAAAATGACTGTCAGTGAATGTTCAGCATCAGTGTAATCTGGAAACTCAAGAGAAATGCAGAATCTTGGACCCGAATCCAGGGTCACAATTAACATTTGGTGATTCCTATGCACAGTGAAGCTGAAAGTGCTGTGGAAACCACCCCTGTGTAAGCAAACTTCCACCAAGGGAAGAGTGGCTGAGACTCTTCTGCATGTGTTCTTGCTTTTAGAGACTCTTGAACCCCATATGGGGCTAGTCTTTTATACACACTTCTGTTCTCTTCAGTGCAAAGTGACCTACCTGAGTATCCCCCAGACCCTCTTAAAAATTATGTTGAATGCCCCAAAGCAGTTAGGAGTGTGGTTCTGAGAAAAATTACACTGAAACATGCCTTGATAAAAGAAATGGTTAAAAAAAATGCCAACAAAGAACAGCAAGACTCAGCGTAGTCCTTCGGAGGTGAGTTAGGGAAATGGGCTAAATTGTGGAGTCAAATAGAACTCAGTCCAAATTTTAATTCTGTCACTTAAAAGCTTTCAGTAAACAATTTATCAGTGCCAAATCTTTGTTTTGTTCTTTAAAAAGTATAATTGTAGCAGGCATAATTCAAGGTTGAGAAGACTAGTAAAGCAAAGCTATAAGCAACTACCTGATGTATAAGTAATAAATTTTCAACAAATGCAAAACAAATGACCTTCTTTCCAGTCATGTTAAAGAATCTTCAGCAGAATTACACCTAAAGGAGAAAGCAACTAACTACAAACTGTAGTTAAAGGAGTATCTTCTATATTTAAAGACCAAAGCAATCGCTTTATATGGAACAAGCCCCAGGAGGGAGGGCTGTGTTACATAGCACAAGTTTCATTTCAGTTTGCGCAATATTTCTCAGGAGGTTAACCCTTAGGGAATCGAAAGAAATGTCCTTTTCATCATGTGACTTAAAAAGGTTGCTCCGATCTGAGGAGGAATTTTTATTTTATATTCCAGATTCTTTAAGTGGAAACATTATTATAAAGTGGAAGACAATGGGGAGAAACTTTCTTTCCACGAGGAGAGTATCTGCCTTGGTAAAGGAAGGTACACTGCACAGCAATAAAGGCGCGGAGCAGGGTGGGTAGACCTCCCTTAGTTCCGGTTCTCAGGACCACAGTGAGCAAGGCACAATAGACGTGCCTTTCAAGTTTCTGCAGCTGTTCGGCCCCCGTGGAGCACCCACTGAGCTAACGGACAGCGTTCCACATACGTGGGAAATCCTCAGGTCCCAGAACCTAATTAATTTTCTGAAACTCATCAAAAATTGCAGCGTTGTGCATATAAAGTCCACATACATTTGGAATTAAAATAATTTTAAAATAAATTGAACAAGGAAAGCACACACAGCCAGATTCGTCCTCGTCTGAGTCCTGTGCTCCTTGGGATTAAGCTTAAATACAGCCTAACCCCGCCAAATTTGGCTTCAGTCATTTCAACTCGCTGTAGTTTGGCACACTTGAAGTTCGAGTCTCATTGTGATGTGTTATTTAGGTGTTGATGTAGACTCACTATTCCTATATATTTTCTCCTGATTCTTTTCTCCTCTTAAAGGAATGAACAATATTTAACAAGGCTAAAAGACAAATATAAACAAGTCTTACACAGTTTAGGGATAACTGTTTAATTTTCTTGCTAAAATTGGTTTACAGAGAGTGGGCAGACTGCAAATATATTTCACTTTCAGGTCTTTTTTTTTACGCTCTTAGTTGAAGTGTACAGATGTGGGAATGTTGAGGCAGGGTGGGCAACTCTATACTGTCTGCAAAATTTGGAGTAACTCTTTTCTGGAGCACTCTGGGGAGATAATTCTAGATTTTCTTCCCTCTGGGAAGCCCTGGGGGTTGGCCTCATTCATCACTAGGAGTTAAAGAAGAAACCATTAAAAGATTCTCTTGCTGATTGCTTCTGGTCTCCTCTTTTGAATAGTAGAACCTAGCACTGCAGTGTGGAAGTCTAAAAAGGAGCTAATGTATTTGCTTTGCATCTCCAAAGTTCCTTTGCAGAGACTGAACTCACTCTGTCAGGTGTCGGGAGCCATTTGCCTGCCTTGAACTATGCCCTAGTTTAGGGTTAGGCAGAGGTCAATCTTGTGCACGGAAGTGCTGTTGGGAGCAGGAGGTTTTGCTATGCAAATAATTTACACCTGAGGGGAAGTCTATCTTATGCCCAAGGCTGAGGACACCTGAAGACCCTTGAAGGAAGCCAATCACATCTTAAGTTATTTTGCCTGTGTTACTTTTGTTTTTGTGTTGAACTTTTGACCCATTGTTTTGCTCATTTCACAGTATAAATAGGGGTTACTTAATAAAGGCAAGCTGCTTCAGTATTGACTGCCAGCCCTCCCAAGTCTGTTCCTTTTTTTCTCTCTCTTTCTCTCTCTCTATCTCTACCCTCACTCCCCGCTTCAGGTGCGGTTATTTCTGCCGGCAGTCAGGGCTGCTGGCTTTCCTGCTTTCATTTCTTATCTTTTTGCCCATTTTGCTATCCTCATTTAGGCCATTGCTATTGAGACTTGCTATCCTGAGCTAGCCCCAGTAACCTTTGGAACATGACTTAGTATTTGTGTTTCATACCATGCAATACATCCTACTTATCATAGTATTAAAGTGGGGCTGGTGAGGAGCAGGAGATCCGAAGCTCTGACTTGGCTGGAAGGAACAAGTATCTCTAATGATTTCATGATCATTCTGAGACCTCTGCTATGTACTGATTCTCCACTGCAATACCTTTTGTTAGTAATTTATTTTGAATGGGATTCCTCTTTGAATCATTTGTTTTACACAAAACTAGCAAGGAGTGTCTAAACTGCTGCTACCTTACAAGCTTGGGACAGGAAGGAGATGGGTAGTGGGGATTCCTTATAGTGACCTGTCCTATGAGGCAACTACAAAGTGTTCAGAGTGAATTCATCATGCCTCCTCAAATGAGCAGATTTTCTAATTTTCCTTACAACATAGTGTGTAATTCCCTTTGAATGCTCTTGAGATGATATACCTATATTTAGCATGGAAAACATTAGATGTTTTCAGTTCTAAGTCATGATATTTTAACCTTCTATTTTCTACAATAGAAATGTTTCTTATGATTGTTGGTTCATCAGTTCGATTGCCAAAGTCATCTTAGATTTGAAGAATTATTATGACTTTGTAAGCATACCTTCAAAGAATTATTCTTTGAAAAATCTAGAATTTAATGAGAATATCAGCTCTGGTAATCTCTGTATTCTGTGCTCCACTCCCGCCCCCCAAAAGAAAATGATTTAAAATTAAGGAAAGCAAAAATATTTTGACAATATAACATTTTAACTTATTGTTGTCTATTGTGAGATAGTGGTCTGAGCTTTCTTTTCTTTATCATACTTGAAGTATGATATATGGGATTTCTTATTGCAAAGGGAAAACTATTGTCAAATAGCCACTGATGGATCAAACATTTCTACTTCCAAGAAGAAACATAACCTGCGTGAGGTTGATGCATTCAGTCTGATCAGTTGCTGCTGAAGCTCTGAATCAACCATTCCATGTCCTATTTCTACTAGAAACATAACATCACAAAGCAAAGCTAATGTTCCAAACATAGCTTAAACATCAGACTGTCTTCAGGTATGTTCCAAGATCTCACTATGGTTCTCTGGATTCTTAGTCAATATTTGTGCTAGGTTTTCAATAAAATAGGGTGAGAACGAGGTAGATTATTATTAACTATCAACCACTCCAAATCTTTCATGGTTATTGACCAGGCAGAAATGGAAAAATGGGACTCAAGAAACAAAACTCACATCCACACAGTGGAATCTGCTCTTTTCTCTCTATACATAAACTTTATGTGTTGGCTTTGGCTGCAGTTTGAACTTTTTCCTTCCAATAAAGTCTTTGAAATTCATTAGCTATCATTTCTTTTGCAAGAAAATATCTACAAAGGTATGTATCTGGTTATAAATAAAATACTTATTTTTCCAGCTGGCCTATCAGAAGTATTCATATTTGTGTTGAATATTTTTAGCTCATCACAAAAATCTGTGAACCATACACATAGTTAAAACATCATTCCTAGGTTTAAAAATACACTAACTAAAGAAACTTGCATAGCTCTTTACCTCAGAACATTTTCGTTACACCGTTGAAAGAGTCTTGGTTGAACAGTGAATTCCTTTTAGACTTTCTTCGGGAAAATTCATTTAAACTTTCAACTCTTAACTCAGTAGATTTTGCTGCTCAAATCAGAACACACATATATACAGGCATACCTATTGTAGATACCTTGTCTAAGGTGGAGATTTCTTCACATTTCCAACATTCTAAAATTCTGTATGTTTTACATTTGATGATAGACATATCTGAATTAGTAACATTTTTTTTGTTTGTGGTTAAAATAGTGAGGACTGTCACAACCAGTGCTATTTCAGGTGGAATATTTTAGAGCAAAGATAACTACCATTTGTTGACTGTTTACACTGCCTCAGGTTCTGCCTCAGTATCTTGCACATCTTATTTAATATTCAAAAATACATTAAGTAGCAATTATGACTAAATCGTTTTTGCGGACAAAGGGTGGTCTGGAGAATTTGAAGATAACCTGTCCAGTCTACTGACTGAAAATGTCAGGGTATGAATCTGAGAAGTTCAGAAACTAAAACTTGATCTTCTAAGAGTTGCACAGTGAATCAACTTAAAAACTCAAACCCACTTTATCTAAAACCTCTTTCATTGGGAGAATGTTATGATTCTGCAAGACACTTACAGAACAATAACAAAGTTAAGCTGGAGATCATATTAGATGGGATTTTTACCTAGATTTCTCCAAAACATCAGTCTACTTAGGCTTTCTTCTAGATTTCCACAGAGGATAATAGGAGACAGCTGTTACAGCTGTGAAGCCTAATAAACAGCAATGACTGGCCCAGGAAACTATCTCTGTTGGTGAAGTAGTGGCACTCTTTTCCTGGGAGTAATCAACAACTATCTAATTGGAATTAAGGACTACTAAATGGGAGAGAACTCATGTGTAGTACTGTAAACACAGCCAAATACACACGGCTGGAGAGGTCATAGTTGCCAGAGAAAAACCTACTTTTGCCACATCCCTAAACCAACTTAATTTCTTACTTTATTCTAAAAATACATTCTCATATTTACAGACAAGCTCACCTTTCATCCTTTATCAAAGGAGCTTCTTTTTACAACAGATAGGAGAATATTACAAAATTCCAGAACTAGTCAAACACACAGAATAAATGTCCGTGAGGTGCTTATCCCTAAGTGACAGGTCTTCAACACAAGTGCTACACATTGGATGAATGCATCTCTTAATGATCACCAGAGAGGTTTTCTTATGTAGCAGATAGTAATTTACATAGAGACCCACAATTAGCCAATGTGCAGAGAGCAAGAAGCTGAAGAGGACTTACCCCTGAATAGGTCAGCAATTTCAAACCTCTGCCTCTCAGGATTCAGGGATCATCGAAGAAGAAGAGGAGGAAAGACTGTAAAAGCCAGAGGAGGTGGATGACCACAAGGAAACACAGCTGATAATTTACTCATGTGAACTCACAGCAATAGTGGCAGCATGCACAAGTCCCACACAAGCTCAAACCAGACAAAATCCCAACATAGACACGATGAAGTCGTTAAGAAATCCCAACCCAACCCGAAGAACTTTTGGCAATTGATGATTCCTGGTAGGGGGAAAGGCCACGTCTTATAGGGCTGGGACTCTGGTGGGTCCAGTGAAGGACACAAATTATATATATATATATATATATATATATATATATATAATATATATATATATATATTATATATTATATATATATATTTATTTGATTATATATAGGAGTTGACTAAATTGGGCATGGAGCAGCGGAGAGCGGTGGGAAGAGGGAGCAGATGTAAATGTCGGCAAACTATATTGTATGTAAATCACAAAAACTCAATAAAAGTGCAAAAGAAGGGATTTCCACAGAATCTGGGGAGCAGTAGAGCAATGAATAAATATTGGAGGCATGCCATTAGCAAATTTGTCTCAGTTAAATGCAATTTAATTCCTGAGTCAAGAATGAAAAGCAGCAGCTCTGGTTCTAGTGCAGGGAAGGATCTCAAATTACTGCTTTAAAGTATAAAGCAAGCCAGTCACTGCCCCTCCCACGAGTGGGCTTCTGGGCTTCTCTACAGTCACTTTTAGCATAATCTCATAAAATAAGATTATATAAGGTACGGTAGCTTTTAGAGCACGACAATAGAAATATTTGTCATTACTTCCAGTGAACTTAGGAACAGTATAGTCACTGACCAATGATCTTTTCATGCAGAACTTGGGCCTCACAATGGAAAGTATGTGGAAGGAAATGTAGAGTCATATTTTGACACTCTTGAATGAAACATTTCACAGCTCCACGCTGTCTTTTAATTAGTAACAGTGAAACCAGACTTGCTACTAAATATAGCCACAACTTTAATCTTTTTGCATGTATGTATGCATGCTTATGTGTGTGTGTTTGTACACGTGTGTATGGAGGTTAGAGGATAGCCTTGGGTGTCACTCTCAGAAACACTGTCCACTTCCTTTGAGACAGGCTCTCTCATTGGCCCAGAGCTCACCAGTGAGGCTAGACTGTCTGGTCAGTGGACCCTAGGGGTCCTCCCATATCTGCCTTTTCAGCACTGGGGTTACAAGTATATAACACCACTCCCCGTCATTTATCTATTCATGTATTGGGAGTTTTTGAGACAAGGTCTCGTTGTATAGTCCTGGTTGGCCTGGAACTTGCTGTGTGTGGGAATGACTTGGGAAATGAGAATGACTTTTTGAATAAACATCTACAAACTGAAAGTCTGCATAACCTGCAAACCAAGTTAATCCTACGTTTTGAGAGCATTTAGAACTATCTACCCCTTCTAAGAAAAGCAATGCAATCGGTTCTGTAATGATTTGAAATACCATTGTAACTGACTCTTATAAGCTAAGCTGAATGCAAAGTTTTAATCTTGTACCATGTCTCTATTTATCACTCAGTTAAGTCCCTAACTCAGAATGATATGTGTGTGTATGAGATTGACAACAGCAATATCAGACAAACTATCTTCCCTACAGACATGGCAAGCAAACTTAATGGCCTCTTTTTGTGGCTTTGTATGCTATTCTGAGTCTGTAAGGTCAGAAAACAACTTCTTCCTTTGTAATACTGTTATCAAAGATTGTTCATGCCTCATTGTACCATGCTTGATAAACTGTTCAATTAGTAAGAGAGGAGCCCATTGTTAGGGAGTAGTAGAATTTAGGATAATAGAGCAAATAGAACAGAATTCTGAGAGAACACTTCTGAGGGGAATTAGGACACCTCAGAAGAAGACTGGGTCCACACTTGATTAAACTCTCCAAGAGCAAGGTTTCTCATTAATATGGTACCTCCATAGCTATGTAGGCCAGGCTGGCATTGAACCCACAGAGATCTACCTGCCTCTGCCTCTCAGTGCTTGTATTAAAAGCATGTGACTTCACACCCTGCTCCCAGCATTTTTACAAGGATTCTTGGGAATAAACTCAGGACTATTCATACTTAGGAGAAAAGCGCTTTGCCAACTGAACAATTTCCCCAGTCCCCTCTCTTTCTGTAATGCATAACCTGACTCCCAGCTGCTACAGTTAAATGTGCCACACTGAACTATTAGATAACCTCTTTGGGCCTCAGTTTTCTTAACTGAAGATTGGAATGCCACTTTCTGCACACATTAAACACTCTTTAAAATGTTTTATTTTATGTGTGTGAAAGTTATTGCTACATGTATGCAATGCACTCATGTTCATGCAATACCTACAGAAGACAGAAGACTGTGACAGATCTCCTGAATCTAGAATTGTAGGTGGTTGTTAGCCACCATGTGGGTACTGGGAATCAAACCCAGGTCTTCTGCAAGAGCAGCCAGTGCTCTTAACTGCTGAGCCATCTCTCTAGTCCCTCTACACACTTTTTAAAATTGAGTGGCAAAAAGAACCTACTGTAACCAGACCTAACACAGTAAGGTTTGATAAATCTTGGCTCTTCACTATTTCCTAATCAGCTTTAAGCATCCATCATGTTTTTAGTCTGGCTACATCCTGAATAAAAACATAGCAATTCTGGTATTGAAAATGTGAATATGATATTCTGGCACCACAAATGATAGAGAAAATAATTAACTACTATCTATGTTCTTGAAGAGATTACATATGGCTTAATTTCTGCCAAATCAATTATTTTACCCATTTAGCTCATCCCATTTGATGCATAATAGAAAGCAACGAAGTAGCATTTTCAATTTTTATAATGTATAAGCTGTCATTACATTTTAATCTATAAAAATCAACTTAGTCTAAGTAATTGTTCTGGAGTAACCCCAAATGCCATCCCTTTCTGTAGATGAGTCAGCATATTTACATCAGTAATTTATCTTTGCAGCATTGATTGGATGCTTAATTTGTTTCTTCTAATATTTACATGGAAGTGGCTATTTTGAGCCTTTTGGAATCTTCATCATTTTATCCACCTACTATTTCCTTCTCTGTTTTTTATATTGCTACATATTTCTGCCAGTTTTGCCAAAATTCTCCTAAAAATTTATTCCAGGCACCCTTGGTTAACTTTCCCTCTCCTATTCCTCTTCCGAACCTTTTTGTTTGTGGGGGGCAGCTTGAATTAAAACTCTGTAGCAAGGCTCCCCGGGTCAAGGGACTGTAGACTGGATGATCTTAAGCAGCATGCTCATTGTTTCTGTTTCCTCTTCTGTAAAAACAGTGACTGAGATGATTAAGTGGGTTAATTTATGTAAAATGCTTAAAATTGTGTTGAGCCATTACACATTTTACATAAATGTTTGCCATGGTTACTTACCATTTTGTTCCTTTGTGTTTCTAACCTCCTTCTCTTAGTTACTGTCAGTTGGATTTATAATTTTACTATTACAATAAATTTGATGGTGGATGCATTTCAGGTTCTCCTAGGAGCCAGAGATATGACCTAAGGCCAGCCCTTAACATTACTATCATTACATGAGCAATGTTCTCTGGGATTTCAAAGGTCTTGTCTATCCTTAAATCCTGATGCTGATGTAGATTGGGTAAGTAAAAGGTATGGTGTCAGAGGACTTTTGAAAAACAAAAATAACAAAAAAAAAAAAAAAAAAGGAAAAATCACTTCTAACCAGGAATGAAAATGAAAATGAATATACTGATACCATGCAAAGGTGCATGGATGAATCTCACATGCTGCCTGAAGCCAGATGCAAGAAGTTGATACAGTACTATTCTGTGATTCCCTGGGCTTCAAAAACAGGCAAGACTTCAGTGTCAAACATGAGAAGGTTACTTATCTTGATCTGGATGAAAATTACACAAGTGTATGCAAAGGTCAAAATAATGACGTTGTGCACTTCAGTGTTGTGTGCTCTTCTGATTTAGGCTGTCCTTCCTTCACAGAGCTTCTGTCTGTCTGTCTCTCCTTCCCTCTTCCTTGGCTCTGATTTTCTTTTGGGGCGGTATTGGGAATTGGCTCCAAGAGCTTTGTGTGCTAGACAAACACTCTGCCACTAGTGACACTCTTAATGCATTTTTTTCTTCATTTCTGAGACAAGGACTTGCTAAATTGGCCAGGTTGGACTCAAACTTACTACATAGCCCAGACTGGCATCGATCTGTAATCGTTCTGCCTAAACTTCCTGAGTCGCTGAAATTATAGACTTGGTCATTACAGCTAGCTTTTTCTATTTTATTTTTTAAAGGGGAAGATCTTTACAAAATAAAAAGTAAACTGAGTAACTGTTAATCTCAGAGCACTGAGAAAGGATTAAATAGATATTTAATGGCTTTATGTGGGGAAGAGTTGCACTTCTTATAAATCGTCCCTTCATTTGCATTAACTTGATCTATGTGTTTCTTATTCCTGGTTGATACTTGAAATTATATCCAATCAATAATGATGTTCACTCTTCTAGGTGTCCCAATGGTTCATGGAAGACATTCCAGGTTAATTTGCCATGAAGAGAAAAAGGTGATCAAACATCCAGAGCTGCCTGCTTTGCCTTGTCCTTTTATCAACTAGGGATGATCCAGTTTAATATGTTTTATAAACTGTGGTCGTAAGTCATAAACATCATTATACTCCTAAAATTTTTAGAAAATAAAAAAGGAACATAGGCCTTTGGAGATGGTTCAGAGATGCAGAGCACTGGCTGCTCTTGCAGAGAACCCAGGTTTAGATCAACAACCACATGTAAGTTTCAAGTCTGGTCTGTAACTGATCAGTTCCAGGAGTTCAATGTCCTCTTCTGGCTCTGTGGGCATTGCACACATGTGGTACACTTATATACATTCAGGCAAAACACTGAAATAAAAATCAGATCATTTTTAAAGTGCAGGAAGATATATGTAAGATATATCTAGACTACATGTGATCTAAAAGTATTTTAAGATACACCGCAAACAGAAATGTTTGCTCTAATTTTCATTGTATTTCTATGTATTTATGAGTAAGAACTTTTACAGAAGCTCTTGGAAGTAACACAAAATAATTTACATAAATTGAAGGTCCTGTGATTGCTGTGAGATATTGGAAACCTGGATGACACAGTCCCTGTCCTTCAGTAGTTTAACAGTCATAACAAAAAGCCCCTGAATTCAGATCGCGGAGTTGTGTTTTCAGTTGTGATGGCTGATTCTGATTTATTGTCTTTGTTTCCCTTTAAAGGAAAAGTCTTCTTTTAACTTTGCTCTTTCAGGAAAATCTCTGTCCTTTGTTGAATTTCTAGGACACTGTGCACGTGAAAGACAACTGAAAACACAACATGATTTTATGAGTTTTACCGAGTGCATGTCTTACTGAGAGTTCTTATTTATTCAGTTGCAGTGAGAAACGGAAGGAGGTGCCCATGATGAGGGCTGTTATTATAATCCTAGCCAGGCATCCCACAGACTGGAGCTTCCTGTTTTCAACACCTTTGACAGCCACCTCTGCCTTCCCACTCGGCAGGTCCATTTTCCCCTCCATCTGTCCGGCTGACATCTATGACACTTGTCAGGCTTTTGTTTTCATACCTCTCCAAGTTTAAATATCATGCATTGTGTCTGCGCTTGCTCAGAGCTCACATCCATCACCATCAGGGCTACTGCTGGCGTTCGTCCTTAGGAAGGTTTCCTTTTCCAGGGACCTCGTGGATCTGTGAGTGCTACTAATCAAACTAGCTGGGTATGTCCTAACAAAGACCGTTAACTTCTAAGGCCTAACTTACTTTGACTAACACAACTCTCTACCTTTTATATTTCTTCCTCCTCGTGTGCTTTTTCTGAGGTACTTCAACTGTCTAAATTAAAATAAACGCATTTAAAATAGATATTCAAAAATTCTAAGATACTTTCTTCTATAACACTTTCCATGAAAAAGATTCTGATGTGGGCTATGGGACTGTACTCCCTCATTGAAGACCTCATTATTTATTTAAATATTTTATTCTTATTGTTTTTATTTTATGTGTATGAGTGTGTTGCCTGCATGTGTTGTGCAATGTCCATGGAAGCCAGAAGAAGGTGTTGGATTCTCTTGGAAGTGGAGTTATGGACTGTTTTTAGTGCCATGTGGGTGCTGGGAACCAAACCCAGGTCCTCTGCAAGAGCAGCCAGTGCTCTTAACTTCTCAGCCATCTCTTCAGGCCTTAGACTTCGTTATTTTAAGCATGTCTGTTCTGTTTATATTCTTGCTCATGGACTTCATGCTGGACAACCAGAATCAGGAAAAGAATCTCTAATTTGTACCAGAGCACAGTGAATTAATTCTCAAAAACTGAACTTGTCTGTCATCTGTGATGGGGAAATCGATACTCTGAGGACAAGGATGGTCAGAGGATCCAGTGGGAGCGGAAGCTGGAATTGCACCGCACGAGGCTGAACAACACAAGTGCCCTTCAGTTGTTCCAGCATTCTGATGGCCTCTGCCACCATTCTTTACTCAGGAACCCCAAACACATTTCTTTTACCATCACACTTTCCCTGTAATACAGAATGAGAAGGAAGTAGGGGCTTTGGCTTTCACAATTTATTATCCTTTAGAGAATTAATGTTTGGACTTGCTAGCCACAGAAACCTTTGTTCAAACAAAACATTATACTACAGCCAAGTGTGGGAAACAGATAAGTATCCAGCTGTTCTGGGAGAATTCAGGAGAGGTCTGAAGCCTGGGCTGGACCCAGGCCTCTGACAAGAGCCTAGAGGGCTCCCCTTCCCTGGGGCAGGGTAACGAAGATGCTGATTTAGAGCTGGACTCTGCCTGTCCCTTTGAAATATTGGAGAGGCCTCTTCACAAAATCTCTCTCCAGAGTCAACCTCAAGTGTGATCTAACAGATATGGATAGCCAGCTCAGAACAGTTTGTTGTCTTCAGGGCTCTGGATTTCTTATGTGTAGCCATACTCAAGAGCCAGCCCTTTGGAGCATGGCTTCTCCCCTCGAAGCCTGTTACAACACTCCAGCTTCCAACTGTGTGTCAGGACTGGGGCCCCAGCACCTGCATTTCCAACAAGCCCTTAGGGAGGCTGTAGTGGCCGCTCTAAGGAGCATAGTCTGAACAGCGCTGTTGTGAAGAGTGCTGGAATTGGACAGGATTCTATCACATCTGCTCACGTCTGGGAATTCACAGCCTTTTCTGGATTTGCTCTTACATCATCATTTTTTCTTATAAAATGTATTTTTCGTGTCCAGAAATGTTATCATGAATGCTATCAATCATTCTCAGCAGGCTTTTGGGATCTTCAATTAAGACTCTGTCCCTAAATCTGCCTACAGTGTTTTAGTGGACAACAATTAAGCTGGGTCCAGTTTTCCAAACTATAAGACCATTAAAACAACCCATAGAACATAAGTCATATTTTTTTTTTTTTTTTTTTTTTTTGAGACAGCATTTCCCTGTAGTCCTGGCTGGCCTGGAACTCACTTTGCAGGCTGGGCTGACTCGACCTTACAGAGATCTGTCTGCCTCAGTCTCTTGAGTGCTGGGATTAAAGCTGTGTGCCCCCACCTCAGGCTATAAATCTTATTTAAAAATAAATAAATGAACCAAAAATACATGGTCTTCAAAGTGAGGTCCAGTCCATGGCTGTATGAGCGAGCCAGAGCAGAGGAACTGCGCAGAGAATCACCGAGTTTCTTCACATGTGCCTCTATGGGCAGACAGAGTCAGGGGAAAAGAAGTGAAGAGAATATTTGCTCTCTGACGATCGTTGAGAAATTCAGCTTTACAAAAAGGAGTTAATAAATGTGAAAGGCTAAATCAAGTTTTGGGGATTGAGTAGGACAGATATCTACCAGCTATTTGCTGGGAGAGCTTTAGACTTAGGGTCTGAGATTAGAGTGTGTGAGCACTAGCTGAGAGTGCACAGGCATCCCCCTAAACTGAGAAGCACAGAAAGAGATGGGGAACGAAGTCCGGGTGCCAGTTTTCTGTGATAAACAAGGCAGGGTCAGGGATACAGCCATCACATTTCATATAACCTGAAGAGGGGCCTCAGAGAGACAAGGACTTAGAAATGGTCATCGACTAGTGTGAGTTGAATCCCTCAAAGTTCATATGCTCGAGTTCTCTCTACACCACCAGTATCTTGATTTGGAAATAGATTTGTTGTAGACTTAATTCATTAAGCGGAGGTCCTGAGGATGATCACTAATCTGACAGTTGCTGTTATTCAAGGGTTGAGTTTGGACACTAAACACACACGGATAAAGAGTGAACATGATGCAAAGATGAGAGCAAAACTAGCAGTAGAGTTTCCCCAAGTCAGGAGCCTATGCGTCTTCTGCCCTCCACAAATGTGACGTAATAGTCTTCTGCTGTTTAAGACCCCTTGGTTTGCTGCACTTTGTTAGGATGAACCCAGAGCTAGTTCTCTGACCTGGGTTGCCGTGTTAGAAGTCCTGCACATTCCTTCCTAAGACCTCAAGCTGTGTCTCAGGAGGGAACCAGCACCCTGTGAGACACAGAACGCTGATCATAGTCATTCTGCAAGCAACTGAATCCCTGTTAAACAAACAGGGTCATGAAGGGAGGAATTATACAATGGGGGACTTCCTGCTGCTTCTCAATCCTCCAGAAAGGTCTAACAATTGGCCTCCTTAGAGTAATGCAACTTTGGACATAGCTCAGCTTGGAGTTCTGACTTATCAGTATCCACTTCTTTGTTTAAGTTGATCTGTATGTATATATGTGAGAGTACAGAGATTTGGTGGGAAGTAGAAAAGAGGCTTTATATACAGGAGGGGCTAAGTCTGTTCAGATTATATTGTATGAAATTTGCAAAAATTAAAACTGAAATTAAAAATATTAAAAAGGAGGAAAAGAAATACAGGAAGATGAGAAAAAGACTGCTGAGAGAGAGAGAGAGAGGGAGGGAGGGAGGGAGAGAGAGAGAGAGAGAGAGAGAGAGAGAGAGAGAGAGAGAGAGAGAGGTGTACCTTGCTTACAGCCATTCAGTTCCAAGGGTTAAGAGCTGAGGTTTGACGTGCAGGTGCCTGAGCTCACCTCGCCCTCTGCTGCCTCTTGTGCACTTCAGGGCCCCAAGGCCTCTTCTAGAAGGTCCTTTCCTCAGAGGCCTTCTATGAAGTGTTCCCTCAGTGTGTCATAACTGCACATGGACAGTGTGACCAATACAGATGTAAATGACCTTCAGATATTGAGAAAACCTTCAGTCTTCTTCAGAATTTCTGAAAGCCAAGGCCAAGACTCAATAGTTCATCTGAAAATAAAATCATAATCTCAACTGTGAGGCCCCCTCTGATTCCAATTAATATGGCCTTAGTCATGACTCAACATTTGAGAAAACAAACAGGTTGAATAAAAAATATACTAACCACTTATGTTAAGTGAAATAAGGTAGAATATATAATTTTCTATATCACTGTTCATTTTCAATTCCAATATAAATTATTTAATCAAAACAATAATGGCATATGTCTTGCTGGTAATACAGAAGGGGCTGCATGTCTCCTTATCCTCCTGAATATTTCGGCTTCCTTATAATGAACATATATTTGTTTTATAGCTAGAAACACATACCACTGTCACACGCTGCAGTATGGCAGAGCAGATATCATCCCAGAATTTCAGTTGCCAGCTGCAAAAATATTTCCTGGTGTCATCGGCATTACTGAACCATTTTATCCTTACCAATCATTGTCTACACTCTGCCTTTGTTTTTATTGTGATTGAAAGTTGTGAAGGAAACTTTGTAGCTTTTCTTTCATTTTTGGTAAACCAGAAAAAACAAAACTAATGGTTTTTCTACATATATAAACTACTTGGCTTTGAAATAATCTCAAATTCCCTTCCAAACACCTCCTATGTGCTAAAACATAGGAGAAAACATTATTGGAAAGCAGAATAGACTAAAACCACAGAAAAGTTGATTTGGTGGCCATTTAGTACCATGTTAGTATTTTATAAAGAGAGAGAAGAAATGTCAAGATATTTTGTCAGGGATGATGGTCATTCACCCAGTAAGTACCACAACCCAGCTAAGAATCCAGACCAATGAGATAAACATGCACAGTAGGTTAGTAGCTATATATGGGTTAGTGGTTAGTGACTATATACATATATATATATATATATATATATATATATATATATGGATTAGTAGCTATATATGAATTAGTGACTATATATAGTCACTAATATATATATATATGTAACACACACACATATATATATATATGGGTTAGTAGCTATACATGGTTAGTGACTATATACATATATATATATATATATATATATATATATGGGTTAGTAACTAACTCATTTTACCAGCTTGTATCCTTTCTAAAGAAGAAGTTGATTTTCCTGAGGAAAATGCCCTGAAGGACTTTCTTGAATCCTTGCGACGACCATGGTGAGGAAAAAGCCACCATGGTAGGCATAACCAAAGAACAAAGATTAACCTGAGAGCTGGAGCCCATGGAGCTGATGTGGTCTACTGGATTTTGAGGAAAGAAAAGCTAAGTATTCAATATTATGCTCTTTTAACAATGGAACAGATACAAGCTCTACAGTGAAGAGAGGACAGGTTATCACAGAAGGGAACTGATAATTCCTGGCAAACAGTGGAGATAACTCATAGAAGGACACTGAATTTCCTGCAAAGCAAATAATGAACTGTGACATAGACACTGTTACATTTGGGGGTAAAAAATGATTCTCACAGACTCATGGGATATAATATTTTTCAGCTCTCAGCTCTGGTGTGTGCTAGGTACATAGCAATTTTCATGCATTATTCATAACAATTAGAACATCTTTATAAAGTAGTTATTACTATCCCTCATTAATGTGTCAACACACAGACTTAGAGAAGTAAGTACTAGACCTAAATGTTGCCTTCTCCAGCACAGGCAGTTCCAGCAGGTCATTTAGGAGAAAAGTGATGAAGAAGTATACTGAAATAATCCATTATGACTGGGACACATTTTCTCTATTAAAACATTTAATTTAATAAAGATTAGGGTTACAAAGCACTTGTCTATTATTTAGCATTGATCATCCCCTCCTCATTCACCTCACTTTTTTTTTTTGTTATCTATTTGTTTACTTATTTGGTTAGTTGTGTTTATATTTGCATGCATGTGTGTGGGGTGCATACATTTGCTTTTGCATGTGCAGGCCAGAGGAAAATTTTGGATCTCGTTCCTCACGTGCCCTTTACTTTGGTTTCTGAGGCAGGTTTCTTGGCTTACAAATCACCAAGTAGTCTTGGCTGGCTGGTCAACAGGCCCTCGGCATCGTCTTTTTCCTGCTTCCAGCACGGATATTACAAGTGTGCACCACTATGCCTGGTTTTTCTACATGGATTCTAGGTACTGAGCCCAGATCCTCATGCCTTCATGGTAAGCACCAAGTGAACTATCTCCCAAACCTAGACACTAGTTTTGAATGAAATAATATTATAAATCAGCTCCCCTGGGTTTAAAATTTTTCTAAAGGAAAGCAAGGTTTAAAAAATTTTTAAATTATATTTATTTAAATTATGTGTACATATGTGTGTTTGTATGTGGGTGTGTGTTTGTGTGAATTACAGGTGTCTGTGGAGTCGAGAAGAGTGCATTGGGTCCTCTGGAACTGGTTCCTGGTGGTTGTGAACCATCCACCTGCATACTGGAAACCAAACTCAGGTCCCCTGGAAGAGTACTACATGTGCCTAACCATGGAGTCATTTTTCCAATCCCAAGGTTTGTAATTTGGGAGCTAGAATGTAAGCTTCCTGAAAGAAGGAATATTTGATTCTTCACCAATGTAGCTCAAGAACCCAGGACAGTACTTGATATAAGAAAACATTCAAGAACATTTATCAAGTGAGTGAGTTTTACAGTGCTGTTCACTGGTTCCATTCATATCACGTTGCTAGAGAGCTTCACTGCTAGCAGGGATTCCAGGCTTGGAGGGCCAAATGGCTTGCAGGACTCACACTGATGGCAGGTTCTGGGCACTTGTGTGTAGAATTAGGGGAGAGGAAATAAACTGTCAGCTTCACTTTGGTTCCAAACTTTGGCAGTGGACACCACAAGGGTGAAGATTTGTTTGTGTTCCATCTTATCTCTACTTCCTGGATGAGGAAACTAAGGCACAGCAAGGAAGTTATAAATATAAAACTAAGTGCAAATTCCCTTATACCACTAGATGTTTCCAACCGGTTGGTTAAGAGGCCTCCTCACTGAACTCGTTAGCACAACTGCCTGAAACGTCAGTCAATAGCCTGGCTAGAGAACTTGCCTGTTCTTCTTTCCTTCTCATACCTATTCTCCTCCAGAAGAGTCACTGCTTTTCTTTTCCTTTCTTTTCTTTCATTCCACTTCCTTTTCTTTTTTCTTTTGAGCTATTAATTCTCCCCAGAGAATATTTACTTGGATTGTTTTCCAAATGAGAAGTGTTTGCTAAAGAATTTCTCTGAAGTTTGTACAGACTAGCTGTAGTATACTGTAGCAAAGATTTGACTGTGGTGTAAGTCCCTAGGAATGTTGAGGGACTTGGCATTGCTAAGTCAGTGTTGTCTCATGTGTTGAAAGATAACTCTCAACTGTGTTTTCACCTTCCAAGCTTCAAACCTAGACCTTGACTTCTGACTTTCCTAGTCTCTCCGGATGCTTACTTGAGAGAAAAAAAATGCTGGTCTCTATAGAGGAGGCAAGTTGTCAGACAAGGCCCTGACAACTAAAACCCCAAAGCCCCTTGATTAATGCCTTATTGGCTTTAACGACAGTAATCTTGGAGCATTTTAGAGAACCTTGAAATCATCACACAAGAAGAAAATCTTTGTGGTAAAGGTTTCTGATGTCATCGTCAAGGGATACATCAGAAAGGCGAATGAGTTTTTGGGGACAGTCAAGGAGCAACTAGTACCCATTCTGAACATCACTGGATTAGAAGAGAAGCCACTAGCCAGCTCTCAGTTGATAGAGGGGGACTAGAAAGCTGGATGTCCACCCTCAAGAAACTGATACTGCAGAACAGGGCAAGACAGTATCTCAGTGCTGCCCCTTCCATCATCTGTGAGGATAAGAATGAATTTTAGTGACCATAAAAGATAGAAAAGAGGACTGAATTTTAGAAACTACATACATACACACAGGACCATGGCATTTTGTGGGTACAAAATAGGGCACACCCACTTCTAGGTCAAATCTCTATCTCAGTTTTTCCTCTTTACTGTGTTTTTCATTAATCCACCCAGATCACACAGTTGGTGACAGAGATGAAGGAGAATGATGCAAGGTTCCCAAACTCTTTGCCAATCACATGGCAGACTGCTAATCTGTCAACAGAAACAAAACTGCTCAGACTCAGTGTGGCGGCCGCAAGTCACGCTCCTTTCTTTCTGCCTCTTTACATTCTGTACAGAACAATACATTGGTAATTGGAAAAGAGCTGTGCTTTTCCAACAAAACAGTTTTCTAGATTCAGGATGAAAGAATAATGTCTGATAGGCCCCCAAGAAAAGGCAAAAATGATGGTGAAAATTATTACCATTGTCCTGAACCCCACCTCTAGACACAGCTTTCCCGGGTGACCCTGGGCTAGAGCTCTCCAGTGTTTTCTATATGAGCGGGCATCAGTTTCATTTAAAAATTGTTAGTTAAATGACTGAAGAGGTGGCTTAGCAGTTAAAAGCACTTGCTGCTCTTCCAGAAGACCAGAGTTCGGTTCCCAGCACCCAGGCCTGGCGACTTACAACCACCTGTGCCTTCAGCTCCAGGGGATCAGATACCTCAGGCCTCCACAGGCATTGCACTTGCTTGCAAATGCACACACAAAGGCACACACACATAAACAGAGTTAAAAATAAAATGAATATCTTGAAAGGTTGTTGGTTAAGACCTTCTATTTGAAAGGTGCATTCATATAGCTTGTATTACTAACCTAACCCTTTATTTATTATGGGCTTAGACAAACTGTTTAATCTTGGAGTACCGTGTTTGACCCTTGTAAAAGAGAACAATAATATTTACTTTACTGGTTGGTTATGAGAAATAAATGGTGTTTTTAAATGTTTAACTCAGGCCCTAAGTTAAGAGACAGCTGATTTACAGCATAATATTTGTGGCCAAGGGCTTGGTTTAGCTAATCAGATTGAAAGTAGAGAACAAAATACATATAAAATTGGTGCTGCACACTTGAAGTTTAGGAAGTGTTATTTGTAGAGATCTACCACCTTTCTACAGGGCAGCTGGGAGAAGCCAGCCTGCTTCAGGATGGACCCTGGGGAAGAAAGGAATCCATAGGAAAGTGCTGTTGGAGAGATGCTTGTTCTTATGGAGTATGGTGCAGATCTACATTTTTTGTTGGAAACTGGGTAGGAGTTATCCTTCATTGAAAACAACTGAGAGTGGCCTGAAGACTGAGGGTTGCTCTAATGACACAGTACATACATCAGGGTAGCCAGTAGTTGGCTAACCTGCACTTGCTGGACAGAGATGTTGTCCAAGGACTGTAGAAGAGTGAATCCATCAGCATCACTTGAATGGGTCAGATGAGAATGAGGTCTCAGTAGTCCTTGGGAGATCTCAGGAAGATTCGGTGTCTCATGGGAGAAAGAAGGGGGTTTCCTATGGAACTGACAATACTTTACTAGAAGGTGGCTTTTAATAGAATGTGAAAGTGAAGTTCCAAAATGAATAACTGAATGAATGAAAATTAGCCCATTTTCATAACTGCCCATGAAATTAGAACTATTAATGGAATATCCTACTTAGGGAAAAGGGGAAGCTTTCAAATCATATTTATGTTCTCCTGAACTCCCGAACAGAATGCAAAATATTAAAAAAAGTCCTGAACAGAATCAATCTGGAAGTGTATACTTCCATTTTTTCACATCTTTTCTTCTCTTCATGGAATTTCTATAAGTTCAGGTCAGTGCTGTTCAACATTGTTGTCCTTACTGTATCTCTAAGAGCGTTTGCAGACATTTTTTTTTCCTAGTTCTCCCCACTCCTTATCATGAAATGCTAATGCCCAATTACTCTGTAATCTCTTTGGGTACTCTCTATTCAGCTGTCCTTAGTACACAATAAGAGCTTTTTTGTTGTTGTTGTTGTTGTTGTTAACACTGAAGACCCAGTTCTCATTCTTTGGGCTGTAACCCAGGCCCTCTTGAGAATCCTCAGGTTTGGCTGGCAGAAAGATAAGCTAAGATAGATAAGCTAGTTCCCTCATCGCTTAAGAATTCTACTTAGTTCAGCAAACAGTGTAGGCACTAAGCATGTTCCAGGGTGTGTGGAATATGTATGCTGTTCTTAAAGAGATATTACTGTGTGGTATGCACAGAGCATTTTCAATGTGCAATATCTGCTTTCTGTATGAAAGTTTATGGTAGACAGGTTATATGAGTCTTGAAACATTTTTTCTTTTTTAATTTCAAAATTTTTAGTCATAAGAAGTTTATTTTATTAAAGAAGATGTCTCAAAATGTTAGGGGCCCTAGTAGGTGTCACCTCATGGAACTCTCTTGGGTACTTGGACACTTGTAATGCTTCTGCTGGCTATATTGCTGTATCTATTCAGCTGATGTTCTCATTTCTGCTCCGACTCTGCCACCAACAAACCGAGCAACCATGGTTGAGTTGCTCATCATTTCTGGCTTCTCCATATCTTCTCTTAGGAGATGAACTCAGGATCTGTCCAGGTCTTCTTTCGGTAAGAAAACTGAATGTTAATGTTCTTTGACTTTTTTCCTCATATGTACTATGTGGTGGAATTAGTGTTCAAAGACAGTAGAAAAAATGTAGCCTGCTGTTTCAGAAGAAAGTAATCTTTGTTTGAGAAATAAAATAAAACTAACAATAAGCCAAATTCTATATTAGACAATGGGATTTTCTATTTTTCTATTTCACGTATTTCTCTGCTCAGCTGAAATCATTATCTTTAATCTTTGGAGAACTTTCTTTTTCTATATTCAAAAACACATTTGAAGTTCTGCCTGAATTTATTATGTGTGTGTGTGTGTGTGTGTGTGTTCATGTCTGTTCATGCATGTGCAGTGTATGTGCGTGTGGAAGCCAGAGGTCAACCCCAACCGTTTGTCATTCCTCAGGAGCCATCCACCTTGTTTGTGCTTATTTGTCTAGGTGGCTGGGTAGTTACCTCTGGGAATCCTCCTATGTCCACCTCCCCAGTTGGATGATAAGTGCACACCACCACACAAAGCTTTTTTATGTGAGTGCAGAAGATTAAACTCAGGCCCTCATGCTCCTGGGCAAGCACTTACTGACTATGCGCTCTCCCCAGCTTGGGTTAGTTAGTATTGGTATTAGTATTGTTTTATCCATATCTGAAATTTTATTTAGAATATTATGCCTAATCTTTTAATTCTTCATTTAATGATCATCATGTTACACTATTATTATTACTACTACTATTATTATTTTAGTTCTTGGTTTAGTGCTTGGTGGTATGTACCAAATCAGCATTGCCTTGAACTGCCATGATGAGGACATTACTGGCAATACTCTGCTCTGCGCCTTTCTAGTTCTGATGTGCCTCCATGGCATCAGATCCTTAACATCTTCTTTTGGTCTATAGGACTCAGGCCAAGCCTGGCTAAGTCTTTGTCATGACTTAGGGTTCGGATCATGTTGATTGTTCTCTGATGTGTGTTCTTAGACTTCGCATGTCCTCTCCAAGGGCTCTATGCAGAGCTGCACGTAGCAGTATTCCCTGGTGAGACTCCATCAGTACTTTATGTGGTGCCAAAGCAGCATTAGTACCGTGAAAGACACTTCGTAATGAGCCGGCTTGCTTTTCTTTCCCATTTGTCAGAGATCATGCAGATGGTTTGGTGAAAAGTCCACATTTACTCCCACGGTGCCCTCCACATTTCTACTTGATAATAACTTCTAACTTTTCATTCCGAGTCATTTTTTATTATTAAAACCGCTTTGCTTTGAGCAATGGTACAGAAACAATTTTCTCCAGATGAGAGGCCGGTAGCCCTTTCCAGGGGAGTGAAAAGATTCATCACAGCCCACATTGTCTCTGTAGGCCTGACTGTGGTTTAGAATACCGAGGGGGAGGGCAGAGAAGTCTGAAGCATCCTCCAGGAAGAGCTGTTGGCCTTAACCAAAGGAACTCTCTGTACAAATGTTCTATCTTCACTATAGAGTAGTTACAGAGTTCTTGAAATGTGGCTACTGTCGCTGGGAAAGTAAGCATGTACAATTTTTGTTTATCAACTTAAATGGAAACATCACATGTGGCCAGGGCTGTCACAGTCCTGGGAAGTGATGTGACTGGACCTACGAGCCTAGAGACTAGTGAAAGGCTGAGCACCCATCTCTACATCCAATATTTCCTAAGTATGCTCTTGGGAATATTCTATATTTACCTTCCTTTAGTAACACAGAGAGTAGCATTATCTCTGCTTCTCTGGGATGCTGTGAAGGGATAATCCACACGGAACATGGATGCCATCAGTAGCTGTTGGGACTGTGATTTGGACAGTCCTAACAGTACAGTGAAGAGTGCATTCAGAACCTAAGGCTAAGTTTCCCTTCACATCTGCTTCACGAAGTGATATCAGGTCTGGGAAGACCCGGGATGGAGAAAACTCTCCCCAAGTGAACTCTGGAAGCTGGGGGACTCAGCTTCCTGATGTCAGTGTGAGCTCAGAGTCACAGTTTCTTCCCTCTCAATGCTCCCAATTCATCTCTGCTTTCTTCTTTCTACACATTTCTTTTAAAAAACACTGCTAGACATCTAAGAACGTGGAAATTCTTCATAGAGCAATTTTAACTTCGTGTTCCCTGTAAGATATTTGTAGAACCTGCTTAGCTTCTGTGAATAAACTTTAAATATCATTTCCCTGAACAGCAACCAACTTTGCAAGTGGTATGCTTCCACACCAAGAGAGCAGAGCAATTATGGGATATTTAACTTTGTTATTAGGGATAGACTCGGTGTGGTGTGACAACTGGGAAGAAAAAGCTTACTTGACTGTTGGCAGATCAGTTATCTCTCATCTAATGTTTCCAAATAAGCACTATAAAATTTAATTACATGAGTCTTGGAATCAGCACAGGAATTTAAGGTGCGTTTACATAGCATCAGATTCTTGCAGATGCCATGGGAATGCTTCTAGCATCTAAGCTGATGAAATTAAGTTCATGATTAGTGAGACGACAGTCAGGACCTGGTGTCAGACCAACATACGTTATCTTTTCCTCTTAGAGTCATGATAATGAGATACAGATTCTGACTTTCCTGCTCCATTTCATCTTTGTAGGCTGTCAGCAGAAATGGAAACGCATACTGGGGCTTTCTCCACCTTTCGCCCAGCAGTAAAGCCGCCTTGACTATTCTGCCTTTTCGTGAGTTGTACAGGGTCAAGTGGCTGCATCAGTTTTGCCTCCCTCCGTTAATAACTGAATTTCTGTGTCTTAACCTACCTCGAGCTGAGCGTCCCCATGACCAGGGTATGCCTTCCTTAAACCAAGTTCCTAGGCAGGGGTGTCAAAGATAATGAGCAATGAAAACCAAGCCCCGCCCTGAAATGTCTGGCTAAGCACATCCTTCTCCAGAACGGAATTTATAGTTTGTTTTTTTCTCTCTCGCTTACCGCCATTTTCTACCTTTTGACCTTACTTGTTTCTTTCTTTCTTTTTTTTTCTCAAATGGGAATGTGTGCAGTTCATAGCAGTCTTAATTTTCCTAATGATTCTCTCTGCTAATGATGAAATGTGGTCCCAATATACATTAATTAATGATTTTCAATAAACTTCAGTCCTGGGATACTTTAATAAACTGCCTGTGTTGTTTTTATTTTAATTTGTGAAACCAGGGCTACTTGAATCACAATTCTTAATATTTTCCTAATGATGAGACCACATTAAAATCTTAATTAGTCCCTGAAGCTTTGCAGACATCTTTTTATTTCAGGTCTGATGCCAGTCTAACACAAAGTACTTTCACAGTTATTTTCCTTTGGAATTCTAGTTTTATCTTTGAGGTTAGGCTTTGAGATTCATGGAGAACCTGTCCAGGCAGGGAGTCTGTTACATCCATCACATGTAATCAGTCTTGGTTTTCAGAGTTACTTGCATACTAAAGCTGGAAAGATAAACTAAAATAGAAGTTAATGTCTAAAATCATTTTTAATGCATACAAACATTTAACTGCATAATTTTTTTGGAATTTATTTTTGTTGAAAGAATACTGCTCATTCTGCTACTACTAGACATTTGTTTTCAATCAGAAAGTGAGGTTAGTATTAAGCAATTTTGACCAAATTATTTTATTTTAATTTAAACACCATTAATATACAAGATGGGGAGGAGGTCTTTGTGTTGTGAGCATACTTTTTTTTTTTTTTGTCTTTCCAAGACAATTGAGACTAGTTATGTCTTTCCAAGGCTGCTCTAATGGGATGCACATGTGTATACTGAAATGTTTGTATGCTAGTTTGACTGAATATAATGTATTGATCTACATTTAATCTGATTGGTGAGCGAGAATATTAATGGATTCCATTAGTCCATTTTCCAATTTCCACTTTTTCTAAGGACCATACTTCTCTTCTTCATTTACTTAAGGAAAAACCAGTTCCAACAGACCCTGGTGAAAATGGAATAAAAGTGATTTTCAACGAAATTTGGTAGTACAAGTAAGATCACTTCAGTATTCGTAGATTCTCTCCTTATCATTTAAAAAATGTAGGTGGGTCTCCATCTCCAGCATGGCTGTTGTGCTCAAGCCATGCCAGAGTATGGAGGATGATTGAACAGGTCCTCAGGTGGCTCAGAATGCATCCGGAGGAGGAGCTCCCAGGATACTACGTTGGTGGGTAGTTTGGTTATTAAAGCCAATGCAGGGGTTTATATAGGGAGGCCTTTGTGACCATTACAGAAGGTGGGAAAGTTAAAGGTGGGGTTTGGGGACAAAGGGCCAGAAGGCTATGGAAGTTTAGGAACAAGGAAACAAAACCAAAATACCTGGTTCTGGGCTAGGGTGGGGAAAAGGAAGACTCATATCTACAGTAGCTTCCTGGGGCCAGGTTATTACATCAGACAGAACAGCCCTGCCTGCCGTCCCTTCAGGGTATCTGGAGTTGCTTGCCTTGCTCAATACCCAGACCCCCACAAAAAAAAAACCTGCTTATAATTGCATATTTTTAGAAAAAAAATTATAAATACAAATTTGTACAAAATCCTGCAGGTAGCCCTAAGGGGTATGAGCTAAGGAGGAGCTTCTCCTGAACCCTGAATATCAACTGACCACTTCTACTGGTGATTATTTTCCTGATTTCAAGGACTGCTGTCTAAAAGGGATAGCTGTGTGTCAAAGCAAAGAGGCCTGCCCATTGGGGCCACTGCAAGCACCAGATGAAGTTCATGCTAAGTGACAAACACAAGATTGGGATGGGGCTGTTACTATGTGAGACTACCTTATCACAAGTCATTTAAACAGTAGTGGCAGGAGTTGCTGACGAGGAATTTCTATCACCCTTCTTTGAGAGTATTCTATCAGCTGTTTATCTTATAGCTCTAACAACAATCTGAAATGAAGTAGAATCTTAAATAACCCCAGGGCAGAGCTGATCAAGTTTTGGCTGAATGGTGCTTAATCCATCAGTGCTAAATAAAATCACTAAGAATGTGTGAGAAAGCAGGAGACTTAGAATTTTTGGAAGGGTGGTGAGAGAAGACTCAGTCCCTCTAGAAATGGCACCTGAGGCCCAGGGAGGAGAAGGAGCTTGCTGAAGATTCTAAGCTACTATTTAGCCAGCCTAGAACACACTTGACACTTTGGACATCACTCAGTTCCACACATTTTCAAATATGTTCCAATACCTTCATTTCCGTCAACACAAATGTGGGACACATTGTTCCTCTTTGCTTTAGCGAGGATTGAGTACCTGCCATGTGCAGAGTGTTGCATTATACTTGGAGTTGTAGAAAGTGTGAAAATAAACAAGAGCTTGGCCTTCAAAGAAACCTGTATGATATACACACATGTATGTTTTGCTCATGATAAATTTATATAGCATATAACACCTGAGGCTCCATATGGCCCAATCGCTATGTGGTGCAACACATAAAGAAATAGCAGTATCTATTGCCTGTAATGAAAATGTAAATCTTGATGATTCCATATCTATATGGGGAATATTTTCTTTCCCTTCGCTCTGGGATCACTGTGGAAGAGGAAGTGTAAAGACTGTAATAGCCAGAGATAGTGGGTCACCACAGGACACAGTTTTCCAGACAGCTGGTCAGTTACACATATGAACTCACAGCAATGGTGCCAGCATGCATAAGTTCCATGCAAGTTCAAACCAGACAAAATCTCAGTATAGACATGGGGAAGTGGGTAATAAGCCCCAACCCAACCTAAGGAATTTTGGCAACTGGTGGCTGCTGGGAGGATCAGAGACAGGACTCTTGGTAGGTTGATCAGTCTCTAGTGGATAGACCCATGCTGAGGGCATGTGGGGACACAAATCAGACTCTCTTGCCCATGTTGTATGTATAATGGAGTCTATTGCTGGGACTGGGTGTTGTAGAGAGAGGTATGGATGGGGACGGTGTCTAAATACTATCAAATTTATAGTGCATGAAAAACTGCAAAAAATTAAGTGTTTTAGAATGTTGCCTGGAGCAAGCACTCAGTCCCGTCCTCTCTCATCCACACCTTCCTCACCTCTGACCTGCTTTCTCACTGTCTTCCCTACTCTGTGTACGTTTTGTATGAAAAATATCATCATCTGGATGTCTTACCCGCTACCTTTAATTCCAGCACTTGGGAAGCAAAGGCATGTGGATATCTGAGTTTGAGGCCACCGTGGTCTGCATATTGAGTTTCACGGCAGCCAAAGCTACATAGTGTGACTCTGTATCAAGAAACATTATCAAAAAATTCCTGCTACCAGTAATTTTTAGGAGTAAGTAAAAACAAATAGGAGTTCTGCCTTCCTAAACCCCTATGTTGTTGAAATTTTTATTTTTTTGCCTAAGAAATAATCCTGAGTGGAAACAATGAAGTTCTTTGAAAACATTGGTTCAATAGTGAGCTATTCTAGGCATCTCTATCAAGGGTTCCATTACCAGACAGTGGCTTTGCTTTGCATTTGAATGGCTATGTAATTATGGGTGGTCATCAATTTACTGCTGGGCTTTCATGGAGCCTCACACTCCACTCCCTAAAGCTTTATGACACAGAAGCACAGAGAGGAGGGTCTGAGGAGCAGAAGGGCTTCCGACAATCTATGTTGAAACAGAGAGCATGGCATTCTCTTAATAGTTGTACAGAAATTCCTTTCACATGAAAGAAAACTACTTTGGTGATGGGTAACTTGTTCATATGCTTGTTTGGGTAGAGTTGTAACTCTAAATTGCCAAATGTCAGTCAGTCAGAGGAAGGGTTGGTGCTGTTGGACAGCAAACATGAATGTGGTGTGTGAGACTGTGATAAGCGTTCCCTTCTTGACCCTCAGGTTTTATGTCATATTTATCACGCTTCATTCAGTCCTCTGGACATTTCCTCTCATGCCTCAAAACTTCAAAGAAGAGACAGTGGGTTCTCCTCTTGAAAGATCCAGTGACCCTGATCCCTTAACTGAAAAACTGACCCTCTAAGAGGGTCTCTGATGTAATAAGGACCGTGTGGATTTTACCTTGTCTTTCAGACTATCATATTAACAAGGTGGCCACAATCCTGTTCCAAAACTATTTCTGCCAGACATAATCTTCTGATTCTTTTTGTCTCTGAGTATTCTAAAAGTTATAGGGGTGTTAATTTATCTTTGTATGACTTTCTCTCAGTATTTCTAATCCTTTTATGGAGTCTCTGTCAATATTTTGGACATTTTCAAGCCAATATCTGGATGGTTTTTATCAGTACTTTCATGACTTCGACATCATTACGTCGTCCTGCAACAAATTTGTTAAAGAGAGTCCCATATTGCTTTCTAAGACTTGCAGAAAGAGCCTGTGCTTCTTCCACTGTGAGTGTTCATGCATGTTCCCTTGCTCTAGAGGCATGCCAGTGGGAGATACCACATACCTTTCTTCTCCTCACGGTCCACCCCAGTGTTTAACAAATACTGATATGAACTTCTGAGCACTTTTGAAATGTATGTGTCTTACTCTGCTTTCTGTTACTCATGTTACAATACCACAGACTAAGTTATATAGAAAATTAACTTATTTTAGCTCATAGTTCTGATCCAATGTTGAAAGTCACATATGGGGATGGACTTCTTCCTGTTGGGGTTCCACGCTGGCTTAGGGTAGCACATGGATCAGGAAGCATGAAAAAAACCCAGCCAAACTGAATTTTATCGCAGACCTATTCTAGCTATAATATATTAATCCGTTGAGTGAATTAATCTATTTATGAGGGCACAGCCCTAATAACTTCTTAAACATTCTATTTAGTTCCATTTCTTATCATCTTATTATGATTATTAAATTTCAATATCAATTTCAGAGAAGAAAATCATATTCAAACGATAATATCATTTATGAAATTTACTCAGAAATTAAAGCTCATCTGTCAAATGCATTCCAGCAACACAAAAATATGAAGCTAAGCTGTTCTTCAATTACTATGGACTTACTTTAAACAATTAATGAAGGATTATATCTTACGTGCCAGGTCTTTCCATATAATAACCCAATTAATTTCATCAGTAACTATGAATGTAAATATTACAATTATTTGTGGAAGTAGCAGCACAAGGAAGTAACAAATTGATGGATGTCAGAGAGATAAAAAGTAGCAAAGGAAGTTCAAATGTATTGTTCGAACTGAGTAACATTTAGTGCCTACTACCAGATTCCAAGTATTCACACAAGAGGCAAACAGATTAATCACAGAAAGTAAAAGCTATGAAAAAGTAGCTTGTATTTTCATTAATTTCTAATGAAGTTTTGAGCTCTCTTAGTCATGTTACTGTTTCTGTAAGTATAAAGATTATAAAAGTAAGATTATCTGGTGCATAATCACAGGTATTTGCAGAATTTGTGAATGAAGAGATATTACTCTAGATTTCAGAGTTTGAATATTTGTGGAATATTCAATAAACTTCAATTCAGACATGTTGCAAAGTTTGCTAGGAACAAGATAGATAACCTCAGAATTCCATTTTAGCACCTTGATTCACAGACATGGAAGACTGGGTCTATTCTTCAGAGATCTGTGGATATATAAAAGTTCTTTTTCTAGGATTACTTATAGATTTGTTGGACTTTACAGCTTGCATTTAAATGATAGTCTATATATTCCATTTGAATATTTAATTTTAAATATATACACAATTGTTTAAATTATAATGTGTTGGTGCTTTGGAACAATGTAGCAGGCAGACTGTATTTCATTTTGTTGACAGCTGTTCAACTTATGATTATTTGTTAATGAAAGTACTACACACTATTTACACAATACAATCATTTAGGATAACATCAGAACACAGGTTTTGGAATTCTATACCTTATTATATTAGAAATGTTGTTTTGTGTGCTGTTCTTCTAACCATTTGCTTTCTCTATTGTCATTCAGATATGAATGTGGTTTTCCATCCAAAGGCAATAGTATCAAAAGCATGTGCATCTGAGTCTAAGTAGAGACATGTAGAAGCTCTCCTGAAAATGGTGTGCCATGTGATATTCATTTATACTGGTTTTCTGATTAAATAAAACATAACAGTTAGAATCGGGACTTCCAAAGCTGGGCTTCATTGCTGACTTACCACTTCACCCTTTATTGTTTAGAGATTACTAATGGGAATCTTTAATGTTTCCAGTAATGTTAAACAAATAGTTCTGCTGAGTTCTTCATAGGAGATATCTATATCTATCTATCTATCTCTATATATAGATAGAGATATAGATATCTCCTCACAACAATCAGCTGACAAGTACAGCAAACTATCTCTATTGGTGCAGAAGTAGCACTTTATCTTGAGGGTTAGTAAGAGCTATCTAATTGGACTTAAGGCCTGTTCAATGTGAGGGAACTCATATGTGGCACTGTAAACAGCACACATGGCTATGTCAGTCACATCCCTAGCCAAACATGATTCCTTACTATATGCTCAATATGTATCTTTATAGCTATAAACGTATACCTCTCATCACTCATCAAAGCTTTTTTATGCAGCAGATGGAGATTAGTACAGAGTTCCAGAACTAGTGAAATGTAGAGAATAAGTGTCTATGAGATGCCTCGTCCTAAATGACACATCTCCACTGCAACCTCTACACCTAAGACTCAGAGAACACAGTGGAACAGGGGGAAAAGAGAAATATTAATGCATCTTGTGACTCTCACCAGCAAAGTTTCCTCATGCAACAGATGATGATAACACAGAAAGACACAACTGGCCAAACTGTAGAGAATAAGAGACTGTAGAGAGTATTTTCCTGGATAGGACTCTTCTGTTAAACCTTTGCCTCCAGGACTCAGGGACCATTGTGGAAGAGGAGGCACAAGGACTGTGAGAGCAAGGGGTGGTGCATGACCACGAGGAAGCAGTTTTCCGGGTGGCTGGGAACTTGTTCATGTGAACTCATAGCAATGGAGATAGCATGCACAAGACCCATGGAAACAAGCTCAAACCAGACAAAGTCAGACACAAATCCACCACAGAAGTTGGGAAATGGATAAGAAGCCCCAACCTTAGCTAAGGAACTATTGGCAATGGATCAGTGCTGAATCAGGGAGAGTTGTCTTCTTTAAGGGGGTGAATGACACTAGACAGGCTCACCAGGCTCCAGTGGATGGATTCACACTGTGGGACAATTAGGGACACAAATTTGACTTGATAGACCTTAACACATATAGCAGAGTACATGAAATTTCATGTGTGTGGGGGCTGTCAGGGGTATGGATAGGCGAGGAGGAATGTGTCTAAATATGACCAAGATGTATTGTAAGAAAAGCACAAAAATTCAATAAATTATTTAAATCAAAGTGGTCATCGATTATGAGATAAATTTCATTTTATGAAAGTCAAAGAAAAATGATGTCAAAAAGCTTGGATGTCCATCAGTTAAAAGATACATGCTATTTTGGAGATATTGATATGAAAAGTTTTTGCTAGAGTTGTTGAGAGCAGCAATTCTATCAACAATTTCCAAAGTGAAGGCAAACCCAGAGCATACAATGTTTATCTAATTCAAGGGGTTTCCTTTAATTCACTTAAAAGATTTATTTATTTGTTTTTATTTATGTGTATTATGTGTGCCTGCATATGTGTACCACGTACATGCAGGACCCATGGAAAGCCAGAGGGAGTGTTGATCCCCTGGAATTGGAGTTCCCGAGGTTATGAGCTGCCTGATAGAAGTGCTAGAAACTGAACCTGGGTCTTTTGCAAGAGCAGAAAACACTTCTAACTGTTAAGCTGTGGGGATCTGGGTATTGAGCAAGGCAAGCAACTCCAGATACCCTAAAGGGATGGCAGGTGTCTGACCTGCTCTGCCTGATGTGATAACCTGGCCCCGGGAAGCTACTGTAGATATGAATCTTCCTTTCCTCCACCCCAGGTCAGAACCAGGTTTTTGGGTTTCGTTTCCTCCTTCCTGAACTTCCACAGCCTTCCCACACTTTATCACAACACCCCACCTTTAAGTTTCCCACCTTCTGTAATTGTCAGAAAGGCCTCCCTATATAAACCCCTGCATTGGCTCTAATAACCAAACTACCCACTGATGTAGTCTTCCGGGAGGGAACTCCTCCCGCCGCACTCTGAGCCACTTGAGGTCCCGTTCGATCGTCCTACATTCTCTGGCATGGCTGGAGCAAGACAGCCATGCTGGAGATGGAGACCCACCCACAAATGGCGCCCAACGTGGGTGGATAGAGACCAACAATGGCAATTGAACAAGGGACACTCCAGGACGCGCTGAAGAAGGTGAGTGTTCCCCATGAGGGACATCGGCTTTGGCCCTGCCATCCCACTCTGAGGACAGGCATGGTTTCTTTCTAACTTCTGTCTTTTTCCTTTGGTCTGAGCCCTTGTGAGGGACCGGTTATGTCATGGGGTAATTAAAGCTTTCTGACCGGGGCGACTCTCTGGTGTTAGCCAAAGGCCCACATGTCCTCTGACTAGACCCTGACTGCCCAAATGGGTTTGGGCAATGACCTTCTATCTAACTCTCTGATCAAAAACCTGGTTATGCAATGACCAGTTAAAGGCTGTTAGAGTGGTCGCCAGTCTCTTAAACTTGAAGTGAGGCTTACGTGTGTAAACTGGACTGAATCCCCCAAGACCTTTCCACGGACCTGGGAAAGTTCTTCCTGTATTACACGATTCTCACACGGTCTTTGGTCTTTTGTAACAAGGTTAATACATTTCTATGTCAAATTAAAAAAGAGACAATATCAGCATTTTAGTATCATTTTGGTCTGTTTCTAATGAAAAGTATTTTAAATTTTAACTTTTAGTATGGTATTTACTGGTTTTTAAAATGACTTTTTACATTGTCTTATGCATTTACTGGTTTTTTACAAGGAACTATTTTAAATTCTGATACTTGTTTATATAACATCTTTATCTGTTTTTAAAGGAAATTATTTTGGATTGTAACATCTTTATATGGTATATTTGCTGATTTCTAAATGTAACTATTTAAAATCTTACATTGTTTTGCATAATGAATTTGTCAATTTCTAAAGGGAACTTAAAAAGGTTTTTCTAGCCATAAGCTTCCAAGACTAACTAGGTACAAAGTGAGTTGACGTTTTGTGATGGCTAAACCTAGGAAGCTCATGTGAATTTGCAGTACTCCAGTACCAAACTTTACACGAGACAAGCTGCTACCAGGAAACAGCTACAGCAATTGGGAGGTAAAGAGGAATAGCCTGCTTTGATGGGAGTTATGAGATTCGGCCTTTACTGATTTTAATTCCTGCTTTTTGCATTATGATTCAAAGCCTGTTTTTCTGAAATAGAGTACTTCCCTCTCTGATGTTTAGTTGCTTCAAGCTTGCTTTTCCATGTCCTGTGTATCACTGCTTTTCACTTTCTAGTTCAATGTCCTACACAAACTAAAAGAGAAAAACATTTTTTGTATCAACTCTTTCCAGGTTCCTTTAGGTATCATTGTTTTCTGTGTTCTTTATTATGGGCATTTAGTTCAAAGTTTGCATGGTAAATTATAATATGGTTTTTCTGATCCAGACAAACTGAAAGCTCTCTTTAAAAGAAACTGCCCTGTGAGTTCATAGTCTTACCTTCTGTTTAGCTAAGAAAAATGTTTGTAAAAATAAGTCATAACTTTAAAAAAGGTGTTAAAAATATTTAAAGAGTACTTATTAAACTTTCAGGTTGTGATTAACATGAATAGACAAACTAATTAATTATGGGTATAAGTTTTCATAGCTCTGGTCACATCAAGTATAGCCAGAGAGGATCTTAGGTTTGACAATGGAAAGGCAAAGCCTTCTATCAGCCTAGTCATGCTTGATCTTGGGTGCTCACCAAATATTCATGGCTTTATAAAGTTAAAAATATTAAGTAAAGTGATATCTTAACAGTAAATCTTCTGTTTTAATTGCTAGAAACTTATAAAGTAAAATGTACATTATCTTATGTGTGTAATTTACATCCCATGTTCCTTATTAAGATGGTGCTGCACAGCACTCCTGAGTCGAGTAACTGCCATGCTCATGATTTCAGCTGTGCCTAGTTACAGAAGTTCATCACAGTTGGGTTTGCAAACGATTGTATTCTTCCACTGAAGGAGGAGTAAGCTGGACCCCCACCTGAGTATCCAGCTACTCTTCCCAGCCAGCTGTATGTAATTTTGCCCTAATCACAAATGGTCTCCTGCATTTGGGGAGGAAATTTGGGAAAGGCTAAAATAAAGGACTTGATGCATAAGGTTATAGAAAAGTCAGCATCCATGCTAAAGACTTTACAGTGCATCCACTCTCAGGTCACCTATATACCTGTTACTAATACCTCACCCATCTGTATAAGTAAAGTCATTCATTCCCCGGGGTGAACTTTAATATGATCAAACATTGGTATCGATACTAGAGCCCTAGAAAGGAAATAAACATTGCTTAATGCATCCAGGAAGAGAATTTTCTTAATGTTATTACGTCTCATGATCTTAAGAAAAAAAAAATGAAAAGGCAATATATATATATATATATATATATATATATATATATAATTAAAAGGGATTTTTGTATAAGAAAGTCTATACAAGTGATTAAAGATCTGAGTTTATATGTTATAATATAGAAAGCATTAGATAAATAATGTATACATAGTCTTAAAGTTTCTAAAGTAATAGTTCAGTCAGCTACTTTAAGGAACAAAATATACGTCTAGTCAAGGTTTATTCAAGAATGTTTGGCTTTTGCCTAAGCTTTAGCTACATAGCATACAGTAATTGATAGTTCAGTATTGGTGGAACTAACCTTCTTGGGTGTCTAACCACCATATTTAAAGGCCTCTAATCTGGTCAGAGGGACTTTAAAGGGACAATTTTTTGTCTCTTGCCCTCCAAGGTCAACTAAGTTCCAGGGGACTATGGGGCATCTCTCAAAATGTCCTGTAACTGTGATGTGTCACCTGTCTTCCTGTCAGGGAGGTCATGGAGACCCCACTAGAAGGACCTGAACCAGTGTCCAGTCTGCAAAGAAGAGAGTCAGCTTAGGAAAACGTTTCTTTGATGCTTCTGAGTGAAGCTATGGTCTAGCAAGACCTTCCGACTTATCTTCACATAGATGGACTGGTAAACAAAGGCCTGTGGAGCCAGGGGCTCCTCTCAAGCCCATGTGACACCCCTGAGGAACAGATTCTCAACTGACCTTAGGAGTAAATTAAGTTGATTTATTTGGGCCAAATTATATGATCTTAAACACCCATAAGGAAAATATAGACAAATAATAATAGTAATAATAATAAAGTAATTAGTATACTTCTTCAAGAGTACAGGGAATCATACTTCCCAGACATTAGGTTTAAGTTTATATAAGATGTTATTTACACAATTTCTCACTAATGATTTTGTTCTTAATAAGAAAATGCCACTCAGATGTAAGACTTCAATTCTTGGCCTACCTCAACACTGCAGTGCATACCTGTGGCCAAGAAAGGCAAGCCCACCATTGTTCTAACCCCAAAATTAAATGATTTATTTTCTCTACCTGTCTAGAAGACATTTGGGAGGGAACTCACCCTGATTCTAGCCACTCCAGCTATCAAGGTGCCTGAAAACAAATCCTGACTTCAAGACTCTCAAGTTCAGCCTTGGCAGTGAAAAAGAAAAACAAAGAGGAACCCAAAAGATGGAAGCCTTTGAAAGTCCTTAAGCAAGAAATTCTAATGGACTTTGAATTGGACGTTTGAACTCTTTCCTGTTATGACTATCTTAATTTCATCTTCCAGGGACCAACCAGTTAAGGACTTTCTTTTCCCCTACAGCTAACAGTTATGCAACTCAGGGGTCTTTTAGATAGACTCACTGAAGGGGTACCCTATTGCCACAATCTACGACCCTATTCAGCCTTGAAGAAGCCAGAGCAGTCTGCGCCCCAATTCCCTATTGGCAATAAGGGTGACTTCTTCAGAGGGTGGTGTGATGAGAATAGGAGGTAGAATTTGGCTAGGCAGTTTAGGGTAAAAAGACTCCAAAGACCAGAAACTGTCCTTATGCCTTCAGCAGCCTACTCTATATCAAAGGCCAAATATGTCCAAGGAATTTGGGGCCTCTTATCTAATTCCTGAAAGATTTTAGGGTTACCTCTTCAAAAAGGGAATGTTAGAGAACAAATAGCTAGCTGAGAGACTATAAATTCTCTCACTTATACCTTTCATAAGCTCAAGAATGAACTTAAAACCCATTATGCTCCCTGGTTTGCCAATCCCCTTATGGCCTGGCTCCTCCCTTTACTGGGCCCTTATATACTTCCCCATTATATATATATATATAAAAAAGGGGGGAGATGTAGGGATCTGGGTATTGAGGAAGGCAAGCAACTCCAGATACCCTAAAGGGATGGCAGGTGTCAGGCCCACTCTGCCTGATGTGATAAATTGGCCCCAGGAAGTCACTGTAGATATGAATCTTCTTTTCCCCCACCCCAAACCAGAACCAGGTTTTTGGGTTTTGTTTCCTTGTTCCTGAACTTCCACGTCAGTCCTCCAACCTTCCTGCCTTTACCCCAAAGACCCCACCTTTAACTTTCCCACCTTCTGTAATGATCAGAAAGGCCTCCCTATATAAACCCCTGCCTTGGCTTTAATAACCAATCTACTCACCGAAGTAGTATCCCGGGAGGGAACTCCTCCCACTGCTCTCTGAGCCACCTGAGGCTCTGTTCGATCATCCTCCATTCTCTGGCATGGCTGGAGCACAACAGCCATGCTGGAAATGGAGACCCACCCACACTGAGCCATCTCCCCAGCCCCGTGACTCTTTTAATAACGCAGACCAGTGACTGAAGCAGAAGACAGCAATTTTCAACAACCAATTTAGTTAATATGAACAAAACTCTGCTATGAGTGAAAGACAGAAAATTTAAGTTGTCAGAAGCTTCAGTATGTTTGGCACATCATTTTAATTTGAATAGCTATATTTTATGAATAAAAAATTTTTTTCGGTGAATCTAGAAACACATAGCTATGAAGTGCTATCAAGTATGATAAAATACAATCCAATCTTAAATTTAAAAAATCCAAAGTAAGAATTGTTTTGTGAGCAATGCGTCTATTGCATGATAGGTAAGATCACACATTTGTGAACAATTTCAACAGTGACATGACGATTTCATCTTATTTATTCTATTCAATGGCTCTTGTCTTTTGTGAAACATATTTATAAGTACACCTGACCTCTTAGTGCATAAATTACCTTGTGGAAGAAAATTAAAAACTTTGAAAACAACATAAACTTTTTGAGGTCACCAAGGTACCATGGAGTAAATTATGACCACATAGACCTAAATGGTACGTAGTAGTCAGGAAGAGTTTAATGCACCTTTCAAAGTGCCTAATTTACTCCCAGGGAGTAACAGACTAGTGGACAGGACCTGGATGATGAATTACACTTTGAGATTCATTTTCCCAAGTGATTTGGGCTCAGTGTTGTCTGAGTAAAATTAATGCCTTCCATTTATTTCAAACATGTGAAGGCAAAGGTCTATTTACCTAAATGCAACAAAGGACAAGGCAAACTCAGTTACCTAAAGAAGGGTTGCTAGAGATAAAACTGGCCAGAGTAACTGAATGAAAAGCATCCTGTGTATTGTTAAGATGGGCAAGTGAGCCTGTTAACTCATAATCTGTTCTGAAAGATGACTGTAGTTTTTGCAATGCCTGGGTGTTCCAGAAAGGTCTTCTCAGTAAGAATCCAACCTGTCCAACCTTGTGGAGTCCATGGTATGTGCCAGCATCAACCCAAGGTGGTCTGTCTCCAGGCCATGAATGCTCTTGTGTATACTCACTGACTGATGCCTACTGCAAAGGAATGGTAAGGTATTTTTGCCCTTTGAAACATTTTTGTTTGTTAGCCTAATGATCTCAGAGGGATTGCATAAATGTCTGTTATCCTACTGATTATTGCTCTTCCCTTGGGAAATGATGTGAGAATCTGGACTCATTTTGAATTGTAGGAACCAGAACTCATGATCCTTATTTCCAAATGGCCCAAAGCAACAAAAATACAAAAGCAAACTAACTGTACTATCTCATTTCTCCTTTCTCTGATGTCTGTCTTGTTTACTGTCTATTGCATTTACTAACTACTCCATTTATCTTAAGGGGCTAAGATGACCAAATGAAATAGACCTGCACTGCTTCCCGAGGTCCAGTTCCATAACCAAGATGATCCTTTAACAAACACTGAGGTTTTAGTCCTCAAAGTGCCCCACTTTTTGATAGATTATGCGTCTCCAGATTTCCCAGGAGCAGTCACGGGAGGAAGGGATATACCAGCCTTTCGGTTTGAAATGCTTGATCCACTATCTTCCCGTTCTCTCCACTTGAAGACCACCAGAATCCCTTGTCAATTCTCCCTAGTGCAGCTGATCTCAGTGAAGATGTGATGGGGAAGATCCAACCATAGTTGTGGTGTAAATGAGGAATAACTTCTGTTGTTGCAAATCAGAGAGATTCCAGGACCCTTCATTATTACAAAGTAATCTCCTTGATCCTACCTGATATAAGTGCCCAATGTCTGGCACTTAGGAAATCTAAATTCAAACCATAATATGGCTTTATTCTTCTCTAAGTCTTGCTGGATTTCAAAGTTAGGTTTATGGTTATGAATTAAAAAGTAATAAAAATTCCATTAATATTACTTTAATGTTTAGTGCCCAAACATTAATGGCACACTATAGTACCATTAAAATGAGCACTTTTATATATAATAAATATGGAAAGCATGAAATACTTATTTTTAATAAATGATTTGAATTTAAAATTAAACATATAGAGGCTGGAAAGATGGCTTAGCTGTCAAGATCACTAGCTGCTCTTGCAGAAGACCCAGGTTCAAATCCTAGCACCCATATGATGGCTAACAACCTTCTATAACTCCAGTTCCAGGGTATCTGATGCCCTCTTCTGACCTTCATGGGGTCTGTACAACATGGGTTCACTTACATATATGCAGTCATAACATACATATAAAATGAAAATGTATAAATGAAAGATACTAAAAAATAAAATTAAACATATAGTAAATTTATAACCACTAAAAACGTAACTGTCTATATGCAGGTAGATAAAACCTAAAATGGAATTATAATAGCTATTTGGGGTTATGATATGTGGGGGCAATTAAAAATACCTTCTGAAACATTTGGTGCTTGTAATCAAAAGGAAAACACATAGCAATAGAAATTAATATTATTTAAAATTCAGTGGTTATGCATGTTGATACATGTAATCTCTGAAATGGCTTTCTTAGTCACGTTTCTTAACAATTGGATTACTGATTGCACCTATTTCTTTTAAGCATATCGTTGCTCATTTTCTTCCTAGGAAATTCACAGTGAAGTAAGATATGTGGAGTTGTTTAATGAAATAAGATAAGCACAGATCTTATCGTGGCTCCTTTAAGAGTATATAAGGTAATGAAATGCCACAAAGCTATTTATATTGGCAAATAATCAAATAGCAGCCTTTGACTTTGAGCCTTTCTGGCTGTAGAGTAGGAAGGCATACTTCTGCAGCATCTGTGAGTAAAGGTCCTTGACTAAGGGACCTAAGGGTTCTAAGTTTATTAGCATTGTTTTAAAGTTCTAGAAACAAAGGTCCTGATTAGGTTACCTTAATTTTACCCAAGGTAGTTTAAACATAGGCCAAGATCACAGGATATGTTCAAAACCAGAAACTTCTGTATCTGCAGGCCTAGTAGAGAGCCAGCAATGTGTAGCCATGCTTCCTTCTTTATTCAAGGCAGACATGAGTAATCTATCTAGCATGTTTATGATGATCTCACTTGGGTTTCAAATCAATTTCATGAAACATTCTAGACAATACATATTAATCGTAACAAATGAAATTTCTTGGCATTCCACTCTTAATCCACTATTATTTTTCCACCAAGGCGTCTTAGAACCATAGGGGAGGTACTAAACTTATCCTAGGTATTTTCTATTTTAGCGGCATCCTGTATGGTATGTAAAGCCTTGACAGACGACAAAGCTGAGTCTTAGAGAAGCTCAGCAGTAATTGCAACCTTGCAGTCATCACTACCTAGAGATGCGCCCTGCAATATAATTAGCTGGACCCCTGGTCTAGTATATTTTGTACACTCACCAAGTTGTAAGACAATGTTGTTCTTTCTCTGAAGAAATTACTGGATGATGCTATAAGAATAATTTTTGGGTCAATGGCAACCATTCATCTCCTTGGGAACCAGAAAAAACACTCATAAATAATAAAACACTATTCATAGCAGTCATCCAGCACCTAAATATTAATAGTGTACACATGAAATACTTTCACAAAAGCATATTAAAAGCATTAAATGAATGTCAAGATTTGAAAAGTTACACCTCAGATGGCTCCTGAATTGTACAATGTGGCTCTTAGAGCAGTGTATTTTATTTTTTATTTTAGACATTCCCGTGTCCTGGGCTGGTTTTCCAGGAAAAAGGATTGTCTTTACAGACAAAAAAAAAAAAAAAAAAAAGGTAGAAGGAAATGTGGAGACTCAATTCTGCAAATTTCATTACTGTTTCTGTTTGCATCACAGTGTGACTCTTTCCAAACTCCACTACCTTCCCCCAACTCAAAGTCTGTAATTTTTTAGCAACCTGACCAACTTGGGCAGAGACATTCTCCACGGTACAGAGCAACAGAGCAGAACCAGGGTCCCTGTCTGGATGGAGGACCCAGCTTGCCATAAGTGACTTAAACATTTCTTCCATTTTCTCCTTCTGGGAAAACTGGCTTCCCAAGGGGGAGGACTTTCCAGTTAGAAAAGTTCTTCAACTTCTCTCTTCCCAGATAAATCATGCTGTGAATTACTTTCGTTGAATTTCTTTCCATTTGTTTTCTATTTAGTCCTTGTTTCATTCCCTGTAGGTCTCATACATCCCTGCTGTATAGTAAATTCTTGTCTGTTTTCAAAACAAACACTCAATAGAAGACAGAAATATTAGGGAAGAAAAGAATGGAAACGAATCCAGCTAATCCTGATTGTATATCTAAGGCTTATTTAAGAGCTAAATCTTCACATCTCTACTCCCACACTAATGTATTATCTAACAAGAAGAAGAAGAAGAGAGGAGGAGGAGGAGGAGGAGGCAGTGCAAACAGATTTTATTTTTCCCCGTTAATTTTAAGCAAAATACAGAAAGTACCATCTCTATACCCCTAGACCTCAACTGATTTGCAGAACTCAGGTTATGATTCCAGAATCTTCTTCTGCTTAGATAGTACATTTTCTGCTAGTCTAATTTTATGGTCTCCAGAATAATTTTCTATTATTTCTTTCTGAAGCAGAGTTATTAAAGGTGGAAAAGAAATTCATTAGAATGTGTTGAAACTAACAGCACGTGAACCAAGTCACACTGACTAGGAGGACAAACCATACTCCATGTGGCCCTGAAGTGTGCCTTAGGGTTCTCAGTGACTGGTATCAAGGTACAATCAAAAGCTTGTCATGGGTCGGAGCGATGCTCAGTGGTTAAGGACACTGGTTGCTCTTGTAGAGGTCATGGGTTAGGTTCCCAGCACCCACATGGTGCCTAATAACCATCCACAACTCCTGCTCCAGGGGATCTGATGCTCTCTTCTGGCCTCTGTGGGCATGGCATGTACATGGTACACTTACATACATGCAGGCTTTAAGACACTCATGCACATAACATAAAAATAAATCCCAAACAATAAAAATAAAAAGTATGTCATGATTTTCCAAGTTTTAACATGAGGCATACTGTTTACAGTACTGTCTTGTATAACAGCCTAAGTTCCTGGGTACCTTGTCTAACTTCCACATTGTAAAGAAGCATTCTTATGTCCTAACAGATGTGAACAATCATGTTTCAGCTGGCTAAACTATAAGTTTTATCCTCTTTGAAGAGTATTTTCCTGGTATTTACTTATTAACACAATGCATACTTTCCACTCAGGAAGAAGGTAAAAACTGCCGCTAATCCACCTGCTGAAATACAACCACAGCTAAAGTTTTAATTATTTCCCTCCAGCATTTTCCTGTTCTTAGTCATGTGTCAGTGTCAAAAAGATGATGCATATATAATTTTTAAAACTTTCTCACTTATGTAACAAGCATAATTTCCTTTGGTCTTAAGGTGAGATGATGACTATTTCTTTTTAAATTGGTTAACTAATTTGTGGGGTGTGGGGAGTGTGTACATGGGTGTGTGTACATACTGTTGCACAAGTGTGGTGGTCAGAGGACAGCTTTTGGGAATTGGTTCTCTCCTCCCACCATGTGGATTCTGGGAATTGAACTCAGGTCCTTGGGCTCCCTAGCAAGTGCCTCTATAGGCTGAGCAATCTCCCTGGCCAAGACAATGAATATTTCTAAGAAGAGAGAGGTCAGCATGTGAAGGAGGCATGACACAGCTTCTAGAGTAATGGGACCATTCATTTCCTAGACTGGAAGATCACTGTAGACGATGATTTTCTCCTATCCATTGAGCTATGACTTATAATTAGTATATTGCTTGTTCTGTATGATATAATTCAGTAAAAATATTTATTATGAAAATCACAAATTAATTGAAAAATGATTCTTCACAAGACTATGTAACATTCCGTTAAACAGCTTTCCTGGGAATAGCAGGTCATTCTTCCATCACTAGATACTTAATTTATCATTTTCTAATATTATAAATACTGATGTAAGTGCATTCGTGTGTGTGTGTGTATGTGTGTGTGTGCGTGCGTGTGCACGTGTCACATTCACGCGGTGTAGATTCCCAGAAGTATTGCTTCTTTCCTCAGAAGGAATCATTATACTGAGAGGAAGGATAAATGCAAATTTCCTGCAGTTGATTTATTGATGTAGCAAGCTGCTGGAGCCCACAGATCCATACAGTTGTAGCCTGAGACAGAAGATACGACTGAAATTTCGAGCAGAGTCTTACATGGAACTAGTGGCACAGGTGAGAAATTCTTCACACACCCTTGGCCCCAAATAAGTAATCATCTGTTTGACTCAATTGACTCAAATCTTTTTGAACAGCGAGTATATGTCAGAACTTTCTTGGATCCTGAGATACAGAGATGGAGAATGGACAGCATTGCTCGTACTTGGAATAAGAGGTGGTCCCAGAGGAAGTGCTCCCATGCCAGTATGAACTGGTTTGTACTCCTCATTCCGGTCTCTTCTTTTGTTTATTGGGACAGTAAACCCCAGAAGTCAATGGTAAGAACTAAAGTGTATCTATAGAGTGCTATACAGGAATGGTATTAGAAATACTTAGGAATCAATCTATACCAGTATCAATGAATCAGAACATGTGCTGGTTCAGGGAAAATGACTGAGGGCCATTGGTAATAAGTGGCTCTTCTCTTGGTGCGGGAACCTGGCTGATGCTGCTTCCTAGTTCAGCATAGGTTTTGAAAATGGCGTAAAATTTCTTCAAATACATGTAGACTTTTTGAATGAATTTATTTTATATCTCAGGTATTCAGAGACAGCAACCTAGGAGGTATTGAACATAGTCTTTTCAATTTTCACCCAACCTAAGCTCTGGAACTCTTCAACTCTTCAAACCACTATTTCCTTTGTGTTCAATTCTTATTTATTTCTGTTGCTGACAGCCACAGCAGCTTGTTAGGAGAAAAATTACACCATATATTTACTCCTAAAATTTGGCAGGGAACACAGGAACCATGTGGGAGGTGGAGATGGGACATGGGCCTAGACATATAAATATAGTAAGTGAAAAATTAAAGAGAAACAGACCATGACTTTCTGGAAGAAAGTTTCAGATTTTTTTAATGTCATCTAAATCTTGTTTTAATTGTTCCCAATTTACTAAAGTAAAGTAATAATAACAGTGGTAATAATGACTATTACAGAACATGAACCATAACTACAACTATAAAAACACTTGTCAAATACTATAGATTCTTTGTAATTATAATTAAGGTGATTATGGTTAAATAACTATAGTGACTTGGAAATAAGATTTACTCTTCAATTTTGGAGTTAAATACTTTGTACTGTAAGAAGGAACCATGTGAACTCTATGAGTGTCCTATTGCCTCTGAATTTCAATAAGATCCTTACTTATCTCTGCCACCTAAAGAATTTCTCACTGGTTTGTAGGAAGTGTGGATTCAGGAATGGTAGTACAAAGCAATTTCATTACTTCAGTGAGGAATGAGTGTTTTCTATAACTTCATACCAAAGAATGACATTTATCTGGCATCGTATAGTGCTGAACATTCTACCTTCCTCTGACAAAGAAATAATCCCCATTGTGGGACCAAACAGGGACCGGACGAATGCTTGTAACACAAGAAGGAAAGCACTATCGTTGTAGAACATGCATTTCAGAATCTGACAGATTTGAGTTGAAGATCCTGTTCCATTAATTACTGGGTAAATGACTTTGAATGTGTCATTAAACTCTCACCTTCAGATTCCTCACTCAGAGACTTAAGGAAATAGCATACTTAGAGTTTGCTCTAGAGTGTAGAGGCAGTACACAGGGAGTAACAGACATGAGCAGAGCCGGAGGCATGAATCACCATGTTCACCGTTCCTATGCATAGCATGGGAGCCTAAGAACTACGGAGATGAGGCAAGCGCTCAGAGAACAAGCCAGCACTTGCGGTGTCCTCAACATGAATGTTACTGACAAAAAAATCCAGCAGCTGTGAAGTTAAAGATAAAACAGAAAATATCCCCAGAATACAGTTTATATAATGAAATCTTCACTCCTCTCCTGAAACTTTGGTGGAATAGAGTTGATTCCACAACAATTCAGTTTTGTAGCAGTGATGATCTTCGCCTTTGATCTTGGTAGGAGGCATCCTCTGTGAGTTCTTGGACAATAGGCAGGTAAATCCCAAAGCCACAGCTGCCCTTGGAATCTACATAGTTCGCATTTCATCCAACTTGACTTCTCACGAAGTTTCATGGGATCAAACACTGGAGGCAAGATTGTTTAAACCCTCTGATCTTGCCAAATTATCTGGAGGCAAAAGAATGCTTTAGTTTGTCAATACAGTCTTCGGTGGAAGTGAGGGAAGAGAAAAATAATTCCCTTCTCTCCAGCAGAGCTTTAGCTTTATCCTCTTGTGCTCACTATCTATCGGGTAAACATTACTCAAGAATGCCCTCCCAGCTGTCTCTTAGTTCTTCCCTTCTGTGCCCAGGACCAGACCTCCCCTTGCATTGGCTCTGTTTTGCTGTCTCGCATTCCCTGCAGTCCTTGAACCCAGGGCTTCACAGGCCTCTGCACCCATCCACCCACCCATTCACCCTCACCAAGCAGAGACAGAGCTGAATTAGGGACCTCTGTGAGGGCCAACGAAGCCTTTGTGTTCTATAAAGGATGGTACCTGTGGTCTACATAGCAAGTTCCAGGACAGCTGGGCCTACAGGGAGACCCTGTCTCAAAAAGACCTCCCCCCAAAAAAGAGATGGTCCTATCAGAGACGTAGAAAATGATAAGATTAGAGATGTGGAACATAAAAGAAGGAGTCTCATGACCATTGGGTAGTTATATATAGGGGTAATTGCACACTGGTGTGTGTTTACACACACATGCACACATATACACAAACACACACACACACACACACACCCCAAGCCCAGTCTCAGGTGACTGTAATTCCTGCAGTTACCTAGGCTGCTGCTTTTAGAAGTTAGGTCAAACTGCTCATAGCATGCTGTCTTTAGTCACCAGTGTCAGTTAGATGACACCATTGAGTCGCCACGCCACGTGTCCGTACATGTGCGAAACTCTTCACATTCGCTGTCAAGTCACTGCTCCTGTCCTCTCAGGCAGGTCCTTCCATCGTTATCATCTTCCAGCAAAGGGAAGTTGGCTGGGGTTAGTGTTGGTGATGCAATGGAACCAATATTTCAGTCCATGCTGCCTAACCCTAAAGCCGGGGGTCTGAGCCATCCCCTGGCATTCCTCCTGAGCTGCATCCCATGCTCCTGCTGCAGAGAATGTGGGATGGTGGCCAGTGCCGTATTTATACTCTGCTGCTGAGAGCTGCTGAACTCCAAGGCTTGCACTCAGAACAACTTACTTTGAGCAAAAATTGGGACACAGAGACACAAGCCGTCCTCTCTGGATGACCTTCCCGCTCTGCTTCATCAGGAACACGGCCTCTGATCGGTTATGTTACTTTGCTTATAAAGCTCTGTGAGAGGGCTACTAAACAAATAAGTAACTTATTGCCGCACTGCACCTTTCTGTAAGGAATCTTTGCATGTCACTGGAGATTGGGTGGGCTTGTTTTTCTTTCAGGAAAAAAGGCTTTGATAAGGCATACAGATAAGAATTTTTCTACCTAATGCTAGGTAGTATGAGTAGGTAAAGGCTGATCAGTGAAAGAGTGTATCAGAACCAGAAGCTTGTCCTGCTGCACATCCGGCTTCATTTTGATTTGCTTCTGTGGTGTTTGTACAAATCAGCCTTAAATCATTACTTCAGCTCTCCCTTTACTGACAGAAGGAAAACCAGCGACCTAATTGGGAGAGGGGTGCAGTTCTAGCTCCTTAATGCTCGTTTACCAGTGAAAACCCCCAGCAGCTCTCATTTTTATTAGTCCTGTGAAGTACATTTCTCTTTCATTCTTTAAATCCGTATCTGACTGTGTTTATCAGCGTGCTTAACTTACCCCCGCCCCCCTTTGTCAAGGTGGCTTTTTCCTTCTAGGTGCAAATTCTCACTGCTAGCTTCTTCAAAGTATATAGTTCGCATTCTCAGCCCTGAAGTGGACCATCTTCTTTAAAACTCATCTGGAAAGACCCCGGGCAGCAACAGAACTACAGAGGACCTTCAGTGAGTCTAGTTGTCTTGCTTACGTCAGCTGACTATTTGAGCTGCTGATATCACTCAGATTTAGTTCTGGGGATTGGTGCATGTACATTGACCATCCATGTGCAATACTAATGGAATCTGGGAGGTTTTCGCAATTCTTCCAAATGTGCACATGTTATTTCCCCCAAGACAATATTATAGATATTGAATTTTTGTAAACTGGCATGGAAATATTGCATTTTTGGCATCATCTCTGGTTTTGTGCTCTTACAGTACAGCTTTTGTGTATTGTTAACATTTTCTGAAGTAAACCACAGACAAATTTCTCATGTTCTTGATGCCTGGAGTAGCATCATTTGAGAGAGGACTTTTTAATATACATTTCTTATAAATTTAAAACAGCATATATTTTTGGTCCAATTTGCACAGAGGAACGTAAGTTGTCATATAATACAAGCACGTTTATTAAAAATAAACTTGTGGTGCTTGAAAGCTGGCTTAGTGGTTAAGAATACTTACTTTTCCTGGTCGCCATTTTTTGGCACCTCAGGCTCTGCACCCACGATTGCTGTCTGTTCTGGATTGAGACATTGTCAGCCCTGTTTTGTCAGGCGGTGACTGTTGGGAGGAGAATCAGAGTGAGGATGTGGATGTCCAGGAAGCAGGAAACAGGGTGCTGCAGTTTCACAGGTTCCACACAAGGCTCGTGAAATCCATCCTCGAGAAGACCTTTGGGGTCTATAGCAAGATCTTGACACTGTGCAGAAGACCCTCTACGAGAATGTGAGGCTGGAGTCCTAGAGAAATCTTGGTTTTCTTGGGGCAATGCATGGCCAAACTTAAAATGATCTTCAAATTGAATCCTGTACAGGCCAGGAAGTGTAGAAGAAGCCTTCAGATGAAGCCTCCCAGATGTTCATAAAAGGACTGCCAAGATGGAGACGATCCAGAAAAATATCAAGGAACATTTGTGGCTAGTTGGAATTACCAACAATAAGACATTCAATGAAGAGATGGTTGAAGTTTCGCTCTATCATTTGGGGACATACTGTGGACCGTAGCAGGGATGAGTGGCAGGATCTGACACCGAACTGAGGCCCTTCTACAGGGACTGATGCTGGAGAACTACAACAGCCTGGTTTCCCTGATGGCTATCAGCTGGTATCTGCAGTAAGTGATCAACTTTGCTCAACTATAATCCAATGGTATAGCTGCACTATTAACCATATAATGTCCTCCAGTTCTGGGCATGTCATTGTGACAGAAGTTTCAGTCATAGTAATGAATAATATTTGCTCATAAGTGTGAGATATGTTTGCCTATTCTTTTAACGAACGCTCTGTTTCTTTGTTTAAAAGCATGAGTGTTTTGACTGTGTACTATTATTTTTTGTTGCTGTGGTAAAATAACATAACCAACAACGCATATATGAATGTATTTACTTTGAGTTATGGCTTCGGGTTGATAAGGTTCCATCATGGCAGGGAGACATGGCATCAAGCAAACCTGTTGACAGAAACAGGACAGTGTTGCCAGTCTTTATTATTAGAGGACAAATAAAATGCTTATCTGAAAAAGACGAATGCTTGCCTCTGTTGCAGAGGACTCAGGTCACATCAGGTGGCTCACAACTGCCAGTAACTCTAACTGTAGGGGACTCTCTGCAGGGCTCTGCAGGTCCCTTCTCTCATATGCACACACCCATGTATTCATATGCTTATGCATATCATTAAAACCAAGTAAGTCTTTAAAATAAAGCTGTGTATGTGTGTATATGTGTGGTGCATGCATGTGCGACCACATGCACGGAGGCCAGACGAGGATTGCAGTTGGCCTTTTGTGTCACACTCTGCCTCGGGCCCTTTTGACAGGGTCTCTCACTGAACTTGGAGCTCGGTGCTTTTTGGCTAAGCTGGCAAGAAGGCCCAGAAATTCTTGTGTTCTCCCCCTTCCAAACCTGATTGTGGTGTGTGCTGGGAATCCAAAAGTAGGCCCTCGTGCTTGCACAAGGCTCTGGCCCACCGAGCCATCTCCCAGACCCGAAAATTAAACTTTTAAACAGTAAGAACTAAAACTTTCTTCCTGAACTTTGTCCTTTTGATCCTGTCTGGCCTATCAAAAGTTGATACTGCATCAAAATTTAGTACTGTCATTTCAGGTTATTTGCAAACAGGCTTTCATCTGCCCTTCTAGTCCCTTCTACGCCAGTACAGCCTTTAAATCCTGCAAGCAAAGTGGATGCTCCGATTTCTCCAGATCGGCCACTGCATTTTCTTCTACGGCACCTCACTGGAGGCTTTGCCCTTTTCTCCCACCCGGATGGGTCCTTCCCGTTCTTCAGGGTTCCAGTTTGAATCCTGCCCTCGCTCCCCGGTTATTTACATGTATCCCAGTCCGGCCCATTTATTCTTACCGCTCATGCCACTCACCAGGAAATTGAATGAACGCACATTGTTTCATTCTTCACCTCTGAAGACATCCCTAGCCAACGTGTTCCTACTCCTTGATGAGCCAGGATACCCTTCAAGTTTCATTTGAAGACACAGTTCCTCGACCAATCAGAGTGAGCAGGTGGCGGGACTCAAATCTGCAAATCCATTTCTGTTCCCGCCAGCCAGCATACTTGAACAAGTATAACTGAAGTCTCTGCTCTAAATTCAAAATGAGAAAATGTACCTGAAAGCATATGAGACACTGTTTGACATTTGTCCCTTGATCTGTATAGGTCACATGTTCAAAGACTCACTGTGAATACCAAAGTCTGAGGGTGCTGGTGTACATTTGTTATGTTGTGCTGTTCAGGGGAACATGACAAGTGAAAAAGTCTACACATGTTTAGTCCAGGCACAAGTATGAATGCAGTACACAAATAAAACAGTATGTGCATGATACAGAAACCACGAATGCTGGAGTGCTGGGAAGTCTGTGAAATGTGGGAGGTTAGGTTGCCCAGGCTCTTCTCTCTGCCTGTAAGGCGCTGCACAGGCACGGTGCATGGGAATTCAGGTTTTCTTTGGTATATTTTTACTGAGATTTTGTGTATTTCATATAATAGATCTTAGTCAAATTTAACACTCTCCTCTGTCCGCAGCCCCCACACTCCACACCTGATTTCATGAATTCTGTCGTCTATGTGCAGGCCTCTCCAGTTAAGCATCTGCAACCAGGTGTCCCTCGGTGCCAGTCCCTCCACTAGAGTCTAATCTGCCTATCTAGAGTCACTTCCCTAAAGAAGATCTACTCTCCTTCACCAGCAGTAATCAGTTGCCAATAGTTCCTAGGCTAAGATGGCCTGCTGCTCCAGTTCTATGCTAGAAATGGCAAATTCAAGAGTTGAATTTTGAATATATCTGGAAAATTTAAAAAGTCCTTTTGATCTGTGGTTGATTCCATGGCTACATAAAGACGCCAGGTTACAGCTCCTCTGCTGGCTCACATCACTTTATGTAGTCAGTAGCATGCTGGTTTAATAACCAGCTGTCTGGGTGAACTAAGTTCTTTTCTAGTATTTGCTGATTTTGTTGGTGCAAATATAAACACATGATAGACTTTAAACTGTGGATGGGAGGTCACTGAATGTAGACTTAAGAACACACATAGTATGCACTGTTTAATAGCATTTTTACCAAACAGATAAATAGGTATCAGAAAATTCAAAAGTACACAGTATAAGCTAGTAAAAAGGTTCAAATATTCATTATCTTTTCCTTTCAGTATAAATTCAACATTTTTTGTTAAAGGGTTCAGTTTTTGTTTGTTTTCAGACAGGCTCTTGCTATGTAGACCAGATTAGTGTCCAACTTAAAATTCTATGCCTCTGCCTCCCAAGTGCTGGGATTATAAAGCTGTACTCTGGATGCCTGGCTTGTATATAGTAAAAACTTTATAATGCTTTTAAATGAACTGTAGTATATTTCCTAAAAGATTGATTGCTTAAGATATTTAAAATATGTATTTATTCCTAAACTAGTGAGTGCACACAATTGTTCTGTTAACCTAAACATGGAGGAAAATCATCATATTGTTAATATTGATGATCAAATCTGAAACGACTGATAAAAAACTGGATGAATTCTTTCTGCGTGCCTTGTAGGGCCTTGGCTCTCACTTGGCTCATCAGGAGCATGGCCCAGTCATCCTCACTCATCTACAGTTTTTATTTTACCCACTTGGCCAAAGGTGCAGTTGCAGCAAGGATGGGTTTGCATGTTGCTCGCCCTTCTGTTCAGTGCCCTTTCTGACCGCTGTCGTGTTTTGTTTCTCTTACCCTGTCCTTTGCTCAGGTCCAGGATCCCTCATCCCAGCTGCCAGAGTGGGAGATGGCAAAGTCACTGGTGTGGAAACTTCCCCTGGCCAGGGTTTCTCTGCACCTCTACTCCAGTGTCTGCAAGCTCTGGGAAGGCAAGTCCTTCATCACCCTCATGCTGTGATTGAGGAAGGTGACTTCTGAGAGAGGAGCTGGGGTCACTGTGCTAGTCAGGTTTGGAGCCAGGAAAACTCTCACTGTTCACTGCCACACCACTGCCGCCTTCTCCCAGCACAGAATGGCTGAAGTGTGGGATCTTCAAGGACTACAGCCAGGGCTGGGATGTAGCTCAGTGCTTGCCTAGGCACAGGGCCCCAGGTTCAATCCTCCAGGGGGCTAGAGGCGAGTACTATATTGTATTTAAATCTGTCTTTCAAATGAAATTGCCTTAGCAGTGTTTGAGTGTTTCCTCATTTAAGTATAACAGGGGCTTAAATAGCAGTGTCCTACAGTTAGAGGGCCAGTAACCACAGGACTGGAAACTCTTCAGGAGGTGGGTTACAATCTGCACGTGGGCATGTTTACTGAGAATCAAATGCAAAGTCAACCCTAAGGTTTTCTACTTGGTATTTTCATCTTACCTTTAATTTTATGTAAACATTTATATTGCTAAAGTAAGCCATAATTATTGTTTACTTCTAGATGCAGAATCTGACTACCACACATGTAGTGCAAAGTATCAAAAAATATTAATTCTGGGGTTCCAAGCTGAGTTTAAAAAATAGGACTCCAACCTCATTATTATAGAGCAAGGCCGACACTGCTCGGAGTTATGACTCCTGAGGCCAGAACCCCTTCATCAACAGCCTGCTGGGAAGGAAGCATGAGGCACGTAAAAACAAAGGATGGGAAAAAGGAAGTAAGGTCTTTTATCAGTCCGTTTGGAAGTATGTGCTGGCCATCAACTTATCTACAAGAAGAGAAACTATGGAGGTAGAGTTCAGTGGACGGTCCACCGGAAGCAGTGGAGAGACCAAGACGCCATAGTGGCCCATGTTTGCATTTTGACAACACTGAAACTCAAGGGCTTAAAAGGAGATGTTCCAAAGAATTCCTGAGAAAACAAATCTGTGACAGGGAAGTGGTCAGGAAAAAATAAACAATAGCTAAAAACAAAACAAACAAACAAACCAGAAAAAAAATAGTAGTGGTATAACTACCAGTTATACTGGTATACTGGTCACACCAGTTTCTTATGACATTAGAAACCCTTTTATATGGGAACTTGATTCAGTCTGGATATCTATAAAGCAGTTCAATTCCAAACCATCAAGAGACTATAGTGGGACCAAACAAATTGTGATCATTGGTAGAGAGCCAGGTCATAAGCCAACCATGCAGACAGCTAGTGAGCTTCTTCTGCTTGCTGACCAGGCAGTCCCCTTCAAGATACCCCCAAACCAGTGTGAAGCCCATCTAGAGGAGGCATTAGGCCTTCATCAAGAGAGCTGACAATGGCTCTATTTTTCACTCACTCTGTGTTCTAAGGACCATGAGGTTTCTGCTACAGAGCAAGAAATGAAAGGGACAGTTGGACTTTAAGTTTCAAATACAATTCAATGCCAGAAGATAATCGAGCATCTTTAGCAATGTCTAATTAAAAATAAATAGATTTCCATTCTTTACATGGGGGAAAAGTGGATTGTTAGTTTTCTTCCAGAACAGGCAGAGGCTGTGTGAATTTCATAGACATCTCTGTGCATTTAAAAGAATGAACCCAATAATTTTCTGTGATTTTTAATTCTGAATAAATGTATGGTTGCTTAGGCTAGTTTAGTTAATAGTATAGGGCGATAATAATTTTTAAAATGCAGTGTGTGCAGTGTTTTGATTCTCATTACCACCAAGCAAGAGGATAGAGAAAATATTGCTGTTATGATTTACAAGGAGGAAACTGAGGCTGACGGCAGCCACTGTTCTTGCTTGAAGCCATGAGGAGCAGGGCATGACCCCTTGGTCTCCAGGTACAGCCACATAACACTGCCTTTAGTAATACAGGGACCAGACTGATTGTTCTTGTCCCATGGAAGTACACCTTGGCATAGTGGACTGAATTCATCTAACTATGTTGTTTATTTTTTCAAAGTACTCAAAAAAAGACAAAGAAAGAAAGAAATGATGTGGAATTGGTGATTATAAAAGTCTTTTTTAAAATAAAATACAATATATGACTTTAAAGTGTACAACTGGGGAACTATATGAATATTTCCCTATTCTGAGATACAATTTGCATAGTGGAGACTATAATGTTTATAGTTGTGATTTGTAGTAAATTTCATCTGAAGAGAAATTATACACTGCTCTGTGAATCATTTCAAAGTCTAAGAAATGGCTTGATAAAAGGGGGAAATACAATCTGTAGTCATTACAAAAATGAACATATATAGGCGACAGGGCCTCCTTAGTACCAGCCAGCCTGGAACTCACTATGCACTCACTGTCTGGACCAGCCTGCCTTCGATCTCATAGAGCTCTGGCTGCCTCTGCCTCCTGAAGGATTAAAGGTGGACACCACTGCACCTGGGGTGAAAATATATACTTTTACAATGCCCCAAATATGAGATTAATGAAAGAAAACTCATATAAGCGGTATGGTCCCAATTTTGGTTCAGACATTATATAGTTCTATATTTGTACCATTCATGGTGACCATGGGGGAAATATTGAAATATACAGTATATTAATAGTGCGTGTGTGTGTTTCTTTACGGTAAGCCATGTTCTAACTATGGGTAATGTGGGGGCTACTCTACCAGTGTGGTCATGGTGGGGAGTGAGCCATTGACTTTGACTGGCAACCCCATCTCTTGTCGTTGTGTAGTCTAGGTACCCTTTACTTTGTTGTCACCTGTGGAAAACAGGGGGCCGATCTGACCATGAACCCTCTGCCCCAAATGAAAGGGATGATATAAGAAAAGAAGTGTTGTGGGCGCTGCTCGCAGTGCGCACTCAACATGGCAGTTGCTGAGGTATGTACTTCTGTCACGCCGCTCTGCACTGTTCAGTCAGTTCTGAAGGAACAGTTCTATAGGAATTTGTTTATACTTCCTTTTCATAGAGCAAAAATAAAAACATAAAAGTCATACAACTTAAGTATTAGGATTCCATCAACCACATCTTAAAGCTGGTTAGGAGGGAGGATCGGAAGTCGGGTGATATTTCATGGCATTTTAGTTCTAAAGGGACTGTGGTGAGATAGGAGACCTCTGCTTTTTTATGCGAGGTCTAGATCCAGGGCCACGTAAGGACCAAGGGCCAGCATTCCAGGTCTTGCGCTTTGCAGCCAAGCATGTGCTCCAGTGGTGCCCACTCTTACCCACCCCTCAAAGACGTGTTCCTTCCCCCGCGTCCCTGCTGCCCCGGGTGTTCAAAGGAGAGAGAGAGGAAGGAAGGAGGGAGAAGGAGGGAGGAAGGAAAAGGAGGAGAGAGGGAGGCTGGGAGGCTGGCAAAGCATACTGGAGAGGCGCAATGGACTTCCCAAAGCAGGTCCCCGCGGGGTGAGGCCGCCAGGCGGTGGGAACTGCGCTAGGCCTGAGGGATCGCAGCAAGCACGTGGGCTAGAGACGCCCACGCAAAAGGCAGCTCGGCGGCAGCGCTTCTTGCCGGCGCTTCTCCCCGGATTTCCCAATGAGTGGACTTTTAATGCTGTGCGCTTTACCGCTACCCTTTCTTTCTTGGGTTGCCACACTTCCAGCGGCTTTTAGTATGGCGTTGAAATAATCCTAAGCACTACTGCCCCTTGCGGCCACTGTCGGGGTTTAAAGGGGTGAGTGCTAGAACAAAGGGACACTTTGAGAGGAAGGCCTGCCTGAGAAGCAAGCCCAGGTCACCCCCAAGACAGGCTCAGCCTCTCACAGAACGCAAAGACTCCCGCACGACTCCCGCGCCTCCCCGCAGTAAATCATTTCCAGGCCCACAGCTGCATAGACGTCCCGTCGGAGGGCATGCTTCACAGTGGCTGTCATCACGTCCAGAGCCCGTCACAGCTGAGAGACTGTTTTCATTATAAGATAGAGTGCTGTTTTGGAAAACTGAGGGAAATGTGGAAACTGTCAAGTAGCAAAGATGGTTAATGGGTACTCACTGATTTTGAGGTCTTCATTCTCTGCTCATCGATTATAAAGGGTGTGAAATTGGTGGAGACATTTTGGAAGAAAAGAGACTTTGAGGTAATCTCTGGAGGACCTCTATGATTCCTCTGATATTGAGATTCTTGTAATAATACTATCTTTGCCCAAGCACTGATTTTTGTACTGAGTTTCCATTTATATATGCAACAGATAATTATTAGGCACCTTCTCTTTGGCTAGTACAATAGCAAACAAAATTGACACCCTGCTTGGAGATGTTCATGGTCTGGGAGGTAGGCAATCCATCCTGGCAAACCAAATATGAAAGGGTTGTCACGGGAAGCTCCTCTGTGGTTTGAAGAACACAGAGAAAGGGTTTGGCCTGCTCAGCAACATCAAGGAAATTTCCACAAGCAAACACTGCTAAGACATGACGAAGGAGCAGACAGCAGAGAGCTAGCAGCTAGCACTGTGTGAGCACGAAAGGCAAGAATGGGGGACAGGCTTCCAACAGCTCTGTCTGGATATACAGCAAGAGAAGCTAGCAAGAGAGGTGGGCTGGAAGAGGCCACTGAGGAAGGACCTTCCCTGCGATCTGTGCCCACAGTCTCATCAGCTGTGTGAAGACGACCACGACCTTATCATGTCACCATCACAGTTATACCCGAATAAATCGCCTGAATCTTAACATTAGTTATAAGAGAGAATCAGAACTTAGAGTTCATCTATTTTCCAGATGTTCGCTGGAACCGTGCTGCTGAGTCAGGCTTCACCCCACTTTTTTCAAAACCATTTCTCTATCATCAATTGGGGAACTACACAAGCTTGGATCCACCCTGCTCTCTTCTGATAAGCTTGTCCTTTCATCCCCAGGTCTAAAAATACCTCATACACATACTGTTCTTACTTTTATTCTTTAAAATTATTCTATTTATTATTTATTATTTTATATGTATATAAAATATACATATATGGATGTAATGTGCATGGATGTAAGTGCACCCGTGTTGTGCAGTACCCACAGAGATTAGAAAAGGGAATCGGATCCCCTGGAACTGGAGTTAGGGACAGTTGTTAACTGCCATGTGCCTGCTGGGAATCGAACCTGGGGAATCTGTAAGAGCAGCCAAGTGCTCTTAATGGCTGAGCCATCTCTCTAGCCCCTGTTCTCAATTCCATGGAAGGTATGAATATAAATATACTGTGTTCAATGCTTTGATTTGCACACCCGTATTCATTCACTAACCTCATTAGAGGGCAAATTGAGGTTCTTAGGGATTAAGGTCAAGATCCCAGGTCACAAGGGCACATAGCTCAGTGAGCTTGTTTGCCGAAATCATTAGTTCAGATCCTGTCCATTTTGTAGAAGCCATTCCTACAGGAGACAGTATCCTTGCTTTATAGAATAAGAAGATGAAGGTCACAGAATTGAACTGACCGAAAGTCACAGGGCTTGCAAGCCCACCATCACAGAGCTGGAATAAGATGCATCTATGTTAAGACTTGGGTTTGTAGCTGATTTTTCCAATGATACATTGTCCTTCCTCCACTTTGTCCAGGAGAGGTTTCCTTCAGACCACTCATGAAGGACGGTCTCACCCTCTGATTCCAGGTTCTGCTCGCTGCATCACAACAGTACATCAAGGGAAGACACCCTGCTGGAACTTGTGTCTGCCTGAACCATCAAATCTGAGTCCTCGATTCCGAGGCTTTCTTCTTTTCAGTTTCCTGGTGCGTCAGTATTCAGAACTCCCTTGGACGACTTCGATGCTTGTCAATAAAGTAAGTTGAGTCGCTTCATTCACTGCAGACTTTTGTCTTACCGTCTGAGCGGAGAAAGCAAGGGCTGTTTCTTATGTAACTGGTATTCTACTAGAGTGTAGTACATGCATACACATATACTTATATGGTCTCACGGTAACCTCAGTGAGCAACTCATTCCCTTTTTAGGAAAGAGAATTGAGCAAGTTGAGGTGACTTGCCTTAGGTTACAGAGGTTATAAACAACAGAAAATGATTGATGGATCTAGAAGGTAAGATTTTCTCCAGATCTTACTTTTTACCTTCATATTTCAGAAACTCAACTTTAAGAAGAGAAATAGTGATTAAGGAAAACCAAAGAACGAAATCCCGAAGAAAAGGAAATGCCGGTATGTTTACAACTTAACAATAATCATGTTGTTGAGCAAGAATGGACTTGTCACAAAAATACTCTCTGTAGCTTTGACATCAATTATGGATGTTTTAAGAAATCAAAGTGATTTCCTAAATTGAGACAACTAGTTTAATGTGTAGGGTGGTGCTTTAAACATAAATGGCTCATTTTGAACATGAAGGACACATGTTATTGAAGCAATGTGCGTGCGTGAGAGAGAGTGAATATATATGCAGGTACAGAAGGGAGGGCAGCAACTGTGGAAAGAGAAGATAGAGAGAAGAAGTCCTAACAGCAACCTGCAAGAATTATAGGTTTATTTGCCAAGTACATGTGGTAGGACAAGCGGTGACTGGCTAAGGTTATGGCCGCACTGTGGATCCAGAGCACCTGCAGAGCCGGGCTTCTCTGTGCTCTGCTCCTCCTCCGTAGGGAGGAAAGGCTTTATTTCACTGAGACTTCAGATCAGAATTCCAAAATCTCACATGCGAGCCCATCACATCAACCTTGTCAAGTCACACTTGCAGAAATGAGTGAGATTTGAAAACATCTGAGTGTGCTGTTGCATATTCCACTTATGGTCAGGGAAAACGGCTGCAGGAACAGGAAGGCAAACCTTGCAGTGGGTGGGGGTTTGAGGCAGAGGCAGCTCTGAATGAGCGAAGCCAATTAGACTGATTAGTGCAGGTGGTAGAGAACAACAGTCTCCACGAAGGCTGGAGCAAAGACTTTGCCAGGAACAAATATTTTATTTTTCATTTTTTGATTGTTCTAATTAACATACATGCTGAATCAAATGTTAGAATTTAAATAAGAGAACACAGTGTTTCTTTGTTTCAGAACTCTGGTACAACTTAAAAGCACTTTATGATTCCTCACTGAAATAACAATAAACAAGGAAATTGTAGTTAAAGATTTATTTATTTTTATTTATTTAACACTTTAAAGGTTCACTTTTTCTGTGAATGGGTGTTTTGCTTTCATAGATGTGTACACCACATGCCTGGTGCCTCCAGAGGCCAGAAGAGAACACCAGACTCCCTGAAACTAGAGTTACAGGAGGTTGTAAACTGCCATGAGGGTGCTAAGAACTGAACCAGGATCCCTACAAGAGCAGCAAGTGCTTTTAACCATGGAGCTATCTCTCCACCCCCAAAGAATTATTGTTTCAGTGTTGGGGATCAAATTAAGAACCTTGTACATACTAGGCAAGTGCTCTACCGTTGAACGACATCCCCAGTCCTTTGGATCATTTTTAGAAAGTAGCAAGAGACAAGGGAGTGTCATGTAAAAATCTGAAACTTCTGCTAAGACTCCTCAACATCCGAAATAGAAGTTTGATATTTGTCCTTGATGTGAGAACATGAAAATTGTGAACCGAACCCCAACTGCACTTTAACTTTTACCCTGAATAATAGAGACAACCTGGCCTCTCTAGTGAGGGCAGGAATTTTTATTGATGGCAGAGCAGTCACATGACTCTAAACCTTTATTTCAACCATCTGTAGCATTTTCTTTCAGGCTTATCAAGAGGTTTAATATTTTCTAAGACATTAAATTTGGAGCAAAAATGCCGCTTAACTGACAGCTATTTTCTTTCCCATTGACAAACCAAATGGTTTCCGCTAGTGGCCAGCAGAGGGAGCTGTGGGCATTGATTTGGCGTTATAATGACTTGGAAGTTCCCTTCTTAATTAATTCAGTGTTTGAAATCAAACCTCCGTTTAAATGTAATGATATTAATATGCGAGAATAGATGTGTAAACGTGGAGATTTTCCATTCCCATTAAACCCATACAACCACAGGTCTAGCTCTCCCGTGAGCCCCTTCTACGAGCTTATGTTGTAGAGATGCTGGCTGCTACAAATTAAAGCCACACACAGTTCAGTTCACGCACCTGGGCAAAGAGTCAACATTTCTAAGACAAAACTTCAAGTCAAGAAAGCGGCTTCTCCTGCCTCTCAAGAAGAGGGACAGAGAAGAAAGAATGATACTAGGAGTTTTCAAAAGAAAAATTGTATATGCTAAGTTTAAGATCGATGTGCGTCTTTTCCCAGGGGTAAGAATTGCCTTGTAGTTAAGATTCTAGGTATATTTAACACTGTTTTGAGATTTGATTTTTATTATATACTTCTATTCCAAATTCAGCTACTTAGCCATAGGTTGTAAAGGATTCTCACAGCTCCAGTGTTTGAGAGATATTTTTACTTTTGGCTCATGGAATTTAACTAAAACAGATAACTAAGTAACAATTTCCAAGTACCCCACTCAAGTATGATATTTATCTAACTGACATTAGTATAATGTACACACAAACTGCTATTGTAAGAACATGAAGGCAACCAACAGAGAGCAGCTGGGAGTGCTGAAGGGATGACTTTAAGGACTCCGTTTTTCAAATGGCCTCTGAGAAGCTACTGTCATGTGTTGTAGGTAGGGGAGGAAGGTCAGATTCTGTTTCATTTGAGTTTTTCCTCTAAGATCAACACAAATGCAAAAGATTCAGCATTTAAATCAGCATCATTAAACCAGTGCCATTTTACCAATCTTCAAACAGCAAATGACTTGCAGGACGGTGAAGCAAGCAGCCTTCTGTTTGCTATGGTTTGCTTGGGAGACACCACTGCCAGCCACTGCCCATGGGTGGAAGATTTCATTAGGGTGCATCAGCACATAATAGAGACACGGCAGTGTTCTTGAATCCATAAAGAAGTGCCACTTTGAGGATGGTATGGCACATTGCATTTTGCAAACAAAATGCTAAGCCAAAGTTCTGCCAAGGGCTGACAGAGCACAAGGAACTTCTTAGAAGGAAAACAGAAAGAGTTGTATATGTGTTTTAATCCAAAGGTGGACAAGGTCCTGTGCTATTGTTATGTAGTATGTATTTTCCTAGATCATTTAGACTTTTTAATGTGCTGGTGTTGGTCTCTGCTTGTGTTGATTTCTGGCCTAATAAAGATTAATCTTGTTTTTCATTTTGAGAGAGATGGGAAAGGAAAAAAGCGAACCTGTCATTCAGGTAGAGTTGAAAGCCAAGGAATAAAAGTGCGATGTGGTTCTTCTTGGTTGGGTGAGGTAACTGGGACCAAATCTCCAGTATTACCACAAATATAATTTTAGGTGAAATTTTGTTTCATGTGAAGCATTAATTTTAATAGAGACTTATATATAAACTCTCATTTGAATAATAATGTAAATTACATTTAAATTGTAAATAACGTCCAGCACTAGCTGCTTCCTGGCTCAAATTCTTCAGCACATATGGTGCTAGCATAAGCTTGTGCCTGTCTGCCTACTCTGGGTAATTTTGCATGCAAATAGTTTTAGTGCCTATGTTGAGGTGCTAAAACGTGTTTAGTACACTTGAAAATATTTGCATTGCAAAAGGAGAGCGAATCTCCTGAGGAAAATCAAATTGATATTTTGTATTGAGACTACTCTGGGCATGGATTGGCATTCTCCTATGGAGAATTCTGTTTACAGTGCAACTAGCATTTTTAACTGACCTTTTCGAAAGAAGGTCTGGCTATAGCTTTGCCAGGTTTGTAAACCGTTGGCCCATACTCTGGCAACGTTCTCCACATTAATCAGTAGGAGGGAAAAGCAAGGAATCTAGTTGCTTTGGCTGAACCTCACTTCTCAAGCCTCAGTTTGGTGAACTGGTAAGATAACTCTGCTAAGTATAATTAAAAGTTTCAGCTGGAATGTGCCTAACTAATTAGCTAAGTAAGCCGCTAGCTCAGGAAGGCTTGAGTACAGTGGGGCAGCGGCGGATGCTGGGTGTGAGGCCCCACACACGCTTCCATGTGCCTCATTCCCATCTGCTGCATTTACGGGAATCAGTTCGTTAAGTCTGAATTGAATCCAAATAAAATGCATTTCTGATGCAAGCCCGATGACTGGTGCCATTCTACGCTGCATTATGTCAAATTAGAGTTTGTTTGGAAAAGAGGTTACAGAGATCCTATGTAAAAGTCGCTTGCGAACAACATTGATAGGATAAAAATTCTGTGCAAATTCAACATCTACTTTTTTATAAATAAATCACCCCTACCTACTTTGACCTTTATTCACCGAGACTCATCCAAAATATCAGAACCCCGAAAAGAGTAAATAAATACATTTCAAGACAGGCTAGTAAATGGTTTATAGAACTTTCCTTATAACCCTCTTTTCAGTGTTTTTAGAGAATTTCATTTGATGTCTCTGCTAACTGGGATGTAGTACATCCTTATAAAATGAAAGTAAGTTCAGTGTCTACAAAATAAACAAGTGGTATTTAAGTCCACCAGAGGAAATCAGATCACCGGGCCTTCTCTCTCTGCAGGTCCCTGCTCTGCTGAGAAGGAAGGCCGGATGGAACAGTAGTAACTCCCATTGCTGTGGAACACACAGCCCCACTGCCTCTAGCACCATGGGAGAACTGATCCTAGAGTGGTCAGAGCTCCATGGTGTAATGCAGATTCTCTCCATATTTTACCCCTTTATGCCTATATTCAGCCCTTCATCTTTGCCACTCTCCACAGCGTGCAAAGTGTAGTATTTTGTACCAACAAATAGCTAGAGACAGGTAGCAGGCAACACTCAAAAGGAACTCACGACAAATACAAGTCACCCTGGAAGGGTTGACTTTGTTGTGGAGTGAAACTCTTGATCCCAATCTTTGTCCTTTAAAAATATTCTCTTCTTTTGAGGAAAAAAAAAAAAAAAAAAAAAAAAAAAAGTCCTCTGTCTGTAGGATCCTAGCACATCAATCAATCCCCATTAAGTAAGTACATAAAGCAACAACTAAACAATAAATCATTTTGAATTTCACGCATGCACAAACCTTTTGATACCTAAATGACGAGAGAAATTTAGATTCTGAAGCCTCAGAGTCTATCTGGTAGTTCTGCACACAAGGTAAGGAGTTATTCTAGATGGGGCACAGCTCACTCTGGCCCCCAAATTGGGGCTTCTTTCCACTTTGGTGGTGGTGTGCGTGACGCCCAGCATGGCACTGTTTGTGTGTGAGGGTGTATGCATGCCTGCCAGTGCATGTGTTGGAGGGGCATGCTGTTCAGGGGGAAGCCTACCACACATTTCTGCCATCGCAGACGGTAGGCAAACAGCTGTCTCCACAGCTGAGGCCACTGGAGCTGCCTGCTTCAGTAACTCGAGAGCACATGGCGGGTCCCTGGATGGCAGGGAGCTCTGTGCAGCAGCAAAGGCCCCCAGCTTTCCTGGGGCTGAGCAGGCGGGGACTTTGCCACCAGACACAATAAGCATATGAAATCGGGTCTCATGAATAATTCATCCTTAGTGTCCTATGAAACAAAGAAATCGTATATTTGCTGGGAGATAACCATGTTCCGGCATTTGTAAATTTTTCTGAATTCGGAGTTGATCATGTTTCTGGTGTTGGTGGAGAAATGTTTTTGTTTTGTTGTGTTTTAAATTTTTCTTACACAAAAAGTTGGAAGTTCAACACGGTAATCTTACAGTGGAGTTCTTCCATGGAATCTTGACTGGGTTATGGTAATTTGGCTCATGATGTAGAAATCTGAAAAAGCAGAACCTCATTTGGTGAAAAGGGATGTTAAAATGGCTTTACCGCCCTCAGCCGCAGCAGGATCCCGAGTTCCCGATATTCTTTTTGTTTGGAAGGCAAGTAGCCCACTTTGATGATGCTTGCTTCCTTGTGGACTAGAAAGGACAGTTCCTCACCAGAACTGTTCCTCACCGTATCAGCTTGCTTCTAAAAATGATACTTCAGTGAATTGAGCCCTAAATTGTTTTAGGGACAAATCAATACTCACTAAATTAACACCTGTTAAAGTCTGTTATGAAATAACTACCCTCCTGTCCTGCAGTGTAGCTGAGGACACAATACCAGAGGTCTGCAAAGCCTCAAGGCAAAGCGGGTGCTTGAGTTTACCAAATGCTTCTAGAGTGTTTCATGAAGTAGCTGGCTCCCCAAGTTTATCGTAGCTGTTACTTGTAATCTCTGCATTCATTTCATTAATTATTTAATGTCCTCAAGAAAAAAAAAAAAAACTAAAGAGGTCTTCAATACTTTCGAAAGAACAGTCTGGCAATACAAACTCTGGTGATGTCTGAACCCCTCTGCCACTCCCAGTGATGATCTCATATCTACTTTCTAATATTCACTCAAGCTTTTCTTCATGTATGTCTTTTCCTTTAACTTTTCCTTCTTTGGGGGTTTGCTATCTTCTTTCAGTCTCCCCAGCTTTCAGGTAACCTATGAATTCATGTGCACCCACAAATCTCACAAATCTAATGCTTGACAGGGATAGTCAGAGAGAAGGCACATCGAAATGCAGAACAAACAAAAGACATGCAAAATCAAAGTACAGTTCTGCAAATTATCTGCTGGATGAAAATACGATTGTTTTTTGTTCGGGTAAGGGGTTGGCAGTTGAGGTATGAATTTGTAGGTGGTAAAACTTCTGGTAAAGAAAACGAATGGTACTTTGTATTATGAGTGGTTGTGACAGCTAAATACCCGTTTTCCTTTACTGAGGAGGAGAAAGCTGTCTGTTAGCACCCTGTCTAACCAAGGCAGGGTTCACGTTCTTGTGTGTCTGATGGAAAGACCCTGAAAGTCTTTTACTGTGTCTTCTGTTGCTGTTACTTGTTTCCTAGCTTGGGGAACACTTGATAGTAGACTTGCTTTGTATTCTACAACTGATCATCTTTACTTTGTGCAGGATTATTAAGTCTGCATATAAAATCAGGGTGGTCCATACATTACTAGGGATCTTTAGAAAAGATAACACATTTCAGAGAAGACAAAAACTAGGCAAGTAGTAACACTGCCTGAGGACCAGTGAGGTAATCACTAGGAATGGCAGCAACTCTAAGTAAGTGGACTAAAGCCTACATAAGGCCATACAGGAAAGGTGAGTGTGGCCGCCATTCTGCTCACGACTTCCATCCCTCCAGCCTTTACAGTATGTACTTTGTTTTAGCATAAGCTTGCAGAAGTCACTCGGGTCCTCTCTCACAGGCACCATATTTGGGTTGAGATGATTATTCAAAGAGCACAGGATATTATGTTTTTCTGGGGCATCAGCACCTGGATTGAAGCATTTGTTTCCAATATATAAAAGAATCTTTTATGGGAATAATAGACAAATTTATGCTTCTAATTATGTATATTATGCTATGAAAATATCTGAGGTCTGTAAGGAAATATGAGATCTAAAGACATACGGTTTGGTAACAAATGCTAATTAAAGAAAATCCACCAGCAGTTTATAAAATTGACGAAATATGAAAAGTTAAAAACAGTCAGCATCTTTGGATCAGAGGCCCTTGGCCTTGACCCTGATTTCTGCTACATTTGTGCTTCAAGAGATGTTCACCCTGTTGGAAATAAGCTTCATTTGTATAATGGGGACAAAAATTTGTACCTCAGAATATGTTTTTTATTATTTTTATTAAACAATTTTTATTGAATTTTTGTGATTTGTGAATATTATAACGTAATGATATTTAGATTTCCTACCTTATCTGCATTTCCCTTTACTGGCCCCCACCCCACCCAAGTTAACGTTCTCTATCATATGTAAAATAATTTACATCCCCAAATGTCCTTCAGAGAGGGTTCATCCACTGGAGCCTGGTTAACCTACCATGAAGGGTAACATCTTTGAAAGAGACTGACTCACCCCCTCCCAGCAGCCATCTGTAGCCAATAGTTCCTTAGCTAGAGTTGGAATGTCTTACCTTTTCCCCATGGTTTGAGCTTGCACAGGACTTGTGCATGTTGTCACCATTCCTGTAAGGTCATATGAGTAAATGACCAACTGTTTGGAAAACCCTATTTCCTTGTGGTCATCCACAACCTCTGGCTCTTACAGTCTTTCTGCCCCCTCTTCCACAATGATCCCTGAGCCTTGGAGGAAGGAGTTTGATGTAGGTGTCCCATTCAGGGCTAAATACACTGTGGCCTCTTGTTCTTTGCACATTGGCAGTTGTGGGTTTCTGTGTTACAGCATAAGGAAGCTTCTCTGGTGAGAATTGAAAGATGCCTTAATCTATGGGTAAATTAAAAGTTGTTATGATCAGTTTAATACTATAGCTATTTAGTAGAAAACCAGTATTGGACTCTCTCCTATGTCCTATGACCTGTTTGGCCTTGGGTTCCTAAGCCTGATGTCAATGTCATATATGGGTTGATTCTTCTGAAGCAGACCTTAAATCCAAATAAAAAGTGGTTGGTTGTCCCAGCTCCATAATATTCTTTCCACTATTGCACCAGTGGACATATCTCGCCAGGCCAGGTGCTGTAGTTCACAAGTCATTTTTTGAAGTCAGAATCAGTGATGTGGTATGTAAAGCCAGCATCATCGTTTGTCCCAGGGAGTGCACTGTCCTCACTCCCAACCTGTTAAAGCCAAGCCTCTTGGGGAAGGGTCTCAGGCTGACCAATCTCTGTGCAGCCAAGGATTGAAAGGACAGATGAAAAAGTCTGAGGCTGAGTGAGCACTTGGGAACTGCTTTCCAGTTCTTGGACCTATGCTGTTGATATTAGCTTCGATAAGACACATATTCTTATTAGCAGAAGGAATTCTTAAGACCAGTCAATCCATGCTTATGCTTTGAAGGTAAAGTTTTGAGATCATGGTCATGGCCCTTGGGTAATAGGGTAATAAGACTGGAATAAGGCCAGGGTCTGGTGTACCTTTAAGAACCTTGGAGCTCTTTCTCCCTTGCATGGAACTTTTTTCCCTCAGAGGTGAGTTTAAGAGACAAAGTGTAGCTATCTAGTCAGAGCTGGCCTTGAATTTATGGCAATCCTTCTGCCTCAGCCTCCCAAGTACTGGGTTTATGTCACCACGCTCAGCCTCCTACTGTCCTTTTCTTTTCTCGGCATTGTTTCTTTGCAGCAAACATCTGCAGCAGAGGGCCAGGCCCGCAGCCCTCGACTCCCCCCTGCCCAGCAGCCCTCATTCGTAGCCACTGTCAGCATAAAATCCAAATCAGAGCAGCCTCGCTTCCACATGAGGGACATGAGCACGAATCTGAGACTTCCGGGGTTGCTCGTTTCATAACCTCCTCCATCTCACCAAGTGTTTCCTGTGTGATTGATACGGAAAATCTGAGCAACCTCCACAACACTGTCATGAGCCATCATACAGGTGCATTTAGTTTTTAATTAATCTTAAAACGTTTTTAATAATTAGTAGCAATACCACTAATTGGCAAGTAAACTATTCCTGCACCAGCAGGCAAACTGTAGGCGTCTTTCTGCACACCCAATCAACTGAAAATTGCTTGAATGCTTATCTTATAATTAATGTGCTTAATGCTGTTTTCATTGTTTGGAAGCTTTTCTGATTAATTGATTGATTTTTTTTATATCAACCTGTACATGGAACAGCAAAGATTAGTCCTTTGCTGTGTAACATCTTATTTATATTGAATTGTTTAGACACATATAAGCAAAAAATAATAGGGTTTGTTTTCACCTGCCAAATGTATTTTTTCTGTTTAAACTGTAGTCAGAGAGACCCATGTAGACCAGGAGGCTGCTCTACCTACATGCCTTTCTGGCTCGCTCTTCAGTACTTTGCTTGATGACATAGTTGCACTTTTAGTCTTTTAGTATCTTTATGAAGGTCAGCTTGTGCCCGGTGTCCTCTGTTCCCGGATGCTGGAAGCGGTTCTGGGGAAATACAGTTTGAGGATGCCTTTATTGAAGCAAAGGCTAAAGTAGTTAAAATTGTATGACTTCTTCCTTGAGAGTAAAAATCTTGATATATATTTATGCCAGTAATTATACCATCAATCCAAAAGCCACAGATAAACACAAGCTAAAATCATGAAATAAACTGCGATTATTGATATGCTAAGGCAAATGCAGAATTCAGTGGTCGACCCTCCAATGATTTCACAGTAGAAAATGACAAAGTTTTATGATAAGAATGATAAAAGATAGAAATTTGACTTTCTAATTAGAGGCTGTTGTGCATTGGTTATGAACTGGTGCTCAAGTCAGATGTGGGCATGAATATTCCTTCTTCTACTTGTTCCCTGGCTCACTATGTAGTTAGCTACTAGGCTTAAGATGTGCCCAGGGATGTGCTGAAACAATGAGGAAACAAAAAACAGGCATTGTGGGCAAGTGGAGCCTTGGAAGTCAGAGGAAACTAAGTCTGAAAAAGTCTTGGCCCCTTGCTGAATTAACTGGAGGACTTCAAGAAAATAACTCGGTGTCTCAGATTGTCTTTTTGTCACTGGGAATTACAAATAGTGGCACATACCTACCTTGAAACCTCATTGTGAAGATGAACTGAAGTACTTTATATGAAGTATTTTATACTTTCTTGGCAAGCAGTATTTATCTGATGAATTTATACTCTAATTTTAATTAGACCGAAGAACTCATAGGGAATATGAAAATGAGATATATCGATTTACAAAGTTCTTTGATTCCCAGTGACAGAAAAGCACAGGATCAATGCGAATACCAGCCAATCGGGCTTGTAAAATAGAAGAGCTGGGTAAGCCTTTAATGGTTTGAGTACCAGGAATTTCTTAGCACTCTTGGATACAACTGCCAGTGTACAAACATTCCAGACGTCTGCCTGCCCTTGCGTCCTTGTCTGCAAGGCTGATCTCCCGGGAAGAGACTGGAACTCTGGATACTCCTTGTAAAACCTAGTAATAATGAGGGTGATGGTGACCAGTAGCTCAGAGTTAACAAGCAGTGCGATAAGATTCTACATCTTCACCTCACTGGGTGGCTCCTACTTTGCAGTTGGTCCTAGTGATCTGCTCCGTAGCTGGGCCCTGTACACAGCTCTGTAGAGTCAGATGGGAGAACACCCAGGATTCTTGAAACACTCAGGGAAAGGGTCAAGGAGCCAGAGTTAAAGTATCAGTCAGAAGTTGCCGAGTGGGGAAAATGGTAAAGGTATGCAGTAATAAAAACCCAGAAGCAACGATTATCAACAGTTCTTATGATCAGAGATGGTAAACACAATTCTGATATTTTACATAAAGGATACTCACTTTAAAAGGAGCAAAGCAAGGAAACTGGGGTTACAGGTGGGTGTAAACAATCCTCACATCTGTCTGGAAGGCTGTGGATCAGGCAGTGAGCCGGCAAAAGCCACGGGAAGCCCTGGCTTCTACCACAACTGAGTAAACCAGTGTGCTTCCAGGTCACGAGAAACTGTGGTTCAGCTACTGTCCAGGTCTTCTCCCCCAGCAAGCCTTCTGTAGGTCGCGGAGGCATGAGCTGTCCCAGGACAGCGTCCCAGGTCATGGTATTAAGCACCTGTGTTTATGGCAGGACATGCCTGATTGAGATGCTGGAGGTGCTTGCTGTGAGGTTGTTTGCCGTATATCATCTTAGCAGTGATGCAACTCTGCTCTCTGGTTGTTCTATTTCTTTACCAAATGATTGTCATACAATCTCAGTGTCTGGCCCAATTCTTTTCCGAGACATGCATTCCTTTAGCATACCCACTAGGACTCTTTTAGCCCTTGCTGAAGTATCTCCAGTCTATTCCAGTTGTAGCTAACTTTGCGATATGGTATCACTTTATAGTTCACCGTGGCTTCAAACTCACCCTGATCCTCCAGCCTTAGCACATTTAGCCTGTTGTATATAGATTTAGTTATCAGAAAGTATTTTCTATGACTAGTGAGATGGATCAGCAGGTGAAAGAACTTGTTGCCTGACCCAAGTTTGACCCCTGGATCCTACGTGGCAGAAAGAGAGAACTGATTTCTCCACTTCATACTCTGACTTCTACACATGTGCCATGGTGCGCACGCACATGCACACACACACGTGCACACACACACATACTTTCTTTTAAAGTGCTTCCTTTTATATATAAACATGTCTCCTTGGAGACATTCCCCAAATCTTGTTCTGGGCATTTCACACTAAACATCACTCCTCTTCTTCATGAAAACCCAAATAGATTCTTTGATTATAGAAAATCACTGGCCCATTATAATTGGAATACGTTTTTATGCATAAGGCTATCTTTAAGAAAGTTCCTGAAAGCTCCAGGACCTGACAGAAAGTCATCTTCCTAGCTCAACAGTACTGTGTTGTTTCCAGGAGAGCACATAATTGTTTCATCTATACACTCATTTTGCCTTCTGAACTCCATACTCTCCATGGGAAACCACTTTTTCGTCCCCTTTGTCATTTGTTATGCACTGGGCTCACACCCAGCTGAAGCCATTGCTTGAGAGACAGACTCAGTCACAAGTGCACTTGTGCCAGGAAGGACAGCCCAGACGTTTGCCATCTGTGTCTCAGCTTCTCAGCTTTCTCTAGCTCTGTTCTTGGGTTGTTGTCTAGGAACACACCCATGAGTACTGTTTCCCAACCCCTGGCCATCAGAACAATTGGCACATTGCACAACACTAGACTTATGAGAGGGCTCTTTTTTTCTTACAAAAATTTCCCCCAGTTTGAGATTCTGTCAATGACAAGCATTCAGATGTGTGAAAGACTATCTGCTCCATAATAACAATAGGGTTGGCATCACAACGATGGTTTTTGTTTACTTTGTTTGGAAATCAAGCCAAACCAGATCAATGATATAGGCTCTTCCCATTCCTTAAAAAAAATAAAAAATCAACAAACTTGAATATTTTCTAGAGAACCATATCGAGCAGAGGCATCTTCTGCAACAAGAACTGAATCCTGACCACTGCATCTGTTCTTAGTGGCCAGTCTCCTGATGCTGAAATGACAGCTTTCATGCCACCTTGAATATCCACGTCAGGAAACAAGACATAGCCCATTTCCCTCCTTAAGCTTCGTTTCCTCATATATTGTACCCTAACTTTCTTTGTACAGTTTTTCACTTAATTATTTAATCTCTAAGCAATGTAGGACTACACACTCAAACCAGGAAGAAGATGACTAGACCTGAGATAATATCAGCAACAGACACAGAAAATAGAAACTGTAAGGTAGACCTAATCAGAAAGGGAACAGCTGGACCATTTAGAGGACCTTGCACAAGTCCGCCTTCTGACAGGAGAAATGCATTTTCATTAATCCTTACAGTTCAGGAAGACAGGAAATATTCACATCTTAAAGACAAGGAATTAAGGACTCAAAATCTTTAAGTAATTCTCTCCAATCTACCCTGCTTTCAAGTGAGGACATTAGGGTTCAAAGCCATGTGATGTAGACTTCCAAAGTTCATCTTTCAGGTAGAGAAGTGAATAGAAAACCCTGTCCCTGGAACCCTGTGCCAATGTGGCCAAATGTGACATCCTGTCTGATGATGCCATGCAGTGTACGTGTGTGCACATGTCATGTCTAGTACAAACTGTAATTTGCAAATACAATACTCATGTATGAAAATCTCAAAACTAAATAAGTTTTTTATTTTTTATTTTAAAAATATTTAATTTATATATTATTTAAATTTATAATTTATAATATTTACAATGTATGTGTATGAATATATTGCCTGTATGTTTGTAAGTACACCTATTTCTTTCAGTGCCAGAGGATGTCAGAAGAGGTCGTCAGAGTCTCTGGGACTGTAATTACAGAGGGTTGTTAGCTGCCATGTGGATGCTGGGAATTGAACATGAATCCTTTGCAAGAGCAGCCAGAGCTGAGCCATCTCTTTACTGAGCCATCTCTCCAGCTCCAAAATAAATAAAAATTTAAAAATTATGGGTTTCTCCTCCTTCTCAAGATCTTTGGGAAATTCAAATCAGAACAAGCTATGAAACCTCAATTCCTACTGTGAAGCACTGAACTAGCTGTAGTCTGATCCACAAGTCCTTCATTGTAACATCTGGTTGGGACGTCTTTGGCTCTGCTTATTAAATGTGTTGTCTCTGTTTTGTTATTGGAATTGGCTCCTGTTCAGCTGCTTGTGTCCTAGGTTCTTAGATTTCTCCCGTGACTTACAGTGTGACCTCAGTGACTGTCCTGTTTTCTAAAACATGGCATGGAACTGCCTTCAGAAGGTTTGTGAAGGAGATGGGAGTTTAGATATGTGGAATGCCCCTTATACAGAGAAGAGCAGAGCCTGTTAGGTGCCATCCCTCTTAAGCAAATTAAATGTGAATTACTTTTGACATTCATCAATACCAATCAATGGTGCTGCTGTCTAGAGAAACCACAGTTCCTGGGTATTTTGTTTTCTGTGCACACTCTGCTGAGAGGCACTTTGTTCCAAACTGTGTGAAGAACAGTAATCAGGGACTAGGGTGATTTTGTTTAAAGAGAAAATATAGCTTCAGTTCCCAGGAGAAAACTCCATGACTGTTGAGTTTTAGAAATTATTCATTTAATTGTATGAAAAGAATTAAAATACTCAAGAGACTCAAAAGAGCTGGTTGTCCAGAGAGGGGAAGCTGTATGTCTCTGAAGACAAATCTGTGCCTGCCACTGCCGCTTTGGAGTCCGGTGACATGCATGTGGCGCCCCACACTGCGCCCTGAAACCTTGTTGAGACAGGGTCTTACGGGGATAACGTGTAGGAGCTAAATTCTCTAAGGCTGAGCTCTCTCAGTTCCTGAGCCCTGCTGCTCATTCCCTGGCATCAATTTTCCTTGTATCCTCTGATGTTTTCTATTGCCTCTTGACCCATCCCGGAAGGTTTACTGTTCTGATAGATAACCAGACTCATAAATGGTCTTTCAGCCCTTACTTTATAGCTACAAGATGAAAACGCTGCCAGACTAGATGAAGGGTACAAAGCCAGTCTACAGTGGAACTGAATCCACGACCCCAGAACTCAGATTCTTAGTTCATCTGCTGAATGGGGAGATGAAGAGAGGAAGGTAAGGAGCTGGTCCAAGGCCGCACAGCTGTCCGGTGGCAGAGCCAGAGGCAAAGTTCACGTAGCCCAGCTCCTGAATCCCTGCACTTCACACTTGGTGGCCCTACATCTCGTTTTAGTGCTCCTGTCCGTATATACTTTAACTCACTCTTATTAACCTGATTTATTTAGAGATTTATTTAAGTTATTTAATGTGATCATCAAAAGCCGCACAAGCCCATTTTGTATCATTCCTAGAAAGTTTGTCTACATATACAAAAGACTTTGAAAAGCGGTTGTTTCTATTTATATATTAGGATTTTCGTATGGGACAGTGATACTCAAATTGTTAACATATTCTGGCCAATTAAGTTAACAAAACTGTCATGCACAGAGTATTCACTTCTAAAAAATTAAAATTTAAAATAAACTTGACACCAAAACTCTACTCATCATAATTTCATTTAAATTCTGATTTTTGAGGGCATGGCAAATTCTGTAGTGGCCTCCAGTCTTCCTTATTAACATAATTTTACATTCTAAAGAATGACAGATATAGAAGTGCGGGCAATTAAGATGTCTTAAAATGATATTTCATAAACTTCCCTAAAAGTTGTTTCACTATACACACACACACACACACACATATATATATATATATATATATATATATATATATATATATATATATATATGATCCACTTTTTAAAATAGGGTCCAATATATTAAAATTGGCTTAAACCAACTGAGGATTTATTCTGGCAATCTGGGTCCCCCTGCAGAGATTACTCCACCTGTAATCTAGTATTTATCAAGGTGGTATTTATAAAGGGGGAGGGATTTGTTCTTTAGGCAGCAGTCCACTCAGTGAGTGACAGGATTGTTGCAGGAATAGAAATTCTGAATAATACCCAGTGATCGCCGTAGGACTCAGGAGAGTGTCTGTCTGGGTTGCATATCTGAATCTCCAGTATTTTACATGTGGAAATCTAGTTCTCCAGAGAGCAACCAGAGGTTAGTTTTTCTCTGTTATTGTTTTAGTTTCACTCAAAAGATCACAGACTGAGCTTCATTTGATGAATTAAGGTCCGTGCAAATAACCCATCCAGAGGGGAGGCTGCATCCCATCCTAGCCAAGATGAATGCTCTAGTTTTGCTATAACTTTCTTATTGTGCTTTAAAATGGCATACTGACCATAGTTATTTTCTTTGCAAAAGTAGTAATGCTAAAACATGGTTGAATTAAAGTAGATATCACTCTTGGACTAGTCTTCACTTTGGAACTTATTCTATAGCAAAATAGGAAAAAAAAAACACAAAAGAGAAAACACACACAGAGATACACAGAAACATACACACAGACACACATGCACACAGAAACATATACACATTGACACACAGACACACATGCACACAGAAACACACATATTGACACACATACACACACAGAGGTAGATGGACACATGCACACAGAAACACAGACAGACACATATACACACAGATACACATGCAGACACACCACAGATCCAAGCACAGACACATGCACAGACACTCACACATGTCTACACACACATGTGCACATACATGCTCCACTGAGGAGCCAGTCATCTCTTCCCTGAACAGACGTAATCTATGTGTAACAATGCTTAAATCAGCATGACATTTACAACACGTATTAAGTGGTTTGTTATTTATGTCAAGACTTTCATTGGCAAAATATATTAACAGCATCATTGCAACAGCTCTATTTAAGGATGTTTTTTTCCTCCTAAAGAGTGAGAAAGGGTGAAGAAGAGAAATAATCAGCCCAAATTATGCTCTAACCCTGTTTTGTTACTCCTATAGCCTGAATGAATTGCTGGTTGGAAACCAATAGAAACTAGCTTCAGAAATCATAGTTTAGATTCAATTTTATTAAACCCAGACTAGTGTTTTCTTTTTTCCTTGCCATTTTAATATATCTTATTATGAGAATTTTTTTCCCAGGGCCAAAAAAGAAATCCCACCAACTTTCCCTCCCTAAGAGTTTCTTATTGTTCATTTTCATTGCTATTTAGAGAAAAAGCTCATTAAAATACTATGAAGCACATAGCGTGATTATGTGCCAGCCTTGGCCAATGAGGAACATCTGTAGCACAGCGTATGTATATTTGTGCATCTCAAGTGCGAGCGCAGCCTCTTGCTCACCCCTTCTTTGCTTTGCTGTCCTGCAATTCTTTGTTCTAACTGCAGAGCCGGCAGAAGTGTGAAGTGCACAGGCTACAGAGCGCACATTGTCAGCCTCTCCGGCCTCCTGTGCCAAATGCCATTATTCTATCATTAGCCTGTGGCTCACGCCAGGGTAAACCGTGCTTTGCTTAATGTCTCCAAACCTCTTTTTGCTCTTTTTACTGTAGTTATTTTTAAAATGCATCTTTTCCCTGTTTTCTTTCTGATACAGAGAGATCTGCAAAGTGCATCCAACACACACCAAGTTTCCAAATCCAAGCTTCTCGTTTCTTTACATTACTCCACTTGCTCTAAGACCAAAGAACCTTGGGCATAATAAAAACATTGAGAGCTTGCCTATACCACAAATATTTGTGGAAAGCACATGGTGCCATTTTGCCAGACTACTCTTATTTGTTAAACTGAGTTAAGTGTAATGTGATTCCAAAAACTGCCTTTAGAATGAAAGAAAAGTCTTGTAAAGCCAGGGAGATAATTGCCGCAATCTGGGTTACAGAAAACGCAAAACAAAGGCGAACAATGTCGTTGTGTGTGTGCTGCATGTGTACAGTTTGTGTTGTGTTGTTTTGTTTCTTCCCTGGTGTACCCAAACAAGTGCATACTCCATAGTGTGTGTGTTGAACGGGTACGGATCACCCCGAGTCCTGCAGAGTTGTAACAAAACAGTCTCTGTAGCGGACACTGGCATGCTTGAAGTACAAATGCATTTTCAGAAAGGAAGGCTTTCTGTCTCTCCCTCCATTGAGCCAACAAACGCTGCTCTGGAGTGCAGCGCTCTCCAGTTCCAAGAGTCTGACACACACACCTACCTTGAATTTGAATCTGTCAGTGGATTTCTGCACATATAAGATCAATTTGAAGAGACCTTAGGTTTCAGAATTTTGTGTAAGAATTCACAAAAACAGTAAAGAACACTTCACACACACCCCACACACACACTGTTTTTCAAGATGATTATTCTGCTATCTATGTTCTTGCTACTGGGAGCAGTGTCCCCTTGGGATAGTTTGGTAGACTGGGCCATTCTTGGTTTTCCTTTCTCTGACTGCCAGTTGTTTCTAGACTCTAACCACTTTCTGAGACAATTATTTCCATACGTGTATCTGTATGTAAATATTAAAAATCACTGCATGTGTGTGTATTTAAATATACAAAAATAAACACCATACCCACACATTTCTCCTTTTAAAATTGTTGGTTCTTATTCTACAAAAAGGGTTGTGTGTTTCCAAAAGTGCTTTGTTAGTGTCCCTTATTAAAGAAAAAAAGGAAAAAGAAACTCAGTTTTCTTGCTTCCTGCTTAGAAGTGAACCTGGTAGGTCTAGGCTAAGCTTTGGTTTGTTTAGTGTAGATGATGACTACAGAGTTGGAAACTAACATTTCCCTACTTCCTCAGGAATTGTCACCACTGTTCCTTCTTTAAATTTCAGCAAGACTGACCCTAACAGCCTCAACAGACCCCCAGATTTCTTCTCCCATTCCTGACATGCTTTACATGCACAATAGTATATTTACCAGGGAAAAAGGCAAAACCATGTCAAGGGGTTTCTTCCTTTCCCATGTAGATATTTTGTTGTTCTGACAGCGAGCAAAGGACATCAGGAGAGACAAAACACATCAGGTCACCAAGGTGCATGTGAGGATAAACCGATGAAGCTCAAAGCAGGACTTGGCAGTGGAACTAACCCATTGAGCCAAAAAGCCAGCCAGGGCATGGAAGCTTTCGATTATGCCTAGTTCTGTGAGTGAGACCCGCAGGGAGGGTGTGGAGGCTGCTTGCTGAGAAGCCTGCTTGGAAAGCTGGGAAGGGGGTCGTTATGAAAAGAGATGAATCTTGGAGGATTCTGAGCCTAACTAGGCTGTGGGTATTCTCGACCTTAAATCTGAAAAACAAGACAAATTTTTTTTTTAAATTCTACAAATAAGATCATGAATCTATCTTGAATTCTATTCCATTGAAATCAGGTAGTTTGGAAGATGGACATTTTAAAACTAACCATGAGACACTGGGTGAGAACCAAGACTTTTGTCTGATGTTCTGGGCGCATCTCAGAGGAGCTGGGACAGGCACTTTCACAGTTTGGAGTAAGAAAGCCTGAAATGCTGATGACCACCTTATTACTCTCTCTCTCTCTCTCTCTCTCTCTCTCTTTCTCTCTGTTTCTAAACATAGCTGAATTAGTTTATTTTATATTAGATTAAATCATGAAATTTTAATTTAATAGTTTTTTTACTGACTAAATGTAATTTTATATTGCTTAGCTTAACAACTCCTTTATAAAAATCTGATTCTCATTTCTTGTGATATGCTCACTGAGAGCCAATATTGTTTCTGAGTTGTGTTCTTTCCTCTTCTTGCTTTCAATTTCAGATGTTCTTCCTATCTGAATGCCTGCTGAAATTTTGGAAAGGCAAACATTTGGTTAACCAAAACCAAGCCATTTTCCATTGTATTTAACGTGGGGTCTAAGTGAGGTGAGTGCCCATCCATTCTGTCTGAACCCTCTGTAACAGAGCTCAGCTCTCCATACCATTTGCTCATGGAAGTGATCAGGGCCAGGGTATCTAACTTTGCTTCACTTTAGATCTTTTCAAAATGCCAACCAAATTTAAAAAATAATCCATGTGAAAGAATTTGGTTGAGAGACAAGTGTGTTCCCAAATCTGTTGTAGCCTTGACACTCCATAACACTCAGTGTCCCCAGAGTCAAGTTCCATATACCACTGTCCAGGATTGGGAAGCGAATTTCCACAAAGCATCTTTCTTCTGTGTGTTTCCTGATTGTGGAAAGGAAGAGGGCTTCTCTCCTGCCTGCTCTTTAGGAATGGTTCTCCTTCTGGCAAAGATGCAAGCTATCCCATGTATAACACAGGGTTAGGACAGGGTGCATGTCCATAACACCCAGAAGACTGCTGCCTTGCCACGGAGACTGACTCCTAAAGGGCCTTTGTGAAAGAAGTTCTGAAATAGCCACTCCTGGGAGAGCTCTTTGTGGTGGCATTCCTGCATCCGCTCTAGATTTTAGGGGAGACCCGAAGGGAGAAATGAAGGCGCAGATAGTTGTATCTTAACCTCTCTGCTCCAATTGGACACTGGAGAAGGTGCAGCCTCATCAGTCTAAAAATGATACTGAGAATGTAACTTTAGAAACCTGATACGAGGAACGTGTGAATGAAATTTCCAATCCATTTTAACTTTCAGGACATATCACAGTTTTAATTTGTATTTGTTTTTACCAGTCATGTTGCCACATCTCCCGAATGTGTGTTTGGTTTAAAATGTTTCCATAGCGTTATTGGAAAATAGAACAAAACAAAAACAAAATTCAAAATAATAATAATAATGTTTAAAAATTATTCCTTATAATTGGTATGAGAAGAAAAATACAACATTTATTTTGAAACCAATAGGTGGTGCTATGAATTTCTATATTTTAATCCACGGCAATATATTCATTTCGCTTTCCCATTCCTCACCAGCATTAGAAGTTTCTTAATCATTGCAGTAAGTTTTCATGTTAAAATAAAAAAGCCTGCATTGATTTAAACATGCAGTTAGTCACTACGATTATTTTCCTTTTTGAAATCAACTATAACTCAGACTGTAAAAGGAATTTCTATGATTTTCAGGAAGAAGTATTTTATGGAAACTGACCCACACACTCCTTTCTGCTCTTCTGTTTCTTTCTTTCCATTTACTAATTGGAATGCCACAGGAAAACAGAATTTGAATATTTAATTTATTTCATTGTTTGAACTGTCTTAAGGTACTAAATTTCTGTAAAAGGCAATAAATACCTTCAGCACTGTTAGATTACAATTCTGTTTCTGTCTTCACGAACTCCCAGAATCCTGGTACACAAGAGAAGCTCAGAGGTCAGGGAGCTGCAGATGGAGGTGCAAGCAGGCATGAAAGGTGCTGGGAATGGGACTTGGTGTTCGTCTTCAGGGGAAACAACTTGCTTCTGGGCTAAGAAAGGTTCCAAAGATTCAAAGAGCACAGAAAGCGAGAATCCCCCTGGAAAAAACACTTTCAAAGTGATGTGTGTCACCAACGTGCACCCCACAGGTAAAAATCTCAGTCCTTCTCCCTTTCAAAGTTTAGTCCTATGGAAGTCCTTCATAATCCACCTCCCTCAGACCAGGGTACATGCATGAGTGTGTGTGTGTGTGTGTGTGTGTGTGTGTTGGTATAGAGGACAAATACAGGAAGTGCCATGAGTTCTTGTCATGGTGTGGAAAAACAGCCAAGATAGCTGTGTCTGGTCATAATATCAACCCAATTATTCTTTAGAGCTCTGGGAGATTTTTAACCTCTCTTCTTCTAGATATTTTTGTACCTTGCAGAGATAGCCTTAAACACTTGTCAGTACTGAATGAACAGCTTGCCTGCTGATTGGAAGATGTCTGTAGAAGACATGATAATTTGCATATGATTACACTGCACACAGCCTGCCCAGTTTCCCCTTCCCACCAGGAGACTTCCTGAGATGGCGCCTTCTCTCCTGCAGTGCTTAGCCTTGCTTTTTTTCTGCTCTTCAGGGGTCAGGCTTCTTCCTCTTGGCTGAGCTGGTAAGTATTAGACTGAACCAACTATTAGTCATTTTGTATTCACTGTATATGCACAGCATTTGATTATTAGAGAAAACATAAAAGCCAAAGTAAGTATCTCTTAAGAAGCTTTAATAGGAACATGGTGTTGAGAGCAAAGAGTTGACAGTCTTCTCTGTGCTGTGCTGACCACAAGTTACTGGCAGCACTCACTCAAGAACAAAAATTAAGTTTTAAAATGACTTTGACAATGTGGGACATGACTGAGGGGGAACAGCGAGACTGATAGCAAGATATAGCAAGTCACGTGAGAAATGGGTTCAGGAATTGCAGACTTTAGTTTGAATAACAGATATGGGGACGAATGCAGGTTTGGCTAGGATAATGACAAGTTGTCATATGGAGAAGACATTAAAGAGATTGATTTGATTTCAGGATGCTTACCAAGGTTTAATAAAAGGAAATTGTCATTAGGTGTCACATTTCACTGTCAAGATACTAGCATGAGATGTAAATAGCTCTCCTTCACTATGAGAAACAACTCAAACAAATCCACCTATAAGTTGACATGAGATAAACTTGAACAATATGATGGGTTTGGGCTCCATATCAAAAAATAAAAACATAGCTAAAAAGTACCTCTAAATTGTTTGAGGCAATAGATATTTGTTGAATACCTATTATGTGACAGGTGCCTTTTTAGTACTGAATCTAATGCAATAGAGAAAATTGAATTCTTGTTGTATTTTACTCATGGGGTGAAGTGGATGGAGTTAACGAAAAGAAAAAAAAAATCAGTTTGTTGGAAGGCGCCAAGTGCTGTAAATAGAGAGGAGAGTGGCAAGGTGTTATTTTAGGTAGAAAAGGCAACACTGTCTGTGGATACACAGGGGTAAAAGGAGGCAGAATGAGAGACCATCACAGAAAATATCTAAGCAGAGACCAGCTAACGATCTGTGAAGTAAAATGCCTTGTCTGTTCCTTTTGTCTCTGCTTGCGTTCTCTGTACCTCGTTCATTCATCTGAGCGTGTCATGTGTTAAACTCATGCCTGTGTGTCTAACCCTTGCTACCACAATGTGTGGGGATAAAAAGTCTGGGCATCGAATGCAACATCCACCCTCAGAGGTTCTGTCCCTACTCAGGTGACACAGCCTTCATTGTTTCTTTGTGTGTGTTTACTCGTCCCTTCTGTCTTGTCAGTTTCATGTCTCTCTTTTCTCCTTTACACTCTAGACAAATGAATGTGAGTTTGGCCTTTTATTATTTCAAAGATGTTAAGAACTTCAGTGATGGCATTAACAAATGAAGTGTGAGGAAGAAGACAGCCCAGACCCTCTCGTCCTGATACAGCCAGTGCAGCGTTCCTGTCTCAGTACTTCTTGTGAAGCACAGGCACATTAGCTCAATCTTTTTTGGGAGGAGAGGGGCTACACTTTGTTCAGTTAGGATTAAATGTAGCTTTATGGAAAGAAAATCTAAATTATAGCTCATACCCTGAAGATTTTATTCTCTCATAAAAATCCCAGGGTTTGGACATGTAGGGTTGGCAAAGAAATCGTTTAAACTTCAGAGAACCAGCGTCCTTTGAAGTTTCTATTATACCTAGAGAGAGGAACTCTCATCTGTATGGATCTAGGAGGTTACAGGAAGGACAGGCATCATATAATGAATTCAAAATCATAAAAATGTATACCAATATCTGAATTACTATCATATGCTTTCTATTAAATAAAAAAATTGATGTTAAATAAATCAGAAAACATAATGTTTTTGACAAATACTGAGCTCCAGAGATGTCTAGCTCCTGCTTGAGACCTCAAGTAGCTACTGATGGTGTTTTGGGGTTGGGAAAAATGAAAGTATTTGATCACATCTGTGTCTTTCCCACTGTTTGCTGGTAGACCTGCTGAGATATACTAGCCGCTGGATGTACCCATCAGCCCATCCTTGTATTCATTGTTGAGTAAATATTATCAGCCACTCAAATGGTGAAGGATTTTTGAAACCTAGGACGGACTCCATCTTTGCTACTACCTTAACACTTAAGAAAACACGAGAAATCATGGAACGTCTGTGTACGTAAGACAACCGCCAATGAACCCATGACATTCAGCCACTACACTGATGTGTTCTGAATCGTTACTCTGCTGTCCATCTCCTGCTATTTTTGCATCAAAGACTTCCCAAGATTTGTGGAGGACAGTAGTCACTTTAGATATGGTGATCACAAAGTTATAGACAAGGCAGTTGATTTTATAAGGCTGGGTGGGAGTTTCTCCCTTGAATACAAATCTACTACAGAAAAATGTGCTTAGCCTTCATACTTAAGTAATGCAAGACAGTAAAATTTAGTCCCCGTGAAAATTGGATAAAATTGTTTTAAATAGAGGCCGAATATGTTTGAAACTGAAAAATTTGCCAGAATTATTTCCTAGTTTGTATGTAGTTGAACTGACTGAATCACCATTTCTGCCTAGAACCACAGAAGCCCAAGAGACACTGGGATCCAAACCACAAACAATAACTCTTTGTCTAAAAGAAGTCCATCGTTGGGTTTTTATACACAAACGTGTGATCTCAATGTAGAGCAGAATGACTAAGAGCTCAGCTCAGCCCAGAATCCAGCTCATGCATCTGTCTGTCAGTATTCAGCCCAATCCTTGATTTATGGATAGCCTGTACTATCTTACATAAAGTATAAAAACCATTTTTCATTCTCAGTTACTTAAAAGTGAAACTTCATTGTACCTATGATTTGCTTCTTCTCAGTTTAGAAGCACAGAAGCTAACCCAGTACCTCACATTTGTGAGAGGATGGTGTGAATGTCGACGAAATTGGCAAAATCCACCCTTCACCACACTGGGATCTGCTGGGGACCAGACAAGAGGAGATGATGGGCAGATGCTATTGCTGGAGCTGTTCCTTCCAGGGGCGTTGCATCTGGGCTGTGCTGTTGCCAAGGAGAAATGTGCTTTGAAAGCTGCAGATCAGAGACAGTGGGGAGAACTGGAACATGTGCTGCCACATGCTAGAGATGCAAAAATGTTCAGGAGAAGAATTTGACTCTTATTTGCAGGGTGTGTGTGTGTGTGTGTGTGTGTGTGTGTGTGTGTGTGTGTGTGTACACCAGCATCCTGTTCAATACTTGTGAACAATAGGTTGAACCCTTTTAAGTACATTGTTCCATGGACTCAGCAGGTTTACATCTACTTCACAGGAAATGCCCAATTCATATGTATCAGGAGAATAATAAAATGGCAGGTCACCAGAAAATCTTTGCTTGGGATTAAGTCAGATGCAGGGACAGTTGACTAAAGGATATTTCCTTTCTCTCTGAAACCATGAGAACTAGGCACTTGTAGAAACTGAGGAAAGCATAACATTTTAATTCAGACATGCTTTGAATGTAGCAGGTACTTAATATTTACTGAGTAGGTGAATACACACGATAGATGCACATTCAAATATGCAGTGATCACACTGCTCAAGAATAGTTTTTTCCAATAACTTTCATGTGAAAGTTGAAATTGCGTAGAGCCTGTAGCTGATTACTACATGCAGACAATAAGGCTGATTCCATTTGCTTGTTAGAGTCCTGTGTGGACAGCTGAGATTCAGAGTCAAAGATCAGGTTCTCAGTGATTGGTTAAAACCCAAGATGGTATGAGGCTGCAGTGAGCTCAGAAGATGACATACCAATAGCCTGAGTGGCTGGAGTGAGCTGGATGTCCAGCATGCAGCCTGGGAAGCCGGAGTCTCTCGCCTCGTCACTGCTGTTTCAGTTCTTCACGGCTCTTCCTCAGCATCTGAGAGTTGTGGTTACTTAGAAGCGAAGCAGACGGTAGATTCTGAAAGACTCCCATGTTCCGTTGGCTGTGCGCAGATTCTCTGAATGTTCTCAGACTCATGGCCATTAAAAATGGAAAGAAAAAATGGAAAACAATTCATGCTCTCTACTACTTAGTTACAGTGCTGACAGAAATCAATTGTAGGCACTTTGAAATGGTGGCAGAAGAATCATGAAATTAAATTAGAATAATTAAATATAACGATGGGAGAAGCTTGGAGAGTTCTACTCAGCCTCTCTTTTTGTCTGAAAAACTTAGAAAATGTATCCTGGAAGGCAGAGCCTAGAGTGTAAGCCACAACCGCCATGGCTAAGTCTCCTTTATCTGCTCCATTGCCTCATTAAGACTAAATGTATGCTATTGATTTTAGTGTCCTTGCTATCTGAATCGTTTATTTGTTAAACTTCAAACCCAACTTCCTACTGGTTTCTGCTTCCAAATGCCCTAATGCCACCCAATTAACATTGGTTATCAGGAATTTTAATTATCATTGAAAATCCTCTGAATCGCAAACATTATAGAAATCTTCAGTTTGGAAATTCTTTAAAGACAAAAAGGAATACCAAAGAAAGGGAAACTTTCTAAAGTTATTCTAGAACTTTCGCTTGGCTTCATGAAAAGTCTATTGCAAAGAGATAAATGACACCTGTGATTTCTATCCCTTTCTTATTCAGTGTAAGTGTTTTTCCAGAGTTCTTTACCTTAGATAAGAGTCAGCCGAACAAAGGACTCCTTCCCATTTGGGGCAGAAGGAAGCTCTAAAGTTCTCCAGACTAGCCCCATGCTGCTGTACAATTGGTTGTAGGTAATGAAGGCTCTGCAGTGCAGTTCAACAACAAGGATTCAGGGTCTGTTGCAGTGTGTCTAGGTCCAGTATTACCATATGGCTTCTAAATGTGCAACAAAGAGCCTGAGAACGTTTGTTCCGTTAACACACACACACGCACACACACATGCACACGCACGCACACACATCAATTTTTGTTTTAAACTGTTGGGTCTAGTAGAATTCAATCTGCAATTTGCTTTTTATTTATTGCCAAAATGAGCACAAAGCCAGCAACAGTGAAATGGCCGGGCCCTGATATCCTGCTTCGAGAACTGCTTTTTTGCACAAGAAGCATTTTCCGGAGTTGCTTTGAATAGGCCCTTAGACACCACTTCAGCTTTAATGCTGTGGAGATGTGGGATTTACAGTGTCGAATGAACGTCCATGCATTCTGCTTAACATTGAAAAAGATCATCAGTGATTAACCAGAGAGGGGTATAGTGTTCAGAACCCATATTTTCATTTCCTTCCAAGCTAGGATTCTGAAGTGTTTTGGTGGCACATCTTGGACCCTGGATTACCTAGGTGGGGTATCCTACTGAGACACTGGCGTTGCACAATTCTGCCAGAGGCCCTGGGATATGATTTTGTGATTTAAGCCTGCTCTTAATTTTTTAAAAGATGCAGTGTAAACTGGAGGTAGTTATTAGCAAGCAGTTAAACATGAACATTTGTGTTTTGTGTTTTGATGCTGAGAACAACATGAACAGTTCAATTTCAGGTTCTGGAATGAAAGGAAAGAAAAGAATGCAGGAGGACTTCTCAGAGCACAGCTGTTGGGACTGAGGTAGGCTGCTCCAGCAGATGAGAGCTCTGTGATCGGGAGAAATCAAGTCATGCTGCTGGGACTGAGGTAGGCTGTCCCAGCAGACGGGAATTCGCAATCAGGAGAAATCAAGTCATGTTGTTTTTTTTTTTTAATGAATATCCACAAATAAATTTACCAAAAAATGAAATGATATTTCAGTGGAAAATAGGAATAGATCAGGATAAACTCAATATTTTTATAAGTCTTGCAGAACTTTAGGTTAATTTTTCTAAGAATTTGCCATATGCGAAGTCCTAAGAGAGAATCCTAGCTATTATTCTGGGAAGACCACAACAAATTTTATTGGTTTTCCTCATTTATTTAAAAGAGTAAAAAGAATTTTTTTTACAGAATTTAGAGTGAGAACCGACAAGAGATTTCCAATAAGACTTGCAAGGGCAATTTATAAAGGTTCAAGTCTGGTGCAGTGGCCATCACCTAGTAACTTCCTCTTTATAATATAAACATCTTTTTGTATACACTGCCTATCTGTATAATATTGTTTCCATATCTATATGTTACATATATTTGGATACAAGTGTCTTATAGTATCTTATTGCTTCAAAGTGCTTAGTAAAGACCCAGAATTACAAGCTGTAACTATGTAGAATGATGTTCAATTTCATAAGAATATCAGAACAACAGCAAAAAAAAGCGTAGGAGACTATTTCAGAATTAGAATAATCTTTGAAGAAAATTCCCAAGTTTATCATAACCAATAGAAATAAATTTCTCCTTCACTAGAGACAGACGCGATGCTCTGGATATCAGTCTGTAAGTTAAATCAGCTGGTAAATTAATTTTCATATTCTCTAATAATTGATCTTGCTAATCTTCTGCCGTAAGAAATTTCCTATCCATGGAATCACTAGCAGTATTTGTAGTTGAAAAATGCTCAGAAAAGTGTAATATAGCTCAGAAATAGGTTCTATATCAAAATACAGTCAAATTTGTTTAAGGTGGGTGTGGTAGGTGGGTGGTGGGGCGATCTTGAGGGTTCTTCCCTGGAATACATCCTGTGTCCACCACCTCCTGAATGGTTGCTGTGGAAACTGATAGCAGAGACCCACCAGGACCACTGTCTGACTGTCACTTCAGACTTGTCTTCAGATCATGCACTGAAACAGCTGCAGCATGCAGCTGATTTCCATCAAGAACTCAGGCAGCAAGAGTAGTAGCGGCAGCCAACCACTGCGAGGGAACTACCTTCTTCTGTAGAATGGAAAGCTATTTGTTCTCAGGCTTCTTCCTGTCTTCAAAGGAAATCAGTCTGATTCTTCTAAAGTTATCATGCATAAAAAGGTCCTGCCCTGAACAGGACTGCTCTTTTTCATTTTCCTTCATTTTTGTGGAGATTTTGCTGTTGTGACTCTGGTCTTCATATCCTGTTTTCCTGCTTCTAGTTAGACATGCCAATTAAAGAAAGGTATGGTTTCTTTTCATTTGTGCTAGTACTGACTGTAAAGAGACCTCTTAAACAGGCCTAAACTCATCGGTATTAGCTGAATGTAATAAACAAATCCCACATTAAATGGTGACCTTGTAAAATCTCTGGCAAGTAGGTTTGCACTGAGTGGCTGGAGTGAAACAAACCTTTCCCTTGGGGTTCCCCAACCTGAGTCAGGTTACTCAATAGACATGTGTGTACTGGAAGGGGCTAGGAAAATAATCTAATGTAGGGGTTTCCCAAATGTGGTCTAGGCCATATGTATCACCTCCAACCACATACATTCTCAGGCCCCTGACAAACCTGCGGTGGATCCAACACTCCGTATTAGCAGGACTTTGGGTGGCTAGTGCATAGACTGAGAACCGCCAACCTAGCTCATCTACTGGAGTTTTGCTGATACCTATTGATTTAAACCCAGTTTAACTTTTCTTGGGAGGAATGTAAAATTCTAGGAGAAAAGTTGAATAGAGAGAAAAATCAGTGGCATTCAAGGATCTGGATATTTAAGAGCTCTCTGATACATAGCTCTCTCCCTCAAATATGTACATACATGTACATATCATGTTATAGATACTGTGCTAATTTAATATTTGCTATGTTACATCAGGCATCATTACAGAAAGTGATAATACTGTAGTAAGAGGAAATATATTACGGGACTGGAGAGATGGCTCAGCAGTTAAGAGCACTGGCTGCTCTTGCGTAATACCTGGGTTTGACTCCCAGCACCCACATCTGTAGCTCCAGTTCCAGAGGAATCTGAAACCCTCTTCTGACTTTCCTGGGCGTTGCAGGACATGCGTGCTATTACATACATGCAGGCAGTACATCATAGACACAAAATAAAGATAATAAAGAAAATATTTTAAGGAAAATATATTAAGCCCTTGATATCATGCTACTTACGATAGAGTTTGGGACAACTTCAAGCTGACAAGCAACGGTAGTGATAATGGAGCTGGGAGAGAAGGGGAGCAGTCCAGGGGTGGGAGATATTGTGAACCAAGTGGTTGGGTTAGTGTACACCACTTTTGAGCCTTGTTTCAGTCTTCATAGTCCTCTTTCTTCTTCTAGCCTTTCCTGAAACAGCCAGATTTACATAGGTGTGGTCTCAGAGTGCCTTTATTTAGCCGAACCTCATTTGTGTAGTCCACACATTAAAAACTCCTCTGCCTTTCAGGGTGTTTAACTGTTCGAGAGTGACCATGTTATAGGACAGCTCCAGATATCTGGTCTCATCTGGAAGCCATCGTAGCAAAGGGGAGGAGGTGGGCATTCCATATAATTTCCAGCTGGAGCCAGCCAGGCTGAGCTGCAATTGTCACAATAATGATCAGGCTAATAACGCCCTCGACATCTAGCTTTCTGTTCTTCCTCCACGACTCCTTTCCTTGGCTCGGTCTCCCGCCCCCCAGATCACTGGAGTTATCCCAGAGCTTTTCTCAGGCTCTATTTTCTGGAAAACAGGCTAAAACAGCAACTCATCATGAAAGGATAGTATTTTGGTTTAGCATTCAGAAACATGAGAGAGGCTGTACTGTGAATGTCTCAAGAAATGTGCCTTAGATAAAACTAGAGCTGAGAAACAGCCCTTGTTCTGTGAAGACCAACACGGGCCAGGGTGGCTTATGTGGGGCCAGCATGGACCAAAACCCAGAGCAGCAGACAGGAGGGTGCTGGAGCACGCAGGCTTGAGGTCGTCCAAGGGCCCTCAGAGCCACCCAAAGGGCTCCACAGGCCATCCAAGTGTCATCAGGGGCCATCCCACGAGCCCCAGGAGCCATCCAGTCACCTCCTAGACCCTTCAAGGACATTTTAACCTATGCTCTGAATGAAATGTGAAGACTGTTGGGTATTTTGGGTAGAGGAAGAACATGGATGTGAAACATCTTTTCATTTTTTTTCTTTGAGAATTCCATATGTATATAAAGCAAAATGTGATTATAGCCACAGCAATCTCCCCGCCCCCACTCTCCTCAGATCTTCCCCCACTTGTCCACCTCCCAACTTCATGTCCTCATTAATCTTTAAAAGTAACCCCCTGAGTCTATTAAGTGCTGCCATATGCGCATGACTGTGAGCCACCCACTGGAGTGTGGGCAACCTGCATGGGTCATACTCGAAGGAATAATGACTCTTTTTCCCCAAGCAGTTATCCATTGCCAATAGCTCCCCAACCGGGGATGGGGCCTAATGAGCTCCTCCCCCACGTGTTCGTTGCCTTGATCTTGTGTAGGTCTTGTGCAGGTAAGCTTAGCTACCATGAGTTTATGAATGCAGAATAGTTCTGCTATCTCCAGAAGACAGCATTTCACAGCACTCTGAGCCTCTGGTTAAAGTTCCTCCTGCCTCCTTTCCTGTCCTGTTTCCTATGACATAGTCAAAGGAAGGGGGTGCTGACACAGTCATCCCATTGCAGAGGTGGGCAAGAAGCCCCAGCCCTGGCTGAGGGACTATTAGCAGCTCGTAATTGTTGGAAGAGGGACAGTGAGCTTTCTTTAAGAGTGTGATGCAGGTTGACCAGGCTCTCAGGGAGGAATCCACACCCAAGAGCATTCAGAGCATACAAATCATGTTTTATAACTCATGTCTTCTGGAAGAATCATAGAGCACTTGTGTGGGATGCTTCTATTTTAACTCCTTTATTTTTGAGAATTATATTTTGAAATTAGCTTCCTACCTCGTGGGTCTTCGTACGGCTTTCTCGTGTACCTTGGTTTTGGTTGACTTACACCCTTCCTGTCCTCTGCCTTATTCCCTTAACTTCATCTCCACTTAACCCTTTAGGCCCCACTACCACCTCTGTCTTTCATATTGCATGCATTGTATTATCCCCTCCAGTATAGTTTTAAAAACTGGGTTGTGAGATAGTAGGCCTTTTCATACATCCTTTTTTAGCTTAGCCTTCTCCCCGTCCCTAATTTCTCCCATCCACTCCTACCCTGCCCGGGACAGGCCTTTTTTGCCCTAGTATTCCATCTTTTGTTTTACTGACAATTTACTGTTCCTTTTCCCTTAAAAAGGTATTTTTAAAACATCTGATCAGCAGGATAGTTCAGCTAGTAGTAAAGGTCACCAAGCCTGACTATCTGAGTTCTTCCTGGGACCCCCAGGGTCGAAGGAGACAATCAAGTCCTGAAAGTTGCCTGATCACATGTGTGCTGTAGTGTGTTCACGTGCATTCACACATACACAACTAACTAACTAACTAACTAACTAACTACTAACTAACTAAACAAAATGTGAACTGTCTCTGGCTGCTTTCAGATAGATGACAGGAGAGCAGGAAAAGCACCAAGAAGAATATTTGGGAACTTTATTTCTTAATCAGTTCAGATAACTTGGACTCTAATGGCAGCAGTAGTTATGACAAGCTGACAAACAGGTGCTCAGCCTTAGGGCTGAAGAAGAACTGGGGATGCCTCCAGAGGTTTTGGTGGTGATCATTGTAATTCATATAATTTCTAATTAACTATCGAAAAAAAAATTCCCGAGGAGAGAATCTGATTTTAAGAAGCAGAAGCTAGAAAGAAAGTTACATGTACTTTGGTTCATTAGACAGCCAGACATTCTTGGGCTATAAACTGCAGAGGACATTGTCAGAAAGAGCAGAAATCTAACAAGATTTTATCTTTCCGAAGACAAGTGCAGACAACTTAATGGAGGCATAGCCATAAATAGTATAGTCCTTTTCATAAGAATAATGTATTGATTGCATTATGTTTCAGCAATTAATAGTTAACTCTGAGAGTTAAGTATATATATATTCTTGTTACATGAATGAAGTCATAAAATCTGTGGCTAAGTAACTTATTTTTTATTTGATTCATATTTTTTATGTGTACAGATGTATTGCCTTTGTGTATGTAAGTGCACCTGTGTTATGCAATACTCACAGAAGTCAGAAGAGGGTTTGGATCCCCTGAAACTAGCATTACAGATGGTTATTAGCTGCCATGTGGGTGCTGGCACCTGGACCTAGGTCCACTGCAAGAACAGCCAGTGCTTCCAGCTGAGTCATCTTGCTGGGCCCCCAAGTAACTTCTTTAGGTCTTACCGCCCTAAAAAACACAGCGGGTATGACATCCAGACCCTCATCTTTCTGATACTGCTTACCCTCAATATTCAGTCCTAGACTCCCTCCCTTTGTGTCTCTTCTTGATGACTGGCAGAACTTCACACCTCGAAGTTAGTACCTCTCCTCCCGTCTCGTCTAGCAACACAGGTTTTTTCACCATGTCAAAGTGAAATTCACAACATCACAGATGAAGTTTCATAGCATTTGAGTCCATATTCTTCCACTATTTCTGGTCCCGTAGTTTCTTGCTAATCTCTACTTTTCTGCCTTCTCTGTAACAGGCTCTAACCAGACTGAGGTACGTTCGGACTCGTGTCACGGTGATTTCTACCACTTGTTGTATGACACTGTTGTCCTTTATCTTTGCCGTTTACTTCTGCATTCCTCCAAAGCTAATTTTCCCTTTCTGCATCTTTCTCGTGAAGACCAGAATACTAAAATCGTTTTTAACTTTTATTTACTATTTCTATGTTATGACTATGAATGTATTGCCTGCATTATGTAAGTGCATCCATGTTCTGCAATACCCCCAGAGTTCAGAAGAAGGCATTGGATCCTCTGGAACTGGAGTTATAGACAGTTGCTAGCTGCCATGTGGATGCTGGGAACCAAACCTGGGTCCTCTGCAAGAGCAACCAGCGCACTCAATTGTTGAGCCATCTCTTCAGCCCCAGGTAAAATCATTTTTGAGATAAATGTAAATAGCTCTAGAAGTAGAATGCATACCAACTAGCATGTTATTTGTTTTATGGTACTTCAACTCTTATAATCTAAAACTTACAATGTGTGTCAGTTTCTCCACCAGTGGATAAATGAATGACTCTGAACTTGTATTCCACTTGAAAGGCTGGAAATAGGTCCAGAAAGAGCTCTGCTGAAGGAGTTCTCAGGATGCTCTGGATACTAAAAGTTATCAACTCAGAGGGAACCATAAATTCAAAGCAAAAATTCAAGAGAGAGTCAAGAAAATCCCAAGCCACAGTCAGGAAGCAAGCTAAAAACAAGGCCTGAAAAATGTAGCCAACTTATAAACAGGAGATTATGTGACGAGGGTGTAAGCCAGAAGGGTCAGAAACACATGCAGTGTAGAATGTAGAATAGGTTAGGACAAGTGGCTCAGGGCTGAGATTGCATCTGGTCAGAGGGTATTGGAAACCTGTTTTTATGTGATGCCAGTTGCTTCTTACAACTGTAGGTTTAATGGATTAAAAGCCTGGAAACCAGACCTTGTTCATAAGTATGAGAGTTTAGGAACTATAGGCTAATGGCTTAGCCATTCATCATCCAGTTAGCTGGGGTCAACTGTACAGCTATTTCTGTGCAGCCATCTTCACCCTGCTGATCCACTCATTCTTGCTGACATCATTATCTTCAAGCCTGTGTCCTATATCACGTACTGAGTTTGGCAATAGAACCAGAAATAGAAGGATAAACTGACATTATCATTGTCTTCAAGGAGGTTTCAGTTTTGTGTGCAAAGAGTCATAAACCAAATACTGAATAATTAAGAATGATCCAATAACTGGCCCAGTTAGGTATGAAATCCAAAGAAAGCCCAGAGAATTGCACCCTTGAGTAGAAGTGGATTATAGAGTGGATGTGTTGACTTTGAGAATTTATCAGGATTTCTGAGCAGATAGGAGACATGTGCCGGGAATTGGGTTCTAAGCAGGGTGAGCATCTCTAACTGAAAAGCATGATCAAATGTGGTGTGTTCAGGGGTTTCAAAGAAGCTGACATGACATCCAGGTACACACAGTAGGCAGGGACGATGGGGCTGTGAGCAGCTTCCCCTCCATTCTATGGAGTTGAGATATTTAGAGGTACGAGATGGTTTGAGATGGTGAGCCTCTGAGTAATTTGTCATGTGAATTAAAAATTTAAGAAAGTCTAATGTAGGTAGTAATGGACATTTAAGATCTCCTCTATGAGACATAAATAAGTTATTTTGAGGTTGAAATGAGGGAACTAGAGGCCTCCAAACAAGCATGGTACATGCTGGCAGCGAAAACAGAGAGTCCCCCTTTCTTTGAGAAATGTAGAGCGGTCAGAACAGGTCATTCTGAACCACCTCAGCAATACTGGTTCCCCAAGGCTGTTTGGCCCTGTGTTCTTTGAATGAACCATTATTGTGAGTGTTTTCTTCTCTCTTTTGTAATGTTTAAACAAAAATTCAATACAAAATGATTTATAAATAATTTCAATTAGTCCATTGATTTTTTTGAAAGACTTTAGCATTTTGCTTGAAAAGACCTGTCTTAAAGGAAATCCTTATAATTCTCAGTACTGACTTTTGACCAGTCAGAAAAATGACCTATTTGTTCAAAGGAGGCCTTTTCTCTGAGTAAGGGTCATGAAGTCTCTTGCCCAAATAACCTAGGGTATACCACAATCCTTGGTTCTATTAGCTATGTGTTTTTCTTAAGGTGAAAGTATTTGGTATTTCCCTTGGAGTGGTATAAATATCATTTCCAGTTCTTTCTATATATTTTTTAAGTGAAGCAGAAGGTAAAACATCTCCATTGCAAAGCAGGTTGAAAAATATTTCTTCAAATAGTGTGTGCTTAAGGGTATGTGGACCTTTGGGCTTCTCTGAAGTTTAGAAATTCCTGCTTGCATCCCGTATCCTGTAGGCCAGACGCAGCATCTTTGATATCCTTCTGTGATATGTTCCTTGCTCTGTGGCTAATTTATACCAGGATTGCAATGTCAGCTCCTCCTGAAAGTGATTGAAGTTTGTAGGAGTCAGTGAAGGGCTTGATGCTTCCCAAACTAGCTTGTTCATAATATTTGCAAGCTCCTATGGCACAGAGACCAAGAACTATCCCAGACATCCAGATGAACTGGAGTGTCTAAAGTGAAATCTCCAAGAATCTTTATGGCTAGCAAATGTTTAAAGTGACTCTTAAGAGGCTTAAGAAGTGGCCCAGTAGTTAAGAGTATGTGCAACTCTTGCAGAGGACCCAAGTTTAGTTCTTAGCAACCATGTCAGTGCACAGCTGCCTGTAATTCCAGCCTCAGGGGGTCTGACACCTTCTTCTAGCCTCCATGACATTGAACTGAAGTTCACAATCCCATACACATACACATAATTCAAAATAAAAATTTAGACTGACCCCTCCCCCCAGACCCAGTACAGCTGCCCAGTCCCCATCAAGCCACTGGGCGACTCTGGAGCCATATGGAGTCCGATATTGGAATGCCCAGTGGGGGCCTCACACATTGCTCAGTTGGAGAACCATTTGGCAACCTTCAATCATAGACTCTAGGTAGGGAACCCTAGAGTCAGCCTACCATTCCACCTACCAAGACACCTAGAGACTGCATGAGAGCCTGCATCCCATATCCCAGATAAGGACCGCTTCCTAGTGAGGACAGTGTGTGTCTTGCCCCAACCCTGCCTCCATGGAGCACTTCCTCCCCACACTGAGACAACAGCCTTGGGTACACCACCCCACCGGTAGGACCTGGTGAACTCTCCACTGACTTCAGAAGATCAGAATCAGGGATTCTAAGCCCACAGAAAGTTTGCTCCTAGTTCAGGAGTGGTACCTCTTCCTAGCTGACCTGAGACCATTTCTGACACCCCTCATACACAAACATAGAATGGCCCTAAGCCTGACAAGTTGGGGTAACAACAAACAAAGATCCAAACATGCCCACTCAAATTAATATCACCAAGGGTATGATTCCAGACACCTAGGTGCCAGCACAAAGCGCAAACAACAGGAACGACCAAGACGATACGTGTCCTCCACATCACAACACCTCACTGGAATCTTTGCTGAGAAAAACCACCTTGAAGATTCACAAGCCAGTGAGTTCAAAAGAGAAATTATTAATATGTTCAAGGAACTCAAAGAGAAGATGAATGAGGAACTGAATGAGGGCCCTGAAAACACAAGCAATTAAATGATATAAAAAAAGTCAAGACATGAAATTAGAATTTAATAAAGAAATAGTATCTCAGAAAAAAAGCCAAACTGAAATAGAAAACTCTGAAAGTAAAAGGAAAGCTCAGAGGAAAGTCTCACCAATAGATTGGATCAGATGGAAGACAGAATATTAGGTCTTGAAGACAAGGTATAAGAAATAGATCTCTCAGTCAAATAAAATGTTAAATCTAAATCAACCCAGGAACAGAAGCTGGGACCTCTGACAGGCTGTAAAAAGACCAAACATGAATCACATGCATAGAAGAAACCAATGTCAAAGGCACATTTTCAAGAAAAACAGAAAATTCCCAAATCAAGGGAAAGAGATACCCATCAAGGTAAAAGGCATTAAGAACATAAAATAGACAGGACCAGAAAAACAACTTCCTACATCACATAATATTAAAAGCACTAAATGTACAGATCAAGAAAATATATTGAAAGCTGCAAGAGAGAAAGATCAAGTCACATATAGAGGCAGGCCCATCAAAATACAGCCGATTTTTCAGTGAAGACAGATGTGCTTGAACTGATGGCCTACAATTCATGAAAGAACACAAATGCCAGTCTAGACTACTATACCCAAAAAAGCTATCAGTTTTAATCAAATGAGAAAGAAAATGTTCATGAGAGAAACAGGTTTAAAGAATTCATGTCCACTAACTGAGCTCAAAAGAGGATCTTAGAAGGACTTCAGTCTGAAGATCTTAAACACATCAAGAGGACACAAGGAATAAATAACAATCCCAGAACTGTTCATCAGAAGGTCCAAGAAAAAGAATATCACCATCATAATATAACAGGAGCTAATAAACATAGAATTAATAAACATTAATAGTTAATAAAATTAATTAATAAACATTGGTCAATAATAATTCTCAACATTAATGGTTCTACAATAAAAAGACACATATTAACTGATTACATTAGAAAATAGGATCTGTCTTTTTTCTACTTCCAAGAAACACACCTCACCATCAAGGATAGGCACTGTCTTACAGTAAAAGAATGGAAAAAAATATTTCAAATAAGTAGAACTAAGAATCTATAGCTATTCCAATATGTGTCAAATAGACTTCAAAACAAAATTTGTCATAAGAGACAAGAAAGGACATTTCCCACTCATTAAAGGAAAAGTTTATCAAGTGAATATTATAATCCTAAACTATTTTCACATAATACAAGGGCACCTAATTTCACAAAGGAAGTACTAACAGATCTCACAGATTGACTCCAACACAATGATAGTGTGTGGTTTCAATACTATACTCACCAATAATCAACCCATCCAAAAAAAAAAAAAAAAGAGAGAGAGAGAGAGAGAAAGTCTGGGTTTAAATGACATCATATATCAAACAGATATTTACAGAATGTTCTACCCAAGCACCAAAGAATTTACTGATGGAACTTTCTATAAAATCAACCTCAACCAAGGCAAATTTCAATATATTTAGGAAACTGAAATAACATCCTGTATTCTAGCTGATCACAAAGGAATAATGCTGGACATCAACAACCAAAGAAACAGAAAATACATTAAGACATGGAAATTAAACAACACATTACTGAATAAAAATCAGGTCAAAGAAGAAATCAAAAGGGAAATAAATTACTAGAATTAAATGAAAATGAAAACTCAACATTACAGAATCCATAAAACAAAATGAAGGCAGTCCTAAGAGGCAAGTTTATAGGACTAAGTGCCTTCCCCAAACCTAGAGATTCCATTCACATAGTGGAATCACAGCTAACCAGTGATCCCTTACCTCGCCTATTGGGATTTGCCTGTTTCCAGCAGGCTGCACACCAGGGACTTTCTAGTTGCCTCCCTTGGCCTAGAGACCCAGATATAACACCTCTGTTTTCCCCTGCTAAGGCCCCTAAAAGCACCTCTGATGCCACTTACCAGGAATGTTCACCAGTTTGTACAACCCCTTCCTGTCTTTGTGATTTGCTGATCCTAGTGGGCTGCACTGGGCACTTTCCAGGCACCACATGCATCTTAGAGACCCAGGGGTGTGGCCTTTGTTCCCCAATCACCCTCAGCCCCATCACAGGCTAGCAGTGGCCCCTGCCTCTTCCTGATACCCACCACCCCTTTGGTGTCCACCTGTTCCCAGCGTACTGCACCTCAGGGACTCTCCACTTGCTCCACCCGAGAGTCCCAGGTAGGAGGAGTCTGCTCCCATCCACTTGTCATCACCCCAAAAGTCAGCTCTGTGCCATCTCAGTGAGCACACGTTTGGCTTCCTGCTAACCTCAGCCTCCATAGGCATCCCCACATCTCACTGCTAGATAACGTCATCCAGAGCTTGTCTCCGGCCCCCACCAACCTGCCACCCCACCAACCACATGGCTCAGAGTCTATCAGTAATTCTGAGATCTCCAATCCAGTTAATGTTCTCCACCCACCTCAAAGTGAATGCAGTGTGATATCCTCTCCTTGACAGGCAGAAAGCACTGTTCACTCCCACTGTGACCCTAACCCCTACTACCAAAGGACCAGCTGTAGACACCTACCAGCTTTCCATAGACTCCTGAAGACTTGGAGTTATGACCTAAAAGCTTTCCAATAACTGGAGCGCCAGGATGGTGGCAAAGTGGCTACCGGTGATGGAGAAGTGGTGGCAGCTCTTGGTGCAGAGGCTTAAAACATGACTCTGGCCCTCTTCGTTGTTTCTATGTTGACCTCAAAATTCTAAGTTCAGGACTTCAAGAGAGAAAATAACTGGTAACTAGTACAGCAGCCGTGGCACGGCCATAGGACCACGGCAGTAGGTATTTGGTGCAAGGACTTAAAACATGACTCTGGGTCCATTTATTTTATTAATAATCCTGGTGAAATGAGGCATAACATAGGCAGCCAGCATCAGGGCCCAGAACATACCAACTCCCAAGAGATGGAGCGCATGTGCCAGGTCACGTGAAGAAACTTGTCACACAATATAAATCTTTTCCTGGCCGTAGGTGCATCTTTATTGATCTCAAAATTCTGAGCTGAGGACTTGGCAGGTATGAGGGAGGATAACTGGGGAGCCAGGATAGAGACGGCACAGCTGCGAGAGCTGGAGCAAAGAGTGGCCGAGGCAACTCTCAGCATCAGGTCCTAAAACATGACTCCAGATCTCTTCATTTGTTAAGAGTCTCGGAAGACGTCAGCACCTCCTGTCCCCCACCCCCACGGCAAGATGAAGCCATGTCAGTCTGGTCATCTGCCACCCACGTCCCTGTGGCACCAGGGCACTGGGCAACCCTGGCTGTTGAACTCTGGTGAAGGGTCCTGGTGGTGGGTGTAGCCAAGAGAGGGTGGACCATTTGACCATGCCACACCGTGGTGCGTTTCCTTGCTGGGGGCTGGGCCTGCAAGTGGTCACTGCACAGCCTACCTGTGGTCAGCCTGGTCATCGTTATCATCCAGTGACTGTCAAGACCTGGCTGCAGTTCTCACTACTAATAGGAATCTGAGAACTGAGAAATCTACAGATTTCAGAAAACAAACCAGAGAACACTGGTGTCAAACTGTAGTGTTAAACTGTGAATCATTCCAGGTACCACTCAGAGAATCTTGGCTTGGAGGCATGCAAGCTTACTGCTGCCCTCTGTGAGGATCTAGCTTCTGCTTTTATCCACAATAAAACCCTGTATGGAATCATCCTATTGTAGAACACCTTGGGCCACAGTGGGGTGAGTGTGCTGAGTGATGTCCGGAAGTAGTCAAAGTGTAACCTGCATGTACTCTTGCTGTGAACAACTGACTTTGATGAGGAAACAGAAGTGATTCTGATTGCTGAGAGAGAAATCCCTACTTGACAACCCTAAGTAGTGTGTAAGTAGAGAACATATATGAAATTTTCATTCTAAGAACCTAAAATCATGTACAAAGGAAATGCAGTGGTCCTTTACTTTTGGCCCACATGTGTAAGATTTAGAGATCACTGACATTTGAATGAGATATGATCTCTATGGCACCCAGTTCAGACGTGTGGTGTTTTTCATTTGCTGAGAGAGGACATGAATGTGGGGGAGGCTGAGGGGTGGAAAAGTGAAGGTGAGATGGGGGAGGGTCTGAATCTAATCAATATACATTGTATGAAATTGTTGAATCAATAAAATTTTAATTTAAAGTTTAAAGAAAGTAAACAGGCTTCATCTTTGGCTGCTTCTGGGAAACACATCTCAAAATCAAACATTGACGCCACCTTAGGATGAAAGTGTGGGAAAGGTGCTCTAAGCAACGGAACTAAGAAAAAAGCAGGGGTAGCTATTTTGATATCTGACAAAATAAACTCAAACTAAATCTCCTCAGGAGAGATAAAGACATTTCATATTCATCAAAGGAAAACTCCACCCAGAAAATATTATAATCCTAAACATATATGCACCAAACATGAAGCACCCAATTTCATAAAATAGAAATGCTCTTAGATTTAAAATCACAGATGATCTCCAACACAATGACTTCAATACCCCACTCTCACCAACAGACAGACCATCCAGACAAAACAGAGAACCCTACAGACAAATTATATATCATAAATCAAATGTTCTTAACAGACATTTAAACAACATTCCACCCAAACACCAAATAATACACTTTCTTTTTAGCAGTCCATGAGATTTTCTCTAGAATCAACCACACATGAGAACACAAAGCATTCCTCAAAAAATTTAAAAAAACTGAAATAACATCCTGTATACCATCTGATCACAAAGGAATAAAGTTGGATATCAACAACAACATGAACAGAAAAAAATACACAAACTCATAAAAATTAAAAAACACACTACTGAAGGGAAATTAGATCAAGGAAGAAATCAAAAAGGTAAATAAAAAACTCCTAGAATTGAATGAAAATGAATAAAACTCATCAAAATTTATGTGACAAATGAAAGCATTCCTAAGAGAAAAGTAAGTGCCTACATAGAAAGCTATAGATGTCTCATATTAATAACTTAATGGTGCACCTGAAGACCTGAGAAAAACAAGAACAATGACTATCTGAAAAGAGTCCATGAGGAAAGATAATCAAAGTCAGGTCCAAAATTAATAAAATAGAAACAAACAACAACAAAAAACAACCAATGAAAGGAAGGATTGGTTCTTCAAAAAGATTAACAGGATTGACAAGTCAAATTACCCAAAAGAAAGAGAAATAGGTGCGATTCAATCAAAGTCAAACACAGACAAGGAAACATAGCAAGACTATGGAAATTCAGAGAAACTTAAGAAAAATACTTAAAAACCCATATTCTACTACACTGGAAATTTGAAAAAAATGGATAAATGTCTAGATAGGTATGACTACAAAATTAAACAAAGATGAAGTAAACAATTTAAAATAGTCTCTAAGAAACAGTGTGTGAGAAGCAGTAATTAAAAATCTTCCAACAAAAAAATGCCCAGGACCAGATGGATACAACACAGAATTCAACTGTATCTTTAAAGAAGAACTAATACCAGCTCATCAAACTATTCCACAAAACATAAAAGAAAGGAACATTTCCAAATTCTTTTTCTGCAGCCAGTATTACGTGAATAACAAAACCAAAGATAAAAAAGTAAAACTATTGGTCAAATTCTCTGATGATCATAGACACAAAAATTCTCCAGAAAATATTTGCAAACTTAATACAAGAGCACATCGAAAAGATTATCCACCATGCTCAAGTTGGCCTCATTCCAGAGATGTAGGGATTGTTCAACACATGTAAATCAATAAATGTAATCAGCCACATAAACAGACTTAGGGACAGAAACCACATGATCATCTCATTAGATGTAAAAAAAAAAAAAAAAGCCTTTGACAAAGTCCATCATCCCTTCATGATTAAAGTCATGGAGAATCTAGGAATACAGAGAACATATCTCAACATAATAAATGCAATATACAGCAAGCCCACAGCCACCATTATACTAAATAGAGAAACATTCAAAGTATTTCTACGAAAATCAAGAATAAGAAATGAGTCTCCACTCTCTCCATTCCTGTTCAATACAGTGGTTTAAGTTTTAGCTAGAGGAGTAAGACAAATGAAAGAAATACCAAGGATACAAATTTGAAAGAAAGAAGTCAACGCATTCCTATTTGAAGGTGATATGATACTATTCATTAAAGACTTCACCAGAGAATTCTTAGGCCTGAGAAATGTATTCAGTCAAGTAATAGAATACAAAATTTACACACAAAACTCAGCAGTGTTTCTATCTGCTAGCAAGAAACATACTGAGAAAGAAACCAAGGAAATGATTCCGTTCACAATAGCTTCAAAAACAAAAACAAAAACAAAATTTGGAATAAATATAACCAAGGACCTGAAACCCTGTTTAATAAAAATGTTAACACACTGCAGAAACAAATAGAAGATGCCACAAGACGGAAAGATCTCCCATGATTGTGGATCAGTCGGATTATATTGTAAAAATAGTTATCCTACCTCAAAGTCTGTAAGTTCAATGCAATATCCATTAAAATTCCAACACAATTCTTTGAAACTGAAAACAATTAATCTCATATTTCATATGGAAATGTAAAACCCCAGGACAACCAAAACAATCCTGAACAGTAAAAGTACTTCTGAAGGCATTACCATCCCTGTTCTCAAACAATATACTAAAAGAGCTATAATAATAAAAATACCATGGTAGTGACATAAAGCAGACACATTGACCAATGCAATAGAACTGAGATCCCAGATTCAAGTCCATACATTTAGAAGAATTTGATGTTTGACAAAGGAGTCAATATCACACTGGAGAAAAGAAAGCATGTTGAACATATGGTGTTGATCAAACTGGATAGCTACATGTAGAAGAAAGAAAATCCAACCCTGTCTTTCAAAACGGACAAAGCTCAACTTCAAATGAATCAAGGACTGCAGCATGAGACCCAATACCCCAGAATGTAGGGAATACATTGGAACTCATAGGAACAGGAAAAGACTTTCTGAACATGACTTCTATAGTGCAAGTATCAAGTCCAGCAATTGACAAATAAAATCTCATGAAACTAAAAACTTCTGTATAGCAAAAGATACCATCATTGGAGTGAAGAGACAACACTCAGAATGGTAAAATTCTTTACCAGCTTTACCTCTGATAGAGCGTTAATATATAGAAAACACAGAGAACTCAAAAAATTAAACAGCAGCAACAACAAGAAAATATAACTCAACTAAAAATTGGGACTAGGAATTAAGGAAGGAGCTCTCAAAGGATGAGAAGCTAATGGCTTAGAAATATCTTACGAAGGATTCAACATCTTCAGCCATCAGGGAAATGTAAATTGTGCTTTGAAATTTCATCTTACCCTACTCAAAATGACTATGATCCAAAATACAAGCAATGACAAATGGTGGAAATGATGTCAGAAAAGTGGAACACTTATTCACTGCTGATGGGAGTGCAATTTGGCACAGCCACTATGAAAAGTAGATCTACCACCTGATCCAGCTATTTGGGCATTTACCTGAAGAACTCTATATCTTACTATAGAGATAGCTATCAATCCATATTCATTACTGATCGATTCACAATAATCAGGAGATGGAAGCCACCTAAATGTCCATCGACTGATGAATGGAACATTTTTCAGCACATAAGAAAACAAATTTATGAAATTTGCAAGAATGTGGAAACATCCTGAGTGAGGTAACGTGAATCTAGAACACAAACATCACATGTTCTCTCTCGTAAGTGGATGCTAGTTTTGAATCTTTAGCTATGCCTTTTTCACCTGGAAAATCTACAGAGCGGCCAGGAAAGCAATGCGGGAGAGGGGAACACCAGAGTTGAAAGGGTTGAGTGGGGTGGAGAATGGGAGAACAGAGCCGAGCAAGGGTTGTTCCTTCAGAAAGAGTCACATGGGAACACACCACTATAAAAGCTTTTAAAAATATATACATATGTAACATAAAAAGAGTTTATAAGACATTATAACAGGAGGACACTGCCCTTATATAAGATAGCAAGGAAAAAGTCCAGTGCAATGCCAGGAATGGACTCTCTTCTGAAGCTCTTGACTGGAAGTCCCACAGACCTTCAAACAGTACTAGCTATCACCGCCGTGCTTGGTCAAACATCAGAATTGGATGGTAAGACCCTGCTACCAAAGACACTGTACAGGAGTTGTAGAACAACCAAGGAGTAATCAACTCAGTACTGGCATTAAAGTTTCATCTGTACTGAGTAGCTTTTACAGTGCTGGAAGGAGCTATGCATGCTATCAGAAAAGCAAAGAAATCATCAGACTTTCCCAGCTGTGAGTCCTTCGAACTAAAACAACAACTGGGCTGCAGAGATAGCTCACTGCTGCAATAGTGGCACAAATGTTATGGGGAGCAATCACCCACCTTCTGATTGGAGTCAAGGTCCACTTCACAAAGTGGAGCACATGCCTGGCACTGATATCAGGCCCAAGACCCTGTGGCTACACAGGCCTTAGAACATAAGGGCGAACTTTGTACTATTTTTCTGCTAAATGGACATAGTATTAAACTGAATCCTAATGATGTTCTCTTATACTCATAGGTTAATGTATCTGTTAGCTCTCTCCAGGGAATCTTGCTCATGCAGTGGATGGTGATTAACACAGAGACCCACAACTGGCCAAAATGCAGAGAATAAGGGACTGCAGAATGCTGATCCCTGAGTAGGATACCTATATCAGTCTTCTGTTTCTCATGGCTCAGAGATCATTGCAGAAGAGGGAGTGGATACTTGTAAGAGCCAGAGGTGATGGCTGACCACGAGGAAACAGAATTTTCCAGACAGCTGGTCAGTTATTCATATGAACTCACAGCAATGGTGACAGCATGCGTAAGACCCATGTAACCTCAAGTCAGACAAAACCCCAGTATAGGTATGGGCAGACAGATAAGAAACCCCTAACCATAGCTGAGAAACTATTAGTAACTGAGAGCTGCTAGGAGACGGAGAGTCAGCGTTTTAAGGATGTGATGCTGGGTAGGTTAACCAGGCTCCACTGGATAGACTCACATCGAGGGCATTTGAACCCACAAGATTGACTTGACAGGCCTTAAATCATATATACATATAAGCATATATAATATATGTACATGTAATCAGACTGAGAGGAAGAAGGAGGGATTGCAGATAAGGGAGGAGGTCTAAACATGATAAAAATATATTGTATGAAATTCCCAAAAATTCAATAAAAAGAAAAAGTCTCACCTTAATAACTTGATACACATGAAGATCTTGGCAAAGCAAGAAGAAGGAATATCTACAAACAGTAGATGAGAAGAGATGACTTCAGGGATGAAATCAACTAAACTGAAACACAGTTATAAAGCATCTACGAAATGGAGAATTGGTTCTTTGAAAAGATTAACAAGATTGACAAACCTTTAGGCAAATTCACCAAAAGAAAGGGGGAGTGGACACACATTAATAAAATCAGAGATAAAAAGGGAGACATTACAACAGATCCTGAGGAAATGCAGAAAATGTTAAGAAAGTGATTTAGATAGCTATATTTCACGGAGTTGGAAAATCTAAACCAAATGGATGAATTACACATATATATGATCTACCCAAATCAGATCAATATGAAGTAAATAATTTAAGTAGACTGATAACAATCATTGAAATAAAAGCAATAATTAAAAATCTACCAAGTAAAAAATGTCAGATGGACACAGCACATAATTCTTCCAGATCTTTAAAGAACACCAGTACTCCTTAAATTGCCTTATAAGATAAAAAGAAACACTGCTAAAATTTTTGTTATGAAGCTGCATTACTCTGAAATTAAAACTAGACTAAGATTGCCCCATTCCATCCTCCCAAACAAAATTATAGGCTATGTCTATGATGAACATAAAAGCAAAAATTCTCAATAAAATACTTGGAAACCTAATGCAAGAGCACAGTAAAAAGATTATCTACCATGATCTAGTTGCCATCTTCCAGAGATGCAGGAATGGTTCAACATACATAAATCAAATGTAATCAACCACATAAATAGACCTAAAGACAGAAACCACATGATCATCTCATTAACTGAAGAAAAGACCTTTGACAAAACCCATCATCCTTTCATGAGTTATGGAGGATCCAAGGATGCAAGGGATCTTTTTCAACATGGCAAAGGCAATGTACAGCAAGCCCATAGCTAACATTATACTAAATAGAGAAGCACTAAAAACATTTCCACAAAAATGTAAAGAAATGTTCATTCTTTCCGTTCCTGTTCGATATAGTGGTTGAAGTTTTAGTTGGAGCAATAAGACCAGTGAAGGAAATAAGGGGCTACAAATTGGAAAGGAAGATGTCCAAGTAATGTTATTTGTAGATGATATGATTCTACATGTGAAAGACCACAAAGACTCCACTAGAAAAATCCTAGAGCTGACAAAAATATTCAGCAAAGGAGCACACAAACTTAACATGCATAAGTCAGTAGCTGCCAGCCTATGCATAAACAACAATCATACAGAAAAGAAATGAGAGAAACAATCCCATTCATAATATCCTCAAAAATAAAAATCTTGGAATAAGTCTAAGGAATTGAAAGTCTTATATAATAAGAATTTTGAAAAATTGAAGATGATATTAAAAGATGGAGAGACCATTCATGCTCATGTGTTGGTAAGATGAATATTGTGAAAATGGGCATCTTACCAAAAGCAATCTACAGATTCAATGCAATCGCCATGAAAATTCCAACACATTCTTTACAGAAATTGAAAAAAATCAATCTCAAATTTCATATGGAAACACAGCAAGACAGCTAAAACTATTGTGAACAATAAAAGAAGCCCTGGAGTCCTAACCACCCCTGATTTCAAATTGTACTAAAGATTTATCATAGTACAAACAGCATGATACTGGCATCAAAGCAGACACATTCATCAATGTGTCCTAAAATAGATTTTAAGATCTGGAAATGTCTATTCAACTATTACCACCTGGTTTTGACAGAGGCCAAAAGTACATACCAGAAAAAGACAGGATGCTCAACAAACGGTTCTGATCACACTGGACATGTTAAAGAATGAAACTAGACCCCTATCTCTCACTCTGCACAAAGGTCAACTCCAAATGGACCAAGGACTTCAACATAGGACCAGACGAATCTGATAGAAGAGAAAGTTGGGCCTATACTGGAACTTATATGCACAGGAAAGGACTTGATGAACAAGACCCTGATAGTGCAGGCATTAAGACCAACAATTGACAAATGAGAACACATGAAAATTGAAGAGCTTTTGAACAATATAATACACCATCATCGAAGAGAATATGTAGTCTACAGAGTGGGAGAAATTTCTTTACCAACGATGCATCTGACAAAGGGTTAATATTTTGAATGCACAAATAACTAAATAAACCTTGAACATCAAGAAAACAAGGCACCCAATTTAAAAATGGGGCATAGAACCAGAGAGTTCATTAAAGATGAAATGCAAATGGCTGAGAAACATTTTAAAAAGTTCTACATCCTTAGCCATCAAGGAAAACAAATAAACTGCTTGATCCCACTCAGAATGTCCAAGATGAAACAACAACAACAACAAGACCAGAAATGCTTGCACAAACATGTAGAACACTTACTGCTGATGGGAATGCAAACTGTTGCAGCCATTATGGAAATGACTCCCTCTTTTGGTTTCTATGGACATTGCATTGCATGTGGTATACATACGTACATGCAGGCAAAAACACTCATACATGTTAAAAAAAATATATCAATACATTTTTAAAATCCCATCTTACGCCTTTCCTTGTTGCTAAATGTTCCATGCAAACACTCATGGAGTCCAGATACTGTGTTTCTCACATGTATTATTATGTCACATGTGTCTTTTACACTGTGTTCTCTCTCCCACTGCCAGTGAAATCTGGGTCCTGACATATTAGCAAAACCTTTCCTGCATGAGGTTCCCACCTCCAGCCTTTTCTCCATTCCCTCTACACAATGTGTCTTTTGTCAAACCATATTTCTTGCCATTTTTAGAGTATAAATTATAAACCACATCTAAATGTTATTATTGTCTTGCTGTTCCTAATTCAGGCACATAACTATCCATAAAGTCTTTCCTTTTTTGTCTCATGATATTTGCTGTAAGTGCCATTGTTGGAGTCTCATGTACGGTTGCTATTTCTATCTATCTCCTCTAGAAAAATCGTGCTTGAGATTTCTAAATTCAAATGCACCAAATATGTAATACATTTGCATTTATCAGCATCTAGGGAAATGTTCCAGGACATCCCAGATGCTGAAGTCCCTCATAAAAATATGCCATAGTATTGGCCTATAACCTATGTACCTTTTTCTCATGTTCTAGAAATAATTTCCAACTACTTACAATAGCTAGTACTGCATAAACCTATATACATAGTTGTTATGCTGTATTTTTTATAGAATAATGGCAAAAATTTGACATATGTTAGTACTGATGTGATATTCTATCTGCCTTTGATTCATGGTTGGTGGAATGGATGAGAAGCCATTAGATAGGGAGCAACAAGTATGCATGATGAGTTGTGGACATTTATGAATTTAATGACATTCCTTCTGTTCAATGGAGACTAGTTCCCATTTGGCCTCAACTGAGCAGGGTGTGAGATCCAAAGAGAGAAAGTCTAAAAGCTAGGTCAAACAGCCAGCCTGTCCCTAAGGCACTGTAGCTGATGCTAATAGTGTTTTTTATATCTTTTGCAGGAAACTCCATGTAGTCCTAAAGTATCATGGGACAGGAGGTGTTGAGTAAATATTCTAGCTTCCTTCCTCTTGGCAGGATAATTTTGTACATTTTCTTTAGTAGTCTGTCAGAGGGACTTGTCCTAGTTAACTTTCTGTCGTGATGAAATAGGGACCAAGAGCCACTTGGGGAGGAAAAGCCTTAGTTCAGCTTACAACACCCAGGTCACAATTCAACACTGAGATGTCAGGGCAGATACTTAAAACAAGAACCTAGGGGCAGGAGCTGAAGCAGAGATCATGGAGGAACACTGCTTACTGGGTTCCTCAACTCCCTCTCTTATACAGCATAGGGATGGCACCACCTACAGTGAGATGAACCTCCACATCAGTTAGCAATTAAGAAAATGTCTCACGGACATGGCTAAGGCCAATCTGGTAGAGAAAATTCTTCAGCTGAGGTTCCCTCTTCCCAAGCATTTCTATTGGTGTCAAGTTGACAAAAAGTAACTAGAGTCCTATGACTCTAGAATGATGAAGCTCAGAGGCATAGCATTCCACTCCAATCAATAAAAACACGTACTGGCTGACTTCCCCTACATGTTTCTTATCAACTACCTCACAATATCTCTTTCAATAAACCTCCTAATAAACTGCTCCTTGTATAAACCCTTGTCTTTAGAATTTCTTGATCTGCTTTTTAGAGACCCAAAGTGTGGAGGCAACCTCCAAGATGGCATTTAAGGAGATCTTGGGGCTCATGTTCTTTTAGAAAAATATCTTGTTTATTTTAATTTTATGTGTATGAGTAGATTGCCTGCATGTATTTAAGTGTCATGAAATGCTCATGGAGGCCATAAGACAGCATCAGAGCCCTTGGAACTGGAGTTACTGGCAGTTGTTAGCTGCCATGTAAGTGCTGGGAACCAAATCCAGCTCCTCTGCAAGAGCAGTCAGCAAGAGCTCAGCTTCACTGCTGAGCTCCCTCTCCAGCACCAGTGTCCATATGGGTTCTTGGGTAAACACTTCCCCTTGAATATAAGCATCTCTTGGCAATTGTCTTCCAATGACCAGAATGTAGAAGGAGTGAAGATATGTCATTGCTAAGCTTAGGTCATGAAAAGATGGTGTCTTTTACCCTGGAAGTGCTGTCTCATTCTCTTTGAATGGTTCACACCAGTGGAAGCCAGCTTCCATGCTGTGAGGCAACTCTGTGGTAAACACGGACAGCTGTGTCTTCTGAGGCTGCTTTCCATTTGAGCTCTGAGGTAACCAAGCAACAGCCAATAGCTTGAGACTTCATAAACTATGTAATCTTATGGATTACCTAATCTTATCCTCAATAATTATGAGAAAAAAATCAACTTCTGGGGGCTAGAGAGAGGGCTCAGCAGTTAAGAGCACTGGCTGCTCTTGCAGAGGACTGGGGTTCTGTTCCCAGCACCCACATGGCAGTTAACAACCATCCTTAACTCCAATTCCAGAGGATCTGACACCCTCTTCTTACGTCTGCGGGTACTGCGTGACATGGGTGCACTTACATGCATGCAGGCAATACACTCATACACATTAGAAAAAAAGCAGCAGTTTTGAACTGCTAAGTTATTATCCAGCAGTGGATAACCAATGCATGCTAAGGTGTTTGTGTTAATCAACATTGCAGAGGTTCAGTTATAAACTCTTTCTCTGAGTGTTTTAATGAGACAAAGTCCTCATGGTTTTACGCATAGAGCACGTTGTAGATCTTCCTTAACAGTTAATACTCATGCATTCTCCCGTTTAAACATCTTTCCTAAGCAAACTGTGAACTTCATGAGAAGTGTTTCTCTGCTTTCTTTCGACTCTTCATTCTGAATGGCTGTAAGAAGTTTTTTCTTTTCATGTGTATGCATGCGTGGTATGCATGTGAGGGTATGTGCTTGTTCACATGGGTGTGGGTGCTCATGTGTGTGCGAATGCACGTGAAGGCCTGAGGTGCATGTCAGGAATCATCCCTTGATCACTCTTTCACCTTATTCACTGAGGCAGGTTCTCTGAATCAAACCCAGGGCTCACTGATTTGTTAGTCTTGGCAGTCAGCTTGCCCTTTGCCTTCTGAGGCTGGAATGTAGGCGAGTCACCACATCCAACCAGCATTTAAGTGGGTTCTGGGGATCCAAACTCCATCTGGTGAGTGCTTTAAATGCTGAGCCATCTCCCTAGCTTCTGCCTCTAAGAATTTTGTATTGAATAAATAAAGACCTTAGTCAGATTGGTTTTGTATGTAATTAGCAAAATCTCAACCATTTGTTTAATTAATGAAGAGTCTGGGGATGGCTCTTTAGGTCTGCCTAGATACTAGAGCTCAAACGATGTCAGAATTCTGTATTTCTTTCTACCAATGTCTCTGTAAATTTTTCTATTTTTCCTCCTCTCTTTTTCTTCATCCGTGGAGCTGCTTTACTTTCTAAGCCTTATTAGTGTGCAGAAACCCCCAGAAATATGTTTACCAGAATACTAAGTCTGAAAGACCAATAGCTGAAAAAAGCCAAAGGCATTCAGAAGTTTAGAAAACACCCTGTCTTTGAATGTTTCTGAGTTAATCTGGGACATAAAGCTTTGTATGCAAAAAACACTATGACTGGAGAATGTAATACACTAAGAAGTGGGGCTCAGATCCAAAGTTGTAGGATGATTCTGGCAAGGTCAGGCAGGCTCCTGGCCTGCTGGCCTAGAACAAGCTAGAACTGATATTGAGCCTGCGTGTGCGTGTGCAGTGAACACTTCCTGGGATGGAACCTGGGCAGCTCCCAGGCTAGCAGCCATCCAGGACCAATGAGAGCAATAACTTCGGATCATCAGGTGTTCAGGACCTACCAGAATGAAACACGTCAAATGATTAGATAAAGACCTCCCCTAAGCCTGACAAAAGTATAAATCCTGTTCCTTTCTAAGATTAAATGAGATCGTGGCTCCACTGTCTCCCAGGGTCTGTGATGTTGACCCTGCGCCTCCTTACCCCCACCCCCGAGGGACCCGGCCGTGCTAGCCAACACCTGGCACCTATGGTAGACAACACAGGGTGAATCTCTGAAGCATGAATAATGGTTGGCCCATCCAAATCATAAGAGCAGAGTGGATGATGCCTCAAGAGAAAATCAAAATCAAGGGAGCAGACCAGAAACTGTCTCCATGTGACCCTACAAAGGAGAAAATTCAGAATAAGAAAAATTAGACTGCAGTCCAAAGACAGGAAGAGGAGGAGTGCTTCAGGAAATCAAAGGCAGTGAGAAGATACAGGAAGAGGGCTGAAGGAAAGACAGGACACACAGCAAAGGCACCCTGAACACATCTTCAAATGTACAGCTCCCAAGTCAGGGAGAAGAAGCCAAAGCCTCCTTCAAAAGGTAATCCAGTGGCTCTGGTAAAGACAGACTGATAGTCTCACTCCCAGGACAATCCCACAGCCCTCACAAGCTGCAAAACAAGTTTTGGGGAAACTGATCTTCCAGTTATCAGCAGTGTAGAGGAATCCCATTTTAATTTTACTTCCTGTTCTATGGTGCTTTTTTATCATTTTATAGTTTATGGTCATTGTTTAATGTATCAGTGGGCTTTAATTGGTTTTAAGTACATTTCTATGTGTTGCATATTTGAATAATATTGCTATAACAGTTGTTTTCTCTTCACTGAGTGGTACTGGCTGAGTCTGCAAGTGTAGGCTTCTCATTAAGAAGCTCTCCAAATTGAACTGGAAGAGACAGTCAAAGGCCTAGATGCCCAAACTGCATCACAGAAACATAAGATATGTGAAAAGGCAAGGGAGCATGTGTCTTCAACCACTAAATAGGAAGACAATGAAATAGACAAATCACCGGATGAAATTTACTCATAAAAATGAGCAACGATTTCAAAGAGAGTATAAACTAGCATATGAATTCAATACAGGGCCTGGAGAAAAATGTCAGCACATAGAGGAAAAGCTCAGCAAAGTGCAGAAAAACCAGCAATAAGAAGGAAAAATCTGCAACATGGAAGAAAAACTCAGCAAGGAAACTGATTCTGAAAAAAACATGGAAATGTTGGAAATTAAAAACTCAGTCAATTAAAAAAGTAAAATGAATCAAGGTATACTCAGAAGAAGATAGAATATACTTACATATCAGAAAGGAAAAATAATAAATGAGAATAGCAATAATATCCAGTAACTCAGTCAATTAAAAAAGTAAAATGAATCAAGGTATATTCAGAAGAAGATAGAATATACTTACATATCAGAAAGGAAAAATAATAAATGAGCATAGCAATAATATCCAGTAACTCTGATGTGTGATTAGGGTGCCAAATTGGAGTTCATAGAATCAAAGAAGGGGCTGGGACTCAACAACAACAACAAAGGCATAGAGACTCTATCTGATTAAATTATAGAATTATTGATAATTCCTAACAGAAATTTATAGCATAACTCATCAATGTGATGGTTTGAATGAGAGTGTCCCTCATAGGTTCCAAGTATTTGAACACTTGTTCCCCAGTTTGTTGAGCCGTAGAGGAAGGGTTGTGGAACCTTAAGTGGTGTGGCCATGCTAGAGGAACTATGTCCCTGGGGGCAGACTCTGAGAGTTCTTAAGCCTTGTTGGAGTTCCGGTTTTGCTCTGCTTCCTGTGACTATTTGAAGATGTGAGTTTTCAGCTTTCTGCTCAGCTACCTACAGCCACCATGCCTTCCTTCTCTTTATAAACTCTCCCCTGGAACAAGTGCCGAACAAACTCTTCTTTCTACAAGTGACTTTGGTCATGGTGTTTTATCACAGCAACAGAAAAGTACGTAATACAGAAGTTGATGCCAGGGAGCGGGCTGTTGCTGTGAAAATCATGACTGTGTGGCTTTTGTAGGGAATGCGGAAGATTTGGGAAGTTTGGACTAGAACAGTGGTTGAATGTTGTAAGTAGAGCTTAATGGGCCATAAGCCAAATAAACTCTTCCTTCTACAGGTGGCCTTGGCTATGGTGATTTTGAAGTGTGTCATTTTAGAAATCATGGAGAAAAATTAAAAATTCCATGGACTCAAATGAAAATGAAAGCACAGATTTTGGAACATGACTGAAGAGTTGTATGAAGAACATTTACCTAAAGAGATTACTCATACTTTCATTCCTGAAGGATCTGAAATGTTTATCATTCTACCTAGAATGGATTATTGTAATTTTGTATTAACCTTAATCACAGGACAGGATACGACCCAGAAGGTGTGGTAAAGGATCACCAGTATTCTAGACATACTTTTCCTTACCGCCCCTATTAGTTACTTCTCTGTTGCTGTGATACAATATCCCAACAAAAAGCATTTTCAAGATCAATAGGCTGCATTCTAAATACATGAGATATGCTAAGCTGTATGGTTCAGTTGATTTTGTTTGCAATTATCAGTTGTCATTCTCTATGATACATCCATCTTCTACACAGACCAGAAAGGAAAGTTGAGGGGAGATGTGGTAAAAACTACCACTATTGACAAATGGTTTCTGTATAATAGGACATGCAGAAAAGATGGAGGCAGGAGGGTCATGAGTTCGAAGGCAGCCCAAACTTGTGCCATTGTTGGTTCAAACTCCACTCTTGGTACCAATATGTCTTAGTTTCTTTTCTGTTACTGTGCTAAAATACTTGGACAAAAACATCTTAAGGAAGAAAGGGTTTATTTTAACTGGCAGTTCAAATTACAGTCTATCATGGTAGAGAAATCAAGGCAGCCAGACCTCGAAGCACCCGGTTGCCTTTTATTTGCAGTCAGAAGAAAAATGCATGGAGGCATGCTTGCTGTTTAGAGCTCTCTCTCCAGTCAAGATACCTTCCAAGACAAAAGTGCCACTACTGCACCAATGTCATTTGCTGTGCTGTTCATTGGTGTGGTTATTAAGCCTGAAAGCTGGATTAGGACCATTGACTGATTCTTTCCCTTAGCAGCTTATGTAGTGCTCTCCAAAGCTATGAGAGCTAGCCTTCAGGGGAGGTGACTTCCAGGTCAGTTCCAGCTCCATTGCTCTAAATTCTGTGTCAGAAGTATGTTCTGTCTTCAGCAATAGATCAGGGGTTATGGCAATAGCCTATATAATTTTGGGAGTCTCTTGACCTAGCCTGGCCAGCAACTCAAAGGAAGGTTTCTCCTCTCTGGCATTGTTTCTTGTTTGTCTTGAAAATGACATGTCTTGATTCACTGGTTCTATGTTTCTATTTCATTGATTTCTACTCTGATTTTTATAATTTCTTTTAATCTGCTTTATTTGGTTTTGGTTTGTTTTTGCTTTTCCAGATTCTTGAGTTGTGCTATTAAGTCATTTACTTGTGATCTTTCTGATTTTTTAATGTAGGCACTTAGAACTGTACATTTCCATCTTAAGGCTGCTTTTAATGTGTCCCAAAGGTTCTGCTACATTGTTTTATTTTCATTTATTTCCAAGAGTACTTTTATTCTTTCTTGCTTTCTTCTTTGACCTATTCATTCTTCAGAGTGTTTGATTACTCTCTATGAGTTCATGTAGTTAATAGAGCTTCTTTTGGTGTTGATTTTAAGCTTTTTTATTGCATTGTGGTCTCATAGAATGTATGAAATTATTTCAGTTCTTTGTATTTGTTGAGGCTTGTTTTGTGCTCCAATATGTGGTCTACTTTAGAGAAATTTCCATGGGCTACTGAATAGAAAGTGTATTCTTTCATGCTTGGGTAGATATCTATTAGTTTATTTGATCTGTGTTATCTTTGAATTCAGATGTTTCTCTGTTTGTTCTTTGTCCAGTTGACCTGTCTATTGGAGAGAGTGGGATACTGAAGTCACTTACTAGTGCTGAGTTGGGGTTAATCTGTATCTTGAAGTCCAATAGAACTCTTTTTATGAAATTGGATCCTCCAGAGTTTGGTGCATATATATTCATGATTATAATGTATTCTTAAGTAATTGTTCACTTGATCAGAAAGTGACTGTTGTTATCTTTTCTGATTAATTTTCATTTGCAGTCTATTTTGTCAGTTATTAGAATTGCAACATCTTCTTACTTCTTTTTTAATATTTTATTTATTATTTTTACTTTATACATATGAATGTATTAGCTGCATGTGTATAAGTGCACCCATGTCATGCAATACTCACATAAGTCAGAAGAGAGCATTGGATTCCTCCCCTGAACTGTAGCTATGGACAATTGATAGATGCCATATATCTGCTGGGAGAGCTACAGACAGTCCTTAGATGCCATGTGGATGCTGGGAGTCAAACTAAGCTCCTCTGCAAGAGAGGTCAGTGCTCATAACCACTGTGCCACCTCTCCACCTCTGCCCATTTGTTTCCTAGTGCCATTTGCTTGGAATATGTTTGTCCATCCTTTCACCTTAAGTGGTGTCAATCATTGAAGGTAAGATAAGTTTCTTGTAGACCACAAAAAGGTGGATCTTGTTCCTTAATCCATTCAACTAGTTTGTATCTTTTTACTACAGAGTTGTAGTAAAAAGAGAGTTGAGACCATTGATATTTAAAGTCATTATTGCTAAATATATATTGATTATTGTCATTTTATTTTCTGTTTGTCCTCTTAGTCCTATTTTGTTTTTCTATAATTATACCTTAATTTGTTTTCTAGCTGTAGCCCCTTGGGTATGATCGTTCCTGTCTTCAACATTTTCTATTGCTTTCAATATTTTATGTAGGGAAGATTTTGAACATGAATTTTTCAGCCTATTTGTATCATGGAAGATTTTTCTTTCCCTTATGACTGTGACAGACAGCTTTGCTGGGTCACGTATTCTCAGTGACATCTATAATCTTATGGAATGGATTTGGAAAGAACTTGAAATACTGTGCTATAGCCTCTTCTCATTTGCATAGTTTGTACTGAAAAGTCAGCTGTAATTCTTATGGGTTTCCTTGTTGCTTTTCTATTTTAGCTTTCAGTATCTTCTGTTCTTTACATTTAGTGTTTTTACTATGATATGCCACAGGAAGTTTCTGCTCTGGTTCTGTCTATTTGATATTTTGTGTGCTTCTTGTATTTGTATGGGTTTGTCTTTCCTTAATTTAGGGAAGTTTTCTTGTATAAGTCTGTTGAAAATCTTGTCAGGGCCATTGTCCTGAGATTCTTGTTCTTCCTCTAGGCCTACGATGCATAGATTTTGTCTTTTCATGGTGTCCCACATTTCTTGCATATTCTACCATAAGGATGCTGAAAAGAAATCCTGGGTCTTCAGTAAGAGTAGCTACTGTTCTTAAATAGTACGCTATCTCCCCAGTATATATGTATTCATTCCCAAATGACCTTCATAATGGGTCCATCTACTGGGGTCCAATGAACTTACCCAGAGTCACATCTTTAAGAAGACTTATTCTATCCTTCCAGCAGCTCTTAGCTGCCAGTAGTCTCTCAGAGTTGAGGCTTCTTACCCACTTCCCAACTTTTGTGCTGGGGTTTTGTCTGGTTAGAGCTTGCATGGAACTTATGTATGCTGTCACCATAGCTGTGAGTTCATATGAATAACTACCTAGTTGTCTGGAAAAACTCTATTTCCTTGTGGTCATTCACCATCTCTGGCTCTCACAATCTTTTTGTCTTCTTTTCTGCAGTGATCTCTGAGCTTTGGGAGGCATACATTTGATACAGATATCCTATTCAAGGATAAGCACTCTGAAGTTTCTTATTCTCTACATGTTGGTCAGTTGCACATCTCTGTAGTAGTCACCATCGACTGCATAAGAAAATTCTTGTGAGAGATGAGATATGCATTAATTTGTGGGTAAAACCGTATGTCATCAGGAGTCAGTTAAATACTGTGTCTATTTAGAATAATACCATAGTTGGCTCTCTCCTATGGATTTTGACCTATTTAGTCATAGGTTGCTATGCCTGATGTCAGTGTTAAGTAGAGGCTCCATTTTGTGACCTGGACCTTATATCCAATCAGAAAATAGTTGTCTACTCCCTTATTTCTCTAGCTGACACATCTCGCCATACAGGTTGATATTATAGTTTGTAAGATTCACAACTGGTTAATCTTGGCGTTTACTTTTCTGATAGCATAAATAGAATCTTCCAGCACTATGAAAGTTAGTCAGTAGAGATGAAGCTTTGAGGTCAGAAGCAGTTTGATTTCTTCTTGTTTGTTCTTTAGCAATAGAGTCTTATTGTCACATTCTGGTGGGTAGTCAAGAGCAGGGGAAATGGCCAATATTATTTGAGGGTCTATGGGACTCATGGTCAACAGCTTCAAAAGAGTGACTCCATTCTTGGCATTGGGGTTTGTCTTTGCTATCCTATGGTATCTAATAGAGGAAATGTCCCCCTTTTATAAGGTGACCGCTTGTAATCTCTTTATATGTATATACTTTAAGAAACTTCTATAGAGGTGCGCATCCATATGACTTTCTAAAGGCCTCTAGTGTCATTTATCTCTCAGCATACTTCTTCCTCTGCCTTGGCCTCTCTTTCCCATCCATTTTACTCTTCCTATCCCATTGTTCCCCTTTCCCCATTTATAGAACTGCATTCTGTCTCTCCTTCCATCAAGTCTTTCCCCAATTTCCATGTACTAGCTTCCTGACGTCTATAGATTTTCCATTTGGAACATGCATATCTATGGATTCAATGTTAAAATCCCCTTAGGAAAAATGACATGAGACATTTGTCTTTCTGGTCTTGGGTACCTCACTCAGGATGATTGTTTCTAGCTGCATCCATTTACCTATGAATTCCAAAATTTTGTTTTTCTTAACAGCTGAATAAAATCCCAGTGTGTAAATATATCATACATTCATCAGTTGATGGACATCTAGGTTGTTTCCATTTCTTGACTGTTGTGAATAGAGCAGTAATGAACATGGATGAACAGGTATTTTGTAGTAAGATATAGAGTCCTTTGGGTCTGTGCTTAAGAGTAGTATGGCTAGATCATATCATAGATTAATTTCTAGTCTATTAAGAATTCTCCACATTGATTTTCATAATGGCTGCACTAGTTTGCATGCCTACCAGCAGCGAATAAGAGTTTCTCTTTCCCCACATCCTTTCCAGCATTTGTCATTTGGGTCTTAGCCATTCTGACTGGGGTAAGATGAAATTTCAAAATGGTTTTAATTTATGTTTCTCTGATGACTAAAGATATTGATCATTTTGTAAAATATTTCTCAGCCATTTGCATTTCATCCTTTGAGAGTTCCCTGTTCAATTTCTTGTCCCAATTTTAAATAGGGTAGTTTGTGAGGGCTTTTTTGTTGTTGTTGTTGTTTAGTTTTTGCATTATTTGTATATTCCAGATACAAACCCTCTTTCAGAGGTATAGATGGTAAAATAAAGGCTGCCTCTTTATTTAAATGATGTCATCCTTTGCTATACAGAAACATTTTCATTTCAGGAGATCCCATTAGTCTATTGTTGAACTTGATGCCTGTACTATAGGAGTCCTGTTCAGAGAGTCCTTTCTTGTACCGGAAAGTTCCAGTATATTTCATACTTCCTCTTCTATCAGAGTCTTATGTTGAGGTCCTTGATCTATTTGGATTTGGATTTTTGCATGGTTAGAGATAGTGATCTACTTTCATTCTTCTACATGTAGTTATTCAGTTTGGCCAGCACCATTTGTCAAACATGCTGTCTTTTCTCCGGTACATAATTTTGGCTTCTTTGTCAAAGATCAGATTGTTGTAAATACATGTGTTGGGGGGGAGGGGTCTCAGCACTCAGGGCCAGCCCGAGGGGGACCAAAGGGTCTCCACTGTCAGGGATGAGTAGGCACAGAGTCAACACACAGACTCTGGGAGTTGAGCGGAAGGAAGCCAGCAGTGTGGTCTGCTGCAAACTCATTTATTCAAGAAAGAACAGAGAGTCTTATAAATCTTGTTAGCCAATAACCTTATGGGGTGGAGTCTTATAGCTCTTGTTAGCCAATAGCCTTATGGGGCAGGGTCCCAACCACAGCCAATCACAGTTTGTTCCCAGGTGGATCAGGTTCCCTCCAGGTGCTGGATAGAAACTGGCTTCACAACCAGCCGTTCCTCCATTCCTCCTGGCAGGTGGCCTAGCTAGGCCCACCCTGCATTATACCCAACATATCCGCCTTTTTCTTTTTATTAATTATTTTGATTTTTAGCTAAAGAGAAAACTGGCTACTATTCCTTGGGGTCTTTTCACCCTAATCTGCCTAACCAAATTCTATCTCCTATTCTACCACATCACCCTCTGAAGAGGTCACCCCAATTGCCAATAGGGATGACTCAATTTGTGGAGTCAAACAAGTTCCCTCCTAAATGGCTTCTAGACAGGGAAATTGTTCAATGGTTAGGCCAGAACAACATACATGGACTTAAATCCTCAGTTCTGTCCCACTGATCAATTTTCCTGTTTTTAATGCCAGTACCATGCTGTTTTTGTAACTAGAGCTCTGCTGTATGCTTTGAAATCAGGGATGATGATGCCTCCAGTAATTCTCTTATTGTTCAGAATCGTTTAGTTGTTCTGGGAATTTTAATTTGAGTTTAATTTTTAAACTTCTGTGAAGAAATGTGTTGGTATTTTAATCGTAATTATATTGTATCTGTAGATTGATTTTGGTACCATGGCTAATTTCACAAAAGTAGTCCTACTGCTTAATGACTATTGGGGGATCTTTCCATTTTTTGGTATCTTTTTCAATTTGTTTCATCAATATCTCAAAGTCTTTATTTTACAAGTCCTTCACTTTCTTGGTTGGATTTATAACAAGATATTTTTTGTGTTTTTTGAGCCTATTATGAATGGGTTCATTTTCCTGATTTCTTTCTCAGTATATTTGGTACTGGTACATAGGAAGGCTACTGATTTTTGTGTTAATTTTATGTCCTGCTACTTTGCTGAATGTGTTTATCAGCTGTGGGATTTTTCTGATGGAGTTTTCTTTTTCTTTTAAGTAAGACATCTTTGAGATAGCAATGGTAGACTTTTAAGAACCAAACTTTATCCCAGCCCTCAATATCATTATGTATGCTTCCTATTTTTTCTGGTGTTTGGAGAATTTCACAGGAATTTCTGCTTTGCTGTTTATTTCAAAATGACATTTCTGAATCCTGCCCTCCATGCATGTCTGCTTTGGAGAAGAGCTTTCATTATTTTATCATGAGCTTAGTTCACCTAATACTTTGTAAAACCTATGTAGTACAAACATATTTGAAATTAGATGAAATATAGTTCCTGTCTTCTGGAATTCTCAAGGAAGTGGTGAAAATGGATAGAAAGTCTTGAATCAAGAGGACAAATGTATTGCCTACTAGAGAAATAAGTACAAAAGAATAGGAGTGTGAGAAAGAGAGGAATGCCAAGAAGAAAAGGGAAATGCTGTATAAAGTAGTTGATGTTGGTTAAGCAATGCAATATAATTATGAAAGCAAAGTACAAAAGTGCCAAGATGAGTAGTGTCATCATTGATTAAAGTAGGCATGGAGCTGGAGAGATGGCTCAGGGGGGAAGAACACTCAGTGTTCTTGCAGAAGACCTGGGTTTGAATCCCAGCACTTCCATGGAGGTGAGCAACTGTCCGAAACTCCAGTTCCAGAGGATCTGATGCTATCTTCTATCACGTAATGGGTACACTTAACAAACATGCAAGCATAACACTCATACACATAAAATAAAAATAAAATAAATTAAAAAACTCTTAAGTAAATAAACATATTAAAGAGAAGTTCAAATGAGCTAGAGTTCAGGGTATAGAGTTTATGTGTTTCTCATGGGATGGAGGTCAGCTCTAAGATATTAATGATTATAAATGTGACAGCATGCACAAGTCTCACATATGCTCTGACCAGACAAAATCCTAGCATAGATATGAGGAAATGGGTAAGAAGCCCCAACCCTATCTGAGGAACTAACTGATGGCTGCTGTGGGGGGAGGGAATGAGACTCAGTCTCCGTTATGGGTAAGACTCTTGGCAGTATGACCAGTCTCCAGGGGATGAGCCCACAACAAAGGACATTTGGGGACACAAATCTGATTCTATAGGGATCTATCCATCTATCTATTATATATATGCGTATCTGTTAGAACACATGAACCTGGGTGGGGAGCTGTAGTGCACGCAGTTAGGGGAGGCGATCTGAATACAATCCAAATGTAGGAAACTCCAGAAATTCAATAAAAAAGAAAATCTTGACATATTTTTCTAAATAATAGTGTACTGACAGACACAGATTAAATTTGTATTTAGATGATTCAAAATGCACAAGTGTTTGTAGATCTGTCCTATAATACTCAAAATAATAAAAGTATGAGCTACCATTAATTGTCTTTCAAAATCATGTTCAACCTCTAGGTCATGGACTACTTGAGTTGGTAGTCTTGTTGACGTGGCAACTTGACTTCGAAGATTTAGAACTAATGTGTGTGAATTTGAGGTTTTATTTATTATTTTAATTTTATGGATATGAATGTATTGCCTGCATGTATGCAAGTGCACCCATGTCATGAAATATCCATAGAGGTAAGAAAAGGGTGTCAGATCCCCTGGAACTGCAGTTATGGATGGTTGTTAGCCACTGAACCCAGGTCCTCTGCAAGAGCAGTTAGTACTCTTATCTACTGAGCCATCTTCTCCGCTCCAAATTTGGGCTCACATTTGGACTCACACAGGGGGCTATCTGTAAATACAAACTTGATTTGATAGGCCTTAATATATATGATAGAATGCATAAGATCCAGCAGAAGGACTATGGGGTGCAAACAGGAGACAGGGTCTAAATATGATCAAGATATATTGTACAAAATGTATAAAAATTCAATTAAAACTGTTTTGAAAGATTCAAGTTGACATGTTGACTCAAGATTACTCCAGTCATGTTATTATTTAAGTTATTAATGATCTAAGGTGCTATTGATGGCTGTTACCTTGAAGTCCTAGTTCATTAGGGTTTGCTAAAGGTAATATTCCAAATATATTCTTCTTTCTCAATTAAAAAATATTTAATTTCCATTTTTATGTGTACAAGTGTATTGCCATATGAACTTCAGTGTGCCCAGGTCAAGCAGTGCTTGCAGAGGCCAGAAGAGGGCATTAGATCCCCTGGAACTGGAATTATTGACAGTTGTTAGCTGCCATGTGGGTGCTGGGATTAGACCGAGTTCCTTTGCAAGAGCAGCTAGTCTCTTAAGTACTGAGCCATCTCTCCAGCCCCTCTTTTATCATTTATTATTAGAAAAAGTAAGAATGATTCCCCTTCACTTAGTCTTTGATTACCCCCAAAGCTGTTTTAATTTAAAGTGTTAAAATCTAGCCAATACCCACAAATGGAAGAATTCATCTGGCATGCCTGCATATGTTTTCTTTTGGAAACACATTGACCAATGTCCAATGGAAATGGAATGATGTAGCCAATGTCAAAATTAATTGGCTTTGACTGCACAAACCTTCCCTTTTTATCTTACTAAATAAGTATTAGAGTGCTTCTACCAAGATTATTTTCCCTCAATAACTTTAGCTGTATTTAAAGTTAATGAGCTTTTTCAATTAAAGCCGCAGATATTTAGCCTTTGGATAGCATTGGGATGAATCAGGGTATATCTAATTACACTGGGTAAATTCTTCAGAGGACAGGGAGATTCTTTATTCAGAGCAAGCATATTATAAGTTAGTCATGTAGTAGACATTGCCCCAACCTGTATGTAAATTGACTTGTGAAAGGAACCTCCAGATGTAGCAGCCAGTCTGAGAGTTACATGTACTGGAAAGCATAGCTAAGATTTTGTTTCTGGTGTTTTTGAGAAAGAAGTCTCAGTCTGTAGCCTTGAATGTAAGATACTCCTGCCTTCATCTCCGAAGTGCTGGGACAGTATGTGTTATCATTCTAACTTATGAAGTTACTGACCGAAATATGTCAGTTGTATAACTAGAAGGCAAAAGAGATATTTTCTATGGAAGAAGGCCCACCCCCAACAATGATCTGTCAGTAGGATGCTCACTTACCATAATTCCAGACATACATAGAGCCAGTGCCCAATGAAGTCAGGAGTTGGTTTCTGAATAAATTTTGCAATGGTCTGGTTTTAGTCAAGTTCCCATTCTTGTGTTTGTCAGTGTAGTTAGGATGAAAGCATGGTATGACCAGGGCTGGGGCTTGTGAACATTCTGATCCCTGCATTTATTTCAGTTCCTTTAGACGCAGACAGATTGTGTGAGGAAGGTCTTGTCTCCTCAGAGGCCTTCAGATGGCCTAACAGATGTCCACTGGGCTGAGTTTTTGTGACCTGTCATCGCTCCCTGCCACTGCTTTCCTCCTGAATACATTATAAATTGTCTTCAATTTGTGTAGAAAAAGGTACTCTGTAAGATTGCTATTTCCTGAGGATTTTAGTGTTTCATTTTTTAAGTTTGAACAATGATTTCTTATCCCTAATGTTTTAGTAAAGTAGCCTCCAGGAAGTGACAGCATTGGAATTACAATTTAAATTCATAACTGGATTTCTTTCAAGAAGGTTGATTTATTTCAATAATTATAGCATATTATTCCAGATGCTGGGGGGGATCTTTATGTGGTTGTGTGTGTGGGTACACATGTGTTTCATTTAATACTGGAGGAGAAATTTAAGCTTCTTCTCTACCCAAATAGAACCACAGGAAACACTTGAATTTTGTACTTTATTCATGGTATTATTTTCATTAGTAGAGATATTAAAGAAGGTATTTCAGGTTGCAAAAGGAAAATAGAAACAAAGTTTGGGGCATTTGTTAGAGGAAACATAAAGGAAATTTTGAGATTTGAAAATGTTTTGCAGAACATGAGCATTGACCGAAACTTTGTAGGAAATACAAATCAGATTTCATGTAATAAAAAAACTTTACTCAAGCTGGACACAGCAGCACATACCTGTATCTCAGTTCTAGGGAGATACAAGCAAAAGGATTGCAATTTTAAGCTCAGCCTGTGTCTCAAAAAAGGCAACCAAATATCAAACAAATTCATATGAAAATAACTTTTTTAGTCCCAGTGAAATGGCTCAGCAGGTAGGGGTGCTTATCCCTAAGTCTGAGAATTCAAACTGGATGCCTAGAACCCACATTATGGAAGCATAGAACTAACTCCATCAAGTTGTCTTTCACACACAAGCACCATGACACACATATCTCACTTCCATTGAATAAATAAATGTAAATGAAAACTTTGAAGCTCATAGGTCATGTAGTTAATGATCACAGAATAGTTGCACTGACCTTAGCTGCCCTTCTTTCTCAAGGGTCTTCAGTGTGTGTTCATGCCATTTTCTAAAATGTGCTCAGACAAATGAAGATTTGCAAATGCTGCAGGATATAACTACCACAATTAGCTGAAAGAAATGGCTACCAATTTGTTGTACATGCAAAGCATTTTACTTTAAATTAACTCTGTAATATGATCCTGTATCTAATAGAGGAATTGTTATAATATAGATCCTGGAGCATATGGAAATTAAGTTGCTTATATAAGGTAAATGTACAAGAACATATAAAGTAAAACACAACACTTAAACACCTGGGATAATACAGTGAACCTATTAAGTAGACACTCGATAGATATTAGCTATTATTACATAATAAAACATATGTTCATAAGGAGATACCACATGTCTGAATCAAGATATTTCAATTTTTGTTTAGTAATAAGCTATAAAGCGTCCAATCTTTACTACAAGTAATTTTTTCCATTGGGCTGAATTCTCTACTGTCGAGTTTCTTTTTCATTCTCTTAGGAGATGATATATAGTTAATTAGGAATTTTAATGCCTGAACCCTTTATACCTGTGTTGTTCATAAACTAATCAGCCTTCAAGTATTCTATAATAAACTTTCTCCCTAAATATTATTCTTAAAGATTTTTAATATTTTTATCTTTATATATATATGGGTTTAGGGCATTTCCTACTTATGTGTCAATATACTTTATCCAAATTCAGATAACCATTATTTTCTAATACTAATTTTTAAAACTTTCCCTATGTCTCATATACTTCTTTGAAAGTTCACAGTGAAGATTAGGAAAATGTCCTTGCTTCAGTGCGCTGGGGATATATTTTCTAGGTTCATCACCATGCTACCTTCTCTCAGAACAGTACCCTGGAAACAGGCCATTCATGATGTCCTTTTAGAAAACGTGCTGTGAGACTCTTGCCGCAGTACACTCTGTTCCTACTTCCTGGATCCCAGAATGACAATAGAGCCATTCATGGCCCAGCTCACAGCTGTGCGGCCCCTGAACTCAACCTGCTTTTGCCGTCCCCCTTTGGGTAGCACATTTGGGACATCTCTTTAGAACTATCTGCCTTCAACTTTCTTGTGAGATCAGCCCAAGCAGCTGTTGGAAATTATTGTTTGACTTGTCTCGATGGCCAGTCCCGTTCCTGCCTCCTGCCTTTCCCGTGTTTTCACTGTGAGACACATGTCCTCCATGGTTGTATCTGCTTCAACACTTGGTCCCCACTTATTTAGGAAGGTTATGGAACCGTTAGAAGGTGGAGGCTTGCTGGAGGAAGTAAGTCACTGCGACTGGCTTTGAGATTTTAGAGCTTGCTGTCTCTCTCTCTCTCTCTCTCTCTCTCTCTCTCTCTCTCTCTCTCTCTCTCTCTCCTCCTCCTCCTCCTCCTCCTCCTTCCTCTGTGAATAAAACGTGAGAATGTCAGGCCAGATTGGCCTCACAGCATCACGATGGCCTTCTCCACCATGATGGACTGCATCCTCTAAGACAAAATAAACCCTTTTTTTCTGTCAGGATATTCTATCACAGCAGCAGAAAAGTAACTAATACATACAAATTTCCATTTTAAAGTCTGTACCTAGCCCTGCTCCCTAACTCCCTGCTGCAAGGATTGGTGCCTGGAGTGTTCATTAGAAGCAAAGGCAAAAGTTTGTCTGTGGGGCATGAGAAAGCATTCCCAGGACAGGATCAATAATGATAAGCCCCTGGATATGGGATCAAGAGAATCTGCACCACGCTCACAGCTGGTGAAGTGGAAGAGACACTGTGAGGGAAAATCCTCTGGCAATTGACAAATTAAGTGTGCAGGGATGAGGAGAGGAAGTTCCTACAGGAACTAGGAAACTGAATGGCTGTTGCTTGGCTATCAATGCAATGGAAAAATATAAGGGCCTGAGGTGATTAAATTCAAATTCATGGCTAAATGGGAAAAGCAGTTTCTTTGGCTACATGTGAAGACACTCATTTTCTCAACAAAAGGTTGGAAAATGCTGGGTTGAAGATCACCACTGTCTTCTTGCTTGTAAGTGTTCCACGAAAACAGACAAACCAGAAACGGGGAAAAGCTAATTCCAGGTCGAGCAAACGCATTACAATACACAAGCACTCACGTGATCAGGATGGGGCGTGGACTACAGTGTGTGGGTCCGTAAAGATTAGGACCCTCATGCCCGCTCAACCACAGGGGTGCTTCTGCTGATCACCTTTCCGGTGCTGACCTGGTGGGCTGACAGCTTCGTCCAGAGTCACAGCTCCTCCCAAGGGTCAGCTGAATGTGATAGCTGGTCCGGATAGGTATAGAAAGGAAAGACAAGTTGTACAACTGCCAAAAGAAAGAAGTGAGCAAAGACGAAAAAAGCAAAAACAAAAGAACAGTTCTTGGATTAAGGACTGAAGGCAGGCTCCCTCAGTGCCAGTCTTTGAATGGGTAACATCGCTTCTGTTTTCAATGGTGTAATTTCACAGGGACACAAACAAATAATGATGGCGTACTGCGAAATCTAGAACAGAAGTTTTCTAAGCTGTTTTGAAGTAGTGGAACTCCTTTACCCTCAGAATACCTATATATAAGACTGAAAATGGAGCTGCTCGTCCAGACAATCACCAGCACCCAAGAATAGCTAGGACTGTATTCCAGCCTAAATTCTTAAACTTACTTAAACGCTGCAAAGTTGTTTTGTGACATTTTGAAGCTAGAATGCGGGTTCTTGAGAATGAATGAGCCTAGAAGACACCAATGTCACGCGCTGGCGAGGCTGGACGCACCCGCCTGAGGCACACTGCAGGTCCTCCTTGGCTTTTGCTCCTGCTTCTTGTGCCCCATGAAACCGACTTCTAAAGAAAGGTCGGGGAGCCCATTAGTCTCAGAATAATATTTGTGTACTATTGTCCAAAAATATTCCGCGATAAGGATGCTTGAGGGGTATTTGGATGCTGTGAGCACGTGGGAGATTTCTGGGTGCCCCAGGCTCTTAGTCTTCCCTATCTGACCCACCTTCACTCTTCCCTCTCTATTTTCCAAGTCTTTACTTAGCATTCCATCAGCAGTCTCCTCAATCTCGCTGCGTCTTGGAATAGCTAGGTTTTGTTTTTGTCATCTCTGTCTCAAGGAGTTATCCGCCTACGAAGTTTACTCCCTGTTACCAGGCTCCCTTTCAGTCATAATCAGAACTCAAAAGCATCCAGAGAAACTCATCAGTTTTTTAGGAAGACCGTTTGTTTTCAGGAAATGGTGGGTTTGGACACGACAGGGCGTACATCTGTCATGTAGGTGAGTAGCAGAGCTGAGCAGAAATGCAGGCCTTCCTTCTGTTCAGACTTTTCTAGTGCGTCATTTTGACACTAGGCCCTCTTCACCACTCAGTTATGCAAACAAATATAAGGAACATGAAAAAGTAAAACAAGGTTCATCCCACTGTTCTCATAATTCTAACAGGACTTTTTTCTATATCCTCTCTCATACGAATGATGCTATTATAATTTTCCCCATAATGTTGGGAACCAGGGTCACCTGTTTGCCATTTTATTTTTCTCTTGTCTTATTCTCCCCTTAACTCTCTTCCTTTCCTTATCATATTTTTATTTTCTTTTCATTCTTCGTTTCCATTTGCTTGGCTTGGGTTTTGTTGTTTGTTTGTTGTTTTGAGGCAGGATCTCATGCATTCCAAGCTGACCTTGACCACCTGATTCCAAGCTCAGGGATTACAGGTGAGCACCTCTGCCCCTGGCTTCCGTCTTTCTTGCCCTCCTCGGCATTCAGGGTCAGAGCTCAGTGGACAGCACCCAACTGGCAGGGAGCTAGAACCAGCAGGTAGCCTCCTCCTTTTCTTCACTGAAAGAAGGAAAATTTTAAGCTTAATCAAAATTAGTTCCAGGTCCTGTGTAACAATTTTGTAAAATGAGTGGACGAATTAAATTTGCAGGTGATATTCTGATATTTGGACAGAAGGAGAAACATAAATTAGTGATTTTTTTTCTTCTTGACAACAATGGGATGGACTACACTGGCTATACTGAAAAAGTGTAACAGCTGTCCATATATAAAATCTTATTTCTATCATGGTAAAGACTGATGAGTACAGAGTTATACTAAAGGTTGCATCTGGTCTGAGAAAAGATGTGAAAGGGAGACTTTGAGTCTAAATCAGGAAAGAACTAGCTTTGATGCAGTCTTATACCTTGGGAAGGACTTCCTCTGTCAATACTGGCTCACAAGGCACTAGACAGGGACTCTTCTAACTCCCCTGCTCTTGGGTGTCTCCATATCTAGTGGAGGCAGCTGACCATAGTAAAAGAGAACTTGGGGGCCAAAGGTTCTTTGCAGTGTGCTGAGGGATTCTCACTGTTGAATATTATTGGAGCATTATCATGTTGGACCCTCTAAATCCTACCGAAGCTGCCACCCCCTCAGCTACTTTCATTTAGACACAGACAGAAAGATTATCTGGTATTTCACAATCAGCCATCTTCAGCCACTGGTAGAGAATGCAGAGATGGCCCAGAAGCCTCTATCTCCTTACTATTGAAAAGCCTAAGGAAATCTTTGGCTATCCAATGAGGATTTGGTGAACTAGCTTGGCTAGGAGCATCTGGCAGGGAATGTGAATTTTATCCTGGGTCATAACACAGAGCACCTTAGCTCGGCTTGTGCTCGGCCTCTTCAGTTGCATATACATCATAAACCTTTCCCATACGTGGTTTTATGCATTTATTTATTGAGCACTTGTCACAATTATGACTTGATTGCAGCATAATGATTCCCTTAGGAGGATGTAAAATAATTTGTTAAGCACTCATTGATTGCTGAACATTTAGGTTTTTTCCAATGTTTTGTGATTATAAATAATATTGCAAGAATATGCCCGTTGCTTTTTTCTTATTGTGTGTCATTTCCTTAGAGTGCATTCCCAGGAGTGAGATTACAGACTCAGTGTAAACATTTCAGTCAAACAAGTCCAAGGAAAAGCACACATTATGTAGGCTTAAGAGTGAAAAATGAGTCTGGGAAATACCAACTGACCAGGGCTAAATCTCTGCATCATTTGCTTTAATGTAAAATGAAGGTAAACATTCCTCTTCTACATCTGAATCCTGTCGATTAACATCGTCCATATTCTCTACCAATAGGCTGACCAAATGGACTTTAACTGCAGGCCTGAGAAACAGCACAGCAGAAATGATCTCACCCTTGGGTTCAGTACAACATCCAACTGCATTATCATTTTCCCAGTAAATAGCTCTTGCCATCTCCAACTACAGCTGTGTGAAACCAAGAGTGTCCCCTTGGCAGTGCATCACATACCAAAGGGTTGCTCAGTTATTATCCAGAAAGAAAACTGTAATCACTTCTCTTGGCTAAGTAAATGCAAGGTACTTTTCACTTTCCAAAGGGTAAAATCATACCTCCTAAGCAAGGTTTGGCTTTAGATGTCAGGTTTTTGATCACGGAGAATATTGTGATGGCCTCAACACATAAGTGAATTCACAGAATTCTCTCTTCCATCTCCCTTTTCTTATTATTTGGCAGTCAGACTAGATTCTCCTTGAGGCACATTCTTTCCTTCTTTTCCCATCTCCCGAAGGGAGACATCTCTCACACTGTTCTCACTACCCTGCTCTATGTTTCACTTCAACAAGAATTTATTGTGTACACAGTGAGGTGTATGGAAAAGCATGGGCTTGGGTGTCATGACAGCGTGCTGGGTATCCAAAAAAGTAAAAAGTGTATGTAGTTTTGCTAAATTACAATTCCTTCATCTATTGAATGAAATGAATAATCCTTCCTTTTATGAAGGAAGCATAAAGTGAAAACAGCATAAAGAAAATCTGGTGCGGTACGTAACACTCACTAAACGCTAATTCTTCTTTGTTGGGGTCTAAGTGGAGTAGTGAAATGAAAAGCAAGATTCCATTCTAAGAGTCTACAGAATGACAAAAATGGCTCACATGGCCTGTGACAAATACCACAAAGGGGACGCAGAATCTGAAGGGAAAGTCAGAGACTGCTGAATCACCTGGTGCTTCATGTTAGAACAAGGTGACAACACAGATTAAAAATCAGAGAAGATCTGTATTGCAAGTCGGGTCCTTTGCTAATTACTATGACTTCTTTTAATTTTTCAATTGGAATTGAAAAAGTGAGTTAATATTCTCTCCTTACAGAGTTCAGAATAAACAAAATACATGTGCCTGTTATCCTGGTATTTGGGAGGCTGAGTCAGGAGCAGCACCACAAACACAAGGCCAGCCTGTTCTACATTGTGAGTCCCAGGTCAGCCTGGGCTACCTAGAGAGACCCTGTCTCAGATAAATAAACAGTAACAAGATGATGCACATGGCTTTCTTTGTGAGTGTAGCCTCCTGTGTACTTGTTAGTGCTTTTAATAAAGACAGTTGAAAATTCAATGATTTTGGAAACTTTCTGGAGTTTGGAGGATAGGAAGTAGAACTCAGGGAATGGGTTGGACACATATTAGAAGAACTGGATGAAAAAATTCAGGACAAGACAAGAATTTGTACCACAGGGAGAGTGAGCAATTCATGTAGAAGTTAGGGAGTCATTAGGTCCATGTGGGGAAGATTTGGATAGATGCATTAGCATTTTATTTGAGATGATAATCAACTCCTACCGTATTCAAAAAGAAACAGTAAAACCACTCTGAGTTTATCAGTAAAGTTTTGAAAAGAATTCTCAAGGTGGAACTGAGAGGCTCACACTGCTTCCTTCCCTGAGAAAGGGTTTGTGTCCCATGCCTCAGGGTCAAAGTTGAGTTAGAGAGACATCCTAATGTCACACATCCTTTGACAACCTAGGTAGCAGCCTCAGAAGATGTCCACACCAGAATTCCCACACTGTGTTGCCCAATGTCAAAAACTAAGGAGGTACTTCCCAGCCCAGGGTGCAGATCTCAGGGCGGGAGTATCATGCTATATTGTCCAGATGACCCTAGTGTAATCACGAGTACTGGTAAGAAGTCTAAGTACGAGACCAGAGATGGGCAGAAGGCAGAGGAAAATGAATTGAGGAGTATAGACAGCCTGTGGAAGCCAGAGAGGGCAAGGCTGAGAGCCCTGGAGATCCCCTAGAAGAAACGAACCTTCCAGCACCTCTATTTTCGGACTTCTGGTGTTTGTTTGGTAAGCCACGCAGCTTGCTGAACGGTGCCTGTCAGTCGTTTAACACACATTTCCTGTGTACTGCTTCAGCTCACCGTTCTCAATCTCTGTCCTCCAGCCGTAACCACACACATCGTAATAAAGATCCTTAAGTTTTTCTCCTAGACTTTCTTTGGAAATACACTGATACCATTCAACCAAACAACTTATATACAAGGCTTAGAAATTTTCAGAAAATTAAAAATGTTAATTGTACAAAATAATGAGATTGATTAGGATGTGTGTGTGTGCGTGTATATGTGATGTACTTTGATCTTAACTCACTCTCAAATGTTTCCTGACATTTAGCTGTAACCCTGAAAAGAACCTAAGATCTGTGTGTGGTCTTTTGTATCCTTGGGTTTTGCCTCAGTTGGATTCTGTAACTAAGAAGTTGGTGGATTGTCAACTGCAGTGTGCTCTGGTTTAGGACTGAACAAGCTCCCAGACAGGAAGTTAGATTCCAAATCCCTGACTCTCAACACTTGCACCCTGCCAATGGAGCATCTACCTGTAAGAGTTTTATTGTTGCTGTTATTAAGTGTTCAATTTGGACTTTGTTTAGCCTAAAGGAAAAACTATTGCTAACTTTTAAATACAGTTAAAGTTACAAGAAACTAGAGAGGTGAAGGAAAAAAACAATAAAAAAAAAAAAAAAAAAAAAAACATCACAAACTAAAGTACTTTAAAAACTTAGCAGGATTCCTTTGTGGCCAGACTTTTGTATTTCCATCCCCTATGACTTCAGCCAGAAAACATTAAAACCAGTTCCTTCTACTGTGCATGCTTTGCAGGTGAGGGTTGTCTGAGTTTTAATTTGCTGTTTGATTTGCCCCAGGATTTTCAGGTGTTGCATGAGGAGTGAGGTACAGAGTGTACCTCGGTTCTTGGTTGTCAGCCATTGGACGATGGCCATGGTATTATTAAACCATCAAGCACGCTGGGTCTCAACCACAAAATTTAATTTTCCCTACTGCAGGGACTAATCAACTACCATAAGACTGAAAGACCTAAGGAGACCGTTTTTATCTGCAAAAAACCTTCCCCTTCAGACTGCAGTGGAGTTAATTTTAGTTTTGTCTATCCTCAGGGTTGCAAACATTGGTAGAAATTCAACTTGATGAAAAACAGATAAGAGGTGGAATTTATATTAATACAATCTGTGACATAAATTAAAGAAAGATGAACGCTCCACGGTTCTTGGTGACACCTTAGTAAATGTTTAAGGTTCCACTATAAGTAGTGCCGTTGTATTTGCTAACATATTTTTATAAACATTAGCTACCAGAGAATGTGCCCATTCTTTCTTGTGTCCTCATAAGGATTTATCTTATTTATCTTCAACAATTTTCTATTTTCTTATTTGCTTTTTGGTGCTGTCTTAATCTCTCTCTTTTCATGGCCCATCTCTAGCCATAAACTAGGGTTTAGAACTGGTGATGCTAAATCAAGAAAAGGAAGGGATTCACCTGTTTGTAAAGCCCACCAGCCTAGTCTTGGTCTATCTCAGATCTCTTTTGTGACAAACATAGTCCCTCCTCTGTTGGGCCCATTGGTTTTTCAGGTGCCTGTTCCACAGCCAGATGCTTCTAAATGGTTATCAAACCAGCCCTGCAAAGAATGAAGAAGTTTAATGATATAAAGAACTTATCCCAATGATTATAATTTATTTCATTTAAAATTAAAATTTAACTTTTAATTGATACATGAAAGGATATAAATTATACATATAAAAACCTGGAATGTTTCCTGAATTTGCATGTCAACCTTGCACAGCACCCAAGCTGATCCTTTCTAGCTTCATTCCAACTTTATATACATGCTACCACAGTGAGCCTCTGACTTACCTTTAAACTTATTCGAACTAAGGCAGACCCCCAAAGAAAGAAAATGCATGCTTTTGACCACCAAAAGATTGCTTCCAAAGCAAGCGATACCACATGGCATTGATTGTTTCTGGACTGATGCAATCAACATGGAGTAATAAGGTGGAGCAGGCTGACTCTTGAGGTGGAAAAACTTTTGATTATGTGGATTACACGATCAGAAGAAGCAAATCCATGTGGCTGGGAGCCAAGCAACAATTGCAGGAAGGGCACAGTATCTCTCTGATACTCAAAGATGAGCTCATGGAGACATCAAAGGAAGAAGTTTCGTGTACAGCACAGGATTGATTTGATTGCTTTAAGACACAAATTATTTGGCACAACACCAGAGATTGGGGGTAAATTCCAAGTACTTACACAGGTGACCCAAGACTTAGAGCTGCTTAACTTGCAACTATCATTCAGGAAACAATTAAGATGTGAGTGAGGGGCAGAACCAGTGCTGTGTATCAGGGACCTCCTGGGAAGTGTAGGCTTTGAGGGCCTGGCTGGAAGACTAAACATAATTCTTGATAATTTCTAGTGAAACATATAATCAAGGTTCTATACAACCAACTTTTATAATGAGCTTTTCAAAACACTTTGTATTTTGCAATGTTAAATGTATCTCAGGAAAAGAAAAAAAAAAGTAGTGTTTTACTTAGTGCAAATATATTTTCCCTCAATGGAGAGGAAAATTGATTCTGACTGGAGACCGAAATGCCCATTAAGTAAACTATTTTCCCAGATCTGAAAGACTCAGATGAAGACTCTTTATATTTACCTAAAAGGGCAGAGATTTTGTGGTTTGCATCCAAAGACATAAGAAAGGCCATTGCTGCTTTTGTGTTACTGGGAAGGACATTCATGGGTGTCTATCTGCCATCATGCCACGATTCTTCCCTATTCTGAAAAAACCCCAGTTCTGTTGGGTGACAGGGTGCATGGTTCCAGGAAGTGCTTCCCCGATTGTTGCAGGTGAATCATACACAACCCTTTGCCTTCTCTCAGTTGTTGATATTGACCTGGACAAAGCAGCCAGTCCTGAACAATAGGATAAAAGGAGAATTACGAGGAAGGTCTTCTTCATAAGAAGATAGTTTTAAGACAAAATAATTATGCTTTAACCTGATATTTTGGAAGTTTAATCAAGAAGTAAATTTCTATAAAGGCATCGGTTTCAAAGTAGCATTTTATTTCATTTTCTAAAATGTTCAATTTTGCTCTTTAAAAAAACATCCAGTCAGGCTTCAAACTTGTTTTGCAGGACATTGGTACATCTTATTTTTACTTATTAAAAGAGGCATAATCTGAATTTCCTTCCAAAGTGTGGCATGGGTGCGTACATCAGGAGGCCACTGTGAGCCTCCCAGCTGTAGTGCATTAGAGGCAACTCATGTTCCCTTTAACCATGAGAAGGATTCCACAGAGAACTCCTCCTGGGCAAAGGAGGAGGAAGAAAGAGGAAGAGAGGGGGAGAGGAGGAGTGCCAGGAGGGGAGCGGAATGGAATAACGGGCCTTTCACATTCCCCAGTCTGGCAATAAAGGTTGTACTACACACGTGTGAAATTTATCAAGAGGAGGCAGGCCGGCTCCCATAACTAAGAGAGAAAGCAATATTGAAGGTTCTTTCAAGATGAATGTTATTGGGCCTTTATAAGAAACGTTTGCTTTAAGGAAAAAATGGCAATAGAAAGTAGTTCCTACTAAGGAAAACAATGATAAGGATTCTTAATTGCCTGAAGATAATCTGTCACGCAAAGTCGGCCAGTGTGTTTATCCCGGTGCTCTAGAGGCTGCAGTGGGTGAAGTGCTGCTGTTCCTTTGCAGGGAGTGCACTGAGGACACATTTAGGTCAGCCAGTCTGACTTCCACTCCTGCCTTGTCCTCCCTTCCTTCCTCGTGGTGTCTTCCGCTGGGGAGGGACAGAGGGGAGGGAGAGCAGGCATAAAACAACTGCAGGAGTCAGTGACTACTACTCAATGTATTTTATTATTTCAGGAATTCATTCAAAGCTGGGCTGCAATTACATTTAAAACAGGAGAATAATGGGCTACTGACATGTATATGGTTTTAGAAATATAAGGCCTCATTTTCTCAGCTGGAATTTCCCCTATAATGTGCATTTGCATTACATTAGAGATGCTCTTTTGGATAAAGAGGATCACATGCGTTCAGACATTTTGACATTATCTGGGTCAGAGGGAACATTTAAAAGCAGTAGCCTTACCAGTACCAAAGCTCTCTTGTAGGCAAGCATCGGGATGCATTAGAGAAGGAGGCCAGCCCTCAGTGTCTCCCTGCATTGGTCATGTTTTATGACATACCTGCCTAACCCAGACATTAATCTACTGAAGATGGATTGGCCTGGTCATGGTCCTCTGCTAACCTTCAACGGCATGCACATTACCTAAATTGAAATCTGCACTTTTTCATGCCACGTATGGTTTGATGTGACGGTCGAGGGATGTCAGCTGCATTAGAATTGGTTTTTATGGAGAGAAGCTCCCTCCTATTTACCTTTCAGCAGAGCAGCTGCAGGCTTTCCTTTTCACTTGACAATGAAGGCATTCATCCCCACTGTTAACCCCAAGAGGAGTTACCCACACTAGCTCAGAACTGCATGGCCTTCCTCAGGTATGTAAGCAACTCACTGCCTTTCCTGTTCCCAGAAGTGCCAAAGACATAATGAAGAAGGAATGCAGTTTTCACCTGTTGTAATTGTATAATAAAGCCCTGTACAATGAATTCTTTGTCATCTTTCAAGAAAAGGTCAGCTGCAAGTGTCAGTGAGTACACGAGGGCTTTATGTGCATGGAGGGACCTCAGTAAGTGCTGCAATGCTACAAGTGAAATCTCGAGAAGTTGTGCACGATGTCTATAATTTCCTAATCCTCTGTGTCCTACTTTCCCAGACATGAATCTCTTTATTTACCCTGCACTTACATTTCCCTTCTGAGTGGTTGAGAACGAGATTCGTATTGGTCCCGTGTAATTAGTGGGATAAGGAGCCAGCAAATAGTGAAACGTTGTGAAACTTTCATTTCCAAACTTTGCTGTGTTCTTCTGGAGGTGAAAATTGAAAGAGTAAATGGACGCCACGGGAGTCAAGGTCACAGGGTTATGGACGGACAATGAGAGCTCAAACCCTGTTCCTCCACAGAGATTCGAGTTCCGTGACCTTTGAACTCAGTCTTCATCTGCCTGTTGGTGGAGATATGGAGCTAAGTGGGATTCTGCAATCACTCACTCATTCAACAGGTACTTATGAAACACTTCAAAATAGCAAACACTGTGTGTGCCTCTAGCTGCGGGGAATACAATACCATGGCCTCCTTTCCTGGAGCCTAAAATGCTTAATCCAGAAAGCATTTAGCAAACAGTGCTTGGCACAGAGCAAACACACCATGAATTTGCTATTATTATCATAACCCTCATAGTAATGGTATGCAGAATCACATTTCTACACTTGCTGTCGCAGACATTCCGCACCGTCATCTGGGAAGGCAACAGGAGTCCTTTTAAACAACGGTATTGACGCACTCCAGGGCAGCACAGAGCAGAACTTGACAACTCATGCTTTTCCTGCGGTAACAACTGAATAAACATGGTCTCGGCTTCAGTAACGAGACACTGGTGCCCTCTAGATGCTTGCCTTTCTAAGCTACTAAGAGACAACTGTGTGTCAGACACACTTGCGTTGGATGAGTATGGAAAGATAGTCCTTGACTTTTCCCAGTTCTTAAAATCACTTTTGTTATTTAGAATGTTCTGAACAACTTCAAAACAGAAAGGATCTTACTCCAGGCACAAATGCTCTCGATGTTTTGGTCTAAGAAGGATCTACTGAATATTAGTGATTTAAAAGTGCCAGGGCTGGTAGCCAAGCATTTGGAGGTTTTTAGTGGCATGAGTCCTCCTGCTGTGACACAGTTCATTTGTTTACTGAAGTTGATAAAAGTGAGAAGGACATTGCCTGGCCAGAGCCACTGGATCTGTGTGGCAAATGGTGGTGACATCAGTGAGGAGTCTAGCAGATAGGTAGCTAACAACTAAAGGTAAGACCGTTGATGAGCCGGGTGGGAAAGCTGTACACCTGCTGGAGTGTACCAGGCTGGAGCCAATTCCATTTGTTCCCACTATCTCAGGCAATAAATTTCTTCGGTGAGTAATGGCACACACCTAGCAATTTAGAAAATTAGAGAGATAGTTTCCGTTCCATGGAATTAGTTCCAAAGGGGGTGTGGAGAGCTGGAGGCTCCTTGAATGAGCCAAACGCTGTCCCAGAGTATTTTCCTAGAATTTGTCTCATTGGCACTTGCAAAGATTTGCAGATCATAGAACAGTTAATGGAGCCCTTATATTATTCGTACTTTGATGACTCTGTGAAGAAGGGCTCTGCTAAGATAGTAGAAAACCACCAAGTACCTGTACATAAGGTCCTATACAAAGGCCAAGTATGGATATGCTAACATGACATGTCTCCCAGACTGAGAATAATGGCAGTTAAACAAGAACTCAGATTTAAGAAACCTAATGACTAAATTACTAAATCAACTGTGTGTGTCTCTGTCTCAGTCTCTCTCTCTATGTCTCTCTTTGTCTCTCTGTGTCTCTGTGTCTCTCTGTCTCTCTCTGTCTCTCTGTCTCTCTCTGTCTCTCTGTCTCTCTCTATCTCTCTGTCTCTCTCTCTCTGTCTCTCTCTGTCTTTGTCTCTCTGTCTCTCTTTCTCTCTGTCTCTCTGTCTCTGTCTCTCTGCCTCTCTCTCTGTCTCTCTGTCTGTGTCTCTCTGTCTCTCTCTGTCTCTCTGTCTCTGTTTCTGTCTCTCTCTCTCAGTTGGCTTCAGACTGCATCTTCCTTCCCCCCCACCCCCAGGTGGTTGGATAACAGGCATGTGCCAGCGCATTCTTTCGGCGTGGGAATCTTTTGAGGTGAAATATCTGGAAATATGCCCCATTACCTGAAGCATCATTACAGAAGTGAAACTATCACAGAGATGCGAGGAGCCAGAGGCGTTTGCTTCTGATGGAGATTAGAACAGATTCCTTTCACTGTTCCGTTGCCTCCCTTCCTTCACCGACACCAGAAATCACCAACAGTGCAAGGTTTCCCGCAGCCACCCTCACTGGCACAGACAGTTGCTTACCCTGCCCCCCCATATCTAGCATCAAAGGCAGAAGATGGAGATAGTAATCAATTTCCTAATTAAGTCAGCATGAAGACGCCACTGTATTTCTCTTATAAAAATTTCAGTGTTTCATTCAGATACAACAAATTATGCTTTAATAACAACAATTTTAAAATTCCAATGGCTTCAACTATTAAGGTGACTTTGAGTTTATACTAAGCTTTCAATCTGACTTAGGCAAACTCCTTTAAATTGCCTGAGGAGCTTTTGAGATTTTTGTCTGTTTCCAAAAGGGCTTAAAGATAGAAAAATGTATGAGGACCTGCTTTTAAATGTATCCACTGAGCAGAGACACACATCATATCCCCTCCTGATTCTTTCATCAGCTAAATCACATATCCAAACCTAATTTCAAGTTTATGAAGATGTTGATCTGGCATGGATCAGCATCTCTACACCTAATACAATCACAATCTACAGCAGGATTCTTAAGATGCTTCTTCATCCATGGAGAACATTTTGACCCTGGCAATGTCTGGAGACATTTTTGGTTGTCATATTATGGGGAAGGTGATACTGACAGTTAATGGTTTGAAATTAGGGATGCTGTTAAACATCTACAGCAACCTCACAATGAAGTATTTGCCTCAAAATGTAAGTAGGTGTGGAGGCCCGAAATCCTGCACTAGGATACTGTCTTTCTTCAACTTCTTAGACAACAATTGGGAAATATTATGAAGCTTTAGTAATTTAAACCCTGTGGTATTGGTGAATGAGGAGAAAAGACAAACAGGTAACGAAGTAGAACATCTGGGAACTGTAACAGCTGACAGCAGGTGCTATTAGATTATCTGTTCATGTGTGAGGAGAACGATGCTATGTGTTAACCTCACACCACTTTCAAAAGTAAAATGAGATGGATTAAAAATGCAAAAGCATAGGATACAGAAGCAAAATTTGTGTTAGAACAAACTATAGCCCTATTTTTATGATTAAATGGGTGGGAAACTTAAAAACGAAACTATTTAAAATATATATAATATTTCAATAAATCTTTGAGAGTGTCATATATGCATGCAGTGTAGTTTGGTGATAGCCAACCCATCGGAGTCCTCCTTAAACTTCTCCCAAATCCATCTCCTACCTCCCTAACCCTTCATGTCCTTGTATTGTTTTCACTTAAGTCACCCATCCATCCCATTTACGCTGCCCATCCACTGGAGCAAAGGCCATAACTCCGAGTAAGCAGACTTTCTCTACCTCAGCAGCCACTAACCTTCAGTAGCTCTTCAGGTAGAGGTGTAGGCTCATGAGCTCCCCTCCCTTCGATGCTGGCAAATGGTTTGATCTTGTGCAGGTGACCACAGCTATTGTGAGTTTATGAGTACAGTGGTTACAGTGGTCCTGTCATATCCAGAAAACTCTGTTTCACCCAGGTTCTCTCAGAACTCTGACTCTTAAAGTCTTTCCACCCCATCTTCCAGGATGGTCCCCGAACACTGGAGAGAGGGGATATAACACAGATGTCCCATTTATGGATGAGCACTTCATAAATAAAATACTTATTCTCTGCACTTTGACCAGTTGTGAATTTCTGCATTAAACTTCATCCACTGGATAAAGAAACTTCTTTAATTCATGAAGTCGTAGAGTCTTAGTAATCTTTGGGTATAGTGATACAAATTTAGAAGCCAGCCAAACAAAAATCATTAAGAAAAATATGCAGAATTGTGATACTATGAAAATTGTATGATAAGAAAGAGGCTAGGAAGATATTTTTGAATATTTTTACAACACTCAAAATTTATCTAAATAAATAAGGAACTCCATCAAATATATAAACAAAAGAAAAAAATACAAAATGAGTTCAAGACATCTTGAAATATCTCAAAGTAAGGAAATTCCCTCAAAACACAAAATGATGATGGCATGTTAAAGGGACAGATTGCAGTCTCTAATAGAGCTGGTACCATTAAAAAGTAAATTAAGTAATGGGATTATAATCTGAAACACATGATAAATATGACAGAGGTTTGTTGATATCAATACAATCAAACAACTCTAGGAGAAGAGATAAGTTTTACAGAACTCCAAATATTTTCATAATCTCCTAAGAGTTAAATCAGCCCATGCTTACCTCACTTTGGATGTGGAAAGAATTTAATGTAAACTGTAAAGAAACACAGTTTGGGACAAGGAGAAAGTAGTGTTACCGTAGATACTAGAAGATGCTGCTTTGATGGGTGATTGCGTTTAGCAGTGCAGGGTCTGAATCATGCTGATATTGTGCACAGTTGGAAAGGTAGAGGAATAACTAGTATCCACATTCCAAATGACACCTAGGATTTAAAGAACGGCAGCTCACCTGTGTTGACTTTTCAGCATTCACTCATGTATGACAGTGCTATAAACTGTTAACAATGGGAGAAACTCACTAGGGAAGGCACAGGGACCATCTGTATTAACTTTGCAACTTTTTTAAAATCTAAGATTATTTCAGAGGATGAATTATGTCACAAGCTTGACAGAGTGAAGGTAGGGAAAGTGAGTATTACAGTAAATTAGTGGAGACTGTCAATCAGAAAGTTATTTTACAAAGCATTGTACATCATAATTCCAACATTTAACAACCCAGAAATTCCACTGCTTTTTAACTGTTTATATGGGTTCATATATAATGGGTTCTATGTGGATCTTCACTGTAGCATTGTAGAGAGAAAGCAACTGAAATAATATGTCAATAAGAAGAGAGGTCATTCACTCACTAAAGATGTACATTCATGAGCTAGACTATTATGTTCCCATTGAAACGAATTAGATAGATTGATACATACATAACAATGTGTTGATAGATAATAGTGTGTTGTGTTCAAGTTTTATATGCACTTATAATATTTAGTGTGTGGTATATTCAATGTAATGTATAATTAATAGATTCATGGATAATATTATTGATTGAGCAGATTAATTTACTGAAGTAATGCACAGAAGTGAGGGAGAAGTCCCAACATTAGCTGAGGATACTGGCAACGGATGACTACTGGGAGAGGGAGAAATTGGTCTTCATTAAGTGGGTGACGATAGATAGGATGATAAGGCTCCAGTTTGGACTCACACCAAGAGGCATTTGGGGAAACATGCTTGGCTCCATAGGCCTTAACATATATGACAGAATCTGGTGAAGGTCTTCAGGGTTTGCAGATGGTGTTGAGGGGGTAGTGATCTAAATATAATCAAGATGTATTGTGTGAAGTTTGCAAAAAATCAATTAAAAATCATCTTTTTTCAACAACCATGAGGGTAGATATATTGTGTAAATGTTAAGGAAAAGATCTTCAGTACTTATGTTAAATAAAAAACTGTTGTTTATCTTGGATAGTTGCAAAAGCTGTATATTGATATTAGCAAGGCAGTATTTCTTTCAGAATAATATATTTTATTATTTATATCTTTAAAATGCAATTTAAAATAAATAAGCACCTTAAGCACTCATTAAAGATGGCCAGTTCTTTTATCTTAGGCTCAAAAATTCAGTAGATATTGAATAACTCCAAAAATCTGAAATCTTGGCAAACATTCCAGATGATTTCTATGTGGTAAGTACATTCAACACTGTGATAGAGAATATAGAAGGAGAAAGTAAGTTTTCAAGATGGGTTCCAAATACTGTTCACTTTTTTGCGCTACCTGGGGTTGATTTTCCATGTTCCACAACCAGTGTTAAGATGTGGAAGTGACCAAATTAGGATCCAAATGAGAAAAAAAAATTAAAGACCAAGGCAGATGGGAGATTAAAATAGCCTCTTTATTACATACAAAGTTGACTTTGGAAGGCGTGGCCTGTGTAGTATTAATCTTTGTAACTTTAAACTACAGAATTAAACAGATTTGCCTCATTAGCCACACCTGGCTGACCCTGCTTTTACCTAAGAGAAAGAACATGTGCCATGTCCTGCCAGATTCACTCCAGAGGTAAGAAAGCTACTCAGTGCATTCTTGGATTTGTCAGAGAGTGACTTCTGTTCTGATGAGTAGTGGGTGAGACATTCTGGAGAAGCCAGCAAGACTGATTTTCTCAGTTACTTAGTTTCCTTTGCTGAGATAAACCACTCTGACCAAAACCAATTTGGGAAGGTTTGAGGGTTTATTTTACCTCACAGCTCACAAGGCAGAAGCTTAGGTTAGGAACCTGGAGGCAGCAACTGAAGCACAGACCATGGAGGAATACTATACACTGTCTTGCTTTTCTAGTCCCTGTCAGTCTGCTTCATTATACAACCCAGGACCACCAGCCAAGGAGTGACACCACCCACAGTGGGCTGGACCCTCCCATATCACTCAACAATCAAGAAAATGCTTCACAGACATACCCATCCACCAATCCAATAGAGGAAACTCCCCAGTTGAGATTCCATCTTCCCAGGTGTATCAAGGTGACACCTGACACTATCCTGAACAGTGTTCTGGTTATACTCTTTAGAGTTTGAGTGATGGAATCCTAACAACATAGACTGTTATAAGCCGTATCCATGGCATTATTCAAAGAAGAGGTACACTCTAAGCTATATTTCTATCTTTAAAGTCAGCAACTTTTCAAATTGTTGCTTAACTCTTCAAGAAACATCTCTCTCCATATTGTATTTAAGTTGAATCATATTTTTCATGCGTGATCAATTACTTATGGATTAATGGTCTAAAATTTTTTGCTTCTCTCTGTGTCTATGACTTTTGTGGTCCCCAACCCCAAAGCCATTTGTTCTGGCCTCAATCAAAAATGTTTTGGTCAATGGAATTTGAAGATAGGACTAAGAAGTATTTGTACTCTGAGACTTGAAATTCCTTCCAGTGCCATCTATTGAGCAGGCCTGGCTTAGCTATTAAATGATCAGAATTACAAAGCAAGGGTTCTCCTATGGCCCAAGCTCACATGCTGCCTCACAGCCACTTTACTGGAGTGAGGTCATCTGATGGAACCCACCCCAAAGAGGTCAGGACCTGAGATAAGACCTATCTAGCAGTATTGTTAACTAAGAAAATGGATAGACTACTGAATTTTAAGTGGCTTTGTACTAAAAGTTAAATGATAATAGAGAAAAAAAACTAAACAGATGAATGATGTCTTATAATTTTCCTTCTATAGGTTTCCAATATAGAAATTGTTAAGCATCCTATTGCTGAAAATTTTATCAGTTTCATGATCTGAGCATTTTGATAAAACCACCCCAACTGGGCCTGGAACTCACTAAGTAGACCAGGATGGCCTCTATCTCAGAGAGCTTGGACTCCTCTGACTCCAGAGTACTGGGATTAAAGGCATGCATTTCTATGACTAGCTCAAAACCAGATAGGATTTAAAGCTGAATCATTTTTAGAGTGGAGTTTACTCTTTGGTTTGTCAAAGATGCCCAATACTCAAATTCTATGTGACTACAAATTTGATATGGGACTTTTGTGTGACTAAGTAAAGGTTGGACAATCAATTTGCATCGTAACTGCACTGAAATGTGAGCATCCTGCTCAGCTTAGCCATTGCTCTAAGGTCATGCCTTGGGGCAGCGCTGAGAAATGCCTTGAGGCCCTCTGCCCCTGCGCCCCGCAAGCTGTAGAGAGTACCTGACGCTTTCACAAGGTCTTCAGCAGACACAAAGGTGCAAGTTTACTTTTTTGTCTTCCCACCCCAATTATGTCTTTATCAAGGCCTAGTTTGAGCTGTGTGCTGCTGGGGACTGTTTGAATATGCAATCATAATTAATTTAATTGTTTACAAGAGTTTGCATTTAAGTAAGTAAAAATATTTTCCTTGTGGATTTGGTCAACCTTGCTATAAAAAAATAGGGTGTTACTTCACTTCCTCGAAAAGATTTCAGTCATCTCAAACCACAAAGAACGGCTGCTGGTTTTCCAATTTATATGAGAGGATGCCTGAGCTCTCCTCCTTTCTACTCCAAATTCCATCAAGGACTTGCCCAAACAGTGTCAAGGTGATAAGATAAGAATTCAGTAGCACAACAGCTGTTCAATCATCTTCCTGTGTCATTTCTACCAAATGTATCCATGTCACTTTGGAGGTCTCTGGATGAAGCCATAAAGCATTGCTAATACATAATATTGATGACACCCAAAGCAATTTGAAAATCTACTATGTGACAAACCAACAAAACAAAACCACAACACAAACCTTCAAGGGCACTGGATTAAGTGATTTGAAGTATCTCACCTTCTTTAAAGTTGTAACCCCCCTCATAAAGACACCCAAAGCTAAGAGACAGTTCTTTGGCAAAACTAGTCTATGAAATGAAGCATTTTGTTCGTGTTGAGGGGTCACAGTGCACCTCTTAACACCTTTCCACACATTCATTGTTGCACAGGGAGTTCAATGCATCTAAAGTTACTCTTACCGCCTAGGGTTAAGGGCAATGGCATCCATGCTGTTTATTTCTGGGAGCAAAGTAAACGGAAACGGGGTATGATCGTCATGCCTAAGTGAGTACGCATGCCCAGAAATGGAGCCGAGTTTTTGTGACCATCTGAATTGCTAGTGATGACTGTCCTTGCCACCTCGTGGAAACGCTGACATCGCGGTGATAGAAGCTGAATCAGAATTCCATTCGGAAGGAAGTTGTTCTGAGTATTAAAGACTAATCATCCCTGCTTCTTTCTAAGTGACACACTGAGGGGTTATCATTTTTGTTGGTACTGGAAAAAATCAGACATCCTTGACCAACCCTATTTGTTGTTGCTTAAAATTGCTGCAAAACCAAAATAAGAATGTAGCTGTATCTGGGTAGGGTGACACTCCCCTGTAATCGCGGCACCTGGGAGACTCAGGCAAAAGGGAAATAATGAGTTTGAAATCAGTTTGGGCTTCATAACAAGACCACATCTAGAATAAGGAGGAGAAAGAGCAGGGAGATGAAGTGTAGAAGGAGGAGGAGGAGGAGGAGGAAGAGGAGGAGGAGGAGGAGGAGGAGGAGGAGGAGGAGGAGGAGGAGCAGGACAGGAAGAGTCGAGGGGAGGCTGCAGTTGTAACGGTGGCTACTACTATTACAAAACTGGGGCTGGATAGAGGACCAATGACTGTAAAAGCACAGGAGGCCTGTCAGTACAGAGGGGACGTGGACAGAGAGGGGCATTTGCCAATACTCGTCAAAGTGAATTGCTAAGATCTGTACACTGCATTTCAAAATGAAGTAAAATATAATAAAAACGAGTCAAATCTCATAAGGCCTTAAAAGTTGTGGTAGAGTTTGGATTTCACTGTGAAAAGCAAATGATACGCAGGTTTGGGAGGGAAGGAATGTTTAAAGAAAACGCTGCCTGTGATGTGGCAGATGCTCCATAACTTGGCAACACCTGAAGGAGGAAAAACTTCATGGCGACGGCTGTAGTTTGAAGAGCCTTCTGTGGAGGCTTATGCCAGCAGAGGGAGTGGGCAAGAGGTGATACTGCTGGATGGGCTTGTACTCTGCTCTCCAGACACCCCCACCCTACCTCCCTCAGGGCATGAAGAATTTAAGCCCCACCTGTTTGGGAAGGCCTGCCAGTCCTTAGGAGTGTTTCTTCTGAGGAGAGCCAGCTCCTTCCCTGAGGAAGGCTGGACACCATGAGAGGTTGACGCAGGCACAAGGCTGGCTCAGTCTTATGAGCACACCTTCCTCTCTACCAGTACTGGTTTTGTCCCAGTCCCCAGGCAAGTGTTAATATCTTCATAAATGCCAGTCTCTATGGGTTCTTCTTGGAGAATCCAATCTGAGAATTTTCATGAGGTTGATTTCACTTTTTATCTATTTGCGTTTAAAATGTGTCTTTCAGAAATTGCCTCCTCTCTAGCGATCTGCTGTGGGTTGCTTTAGTCTAGGTATGTCAGACAGTTTGTGTTTCTACCTCACATGTTTTGCATCTTAGATGGTCACTTAATTTCTCTGGTCTTCAGTTCCATGTAAGATAAGCAAGAATTTAGTCAGATGAGATATTACAAGAAACATTTTGTAAGTTGATGAAATTGACTAAAAATTTGGACAGTAGCTGTGACGCAGCTTACTATATGCTTGTAGTCCTCTGGACCTACTCTCTTCTGATTTTTATTCCAGTTTTTTAGCTCTCACGGTCATTTACATGTCCAGAAGGTACACAGTGACATGAAAGATCGGGCTAACAATGTTACTATCAATCTTTGCAGATCTGCTTACACGCAGGAGATGGCTGTGGATGATTACTAAGCTCAGTTTCTTAACTAGCCCTTGTTCTTATTTGAGCATTCAGCCCTCGCCTGCAGGTACTCAGACAGTCCCGATATCCCTAGGCCACACACAGGCAGGCACAGATACTAATAGATTGGTATGCCTCATGGTGATGATACACAGCTGGATAGGCAAACACACAGACAGGCTGCTAATATTTAAACAAAATCACACAAAAGTGGCACTTTGTGAAAAATAGTTATATAACAGATTACATTACTGTTCATTTTTGGAGTCCCTGGGGATCCGTGTCAGTCATTTTGTGCTGGCTCATGGCTTCTAGATCTAGCACTGGCCATCTTGGCCCCTGCTGGATATCCACATCAGAGTTACCTTATCTAACATAAACGAGTCCTTAAGGCCTTCTGTTTCCTACGGTGGAATATTTAACAGCCCTCTGCCTCACGAATCTTGCTTCCATGGTGCCCTTTGCCCTCACGTCCTGCTAAGAGAATCAAGGGACCTCGAGAGTGTGTAATGCACTTTACTTACATTAAATCACATGTGAAACTTGCTCCAAATATGTTATCTGGTCTGATCCAACTCATGAATTGGGCTCAGGAATCTACACTGTATGTAAGCTCAGGTGATCCTATGCTTGAATCACCATCATGAGGGAACGGACCCATCTTTTAGCCTCTCTAGCCCCTTCCATTACAAATCTATTTGGGCTAGTTCAGTCTGTTCCCTCTACTCCTCTTAAAAAAAAATTTCTTTTTGAGATAGGATTTTTTACATGGCCAAGGCTGGCCTCCAGTTCACTGTGCCGCCCAAGGGTGACCTGGAATCCTTGATGCTCCTGCCTCAGGCTCCAGAGATGGGAATTACAGTTATACCAAGCTTGCTTCCAGTGTGGTTCAGGAGTTCCTTGTAACAGCTTTCATCTGATGTAGTTTCAAAATAATGTCCTCTGTCCTTACTGCTAAGTCCTTCTCATCAGTTAATCAAAGATCACTAAACATAGTGTTTATTCTCATCAGTTTCTTTTTAGAATCTGTTTTAAAGGACCCAAATGTCTGTTAAAGGACTAAAGATTATTTTAAATCGAAGGAGATTAAAAAGGCATGACAGATAAATATAACATGAACCAACTGCTTTCGTTATTAAAGACAACTTGGGGAGAACCAATGAAACGCACATTGTAGGACTGACGGGGAAGTGAATCCTGATTCTGTCGGCCCTGTTGGGACTAGGCAGGACATCCTTGTTTGTGGAAATACACTCTTAAGAGTGTACCAGTAGAACTGGGAAATGTTTAGATTTCAAAAAAAATTGTTTTTGTTTTTTTTTTTCTGTTGGATATTCAGAGTTTTTCTCTCTACAAGTTGTTATTACCACAACCATTTAAAATACTGGAAAGGGTGAAGCCTCTTCCTCTGGTCCCCAAGTAGCTAATCAGAGGGACGTTTTCATCCCATTGTTTCAGTTAGCCGGGGAACTGAGCTGCCTGGCACCACTTTGCCTTTCCTCTGAATATTTTGATATTTGTATTCCATTTATCAGAACACACAATCTGGTAAATATTATAATATTCGTGCATCATGGCATTGATGCATAGCTGAACCCTGGCCTAGCCAATCAAGACTTAGGAGGAGCAGGTTTCAGAAAAGCAGGAGGATGTGTCTTCAGCCACCTGAGCAAACACACAGAGCTCATGTTGCATATGGAGTTCATTAGGCTTTTCTATGTCCCCTTGCGGTCAGTTTTCTCACCACTCTCCCAAGAAAATTAGGTGATCTGGGTGAGTTCACTCACATGCCCTGGTTCCACTTCTCAAAGAGCAGGTATTGATCACTGCCACAGTTCAAAGCAGAGCCTGGAGTGGCGAGGTGGGAGCAAGGAGCTCTCAGAGCAGTGGGCAGTGAAGGGAGGGGCAGCTGGGAGGGATGCTTGAACTCCAGGTAATGCAGAAATGTGGTGATTTATGATCTGCACTGTGCTAAGGTGCAGGAAAATTGTGTGGCACAATGTAAGGCGTGCTATATTTCTCCAAACACAGTGACTTCATTCCAACCTTAATCATTACTCTGCAGCCTATAAAATATTTACATTGCCTTTCTAAACATATACATTATTTACTGTACAGTCCATAAAATATTTATGTGATTTTTTTTTCTAATGATATTGCATATGGTATATTATTTTTGTCTAATTTTTCCCCTCCTAGAAGCAGGCGTACTACAGACTGGACTGAAGTCAACCCAGGTAGCAGTAAGGAAGGAGATTCTCAGGGCTCAGAGACTATAGTTCTTGATCATTCTGCTCTCATCTGCTTTTGTGGGACAGAGCATGGCCAGAGGGAGGGAATGACGATGGGGAACAATTACCAGTTTCAGGTTCCTAGAAGTGGCCATGAAGAGCTGAAGAAGAAGTAAATGTGTACCTATCTGCTATGGCTTGGGTTCAAATTTCTCCAAAGGTCTCATACAAAGGACTTGTTCCCCTAAATAGTGGAGCTGTTACATCATAGAAACTTTAAGAGGCCTTGGAAGAAAGTCTTTAAGGAGGGCTGAGGAATTCGGGTTTCTTTGTTCCCTCTCTTTTACCTCCATGAGGTAAGCTGCTTTGCTCACCATATGCTGTTGCCATTGTTCAAAAACAGCAAAGCCAACGGATCAGGCACTGAACCTCCAAAACTGTGAGTAAAAATAAATCTTTTTATTAATAAGTTGACGGTGTCCAGTATTTGTTTGGGTAACAGAAAGCTGACGGGCATCCAAATTTCAGTGGCAGGAGGGAAAATATGCACATGTGTACAGAGTCCACAGTGCACAGATGACATAGCAAAACATAAATTATTGGCAGGCTGGTGCGGCATGCACTTTATACACTTGCCTCACATAGTGTAGGCTTGGTATACACTTGCCTCACATAGTGTAGGCTTAGAGCATCTGGATAAGATGAATCAGAAATGCAAATGAGAGAAAGGAAATGTTTGCTGGGAAAACATTTGGTGAGAGTGACTACTATCACCAGCATTCTCCAAGTCTATGAAACTTACACTGCATTTTAAGGAATAGAATTTCCAACTGGATTGTCCCAAAGATTATACATTCTCCGAAAGCCATTATAAATAGTTCATATTATTATTTAAAACAAAAACTTTGGTGTGAAGGTTATGTCTACAGATGGCCAAATATCTGACTAGGGTTTTTTTAAGTCAACCATGAGAATGTTTTGTCTGAACGATTCTAATCGAGTTTGAAGCTCTCCAGTCAGGGTCCATGCTTCCTGCACAGTCAGTGGAATACACAGCACCTTTAGCTCTCCAGACTATAAGGAAAGCAGACTTCATATGCAGAATGCAGAATGGAGGGGATGGTTTAGAGCTCATTAAAAACCATTTAACAGTAAGCTAGATGTCAGCATACTCTGAAGGAGGCCTATTAGTTAATGTATACAAGAAGTTATCAGCACTTGTGATAAGTCAAAGAAACCAAACATAGAAACCCATTAGATGGTCTTCAAGCTTCAACTGCCACGCTTTAAGAAATGCTGTAGATAAATTAGACTGAGATTGACAGAAAAAATAGCATTTACAGGGAAGGATCTTAATTTAATGTCCTTACCTTGAGACAAAAATTCTGAGTTTTCACTGACTCTAAGTAATTAAATTGTCTGCAATGATTCTGGGACTTCATAGAGACACAGAGAGCCAAATCACATTATGAGTGTATTTTTCCCATTGGGAGATTTTTGTGTTTATAGCCACTACATTTGACAAGATCCTCACTAACATAGAATGTTACTGCATCTGAGGATTGTAATTTAAAAACTCCCTTCTCAGGGTAGTCTTCTGACAGTGGAGTGGAAAAGCTATTATGGTATGGAGTTCTGATAAGCTGGCTAGATCTAAGAATAACATTTAGAGTCTCTAGAGTAATATTATTTCTTTTAAATGGATCTGCAAAAAGTGAAGGCTGTAACTTCTAATAACTGTACTCTATGCTGACAATCAAGAAGTGATTGTCATAGTCAGTTGGAGAAGAGTATAGATAAGGAAAATCAATTGAGCCTAGGCTAAAATCAGCCCAGTGGGTGATCATTCCATGTCTAAGGCATATTGAAAAGAAGGTGTAACATTTCCATAAAGAGAGAGAAATTGAAACTCTAGTAAGTTATCATAATAAATTTTAAATATAAAATACTCAAAAATAGTCATGAATAGCTACCAAAAAAAGAGGAAATGTCATTGACATGCATGTCATGCCAAATTTAGGTATTTGTGAGGCCTCTATGATTAGCTAATTCAAAGCCATGCTCGTGGGTAACTGAATGATTTGACCCCCATATAAAACGATGGCTAAAGGCCAATTAAATGCCAAGGAATGTCTTTAGAACTAACAATTTTTGTTTCAGTTCATTGATTTTTAGCTATTCTTTCTGCTACTAATTAGATAGCAGAACTTGTTTTGTCTAGTGAGGTGACTTCTAGCATGACACCACAGGAACCTATCCTTGTATCACCTGGCCTCTCAAGAGCAGGCAGTCATGCACCTTGCTGATCCAGAAGTCAGATGCAGTTACTTAAGGGGAAGGGAACCAAACTGAAAATATTAAATTTATTTCCTTTTCTTTGTTTCCATTTTATTGAACATTGAATTGGTTTAATTACAATAACAACTATATTTATAGATCCCTAATATTTGTCAAATATTCTACATTTTCTCTATAGGTCTCGGTTTCAGTGTTAACTTATTTAAACTTCACAGTAATTTCATGAGGCATGTACCAATATAATAGTTATTTTTACAGAAATGGGAACTAAGGCTAGGGAAAACTGGCAACTTGCTTATGGTCATATGTCAAATAGAGAAGAGAACCAAGATTGGAATGTAACTTTATGATGGTGCATCTTGATTTAACCTAAGTGCATCAATAAATTAGCTTTCAGATGACTCAGTATCAAAAACATTTTGCAAATATATCAAAATTCAATAAAAATGTTTTGCTTACCAAAGATAAAAATTATTTTGTGGACTGTTGGAGGCATTATTGGATTCGTGATAAGGACAATCAGGCTGGCATTTTCACTGAATATATGCTTGATTATCTGAAAGATCTCAAACATCCCTCAACACCTTTCTTTCTAGTGTCCTTACAAATTATAGTGGAGAACTAGTTTTCATTGTCATTACACAGTTATACTGACCTCTTGTTAAACAGGGAAGCTATAGTCTTTCATCTCTGTAAATGCTAATAGTCACACATGCTGCGACCACTCCCTTCAAGTTCATAAACATCTACTGGTACGTTATCTGCCTCATTTTTGCTGAATGACTGTAGAATATTTTTAAAAGACTATAAACAAAGCTATCCTTCATTAAACATTTCTTATTTTAAAATCTAGTATCATAAGTTGTCAGGTTACAGTAAGTTTAGATGAACTATACGCACAATGAAAGTACAAAAGTGCTCTACAGAAGCGACAGTGGATTTTAACCCTGTTGCTCGCAAATCTGAAGTCCAAGTCGCCTAATAGCCTTGTTTGGCCTCAAGATGCAAAGCTGAGCATTTCATCTTCTAGGCCTCTCCCTAGAGGAACTGTTTATTTTATTTACTGGCATGTTCTTCTAAAAAAGAAAAGAAGAAAAAGAGACAAATCTCTGAGTTCTGTACTACATAAAGCAAGGTGTTTAAGCATAATACCTTCTTTCCTTAACTACAATAGGTGGATGCAAGAAAGAGCACTTTCTGAACTTGCCACGGGTCACAGAGATCCTCACTCCTTTTCTTGGGGTCTTCATGTCCCGTTTCATTCAGCTCCAGATCTTTCTATAGTTTCTGCCTTGGCTGTTGTCTCCACATGGTCTCTCATGGTGGCTCTAAGTTAATTTCATCAAATAGTTCAGTCCTTCCATTTGCCAACAGAGATCCTGACTCTCCACTGAACAGGCATGCCTACTCCAGGTGGAGTATGTATATCCTAATCTTTGATTGCAGAGGCAGACATGAGAAGTTTGAATATTTCTTTCAAATTTTAATATAAATTTAAAATTTGAAAAGCTAGATATAAACATGATTTTGTTATGTAGATTCCGGAAAGGAAAACTTTGAAATTTTCATGGGGAATAAGGTCAAATGTCAAATGTTAAAATCTGCAGACATATTTGAATGATTCTCAGAGTGCCTATAAACTTAAGAGCAATTGAGACATGACTTGGCTAATTCTATTCAATCAGTGACTTGACTGGCCTTGTGGTAGGGTTTCTACCTCTGTGCAATAGGTAACTCTGTGTAATAGGTAACTATTATGCTATAAAATAGGAACACTTCAAATAAAACATCCTTTAAAAGGGAATTTGAGTAATGGGACTCCAAAGAGTACCACAACCCTTCCTCCACACAGTTACTCAGAGGAACCAAAGTTCATGAAGTCTGCTGCTGAAATGTGAAGAAAAGGCTACAGTTTACATTTCAAGAACTGGGCAAAGAGTATGCTGGGTATGAGATACTTAGAAGATTAAAAAAAAAAAAAAAAAAAAAAAAGCAGCCAAAATAGAATTGATGCAGAATGCTTTGAGGCTAATGGATATACTAATGGATTTGCAGAAAATCAGCTTTTGAGGTGGGGTCCAAAAGTTTTACAACCCAAACCACAGCTGCAAAGTGTTTCTACTGGGACATAATTCTTGGGTGAAAGCTAGCAAGTCTGCAGAATATGTCCACCATTAGGAAGGAGTGCCTGGAACCTGCTAGAGGGGTGGGAGCTGTTGATCTCCCAAAGGTTGTAGTAGATTTTCCTCCACAATGGAGAAAGGAAAGAAAGGACTGAAAGCTAGCTCTAATAATTTTGCTCCTCCAGGACATTCTTTGTGGCCTCTTTCTGACTTACCCGAGACATAGACAAGAGGAAAGTAGGTGTGGAGGTGCAGTCTACAAAAAATAAAGGGACGTTATTCACTTTCAATAAAACTGGAGATTTCTGAAGACCATTTCACCTGGGAAAGAGACTCCTCCGTCTCTACCACCGTTTCTAAGGCCAGGGTCGTGGAGTGGTATTTACTGGCACATTATAAGGCTGATCAGATGAGGTTATGTGCGGCATTTTTATAGTTTTCCTTCATGTCTCCTGTTAAATTGTCTTCCGTTTAAGACCAGCCCAGGGTTCTCCTGCCTGCTGAGGCTGAGGCAGCTCCAGGTATGATTCTGAGTCTCTGCGCATCTCCCTCCTGTGTCCTCAGCTTGTTCTGCCTTTGGGCTGCACAGGGACCCTTCTTCCTGTCCTGCTTTGTCACTGCTCAGCCAGCAGGCCTGCAGCTTCTTCCTCTTCCCTTTGCAGACGATAGGCAGGGGTCTCTGGAGTTGTCATCAAGAATCATCTTTTCCTTATTCTGGAAGGTTGTTTTCTAAACCTACTTTCTGCTATGGGGGACCAGGTTTTACAGGCCTCTGAAGGAGGAGAGTCCTTTCCCAGGGCTCAAACAGGCCAGAAGTCAATGGCTCCATGAAAGCTGTTACTTTGTTTTGAGAACCTGCAGGAGTCTGTTATTGTTTGGCACCCCAGAGGCTAATCATTCAGAGGGAGCTGATTCTGTCCTGTCTGGAGAGAACACTGCAGAGTCTTTGTCTTTTCTTTGCCTGCCTACCAACACAGCTTGGTCCCACAGCCCTGGGCTCCCACTGACCAGGGCTCCCACTGACCAGGGCCCCCAGCATTCCCCAGCCACCCTCTCTAGGGTAGAGCAAAACATTCACACCAGGAACTCACCAGGGTAGAAATGGGAGGGGAGCTGCAGTTTTGAAGTAGATTCATCAGACTGTCCCTAAACATGAAATTATTATAGATTTACATATTTGAGGTTCTTTTGACACTCTTAATTCATGAAAGTCTTGCTGTATACAGTTTTTGGATATTTTTTTTCATTCCTCTGTTGTGAATTATAACATAGAACACGGCAATAGAAAATGCATAAAACATACAGGTTTGGGTTAATGAAATGGTATAAAGCCAACAGCTATGAAACTGTCACTTTTTAATTTAAATGCTTCTTTTCTTCCTCAGGCAGAATTAAAAAAAAAAAACCCTTTAAAACTTGGTCCCTTTGTCTTATGGAAAATAAGTAGAAGTATATAAGTAAAAATATTGATTCAGGTTTTAAGACCCTGGAGGTATGATTGTTTTTATGCTGTGTATTTGCTGAGTGATTGACTGTTTGCCTGGGAATCAACTACTTCATGATTATCTTGAGAGAAACTTTTTTTTGAGGTTACCTCTTGTCACAAAACTGCCATATTTCAGGACGTTCCTGCTGCTTCTACAAGATTTAGCCCATGCAAAGTAAGCTAATTTGTGCGCTAAGGAGGAGGCCTTTGTACTTAGCAGTAAAACAGGAGCAAAACATCCCAGTGACTGTCAGACAGGAATTACTTTATGACATCTGAAAGTTATGACCATTCCTGTTCCCATAAATAGAAATAACAGACATGAAATATTTCACTTCTGTAAATATTTGATGACTGCCAACCCTGTGCTAGGCACTATTCTAGATTCTTCAGCCATGTGCATAAAAAAGCAAAATAGCCCATCCTTAGGGAGCTTATAACAGCAAAGAAAGAGGACACAATAATTAACAGAACATGTAAATTATGTGCTATAACAAAAAGTGATAAGTGCTACTGAAAAAAGAGCAGTCCAATAGTTGAGTCAGAAAATTGAAATCCCAAGTGAAGGTAATGGTAGATGGCTGTGTGAAATAGGCCAGTCAGGATAAGTCTTCTTGAAAAAGATCAGACATGACCAAAGGAGTGAAGAAGGTGGGTGATTTCATGGCAGAAAGGACAAGGCAAGAAGGTATAGGGCAGCTCAGCGAGCTGGGGACCGTCGTGCAGAAGACCCTGGCTTTTATACGCTAAGATGATGAATCTCTGAAGGGATTTTGGCTCAGGCTTAAAAAATGGGGGGCTGTGGAGATGGCTCAGTCCATAAAAAAGCCAGGCACCACCTGTGTCTGTTATCCCAGTGCTGGAAGACGGGGACAAGCAGATCCTGGGAGCTTGTTGGCCAGTGCGCCAGCCCAGTTGACGAGCTCCAGTTTCAGTGAGAGACCCCGAAACAAAAAATAAGGAGAGCAATTGAGGAGCACAGAAGACCTTGGCCTCTGTCCACACAATATGTCTGCACACTTCTACACGCGCATATGTTCGTGAGCCCACTTCCACCTGTACATATAACACATACAGATGCTCACAAAAGGAGTTGAAAGGATGTGTCGTTGTTACTCTGTTGTGCTATCCTCTCTTTGTAACAGTCACCTGTTTGTGTTTTTATGTCCAGACAAAATGGAATGGCAGAAGGAAAGGGAGCCGGCTCTTAGGACTTCCTTTGCTCCTCTGGGTTTCCTGTTTCCAGCAGTGTTTCATTCAGCCCAGTAGCTTGCTTTGCTCAAGTTTATATAGTTTTAGTACTGCTCCAGTATTAGCCTATACCACCCTCTGAAGCCTCACCATGTCCTCCCTGCTTCTCCTTCTGTGCCTGAATTCCGGGGGTTTAAAATTTCTAATCTCTGTCCTCTATTCTGCAGCTGAAGAAGCTGTTTCTTGCTATTTTGAACCCCACTGTACATTTTTATTTATTCAGATTCACAGCCCCATCCCAGTTAGCAATTCTTTATATTACATTTTCTGTTAAAATAGCTGGTGGGGTTCTTGTCCCTTCAATGGGTCCTGACTGATAAAAAGAATCATGCAGTGAACAAGCCAATGTGGAGTGGAACAGAAGCAGAGAGGGTGGAAGACTCCTCTGTCCTTGTGTCATACACGCCAAGATGCTCAGAGCAGTGAAAGAACAACCAGGAGATGAGAAACGACCAATTTCCAGATACATTATGGAGAGAAGCAGGTTGGTCTTCTGAAAGTTCAGGTTTGAACAGTGGGAACAAAAGAGACTGATCGTGATTTCGAGGGCTTTGGACCCCAAGAAAGAAAGCAATGGGATTTCTATCAACCAAGAAAGGGAAAACTGTGATGAAAATTTACCTGGAGAAAACAGTAAGTTGAATTTGGACACATTTTTCTGTATTTCTTATTTTTATTTTGTGTGTACGAGTGTATTGGCTGCATGTCTGTAAATGCACATGTGTCCTGCAATGCCCACAGGAGACGGTGTCAGATTCTGTTGAATGGAGTTACAGACAGTTGTTACCTACCATGTGGGTGCCGGGAACCAATGCCAGATCCTCTGCAAAAGCAGCCAGTACCCTTAACTGCTGAGCCATCTCTCCAACCCCTGGATACATCATTTAGACATAAGCAGAGATGGTACATGACAACAAGATATAACACAGCAGCACACTGCATTCTTTTCTAGATACTCTGGGACAGGCTCACATGTTTCCTGCACTAGAAATATTGATAGAATGACTTATGCTCTTGAAATTATTTTCAAAACTTTAAATTATTTGTTTAAGAGCATGGATAAGACACAACTAGGTTTGATCCCTGGTTCCTTGGTTCACTGCTATATCTAATAAGATAGGTAACTTTTCTAAGTTCCAATTTCATCAACTCTGAAAATAGTGATAGTACCAGTTCTTCACAAAAAACGTAGAGGTTAAAAGGTATACAATTGTGAAAGAATAGTAACCTTTGAGAATAAAGTATCTTCCTTAGTTTTCTTGTTTATGAAATGACATCTGTTTTATAGGTTTCTGAATAGTTTATATTCTGTTGCTATAATAAACTAGCTGGTGCTGAGCATTTTTAAATTAAAAGAGATTTATTTAGCTCAGAGTTTAAGAGGCTGAGAGTCTAAATTGAGTGGGTTTGATCTGTTTGGCTCTAGTGAAGGACTTCTTGGCTGAACCACAGCATGGTAAGATGGAAAGAGATCAAGCACTGTACACCCAAGGTCAAACTTGTGGTATGGCTTCCTCTATAGTAACAACTAACTCACAAGAGAACTCTTTAGGGTCCCCAGGGACCTACATTAATCTCTTCTAAGGGCAGCACCTCCAGTGACTTAATGGTCATAAGACTCTACTTCTCAGCATCACTACACTGGGGACCTTTAAGGGACTTACTCAAACCACATCCCAAAGCTAGCAGCTTCTTTTGCGTTATTAGAGCAAATCACCTAACACAGGGATACTCCATAAGCTGATAAGCTCTCTAAGTGCTGTTTCTTTGTAACTTCGTAATGTTTGTTTCATCTATGAATTTAATAGCATTTTCAGTCTGTTTTATGGGGATGAACTCCACAAAGTATTAATAGGATACTTAAAACAGTAAAAGGCAGTCTGGCCCAAATGGGTAGCAAGTAGTTCCTTATCATGCCTGGTTCATAGCTACTTGCCTCTCCTACTCACCCTGGACTGGCCGTACCGAACTGCTTTTGCATCAAATAAAGTGTCTCAGTAGACAACTGTTTTCCTGCTCACTACTGCTATACTTCCCAAAGTTGAGTTACAAGAAGAAATTTATCGATTCTCTTGACTAAATTCCACTAAATATCTCCTCCTCATCAAGGTATAAATATGATTGTTTCCTGCTGCCAAGGAGCTCTATATGAGTCTCAGGAAGAGGAGAGCTCCACTTCCACGTGGAGCTACTCCTGAGGAAGTACAGCATTTGACGAAGGACAGAGACTACACCCCAGTTCCAGCAGTGACTGGGAGTTCCTGAGCCTGTGTGAGCCTATTCCCCATGGTTGAAATGGTGGCACAGACACAGGTGTCTGAAGGTGAACACTCGACTGCACACTAATCTACTATAGATAGCTGCTACTCGATTTTAGGATCAGAACATTTACAATTTAAGTGGAAAGGAAAAATCTCCAACGGTTCCACGTAACAGCTAATGTGTGATATAAGAGCATGGGCCACAGAAGCCAAGACTGAACTGAAGAGAGAAAAGAAAGAATCTGAATCTTGGACAATGGAAAAGAAATGGGTGCTGTTTTTATTTTGTGTGGTTTACAGAAGGAAGACAGGATGAGCCAGAGATGATGGCAGGATTTGGGAACGAAGCCTCAGGTGAGAGTGCCTGTACTTCCGTGGTTCCACACCTGACTTCAGTCTTCTGCTCAAAGGGAGGTCATTTCCCATTACACTTCAGATTTAACTACAGGTCTTTATTTTATGATTCCAGCATGATGTTTTGCTTTTCACAAGGACAGAAGACGAGTCTCTCTCCTACCTGGCACTTCGATCACAAGCATTATTACAGAATGTAGCTTTGGAGATATTCAATTTGGATGAATTCGTCTTCTTTGAACTGGTCTCAAAAACTGTGACTACACTGCCAATTGGCATATAATATTAGAGGCTGTCAAGCCTACAAAGACCAGGCAATGTCCTCAAAAATTGATGACCTCAAAAGCTTATTGTAGTTTGTTATTTTCTTAATTGATATCTAGGACTTTTGTTGAGACTTTCTTCAGTGTAGATGATTAGCAGAGCCGACCTAAATCATCCCTGGCGAAGGAGCTTTGCTTAACACTCACATGCTTATGGATGGGGCAGTGTTCCAGGACCGGAGAGGTACTGTGCCTGCAACTCACTGCACCTTAATGAGCAGTTTGGCAACAGAGAAATTTATTACATTTTCTGAATCATCAGTTTGACCCTTACGTTGACTGTTTCTGTACAATTGGTAGATTTCAAAGTGTTCCAGCAACAAAATATAAGAAATTACAGAAGATTTAACTATGTAAGTTTTTTTAACCTGTGTCAGCAACATCATTTTTATCAAAGCATAGATAGGTGATTCAAGTGACAAGATAGGAAATATAACCAAATAAGGTAAATAACAAAACGGAACTCAAGATCAGCGTGTTCCTGAGCAACACAACTAGTTAGAGGAAATGCCATTGAAGCACAGCATACCGAGGGCTAGTTAACTAAGTGAGACAAATTCAGGTGGAAACACAAAGGTAGACGACCCAAGTCAAAAACAGACGATGAACTGGGCAAGGTGGCACATACCTTTAATCCCAACCAGACAGAGACAGGCCTGGTGTACATGAAGAGTATCAGGCCAACTGGGGCTACAGGAAGACCCTCTCTTAAACCCAGTCAAACCAGACAAAACCACCCCCCACCCCCCACAAACAAACAAACAAACAGGATAATATCAAAAGCTAAAGACTATTTTGAACAGATGTCACATATCTTTCATTGATCTGCCATTGAGTAGTTACAATGCTGTGCACCAAATGCTTCATGGCTTATTTAGAGCTGAAAACAAAATGAAAGAAACTTAGTTCCTTTCCGCAGGGAACTTTTAACTTGGTAGTAGCTTTGGTATCAGAAGCATTTAAAATAAGTTTTTAAAGTGCCAGAGTCAGACGAATGTGTGGGTTAGTAATAGGAAACCCCTGTTTGGATGATTTACAGTAGTCTGTGCAATAGGACACCAACGTACGTTTCTCCAAAACCTAAGAAGAAATATCCCTGCTCTGTGTCCCTCTCATGTCAACAGAAATATCTGCCAAGAACTTGGTGACACTCAGAAACATACACGACGTTCCCAAGAGTAGCCCTGTCACATGTTGTGTCTCAACTTGCATTTTAATTACATTTTACAAGTTGTATAAAAGGAAAGGTGGATAAAAATGTAAGAGAACTTAAAAGATCTACTTCTTAAAAGCCATAGCTACACTTGTGTCACCTACTTTAAATGCTAGAACGTGCACCTTAAGCTGTGCTTATCTATAATGAAAAGTTACATTGATGAATAGCAGAAATGGTAAATTTAATAGATTGTACTTAATATTTTGCTCTGGAGCTAATGTTCTTCTAAATTAGTGAGGTTTAAATGATAATGTCTTTCCTTACAAAGGCCACAAATCCAAGAGCTCCTTGTGCATTGTGCATTTAAGGGAAATGTGGCCAGAGGAAGGAACTGCGCGTGGAGAGTAATACCTTAATGCATTGTTACTGCTGTATTGATTGGAATTGATTTTTGTGCCTGTTCATTTTCATAGGTGCTCTCATTGTGACAGCCATTGCGAAAACTGCAAGGTTCCTCCAGCCCAGAGCTGCGTATACTCATTCTCCATACATTTTAACAGAGCTCTTAAATCTTGCAGCATTAAAATGTTTTAGACCAAACATAAGTGGTTTCTGAGAGCTGGTAATAATCTCTTTGCCTTGTGTGAATTCATTGAATTTAAATGACTATTCTCTCTATCTGTGGATATATCTAATCTGTGGTTTATATGATCAGGGATTTCCTGCTCAGGACAATTTAACAAATTTGTCATTTTAAAGATCACAATAACGATACTGGCTGTGGAAACCTTAGTGGTCATCACAGGACCAGAGGGCATCTGATGCACAGAGGACCATTTCCAGGCATTATCCTCAGGTGAAAATGAACTAACATGAATAGGAAGGTAGAACTGTTTGCTTTACTGGAAGAATTAACAATAGCATTTCCACAATCATTGTTCTTCTCACTGTCTGAAAAACACAGGACTTTATCCATCAGTTGGCTCTGTCTGTGGTTTGCAGAGGTGTCAGCGTTCTCTTGGCACGTCCTGTTTTCCCTCAGATGGCCTCTTAGTTCCACTGGGAGTGGCTGAGGGTCAACTTTGTTGCCTTTTGCAGTTCAGGAAAACACTATGTTGTTCAGGAGCATTAGACTCCAACCCTAATGTGTTTTCAGTTTTGAAAACAAACCGTATTTTCCACTGACGGTGGTTGCTGTGAAAACTCGGGATACTGGATTATTATACCAAGTGGATTGTGTTTCTTAAATCTGTGAGAGGTGGCATTATTTGTGATCAGTTTTCTTTTAAGCATTAAAATTCAATTCTCACGGCTCCTTTCCTTTAACTACTTTAAAAAATATTTTGAGTAAAGGGGCGTGGAGGCAGCTGCCCACGTGTAGAATCCCTGCTAAAGAGGCGGACCTGACAGAGAGCATGCGGACACAGGGCGGTCTCTGCATCCCTGTGTCCTCACAGCTTCCATCCCTGTCTCCTCTCAGGGCTCCACAGAAATCACATTAGAGATTTCTACACATTGGTGATTGTGTGTAAAAGCACAGAAAATGTAAGGCTCGGGAGCCGGAGCCTGTCCCACTAAAGCCTTAATCATCTGGTGACATCCCCTAGAGTACCTTGCTGGGCTGCAGGTCCGACTCCCCGAAGAGGCCTTCTCTGGCTGGTGGTGAAGCACTGCCGGGTGCTGCTCCCCTAGCACATTTTCTCAAACTAAGGTACGTACTCAGTGCACTTTGCCTGTCCAAGGTCCTGCGAAAAAGGCTAAAGTAGACAAGGGCTCCCAAATCCAGACCTATCTGGAATCACTCCATCAGTGACCACTCCGGATGTCTTTTATTCTTTTACATTTTCAACAGGCCCCCTTCAGTCTAGCTCACATTTCATCTAAAGACTAATATTGTTTTTTCAATCTTTCTGTCTAAATCCTCAAAGAGAAATGCATCTCCGAGTGTACATATTTCACTCACTCTGCAGTCTGCAAGTTATAGGATTATAAAACGGATTCCTTTCTTTTCCTAGCCCAAACTCCTCAAGCCTCCTGTGAACGCCAAACAACAACAACAACAAAGTGAAGAATTCCAAGCAACTCCTAAAGTCTCTTTCTCTGACTTTATGAAGATTCTTGGCTAACTGTGTGGGAGGGTTAAGTTTTGAAATTATTCTCCTAATTTATGATTAGGTGGGGAAGGGCTACATATTTTAAACTCTCTTCTCTAGTTTCGGAATAGGGGAACAGAGTTGTATATTTCCTTTCTCTAGCTAAACTTACAAGGAAAGCTGCTTTTGCAATTGGTCAGTTAGTAACTAATTCCCGTTTGCCTCATGGAGATTCAAGCTTGAAATGGGGTGAACTTCATAAAAATGGCAACTCATCCATTTACTTACTCCTTAATTTCAGTTTCCTTAACTCCTTGGTGACTCAGTTGCCTTTTCTATCTACTGTGATCAGTGGTACTGCTCATCCCATGGTGGCCCATGGTTCTAAGGTTCAGTGAGAATTTAAATGGGCACAGTTAGTAAGAGTCTCAAGAATTGGGAAGCATTCCATAAATGAATGGAGACTCTATACCTGGTTTCTCTGTACACTGAGAAAATGTTACAATTGGCCTTCTGAAAAACAGAACTCAGATCACCAAATTGCAAGTCTCCCTAGTTTGGTAATTCCATTTTATATCAGTGGTTTTAATCCTGAATGAAATTTTTAAAAAATCAATTCACTAACAATACTAATTCATACCATGTTAATCAATTATGGCTCCTGGGCAAAGATTATACTGCTCATTTCATTTACTGAGCAAATAAATAATTGTGGCTCTGTATCAGGATAGTTGGTCAGTGTTTAGTACACATCGTCATGTGGAATCCCCCTTCTACTCTACAAAGCTGAGAATGTTACAGATTTTACAGAGAATCTGTTGCTCAGAGACGTTTATTAGTTTGTGCAGGGTTTTGCAGCTGGACAGCAAGAGGGCTCAATCTATAGCCAGTTCTGACACTGATACTGAGCATTCAGCAGCTGCGTCATTCACGGCTAATTCTCTCTGACGTTATCACCTCCACGTCACAGTGTCACTGTAGTAATTCCCAGACGTTGTCTCTGTGTGATTCTACAGTGGGAGGCTCTCAGATTTCTATGGGTGCTGTTCTGAAGGGGGTGGGGCTCTGTGCTATTCTGAAGGGTCTCTCTTAGTGCTTTCACTTCTAGTGCCTTCATCAGATATAGGTGTTGTACTATGTAAATTTAAAAATTGCCTATAAATATATTTGAGTAAGCTTTTTTAAAAATTAAGAATATTATAAAAGAACATAAAAAAACTGAAAATGAACCCGTATAACCGAATTTAGGGTTCAGCACAGTTTTAACCAGTCACTGAAATTGCGGCACAATCCCCAGGCTCCCGAGTTGGTTCAGCTGCTAATCAAGCATGATAGAAAGCCGCTTCTAGCTCTGCCTCAGCTGTACTGGAACAAGCTCTTTCCTTCACTAACATCTGCTGGATGCGTTCTGGGAGTCCGCAGTGGTGTGCAAGCCTTGCCCTTCCATCAGGGGTTCTGTAGCAAGGGAGGCAAATCCTCCACTTCTCTAAAAGCAATTCCTCGAGTCTGGTCTTTTAATATAGTTGTGTCATCATTTCCGTGTCTACCCTAATCATTTTTTCTTATTTCTGTGTACCTGTGCACATTTCACTTTCTTCCCATACCCATCACAGGTTTCTGCCTGTCACTTGAAGATAGCTTTTCTTTCTCAGATCTTTTGGGGTGTAATAACAATTCTAAAGGTAAGGTTTATAATTGTCTGAAAGGGATCCTTCCCCCCACTGTTCAGAAATCTTTCACTCCCTTCTCTTTCCTGTTTTATACTATCAAAAATCGCAGGCATTTACAGAGGCCTGGGGCAGATGGCCACTTCCTTTGATCATGGCCTCAGTGGGTAGACTGATTCTCAAGCCAGACTATAAGATGTAATGTAACTTAAACTTAAATTACACAAATGAGTAAAATTGAATATTTATCCAGTTGGTAATAGGGTAGATAGGTCATTATAAATATGCAGACACTTTAATGAAAAGATTGGCCACATAAAAACTTAAGTTTTCTCTAAAGAGCAGTAACAAGAAAATCATCATACAGAAAACAGGCAAGTGCAAAACTGAGGAAAATATGTGTTTCTTGGAATATGTATTTTTCAGTAAATGAATGAAAAAATACACATGTGCAATGAAAGAATAAAGAGTCAGAGGATGCAACAAGGATTTAAAACAGAACAACCATTAAAAATAGATTTTGTTGCCAGTATGAAAAGAAAAGCTAATGGCAGCCTTTAATCTTTTCTTCTAAGTTCTGAATGAGAGACATTCCTTCATGTAGACATGCTGGACACACACACAAAAGAGTAGATATACAGTCATGTGTGCAAGAATATCTGGACACGAACATGCTTCATCATCCTTTCTTTCTTTCTCTCTCTCTCTCTTTATTTAGTGTTTTGGTACAGGATCTTTTGTAGCCCTCAATGACCTGGAATTCCCTATGTAGACCAGACTAGTGTGGATCTCTCAGAGATTCCCCATGGCTCTGCCTCATGAGTGCTGGGGTTAAAGATGTGTGCTACCATGCCTGGCCACTAAAGTTCTTCTGTGCATCCATATGTGTGCCTGTGAGAGCAGTGGTTGCATGGACCCTCACTCCTCAGGCAGTAATGAAAACGGAACAGGTTTTCTGGTGGCCATTTTGGAAATGCCATTTTCCAAATCCTAGATATTCTCTGACCCACTGATCTAACAGTTTCTATCCTAAAAACCTAAGAACATGGACAATAAAGTCATTGACACTGGGTTTCACGCTTCAATTCAGATATAAAAATACAAATTAAAGACTTGATGATAACAGCAAAAATTTGGAAAATATTGCATTTTCAGATAGAATAAAAGATTTCTGAAAGAAGTTATTTAAATACATATGTAGAGGGATGCATCTGATACAACTTAAAAAATAATGCCATAGAACAATCTCTAATGATATGGAGGATAATGCTCACCTTGGTTTGCTGAGTAAGAAAAGGTGTTGCAGAGTAGTATATGCAATAGGATGCTATTTGAATGACATATCACATATGTGTAACTATTCGTAGGAAGAAAATACTTCAACATATTGATAAAGTAAACATTTACTCAGTTTGGATTAGAAGTTATTCTTATTTTTTTTAATCTATTTTTGATTAGAAGTGTCCATGCATCATTTGGTACAAGATAAATGCATCTTTAAAATAAAATATTTAAGTATTATATTTATTACTTTAGAAGTTCCTCTCTTACGTGTCCAGATATTCTTGCACACATGACTGTATATCTACTCTTTTGTGTGTGTGTGTCCAGCGTGTCTACATGAAGGAATGTCTCTCATTCAGAACTTAGAAGAAAAGATTAAAGGCTGCCATTAGCTTTTCTTTTCATACTGGCAACAAAATCTATTTTTAATGGTTGTTCTGTTTTAAATCCTTGTTGTCAGAAACATTTATTTAACCTCTAACTCTGCTCTCCTGAGACATTTCTGTTTACATCAGGTTAGACCTTGACCTTCACCACCTCACACTTGGGGGAAATTTGTTGTTGTTGTTGCTGTTTTTACAAAAGATTGGATTGAAACAGTTTTGGCTGATTCTTTGAGACTTGGAAATAGTCAAAAGCAATTTTAATTTGGCCTAACTTTTCCCTCCTCTGGCTTAAAAAGATTTTATTATGAAAGTAACATCATACAAAGAGTGAATAAAAGATTTGTCCATTTTTTCTCTGAGCTTTATTTTTTTTTAATGAAGTTTTGTCATTGCTTACAGCATTTTAGTTCCTCCTGTTTCCTAGAGATGTTTTAGCAAGCACAGGGCACCTTCTGACAGGGTTGCTCCAGTCTCCTAATGATTTGATAATAGTAGGCTCGGTGTCTTCTTAAACAACCAACATCTGGCAGTCGCTCATGAAGACAACTCTAAGCACTTCTGGAGGAACTTAGAGTTGAAAAAGACTTGTTTTTTTAAGGAATGCCAGGAGTAGGTTCCAACATTTAGTACACAGAAACGGACACTGCTGTGTACTAAGGGTGAGGCTTTTCAGGCACAAGAAGGGGAAAGTTGATGAACAATGGATTTATTTTCACCTATTTCAATAACTCCCATCTAGTCTTCAGGCTCTCAAAGATATTCTGAAGCTTTCTACAATATTTGAAGGTCTCTCTTGTAACACAGACAACCCCCCAGGATACATTGCAATAACAAAGACTGTTCTAACAGTCACACAATTCTGATCCCAACTGGCTACTGTGGAATTTCCTGACTAACATTACTAAGAACATTTCATGTGTGCTCAGGAACACAACCCTCCATTATGATATCATCTCCATATATTTTTTCCTCTCTAGTTCTGACTCCTGTGGTGACTTTTGACCTTGAAGCCTTAAGTGGGGATCAATGCCAAAGTCAGCTCAGTGATAACTGTTAATCACATAGGGACAACGGATGCCTCACTGTGAGTGCTGACAACAGCAGGTCTGAGCATTTTATCATTGTGTTAAACAGAGAAGCTTTGGACTTTGACAACTGAGGCTTCTCAGTTTGCTAGCTGGGTGACTCCAGGTAAATACTCTGGCAGAATTTACTAGCCATAACTTAAGATCTCAGGAGCTCTTTGTTAACCAGATTCAAGGTAATATTCTGTAATAGTTACTTTCTGTTGCTGTGTTAGAACACCATAACCAAGGCAAATTATAGAAAAGTTTATTTGGCCAATGGCTCCAGAGGGTAACAGTTCACCATAGTAGCCTCTGCTGTAGCTGAGTGCTCATATCTTCAACTACTTGCCAGAAGCAGAGCGCCAAACTCAAAGTGGGACAAGGCTATGAATTCTCAAAGCCTGACCCCAGAGTCATGCTTCCTCCATCAAGGCCACACCTTCTATGAGTTCCAGAACAAACACCAAACAGCACCACCAACTGACCAAACATTCAAACACCTGAGCCTATGAGGGACACTTCTCATTTAAACTGTCATGTGTCCATCTAAATCATGACACTCTTTGGGGCAGCTGAGTGTGTCCATGAAACAATTTTGGCCACAATAGAAGTGATGCTTGGAATCAAATGACAAAGGTTAAGTGAGTGCCATTATGTTCTACTTCATATCTTTACCATTATCTGCAAATGCAGTCAGGAGACTAGAGTTATAGTCTAGACTATATAGTCTGTAACTAGGGTTATAGCAGCCATCTTGAATCATGAGTTGGTTTTCAAAATGTGAAAAAGAGAAACCAAGGGGCCAGGGGAAGCAATGATCGACCCTGAGCTGCATACTTTTGATGTGAGAAAAATAAGCTTCAAATGGTAAGCCATTGTCATTTTGGTTTTTGCTATGATATTCATTCAATCTTAAACCTAATATATGTTTCAGTTTATTAACTAGAAAGGGGGATAGCAATAATGCCTGAACAACAAGATCATCATAAGGAAATACTGAAACAACGTAGATAAAGTACTTTATAAGCTTAATAAAAGCTCTGTCCAACCAATAAATAAAAATTTAATATTAACTTAATAAAAGTTAGATTTTTTTTTCCTGAGTAAATTCTTGAACCTCAAAGATCCAGCTTTGAAATTGAAATGTATTTTAAAAACGTAGTCTAACTACAAGAGTTAAAATTAATTCAAATTTTTATTGGAGTTACTTGAAAAATTCAAATGGATCCACTCTGAAATCTGGAGGCACTTTCTTTTAAATGGATGACATTTTTTTTTTGGTAATTCTTTCTTTTGAAATGATCTCAAATAATAATTTTCCTCTGAGTAACTTCTGTATCGCCCTCACCTTGATTCCTCAAATGTTATCGTGCTTTCATGTTTGCACTGCCATCATTTATCTACCTGTTGTCATTGGTGTTTTCCTTGAAACCTTTGAGAACTTGAAAGTATCTAGAACACATCTCCCAAGGAAGAGCCTTCTCCTGAACAACTAACAGCAAGGCCCCACTGACAAAGTATCATCATCTACCCACGAGAAAGTTCAAGTTTGGTGACTCGTGAAAATAGCTCATTTGTCTTTCTGAGATCCTACCCAGATATCAATGAGTCCTTAGTTAGCATGGGCCTCTGACTCCTTAGGCTCCCCTGATTTTATATATACACACACACACACACACACACACACACACACACACATATATATACACATACACGCACACACACACACACATATTCTTGACAGTTTAAGAATACAGCTCATCTACTATATCTTGACCATGAATCTGGGTCAGTCTCTTCTTTCTTCATGGCCAGGTCTAGACCATGTGTTCTTTGAAGACAATCATGGAAACAGTATTGTGTCTTTTATATACCCAAAAAGAAGTGTACCAGATCAACCCATCTCATTGCTAAGGATCTTTTTGTAATCATTTGATTCTAATGATGAATGGCAACTTTATCCAACTTAAATGTGTGCTTTTGTTCTTTCCGGTTTGGTTAACATATTCTGGAGCAGCCCTGTGAGAACACACATACCACTGTTGCCATGTCTACCAAACCTTCAACCACCAACACTAGCACACTTCAAAGGCTCCCGTCTGAATCATCCATCACTGTGCTGTTTGCCAAAGAGACTGCACTCTAGCGCCATCATTCTTTTACCATTTACTATTAGTAATTGGACTTCTGTTTCAAGGATGGCCTTTCTTTTCTTCCCCATTGATTTATTTATTCATCTGTTGAATTTGTGTAGACTGCTTTTTAGTACCAGAATTCATTTTGATACTAAAATTCTTCTGGATTTAGATCTCTCTCGTCTGATCCTCAGTCCTAAATTAGTTCCAATGTTCTTTTGATATATATCTATTTACTATTTCCATATTTCTGTTTTTCTATCCCAGTTTTGGACACTAGAATTTCTTGAAAAGCCATGATTCATTTTGTTAGAGAGACTAGTGTTTAGAAGCCAAGATATATGTCTTTCCATCTCTATCTCTGAGTCCATACTGCTGCCTTCTAGTTCAATCTAACATGTCAGGCCTGTTTCTACATTTTCTCCTGTCTGCATTTGTAATTGTCTTCTGTGACAATGCAAGATTTGACTCCTTAGTATACTTATTTTCTCAGTTTAGTTTTTCATTTGTTCAGTGTAACTGGTCCTCCAACCATTATAGCCATTTCCTCAAACTACCATCGTTGTGCCTCCTGCCACAAAGTCTGCTTTGACGAGGTTGCCAACTTACGTTTAATAGAAAAGGAGGGAAGGGGAGGGAACACATCTTCCCCGTGCACCTAGAATTCATCAAGATGAACCTTCTTATACACTGTACAAACTCATCATTCAATATCATTCTCTGATCTCTTGCATTTTATGTCTAATATAATAGCTATATATAACTGACCCAGACTTCACATTTTACATTAAAATACATAAAACATAATGTGTTAGTAAAATTTGGCCTTGCCTGAAAAGCTCTTCAATTAGTAGTGGAAACTGGATGTGTGGAAGCAAGTGTAGATATTTCAGACAAGTCATGAGATGCAAGGGAGAAGTGTGGGAGAGGAAAAGTTGCTGTTTTTCTCACTGGATGTGTGAGTCATCTTTCTGTTACTCTAATGAATTAGTTGAGATAATTAACCTATAATTGAAAGGCTTATTTTAGCTCAAGGTTTTGGAGTGTCTGTCCCTTATAGAGTGACTCCTTTTGCTTGAGAAAGCACATCACAGTGGGAATACATGATGGAACAAAGCCACAAACATCAACAATCAAGGAACAAAGAAGGGAGGAAGAGAATGAAGTCCCACAGTCTCCATTGAGGGCATATCTAAAATGACTGAAGGACCTCTTACAAGGCCCCAACACAAAAGTTCCACCACCTCCCAACTAGTGACCAAACTGGGGACCAACCCTTTAAAATGAAGGCCTCTGGAGGACATAGAACTGGATCTTCTACCTTTTTTATAGTTTTGGAAAAGCAAGTGGTAAAAACCCATATTGTCAATAAATTCATAAATAAAACATCATGTTTTGTTTTCTGACCTAGACTAAGCTGTCCATTTCTTTGAAAATGAAACGCTTTCTCTTTCACTAGACAAGTTCTGTCCTGAACCATATTTTAACCCTGCAGAAAAATTATTAACTCTCATACTTTTTTTTTATATTTTGTGTGTGTGGGTGTATTGCCTCCATGAATTAAGTGCATCTCTGTTTTGCAATGCCTGCAGAGGTCAGAAGAGGGCTTCAGATTCCCTGGAACAGGAGTTATGGGTGGTTGTTAGACTACGTGTAAGTGCTGGAAACTGAACCCAGATCCTCTGCAAGAGCAGCTGGTGCTGGTAACCACTGAGCCGTCCCTTCAGACCCATGCTTCTCTTTGCTGTTCTTTTTCCAGTTACCAAAGCTTGACTCTATTTTCCAGCCCTCTCCCAGCTTCACATGTCCCAGGGCATATGACTGAGAGGGATGTATCCCTGTCGCCTGCCAGGTCATAGTGGCCGTACACAGAAAATCGAACTGGATTTCCAGAGCTTTCCAGAGGCTGCTGCCAGAGCCACTGCAGGCAAAAAACAACTGCTTCCTTCTTAGAGTCCTAAACCCTCATCACAGTCGCTTTCCAAAATTGGGTCACTAGACCTCCGTGCTGAGGTTTGATTTTGATACGTCTTCTATTCTGATGAATAAAATCTCCAGATCAAAATGTCATGTGGGTTCCTGGGTTCCTACAAGGGATACATCACAAAGCTCGCTGGAGGCCGGATTTCTTGAGTGAAAGATGCTCAGAGTTCAGGTGACTGAACAGCTTGCTTTATTCTTCTTCATCGTGAACACTGCTTTCCATTTCCGTGGTAATGTAGCCATACTTTTTACATTTCTCAGATTTGCAATTCCAGCTCCAAACAAGGCGCCCAGATCTACCCACATGCAATGACCTGTCTAAAAATTCAGAGAACGTAGTAGAGCAAACTGCCATGGCTTATGTGAGCTAGCATAAGGCTTCATGAAGGCATCATGACTCAAGCCTGGTCAAACTGTCCCCACGGTAGCACTAATTAGCATTAACATTCGAGTTTCTTAGCATTAGTATTCTTTCCATTGTGTCTCGGTTTCCAGCAGGAATGACTGAGAGGGAGTACTAAAGTCAAGATCACTTGGGCATTTCCTCTCCTCAGTGAAAGCTTCAAGCCGTGAAAGGTGGGCTTATTTGCATTTACACAACTTTCTAAGAAATGCAGAGAATGAATGAGATGCCACCTCTCTGGCTGCATGAGTCTTTTGTACTGCTCTCCCAGTTGGGATCCCCCTCACTGCTTTTTAATCTCTGGTCCCTTTACCTCTGGGAGTAGGCCCTGGGGCATTCTCTACAGAGGGCTCTTGACACTGGGAATTCCTCCTTTTGGTTGATCAAAGCTGGGCAGCCGGACCCCACCCCAGGAAGCGGAGGCAGACACATCTGTTCAGTCTGGCTTGCTGCCAACCGGGGATTTACTCTGGGGTGCGTCGGGGAGAGGGACTTTTATGTCAGGAGGGGATTTATTGTTGGCTGACAGGGTGTGGCGAGTGTCAAGGGTGGGAAGCACTTGAGTTCCTTGGCTGGATTGTTTGAGTTTTTGTGAGGCAGAGTTTAGTTTTTGTAAGAGGGTTCCAAGATTTTTGTGAAGGGCAAATGATGAATCTGAACTTAATTGATAATCTGAAAAATTGGGGGTCATAAAACAGTCTTGCCAAAAGAAAGATGTTGAAAGTAAAGGTTTGCTGATTACACATCGCATGAGATCAGTTAGAATCAAAGAATGGAAGAGAACGTTTTGATAGTCCTTGTTTGTTAGCTTGGTTCCTTAGACCGAAGACCAGGAAGAAAATGGAGGCAGGGGCCACCAGGTGTTTGGAAGGGAAAGTCATTGGTCATTAGGCCTCTACATTTCAGTGTCCTCATAGAATCCATAGTAATCACACTGAAATGGCACATCAAGTTCTATAAAACATACCCTATACTGTGAGATTATGATAAGCTGAGCAAGGGGAGCACTGTAGCATTGGTCCAGAAATGTTCAATGGCTACAAGTTCTCTGGTGAAATTATTCCAGCCTGTCTCAAGCCTCCAGCAGATAAACAAGAAAGATGTGTCATGGGGTTAATTAAACTTGATTTCAGAGTGAGAGAAAGCCAACACAGCACGCTAGAAAGTCCGTTACTTTTCTCGTCTCCATCTTAGTCTGATAGAGGCAGCCAGTTTTGTGAAGGAATGACTCATCCACCCCCTCATAGATTTCTACTGCTAGAGAAGCTTTTATGATCACTACTTGATTATAGGCTGAAGTATACACAAAAGAAATATAATTTATGGGCCTTGATCTCCACATAACAGTTTGTGCTGGAAGCATTAGCTGGGAATTCAGTCAAGGTCAGAGCCCACATGTAAATTAGAGTGAATGATGCTCTCTCCTGTGGACATCACGATGCTGTGCAGTCTGATGAGTGCAGTGTCAAGTCCCTCCATCACTACACAGGCACTCTCAGGAAAATTCCAAAAATACCCAGGAGAGAGAGAAACTTTTACAAATACGAAAATTGTGACTTGAGGAAGAGTCATAAGAACATTATTTTGGCTGCTGTCTTGGCTTTTTATCTCAGTGTGGAAGCGATCAGGACAGCAAAAATATGACACACACACTAGATGCTGAATTAACAAGAAACATGACCTTAGGAGAATGTTCCTGTTTATAGTGTGGGATGAGGGCAGAGTACAGGCCATCTTGAGTCGTTTCCATTTGTTGGGGGTTAGAGAATATGCAGGGTGGTGAGCAACGTCTAATAATTAGTAACTGGAGGACCACGGGCAATGTGCTTCAGTTTCCATTTCAGTAAAGTGCGGAGGGGGACAGGAGTCCCCTTCACACATCAGGAATGGTGGGAATGTGTAGGAACCTGAGCTGGGAGTCGTGGTTTCTGAGCTCTCTGTCCAGCTTTGCTACTGGCACAGTGTGTGCAGGAGTTGTCAATGGCCTCTTCTGAATTTATGTTTGCACATCTTTCAAGATACATTTATTGAACTGGTGGACTTTTAAAATGTCCTCTTGAAACCATGGTTCAGTGGATAAAAGTGCTTGCTGCCCAAGCCCGACGACCTGAGGCCAATCCCTGGACTCCACAGTCAAAAGAGAAAACCAACTTCTGAAACCTGTCCTCTGATCTCCATATGCTTGCCATGGCACATGCACTTGTCATACACACAAACACATTCACACACTTGCAAACACACAATAATAATGAAAATAATAAATAAAAATTTGAAAAGGATGTCTTCCCTGAGTGGTTTTAGTTCATAATTATTGAAAAAGCAACTTTGCTTGTCAGTCCTGATAACAGTTTCTGGCTTTCTCCAGCAGCACAGGGCTCCAACCCAATGCAGTGTTCCCTCGGCAAAGAATTTGCTTTAGTATTCCGGATCATTTTGGCTAAGGATTAGTCAACTCTGCTCCATGAGTACTCACAGAGCATTGTGCAGATATGGTTTGCTCTTTGCTTCCTTTTTTTGCTTCCTGTTTGGTCACTGGATAACGTGTGGGACTTCTAACTCTCAGAGTGGCTGGGCAATTAATTAGTCTGGTGTTTTTGCACATCCTGCAAAAATAAGCTTGGTCATTTACCTATGTTTATTTTCCTTTTCCAGACATCAGGTATTGTTTGCATTACAGAACTCACAAAATGTAGCATCTCCCCAGTGACTATGGCAGAGTTTCTGATTGTTGCTGACTGGTGAACTTGCTCTGAGGTCAACCATAGGCATCTAACAACAGTCACGGGCACTGGTTCTCTTCAGAAATTCTCTGTAATAGTATCTTAAATGGGATTTTTCACAATCAATACTGTAACAGAAAGAAGAGGAATAGAAAGAAGTGAGAGGAAGTGGGGACACTGAGACTCTTGGGGGAAGGAAGTGGGGACCTTGAGGCCCCCAGGGCAGGAAGTGGGGACCATGAGGCTCCTGGGGGAAGGAAGTGGGGACCTTGAGGTTCCCAGGGAGGAAGTGGGGATCGTGAGGCTCGGGGCGGGGGAAGCCCAGACATTGACCCCTCACCGTGGTTCTTCCATCACAGACATGGAATTTGCTTTTTAAATGATATAGTAATTCAGTTTTTGATCAAACTACAATTTCAATATCTCAACATTAAGTTGATTCTTTCATAGCTCACAGCACATCAGTCTATATGTCCTAAACTCTTTACCAAGTTACCTTCAGGACCAGACATTCATATCATTCAAAATTGTCATTGACCTTTAGATCTTTGCCGAGTTGAGTCAAGCTGAGTTTTATCATTTCCTTTGCTTTCTTCATCAGGTCATCCTTTGTGAAATAGTTGTATATATCACCATTCACAAAGACACAAAAACTTCCTATAGCTAGAATGTCACCTTCATTCCTGTTAAAGCTAGGTTGAGTACTGTGTCCACGTACTCTTAATCTAGATACTTCTCTGTTGACTGGAAACCTCACACATATTCTACAAATTCCCTCGCGTTCTCTTCTAGGAAGGAGGAGAGCCATAGCCTTCTTACTTAAACACTGTTATGGAAAAAAATAGAGAAAGATTCTATCATATAAGAACTGGTTTTCCAATATCCATGTTGATGAGAGAAGAAGAAAAATGTGACTAACTGAAGACAAAGCATCTGTGCTTCCTCAGATGGAAAATCCCAGTGATGAGGATGTAGTAAAATGCACTGTCCAGATGAAGTGTCGTGGAATGTACTTTCCTCATCGTAGCCTGTATTATGACAATAAGGGAGACATGTAACACTGTTCAGAATGATTTCAGAATGATTTAGACCTGAGCCAGGATGAAAAACAAAATTCCTATTGTATTATTAATAAAAGCAATGTCATCTATAAACAAGTGGGTATGACTGGTGGTTTTCTATTTCCATGGGAAATTATAAAAAAAAGGAAAAGAAAATAAGAAACAGATTATTTTAATTATGTCCTATATGCCAGCCCTGTGCTTGGCAATTACTTCCTTTAATCTCTATACAAACCTTCCCTAGGGAGTTAACATTATATTTACGTTATACAGGAAGAGAAGAAATGGTTGGGAGACATAAGGAGACTAGAACAAAATCATGTAACTGGCAATTGGCACAACTAGGAATTTAGCTGAGGATGACCTGAGTCCAGGACCATGGCCCTCACCTCGGTTCCCTGTGATTATTTTTGGATTTAATATTTACTACTTCTTGTTCTAGAGAAATTACACAGAATTGGGTCATTTTTACATTACTTGTGTGAGCTCATTAAATAGGGCAGCTGACATTTTTGCAGATATTGTAGCAATAAACAAGTCTCCCAAAAGCTTTTAAGATGGCATCTTTCTGTTCCACACGTAGACACATTATTTTTAAACAGTGAGTTTCTTGCTCAGTTTGGCAAAGGTATGCCTGAAGGTGTACTTCTTCCCCCTTGTCATGGCCACCTCAGTGTTTTGCCTCAACCCTTTAGTGAAGGCCATAGTCAGACACTAAAGTTCTTTCTCTGAAGAGTCAGTGAACATTCTCCTTGGGAACCATGAATGCATTGTTAGCCATTGTTCACATGTGACTATTGCCAAGTAGACTGGAAGCACTTCCTAGCTCCTATACTGTCTCTACCAATTTGACTTGACCTCTATGAAGGTCGGAAATTCTCAAAGCAGTATTAATATAGATAAATTGAAGTAAAAAGTAGGCAACACTCAAGCTTTGAGTGGGGGGAGTGGCTTCAGCAGACCCACAAAGACAGAAAATCAAAGGAAAGAGGTTTTGCTGGAAATAATACACAGCTCTGTGAGAGGCTATGTGAAAACCTGACACTGCCCCTGTGTTAGGGCAAACCTTTAGTCCCAGCACTCAGGAGGCAGAGGCAGGCAGATCCCTGTGAGACTGAGGTGAGCCTGGTCTACGTAGTGAGTTCCAGGCCAACTGTGGCTACAGAGAAAGCCTGTCTCAAGAAGAAAAACAAACAAAGATCCAAGAAACATCACTCACCGCCCCTCGGGTCCACCAAAAACCAATGCACAATGACTCTGTTGGTGGCCAAGGAAAGTTAAAGCTCTTAAGAACACATCAGGTTCTCAGGCACTATTCAGGAAAATATCTCTTTGTGTCTATGTGTGGTGTATGTTCTTGTGTCCATGTGCAGATATGTGCACATGCATGAAGAGGCCAGAAGTAAAGTTTGAGTATTTTCCTCTATTGCTTTCCTTTTCATTTTTTTGTGACAGAGTCCTTTACTGAACCTGGAGTTTGCAAGTTAAGCTAGACTGGCTGAACAGCAAGCCCCGGAGATCCAGTGTCTGCCTCCCCAGCATTGGAATTATAGGCATACATCTGCCCCAGTGGCATTTTTATGTGGCTTCCAAGGATTGAACCCAGGTCCTCATACTTACATATGGTAAGTACTTTATGGACTGAGCCATCAACTCAACCCCAAGAAAAGTATCTCTCACTCTTGGTATCAGAAGTCAAGGACACAGCAATTGCTACAATAATTGTTATTTCCAGGAGAGTTCACCAAAGATCTCTTTAGAAGGGTGAACTTTCTTTTAACCACCAGATTCTAGAGCCAAGTATAACCAAAGTTACACATACACACACACACACACACACACATATATATATAAAATTAAATTCTTTTATATCTTAGAGACTTGGTGAAAAATTGGGAAGTTTATATGTGAAATATTGATTTCAACCCTTGCCGAGTAATCAGATCAACCCTATTGGTAGAGCAGCCCTGAGATAATGAGTAGGTAGATGTGCCAGAATGAGTCAAGGAATACATTACAACACATTGTCGCAATCCTATTTCTGCTACCATCATTTAAAAATAAAAATAACATTTAACAAGTTCTGCACCATGAAATTGAAAGTAGAATGCTAAAGAGTTGTCATTATTTGGGGATAAGGATAGTGACTGATAAGATAACTATTGCCTGAACTATTTCAGAACATGGAATTGGCATAGACAAATTCTCTCTTCTATGTTCTAATTACTGTAATTTGATCATTATAATGATTATAATTTCATATTCACTTTATATGCGATAGTCTGTTAACACTGCCTGTCACATCATAGTAAATTTGCTTGTAAGATTTGGGGGAGGGAAAGTATTATATCTTATCAACAATGCATTTAGTCACTTAATTATGATATGCTTTCAGGATTTTTATATCACTTCTTGAAAAGCCTGTTTCCTGAATAAGGATGTTTTATTTCCAATAGCTGTGTCAAGACATTATTTTAAGTGAATTGCTGGTTACATTTCTAATATTTTATTGAGAAAAAAATTGAAAACAGCATAAGCTTTGTCAAGGAAATTCTTAGTAAATTAATAACAACATATCAGTTTAACAGAATATTACACATTTACAAAAGAGGGGACACCTATGGATTTATGCAGAAAGATTTCTAAGAAATATTACAGAAAATAGCACATTGTAAAATAGTGCATCTAGAATATAGATTTTATGGTATAAAATGGTGGAGAAATGCAAATCAGTCTCAGTGTTTTCTTGGATTTTTATAAATTAAAACTTTGGTGGGTTAAGTAACTGAATAGTAATTGAAGTTTCCTGCAGGGAAAAGAAGAGTAGATGTGGGTAGATGTAATTAGAGGAAGTCTTTTACTATTCCTTTGCTCAGATTCTTTGATTAATGTTCCTGGTCCCACAAAAGATTTCATATTCAAACAGCCCATTATGTCAGTCTTTCATTTATTCTATTTGGATTTTGACACATACATACAAAAGTCTTCAACTTTTGTCAGAGTCACATACGGTATTCCACATTTAAATATTTTATTATGGTACATATTATGAGCAATGACAATTATCTAGTCATTCCAAAACCACTGATTGGAGAATCAGTCATTTCCTATTGATTGAAGATACCATCTCACATATTTTATTTCTATTATCTATTCATTTGTTTTGTTCTGAAAGGCATCGAACCGAGTGCTTGTGCGTGCTGAACAAGCACTCTACCATCCTGCCCTCCAGTCCTTCCCCCACAACAGTTTTTAGGACTAGAGGTCTATTTTAGTCAGCAGAGTACTGACTAGCCCTGGATCCCAACCTGTCACATCATAAACCAGCTGTGGTGACACACACCTCCAGTACTAGCACTTGGAAGGTGAAGGCTGAATTTTCTAATTTTTTTGTAGTAGTTTTCTAGTTCTCTTAAACAGGAGAATCAGGAGCTCAAGGGCATGCTTGGCTATATAAGCCAGCCAGAGCTACATGAACAAACAAACAAAATAAACAAAATTGTTTTTGAAGATAAACTTTTAATAGAATCAGATTTTCTAGCTTAAAAATGTTGGTACTGAACTGGAACAATGGTTCACTATTGCAGATCCAGCTGCTCACAGGAGGGTGAAGAAGAAGAGTCATGTGAGCTACGGAGGCAGGGACCAACAGGGACGACACAGTAACATCTTGTCCTCCAAAGAACAAACAAAACAAAACCAAGAAGATGATGCGAATTAGCTGGCTCTGCCCTAATTTTAGGACTTACTTAAGGAGAGTTATCCTTTTTGATACTAAGCCTCCCTGACCCCAAACCTGATGTCATCCATCTTAGTAAAGCCTGTTTGGGGTGTTTCTACCATTATTCACAATTCTTCAAATATTTATTTGTACATACTTAACCCCATTTAGGGCTGAGAATTCAACAATCACTTGTTCTCAGCACTTTGACCTGTTATGAGTCTCTGTAGTAACTTCCACTCACTGGGATAAGAAGCTCTCGGACCAATACTGACAGCACCTCTAATCTACAGTAAAAACATAAATATTTAGAAAGAGGTTCAACAAGTACAACGAGTCCATTTAACAAAACAGAGTTTATGATCTCCTCAGTCATGGACCCAACAAATTGGTCTACGTCACTCTTTTGGTTGTATCAATTTGACCTATTAAAGATTTTTCTTGAGGAAATATTTCCCAGGTTTAGAACCATGTTTGATATATCATACTGGAGCTTTCCTTGAAGGCCAGTTTACAAGTGGTCATGATTCATCCAAAGTATTTCAAAAGAGAAACATTGACAAAGTAGAGTTTGCCTTCAGCTGATTCAGAAGAGTAGAAGCAAAATCCAATCTTTATCCTGAACAATTTCAAATTTGATTCCTAAGTTTGAAGATAAATTTTCTTCATCGATAGTAACAAGGTGGCCTGGTATTTTGTATGATGATATTTCTATTTATACTTAGACCTAAAGCTTTTACAGCCAATCTAGGGATGAGTTTCAGACTAATAGAAAGCAAAAGTATTTGATAACCAAACCAGCAGTTGCTAAATCTGGGAACTCTATATTCAAGTAGAAAAATGTTGGTAAACATTTCTGAGCATTTACATTTGGAGTTGCTAATCACAAGACAGGTTTTCATAACTGCAATTTACAAACAGTCTTGATACAAAGGAGCATATTTGATAGATGAGGATGTGCAGAAAGGAAAGAAAGGCACAGTCATGGTGATAAAGAGAATGCCGGGGGCAATTATCAAAGTTAAACAGAGCACAGTGTCCACTCAGCCCCCAGAGGCTATGAAGGCCACTGTACAACACTGTATGTGTTGTAAGAAATACTTGTCCTTTAAAACGAACACTTGGCTTGTTCTGAGCCTCCTAAAGTTAACCTCTGGTCAAAAAGATGAGTCAACTTGTCAGGAAATAAGAAAGAAAACTCAAGATGAAACTGTTCCACCATGGCTCCTAACATGCTAATATGTTACTCTGTCTTTGAGAAAGCACAAGTTGCCCGCTAGGAAAGCAGATGAAAGTTTGCTCCCAAGTTTGTGCTCTCACATTCAGCCACACTACCTCTGACTTACAAGTCTACAGACAGAGGAGGCAAAGCACCCATTTAATCATGAAAATCTATTGGCATATGTCAATAGCTTCATAGGATGCGCATTTCCTTCCCATTATGCCCACGAACTTGACATCACCACAGCCATCTCTCAATCTGAGAGCTTACATTTTTCAGAGGGTGATTTCTACCAGGAGAAAATATTATTTATCTTTCTTAGGCTGAGAGTAGAAAATCCTGAAGGAGAGCCAAAAGACACATGAATGAGATGATGTATAGTTAGAAGAATTTGCAAATCAAGCACTGATGATTTATCAGGTGGTTCTCTTGAGGGGTGTGTGTGTGTATGTGTGTGTGTGTGTGTGTGTGTGTGTGCGTGTCTTGTGTTTAACTTGTCTTGATCGATAAATACTTTACAGTGCCAGGTTTTATAAATTATCAAATATATAGTCAGTCATTAAATACTGAAAAGAGCAAACACTGGCTTGGAGGCATTGGCTTAACTTTGTGATAGTTTTACAATTAGACTTTTTGCTTAGCCCCACAGGAGGCTGCAGTTAGCACGATGTGGGAGGGTCTTGTTGAGTTACGAGTTTCAATTAAATGGTAACTTTCGCATGTGCATTTTGTTGTGCTCAGCAGCATTAAATGGATAACACCTGAGTCAATTTAGAGTACCCCCCCCCCCCGGAATATGCACATTCTGGGACCTAATTGACCAGTGAAAGCTTTTTCATTTCAGTTTAATCAAACACTTTACTGAGTTAGGAAAAGCAGCAGTGACTTAAGCATAACCTCTAAAATCAGGTAATAGCAAAATAAATAACGGTATTTATGACTGACCCATTTTTCAACCCATTTAAATCTGGAAGGATACATAATAAATTTGAGTCTAGTTTATACACTTGGACTATTCATATACACAGTAATGTTCATTCATAAAGCTTCTTATCAAGAGAAATGTCTTAGAGAGGAAATGGAAAATTATGGGATGGAGATAATTGTGTTTTAGGGTTTTCAGTCTCCTCTTTACATTTGTATTTCCTCCTTTGCGATAGAAGAACTAACTACCGACAATGATGCTGAGCATGCTTAGAGAGGATCAAGAGACGCATCCAGACTGCTCCCTGGAATGCCCCGTCATTCTGTGATGTCATTTTTCTTGACAAACCTGAGTGACAGTGGCAATGAATAAGAAGTTTCTCCGTTTTGAAAGCATTAGCACCTGATCTTGGTTAGGTCTCTACTGGAACTTAGTGAGCATGGGTAAAAATGGTTATTTCTTACCAAATAAAATTCAATATAAGTTATGATATAGCTGCTGAGGCATCGGATGATGACACTGACTAGTCCCCTCTGTGGAATCACTAGCTGTTTCATTTCATTCCACCCCATCTCTAAAATTCTGGGATTTATCAATATGGATCTGGGTCTGGGCACCCTAATTTTTATTTTTAAAAATATTTTATTCATTACTTTTATTTTTATATGTACTAGTGCATGATATGCATACATGCGCTTGGCACCATGTGTATACTGGGATGTGAACCTGGGTCCTCTGCAAGAGCAGCCAGTTCTCTTAACTGCTGAGCCATCTCTCCAGTCCCAGCATCCTAATTTTAAAAATCTCCTTTGATAAAACTTTTGCAGGATAATGTTGGAAAGTTAATCACTATTTTTTTAAAGGCAGTTGAGACTTGCTTCAAAATTCATGCTTTTCCAGCCTTTGCCTCCCCATGGTTGAAGTTAGCATGTACCACAATGCTCAATCTCTTTTTGATTCTCATGATAATATTAAATTATATGAATATTTTAATTTCTATGACTACAAGTAGTATAGGAATATGAGTTTTAATATATTTTGAATTCTTTTTAAAGAATTCTATTTATTATTTTTATTTTATGCACATGAGTGCATTGCCTGCATGCATGTAAATGTACCCGTGTCATGCAATGCCCATGGAGGTCAGAAGAAGGAGTCAGATTCACTGAAGTTGGAGTTGCAACGGTTGTTAGCTACCATGTGAGTTCTGGGAATGAAACCTGGATCCTCTGTAATAGCAGCCAGTGCTCTTAACCGCTGAACCATCTCTCCAGCCCCTAGATTCTGAATTATTTACTCAAGGGGTCAAAATAATACCACATTGGTCAACAGAGCATCAGACTATCCCTGTGTAATTCTTTAAAACATAGAAACAGCAATAGTCCCAATGGTAAATGTCTGTCTTTTGAGAAAGGTCTGATCTGAAATTTTTAATCATTTAACAACAATAGCAACAACAAATTGTTAGCAAGCTTAATAGAAAGCAAAAATTGACAAAATAATTAATGGAATTATCCAGAAGAAAAAGACAGCACTAAAGGAATTAAGTGAGTCAACAAGTTCACTGGACTTGCCAGAGCAAGGAGGAAGGGATCGCTCAGCATGGCAGGTGACGCAAAGGCAGCTGTGTCACAGAAAAGCGCTCCCCAGCCTGGTGGAACTCACACCTGCGTCCTGGGCTTCCTGTCCAATTTGCAGCGAACTCTACTGGAGAGAGTTTCTTCAAGCAGTTATTTACTGCTTGTATGATGTTGGTGGATCTTGGCATTGTCTGGGCTTTCTGAACCTTGTCTGTGTCTTTCAATGCCTTCCTCCCTGGAGGAACTTCCATTTCAAGGGAAGTAACTACACCACATGCACTATAAGGTTGTCATGAGCTTATTTATCATTTGAATTTTCAATGGCCTGAAAGGGACATTGTGTTGAAAGTTTAGTCTCTGGCTTATGGTGCTGTTGGATGGTATAGATCTTTCAGAGGAAAGACCTAGTTAAGGAAGTTAGATCACTGATGGAATGTCTTCAAGGAGACAATTAAGACCCCTCCTCTCCTTGCATGACCTACCTCCCTAAGGTATCAGGCTGCTCTGCTACACATTTCCCACCATGACATGTGGTCTCACCTCAGACCCAAGCTAACAGAGCCAGCTCCCTGTAGACTGGAACCTCAGAAACCGTAAGCCCAAATAAACCTGACCTCTCTTTAAGTTCATTATCTCAGGTATTTAGTTAAAGTAACAGAAAAACTAACCAATGTATTACATAATTGTAATTATAATTTAACTATGATGTGATTCTGACCTTAATTACAGTTGCTTTCATTAGGGAAATGTTATCTTTGGGGGCAGGGGGAAATGACCCAGTCTTAATACAGTTTTGTTTGTTATCCAAGGACTTTAACTTCCATATTTACTAATATGCCATGTTGTACTTGCTAAGTGAGTTTTCTGTTCTTCAGTCTTTTCTCAAAGGTTTGTTTCATCACATTTATTTTTTTTAATTGAATTTTTGTGTATTTCATACACAACATCTTAGTACTTTTATATCCCCTTCCCCATTGGCACCCTTCCATAGCCTCAGCCCGCCCAGTGCATTCTGTCATTTATGTTAAGGCCTATCGTGTCAAGTTAGTGTCGACTGACGTCCCTCAGTGTATATTTATCCACTGGGGTCTAGTCAGCCTATTTAGAATCCCTCCCTCAAAGAAAATCAGCTCTTCACCCAACAGTAATCAGCTGTTCAATAGTTCTTCGGCTAAGATTGGGGTCTGCTTCCCATTTACCCAGTTCTGCTGGGTTTTTGTCTGCTTGAGTTTGCACGGGTCTTGTGCGTGCTGACATCACTGCTGCAGGTTCCTATGAACCAGGTCCCAGAAGCCTGTACGTTTCCATGCGGTCATGCACCTCCGACCTTGGCTCTTCTAGTCTTTCTGTCCCTCTCTTCCGCAAGGGTTCCTGAGCCCTGGTTTCATTGTCTTTTGTTGCATGAAGGAGCCTCATTGATGAGAGTTGAGAGATGCATTCGTATTCTCTCTACCTGTTATTCCACTATGTTCTATGAGTCTTAAGTGTAGCAGTTCCATTGTAGGTATATCTCTTAAGGTTGGGCATTTCACAGACAATCTCTGTGTATGCCCAGTTGCAGAACTCTTTAATAGTCTCTGTCTGTTGTAAAAGAAGATTCTTTGATGAGTGGTGACTGGCATCCTTGTGTGTAAATATGAGGATTCATATTTTGCACATAGTAAGAAGTTACATTTGTCTAGGGATGTGACAGCCTTAAGGTTTCTCTAAGATCTATGATCGCTCCACTCATGTATATTTGGCTGTGTTCACAGAATTACACATGAGTTCCTTCCCAAGGTCCAAGGTCCAGTTAGGTAGCTCTTGAATAGCTGAAAGATAAAGGTGCCACTACTGCCCCAATATAGTTTGTTGTTCCAGTCACTGTTGTGGTTATTAGGCCTTAAAACTAGGGTTGGACCTTTGACTGATGTTCTCCCTTAGCTGCTTGCATAGTGGCCTGGAAGCCACTTCCCTGAAGTTTTGGAGAACACTAAATTAAATTTTTTAGTCATGAACAGCATAAAAATGTTTGAAAGGCACAGTTGGAGAGATTTCAGTATCCCGAGACATAGCCTGATATCACACAAGCTCTCAAATGTAAAAAGCAAAGGCCAGATCCAATAAGAAAATCTGGGTTGGAAGAAATGTTCCCATCATGAGTGAGCATCTGACCAGTTGTAGAATCTGAGGGATGAATCAGGGCTTATGAAAATGTTCAAATGAAATCTCCATGCTCTGTATGATAATGCTGACTTGCAAGTAGAACAATGTCATAGGAAAGGTGGACGAGGACAAAGCAGGAAGGGGTGGTGCCACCAGGTCTACACTGAGCCACTCTTAAGGTTAAAATCTGTCGTAAGAAGAATGGCTGACAATATAAGGGGTTTGAAAATAGAATCCTAAAGATCAACTAGTGAAAGTGAAAGGAGACTGAAGGATGGAGAAACTTTCTTAATCAAAACAGTCCTGCAAAAGAAGAGGCTGACAATGATTTAATGAGGCGCCCATCTTAGAAATGTTCAGTGATCTGGGATGTTGAAAGTTGTCATCCATGACTGGGAGGTCACAGGCCCTAAGAGAGAACGGACTACCATGGATTTGCTAGTCAGTCATGTTGTCAAATACATCCTGAACACCGATGTTGATACGCTTAGACCGTGCTGCTCTCAGCCTGCCTCAGAGGAGCTTCCTTTTCAGAGGGCGATGGCTGATGTGGAGATTCACAAATGGCCAGAGTGCTGAGAAGTAACTATTGGGTGCTCAGCCCTAAATGAGACATCTGCATCATCCCCTCCAAGGCCCAGGGAGAACTGTGAAGAGGGTCAGAAAGAGTGTAAGAGCTGGGGGATGGAGAGGGCGCACTGTCTTCTGCCTAAGGCATAGTGGTCACAACTTTAAACAAATACCAGATTTGACTAACCATACAAACCCAGCCACAAACACACATACATGCATGCACACATACGACATGGAGAGAGGAAGAAGACTAGGTGGGAAGAATGGAGTCAGCGAGAGTGGAAAGTGGAGTGAGAGGGTGCTCAGGACAAAGATGATGGCGATGCATCTTTTACACATATGCAATTGTAAAAAGCGTAACAAGGAATTCAGAATGTATTTGCCCTGTGACTCTATTCTCTATGACTACGAAACTTTTCCCTTATGTTTTCTTAGTGTCCTACATATTCATTTGTAAACTGAAAGTATTGAGTTTTGCCTTGTAGGAATGTTTGGAAGACTGAGTAAACCAAAGCAGGTAACATACTTAGGAAAGAATAAATTAGTAACTATTGAATAAATGCTAGCTTCTATCACCACCACCACTATTATCAAAAACAAAGTTAGGAAATTCAGAGTACTTTGGCCATTTCTGACTTCCATCTCAGCTGAGTAATTAGACTGTATTTGTTGTTTCAACTGAACAATAATGCCATAGAATTTATTCTGCTCACTGGCAGACAGTTGCAGCCTGAAGTAATTCCTAGATTTTGCTAATTCGAAAGGAAATAAGATCAGCAACAACTTCATTATGCAAACACTAGTAACACTGAAGGATCATGGGCATGCATGTCTGAGATCAACCTTCCAAGTCTGCCTCTAATTAGCAATGTGATTTTGATTGCTTTATCTTACACCTGATAATCTCACAATGGAGAAGTATTTGAACTCTTCTTTTCAACTGACTCAGACTCCTGGGACATCTTTTTAGTCATAGGCTTTCAAGAAACAATTATCATGTACTCCTGGTCACAAACTCCTCTAATCCTAGCACTTGGGAGGCAGAGGCCCAAAGATCTCTGTGAGATTAAGTCCAACCTGATCCACATAGCAAGTTCCAGACTAGCCTGGGCTACAGGGAGACTCTGTCTCAACAAAAATCAGTCAAGCAAGCAAATAAACCAACAAGAAGAAGAAAGAGCTCCAGAGCTTGCCCACCGCCCTTTATCCTCCACGTATTCTGGATTCCTGTACTGCAGACTTCCGGTTAGGAACTTCTTGTCAGTTATGAAGACTCTTTGGCTTTCATGCTACTCTCAGAATAAAGGATTAGGAACCTATAATGCTTAACTTTGTTTTCAAGTTGACACACTCTGGGAAGAGGATCTCAATGAGGGATTGTCTACCTTGGCTTGGCCTGTGGACATGTCTATGCGAATTGGCTTAATTAAGTTAATTGATGCCGAAAGACTCAGGCTGCTGTGGGATGCACCGTTCCCTAGGCAGTGTGTGAGAGTGGAGAAATCAAGTAGAACTCAAGTAAGCATGCATGCATTTCTTTCTCTCTTCTCTCGACTGTGAATGTGATGGGACCCGCACTCTGAGGTCTTCCTTGACTACTCCACAATGACACCCTGCAGCTGTGACTGGAACTGCAAATGGAAGTAAAAACCTCTAAGTTGCTCTTAGGGAGGATATCTTATCACAGCAACAAAATGAATTGAAAAAGGAAACTTACCTAGTGGGTATCTGTGGCTAAATGGAAATATTCAACTTCTTCAAAATTGCTCCCCACCAAGGAGCTAAGATTTATTTCTTAGTTACTTCAGCTGACTGAAAAAAAAGATAAACTTTTAAATGAATATTTAAAGTTCATTGAATGGGTCATTTCCAGAAGTCAATTATAATCTCACAAATTTTTAATGAGGACATCAATTAAATACAATAACTATGATGTAAATCACCAAGTATTCACTGAGCTCCTACTATGAGGTAAGTGTTGTGCTAAGTCTAAGATATAGGAAATTATTTTATAGTACACAGGAGTTGAACTGGGAAAATATGTTCACATACATGAGGAGGTTAATAGCAATGAATCATCAAGATAGGCAGAGGTAGTAACGAGCACCACAGATCTGCACCAGCCCTTTATCTGACATCCGCCCCACAGAATGTCCACTCACTATCTTTTTTCTCCATAATTCTTCTAACATACAATAGGCATTATTGATATAATATTACGATGTGTTATTATGTAGTGCTTACCTTCTCTGCAACAAGGTAAACTCCATAAAAGTTAAATCTTTGTCTCTTTGGTTTATTAACATATCTTAAACCTCCAGAAAAATGCCCTGTAATTTTTCAGTTACTATGTCTTGGGTAAGCAAAAGATTCATTAGAGAGACTTGTACTAAGCATAAGTCCACATTTTGAAGTTCATAGACCCTATGTTCCTTGCTTATAGAAAAGAAATTTTCTGGTTAAAAAAAATTACAAAGACTACTCAACCATCATTTCATCATTTGAAATTCAACATCTAAATGTTGAATAGAAAATATTCTATAAATGAACAGTTTATACTTTTGCGTTTCTTAGTACTTAGGATTTTACCTTTATGTTATTGTTCTGGCACCTAAAAATTAGTCTGTATGTGTGACTGAAAGATGCAAGATGACAGGAAACTACGGGTCCTCACTACTTTGCTGTTCCTACCAGCAAAGAAGTCTCCAATAATTCTACTATGCAGATAATAGAGCCTGGGGACCACTTCCTGCACCCCAGCTCCTCATGTCTTGACCTCACATTTCCAGCATCCTCAATTGAGACATGGATTGTATCCAAATGATAACTAATAGTAACGTGGCATTTCCCTTCAGCAGAGAGGAGAATGAGCAAAGCAACACCCAGTGAGAGCCGTTTACTGCTGCTCTTGCTGCAACCCAGCTGAAATGAAAGGTCTGCCCAACTTGGCAAGAAGCAACTTTCTGGAATTTCCAGCCTTGCTCCACCCTTGCTCTATAAAACCAAAAACCACCATCTAAGAAATGTTCCAAGTGAAGCGAAAAGGCTCTTGATTCATGAAGCTAGAACTGTTGTGTTTTCCCTCATCCATTAGGGATCTTCAGACTTGCTTAGGGGCTGTATACCTCATGTATTTGTCAGTTTTCTGTTGCTGTGCTAAAACACCGTGATGAAGGAGACTTATAGAAGGAAAGTTTATTTGGTTATGGCTCAAAGGAAGCATGGCAGCAGAGGTGACCAGAACAGGAAGCCAAGCAATGACAGGTACAGGAAGCAGAGAGAGAGAGAGACAGGAATCTCACAAAGCTTAAGGACTCTCACAAAGCTTAAGGACTCTCAAAGTCTGGCCCTAGGGACATGCTTTCTCTATTGGGGCCACACCTCCTAAAACCTCCCAAAACAGGGCCACCAACTGGAGACAAACTCTCCAAATACTTGGAGCTTATGGGGTACATTCTCATTCAAACCACCACCTTTCAACTCCACATGCTCATGAGCATCTAAAATGCTGAATGTATTTAGTCTAACCTTAAAAAGTCCCTGTAGTCTTTACCAGTCTCAATACTGTTCAAAGTCCAGAATCGAAAGTCTTTTCTGAGACTTAGGCAATCAATCCCTTAGCTGAAAGCCCTTATAAAATCAAAAGACAAATTACATACTTCCAGCATACAATGGAACCACATACACATTCCCATCCCGGATGGGAGGAGTGGAGGCATCCTGGGCAAATATTGAGCCAAAACAAGACCAAAACCCACTGGGCAAACACCAGATCCAGCAGCTCCATGTCAGAATTCTGGGACTTTATTCCCAAAGGGCTTAGAAGGCTCACCTGCTCCAGCTTTGCTGTCTACAACATCTCTCTCTTGGGCTGATACCACGCCCTGTATGAAGTTCTCCTTGGCAGATATCTCATGTCTCTAGCATTTCCATTGTCAACCAGGCTTCATCTTCACAGGTTCTTTTTTTTAAGTGCCCTTCCTCACTGCCTGGTCTTGGTGCCTCTCTGAACCAGTAGAGGAAGAACTGATGGCCCCTTCACTCTTGCATCTTTCAAGCCTCTAAAGCCAGCACCATGTGAACAACCCTGCCAAGTTGGATTACCAGTCTGGGATGCACCCTGTCCGGCTTTATCCACAGTAGCAGTTTTCCTGTGCTCTGATTTTCTAGGAACAACAACAACAACAAAAAACCCTCTGGCATTTTCATAAGTTAGAGGCTTAACTGGGTTGGTCTTGTCCTGAAGGTACTCCTCATTGTTTTAGCTCAAATCTATAGACTTCTCTTTAATGGCTCTCATCTCCTTATCAAAAAGAGCTTCTCCTTCAACACATCTTGGCTCCTAAATTCATCTTCATGGTCCTCTTTTTTGAGCCAAACTGTACATTTTGCATTTCTTTCTGCTCTGACTGATATTTTTCACTGAAGATCTGCATAATATTCAGCATTAATAAGCACATCACCGATTCAATGTTAGGCTGCCATGATATTTCCTCCACCAAAGAAATTTTTCCATTACTTTTCAACATCGCTTTAGGCAAGCTCTTAGGCTCGGGGCAGACAGAAGCAAAATGCTTTACTAAAACATCACAGTTGCTGTTTATGTAACTTACCCCTGAAACTGCTTTTCTCTCAGTACTACTTTCTTCCAGGATCCTATTGAATGACCTGTTAAGCTCTGCTTACAGCATTCAACCACTTCTCTAATCCAAGTTCCAAAGTCTTCCACATTCCTCCAAAAACCAGCATGGGCAGGTTCTTTGCAGTGGTATTCCACTCTCCTGGTACCAACTACTATATTACCTAGCTTTCTGCTGCTCTGATAAAATGACACGATTAGAGAAACTTATAGAAAGAAGAGTTCATCTGGCTTATGGTCAGAGGGTTAGGGTCCATCTAGCAGGGGAGGCCCGGCAGCAAAGGGGGCCAGATGAGAAAGCAGAGCGATCACATCTTCAAGCAGGCACAGGAAGCAGAGAAAGACTGGAAATCTGGCAAGGCTTAAGAATTCTCGAAGCCTGCCTCCAGTGATGTGGCTCCTCCAGCAAGGACATACCTCCTAAAATCTCCCAAATCAGAGCTATCAACTGGGAACAAAATGTCGATATACTTGTGGCATACAGGGACATTCTCACTCAAACCACACCTTACATATCATTTTTGTGTGTTTAAATAAAAGCAGCAAACTTTAAAAAATGTTACTATTGGGGACACACACACTAGTAAAATATAGACATTGAAACAGTGACTTCAGAGTTAAAGATAAGGCAAACTCACTTGGAAATAAGTTGTAAATATATCATATTAGTTTACTGTATTATAGCAAATATAAAAATTATTCTTTGTCAATGATTCTTACTTGTCAGAATATATTACATGATGTAGTCTGTGGATCACTGTGCCTAAAAAGGCATGGCACAGTGACTGCTGGAAAAGTTTCTGATGGAAAATAAGCCTGAGAACCCGTCCAAGGTATCTGGAAAGATATACTTACTTTTATTTTCAAGTGATGTCTCATAGTGTGATATTATCACTTTCCTTGGCCTTCCCTGATAACTTAAAAAAAAACTTTTTCATGGCCTAACAAGTATTCATATATTTGGATATTCATAGTACATAACTTTACAGCAACACCTTTGATCTAGAGTCTGCTCCAAAGAACAGAGGACTGATATTTTAACATGTGTCATAGCGAGGACCAAGTCCAACAAAAGAACTACCTTTTCTCTACATTAAAATTCCAATCAGACATTAAAATTATTTATAAATAATATGAATTATATCTGCTGTGTTTCTGGTTCTCTTTTTCTCTTTTATTAGTCTATATTAATTATACAATAATGGGTTTCATTGTAAAAGTTCTGTACATTCATAATGTTGTTTTGGTCATATCCCTTCTCTGTTACTATATCTAACCCCCGCCCCCCTCCCTGTCCATTCCTAGCCCACATTCCTAGCTCATTCTCTGTATGTTCTTGTCAACCCCACTAAATTCTACCTATTAGAGGATGCGTGCGATGTCTGTCTCTGAAGGGTGCTAAGTGTGCTTTATTTTACTGAGCACAATGGTGTCTAGTTTCATTCATTTTCCTGTAGGCAATAGAATTTTACTCTTTTTGGCTGAAAGATTCTACACACACACACACACACACACACACACACACACACACCGAGATGAGAGAGAGAGAGAGAGAGAGAGAGAGAGAGAGAGGCTTGCATGCATGCAGACGACATTTTCGTTACCCATTCATCTGTTGGTGAGCATCTAGGCTGATCTTATGATTTGACTTTGTGAATAATGCTGTAATGAACACGGGCATGCAGGCTCTGGTATACATGTGATGGGCATTTGTCATTTTGTCATATATCTATGTATTTTATTTCCTATATCAACATGTGTTGGGTAATGTGGGTATCTGCAATGTGAAGTTTAGATGTAGATCTTGCATAATTTAGGAAGAAAGTGATCAAAGTAAACAGGAATAGTTTAGAGCATGGGATTTGGAGGAGGTCTGATGCGGGTTACTACTCATATACATGACATACATACATACATACTAAATACATGACAAGTTACTAGTACATTCAAGACCTTAGACAGATAATTAACCACATACAGTACTTTAGTCAGGTTGCTAACAACATGTATGATCTTAGATACTTTGCTTACTATTTCTGCTTCATAGATTAGCACCCGGGTGGGTTATAAAAGAATGAAGATCATAATATCTACTACTAGAGCATTGGTGAGAATCAAATACTATATTTGTATACCAAGCACTTAAACTGAGAGCCTCAGATACAGGTAATTATACAAATATTGGTTCTTGAATAAATAAAATGGGTGATCTTGGGCAAATTATTCATGAACTTCTGTTACTTCATCTGTAATATGAAATTTTTTTTCTTAAGCTTGTGGAGTTGTTAAAAATAAGTGAAACCATGTTCATGCTGCGTTCATGAACATGGGGAATATATAATACATATTTGAAATTCAGTAAAACTCTAATAAATTGCGTTCATTAGCAATATTATTAATAATTAGAAAACAAATGCGAAGGTACATGATACAATATGAGTTCACGGAAAGGGCAGAGCAGCGTGGGTGGGAGTCCAAAGGGAAGCTTCTTCGAGATGTATGGCTGTGACTGCTGGAGCTCAGCAGGCTTCACCTGCTGCACAGGGCACTCTCACCAGATGCCTGGGTCACACGGGAGCACCAGTTACTGGCAGCCTTTCTTGCAAAACCTTAAAGAGACACAGACATGAAGCAGGGCTGCTGGCAGCTCCATCAGGAGGCCTCTGTGATTCCTTTTGCAAAGACAGAAAAGCATAAAGGATCACTCTGCTCTTGTGAACATTTCCTGGGAAGGTAGATCTTTATTTCTTCAGTCTTTGGTTCCTGGGTTGTCTTATCACAGGTTTATTTTTCATGCCAAGAAATAGTTTTATTCTTAATGTTCATGATATAAGCAACATATGCTTGTGATAATTAAATCAATCAATAGAGAAAATCTGAAGAGAATTTTAAATCTTGGAAACTTCCTCCCCATGACTAAGAACTTCTAAAAGTAACAGCACAAGCTTTGGCTTCACTCAGAGGTCAATTGTAATTAACTATGATATCTCAACGAAAGCAGCACATTCTCTTTTTAATAATGAATGAAATATTTTTATGAAGTTTTATACATTTCATACAATAGTTCTTAATCAAACTTAGAACCCCATCTACCTCCCCACCTAACCCCCACCAGGCCTCATGCATTCCATCATACATAGTAAGTCCTGTCCAGTCTAGCATTTGTGCACAGATGTCCAGAAAGCAACATATTCTAAGATACAGCTCTGTACACGTTACTTTCATGGCTAATATCTCTTTTTGCTGCTTTTCCTACTGTTTTTATAAAGCAGCCAAGTGCTTAGCGCAGTGCAGAAGGTCCTTAGGTTCTTCATGATCTGATTCTTCCCGGTTTGTTTTCCACCACACCCCTTCTATGATTAACTCTAAATTCTTGCACAGAGAATTATCTCATATTCTTCCAAATCCTTACCTTATCTTTTAAATCTCTTTTAGTTCTGAATTTTATGCAGCGATCTAAATGAGAGACTTTTTGTTGACAACAATATAAGAATGATAAAATACAGCTAAAACGCCTGTGGACTTTGCTACCAGAATGAAAGTAGAATTTTAAGACAGAGATGCGAACTCCCTGAAGACTTGATGGGTTAAGAAGATAGTAGGCCGGGGGTTGGAGAGATGGTTCATCAATTAAGAGCCCCGGCTGCTCCTGCAGAGGACCGAACTCGATTGCCAGCACCCACGTAGCGGCTAACAGCCAGCTGTAACTCCAGTTCCAGGGGTTCCAACTCCCTCTTCTGACCTTGCAGATGACTCAAGTACACTTGTATTCAGGCAATACACTCACAGACTTAAAAAAACAACAACAATAGTAAAAATGCAGATAGTAGACTTACTTAGCCATAGGCCCAGATAACAATGAGGCTCAATTAGTGAGAAAGGAGCCAGAGCCATGGTGCTGACCCGGAGTATGTTCAGAACTCTTTACAAAAGCAGGACAGTGACAGGGCCATCTCTTCAGGGGAAAAATGGAAAACCAGCCACCCAGCAGATAAACTAGAAGGAAGGCTGGTTGTGTGTGTGTGTGTGTGTGTTTAATACCCTATAAAAATTCAGAATTAAAAAAAAAAACTGCAGTATTTTCCATAGGAAACTGAAAGTGTAAATTTCCAGTATGAGCAGGTGTAGATTCTAAGTTTGTATGGCCTCCTTAGTGGGGGAAAGTCCAAGACTAATTTGCCCCTAAACTAGAGAAATAAACCACTCATTAAGGATACTTCATAACTCTAGGAAAATAGAATCACCTATAAAACAATAATAGCAATTATTAACGAAGGAGCGTTAACACAAAATTCCAATGTATCTGCAGTAATAATTCACTACAGGAAGAATTAGCGAACCATATACAGCGTAATTTAGATTCCAGGAAACCAAGCCTGATAAAACTAAAGGAGACAATAAAAACGAATAAAGGAAGGAATATAAATCATCATACAAGAAGGCCACAAGTTGAATTAAAAACATACCTTTAAAAAAGACCCCAAACACTTTAATAGAACTAAAAATACAATAACTGAAATTAAAAAAACAAAATATCAAAGAAGTAACATAACCCAGACCTACCTTTCAGAAGATATAGTCTTGTGAAAGAAAAAAAAAAAAACAAAAACGAGGAACTCAAAGGTTTAAGGAGAAACAGCAACATCAGGAGATTAAAAACTAGCCATGGCATGTTTAGCTTGAACATTTCTATTCAGAGGAATTTAGAAAGAGAATAGAAATAATGGAAAAGAGAAAAATTCAAGGGGATAAATATGAAGTATTTTGTGGAAAAAATGAAAGATAAGAAACTTTAGATTCAAGGGCGACCAAATTCCTATAGATTTCCGGGTCTAACTATGATATAACAGTGCCTCAGCTTTCCTCCAAAAGCTCATGAGGCGTAAAAGCTGAAACAATTATGGAATAAAGGCCTGGGTCACTAATAGCGAAACAGCAGAGGCGTCATGAAACTGGTGGACCTTAAGAGAACAGAAGCAGCTCAGGTGAGCTCCAGTTACCCTCATGTCTTTTGGAGGGAATTTTCAAGAGATTTTATATAGAAGGTAGCAGTTTTGTTGGACTGAAAATACAGAGGTAAGCATGCAAGTCTTCTAGAGGGAGTGTGAAATAGAAATTTTAGTCATCTATGTTCAACTCGCTTCAAGACACTGATCCACCTCTAGACTGAGTATGCACAGGCCAGGAACGCAAGGAATTAACAGCAGACCAGGGGCTGAAGAGTCAATCGTGATTTTGTCAAGCATATGTGTTAAGAAGACAGCAGTTAAAATTGAAATCTAGCTGTGTGCAGCTCAAATGAAAGAGAGGAGCGTGAATAACAGTAATCCTACATAGCATAGCACTGTAGAAAGAAAAGACAACAAGGACAGAAAAACGTGGTTAAGTGTACTGGGTACTGGCAACTCCACTACAGGGAAAGCAGACTCACAAAAAGCAACCAAAATAGGTATGTTATCCATACCTTTCATGGTATATTGAAACCAGATGAAGCTCTCTCTTTTTTCCTTGCTTTTAATGTATAAATTCACTATTTTTTATTGTACTGTCCTCCAAATTTTGATGGTTACCGACAGATCTCTAATCTCACAGTCAGCGTATTGAATGGTCCCGCTGTGCCTCCCCTCTGCCAAGCATGACTCAGTGCTATTCTGATCTCATCAACTCTTCTGGTCACATGGAAACTACTAACTTGTCTGATGTCCATATAATTTTGGCTTTTCCACTCTATCACACAAGGAAACCATGCAGCGTACAGTCTTCGAGTCTGATTGATTTTCTGTCCTATACACTTTGGAAATGCCATTCTCTGCTAGCTGTTCATTTCTTTTTATTTTGACTTTATTCTGCTGGATATATGTGCCAGAGTGTGCTTAACCAGTACTGAATTCAAGTACTTGAATCATTTCTAGTTTGGGGCAATTATAAAAGCCACTGTAAATACTCATATATAATTTTTGTGAGAACACAAATTTTGATTTAAGTAAACACTTGGGAGTTAAGTTACAAGCTTTCATGAGTTCATCTGTAACTTTTATAAGAAACTTCCAAATTGTTTCTTAAAATCATGTGTTTACTATGTTGCCACCCTGTCCATCAGGTGTGAAAGTTCTAGACGTCTACATCCTTGCCAGCATGCGTATGGTATTTTAAAAATTATATCCGGGACTGGAGAGGTGACTGAGCAGTAAAGAACACTGGCTGCTCTTGCAGAGGACTGTGATTCAGTTCCCTGCATCCATAAGGGAGCTACCAACCATCCATAACTGAGTTACTTCTGGCCTCCACAGGCATTGCACATATGCAGTGTACTTACATACACGAAGACAAAGCTCTCATATGTACCTTTTTAAAGATTAGATCCATGTAAATGGTGTGTTATGTAACTGAGTTTTCATTTCCCTATTGGCTCTCCCAGTTTGTACCAGTTTTAGTCAAATGTTTATCTTTTCCTTGTTGTTTTTGAAGGTTCTTTCTAAATTCTGGATGCCAGTCCTTTATCAAATATGAAGAACTACAAATTATCTCAGTTGTTGGTCTTTCTCTCCCAGTGTCTTATTTTCATTCGTCAACAATAGAAAAGTCTTGAGTTTTTACCTTTTCTTTTATAGCATATGTTTTTGTTGCTATCAGAAATTTTTGCCAACCTGGCAACTTCGCAGACTTGGAGGCTCACAGGTTCTTTTATTTCTTCGCTTTTAACTGATTAATTAATTAAGATTTCTTGGTTAGGGAAGATAAGACTGGAAAATCAAATTCATAGGTTTAAAAAAACATCATTTATGCCTCTTTTTTTTTAATCTAAGTGATATTTGCATAAATGCTGGCTTTGGTCTTATTCTTAAAAAAAAAAACTGTGTTTGTATATCTTCGGGTACATTTCTTCATATAAAAAAAAGTTAGAAATTAGAAAGAACACAAATAGTACCCAAAATTGATATCCATTTGTTATATAGCAAAAAGAAAGAAAGAAAGAAAGAAAGAAAGAAAGAAAGAAAGAAAGAAAGAAAGAGAGAAAAGAAAAAAGAAACAGTCTGCAAATATCATGTTAGCAGAGAAACACTTGGAGCCTTTCTTTAATGTAGACAAGCTTGCTTAGAGCAACCACTGGCAATCAGCATTTTTCAGAGTCAAAGTAAAAGTAAAAGTAAAGCAGGTTAAAGTTAGCAATGATTATATGAGAGCGCTAAAGCATTCATTAAAGGTGACAGATCCTTTTCCTAGAACATATGCTAACCTACTGACAAACTCTCAGAACATACCTTTACAATTCAGCATAACTTCCAGATATAAATATTAAGATAAATAGCATTTAATATGGTATAATAATTTTAATAAACCATATAAATGTAGTAAAAAAATCTTCCTAAAATGCAGCAAACGTGTTAAGGTATGCACTAGTTATTCAGTATGAGAAAGTGTTAGCTATGTTGAAAGACACGAAAAAGACTAACCTAGATACAAATCTTTAAGAATGGAAAGACACATATGCTAAGAAAGAAAACAATGTCCTTATTTTGGGAGTCGTTCCATGTTGTTTAATACGTTGATATTAAAAGTGACAAGACATGTGAAGAGAGCAGTCCATACAGTGTCAAGGAAAATTAACCAGAGAGTTTTCTCTCATAGATTAGTGTCAGTTGTCCAGCTTCCCTGTGGCAAATCTTGAGGCTTTGTGGACCTGTCCTGCTGTGTCTTCTGAAGACCCTTCTCCACCTGTCCCTGCTTCTCTTGCAGTCACTCCATTGTATTCTGTCCGTGTCTCTATGTGGTTCATTCCACAGTCCTTAGAACTCTAGATAGTCAGGCTGCCCTCTCCCTGTGCCAGCAGGTGACCCTGCTGCCCAGCTCAGGCTTCTGCATCAATGCACCTGGACTCACAATGAGCAGTTGTGACACATCTGCTTCTTGCTTTGCTGCCTAAACCTGTGTTGATTGTGTAGGATGAGTTCACCATTTCCATTAAGTGCCTCACCTAGTCCCCCGGACTGGGCAGAAGTATGATGTTTGGTCACTATCTAGATTCTACCTTGAGCTCAATAGCAACACTATTACAGAAAGTAATTATCTGTTACTTCACTGGGTTTTTCTTTAATAGTGAGCAACCGTGTACAAGTATTCAATTCATTACAGTATTTCTCACCTCAAAGCACCTTACATCATTTCCTTTACCTTATATACACGAAACTGGGATCTAGGTCTCTGAAAGACATTCTTTGTCTCCCCACTCCCTTTTTTTTTGGTTTGTTTTCTGAACATTTGAAACTTTGTTAATATACTTGTAAAGGAAGTAAACTGATTATGGATTGTGATACTGATGGACATATGGATGACGGAGTATTATATATTTGCTTGAAACTTTTAATAAAGCATCTTAATTTTTGGACATAGTTTTAGCAATGATTTCAAGTCCAAATTGTAGTCACTTGAAATCTTTAGTGATTTGATGTGACCTAAGCTGAACTGATTTTTCCTTGTATGTTGTTATGGGTAGCATTGTATTTTAAAGCTTCTCAGGTAAAATGTCATACTGTTTTATTTGTTAGCTTTTGACATCATAGTTTGAAAACAAGAATGAATAAATCCACAAAGTTAAAACATTGCTGATTCAAAAACACTCTAAAAACTATGTTTCTCAAAAATCTCTGGTGCATGAATATATAATCTCAAAGCTAATTTTTTTATTGATCACAAATGCACAAAGTTTTAACTTCATATTTGCATAGTATTTAAGATACAGTTTTTCTTTTTCAAATTTTTTGTTGTTGAATTCTGTGATTTGCATGTAATATAATTTGATGGCATTTAGATCTCTCCTCTCCTCTCCTCTCTTATTGCCCCTCATCCAATTTAATGTACTCTATTATACATGCATGCATAATTATATAATTAGATTCATAGAGTCTAATCAGCGTTCCCAAAAATGTCATTCAGTGTGGGTCCATCCACTGGAACCTGGTTAACCTACCAAGAGACCCACGCTTGTAAGAGACAGTCTCTGCCCCTCCGAGCAGCTGTTATTTGCCACCATTTCCTTAGGTTGGGTTGGGGTTTCTCACCACTTCCTCATGTCTAAGCTGGGATTTTTATGTGGTTTGAGCTTGCATGGGACTTGAGTGTGCTGTCACCATTCCTGTGCCCAGGTCCTCTGCGAAGCAGCCAGTGCTCTTCCTGCTGAGCTCTCTCCCACCCCTCTGAAAGATGCTTCATTTGAAAATTGCCTTCAGTTACATTTTGTGTATTGTTACTATTTCTCCTTCCTGACATGAGCTATGTTAAACAAATTAAAATCTTCTCAGACTGATGATTTATGCTTCTGACAATGAAGCTAAGAGGATTATCAAGTGAAATATTTGGAATGTGTGATGTATTTAAGTAGGTCTCACATGTTACATTTTCCTGTAGTATGTTCTTCATTCAGCTTTCCAATTACACTTACCTCATTAAAAGTTCCTGGGAAATGAGGGGGACAGAGGGAGGAAACTGTTCAAGAATTTCAGCTCAGGATCACAAAACTAAAAAAATGAATAATAAGCAAGCACCTGCATTTGTGCAGCTCTAGTAAGGAGCTGTTTATGTCTAGCACAATGTTGTGTAACCTTTCGACTTCAGGTACTTCTTTCATTGGAGAAACAATCATGAAGACTTGAAGACTCGTATTCATTTCCTTTTGGACTCTTACCAGGTGAAGAGATAATTCTAATTCTATGCATCTTGGCTGACAAAGAAGGTTGGCATTGGCTTTACGGTGTCTGCCTCCTGTCTTCATTCTTCACAGCAAGAGCAGCGTTCCTCTTCGCTCATACAATAGCTCCTTCCACACTCCACCCTCTCTTCTTTTTCTTGTGTAATTTCTCATGTCACTGCGGCTTATCTACGGAAATTTTAATTAATGCCACATAACCGCCAATGCATTTCCTTTTTTGGTGAGGTTCTTTGGAGGAGGCTTTATATGAAAGCATAAATAATCAATGGAAAAAGAAAAACTCTTTACTAGTTTTTCAGGTCACTTAATAAGTAAAAACTTACAACCTAAGATATAATTAGCGCCTTTGTATGTGATAAATCCATTTGAATCAAAAGAGAAAGTTCAGTAATTTTAATAAAAACAGCCTCAATAGCAGTGAAGGTCTTTGCTGTTATACATTTCAAAAAATACAGGCAAGGGAAATTTAAAGTAAAATGCAATGCTGAGTACTCTTATATTTGATCTAAAGGAGTGTAGGAAAATTGTGTGTTGATGTGAATAGAAGCAGCAATTTGGATGACATTTAAATGTTGCAATAGAAATGTATTCCAGCACACACGACCTAGGGACATTACTCACCTGAACAGAGGCAAAGGTGACATCATTGAACAGAAGGCAAATCATTCTGTTTTGTGGGAGAATTTGCTTTGATCCTTATTAGCTTTTAGAAGTATGTAGAAGTTTGGAAATTTTATTAGCTTTTAAGAAAAAAAAATCTTCATTAAATTGAAGAGATAATTTAACCAGAACATATGCTATAAAACTATAATTATTAACTAGTAGTGATATTAAAATTAAAAATATAAGAACTAAAGGCCTGGGAATGCTTCCATATATAGAATGTTGTGGTCTCATTAGTCTTTAGTTTTTCTAAAAAGTCTGTGCAAAGTGTATGATGAATACAAATCCATAAATAATTAATTGGAATCTATTTTTTGCCTCTCCTCAACAAGCAAAACTTCCTCTGTAACTTATCAATACAAAACCCAACATATAAAAGAACCTTTAAAAAGCCACATAGTATTTTAAGGTGAAAAGATGTCTAAATTTTTCCATTTTTATTCCTTTTTGATATTGTTTAATGTAAAGTCGGGGAGAAAGTTGCTTGCACCGAGGAACATTTGGGTACACTAAGTTGACTGGTGGGCCTTAAGTAAATGACAGAATGCACAATATCCAGTGTGTGAGTGGGGGAAGGGTATAAAGATGAAAAAAATGTATATGAAATACACAAAACTCAATAAAATGTACAAAAATAGTAAAAATATGGTCTTGCCAAACAACAAATGTTTTCAAAAGCCTTTGCGAGCACAGCTAAAATAAAAAGGTCATGTTCAACAGGGAACACAGGCCAGTAGTGATGTGTCCAGCATGGGATGTACGTGTGAGTTGCAAGAACCCAGAGGCTGGATGTTACTTTCTCTCTCTCTCTCCCTCTCTCTGTCTCTCTCTCTCTCTCTCTTCTCCCTCTCTCCCTCTCATTCATAGAATTTCAGATCACTGTTTATGGATGATGTTTAAAGATGTGTAAAAGTTGAAAACTGAAAAGACCGATAGATATAAGTCCTGTCCTTCAGTGCTATTTAACTTGTGTGAATAATGATGTTTGAATTGTTTGAAGTGTACTTCCACTGACCTATTACTGTTCTCCAGTAGTTTATATATCCAGCAGATATATAAATAGGATATGTTTATCATTCATAGTAAAAATTACATTGCTTTAAAGAGTTACTCTTACCTGTGGTTTAGGCTTCGGGATCTTGGGGACTTTAATTCACACTTTAAATATCATGAACTCTACATCATTTCAAGTCTGTTTAATGTTCTGAATAAAGGAATATATTGTCTTCTCTAATCTGTCCCCGAGGTGTGGCATTCTTCTGCTGAACTTGGCATGTTGCTTACAGAAGCAGGAGTCAGCGCTGTGCCTGGGCCGCTGGCTGTGTGTTCTTTTGTTTATCAGCTAATGTTTCCCCCCACTCCTCCCATTTCCTTCCAGGCTCCTCAGAACCTTTTCTGAGAACGTTGTGCAGTGTGTTGCAGTCTGAATGAGCCACCTTGGCTTTCAAAATCACTCTGCCCTGTTCAACCTGGCTTTTCAAAGAATTTTGGATCTCTTCAAAAACAAAGAGAAAAGGAGAGTTGACCTAATTCAAATAGTAAGGAGTCGAGCCTGGTTTAGACTGTAGAAGGAACTAGTATAAATGAGGCTCTGATGATGGGGTTACGCCTAAGACAGCTTCTGGCTTCTTGTGTTTTTCTTTATTTTCCTGATCTAGCCACAAAGCCATCCACAAGCTCAAAGAGAAGGTCTCTCAAAGGGTGTGGAATAAGGACTTTAAGTCCTTTGGACTAGGAGGACACATGAACAGATAAGTTTCTATTTAGAGTCATTAGAATAAGTAGCTAATTAAAGGCTTCTTGGCGTCTGAGTGTTGGTGGCAGGCTGAAAGGGTTCTGCTGTCCATAGGCCTGACGCCCTGCCAATGAGCACAGTCCAGACATTTTCTGACGCTGGGAAGGTGGTCACACTGGGCTTTATTTAGATGTGGGAAGTATAACTACCCATTAGGCAGGAATGAATAGCTGTACTTTATTCATCCTGAGTGAACCGAGTGTGTATCCAGGTGTTTAAAGTTCTTCCAATCTTGTTTGAAATTATATTTTTCTTCAGGAATATTTTAAAAGTTGGTAATTTATTAGTAATTTTAATTTATATATGTCATTTATTCTCCAGATGGATAAGACCAGTCTCTTTAGTTTTAAATTCAAGATCATTGACATTTCAGTTCTGTTTAAGGCAATTTACACAGACACAGCTAGGATCTAGTCATAATGTCCAGGGTAGCTAATACCTACATGAGTTACAGTGAAACTGGAAGAGCCTAAACCTTTTCCTAAACATCTTGGTGGGCAATTTTTACTCTGACCTGGGTTCTGAGGGCAGTGCTATGGGGAGCACAGCGCAGGCAAACAGACAGTCCTCGTCCTCTCTGGCACCTCTTTGTGCCCAGCTTTGTGGTCCCATTTCCACTTATATTTTATTTTACTCCAGAGACAATTCACTGGCCCAGACCTAACTGTGCAAGTATGGGTTTACAGTGAGCTTCTAGTGGATTTCTAATACTGTGCTTAAATTAACTTTTGTATTTTAGTTACCAGAAAATATAATCTTTCTAGACAAACCTAACTTGAAAGGAGAATGTTTTTGAGAGGTGACCTATTGGAGAAGACAGAATTTTTGTAGACTGGATCTTCCAAATAGTCCTCTGTTCTTCTTGGACAAACAAAATTGTTGAATCTTCCCAAGTGTCAGTTGGCCCACAGTGCATGCTATGGTCCGAATATTTTATCCTCTTGAAGTTCCGGTTGGAATCCTAAACTCCAAGGCAATGCTATTACGTGGGACATTTAGGAGGTGGTTAGATCATGGGAGTAGAGTTTTCATGAATAGGACCGATGTCATTGTAAAAGAAGCCATGGAGTGCTCATTCACCCCATTCATCATGTGAAGAGTATGAGAGGATACTCTTCTCATGCCAGAAAGTGTGCTGTGACCAGACATGGAATTTCATCTGCCAACAGTGGGATTTGCTATTAGACTTCCAGGATGCCAAACAAAGAAATCAATTTCTAGTGTTTTAAGTTACCCAACTTATGATACTGTAGTCACAGAAACCTGAAAAGAGTAAGACAATTCGTCCATTTGTGAGGAAGGGGTATAAATTACCACCTGGCACAGATATCACAAAGGGTTCCAGTGGTGAAAGCTCAGTACTAATTATCTTGTGTCAAGAATCATTAGGTTGGTGGCGGCCACATTTAGAAAGGTAAGTGTATAAGTAATTTTTCCTGCTGCTGGAACCAAATACAAGAAAAAAGTAAACTTAAAGAAGGAAGAATTTATTTTGATTCACACTTTGAGGTTATAATCCTCCATGGTGGGGAAGGTGTGACTGTGAGAGACTGCAGGAGAATGAGGCAGCAAGCCATAACGTCAGGAATCCATGGTCAAGACGTAGGAAAGGCGAGCACTGGTGCTTAGCTTGACGCCCCTTTTCTATTAACTTTGGGGCCCCAGACAATGACATGGTACTTGCCACATTCAGGATCGATCTTCCTTCCTCAGTTAAACTTCTCTGGAAATGACCTTACAGACACTCTCTGTCATAAGTGGACCCCTTATTACTTAACACAGAGGCATATCTCTTTTAAATCATAATAGTGGATCAAAAAACATCAGTTATATTAAAACAAGTGTAAAGGCACCATTAGTGCACAGGACCCATGATACCATGTGAGTATGCCAACCACAGTGACTGAAAGAGTTGCCAAGACAACAGAACAGCAACAGGACCATTATTTTAATGTAGAGAGGTTGACTACTAACAAGGTTAATTAATGCAGTGATGGAAGTCAGTGAGTACCTCCAACCCATCCTAAGTGATCTACTGCCCTTCTCAGTCTACATCAACGGGATGCAGCAAACAGAAGATGCTCAGAATGACTGTACTCCAATATTCATTCCAGTGGGGAGTCATCTGAAAGATTTGGTTGTTCGGTCTTCTTGGCCTTACCTGTGTTTTCTAACCCACATCCATTTGGTCTTTACATTTAGCATTGGTATCTTTATCGACATGTGAGTTGCTTAATTATCTTAGAAAGAAATAGTGTATTATTGTAAATATATTAATGGGCTGAGAGGTTAGAATGTTTGATGTAGAGTCTAATGAAATATTAAGGAGAATTAAATATGGATCTTGATTCTTGTTTTTTTTTTTCTCTCTGTCTCTGTCAGCAAATTTCAGCTGACAACTTAGTGCCTATAATGCTGACACAGCTACCTAGAACTACTGGCCTTATGTTCTGATGAAACTTCAGTTCTGTTTATTTCAGATGAAGACTTTTGCAGTGATTTTTCAGATAGAGAATAGCCAATCAATATATAAGCTTCTGTCTCTCTGTAACCCAATACCCAAGGTATAGGAGATACATGCTACTTCCCTTTAGGGTTCAAATTTTGAGGTTTGAGTCTGCTGGACCAGGCTGCAGCCTAAATAAAATATCTGCTTCCTGTACACACCAGTGTCTGGCCTAATCTTTCTAGTAGCATGTTTAGTTTAAGTATGAGAGCGTATGAAAATTTCTTGGGTCTTGGAAAATAGCATATACTTAGCATACACAAAGTTTGAGTTTGATCCCTACCAGTGCAAGGATTCTTGGTTAACATGTCCTGAGCCTGTCATTGTTAACTGGAGTGATAACAGTAGTGACCTCATAGAACTGCTGTGAGGATGAGGTGTCATATCATAGGTAGAATGCTTAATATAGCAAACGGTAGCAAACACTGCACCTGATGACATCATTCTGTGCCATCCAACTCATGTTCTCTATTTGTATCTTTTCTCTTTTCACCTACCCATTGCAAGTGAAAAAGAGACTGAGACTATCTGTCCTGGGGGCTTGAATATAGTAGGGCATGAAAATTAATCCCCAGTAGACCGTCAATATTCTCATTCAAAGAAGGCCAGTACTAAAACTTATTTCTTGTAATTTTTACAAAACAATAATCAGCAAAATATTTAATAGAATGAAATCGCATTAAGCATGTATAAAATGACTTATGTAAACGAAATTAGAAGAAAATTTACCAATAAAATAAATCGACATTTAAAAATGTACTGCATAGTGAGTCCATGTACTACATAAAACAGTTTCAAAAAGGGAACATATGCTCAGGGTGGAATAGATGGCTCAGCAGTTTAGAGCACATGGTTACTCTTGCAGAGTGGACGCGGGTTTGATTTCCAGCACCCACCTGGCAGCTAACAATCATTTGTAACTTCAGTTCCAGGTGATCCAACACCCTCTTCTGACCTCTGTGGACACTGCATGACATGGGTGCACTTACATACATGCAGGCAATGCACTCATACACATAAAATAAAAATAATAACTATTTTTCTAAAAAATGACATTAATTTTTTTCTATTAGATATGAACCAAGTGTTAAAAATCTGCTGGCAACTAGATAGCAGTTTCAACTCAGTTGAGCACACAACTGAGGATGCTAAAAGAGGGGTGCTGGAAATGATGAATCTGTGGAAAAACACGACTGTTTTTCGCTTGTGCGTAATGGTATATACATGAGGTAGCCAAACTTGAGAGGCAACACATACCTAAATTTGTAACTCATACCCCTTTGAGGGAAACTTACATAATGTCTCTGAAACTCAGTTGTACAATCCAAAAAATTGGAATAATAAAAAGCAGTGGGTAAAATTGTCAAGAGGATTAAATGTGTGCAGCCTGACAGAGACAAGTGCCGGGAAGGCTCAGGCAGCCCAGCTTTCCTGCTCTCCTTCTCTCTCATGTTGTATCTGATCTCTTTTCCAATTAGGGCAATTTAGAAGATTTTCTGAGCATTTTTATTTTAGAATTAAGTATGCTGTGCCTTAATGTTAACCCCAAGGCATCTGGGGGCCAAGACAAAGGAGGACAGTAGTTCAGATGACCTCAAGTGTGGGAAATCTCACCAGAGAAGACAGCCTGGAGATCTGTAAAATACAATAATAAAATCAATTAGGCAGGGTAGAGTAGGGCATGTTTCTAAGTCAGCAGTTGGGAGATGGAGTCAGGAGGATCAAGAGCAGAGTATACCACTGCATTTGAAAAGCAGGTCTGTAATAAAGAATGAAAGTGTGGTGACTGTCATCAAGAAGCGACAGAACTCCAGTCATGTGAATGCCAGTGTTTAGGAACATTTTTAAGCATAAAGAAAATAATTTATACATTTATTATTAGCCCCTGTCTGGGGCTGGAGAGATGGCTCAGCCATTAAGAGCACTGGCTTCTCTTGCAGAGGAACTGAGTTCAATTCCCAGCACCCACATGGTGCTGTCATGGTACTAACAACTGTCTGTAATTACAGTTCCAGTGGATCCAATGCCCTCTTTCTATCTCTGCAGGCATTGCACGACACAGGTGCACTTACACACAGGCAGTCAATACGCTCAGACATATAAAATAAAAACAAGAAATAAAATATTTTAAAATTTTTGTCTAAAAGTATTGGAAAGCTTGAACAAATCTCAGATATTTAAAATACTATAATATCCATAAATCTGTGCATTGCTTCAAACTAATTTATGTGTAAGTAACTTCCTGATGCTATACTTTAACAGAATATGGTCTTTGGTCAAGTATACTGAAAAAGTTTGGCAAATTTGTGTGTTGTGCCTATTATACATGAACAGATCAGTTTAGACAAAATCATCAACAAGAAGACAACAACCTTACTACTGTTCATCCTTACAACAGATCAACATAGATATAATTAAAAAAAATTTTTTTTCTGGAGCTGGAGAGACTCAGCAGTTAAGAGCACTGGTTGCTCTCGCAGAGGACCTGAGTTCAGTTTCCAGTATCTACATGGTAGCTAACATTTGTCTATAACTCCCATTTCAGGAGATTTGACACCCTCTTCTGACATCCATGAGCAGTAGGTAAGCATGCAGTGCACATACATATGGGCAAGCAAACACTCATATACATAAAATTTAAAAATTAATCTTTCAAAACATTTTCAAATCTTTTTTCTGAAAATATTTTGTTATTAATCTAAATGGGGATCAGTGTCTGTTTTCCACTTTACGGTAGTATTCCTTTAATTTTCCTTTTGTTTCCATGGTTATGTGCTAATGATTACTTTAATGGATCTCATGATCATTATGCAAATAATTGTGCTATATAAGAGAGATGATGTCCACAGGTGACACACAGCTCATACCAACCGCCACATCACTGCTCATAGTTCATTACCTCCACTCTCCTACCTACATCTATCAGCTAGTTAGTAAATCCATTTTCTCTACAGAATATTAGGGTCTGAATCCTATGCTATGATAGTGGGCAGTGCTGTAGAAAAGACTAACAAACAGTGTTTAATGAAGAAAACAATTTGTGAAGAGTGAGGTTCAGCTACATAAATTAAACAAATAGCACCAATTGGTTCTTTAAACCCTGTAGTTTAATAGAGGCCCATTTGAGGCAGAGTATGGCGCTCTTAGATATGAGTGGAGTTCTACCTTCTACTAAACACCTCACCTTCCCTAATCTGTTTTCTCATGCCTATACATGGGGTAATGCTATTATTCTAATGTAATAGTGTGTTTTGCCCCTAGTACACATGTAAAGGCTGTTAATTAAAAGTGAACAAGACAGCCTGGAGGAATGATTCAGCAGTCAAGAGCACTGGCTGATTTTATAGAGGACCCAGGTTTGGTCACCAGAACCCATATGACAGTTCAAAACCATGTATAACTCCAGTTCCAGTGGATCTGATGCCCTGTGCTAATCTCCATGGGCACTGGGCACACACATAGTACACATACATGCATGCAGGCAAAATACATGCAGATAAAGTAAAATAAAATCCTTCAAAAGTGGAGCAGATACAACAAATTAGACATGGAAGACATGATTAAAACAATGATTCAACAAAAATAATACATACCAGATGACAACTAATTTTGAGATCCATACAATTGAGAACCAATGCTGAATTTAAAGCACAAATCAGGGAGATAGATTGGAATAGGGTTTAAAGTCATCCAATGACAATCTTGATACCACAGACTGCCTTGCATTAATGACTTCCTGTTAGAGTTTTCTTTAACCAACATATCTTCAACGCTAATGAAAGAAGCCAGATACAGCAGTCTGGCTTCTTTCATTAGCGTTGAAGATATGTTAAAGCCCACAGAGGACAAAATTAGTTCAAAAGGCTTCAACTTGGACCGTGTAGTGCCTCTACAGAAGAGGCTGGGAGCTGGGAGGACTGGTAATCTGGGCCAGGTGACGCTCTGTTCCTTGGTGGAGGTAACTTTTATATGCCATCCAGTTTGCTTAGCTGTATTCTTATTGGTGCATTTTTCTATACATAGAATACTCTTCAAAAGTTCAAAAATACATTAGCTTCATTCTGAAGATCTTGTAAAAGTAAAGCTTAAAGTGAGGAAAATTAAGAAAACATCACTAATTCTGGAAGTTGGGAATACTGCTGGGAATAATTTTAGACTAGAAGTTGAATACATAATTAAAATCACCTATATATTATTTTATAGCTGACTTTTCAATAAATTATGTTGGAAACAGTTTCTGATGTCAAAGAATATTTTTCCAGACATGATTTATGTGTATAACACAGTTTTCCTAATCTTCTATATTCTTCTATATTCTATATTTACACACATGCACACACACACACACACACACACACACACACAGAAACATAATGCACACACAGGGTAGGCAGTCTCACTGTGTAACCATGGCTGGACTTGAACTTGAAAGGCAGATCAGGCTGGCCTCAAACTCACAGTCTTCCAAGTGTTGGGATTAAAGATGTGTGACACCACACCCAACTCTCTATTTTAATATTTAAGTACAGCCATATTGATCTAGTATTTGACACAGATGAAGGGCTATATGTAAAAGCGTTTAAGGTTTTGACATAGACAGGTTTTTCAATTTCCCTATTTACCTCAAATGTTGACATAATGAGGAATAAGTGTTCACACGCTGCAGGTGAATATTTTTTTTCTTTATGACTTTTAATTTTTTTCTTAGTCTTTAGACTTAATTTTGTTCAGTATTACTAGCTACCTCTGTTTCTTGTTCTGAAACGCCTCTTCAGAGTCCTGTGAGAACTCCCTGCCTGACATCAGAGCATTCCACTTCTCTCTGGAGTCAGCCTTATAGGTGACTGTTGGCCTAATTCATGTTTAATTCAGACTGAACGGCAAGCCAGTTGTTTTAAGAACTTAGTTCCATCTTTTCACGTACTCTTCTGGTATCTAATTGGCTCTGTTTGTTTGTTTCCAGGCTCTTAGCTTTGTTCTGAGTTTTAAAAGCTTGTAATAAGCTGCTCTTGTGGACTGAGCCTCAACTCCCTGTGCTACACGACAGAGAGACTGGCGTTCTACCATTCCCAAATGCAAGCAGAGGAGTAAACGCGACTCCCGAGGCCTGCTCCTCACCACTCACAGTCCTTATGTGTGCTTCACCCCCAAATGGTCAAATGGTGCTACCATATCTTAATAGACAGAGTTCTCTGGGGTCTGTGCAGAGCGCTTGGCTTCATTGTCATTTCTAAATTCTAAATGTGTCTTCTAAAATTCAATGAAAACTAACACTTTTTTTCCCCTCGGTACAATAAAGTGTATTGGAAAACACAGTGTTTTTCCACCCAACAGGTCACAACATCGCCTTGTCGGGCTGTGCAGGCTCCTCGGCATGGGCAGGAAGGCGGCTGCAATCTGTTTTTGTCATATCTCAGTGAAGCAGGACTCGCATTCTGTAGTGTGGGGGGCTGGCCACTGGAGGTCCACGCGGGGAGCAGCACACAGGGCAGTCGGAGGGCAGATGGCCCGGGCTTTACGCTGGAGTTTAGTGTGGGTGCCAGTGGCAAGCCTGCCTCCGTGTGCTGGTTCCTGCCTTTACCTCTGTTCCTTTTTTGTTTCGCCCACCCCATTGTCTTTACCCTGCTGTCACTTGTGGTGGGCTTGGGGAACAATGTTGCTGGCACACAGAGCTTTTGAAGGAAATGTAAATTGCCAACGACACTGTGTCCCGTCTGTTTTCTCATAGGAAAGCCTGGTCTCTGAGAGCTGAGCTGGCTGAGCTGGCCAGGGTGCAGGGTGAAGACACGCGGAGTTCAGGGGCGGCCTCTGTTCCCAGGCCCTGGTTGTGCAGAAGTGGGACTTTCTGAAGAGGGGGCTCTCCGGGGGCGGCGGGGGGGGGAGGAAGGCGGCACCATCCGAAGCAGATGCTCCTGGCTTTGGAAGGAAAGCTGCTGTCAGAGGCCTTCAGCAGGCTTGCAGACAATCCACAGCTTTGGAGAGACAAACAAAACAGTCTCTTAGTCCAGTGCATAAATGCAAGAGGCTTGTCTTAAGTGTGTGCGCAGGACTCTAGCGGACTGAAAATGTTACGCGGAGTCAAAGTGAGCCATTGTTTGGATTTTAATGAAGGCAAGCAATTTTTTAACAACAGAGGTTCTGTTCTAACACCCTCTGGCCCTCCACACTCAGTTCCTCTGCCCCCTGCACCTGCTTCATTTTTGGCTTCTTGGCACTGATGTTGCCAGAGACATCAGCTGGCAGTGGCAAACCGCTAAAAGCTCCCCTGCCACGCAGCTCTGCAAATGCCAGCCATTACCCACTGGTGCATGCCAGCTTAGCGAGGCCCCTTCTCCCTCCAATCCCAGTCTCCTCGGCCCCCAGTTTTACTTCCACATGCTGGTAAATGATGCAGACCGAGCAGTGGTCTGATCCTCTGAGCATCCCCTGTGCATCAATGAGTGTACTTGCTGCCTCTTTGTAGTGTTTATTATATTTTGATCCACAGTTTTGCAGAAAGTATAGACGATAATAATATTTTTTCTGTTCAGCAAAGAGCTCTCGGCCCACAGACTCATCTCCCTCTCTTCAGCAGATGGTGAAATAGTTTCTTGAGGTCTCTTTGACTCGAAACAGCCTTTTTGTTTTTGTGGCTTATTGAGAGGCAGTTGCCCCAAATTCATTGAATAAAGGCATCTACTTTTCAGTTTCAGCTAAGCCCCAAGAGATAAATACTGACTTAGAGTAAGTGGCTGATGGACAAGCTGGAAGGGCGAAGGGGCCGTTGGAGTTAAGTATTCAGCTCAAGGCTTTGCAGTTTCAAAAACGGTGGCATTAAGTTCCCATTCACCACAGCGGTTCAGGCTGTACACAGAGAAAGTGTGAGAAATCTGTGAGAAATTCCACATATATTTATTTTTCTTGGAAATTAGAGAATATCTTCACAGTGTACACTCTGAAGGCTTTTGTTTTGTTTTGTTGTGTTTTTAATGATCTAAACCATCTGGGGAGCTGATAAAGAATGTGATTTTCACAAGCTGAGCTAGCAAAGCCTATTGCTAAATCCCAAACCTTTATCCAGCCTTCAGATAAAACCAGGGTGGGAGAGCTTCCTTTCCAGATCCAAATACTAAGATCTCACGGGTGCCAAGTGCTTTAGTGTCTGGGTGGTAAGAAAAATAGAGAACTGACTAAGGGAACCTGGCCCAAGGATCTAGAATGCCTGTTACTATTTTTTCTTGTTTTAGATTTGTGGAAATCACAAAGTTCCAGAAAAATCTGTCTGGAACTCAAGGCAGTATCATATTTGTCTAATATCTTTCTGGTCTTTTTGGAGCCAATAATGGAAATTAGCATATGCAATTTTTCTTTATCTTCCTCTTCATTTTCAAACCTGGAGTATAAAATCTGTTTTACTAGTTTCTCTCGCATAAGAAACCCTATAAACAGCTTGAATCGTAGTGGCTGTGATGGACTGGAATTCTTAAAGTTTTCAAGTTTTCATTTACTGCGTGTGGGGGAGGTATGTAGATGAGAGGACAACTTGTGGGACGCTGGTCTCTCTACCATGTGGGCGCCAGGGGTGGAACGCAGGACCCCAGGGTTAGTGGCAAGCACTGTGACTGACTTAGCCATCTTGCCAGCCTTCATTTTTAGATGTGAGTCTATGTGTCTTTGGGGGTTTTGACAGATCCCTTTATGCTTGTCAGGATTTGTGCCTCAGCTTTTGGTCCATTCAGGTGGGACAAGACAGAAGAATCCAGAAATGTCATTCCCAGGAACTGACCATACACTCCAGACATGAATTCTTTTTCATGTAATCCTTTGTTTTCCTTGAGTTCAATTTCTTCTTTTCTATTTCTCAGCTAAAAAATGTTATCCTTTTGAATTCAAACGTAAATGTACTATCGGCTAAAATTTAACCATTGCATGAATAAACATCTCTTATCAAGAAGCTGGAGAATATTTCCGAGGCTTATTCTCAATGAAGCTTTCATGTAAATCAGTCAGTCGGGAGTTATTTGATACCTACCACATACTGATCATGCTTTATTCAGAGGGAGGCAAATTACATCATAATGGTTATTTCCACATTTCTGGTTAAGATGAGTTTAAAGTTAAAAATTCAGTTAAATGTTCAAAGATGCCATCCTTCTATCCAGAAGGCTAAAATACAAGTTACATTGAACAAACTCAGGAAGCTAGAGTTAGAGATGACTGTTGCAAGAAGTTCACTGGACATAATCAGAGTAATAAAATCTCAGTAATGGGAAAAGATTTTAGTAATAGTGTTTACTTTCAAATGTGTTTCTTCTCACAAAGCTGAAAAGCTCTGGTACCCCACACTCTGATGCATTTACAGTCCTAGGAAAAGCATTGTAATACGTGGGAAGGCCATGGGAAGGAAAGGTGGAACCCCTACACCTCAGAACAAGTCCTTTGGCTCCTCTAAAACTTTACCTGCAAAATGAGGATGATATATTAGCTCTTGCCAATTCACATACTTGTTGTAAGAAACAAATTAGGTAATCTTTAACTAGTTTAGACCACCATACAATGTTGATTATTATTGTAACTATTATTTAGGTTAGAATGCATTGTAAGCCACCCAGGGCTATATCATTGTCAGTTGTAGTAATTATTATTTACATTAGAATTGTGTTGGCAAAGCCTCCCCAAATCTGGTCTTCCTCCCTTCTTCCCTAATATGGAGAATGGCACCATTCAAACAGTTTCATGATCTGTTCCTCTTCCTCACTCCTCATATTCTATTTTCCTCAAATTCCAATGCTTTTTAATTCCTTCAGGCCAAAGAAATTTATGGCAGCTATTGTACAGAGTCCTGATTTGTTAATGGTTCTCAGTGCCATGTTGAAAGAATAAATAAAATTAACTCAAAAATAATTTACAAGTATTTATTCATACCCCATTTTATTCCAAAGAAATGAAGAACATATTCAAAATCTGTTACATGACACATAAATATATAACACATGTCAGAATTAAGTAGGGGGACAAAGAGAGCTAATGGAGTTTGCTTGAAATGGAAACAAAAATGAGACTGATACACAGACGTGACCTTGGGTCCTTTCTAGTGATGAATCCAAATGCAACTGAAAATTTCATCAGACATGGAATTTTGTTCATGAGATGAAAGCATAAACATTGAAACATTATGTAAGAGAAATGCAGGCATTTTGGGAATAATTACATAGACAATGTTCTGGAAGTATCTTGTAAGAGGATACCAAAAAAAAAAAAAATGCAATAAGCAATGTTCCTGTAGGTATCTTTATGGAACATATACAGCATTTCACAGGGCTGTTTAGGCTCTGTATGAACTTGATATTGCAATATTAAAGTTACATAAGTTAAGTATTCTTATTAAGGAATCCCCAACATAGCACAACTAGAGTGTGCAGGTGAGTGTCATTCACCCAGGTGAGGTGAATAAACGAAAGCCGGCGTGGTGCAGAGGGGGAAGAGGTAGAAGCAGTCAGTCCTACTCAATAGGTAGGTAAGCCTCCTGGAAGAGCTAACAACTGATTCCCTAGTTGATTCAACAAGGATTGATCAATCGCCAACTGTGTAGGAAAAACCGATAAGTTCTAAGATTAAGGGAAGGAGGATTTTCTTGTCCTTAGGAGCACTTTGGTGAAAGGACTTTTACTCTTAGACTCACTGCCCTTCCTTCCAGCTGTCTTCCTTTGGTAACAGTTTGCTCTCTGCAAGGGAACATGGAATGATATCTGGAACCACAGGAGACACACAAGTACTTGCACAATGCTACGAGTCTTTGGGAAAGAAAATAGACAAGAAACCGGTTTCTAGAAATATCTGAGGATACCCCAACTTCGGACAGAGGGAGAAGCAACTGAACCAGGGGGAAGGGCTTAGTACTTGGCATCTAGGAAAGCCAGTCAACATTATTGAACTCCAAATGTTAGGAACTAGACCTGGAAGTCATTCTTTTACATGAAAGGTAACTTTTTTTTCTTTTTCTAGGTAGCAGAAATAAGTCAGGCTGTCTTGCTGTCCAGGGCAGATGACTAAATGTTTCTAGTGGTCTTGTTTAGAAGTACTTCTCAGTGGTCACAGACCAACAGTAGAAGAGCCAACAGTGGTAGAAAATAATCCTTGCTTTTATCTAAATAATGTTCTGATATATTTCCTTTAATATCTTCATGCACAATCATTTATTGAACACTGTATAAAAGCCACAGTCCTAGGAAGCACTCTTCTAAGGAGTGCTCATGCTACTTGCAAGGCCTTGCTTAGCACTAAGGGGGAAACGCAGGAATGTTCAGTAGCTGTCCCATTAGTGTGCTGCTAGAGAGAGACTGGGAGACAAGAATTGCTCTGAATGCAATGAAACAATGTGCTCAAGGACAACGACTATAGACAAGGGAAAGAGAGAGAACTGGGGTGGGAGGAGGTATAGGACTCAACAGCAACCGGACCTGAAGAAAAGGAAGATGTAGGCTGGAAAAATCACCAGCACGGAGCACTCCAAATCAGAAGAGCAAAGCTATAAAGGAATGGTTTGAATATACGCACACACACACACACACACACACACACACACACACACAACTGAGGGCGAGGAGTTTCTGGGAAAGTGTGAAACTTTTCAGAAGGTTAAAAACAAATGGATTCAGAAAGACAGATATCCATCTTCATTAACAACCTGTACATGGTCTTTCAAAAGCACACTACAGAAGGAAGACATTTGCAAATAATGTTGTGGAGAAAAAGTAACAACTATTGCCAAACAGCTCAGTGCTAGTGTCATATCTATCTATCTATCTATCTATCTATCTATCTATCTATCTATATAATATATGTGTCATATATATCTATATATATGACACATATATCTATCATCCATATATATGTACATATGTATTTGAATGAACTTAACAAACCGCATTTATTGGCTAAATTCAAATATGATTAGTCCTGCTACATTTTAGGTAAAATTAAAATTTAAGTTAAAAATGAAATCTAATACTTGTTTTTAGATGTTTCCTTTAAATATGCACTAGAATGTATTTTCTGAAGCAAACTGACAAATCCATTCTGCAGTAGCTTAAAATTCTATAGCAGTTAAAGAAAAGTCATAAATGCCATATACGTGCATGACCCCCGCCCCACTGACACTGCTATGCACTGAATTAGCACCAGATTGATGATGGTACAGAGGTCAAAATATACAGATTTAGAAACCAAGAACTGGGAAGGCCTATGAGGAGAACTAGAGGAGAACTCAATGCTACCATTTTGTTAAGTTTGTTTGTTAAGTTTGTTAAGTTTTCCACAGTATCCAACCGCCTTCTTAATACTTATCCTTATACCAGTAGGTTCATCCAGCTCTTACCCCTCATCAAGGAACCTTGTTTTCGCAGTGGACAGAGACTATTACGGAGAACCACAACTCTTCAAAGTGCAAAGAATACTGTGGAATGCCCATTCCAAAAGGAGACATCTTTAATACAACTCCTACATCCAAGGCTCAGAATACAACTCAGGAGAAGGGAAGGAAGGAGGAGAGATCCATAGGACTGGAAGCAATGCTGCCCAACAGCTCCTGGGACGTGACAGGGATGTTGCACTCATGAACTCTCAGTGCCTGCACAAGAGCACAGTCACCATTCCAGCGCAGATGAGTGAAGACCCCACCCCTATTTGATGAGCTACAGGCACTCGATGGCTACTGAGGGAGGGACAGTCAATTTTCTTTAGAGATGAGAACCCTTGATAGGTTGCCAGTGCCAATGGCTATCCCTACACATGTGTACATTAGGGTTACACTCACTGAACACTAATTGGAGTCATATCTATCTATCTATCTATCTATCTATCTATCTATCTATCTATATCTATCTATCTATCTATCTATACATATATATATATATATATATATATATATATATATATATATATATATTTGTCTGTATGTATAACTACAGAAGGAAAGGACACAAATTTGAGACGGGGATGTGTGCGAAGGAGTTGGAAGAGTTGATGGATGTAAGGAAAATGTATTGTTTCCATATATGAAATACTCAAACAATAAAAAATGAAAACATCTATGTGTAAGTACAGAACAATAACATAATAACTCCATGCTATTTTTAAGTAAAAAATGTTATCACATGTTTCTCTTCTTTAATGTGAGTTAGAATACACAACCAAACATATAAATAATTTCATTTTATTATCGACAAATGAGTAAAACATAAAAATCGTTCTTAATTATGGGTTAACACTATAAGTTTTGAATTATACAAATTTTATAATATTTAAGCTATATTAACCACATTTATTAAATCACATATTAGTCATTAATAATTTTTGAAAGATAAACATTTTAAAAACTATTTTAACATTTTTATACAAAGCACTAAGATGTTGCTTACAAAAACTAAAGTTAATTAATCAATTAATTAATCAAACATGGAACCAATGCCAAATTTGTCAGTCTTTTCATCCCTTCTTCTTACCCCTTACTTGCCGACTGTCCTCTGATTAGTCAGAGCTTCTTCCATTGTCTGATAGACAACAGGGATCATAACAGCTGAAATACCAAGGACAAGACACACTTCAGGTCCAATGTCAGTTCTTCAACTGAGCGCTAGAAAGTCTGGCATGGGAGCTGGGCACGGAGTGAAAGTCTTTCAGGGAGCTGGACACTGAATGCAAGAGCACAGAGAAGAGAACAGAGGGGTTCCACCCCTCCCAGGGAGTCAGGGTGTTGAGGGATTGCTACCCTTCCTGGCTGCTCTGAGGGATGCAGGTGAGGCCCGGGCAAGGCCAGCACTGAAACCTCCAGTAGCTCCTGCTCATGCCATACCAAACAAAATAGAATACCAAGTGGAATGACAGAAGCTCGCTCTCAGCATGTAGAGAAAGAGGAGGTTAACACTACTCAGTGACATTATGTGGAAGTCTTAGGAAAATTGGCCTTGGGATTTTGTGTTAATGAATATGATTTTTTTCATAGAAAGAGAGTGTCAGAGAAAGCCTCGAGACATCTTCATTAGGTGATATTGTGGACAGCTTTTATAATAGGTGGAGCAAAGTAGACTCAAGAAGAAAAACATTTCTGCATAGCTAGTACTTTTAAATCCAGTTCTTTACCAAATTCAAAGACGTAAAAAAGGTGTACTATTACTGTGACGATTGATTATCTCATTCCATATCAGCCTAACAAGCTCCTGCTTGCTGAAGATTAGCGTTTCACTTTCAGGTCCCAGAAAAGTCCCTAGCTGGGCCCACTTCAGTGCTTCTTAGCCTGGTCTCTTTTCTCCCTCCACTCACCATTCTTGATTTGGTACCTTAAGCTCTCAGACTCATGCTCTGTTTACAGTGACCCTAACCACTCATCTGAAAGTACCCACCTGCCCGGCAGTGGCCAGGCATCCAAACTGCAAACGCGGAGATCATGCTCCAGACTCTGCTGTTCAGTCCTCAATGACTCAGCAATAATGAGTACAGAAGATTTCCAGACAATTTAGAACAATTAATTAGGTAATAGATTATAAAAGCTAAATGGGACTTTAGAGATAATCTAATCTATTTTATAGACTTTCATGCCAAGGTTCAAAGAGATTAGAGAATTTGTTCAAATCTAGAAGTTTCCAAAGGCCCAACATGAGTGTTAGACACCGATCTAAGCTAGTAATTGCTCCCCACACCCAAGTGAAGGAAGGGACTGGACTGCTTGGCAGTCACCATAGGATGGACTTCATCACGTTCTGTCTTCTTGTCCTTATTTTGCCAAATTTATTTTTCCAAATGAAGACCACAATCACATGTGCTAACCATGGACAAACTGTTGGACACACATAGTTTCTTTTCATTGAGTTTACAATATACTATACCAAGGAATAAAACTTAATTGGGTGGACCTGGGATTGGAGAGATAGCTCAGTGGTTATAAACACTGGCTGCCTCTGTAGAAGACCTGGGTTGAAATCCGTGCACCCATTTTGGGGTTAAAAACTGTTGATAACTCCAGTTCCAGGGGATCCAAAGCCCTCCTATGACCTTGCCTGGCATTTCACAATGTTGGTGTACTTACATGCACGCATGTAATATATACAACTAAGAGAAAAATAAATCAATCAAAAATTTTTTAAAAAAAGAATTAGGTGGACTCAAATGTAATGGACCCAGATTGAAGAAAGTCTAGATTACAGGTAGCATTATCACAAAGAAGAATGTTTCTTTATATTTTAATGTACTTGGTAAAGACCACAAATAAGCCAAAGAAAGAATAAATGAAATTTGTACAGGGCACACTTTTAGAAAGTAGGGTTACAGAAGGCGGTATTCAATAAAAGAAATGAATTGAAAGAACTTATTTAGAATTTTGAGTAACATGTCCAAAATACAGAGAGTTTATCTATCCAAAATAAAACTATAGGAAGGGAACTTTCTTAAGTATTATTTCAAAAGTTATATCCTCAGGAACAAGGAAACTAATCTTTGGTTTATTTGTAATGTGATATTCCAGAGAAAGATATACCATGCTATTTTGAATTGAGCTGTGAAAATCACTGCTGAGAACTGAAAATAAATTTCCAGAAAAAAAAAATGTAGAGAAAGAAGCAGTGATTCCAAAATCCAGGGCGGTGGAGTGAGTGTGTTATTGGAGAGCTAATGTTCCTGAAAGACAACTTGGACACCGTCATCAAGGATTGGTTAAACAACAGCAGAATCGATAAATTATTAACAGTCACTATAAACGGAAAGAGGAAAGTAAAGTAAAGGAAATCTAAGAGAGTAAGCTTGGAAGAAATGCAGAGCAATTTTTACAACAGTTACCATGAGGAAAGCATCACATGGCAAACCAGCTCTTAGTTGAAGATGTGTTCCCAAACACAAACTGGAACTCTGAAATTTCTAGGTAAAAGGATAGGTGGCATGATAATTGTGACTGCTCTATTCATCAAAGGCAAATTAACAAGCCATTTTGTGGGTCAAATCTCTGTAAATCCAGGAAAGAGTATCAGTCCATTAAATGAAGTCTTCTTGTGTTTTTTGTTCTACTAAAGCAGCACAAGCAGCAAGACATGCCAGATATATAATTCTTCTTTAAATTGTTTCCCTTTTCTTCAACACACTTGAGGAATACCAATTAATAAACAGGAATCTGAAACAGAGGCTTTCCAGTGATTCTCCTGGGGACCTGTTACACTGACTCAAATCACCTGCTTCAAGGGTTCAGTCTGCTCAACAGTTTGTGGGAAAGCCCACCTGACCCCTTTCTCAGGCCGTGCCCCTCCACTTGGAGAGGAGTCTGAGACCCCAAGGGTTCTTCTCACTTCTAGTCTCTGCCTCCCCTCTAGAATACACTGCAAGTACTGGAGACCCTGCAGTTTCTTCCCAGGAGTCATTAAATCCACTTTCAGGCCTGTGCTGGCTTCTGCTTTTGGAGCCTGCCATCTTGGGGAGAAAGACTATAATAACAGAACTTGACCCTAAATGTGAATGTGAGTGTATGGCCCACTAATACATGAAGACACCTCTGGTGCAGGATGGAGCCCTGAATGAACTCAAAACTAGGTCCATTTTCCTCTGCAGAACCCTAACAATCTTAGACTCACAGATGTGTACTTAGTTTTCCAAAACTTTGAATCATATTATATTTAATATTTGGAGATAGAACATATTTAATTGACATGTTGTACTTGGGTTACTCTGGTGATTTAAATGAAAGTCCTACAGAGGCCCAAGTATTTGAACATTATGTCCCCGGTTGGTGATATTGTTTGAGGATGATCAGAAGAAGCAACCTGGATGGAGGAAGCATGTCACCAAGAGGAGGCCTTCGAGAGTATAGAGCCAGGCGCACTTCCAGTCTCTCTGCTTTCTGAGCCTGTTTGAAGATGTGAGAACTCAGCTTTCTGTTCCAGCTGTTTCCTGCCGCTATGCCTCCCTGCCCTTATGGACTCTTGTCCCTCTGGAACCACAAGCCAATAAACTCTCCCTTCTACAGGTTGCTTGGTTATAGTATTTTATCACAGCAACAGGAAAATAACTAGTGCACTTATTTTCACACATAGTATATGTCCTAACCTGCAAATTTCTTAAGTCAGACTGATTATTTGGGCCCTCTCAGTATACATGAGATGCCTGAGTGAAGAGTCCATGCATTATTTCTCCAGTGTCTTTTATCCTATATGTTAAGATGCTTCATACATGTACACGGACTTAAAGGAACCAAAGTAGAAAATGCAAAGACACATAATTTGAACATTGGTAGAACGTGGAGCAAGCATTTCCTCAGCAGCTGGAATATCTTCAAACCACTACTTTCCCCTGACATTCCTACTCCGGAGAGACTGGGAATTCCAGCCTCCAATGAGCAAGCACGGCTGAACCTGATATATTGTCCCTCTGCAGCTTGGATTTCATGTGCTGCACAGGTTCTTGAGAAACCGCATTTAGCATGTGGTTAGACTCCTAAGGATAAGCTGTCCCCCTGCCACTACACACACATACACACACACACACACACACACACACACACACACACACACAGAGAAATCACTTGAGGTGCCAGAAGAATCTTTCACTTCATATTTTTTAACATTGCATATTTCAGAAAAACATTTATTGCCTTTTTATTGCATTTTATGGAGCAATGGCTAATATCCTTTCAATGCACAGTTTTTACACTTTACCAAAGAAATTAGACAGTTTTTTCTAGTGGCTCCTGTATGACCTCCTGAGTAATTACTTTTATTTTTTTTCTCTTAACAGAAATTTCGGTCATTTGGGTTCCAGAGGCATGCTCTCCTAGAGAGCACTGAATCCCCATCATGCAGTAAGGCACCGCACCCCTCAGCTCATTCTGCATAGGTGGCTCCATTTCAGAGAAGTACCTTTCTGCATCTTGGAGTCACTCTGAGAAGCAAAGACTTTTCTTCTCTCTCTTCCTATGTATTTTTTAAATATTTTATTTTTATGTGTATGACCGTATTGCCTGCTCACAGGTCAGGAGGCTTTGAATCCCCTGGAACTAGATGCTTGTTAGTGACCATGGGCGTGCTGGGAATCGAACCTGGGTCCTCTGCAAGAGCAGTCCTTGCTCTTAACCACTGAGCCATCCCTCCAGCTCATATATTTTATTTTAAAACATAATAAAAATTTATTGGGTCATTTTTGCCTGTAGAATTCCAATGGAACTATTTTAATGCAAATTTGATGTTTTGGTTCATCTATTCATTTAAAAAAATGAGTAAAAATCCTCAGTAATAGTTTCAATATCTGAACATTAAAATCAGCATTTAATGCTTTCCTGAAGGAGATTCAGACACATTGTTCTCTGAAAACTGTGACTCATTTATTGCCCTGAAAATTTCTGGCTATGAAATTTTAATGTATCTGTCATGTTTTATAAGATCACTGTACTTCATTATTGTGACTTTTATTTCATTTTTAACATTCTAATTTCAATTTTGACAATTTCATAAATGCATATAATGCATTGTGAACATATTCACCCCATTCCCTTCTCTTATCCCCCTCTCACTCTTGCAGGGCTCCTTCTTCACAGCAACCCCCTCCCCGATTTCAGTTCTTGTTTTGCTGTGCAGGCCTGGTACAGTGTCCACTGTTGCTGTTCATTATCATAACAGCCATGCCATATCCAAACAACTGCGTTGTGTAGAACTTTTCCTTATCCTCCAGCTCTTCTGATCTTAGAGAGGGAGAAGGAGATGTCTTGCGTGCCCAATAGTCACACAGTCTCAAACTCGGACCACTTATAAGCCTCTGTATTAACTGTCACCCACAGAATGAAGAAGCTTATCTGGCAGAATCAATATTTCTTCCTATAGGTGTGATCCCTGTTATCTCAGCAAGTGATGAACTTAGACCAGTGTGGTCACTAATGCAGTGACAGCTGTTACTATGAAATCAATGACCAAGAGCATATTTTCATTTTTCTGTCAGCTATAATCCCATTTGTGAAACTGAGACTTTTAAAATATTTTATAGTAGTTCTGATCATTTGCCAGGAGATGATGGTCTTAAAATTCTTTTCATGTAATTGAATTTCTACAAGATTTGCTTAAACAAAGAAGTCATTGCTTTTGCCGACAGACCATTAAAATTTGCCTAGTATTCCAATGGTTTGGGAAAATGCTGTATGCTGAGCCTCAGTTTCCCCTTTTGTAACTGGAGTACTTACACTTACCATATAAGTTTCTGTGGGCCCCAGGGGAATCATTTAGTGGGGGGGGGGCAACAACATGGCTTCCAGTCCTGTCTTGCGTCTTCCCAACAATGTTTTTCTCCCGCACATAAAGGAGAAAGTCAGAGTTTGATTTTAGCTCTAGAGTTGAAGAGTCAAATTTCATTTCCCAGCAAGCATTTCTTATTTCTAAATTGATTCCCTTGCAACTAGCTTGCCTCTCCATTTATCTATCTGTTTGGACCAAAATAAAATGGTTTTTCTTTTGGCATATTATCCTTCTCTCTGCTTTTGTCCAAAGAAGAAAGACACTGCTTTTTCCTCCACAACAGATGGGAATAGCAATTAGTAGCAGCTATAATCCTGACCCCCAGTAGCAAGCAAGTCCCACAGTGTAGCAGAACTGGATAGAGGATGATCTGGAAGTCACAATCAGTGCAAAATTGCCCAGAGCAATCCCCTCTATCAGAAAGAAATGCACCAGGTGTCTGCCCCAAAGTTAACCCATCAGAACAGAGAGAAAAAAAGGCTGCAACATGGGGTTTCATTCTGTTATATCCATTTCAATAAATTCTTACCCTCCGTTTAAATTTTCCACCACTAAGCATTTAAGGGCACCTTGATGGTTGCTTTCCAACTTTTCTTAACAATAGAAGAAAATGCCTCTCCTAGTGTCTTGATGGCCCACAGTAATCCACAATTGATAGTTTACTGATATGTGACTTCAGCAGTCCCTAGAAATTTCTGCTAGAAGACTTTCTGATTATGGGTACATCTGGAATGATGCCTTGGAACGCATCCACTTTCCTTTGTGAACATTCCTCATCATATTAACATGAAATTATAGGCATTATCTAGGTCTAGTTTGGACATCTGCTAATCTTAACCCAAATTATTGTATTTTGCATTGATCACAAATAAAAGATAAAAGCACAATGGTGTTTCTATTTCTAATGAACAACATTGTTGTTAATTCAGTTTAAGTTTATATTGAGTACTGACCTGTTGGAAGAAAGAGATTGAGAGGCTGTATCTTCCCATCTTTATTCATGTTGTTAGCACAGAAAAATAGGTCCTCCCATTCTGTGCCTATCTGTGCCTTAACATTTAAGTTGTCTATATTCTCTCCCAGCTTCCATAAAATGCAATTGGCAAATAAAAATTATGTGTGGGGGGGTGGGGGGAGTGGAGGGATATACAATACCATTTGGATAGATGTATTTAAATACATATGGTTTCCACTTTCTTTTCCTTGTGGTGAGAACATGGAAGAGTGGCCCTTTCAGTGTTTTCAATAGACAAAACAATTTTATTAACTATAGTCACACAGTACACATCTGATCTCCAGAACATTCCTCTACATAACTGAAATGCTATCCCAGATCCTGGCAACAAGCATGCTACTCGGTTTCTCTAGCTTCTACCACTGTAGATACCACAGATAACTGAGGGAGTGTACTATTTATCTTTCTCTTCCTGGCTTATTTCTCTTAGCACAGTGTCCTCTGGGTATAGCTGTATTGTCACAAACATGGCATGAAAACAAGATTCCTTTTTCTTAATGCTGAATGGTAAGTCATTGTAAAACATGCACACTGCATTCCCGTCACCATTTCCTATGTTGATAGACCCTGATAATGTTTTCGTATCTTAGATGCCTCGGATAAGGCTGCAGTGGATTGTGGGGAAAGGGTCATCTTCACAAACTGATTTCATTTTCTTTGGAAAATGTGCATTGAATTGCTTAATTACATGAGTTTCATTTTAAAACAGCCTCTTACTGTTATTCATACTGTTATCAATACAGTATCCATACTGTAATCCATAATATATCCATACTGTTATCCATACTGTTATCCATACTGTATCCATATTGTATCCATACTGTTATCCATACTGTATCCATGCTATATCCATACTGTTAACCATGCTGTATCCATACTGTTATCCATACTGTATCCATACTGTATCCATACTGTATCCATACTGTTATCCATACTGCTATCCATACTGTATCCATACTGTATCCATACTGTTATCCAAACTGTTACCCACACTGTATCCATACTGTATCCATACTGTTGTCCATAATGTTATGCATACTGTATCAATATTGTATGCATACTGTATCCATAATGTATCCATACTGTATCCACACTGCTATCCATACTGTATCCATACTGTTCTCCATAATGTATCCTTACTGTATCCATAATGTTGTCCATAATGTTATGCATACTGTATTCATACTGTATCCATACTGTTATCCATACTGTATCCATACTACTATCCATACTGTTATCCATACTGCTATCCATAATGTATCCACACTGCTATCCATACTGTATCCATAATGTTATCCATACTGCTATCCATACAGTATTCATACTGTATCCAAACTGTTATCCATACTGTATCCATACTGTTATCCATACTGGTATCCATACTGTATTCATACTGTATCCATACTGCTATCCATTCTGTATCCACACTGCTATCCATACTGTATCCATACTGCTATCCATACTGCTATCCATACTGTTATCCATATTGTATCCATACTGTTATCCATACTGTATCCATAGTGTATCCATACTGCTATTCTTATTGTATCCATACTGTTATGCACACGGTATCCATACTGTATCCATACTGCTATCCATACTGTATTCATACTGTATCCATACTGTTATCCATACTGCTATCCATAATGTATCCATACTGTATCCATACTGTATCGATACTGTATCCATACTGCTAACCATACTGTAACCATAATGCTATCCATACTGTATCCACACTGCTATCCATACTGTATCCATACTGCTATCCATACTGTTATCCATACTGTACCCATACCGTATCCATACTGCTATCCATACTGCTATCCATAATGTATCCATAATGTTATCCATACTACTATGCATACTGTATCCATAGTGTATCCATAATGCTATCCATACTGTTATCCATATTGTATCTATACTGTTATCCATATTGCAATCCATACTGTATCCATACTGTTATCCATATTGCTATCCATACTGTTATCCATAATGCTATCCATACTGTTATCCGTACTGTATCGTTAGTGTATCCATAATGTTGTACATAAAGTTATGCATATTGTATCCATACTGTATCCATACTGTTATCCATACTGCTATCCATACTGTTATCCATACTGTATACATACTGCTATCCATATTGTATCCATACTGTTATCCACACTATATCTGTACTATATCCATACTGTTATCCATACTGTATCCATAGTGTTATCCATACTGTATCTATACTGTTATCCATACTGCTATCCATACTGTATCCATACTGTATCCATAATGTTATCCATACTGTATCCATACTGTTATTCATACTGCTATCCATAATGTATCCATACTGTATCCATACTGTTATCCATACTGCTATGCATACTGTATCCATAGTGTATCCATACTGTTATCCATACTGCTATCCATAATGTATTCACACTGTATCCATACTGTTATCCATACTACTATGCATACTGTATCCATAGTGTATCCATACTGCTATCCATACTGTTATCCATACTGTATCTATACTGTTATCCACACTGCTATCCAAACTGTATCCATACTGCTATGCAAACTGTATCCTTACCGTATCCATAATGTTGTCTGTAATGTTATGCATACTGTATCGATACTGCTATCCATACTGATATCCATACTGTTATCCATACTGTATCCATACTGTTATCCATACGGTCTCCATACTGTATCCATACTGCTATCCATACTCTATCCATACTGTATCCATACTGTATCCATACAGCTATCCATACTCTATCCACACTGCTAACCATACTTTATCCATACTGTATCCATACTGCATCCATAATGTATCCATACAGTATCCATATTGTAGCCATACTGCTATCCATACTGTATCCATACTATGTCCATATTCCTATCCACACTGTATCCATACTGTTATCCACACTGTATCCATACTGTTTCCATACTGTTATCTATACTGTATCCATAGTGTTATCCATACTGTATCCATACTGCTATCCACACTGTGTACGTACTGTAGTCCATAATGTTATGCATACTGTATCCATACTGTATCCATACTGTGTCCATCTGTTATCCATACTGTTATCCATTCTTTATCCAAACTGAATCCATATTGTATCCATTCTGTTATCCATACTATATCCATACTGTATCCATACTGTATCCATAATGTATCCATACTGTATGCATACTGTATCCATACGGTTATCCATACTGTATCCTTACTGTATCCAAACTATACACATACTGTTATTCATAGTGTATCCATACTGTATCCATAGTGTATTCATACTGTTATCCATAATTTATCCATAATGTAGCCATACTGGATCCGTCTGTTATCCATAGTGTTATCCATTCTGTATCCATACTGAATCCATACTGTTATCCATACTGTATCCATACTATATACATACTGTTATCCATAGTGTATCCATAGTGTTTCCATACTTTATCCACATTGTTATCCTTACTGCTATGCATACTGTATCCATAGTGTATCGATATTGCTATCCATACTGTTATCCTTACTGTATCCATACTGTTGTCCATAATGTTATGCATACTATATCCATACTGTATCCATTTGTATCCATACTAATATCCATATTGTATCCACACTGTTATCCATACTGTATCCATACTGCTATGAATACGGCTATCCCTACTATTATCCATACTGTTTCCATACTGTTATCCATACTGTATCCATAATGTATTCATACTGCTATCCATACTGTGTCCACACTGCTATCCATACTGTGTCAAAACTGCTATCCATACTGTATCCATACTGTTATCCATACTGTGCCCACACTGCTATCCATAATGTTCCACAATGCTATCCATACTGTATCCATACTGTTATCCATACTGTATACATAATGTATCCATACTGCTATCCATACTCTATCCACACTGCTATCCATACTGTATCCATACAGTATCCATACTGCTATCCATACTCTATCCACACTGCTAACCATACTGTATCCATAGTGCATCCATAATGTATCCATACTGTAAGCATACACTATCCATATTGTAGCCATACTGCTATCCATACTGTATCCATACTATATCCATACTCCTATCCATACTGTATCCACACTGTTATCCACACTGTATCCATCCTCTTTCCATACTGTTATCCATACTGTATCCATAGTGTTATGCATATTGTATCCATACTGCTATCCACACTGTGTTCATACTGTAGTCCATAATGTTATGCATACTGTATCCATACTGTATCCATTTGTTATCCATACTACTATCCATACTGTATCCACACTGTTATCCATACTGTATCCATACTGCTATCAATACGGCTATCCATACTGTTATCCATACTGTATCCATACTGTTATCCATACTGTATCGATAATGTATCCATACTGTGTCCACACTGCTATCCATACTGTGTCCACACTGCTATCCATACTTTATCCATACTGTTATCCATACTGTATCCATATTGTATCTATACTGCTATCCATACTGTGTCCACACTGCTATCCATACTGTATCCATACTGTAATCCACACAGTATCCGTACTGTTTCCATACTGTTATGTATACTGTATCTATTCTGTTATCCATACTGTATCCATACTGTATCCATACTGTATGCATACTGTATCCATACTGTTATCCATACTTTATCCTTACTGTATCCATACTGTTGTCCATAATGTTATGCATACTGTATCCATATTGTATCCATACTGTATCCATACTGCTAACCATACTGTATCCATAGTGTTATGCATACTGTATCCATAATGTGTGCATAATGCTATCTTTACTGTAACCACACTGCTATCCATACTGTATCCACACTGTTATCCATACTGTATCCATACAACTCTCAATACTGCTATCCATATTGTTATCCATACTGTATCCATACTATACACATCCTGTTATCCATAATGTTATGCATACTGTATCCATAGTGTATCCATACTGCTATCCATACTTTATCCATACTGTTATCCATACTGTATCCATAGTGTATCTATACTGCTATCCATACTCTGTCCACACTGCTATCCATACTGTATCCATACTGCTATCCATACTTTTATCCATACTGCTCTCCACACTGTATTCACACTGTATCCACACTGTTATCTGTACTGCTATGCATACTGTATCCATAATTTATCCATACTGTTAACCACACTGTTTTCCATACTGTTATCCATACTGTATCCATACTGCTATCCATACTTTTATCCATACTGCTATCCACATTTTATCCACACTGTATCCAATTTGCTATCCATACTGTATCCATACTGTTATCCATGCTGTTATCCATACTTTTATCCATACTGCTCTCCACACTGTATCCACACTGCTATCCATACTTTATCCATACTGTTATCCATACTGTATCCTTACTGTAGCCGTAATGTTGTCCATAATTTTATGCATACTGAATCCATACTGTATCCATACAGTATCCATACTGAATCCATACTGTATCCATAATGTTATCCGTACTGTTATCCATACTCTATCTATACTGTTATCCATAATGTATGCATACTGCGATCCATACTGTATCCATAATGCTATCCATACTGTATCCACACTGTTATCCATAATGTGTCCATACTGCTATCAATACTGCTATCCATACTGGTATCCATACTGTTATCCATACTGTATCCATACTGTTATCCACACTGTATCCATACTATATACATACTGTTATCCATAGTGTATCCATACTGTTATCCATATTTCATTCTTACTGTATCCATAATATTGTCCGTAATGTTATGCATACTGTGTCCATACGGTTATCCACACTGTATCCATACTGTTATCCATACTGTATCCTTACTGAATCCATACTGTATCCATACTGTTATCCATTCTTTATCCATACTGTTACCCATACTGTATCCATACTGCTATCCGTACTGTATCCATACTATTATCCATACTGTATCCATACTGTTATCCAAACTGTTTTCCATACTGTATCCATACTGGTATCCATAATGTATCCACACTCCTATCCATACTGTATCCACACAGTTATCCATACTGTATCCATAATGATATGAATACTCCTATCCATACTGTTATTCATACTGTATCCATACTGTATCCATACTGTTATCCATCCTGTATCCATACTGTATCCATATTATATACATACTTTTATCCATAGTATATCCAAACAGTTATCCATATTTTATTCTTACTGTATCCATAATGTTGTCCGTAATGTTATGCATACTGTGTCCATACGTTTATCCACACTGTATCCATACTGTTATCCATACTGTATCCATAATGTATCCATACTGTATCCATACTGTTGTCCATAATGTTATGCATACTGTATCCATAATGTATCCATACTGCTATCCATACTGTGTCCACACTGCTATCCATACTGTTATCCATACTGCTATGCATACTGTATCCATACTGCATCCATACTGTGTCCATACTGTTATCCATACTGTATCCATACTGCTATCCATACTTTTATCCATACTGCTATCCATACTTTTATCCATACTGCTCTCCACACTGTATTCACACTGTATCCACACTGTTATCTGTACTGCTATGCATACTGTATCCATAATTTATCCATACTGTTATCCACACTGTTTTCCATACTGTTATCCATACTGTATCCATACTGCTATCCATACTTTTATCCATACTGCTATCCACATTTTATCCACACTGTATCCATATTGCTATCCATACTGTATCCATACTGTTATCCATGCTGTTATCCATACTTTTATCCATACTGCTATCCACACTGTATCCACACTGCTATCCATACTTTATCCATACTGTTATCCATACTGTATCTTTACTGTAGCCGTAATGTTTTCCATAATTTTATGCATATTATATCCATACTGTATCCATACAGTATCCATACTGAATCCATACTGTATCCATAATGTTATCCATACTGTTATCCATACTCTATCCATACTGTTATCCATAATGTATGCATACTGCGATCCATACTGTATCCATAATGCTATCCATACTGTATCCACACTGTTATCCATACTGTATCCATACTGCTATCAATACTGCTATCCATACTGTTATCCATACTGTTATCCATACTGTATCCATACTGTTATCCACACTGTATCCATACTATATACATACTGTTATCCATAGTGTATCCATACAATTATCCATATTTTATTCTTACTGTATCCATAATATTGTCCGTAATGTTATGCATACTGTGTCCATACGGTTATCCATACTGTATCCATACTGTTATCCATACTGTATCCATAATGTATACATACTGTTATCCACACTTTTATCCAAATTGTATCCAAAGTGTTATCCATACTGTTATCCGTACTGTATCTATACTGCTATCCATACTGTATCCATACTGTATCCATAGTGTTATCTGTACTGTATCCTTACTGTATCCATACTGTTATCCATAATATTATCCATACTTTTATCCAAACTGCTATCAATACTGTATCCATACTGTATCCATACTGTTATCCATACTGTATCCATACTTTTATCCATACTGTTTTCCATACTGTATACATACTGTTATCCATACTTTTATCCACGCTGTATCCATACTGTATCCATACTGTTATGCATACTGTTATCCATACTGTATCCATAATGTATCCATACTGTATCCATAGTGTATCCTTACTGTATCCATACTGTTGTCCATAATGTTATGCATACTGTATCCATAATTTATCCATACTGCTATCCATACTGTGTCCACACTGCTATCCATACTGTATCCATACTTTTATCCACACTGTATTCGTAATGTATCCATAATGTTACCCATACACTATCCATATTATTATCCATACTGTATTCATACTGCTATCCATACTGTAGTCCATAGTGTTATGCATACTGTATCGATACTGTATCCATACTGTAGTCCATAATGTTATGCATACTATATCCATACTGTTATCCATACTGTATTCATACCATATCCATACTGTTATCCATACCGTATCCATACTGTATCCATACTATGACCATACTTCAATCCATACTGTATGCATACTGTATCCATACTGTTATCGATACTATATCCTTACTGTATCCAAACTGTTGTCCATAATGTTATGCATACTATATCCATATTGTATCCATACTCTATCCATACTGCTATCCATACTGTATCCATACTGTTATCCATACTGTATCCTTACTGTATCCATACTGTAGTCCATAATGTTATGCATACTGTATCCAAACTGTATCCATACTGTATCCATCTGTTATCCATACTGTTATCCATACTGTATCCATACTGTATCTATACTGGTATCCATGCTGTATCCATACTGTAGTCCATAATGTTATGCATACTGTATCCATACTGTATCCATACTGTAGTCCATAATGTTTTGCATACTGTATCCATACTGTATCCATCTGTTATCCATACTGTTATCCATACTGTATCCATACCATACCCATACTGTTATCCATACCGTACCCATACTATATCCATACTGTACCCATACTGTATCCATACTGTATCCATACTGTATCCATACTGCTATCCATACTGTATGCATACTGTATCCATATTGTTATCCATACTGTTATCCATATTGTATCCACACTGTATCCATACTGTATCCTTACTTTATCCACACTGTTGTCCATAATATTATGCATACTGTATCCATATTGTATCCATACTGTATCCATAGTGCTATCCATACTGTATCCACACTGTATCCATACTGTATCTTTACTGTATCCATACTGTTGTCCATAATATTATGCATACTGTATCCATATTGTATCCATACTGTATCCATACTGCTATCCATACTGTATCCATACTGTATCCATACTGTATCCATACTGTTATCCACACTGTATCTGTACTGTATCCATACTGTTGTCCATAATGTTATGCATACTGTATCCATACTGTTATCCATACTGTATCCATAGTGTTATCCATACTGTATCCATATTGCTATCCATACTCTATCCATACTGTATCCATACTACTATCCATAATGTTATCCACACTGCTATCCATAATGGTATATATACTTTATCCATAATGTTATCCATACTGCTATCCATACAGTATTCATACTGTATCCAAACTGTTCTCCATACTGTATCCATACTGTTATCCATTCTGTATCCATAATGCATCCATACTGCTATCCATACTGTATCCATACTGCTATCCATACTGTATCCACACTGTTATCCATACTGTATCCATACTGCTATGAATACTGCTATCCATACTGTTATCCATACTGTATCCACACTGTTATTCATACTGTATCCACACTGCTATCCATACTGTATTCATACTGTTATCCACACTGTATCCTTACCGTATCCATAATGTTGGCCATAATGTTGTCCATAATGTTATGCATACTGTATCCATACTGTTATCTTTACTGTATCCATACTGTTATCCATACTGTATCCATACTACTATCCATACTGTTATCCACACTGCTATCAATACTGCTATCCATACTGTTATCCATACTGTATCCATATTGTATCCATACTGTATCCATACTGTTATCCATACTGTATCCATTCTGTATCCATACTGCTATCCATACTGCATCCATACTGTTATTCATACTGTATCCATACTGTTATCCATACTCTATCCTTACTGTATCCATAATGTTGTCTATAAGGTTATGCATACTGTATCCATACTGTTATCCATACTGCTATCCATACTTTTTTCCATTCTGTATCCATAATGCATCCATACTGTATCCATAATGTATCCATGCTGCTTTCCATACTGTTATCCATACTGTATCCACAGTGTTATCCATACAGTATCCATATTGCTATCCATACTCTATGCATACTTTTATCCATACTGTTATCCATACTGCTATCCCTACTTTTATCCATACTGCTATCCATACTGTATCCATACTGCTATCCATACTGTATCCATACTGCTATCCATATTGTATCCATACTGCTATCCATACTGTATCCATACTGCTATCCATACTGTATCCATACTGCTATCCATACTGTATCCATACTGTTATCCATACTGTATCCTTACTGTATCCATACTGTTGTCCATAATGTTATGCATACTGTATCCATTTTGTATCCATACTGTTATTCATACTGTATCCATACTGTTTTCCATACTGTATCCATACTGCTCTCCACACTGTATTCACACTGTATCCACACTGTTATCCGTAGTGCTATGCATACTTTATCCATACTGTATCCATACTGTATCCATACTGTTATCCATACTTTTATCCATACTGTTATCCATACTGTTATCCACACTGTATCCCTACTGTATCCATGCTATTATCCATATTGTTATCCATACTGCATCCATACTGTTATCCATACTTTATCCATACTCTATCCATACTGTATCCATAGTGCTATCCATACTTTATCCATACTGTTATCCATACTGTATCCATACTGTATCCACACTGTTATCGATACTGTATCCTTACTGTATCCAAACTCTTGTCCATAATGTTATGCATACTGTATCTATACTGTATCCATACCAGCCATACCATTATGCATACTGTATCCATACTACTATCCATACTGCTATCCATAATGAATCCATACTGTTACCCATACTCTATCCATGCTGTTATCCATACTGTTATCCGTACTGCTATCCGTACTGTTATCCATAATGTATCCACACTGCTATCCAAACTGTATCCACACTGCTATCATACTGTTTCCACATTACTATCCATTCTGTATCCATACTGTTATCCATACTGTATCCATACTGTTATCCATTCTGAATCCATATTGCTATCCATACTGTATCCATACTGTTATCCATACTGTATCCTTTCTGTATCCATAATGTTGTCCAAAATGTTATGTATACTGTATCCATACTGCTATCCATACTGTATCCATACTGCTATCCATACTGTATCCTTACTGTATCGATAATGTTGTCCATAATGTTCTGCATACTGTATCCATATTGGTGTCCACACTGTTATCCATACTGTATACATACTGCATCCATACTCTATACATACTGCTATCCATACTGTATCTATACTGTTATCCATACTTTTATCCATACTGCTATCCATACTGATATCCACCCTCTTTCCACACTATATCCATACTGTTATCCATACCGTATCCACACTGTATCCATACTGTATCCATACTTTATCCATACTGTTATCCATACTGCTATGCATACTGTATCCATACTGTTATCCATACTGTTGTCCATACTGATATCCATACTGCTCTCCACACTGTATTCACACTTTATCCACACTGTTATCCATACTGCTATGCATACTATATCCGTACTGTATCCATACTGTTATCCATACTGTATCCATACTCTATCCATACAGTATCCATAGTGCTATCCATACTGTATCCATACTGTTATCCACACAGTATCCATACTGTATGCATGCTATTATTCATACTGTATCCATACTGTTATCCATACTTTATCCATACTCTATCCATACTGTATCCATAGTGCTATCCATACTTTATCCATTCTGTTGTCCATACTTTATCCACACTGCTATCCATACTGTATCCATATTGTATCCATACTTTATCCATACTGCTATGCATACTGTATCCATACTGTTATCCATACTGTTATTCATACTGTATCCATACTGCTATCCCTACTGCTATCCATATTTTTATCCATACTGCTCTCCACACTGTATTCACACTGTATCCACACTGTTATCCGTACTGCTATGCATACTGTATCCATACTTTATCCATACTTTTATCCACACTGTTATCCATACTGTTATCCATACTGTATCCATACTGCTATCCATACTTTTATCCATACTGCTATCCACATTGTATCCACACTGTATCCATACTGTATCGATATTGCTATTCATACTGTTATCCATACTGTTATCGATACTTTTATCCATACTGCAATCCACACTGTATCCACAATACTATCCATACTGTATCCATACTGTTATCCATACTGTATCTTTACTGTATCCATAATGTTGTCCATAATTTTATGCATACTATATCCATACTGTATCCATACTGAATCCATACTGTATCCATAATGTTATCCATACTGTATCCATACTGTGTCCATTATGTATCCATACTGTATGCATACTGTATCCATACTGTTATCCATAATGTATCCTTACTGAATCCATACTGTATACATACTGTTATCCATTCTTTATCCATACTGTTACCCATACTGCATCCATACTGCTATCCGTACTGTATCCATACTATTATCCATACTGTATCTATACTGTTATCCATACTGTATCCATACTGTTATCCATAATGTATGCATACTGTGATCCATCCTGTATCCATACTGCTATCCATACTGTATCCACACAGTTATCCATACTGTATCCATACTGATATCAATACTGCTATCCATACTGTTATCCATACTCTATCCATACTGTTATCCATACTGTATCCATACTATATACATACTTTTATCCATAGTGTATCCAAACTGTTATCCATATTTTATTCTTACTGTATCCATAATGTTGTCCGTAATGTTATTCATACTGTGTCCATACGGTTATCCATACTGTATCCATACTGTTATCCATACTGTATCCATAATGTATCCATAATGTATCCATACTGTTGTCCATAATGTTATGCATACTGTATCCATACTGCTATCCATACTGTGTCCACACTGCTATCCATACTGTATCCATTATTCTATCCATAGTGTATGCATGCTTATCCATACTGTTATCGATACTATATCCTTACTCTATCCAAACTGTCCATAATGTTATGCATACTGTATCCATATTGTATCCATACTGTATCCATACTGCTATCCATACTGTATCCATACTGTTATCCATACTGTATCCTTACTGTATCCATACTGTTGTCCATAATGTTATGCATACTGTATCCATACTGTATCCATACTGCTATCCATACTGTATCCATACTGTTATCCATAATGTTTCCATACTGCTATCCATACTGTATCCATAGTGCTATCCATACTGTATCCATACTGTTATCCATACTGTATCCGCACTGTTTCCATACTGCTATCCATACTGTGCCCACACTGCTATCCATATATATCCATACTGCTATCCACACTGTATCCGTACTGTATTTACTGTTATCCATACTGTATCCATACTGCTATCCACACTGTGTCCATACTGTAGTGCATAATGTTATGCATACTGTATCTATACTGTATCAATACTGTACCCATACTCTATCCATCTTTTATCCATACTTTTATCCTTTCTGTATCCATACTGAATCCATACTCTATCCATACTGTTATCCAAACTGTATCCATACTGTATACATAATGTATCCATACTGTTTGCATACTTTATCCATTCTGTTATCCATACGGTATCCTTACTGTATCCATACTGTTGTGCATAATGTTATGCATACTGTATCCTTTTTGTATCCATACTGCTATCCATACTGTATCCATACTGTTATCCATACTGTATCCATACTGTATCCTTACTGTTATCCATACTGTATCCATAATGTATGCATACTGCTATCCATCCTGTATCCATACTGCTATCCATACTGTGTCCACACTGTTATCCATACTGTATCCATACAGTTATCCATATTTTATTCTTACTGTATCCATCATGTTGTCCATAATGTTATGCATACTGTGTCCATACGGTTATCCATACTGTTATCCATACTGCTATGCATACTGTATCCATAATGTATGCATACTGCTATCCATACTGTATCCATACTGTTATCCATACTGTATCCATAATGTTATCCACATTGTATCCTTACTGTATCCATAATATTGTCCATACTGTATCCATACTATATACATACTTTTATCCATAGTATTTCCAAACTGTTATCCATACTTTTATCCTTTCTGTATCCATACTGAATCCATACTGTATCCATACTGTTATTCACACTGTATCTGTACTGTATACATAAGGTATCTATACTGCTATGCATACTGTATCCATAATGTAAGCATACTGCTATCCATACTGTATCCATACTGTATCCATACTGCTATCCATACTGTATCCATAATGTTATCCACACTGTATCCTTACTGTATCCATAATGTTGTCCATACTGTATCCATACTATATACATACTTTTATCCATAGTATTTCCAAACTGTTATCCATATTTTATTCTTACTGTATCCATAACATTATCCATACTGTATCCATACTACTATCCATACTGCTATCCATAATGAATCCATACTGTTATCCATACTGTATCCATGCTGTTATCCATACTGTTATCCGTACTGCTATCCGTACTGTTATCCATAATGTATCCATAATATATCCACACTGCTATCCAAACTGTATCCACAATGCTATCGTACTGTATCCACATTACTATCCATTCTGTATCCATACTGTTATCCATACTGTATCCACACTGCTATCATACTGTATCCACATTACTATCCATTCTGTACCCATACTGTTATCCATACTATATCCATACTGTTATCCATTCTGAATCCATATTGCTATCCATACTGTATCCATACTGTTATCCATACTGCTATCCATACTGTTATCCATACTGTATCCTTACTGTATCCATAATGTTGTCCATAATGTTCTGCATACTGTATCCATATTGGTATCCATACTGTTATCCATACTGTATCCATACTGTATACATACTGCTATCCATACTGTATCTATACTGTTATCCATAATTTTATCCATACTGCTATCCATACTGATATCCACCATCTTTCCATACTGTATCCATACTGTATCCATACTTTATCCATACTGCTATGCATACTCTATCCATACTGCATCCATACTGTGTCCATACTGTTATCCATACTTTTACCCATACTGCTCTTCACACTGTATTCTCACTTTATCCACACTTTTATCCATACTGCTATGCATACCATATCCATACTGTATCCATACTGTATCCATACTGTTATCCATACTGTTATCCATACTGTTATCCACACTGTATCCCTACTGTATCCATGCTATTATCCATACTGTTATCCATACTGTATCCATAGTCTATCCATACGGTATCCATAGTGCTATCCATACTGTATCCATACTGTTATCCACACTGTATCCATGTTATTATTTATACAGTATCCATACTGTTATCCATACTTTATCCATACTCTATCCATACTGTATCCATAGTGCTATCCATACTTTATCCATACTGTTGTCCATACTTTATCCACACTGCTATCCATACTGTATCCATATTGTATCCATACTTTATCCATACTGCTATGCATACTGTATCCATACTGTATCCATACTGTTATCCATACTGTATCCATACTTTTATCCACACTGCTCTCCACACTGTATTCACACTGTATCCACACTGTTATCTGTACTGCTATGCATACTGTATCCATACTTTATCCATACTGTTATCCACACTGTTTTCCATACTGTTATCCATACTGTATCCATACTGCTATCCATACTTTTATCCATACTGCTATCCACATTGTATCCACACTGTATCCATGCTGTATCCATATTGCTATCCATACTGTATCCATACTGTTATCCATACTTTTATCCATACTGCTATCCACACTGTATCCACACTGCTATCCATACTGTATCCATACTGTTATCCATACTGTGTCTTTACTGTAGCCATAATGTTGTACAAAATTTTATGCATACTATATCCATACAGTATCCATACTGAATCCATACTGTATCCATAATGTTATCCATACTGTTATCAATACTCTATCCATACTGTTATCCATAATGTATGCATACTGCGATCCATACTGTATCCATACTGCTATCCATACTGTTATTCATACTGTATCCATACTGCTATCCATACTGTTATCCATACTGCTATCCATACTTCATCCATACTGCTCTCCACACTGTATTCACACTGTATCCACACTGTTATCCGTACTGCTATGCATACTGTATCCATACTTTATCCATACTTTATCCATACTGTTATCCACACTGTTATCCATACTGTATCCATACTGCTATCCATACTTTTATCCATACTGCTATCCACATTGTATCCACACTGTATCCATACTGTATCGATATTGCTATCCATACTGTTATCCATACTGCTATCGATACTTTTATCCATACTGCAATCCACACTGTATCCACAATGCTATCCATACTGTATCCACACTGTTATCCATACTGTATCTTTACTGTATCCATAATGTTGTCCATAATTTTATGCATACTATATCCATACTGTATCCATACAGTATCCATACTGATTCCATACTGTATCCATAATGTTATCCATACTGTATACATACTGTATCCATTATGTATCCATACTGTATGCATACTGTATCCATACTGTTATCCATAATGTATCCTTACTGAATCCATACTGTATACATACTGTTATCCATTCTTTATCCATACTGTTACCCATACTCCATCCATACTGCTATCCGTACTGTATCCATACTATTATCCATACTGTATCCATACTGTTATCCATACTGTATCCATACTGTTATCCATAATGTATGCATACTGCGATCCATACTGTATCCATATTGCTATCCATACTGTATCCACACAGTTATCCATACTGTATCCATACTGATATCAATACTGCTATCCATACTGTTACCCATACTCCATCCATACTGTTATCCATACTGTTATCCATACTGTATCCATAATATATACATACTTTTATCCATAGTGTATCCAAACTGTTATCCATATTTTATTCTTACTGTATCCATAATGTTGTCCGTAATGTTATTCATACTGTGTCCATACGGTTATCCATACTGTATCCATACTGTTATCCATACTGTATCCATAATGTATCCATACTGTATCCATACTGTTGTCCATAATGTTATGCATACTGTATCCATATTGTATCCATACTGCTATCCATAATGTGTCCACACTGCTATCCATACTGTATCCATACTTCTATCCATAGTGTATGCATACTTATCCATACTGTTATCGATACTATATCCTTACTGTATGCAAACTGAGACCATAATGTATCCATACTGTACCCATAGTACTATCCATACTGTATCCATACTGTTATCCATACTGTATCAGCACTCTTTCCATACTGCTATCCAGACTGTGCCCACAATGCTATCCATATATATCCATACTGCTATCCACACTGTATCCGTACTGTATCCATACTGTTATCCATACTGTATCCATACTGCTATCCACACTGTGTCCATACTGTAGTCCATAATGTTATGCATACTGTATCCATACTGTATCAATACTGTACCCATACTGTATCCATCTTTTATCCATACTTTTATCCTTTCTGTATCCATACTGAATCCATACTGTATCCATACTGTTATCCATACTGTATCCATACTGTATCCATACTGCTATCCATACTGTATGCATACTGTATCCATACTGTTATCCATACTGTATCCTTACTGTATCCATACTGTTGTCCATAATGTTATGCATACTGTATCCATATTGTATCCATACTGCTATCCATACTGTATCCATACTGTTATCCATACTGTATCCATACTGTTATCCATACTGTATCCATACTGTTATCCATACTGTATCCATAATGTATCCATACTGCTATCCATACTGTATCCATACTGCTATCCATACTGTATCCACACTGTTATCCATACTGTATATATACTGCTATCCATATTTTATTCTTACTGTATCCATCATGTTGTCCATAATGTTATGCATACTGTGTCCATACGGTTATCCATACTGTTATCCATACTGCTATGCATACTGTATCCATAATGTATGCATACTGCTATCCATACTGTTTACATACTACTATCCATACTGTATCCATACTGTTATCCATACTGTATCCATTATGTTGTCCATACTGTATCCATACTATATACATACTTTTATCCATAGTATTTCAAAACTGTTATCCATGCTTTTATCCTTTCTGTATCCATACTGAATCCATACTCTATCCATACTGTTATCCACACTGTATCCGTACTGTATACATAAGGTATCCATACTGCTATGCATACTGTATCCATAATGTAAGCATACTGCTATCCATACTGTATCCATACTGTATCCATACTGTATCCATAATGTTATCCACACTGTATCCTTACTGTATCCATAATGTTGTCCATACTGTATCCATACTATATACATACTTTTATCCATAGTATTTCCAAACTGTTATCCATATTTTATTCTTACTGTATCCATAACATTATCCATACTGTATCCATACTACTATCCATACTGCTATCCATAATGAATCCATACTGTTATCCATACTGTATCCATGCTGTTATCCATACTGTTATCCGTACTGCTATCCGTACTGTTATCCATAATGTATCCATAATGTATCCACACTGTTATCCAAACTGTATCCACACTGCTATCGTACTGTATCCACATTGCTATCCATTCTGTATCCATACTGTTATCCATACTGTATCCACACTGCTATCATACTGTATCCACATTACTATCCATTCTGTACCCATACTGTTATCCATACTGTATCCATACTGTTATCCTTTCTGAATCCATATTGCTATCCATACTGTATCCATACTGTTATCCATACTGCTATCCATACTGTTATCCATACTGTATCCTTACTGTATCCATAATGTTGTCCATAATGTTATGCATACTGTATCCATACTGCTATCCATACTGTATCCATACTGTATCCATACTGTTATCCATACTGTATCCTTACTGTATCCATAATGTTGTCCATAATGTTCAGCATACTGTATCCATATTGGTATCCATACTGTTATCCATACTGTATCCATACTGTATACATACTGCTATCCATACTGTATCTATACTGTTATACATAATTTTATCCATACTGCTATCCATACTGATATCCACCCTCTTTCCACACTGTATCCATACTGTTAACCATACCGTATCCATACTGTATCCATACTGTATCCATACTTTATCCATACTGTTATCCATACTGCTATGCATACTGTATCCATACTGCATCCATACTGTGTCCATACTGTTATCCATACTGTTGTCCATACTGCTATCCATACTTTTACCCATACTGCTCTTCACACTGTATTCTCACTTTTCCACACTGTTATCCATACTGCTATGCATACTATATCCATACTGTATCCATACTCTTATCCATGCTGTTATCCATACTGTTATCCACACTGTATCCCTACTGTATCCATGCTATTATCCATACTGTATCCATACTCTATCCATACGGTATCCATAGTGCTATCCTTACTGTATCCATACTGTTATCCACACTGTATCCCTACTGTATCCATGCTATTATTTATACTGTATCCATACTGTTATCCATACTTTATCCATACTCTATCCATACTGTATCCATAGTGCTATCCATACTTTATCCATACTGTTGTCCATACTTTATCCACACTGCTATCCATACTGTATCCATATTGTATCCATACTTTATCCATACTGCTATGCATACTGTATCCATACTGTATCCATACTGCTATCCATACTGTTATCCATACTGCTATCCATACTTTTATCCACACTGCTCTCCACACTGTATTCACACTGTATCCACACTGTTATCTGTACTGCTATGCATACTGTATCCATAGTGTATCCATACTGTTATCCATACTGTATCCTTACTGTATCCATAATGTTGTCCATAATGTTCTGCATACTGTATCCATATTGGTATCCATAATGTTATCCATAATGTATCCATACTGTATACATACTGCTATCCATACTGTATCTATACTGTTATCCATAATTTTATCCATACTGCTATCCATACTGATATCCACCCTCTTTCCACACTGTATCCATACTGTTATCCATACCGTATCCATACTGTATCCATACTTTATCCATACTATTATCCATACTGCTATGCATACTGTATCCATACTGCATCCATACTGTGTCCATACTGTTATCCATACTGTTGTCCATACTGCTATCCATACTTTTACCCATACTGCTCTTCACACTGTATTCTCACTTTTCCACACTGTTATCCATACTGCTATGCATACTATATCCATACTGTATCCATACTCTTATCCATACTGTTATCCATACTGTTATCCACACTGTATCCCTACTGTATCCATGCTATTATCCATACTGTATCCATACTCTATCCATACGGTATCCATAGTGCTATCCTTACTGTATCCATACTGTATCCACACTGTATCCCTACTGTATCCATGCTATTATCTATACTGTATCCCTACTGTTATCCATACTTTATCCATACACTATTGATACTGTATCCATAGTGCTATCCATACTGTTATCCATACTGTTGTCCATACTTTATCCACACTGCTATCCATACTGTATCCATATTGTATCCATACTTTATCCATACTGCTATGCATACTGTATCCATACTGCTATCCTTACTGTTATCCATACTGCTATCCATATTTTTATCCACACTGCTCTCCACACTGTATTCACACTGTATCCACACTGTTATCTGTACTGCTATGCATACTGTATCCATACTTTATCCATACTGTTATCCACACTGTTTTCCATACTGTTATCCATACTGTATCCATACTGCTATCCATACTTTTATCCATACTGCTATCCACATTGTATCCTCACTGTATCCATGCTGTATCCATATTGCTATCTATACTGTATCCATACTGTTATCCATACTGTTATCCATACTTTTATCCATACTGCTATTCACACTGTATCCACACTGCTATCCATACTGTATCCACACTGTTATCCATACTGTATCCATACTGCTATCAATACTGCTATCCATACTGTTATCCATACTGTATCCATACTGTTATCCATACTGTATCCTACTGTTACCCATACTGTATCCATACTCTATCCATACTGTTATGCATAATGTATCCATAGTGTTATCCATATTTTATTCTTACTGTATCCATAATACTGTCCGTAATGTTATGCATACTGTGTCCATACGGTTATCCATACTGTATCCATACTGTTATCCATACTGTATCCATAATGTATACATACTGTTATCCACACTTTTATCCAAATTGTATCCATACTGTATCCAAAGTGTTATCCATACTCTTATATATACTGTATCCATACTGCTATCCATACTGTATACATACTTTTATCCATACTGTATCCATACTATATACATACTGTTATCCATAGTGTATCCAAACTGTTATCCATATTTTATTCTTACTGTATCCATAATATTGTCCGTAATGTTATGCATACTGTGTCCATATGGTTATCCATACTGTATCCATACTGTTATCCATACTGTATCCATAATGTATACATACTGTTATCCACACTTTTATCCAAATTGTATCCATACTGTATCCAAAGTGTTATCCATACTCTTATCCATGCTGTATCCATACTGCTATCCATACTGTATACATACTGTATCCATAGTGTTATGTATACTGTATCCTTACTGAATCCATACTGTATCCATACTGTTATCCATTCTTTATCCATACTGTTACCCATACTGTATCCATACTGCTATCCATATTGTATCCACACAGTTATCCATACTGTATCCATACTGATATCAATACTGGTATCCATACTTTTATCCATACTGCTATTCACACTGTATCCACACTGCTATCCATACTGTATCCACACTGTTATCCATACTGTATCCATACTGCTATCAATACTGCTATCCATACTGTTATCCATACTGTATCCGTACTGTTATCCATACTGTATCCATGCTGTTATCCATACTGTATCCATACTATATACATACTGTTATCCATAGTGTATCCTTACTGTTATCCATATTTTATTCTTACTGTATCCATAATACTGTCCGTAATGTTATGCATACTGTGTCCATACGGTTATCCATACTGTATCCATACTGTTATCCATACTGTATCCATAATGTATACATACTGTTATCCACACTTTTATCCAAATTGTATCCATACTGTATCCAAAGTGTTATCCATACTCTTATATATACTGTATCCATACTGCTATCCATACTGTATACATACTTTTATCCATACTGTATCCATACTATATACATACTGTTATCCATAGTGTATCCAAACTGTTATCCATATTTTACTCTTACTGTATCCATAATATTGTCCGTAATGTTATGCATACTGTGTCCATATGGTTATCCATACTGTATCCATACTGTTATCCATACTGTATCCATAATGTATACATACTGTTATCCACACTTTTATCCAAATTGTATCCATACTGTATCCAAAGTGTTATCCATACTCTTATCCATGCTGTATCCATACTGCTATCCATACTGTATACATACTGTATCCATAGTGTTATGTATACTGTATCCTTACTGAATCCATACTGTATCCATACTGTTATCCATTCTTTATCCATACTGTTACCCATACTGTATCCATACTGCTATCCATATTGTATCCACACAGTTATCCATACTGTATCCATACTGTTATCCATACTGTTATCCATACTGTATCCATACTATATACATACTTTTATCCATAGTGTATCCAAACTGTTATCCATATTTTATTCTCACTGTATCCATAATGTTGTCCGTAATGTTATGCATACTGTGTCCATATGGTTATCCATACTGTATCCATACTGTTGTCCATACTGTATCCATAATGTATCCATACTGTATCCATATCGTTGTCCATAATGTTATGCATACTGTATCCATATTTTATCCATACTGCTATCCATACTGTGTCCACACTGCTATCCATACTGTATCCATACTTCTATCCATAGTGTATGCATACTTATCCATACTGTTATCGATACTATATCCTTACTGTATCCAAACTGTGTCCATAATGTTATGCATACTGTATCCATATTGTATCCATACTCTATCCATACAGTATCCATACTGTTATCCATACTGTATCCTTACTGTATCCATACTGTTGTCCATAATGTTATGCATACTCTATACATACTGTATCCATACTGCTATCCATACTGTATCCATACAGTTATCCACAATGTATCCATACTGCTATCCATACTGTATCCATAGTGCTATCCATACTGTTATCCATACTGTATCCGCACTGTTTCCATACTGCTATCCATACTGTGCCCACACTGCTATCCATATATATCCATACTGCTATCCACACTGTATCCTTAGTGTATCCATACTGTTATCCATACTGTATCCATACTGCTATCCACACTGTTTCCATACTGTAGTGCATAATGTTATGCATACTGTATACATAATGTATCAATACTGTACCCATACTCTATCCATCTTTTATCCATACTTTTATCCTTTCTGTATCCATACTGAATCCATACTCTATCCATAGTGTTATCCACACTGTATCCATAATGTATCCATACTGTTTGCATACTGTATCCATACTGTTATCCATACGGTATCCTTACTGTATCCATACTGTTGTGCATAATGTTATGCACACCGTATCCTTATTGTATCCATACTGCTATCCATACTGTATCCATACTGTTATCCATACTGTATCCATACTGTTATCCATACTGTATCCTTACTGTTATCCATACTGTATCCATAATTTATGCATACTGCTATCCATCCTGTATCCATACTGCTATCCATACTGTATCCACACTGTTATCCATACTGTATCCATACAGTTATCCATATTTTATTCTTACTGTATCCATCATGTTGTCCATAATGTTATGCATACTGTGTCCATACGGTTATCCATACTGTTATCCATACTGCTATGCATACTGTATCCATAATGCATGCATACTGCTATCCATACTCTTTACATACTGCTATCCATACTGTTTCCATACTGTTATCCATACTGTATCCATACTGCTATCCATACTGTATCCATAATGTTATCCACACTGTATCTTTACTGTATCCATAATGTTGTCCATACTGTATCCATACTATATACATACTTTTATCCATAGTGTATCCAAACTGTTATCCATATTTTATTCTTACTGTATCCATAACATTATCCATACTGTATCCATACTACTATCCATACTGCTATCCATAATGAATCCATACTGTTATCCATACTGTGTCCATGCTGTTATCCATACTGTTATCCATACTGCTATCCGTACTGTTATCCATAATGTATCCATAATGTATCCACACTGCTATCCAAACTGTATCCACACTGCTATCGTACTGTATCCACATTACTATCCATTCTGTATCCATACTGTTATCCATACTGTATCCACACTGCTATCATACTGTATCCACATTACTATCCATTCTGTACCCATACTGTTATCCATACTGTATACATACTGCTATCCATTCTGAATCCATATTGCTATCCATACTGTATCCATACTGTTATCCATACTGCTATCCATACTGTTATCCATACTGTATCCTTACTGTATCCATAATCTTGTCCATAATGTTATGTATACTGTATCCATACTGCTATCCATACTGTATCCATACTGTATCCATACTGTTATCCATTCTGTATCCTTACTGTATCCATAATGTTGTCCATAATGTTCTGCATACTGTATCCATATTGGTATCCATACTGTTATCCATAATGTATCCATACTGTATACATACTGCTATCCATACTGTATCTATACTGTGATCCATAATTTTATCCATACTGCTATCCATACTGATATCCACCCTCTTTCCACACTGTATCCATACTGTTATCCATTCCGTATCCATACTGTATCCATACTGTATCCATACTGTATCCATACTTTATCCATACTGTTATCCATACTGCTAGGCATACTGTATCCATACTGCATCCATACTGTGTCCATACTGTTATCCATACTGTATACATACTGCTATCCATTCTGAATCCATATTGCTCTTCACACTGTATTCTCACTTTTCCACACTGTTATCCATACTGCTATGCATACTATATCCATACTGTATCCATACTGTATCCATACTGTTATCCATACTGTTATCCATACTGTTATCCACACTGTATCCCTACTGTATCCATGCTATTATCCATACTGTTATCCATACTGTATCCATACTCTATCCATACAGTATCCATAGTGCTATCCATACTGTATCCATACTGTTATCCACACTGTATCCCTACTGTATCCATGCTATTATTCATACTGTATCCATACTGTTATCCATACTTTATCCATACTCTATCCATACTGTATCCATAGTGCTATCCATACTTTATCCATACTGTTGTCCATACTTTATCCACACTGCTATCCATACTGTATCCATATTGTATCCATACTTTATCCATACTGCTATGCATACTGTATCCATACTGTATCCATACTGTTATCCCTACTGTATCCATACTGTATCCATAGTGCTATCCATACTGTATCCATACTGTTATCCATACTGTATCCGCACTGTTTCCATACTGCTATCCATACTGTGCCCACACTGCTATCCATATATATCCATACTGCTATCCACACTGTATCCGTACTGTATCCATACTCTTATCCATACTGTATCCATACTGCTATCCACACTGTGTCCATACCGTAGTCCATAATGTTATGCATACTGTATCCATACTGTATCAATACTTTACCCATACTCTATCCATCTTTTATCCATACTTTTATCCTTTCTGTATCCATACTGAATCCATACTCTATCCATACTGTTATCCACACTGTATCCATACTGTATCCATAATGTATCCATACTGTTTGCATACTGTATCCATACTGTTATCCATACGGTATCCTTACTGTATCCATACTGTTGTCCATAATGTTATGCATACTGTATCCTTATTGTATCCATACTGCTATCCATACTGTATCCATACTGTTATCCATACTGTATCCTTACTGTTATCCATACTGTATCCATAATATATGCATACTGCTATCCATCCTGTATCCATACTGGTATCCATACTGTATCCACACTGTTATCCATACTGTATCCATACAGTTATCCATATTTTATTCTTACTGTATCCATCATGTTGTCCATAATGTTATACATACTGTGTCCATACAGTTATCCATACTGTTATCCATCCTGCTATGCATACTGTATCCATAATGTATGCATACTGCTATCCATACTGTTTACATACTGCTATCCATACTGTATCCATACTGTTATCCATACTGTTATCCATACTGTATCCATACTGCTATCCATACTGTATCCATAATGTTATCCACACTGTATCCTTACTGTATCCATAATGTTGTCTATACTGTATCCATACTATATAAATACTTTTATCCATAGTGTATCCAAACTGTTATCCATATTTTATTCTTACTGTATCCATAACATTATCCATACTGTATCCATACTACTATCCATACTGCTATCCATAATGAATCCATACTGTTATCCATACTGTATCCATGCTGTTATCCATACTGTTATCCGTACTGCTATCCGTACTGTTATCCATAATGTATCCATAATGTATCCACACTGCTATCCAAACTGTATCCACACTGCTATCATACTGTATCCACATTACTATCCATTCTGTATCCATACTGTTATCCATACTGTATCCATACTGTTATCCATTCTGAATCCATATTGCTATCCATACTGTATCCATACTGCTATCCATACTGTTATCCATACTGCTATCCATCCTTTTATCCATACTGCTATCCACAATGCTATGCACACTGTATCCATACTCTATCCATATGTTATCCATACTGTATCCTTACTGTATCCATAATGTTGTCCATAATGTTTTGTATACTGTATCCATACTGCTATCCATACTGTATCCATACTGTATCCATGCTGTTATCCATACTGTATCCTTACTGTATCCATAATGTTGTCCACAATGTTCTGCATACTGTATCCATATTGGTATCCATACTGTTATCCATACTGTATCCATACTGTATACATTCTGCTATCCATACTGTATCTATACTGTTATCCATAATTTTATCCATACTGCTATCCATACTGATATCCACCCTCTTTCCACACTGTATCCATACTGTTATCCATACCGTATACATACTGTATCCATACTGTATCCATACCTTATCCATACTGTTATCCATATTGCTATGCATACTGTATCCATACTGTATCCATACTGCATCCATACTGTTTTCCATACTGCTATCCATACTTTTGTCCATACTGCTCTCCACACTGTATTCACACTTTATCCACACTGTTATCCATACTGCTATGCATACTATATCCATACTGTATCCATACTGTATCCATACTGTTATCCATACTGTTATCCACACTGTATCCCTACTGTATCCATGCTATTATCCATACTGTTATCCATACGGTATCCATAGTGCTATCCATACTCTATCCATACTGTTATCCACACTGTATCCCTACTGTATCCATGCTATTATTTATAGTGTATCCATACTGTTATCCATACTTTTTCCATACTCTATCCATACTGTATCCATAGTGCTATCCATACTTTATCCATACTGTTGTCCATACTTTATCCACACTGCTATCCATACTGTATCCATATTGTATCCATACTTTATCCATACTGCTATGCATACTGTATCCATACTGTATCCATACTGTTATCCATACTGTATCCATACTGCTATCCATACTGTTATCCATACTGCTATCCATACTTTTATCCATACTGCTCTCCACACTGTATTCACACTGTATCCACACTGTTATCTGTACTGCTATGCATACTGTATCCATAATTTATCCATACTGTTATCCACACTGTTTTCCATACTGTTATCCATACTGTATCCATACTGCTATCCATACTTTTATCCATACTGCTATCCACATTTTATCCACACTGTATCCATATTGCTATCCATACTGTATCCATACTGTTATCCATACTGTGTCCATACTATATACATACTGTTATCCATAGTGTATCCATACTGTTATCCATATTTTATTCTTACTGTATCCATCATATTGTCTGTAATGTTATGCATACTGTGTCCATACGGTTATCCATACTGTTATCCATACTGTATCCATAATGTATACATACTGTTATCCACACTTTTATCCAAATTGTATCCATACTGTATCCAAAGTGTTATCCATACTGTTATCCATACTGTATCCATGCTGTATCCATATTGTATCCATACTGCTATCCATACTGTATACATACTGTATCCATAGTGTTATCTATACTGTATCCTTACTGTATCCATACTGTTATCCATAATATTATCCATACTTTTATCCAAACTGCTATCAATACTGTATCCATACTGTTATCTATACTGTATCCATACTGTTACCCATACTGTTTTCCATACTGTATCCATACTGTATACATACTGTTATCCATACTTTTATCCACGCTGTATCCATACTGTATCCATACTGTTATGCATACTGTTATCCATACTGTATCCATACTGTATCCTTACTGTATCCATACTGTTGTCCATAATGTTATGCATACTGTATCCATAATTTATCCATACTGCTATCCATACTGTGTCCACACTGCTATCCATACTGTATCCATACTTTTATCCACACTGTATTCGTAATGTATCCATAATGTTACCCATACACTATCCATATTATTATCCATACTGTATTCATACTGCTATCCATAGTGTTATGCATACTGTATCGATACTTTATCCATACTGTAGTCCATAATGTTATGCATACTGTATCCATACTCTACCCAAATATTCTCCATACTGTTATCCATACTGTATTCATACCATATCCATACTGTTATCCATACCGTATCCATACTGTATCCATACTGTATCCATACTTCTATCCATACTGTATGCATACTGTATCCATACTGTTATCGATACTATATCCTTACTGTATCCAAACTGTTGTCCATAATGTTATGCATACTGTATCCATATTGTATCCATACTCTATCCATACTGCTATCCATACTGTATCCATACTGTTATCCATACTGTATCCTTACTGTATCCATAATGTTGTCCATAATGTTATGCATACTGTATCCATACTGTATCCATACTGTATCCATACTGTTATCCATAATGTATCCATACTGCTATCCATACTGTATCCATACTGCTATCCATACTGTATCCATACTGTTATCCATACTGTATCCATAATGTATCCATACTGCTATCCATACTGTATCCACACTGCTATCCATACTGTATCCATACTGTTATCCACACTGTATCCGTACTGTATCCATACTGTTATCCATACTGTATCCATACTGTATCCATACTGTATCCATACTGCTATCCATACTGTATCCATACTGTATCCATACTGTTATCCATACTGTATCCTTACTGTATCCATACTGTTGTCCATAATGTTATGCATACTGTATCCATACTGTATCCATACTGTATCCATACTGTTATCCATACTGTATCCATACTGTTATCCATACTGTATCCATACTGTATCCATACTGCTATCCATACTGTATCCATACTGTTATCCATACTCTATCCGTACTGTTTCCATACTGCTATACATACTGTGCCCACACTGCTATCCATACTGTTTCCATACTGCTATCCACACTGTATCCGTACTGTATCCATACTGTTATCCATACTGTATCCATACTGCTATCCACACTTTGTCCATACTGTAGTCCATAATGTTATGCATACTGTATCCAAACTGTATCAATACTGTACCCATACTCTATCCATCTTTTATCCATACTTTTATCCTTTCTGTATCCATACTGAATCCATACTCTATCCATACTGTTATCCATACTGTATCCATACTGCTATCCATACTGTATCCACACTGTTATCCATACTCTATCCATACTGTTATTCATATTTTATTCTTACTGTATCCATAATGTTGTCCATAATGTTATGCATACTCTGTCCATACGGTTATCCATACTGTTATCCATACTGTATCCATACATTTATCCACACTGTATCCCTACTGTATCCATACTCTTATCCATACTGTATCCGTACTGTTTCCATACTGCTATCCATACTGTGCCCACACTGCTATCCATACTGTATCCATACTGCTATCCACACTGTATCCATACTGTTATCCATACTGTATCCATACTGCTATCCACACTGTGTCCATACTGTAGTTCATAATGTTATGCATACTGTATCCATACTGTATCAATACTGTACCCATACTCTATCCATCTTTTATCCATACTTTTATCCTTTCTGTATCCATACTGAATCCATACTCTATCCATACTGTTATCCATACTGTTATCCATACTGTATCCATAATATATCCATAATGTATCCATACTGTATGCATACTGTATCCATACTGTTATCCATACGGTATCCTTACTGTATCCATAATGTTATCCATACTGTATCCATAATGTATTCATACTGCTATCCATTCTGTATCCATACTGCTATCCATACTGTATCCACACTGTTATCCATACTGTATCCATACTGTTATCCATATTTTATTCTTACTGTATCCATCATGTTGTCCATAATGTTATGCATACTGTGTCCATATGGTTATCCAAACTGTTATCCATACTGCTATGCATACTGTATCCATAATGTTATCCACACTGTATCCTTACTGTATCCATAATGTTGTCCATAATGTTATGCATACTGTATCTATACTGTATCCATACCATTATCCATACTGTATCCATACTACTATCCATACTGCTATCCATAATGTATCCATACTGTTATCCATACTGTATCCATGCTGTTATCCATACTGTTATCCGTACTGCTATCCGTACTGTTATCCATAATGTATCCATAATATATCCACACTGCTATCCATACTGTATCCACACTGCTATCCATACTGTATCCACACTGCTATCCATTCTGTATCCATACTGTTATCCATACTGTATCCATACTGTTATCCATACTGAATCCATATTGCTATCCATACTGTATCCATACTGTTATCCATACTGCTATCTATACTGTTATCCATACTGCTATCCACACTGCTATCCACACTGTATCCATACTGTATCCATACTGTTATCCATACTGTATCCTTACTGTATCCATAATGTTGTCCATAATGTTATGTATACTGTATCCATACTGCTATCCATACTGTATCCACACTGTATCCATACTTTTATCCATACTGCTATCCACACTGTATCCACACTGTATCCATACTGTATCCATACTGCTATCCATACTTTTATCCACACTGCTATCCACACTGTATCCACACTGCTATCCATACTGTATCCATACTGTTATCCATACTGTATCTTTACTGTATCCATACTGTGTCCATACTGTATCCATACTGCTATCCATACTGTATCCATACTGTTATCCATAATGTATCCATACTGTATCCATACTGCTATCCATACTGTATCCACAGTGCTATCCGTACTGTATCCATACTGTTATCCATACTGCTATCCATACTGTATTCATACTGTATCCACCTGTTATCCATACTGTATCCATACTGCTATCCATACTGCTATCCATACTGTATCCATACTGTATCCATCCTGTTATGCATACTGGCTGCCCCAAGTTATATTCCCACCAACAGTATATCAAGGTTCCCCTCTCTCCCTATTCTTGGCAAGATTTATCCTTCACCTTATGTTAACAGATAATTCTAGCAGATATTTGGTGTGAGCTGGCTGTTACAAATGAACGATCATCATAAGTAATGGGATCAATTGGAAGAATCACAGTTATCTGAGCTTTCAAGTGATTGGACCAAAACAGACTTAGGTTTTCTCATATTTCTCACCAATGTACTTCTGGAATTCAACCGTGAAATTTATACTCATCATTCCAATAATTTTCAGTGCTTCTTGGTCCTAAGACTTATGTGAATGTCTAGAACTGTGACTACTCTGTTCAGGATTTGGACTTCCCAATTTCTCAGTTACTGACCAGTAATGGACAGTAAGAATGTCAGTTTCTTCAGGTTAATCACCTGCACTTGTCAACACTGGCGGTCTTCCTTGGGGTTTCTGCCAGGACAAATATTCAGAATTCTTTGATTTAGACACAGTTCCCAAAGAATGGACTCTCACTCTTGGATAAGCCTCCACTGAGTCGCAACACTCCACTCCACTTTGAAGCATATTTATTGACATGAGGGAGCATACATAGCTCCACATCCTGCTGGTATTTTGAGTAGCAATAGCAACTATTGTATACCTACTGCTCCCTCTAAAAAGAAGAATAGGGTTGAGCAATTATTGCCTAAGTTCATACTTAGGAAATTTTTAAGAAGTAATTGGAACCATGTAGTCTATCCCTTACCAATCATATAGTGAACCCCTAACCACAGTCACACCGGAAGTGTCTTAATCCATTGGGACCCACTTCTTCAAAGGAGGCTTGGTGAAAAATTCTGGCTGCCACTTCTACATATGGTGCCCAGTCACAGCAGAAACTTAACTATGACTGATGCCCTGTGCTAAAAGATATTTTGATAGAATACCTTATAGAAAAATTGGACTCCAAATAGGCATTTTCAGTTCAGAAGGTGCTGTGCTGTGTAACTGCCAGTGGATCAGGCATCACAGGAGCAGACAAATATATATTGCAATAGCTCAAATTTGCACTGTGTTTTTGCATTCAAGTTTTTTTTTCTTTTAACTGAATCAAGAGATTCTTGTCCAATGAGTAGTTTGAATACATTTCAGTGCAACTATTTTGTTACTCATTTGTACTTAGTAAAGCTAGGAACTGAGAAATACTGTTTTGGAATGGTGACGTCTTCTCAGTTAGGGAAGGTATACACCCAGTTAGCGTGTAACTCCTGGGGACGGCAGATCTGGAGGAGAAGCTGGGAGTTGTTCTACCACTCAAACTATACCTGCTGACTGGTTTTGTAAGTAAATGAGGCAGGGTTGGTTTGTTTGTTTACAGCACTGGAAACTGATCCTGGGACTTATACATACTGACTCCATGCTCTCCCCTGACTCATATATCAGACTGATTTTTACTTTTTATCTGAAGACAGCCTCACTAGGTTGTCCAAGTTGCCCTTTAAGACCTTCTGAATCCCAAACAGACTTTGAACTTGCAATCTTGCCTTAACCTGACATGTAGCTAGAATTACAGGCCTGTACCAGGAAGTCCAGCCTGTAAATAAAGTTTACAAGGACACAAAAGTGCCTATATATTTAACGCTATTCATAATTTGCTTTTGTGCTGCAATATCAGTTATGTAACTGCTAGAAAGACCTGAATGGACCACAAAGCTCAAAATAGTCCTTCCATAAAAAGATTCCTGCCTCTGAATCAATGGATAGATATGTATAGATATGTTTCTTCTAAAACTGTTTTGTAACAACTGCAAGGTGGAATGTGGGTGCATCTCCATCTCCAGCACGGCTGTTGTGTTCCAGCCATGCCAGAGAATGGAGGACAATGGAACGGGACCTCAGGTGGCTCAGAGTGCAGCGGGAGGAGTTCCCTCGGGGGATACTATGTCGGTGGGTAGTTTGGTTATTAGAGCCAATGCAGGGGCTTATATAGGGAGGACTCCTGACCATTACAGAAGGCGGGAAAGGTGGGGTTTGGGGGTAAGGGGTGGGAAGGCTGTGGAAGTTCAGGAACGAGGAAATGAAATCCAAAAACCTGGTTCTGGTCTGGGATGGGGAAAGGAAGATTCATATCTACAGTAGCTTCCTGGGGCCAGGTTATCACACAGGCAGAGCAGGTCAGACACCTGCCATCCCTTTAGGGTATCAGGAGTTGCTTGCCTTGCTCAGTAACCAGATCCCCACAGTGGAAGATAGATATAAATATCTCTAAAGTTAACAATCAAAGATTAGACCATTTTACTAAATTCTACAGAGTCAATAAGAGAATCTGAGATTTCAGGAGCAGGGCTGTTTGTGAACTGGCAGGTGAGTTGTAGGTGGTCCTGCCCTGCTCTTCTACTGTGCTCCTTACCTCAAGGAAATGCGTGTGGTTTCAGGCATTCTGTAAGTGAAAGGCAATCTCACTGCCTCTAATGAGATTGCCTACAGGAGGAAAGAAATCCTTGGGAACAAAAAGAATGTTTTCTCCTAATAGTCTTTCCCTTTAAGTGGCTTGAGAGATATGAAAATTACTGAGTATCCAGCTCAAAAACCACACAAACCCAGCATGCCAGAAGTTCAAAAGGTCTGTTGCACAGTCACTATTAATCTCTCTATACATATTTTATTTAACCTTCTGTAAATATTGTTATTGTAAAGTGCCTTGGACAGGCTAATGGATTGTAATGTTTTGTTAATGGAAACAAAGACAATACTGGAGAAGGTTAGCACAAGATGGGAAGGGGTCATGGGCAAGTGAATGAAGGAGAAGGCTGAAGGCTAGCCTCAGTTGTCTGGGAGAGGTAACACCCGAACACTGCATGGAGCGGACTTCTTCATTAGCAGACCTGGAGCCCGGCCAGAGCCTTGCAAAGACTACACGGGACCTGAGCCCATCAATCCATCATTCCCTGATTCTCCCCTCCCCTCCCCTCACTCCTCCCCTCCTTTCGGCCTCCTCTCCTCTCTTCCCTCTTTTCTCTTCCAGCTTAAAAAGTACAGGATACTATTTTTCTTTCCATTATAATATACTCCTTCCACTGGAAAGTTGTTATGCAAAAGTGGCAAGATCTTTGGCTTCCAGAGGGATCTGAGAATAATGTCCTCTTGGCCACCACTGTGTTTTAATTAGTTGCAACGTTGATGTGTCCCTGTTCTATGATTGTGTTCCTTCATGGTGCATCCAACAAGTTGCTCTTAAAGACGCAACTATCCACCCCCGTTTACCATCAGAACTCAGCAGCCCTAAAAAGCTACTTCCGCAAGGTTGGTTTCTGGGGTACCATCTGTGTCTTGTGGACGCCTTTCCTGGTTTATTAAAGAGCAACATTGTTTGAACTGGTGGGTATTTTTTTTTCCTCACCCGCCTCTGTCTTCCTCTTTTTCTCTCACTTCCTCTTTTGTTGTTGTTATTGTGCTTCCCACAGCCCAAATCTGCCCCCAGGACTGGCTCGGTCCACACTGGCTGCTCTGCCTACCATGCAGGTGTGCAGGAGCCGTCCTCCTTGTGGTCGCCCCAGCAACCCGCCGCTCTAATCTGCTGAATATGAAAAGAAGAAACAGAAAGAGAAAAGCCATCCACCCCCTTCTGCTCCATCCATGAGTCCAAAAGAAGGATACCGTCTCCAGGCATTCCTGATAATACCCCAGCCATTGCCTGGGCAACAGTCACCGGGAGCTGGCACGGCCTGGGGAGAAAGCAGTCCCTGTCTGAAGCACAGGCCTGTTCCCCCTCCTCCCCCTCCTCCCCCCTCCTCCTCCTCCCCCTCCTCCTCCTCCTCCCCCTCCCCCCTCCTCCTCCCCCTCCCCCTCCTCCTTCTCCTCCTCCCCTTCCTCTTCTCCCACATGTCTTCTAATGGCCCTAAACAATCATGCATCCTTCTTCCCCGGCTTCTTGCCCCACACCCTCCAGCCGGTTAGTGGGTCACAAACGCAAAGATGTGGAGTATAGAAATCTCAAATTTTTTCTCTTGATGGTACTGAAACAATACTTGCATGCATATGCGCATCTACATGTTTACATATGTGAACGTGCATGTGTACAGATTTGATGATATTTTCACTTTTAGTCACCATGAAGATAAGATTATATACTGAAAGAGTGAAGACAAGAAAAGAATTTTTCTTATGAAAGCTAAGAGTTTGGTAAAGTCGTCCCCTGAAACTCCCATTCTGTCAGCTGTCCTGGGCTGAGGTGGTTTACAGAACCCTTCACTCTGAGCCTAGTGCCCAGCAATGAACTCTCTCGTCTGTCTTATGCCATCATGTTGATGCAGCTGGTTTGACACGACAGAAAGCTTCCTTGTGATCCCAGCCTTTTCCTATCAAATGTCACCCAGCCATGATTTGGGTGACTTATTTACTGGCACTAGACCAGTAAAAACAAAAATGAACATTCACAACTAATAAATCCTCAAGTTTTGATAGCTCTAGCCACAGTGGTGGGGTACATCAAAATCTGCGGCCTGTTACTCCAGGGCTCCCAGGCAATGTAGAACCTCCCAAATAGTCAGAGACAGGAAAGCTACACAAGGCCAGGGGCAAAGGAGCAGAGAGGTTGCTTATATTGTGGGCTTTAGACACAAGGATTTTCATCTTGACTCAAAGGACCTGCTTTCTTGGTTGGAGATCCTAAAAGCAGAAATAAAATATACAATATTTGAGTCATTTGGAATGAGGGATGACTAAGCTTTTCACCTTGACCTTTTATTCTTGAGTCACACCACACCCATCTCCCACAAGATGAAAGATGAGGGCTAACATTCTGGACAGAAAATCACAGCTTCTCAGAGAACTGAAAGAAACTATTTTTATGGAGAGCACGAGGTCAAGAAAATTTAGCAAACAAAATTGAATGTCATCTACTCCCAGAAAATTCTCCAAGCACTTTCCTTTTCCTTGGCCCTTGTTGAAAGTGGTAAGGCTGGTGATAATTTTTTGATTCCAGAATTGATTCAGTATAGAAGGACATTTTCTCTTTTTTTAAATAAACCCAGAAAAAATCCTATCACAAAACTATTGATTTTGACAAATGTTTTCAGGTACCTACAACATCTGTAATGAGCAGCTCCTTAACTGTGCTTTCATAGTCTAATTTTTGAAACCTTCATTGCAGGACTTAATCTTAGGATATAAATAGAGTTAAACAGTGGAAAGACTTGTCCATATCCCAGATGTTTAGTCTGTATATTGCTAGATACATGCGGAGATGTGCTTGTGACTGACTCACGCTTCCCCTTTTATTTTGACTTTTGTTTCATAACCGAGAGACCGTCATGGGGGACACTTATCTGATAAGGTTAAAACACACTCACACAGTAGTTCTGTGTATTTCTTATACTGCTTTTGTTCTGCTTAGTTTTGTCACTGCGATGTCCTCTACATGGAAAATATCTATAGCAAGTAGGTAACAGCAGTCAGCACCTGAAATAAAGACGTATTAAAAATCTTTCAGAGCTCTGTGTAACCATTATCTTGAAAGCTCTTTCAGTGCACTCTTTCTAAAAAAGCAGCTGAGATAAAACCAGACAAATCAAATGTGTACAACTAGTTTAGCCATCTTAAAAAGTTTAGAATTAATTCTTACTGATAACCAGTGAATTAGATGTCCCAAATTCCTTCACAAGTTCACAGAAATGTAATTTAATCTGTCCATGATTAAACATGGGTAGATTACTCTCTCTTTACAGATATAGTTTCTCTAGTCATTGTCTCAAAGGAGAATCAAATACTTTGTGTGCGTTGTGCTCTGCTTTGTGTCTGAGTGTATGATATATGTATGTATAGTAGATTCATGTGAATATACAAGTGTGTATATCCACGTGTGTGCATGAAGAAGCCAGAGAAGGGTGTCAGATGCCTTACTTCATTGCTGTCTTCTTCATTGCCTTGAGAAAGGGGCTTTCACTGAATGGGAAGCTTGCCTTTTCAGTTAGGCTGACTGGACAATGAGCTTTCAGGATGTTCCCCTTGACATTTTCCAACACTGGGCTCTGTGTGTGAGTGCTGAAGATTTGAATTCAGGTCAAGCACTATTACCCACTGAGCCATATTCTCAGAGCAGCCAAAGTCAGTGATTTTTTTTTAATGTTATTTTGAAATACATAGAAAATAAGGTATCAAGAATTCAAATAATATTCAAATTTTGTTGAAGTTCTAGTTTCTTTAATGTGATTCCTCTTTATTTACCATTCTGCCAATATTTAGAGGGCACCTACTATTAGCTTTTAGAATTCAAGGAGTTTGTGGTCTAAGTAGGGAGGGAGGAGAGAAATGAATAATAGCTTTTACTGAGTGCTTACTATGTATGGGTCAGGTACTGCTTTAGCATTTCTGCTGCATTAATCCACTCAAGTCTTAAAACAATTCTATTAGACAGGTAATAAAGTCTGTCCTACATGGCAGAAAAGAAACCCAGATGTAGTGTGAGTAACATATTCACTCCAAAACACATGGTACTTTATTTATAAAATAGTGTTTGAAAAATACATGCCTGCCTTGTGCTTATAACTTAGTGAGTTTATGATCCTCAGCACACAGTTAAGCAGAAATCTTCCAAATGGAAAAAGAGAAAGGGGAGGTTTTAATGGGCGCTTAGAACCCGAGATTAAATCTTGACATTATCGCCAGCCTCTCTGGGAGTCTAAAAAAATATTCTCACTTAGGTGATGGGTAATATCACTCAATCAAAATGTTGATCATGCCTCTTTGTAATGTCACTCATATAGGCTTCAATTTAGTTGTTTTAGATTTTTTAAAACTTAAACGAGTTAACATTTCTAAAGTATATAAAACAATAGTCTTAGAGAAATGCAAATGGTAATTGGTACATCCTTTAAAAATAAAAAAAAAAGTGTGACCACTGGCTAAAACAATTAAATAAAGAAGTGTGATCTATTGGTATTGTAAAGAAATGGGAAGCAAAAGATGTGAAGGTGGTGAGAGTCTTCACTGGAATGGTCAGAGTGGAGCATCAGCTATATATGGTTGACACAGGCTGGTGTGCTGATTAAAAGAGCGGTTAAATATCAAAGCAAAGCTGTGATGTAATCATATGTACATTTCCTTTAGCAAGATAATTTCTCTAACAATGCAAAAGGAGGTTAAACTTCTGTGGCAGGCATCCAATGTAGCTATCAGTGCTAAATCCAGGTGGGACGCAGCTATGGAGACTTAGTAAAGAGCAAACATCAAAGAGATACTTAGAAAGCAGAATACACAGAGCATTGTCCCCATCTGTGTAATACATATAGCTTCCTGAGAGGAGAAAGGAGCCCTTGGTTCAGGAGAAATTTAAAGTGCAGGATGACGTTGAATATGAGGAAGGTATTTGGAAGAGAGGTGTTGACTTACAGCAGCTACTATGTGAAGAATCACAAAATAACAACAAGCTAAAGGCACAGTTTGAATCCTAGGAGGAGAAATTTGGAGTCTCACATAAAAGGGGAAAACCATGAGAGAAACTTCATGAGACTGTCGATGGGAAACACAAGGGACAGCTACAGAACTTGAGAAACTCAAAGAAAACCCACAGGGCTGCTTTAAAGAAGATTGCAGACGATGAATAAAGCCAGATCCATTTACACAAAGCAAAATTAAAAGCCTTTTCTTAACTCTGAAATACCGTTGTTCCATCATTTCTTCCTGTAGCTTCTAATCCATCATCAGAGCTAATCTACATTTTTGAGACCATCAAGCAATTCACTGATAATATTGGTCCTAAACTTCACAAGCTTAAAGACATCTTAGCACTGTTAAACCTGTGAAACATAATTCAGTACCTCAACTCTGTAGAGGTCGCTGAGAACACTCTCTTGCCTGAAAGCTGTGGGTGCTATCAATCACTGATTAAAACGTTCCATCTCCTGTAAAGGCTTGCTCAGCAGAAGGCTGGGAATAGTCCTGAGAAGAGGAGAACATGAATCCTGATTACAACCATTGTTCTAAAATTGGTTTCAAGAAACAGAAAGGCCATCTTCTGTCTACTGAGCCCCCCGCATTCAGCTGTTACGGGGGTACATTTAGATGGCAGAGGAGAGCAATCACTGCTGGGGCAGTGTACTTCCCTCACAAATGTCAGCATTGTCCAGAGACTGTGCAAAAGTAAAGGAATAAAAACGTACAAAGCACAGCCTCTATGCGGCCCATGTAGAGGGAGACAAATTAAAGAGTAGTAACTGGAATGTGATACCTAATAAAATATGATGAAATGGAGTACCTTCCCAGAGTTCATTAGGTTTTTCATTTCCTCATTATTAACACAGGCAATTGTTTACTCTGTGTTAGAAATCATCACATTAGAGCAAATCCTTAACACACCTATCTTAGTTCTGTGGATATAGTTGACTCTGGAACAAAGATGTATGTGATCTTTCTTTGACTTTACAAATAAGCCATGTTTCTGGCATGTAAGCTACCAGTAAGCGAAATGTGAGTCAGGATGTAGGCCAGATAAACTCATTCAACATGAGATGTTAAAGATCCATGCACTACATTAGAGTGGCCCCAATTCAGAATCATCAAAAAGTTACTTCAAGTGCTGAAGAGATGGCTCAGCAGTTAAGAGCACTGACTGCTTTTGCAGAAGATATGGGTTCAGATCCTAGCATGCACCTGCCAGCTAACAACCACCCTCAATTCCAGTTCCAGGGGATCTGATGCCCGCTTCTAACCTCTACTGGTATTGCATGACACGGGTGCACTTACACACATGCAGGCAATACACTCATACTCATAAAATAAAAATAAATAAAACACTGGTTTAAAAGTTAATTTAAGATAGTGATTGCCAATGGGAGCAATTCCATTGTCTAGGAGACAATTGGCAGTTTGGAGACATTTTTTGGTTGTAATACCTGGGATAGCACTTCTGGAATCTACTGGGTAGACATCCCACAAATGTACATAAAACAGATAACTCAATTGCCTGGAATTTCTGGAATCCCTCCCTCTCTGATGATGCTTTGATTCAAATCTTTGCCTCTTCTTTTGGGGAGCTGCTTTTTGTTTAAGTTGGTTTTCAGAGTTCCACCATAAAAACATTTTTTAAAAACCATGTATGATTTTCAAATATCTTCTTCCAGTCTGAGACTTGTCTTTTCATCCAACATATTTTTTGAAAAGAATACAAGTTTTTATTTTTGGTGAAATCCAAGTTGTTATGCCTTTCTCTTTTTTGTTTTTGTTTCTGTTTGTTTGTTTTTGAGACAAGGTCTCCTTGTAGCCCAGGGTGGCCTGGAGCTCCTTATGTAGATCAGGCTGGTCTTAGTCACTCAGAGATCTTTCTGCCTTTTCCTCCCTCCCAAGTGCCAAATTAAAGGTGTTCACAACCACACTTGGCTGTGGTGTCGGTCTTTTATGGATCATATTTTTGGTGTCAGATCTAAGACATCTTTGCCAACTCTGTATTCAGAAAGATGTCCTCCATTTTTTCTAAGGAATGTTGTAGTCCTAGTCTTGTACACGGTGTGAAGTGTGTGGGTTAATCTCCATAGCTGACCGGACCTGCCTCTGTGGGTACCTGTAAGGGCATTTCTAGAGAGGTCTAATCGATGATGTAGGCCACATTCACTCTGCCAGTGCCATTCATGGGCTGAAGATCTGGACTGATGAAAGGGGAAAAGTGGAGAACTAAGCTGGGATGCAACCTTCCCCTTTCTCTCTACCGAGGGCACGGTATGACCAGCGACAGCGCACACCACACCTTCCCCATCATGACAGACTGCACCCTCTCCTATTACGAGCCAAAGTAAACCCTTCCTCCCTTAAGTTGCTGTCGGGTATTTTTCACACAGCAGTGAGAAAAACAATCCATAGGCATAGATCAAGTCTCATTTGTCTTTATCAATAACTTCCTACCTGTCCCAGTATCATTTGCTGAAAACACTACTTTCCCCTCTACACTTCCTTTGTTCATTTGTAAAAGCTCAGTTGTGTATGTGCAGACTACATATATAAGTACATTTATTTCTTGTGTTAGTCTCAAATCTTGTGCTGACCTGAGAGTGAATCCAAGTCAAAGAACCTAGAAGAAAATATTTATTTCGGCTCACAGTTTCAGAGGGTGCTTGACTTCTTTGTGTTTGGACCAGTGATAAGGCAGTACCTCACAATGGCAGTGTGGTTTACAAAGTCTGCTCACCTCTTGAAGGAAAGGAAGCAGAAAGCAAGAGGAAGATGGGGTCCCATGATCTCCTTCAAGGTCAAGACCCCATGATCTGATTTCCTTTTCCTAGGCTGTAAAGGCTCCATCACCTCCTAGCCACAGGCTGGTGACAGGCTATAACCCATGAGCCTCTGGGGGATGCTACAGATTAGTCACACATTTCTGGACTCTGTACTGTCTGTTTTTATATGATCATTACAATGTCATTACTGTAGCTTCATAATAAATCTTGAAATCAGATAGACATAAAATCTCCATATTTGATTTTTTACACACTTTCTTTGGGTTGGATGTGGTGGCAGAAGCCTTTAATATCAGCACTTGGAGAGAGAGGCAAGGTGGGTCTCTGTAAGATCAAGGCTAGCCTGGTCTACATAGAGAGTTCCATGCCAGCTGAGGCTACAGGGAAACTCCGTTTCAAAAAACAAAAACCAGAAACAAACAGAAAAACTCCCAAACAAAAATACAACATTATCTATACCGTGAATTTTGCATTTCTGTGTGAGTTTAGGAACACCCGTCACTCTGTACAAAGAAACCTGTTGCAGTTTTGACTGTGATTTTGTAGGAGGTATAGGTCAATATGAGAAGATGAGGAAATTGATACTTCGTCCAGGTTTATTTGTGAACTGTAGCATGCCGTCATCTTTCCTTCATGTGATTATAATGTAATTTATAAGAATAAAATTATCTATAGCACTGAGGATTTTGCGTGGTTTATGGCAGGTACTCTGTCATCCCTTTCACAGACAAACTCTGATGTGTACATAGTAAGGCCCTGAATCCTTAGCACTTCATCTAGTACACATAACTGCCTGGCGCCATGTTCATTTGTGCCTCAGTAGTGCTACTTTGTCTTCTGCGCCCCCCTTGGTCCTATCAAATGATGCTTTAAACATTCATGCCTTTTCTAGACACTGTTGCCACTTGAAGATTTGCCTGCCCAAACCCACACCGTCCATTGTCTCATGACTTGGAAGTGATACAAAGTACAGACAGGGTCCACCCTTAAAAGATTCTTGGTCTGATTCATAAAAGAATTTTAAAATAGACTGAAATGGAAACTTTAGGACAATTTTAATAAAACTTAAGGAAATGTCACCAGGGCAGGCAAGCCACAAATTTCAGGGGCGGTCTTGAGGAGGAGAATGGAGGGGAGAGGGAGAAACGCCATGAAGGCATGCCTGATTAGGGCTGGCTTGGAGGTCAACAGACACCCCACACCTCGAGACAGCCACAGGGTGATGAGGAGAAGGGGCTTTAGAGAGAGAATAAAGAAACCTCAAACACTGGGGCAGCCCAACGCAGTCAGGAAAGCATGGTCAGCAAATAAGAATAAAGAAGGAAAGGAGACATTACATCTTTCTGAAGAATTTTAGGAAAGTGGGCAAGACTTATGGATAGTCACATGCCTGTGGCCCCATCTACAGGAACTACACTGAGAGGCAGGCGATCAGGCAGGGAGAGTTCACCATTTCATTAATGCACTAGGTGTTCCTCCCATCTCTTTAGCATGCTTAAGGTGACCCTGCCTTCCTAAGGTTGGTCCTGTGACCAAGTAATCTGTCAAAACTGGAAAATTACGTCCTATCCAGACCACAGATTTTTTTGAGCAGTTAACTGTACAGGTTTTCCAATACTCTAACAAAAGCATTGAACCCACAACTTGTTGTTTTGAGTTTTAATAGCATAGATAATGCATTATATTATATATTTGCATGTCTGCCATCTCCCTATACCTAGTTCCCAGAAGAAAGGATGCCTTTTCTTTTGAATAGCACTAATATTACTTATTTTTATAGTATCATGTCCATGCATATTATAGAACTGAGCATATAGTACATGCTTACTGGATTTATATTGAAAAATCTGTGGTTTCATTCTATAAATTACCATTGAAATCTACTCCTGATAAGCAATCACACTTACTCTCTGTCCTGGTGCTGTCCTTTTAAAACTAAATGTAACAGTATTTCTGCTTCGGGAATCTTTGTGATTTTTTTTTTGTTGTTGTTGTTGTTATTAAAGTTTTAGCTTAAATAAACAGTGATACTTTGAGACAATAGCAACTCTTTTTAAAAAATATTTTATTCATTATTTTTATTTTATGTGTACAAAATGTATGCCTACATGTAGATAGGAGCACCCATGTCATGCAGTGCCCATGGAGGTCAGAAGAGGGTGTCAGATCTCCGGAACTGAAGTTACAGACAGTTGTTAGGCACCATGTGGATGCTGGGAATTGAACCTGGGTCCCCTAAAAGAGCAGGCAACGCTCTTAACCACTGAGTCATCCCTTCAGCTCTGAGACAATAAAAACTCTTAATTTCTGCCCAATAGGAAAATAAAAACAAGCAGAACTATAAAAGCATCTGCACAAGGCTAAGAGGGGATCCGTCCTCTGCTCTCTTGGCTGCAGTAAACAGCCAGGAGATCAGACAGGAGGCAGCTTAGAAATGGCTCACGCTGCCCTGAGGCTTTGCCAAAGAAACCCTCAGCAAGAGAATGGACTATTTGTTACAGCAATGCTGAGGGGGGAAGAAGGAAACCAAGAGAGGCACTCAAAGAATTCTCTGTACAACCTCAAAGGGCCACCACAATTCCCCTGTGTTTAAGAGGACCCCCAAGGCAAGGGGAAAAAAATCAGTCTGTGGAAACAACCCCCAGCCAAAGGTAAGAGTCTCTCCAGGGAAGGACCAGCGGAAATGCCTCTTTCCTTTGCAGTAGAGCTCAGCACTTCAAGTTCTCAGAGAGATGTGTTTGTGGTTTACCTAAAGGTGGGTAAATTCTACGTTGGATCTACACCTTAAATAATTAGTTTTCCCACTGGTAAATTTATAATTAGACTAAAATGTTTACCACTGAATATATGGTGTGCAGTTTTGACAAGAGAATTTTTCCATAATTCAGGTCTAAAAAACTTATCCTTAGTGCAGATGTGAGCAAAATAAATTGAGAACATAAAAAATATTTTAAGTCTAGTCCTACGATAGGCCAAACCCAATATTATGGTGAGCCAGGGCCCCTCTTCGGAGCAAAGTATTTTCCTGCATGAAGTAAATAACCTCTTCCTTAGCATGAAATGTTACTCTCCAGAGAGTATTTCAGTTGCCTGGATTTTCTGTAAGATTGAGATTGTTTAGGCCAAGTTTGAGTTGAATCTTGTTTCTTTTTCCATCTCCCAGGCTCTAGTCTAAATAACATTTAGCCAATACTTTAAAAAAATAAAATAAAAAGTCTTGTTCCATTTGAGTCTCCATGAATGATTCAAATTATTTTACCAAAGCAAAGAGAGGAAAAAGAAAAAAGAAACAAAAGATTATGTTTTGATAGATAGTCAGGACTCAAGAGTTGAGGGTAAAAGGTACCCAAACTTGAAGCATATATTGTGAATAAAATTTTTGCAGGTATTTTAGTTTGGGTCTATTTCTACCTGCTGTGTCTTACTGGGAGCAAAAACAAGACTTAAAGGGCAAGCTAGAGCTATGCCTGGCTAGAAGTTTTCCACCGTGCAGATGCTCATCAGTCCCTAAGGAAAGCTTTATCCAATCTATTGTTTCTCTTAGGCTGTACAAAGGGAATCAAGAGTTTGAGAACAGAATCTTCATATTGTGTGATACATAAATCAAGAAGTTTATCACTTATGTCAGATTAAAATATTTTAAAGAAAATTAATTTTATTATTTTTTTATTTTAGAGTATGAGTATGACTGTGTTGTATGCATGTATATACATGCATCTGAGTCATGCAATGCCCATGGAGGTCAAAAGAGAGTGTCAGATGCCCTAAAACTGGAATTACAGTCATAGACAGTTGTTAGCCACCATGTGGGTACTGGGATCTGCACCCAGGTCCTCTGCAAGAGCAGGAGTGCTCTTAACTGCTGAGCCATTTCTCCGGCCTCACAAATTAAAATATTCACTTATTTTTATTTTTTGGTCTTTTCAAGACAGGGCCTCCCTGTAGCCACAGCTGGCCTGGAAGTCACTATGTAGACCAGGTTGGCCTTGAACTAACAGAGGTCCACCTGCTTCTGCCTCCTGAGTGCTGGTACTAAAGGCATGAGCCACCATGCCTGGTGTTGTTTTCCTCTCCCAATATTGATTTTAAAGACACATTTAGTCTGTGAATTTGATGGAGGGCTGCAAAGCTGAGCATTCATGCACATCATCATGATTTTTCTACTGGAACTTACACAGTAATACAGGACCCTGAGGAAATTGCATTCTTTCCTCCCAGATATAAAAACTACTCTAATCTGTATGTTGCCTTGTTTTCATAGTAACTCTTTATAAAGAATCTCAAAGTAAAATTTGAAAGCCACCAACGTTGAAGTTTGTAAAAGTTGAACATTAATTATATCCATTTATTCAAATCATTTTATTCTTTTAAAATCTAACCTAGTCATCAGTCATTGGGAGATATGTAATGTTCTTGAATGAGTCACTCTGTTAAATTCTGCGAGTTTTGCTTTATATACTCATAGTGTATATTATCAGATATATAAAATTTTAGGATTATTATATTTTCTCCTATTGAATTAAGTATATATGGGGCTGGAGAGATAGCTCAGGGGTTAAGAGCACTGGATGCTTTTGCAGAAGACCTGAGTTCAGTTTCCAGAACCCACAGCTTGGCCAAGAACCATCCTTAACTGCAGTTCCAGGCTATCTGACACTCTCTTTCAACCTTTGTGTGCACAGAACAACATGGGTACACTTCCATACATGTAGACAAAACACTCATACACATAAAATAAATATTTGTTTTAAAAAAGAATATCTGACTCTAGGGACTGGAGAGGTGACTCAGGTTGAGAGCACAGGCTTTTCTGGCAGAGGACCTGCTCAGTTCCCAGCACCCACATGGAGGCTAACGATTCTCTGTAACTCCGGATCCAGGGGATCTGATGCCCTTTTCTGGTCTCTGTTGACATTGCATGCATGTGCTGCACTTACTTCGTGCTGGTAAGACTCTCATACACATACAATCAACAAATAAATATTAAAAATGAATATTTGGCTCAGAAGAAGTTCTTTTGACATGTTACATTTTGGATCTTAAATGTCCTCCAACGTCCACATGTTGAGAGCTGGTGACCAACCTGATGCTCTTAGAGGTGATAGTTTCTGGGTGATAGAGCCTAAACCAGGCAAGGTGGCTCATGCCTTTAATCCTAGCATTCCTGAAGCAGAGGCAGGTGAATCTCTGTGAGAGGGAGGACAGCCTGGTCTACATATCAAGTTTCAGGCCAGCTGGGACTACAAGGTAAGCTGGAGGACATTAGGCTACTGGTGGAATGCTTCTGAAGAGGCCATTCCTTTATCTTTTTACTTCCCACAACCATAGTTGTGTGGCATTCCTCTGTATCACCTTCTCTACCCTGATGTTCTTCTACAAGTGCCAAGGCAAAGGAATCAAGTGATGCTGAGCAGAGCATCTGAAACCTTGAGCCGCCAGAAATTTGTCCCTCCTTTTAAGTTGATACATTTCAGATACTTTCTCACAGCTATGGAAAGCTGACTAACATACTATAGAACACAGAATTTTAACATGTTACACACATTAACATATTTTAATCCTTCTAATAATTCTAAGAGGGGAAGCTTATTATTTCCATTTACGGTTAAAATTTTAAATTTGGAGGGTTAACTTGGGATCATAGTAAATGACTATATTAAGATGTGCACCAACATATTAAGCTTCATAAAATCATACCCTTGTGTAATTCACTATACAGTGTATTTTCTCTCATTATCTAAGAGCCTTCTATCACTATGAGTGACGTTTGCTGTAGTTTATACTATCTGACATTACTATAGCTCTGTCAAAGACATCCATAATTCCGTAACCACCAGCTGCTAAGGGGATTACACAAGAATGCAGAATCCAAAATCCTTTGATCTTTTTCTTCCGAGGGAGCTGCTGAAGCTGCAGCCAACAGAAATGTATTGCTTCCCCAAAGATGGAAGCAAGGCAGAAAGATAGTGCTGTAGTTACTGGTATGTGTGATCACTGAGATCATTTGAGATGTGGCTTGTTTGAGCTGAAATTTGCTGAATGCATACAATACTCACCACAATTTTAAGACTTTATAGCCCCCCAAAAGAGCAGGCACAGTTATTATTAATTCATTATATTGATTTTGTCCAATAATATTTCGGGTTAGAGAAATACATTATAAAAATGAATTTAACCTATTTCTTCCTACTTCTTTTATTGTAGCTACTATATAAAGTAAATTACATACATGGCTTTCATTTGTAGAGTGTTCTATATTTTTGTTGGATACTGTGGCTTTAAAGAACTTTGTAGGCTGCA